>CM061552.1:77600247-78872390 GCA_030864225.1 Capsicum baccatum var. pendulum
TTTGAATCCATGATAAGTAATTTAAGCATTAAGTTTTAGTAACCCTGTTCATTATATTACTATTAATATTTTATTTTTATTTTTTTATATATATGATAGGCGATATTCAAATCACTTTTTTTTGGATCTCTATTGGATCAGATGTTCGTACCTCTACTGAAGTTAAACGACAAGGTAAAGATTCAAAGTTTATTTTTTCGTGAAAAAAAAAATAATGTAGGATCAGTGCCTGCATAAGGTAATAGATTTTTGCAAGATTTATCATTGTAATTTCATTAAAGCAAGGAAACATATAAATGTGAAAAGTCGAAAACAATGCAACAACTTAGATAATAGGCAGTACAAATTTCATTTGCATGTACTAAATACATATAGTAGATTCAAGACTTAGAACATCATAAGTCATGACTACAAATTCCTTTCAATAATATGGAATCAACAATTCTTTGAAAATTATTTTCTTCAATTCGTTCTCAACTAATTTAATTTCTACTATTTTCTAATATATTAAATCAAGCAAAATCTCTCTTTCAATTCTTCAATCAGTGGGCAACAAAGATTTGATATAGAAGAAGAGGTCGTTAGTAAAATTTGGTCAGAATACATAAAAGTACGATTTAAAATTCTTGATACTGAGGGATCCTAAACCAAATCTTATAATAATTAAAGTAGTAGATATTTATACCCTAAAAACATGATCCTAATGTCTTATATATTGAGGAAAGTATGGTCCAAAAGTCCTAATACTAAGCAAACAATCAAACCACTATTATTAAATATTATTATTTTATATAAAAAGAATTAAATGATAATTTTGTCTAAAGCATAAATTTTTAATAAAGGACAAAGATTGATGGCGTTCATTATCGGGTTCAATTTTTTTCTCAATTCATTGATAACAAATTTAATGAGCTTTTTGTTGTTTCAATTATGTGGAATTTTTATAATTAATATTGCATTTTTATGATTTGTATACTGAAAAGAACTTGATTTGATGAACTTGGGTCGAGTTTTTCAAAAACAGTTTCTTTACCTCAACAAGGTAGGAATGAGATATGCATAAACTCTACCATTCCTTTAAATTAGAAGGATAACTCTAACTATAGCAAGGATCCTTTCTCCTATGTCTTTGAAGTTTATTATTGAATGCAAACAATATATTTAATATCTTGATGCATTTGATGCTTTTTTATATAGTCTTGAAAATTGTACAGCTTGTGAATTAATTAATTCCAGCAGATTTATCGATACTTTAATTTGAATTGTTTCGTTCTATCCTCTTACCGAGTTGTGCCTAGGAGTAGCAAACAAACAGATAAAATTTGATATGGGTAGTTAAGGCACTTCTTCGAGTGCCATTTGTTGGAGAATACCTAAGTATATACGGTCAAATTTCATTCTATGTGTACATTATAAATGTTAAATTTTCTTGACTTCTTCGTATGTCTATTTTATATTTTGAATTCATTATCACCGAATATAATAGTTATGTATAGTTTGTGTATGTTTGCTTCAAGACTTTGGTCTCGAATTAAATTTATAGGAAATGTAATGATTGTTGAAGTACTAGAAATTTGAGAAGCTTGAGCTCTCCAAAATGATTCAGCAAAAATTCACATATTATTTGATGCAAAAAATACGATCCAAATCGATACAAAATAAGGTGAAAGTCTCATGGAAGATAGCATATTTGAGATACAATATTTACTTATATTATCCAGATAGATATAATTTTTATTTTAATATCAATTGTTATTTTTAAATAATTAATTAATGTGACAATGTGAGACACATTGCTTTCATTATTATTATTTTTAATTTAAACTTTGTAAAAAATTCTAAAATAAAATATTATTTTACCTTTTAAGAATCCATTCCTAAATTTATGAATTTCACAGCACTCCATTTAGGTTTATGTTTAAAGTAATGATTAGCATTCTAAAAAAAATTATAAATCAAGAATACTTGACTTATGTTTTTTAGGTTAGTATTTAACTTGGTGATTAACATTCTAAAAGAGTTATAAATCAAGAATGCTTGACTTATGTTTTTCAAAAGAAATTGAGGTAATCAAGGACTCCTTTTCACTTATTGTACGAAAAATTAAGTTCACGTTGGAAACAAATTCTTAAAATGTTTTGCCTTATTTATAGAACTCAATGACTACAAATATTTTGTGTAAGTGCACACAATTTTTTTACTATTTGGAGGATGTCAAGTCAACAAAGGTCAACTATTTTTAAACGAAAGTACTCTCCCTTTCAAAATAGTTGGTCCTATTGCTAAAAATATTTGTTTTAAATTAGTTGTTCAAGTTATAAAATCAAAACTATTTTGCAGTATATACTTTTATTATTTTACCGTTAATAATATTAAGTACATCAACATTTTTCAAAATAACGACGTATTCTTCATATGCTTAGATAGAGTAATGAAATGGTGCACATGATTTCAATTTAAAAAAAAAATATATTTATAATTTCAATATAAATACTTCAGGTTCTAGACGTAATGATTGGAATGAAATAATTTGCACTAAATTTCTATATATATTTAATTATTGTACTGATTATTGAGATTTAAAAGACATATAAGGGTAAGAGTAAAATGTATCTCTAATATTGATTTCTTAATGAACGTATCAAATTCATAAGAACCAACTATTTTAAAGCGAGAGAGTATAAATTTTGTGTTTCTCTTTTCCTCTTTGTTTTTAGGTCAACTTATTTCTCATGTAGGGTTGCTTTTCCACAAGTTTCAACTTCTAATATTATTATATGTTAGAATGTATTCTTGAAGTTTTAAACTATATCAAATTCATACAATTTTATGTCTCATCAATCTTTTTTTTCTTTAGCTATTATTGCAGGCATTATGTTTTCTAAAGATAATTAATTTCTTTCATCACATGATACAATTTTAATTATCACATTTAAGAGTATGAGTCTCTGAAGGTAAGTAATTTTCATTATTATGTTTTTGTTAGGTTGTATTTATTTTTTTACGTCTCTGATTGTCCACCTATTTACAAAACAATGTCGCAGTTCTTCTTTAATTAAAAAAAATTAATCACCTAAATTGCTTGTAGTTTGAATCAATCGTATTCTAAAGGTACATCAAGAGTTTGGATTTAATGGTTGACACAATTAGTGGGAACAAGATAAAATTATGTAGTTTTAGTGAAATTTTGGTTTGTCATCTTCCGCTTCACCATAGTCCTTTTTGTTATTGTTAATTTGTTACAAGTAATTGTGTTATATTACTTTGTTGCTTCATTTTTTATTTACCCTATTATTTAGAATTTATTTTTTTGTATTAAAACATAATTTTGACTGTTGATATCAATGACGATATTTTGTCCAATATATTAAGTTGTGCTCTTTAATTGTTAGAGTAACTGTGAGTTATCATGTTCTTATTTAATTACACTTTATATCTGAAAAGTATATTTAACTTTTTAATTTCATACTTTATAATATAACCTCCACACAATAATTTAATTTTTATATGTGTTTATTATTAGTTAAACTAATATACACGTGCAACGCACGTACATTGAATTAGTATATTATAAATATAGATTATAGATATAAATATATATTGATTGATTTTAGTTCTGCAGCTAATAAATTAATATCTTTATAACATAGACATGTTACTGCAAATAAAACTCTTTTTTATCTTTGGATTTTCGTTAATTCCTTGAAAGTGCTAAAAGTGGTACAAACATCTACGTTTAATCTTAATCAACATTTTTTGTACGCCTAACATTTTAAAAATTATTTATTACAAAATTGAATTATAAAAATGAATATTTACTTCTTAGCAGAGACTCTAACTATAATAAAAGAGGAAAGACTTTCTCCCTATCTCAAGACATGCTAATGCCTCTTTTTTTGTGTGTGTGCATGTGTGTCCTTCAATGGCATACAAACTAATGCTCAAGTATTTGAATTTAAAAAAAAAAAACTAATGCTAAAGTATAAAACTATGAAATTATGATGCCAACAAAAATGGCTAAACTCATTCTCATAATTAATGCTAAGAAAATAGGGGAAAATGCGCATACTCTATGTTGTGCTAGGCTTGCTACTCTTTCTCCATTTCCATTTCATTCAAATTAAATCAAAGAAGATGAAATGAACTAGTTTTTTTATTAATGTGAGTTATAAATATATATTAGTCTCTCCGTCCTATTTTAGTTGATCATCTTATTAAAGATAACATATTAGTTGATCACTTACTAAATTATGATAAAATTAATTTTTTCATTTTATCCATACATTAAATGTGAACAACTATAATTCCAATGTTTATTCATATGTCCAATGAATATCACTAATATGGATAACAGGTAAAATGATAAAATTCATCATTCAATTTATGATTTTTAATCACCGTATAAAATGAAATGTGTTCAACTAAAATGGGACGGAGAGACTACTAATTAAGAGTAAAAGTTCTGAATATGAAAACGCGCGAGTTAGGGAGATGATTTTCTGAAACAAAATAGTTAAAAATGTAAATTTTAAAAAAGATATATAAATAAGATTCTAGAGATGTGTCACATCATTCTATTATTGCCTAGGTTTATACTATATAAATTACTCCATATACTAAAATATTTATTTTTGATACAGATCAAGCACAATGTCTTGAATGATGAAAAATATCGACCTGCCTCTCTCTTTGTATATATATGAGTTTGAATGATAAAATTGTAAGATGATTCTATTAATCTGTAAAAAAAAGTGATTATACTAAATAAAACATATTTCAATTAAGAAAATGCATTTGATAATGGGACATTTTTCCATTTAACTAAAATTGAACGATGTGCTAATGTCATCTTTTATGAGGATCTTATTTTATAATAAATAAATATTCTATTAATAAACAAAAATATGACACTACCCCATCAGTAGTGGTTCTCATCCCCCAAAAAGAGGAGATTAAAGAGTGAAATCAAGAATTTATGTTTCGAAAATAAGTTGACAAAATAACATATTATTTTTCGTGGCCACATTTGTAATGCATGTAGTATAACTTCAGTCATATAAATTCACCATTCCTTACTTTTACTAATAAAGAAATTAATAAGACATAATTAGAAATAAAACTATAACATTTCAATTCAACTAAAGATCAGTAACGTAATGTAAATTTCAAGAGAAGCTAATTGAAGCTTACCTTCGTAAGAGTAAATCTTTGTGTTGATTTTTAGTACACAAAAAGAATCTGCAGTAAAAAAAAAAAAAGGGAAAGAGAAAAGAATCAAAATATAAATAACATCATAATTAAGTAACAATGTATAGTAAATTGAAGGTGAGAATCAAATTTAAATAGAATATGAGAAAGATAAGTCGAGAAGGGAAGAGGAACTACTGCATGTTGAAAGGAAGAAGACATCTACGTACCGTCTTCATTTTCATTTATAAGCAAGACACAATTAATAGATAATATTGAAAGCAATAGCATTCATGTTATTAGCATTAATAATATGAGGCAATCATAAAATTATTATTATGTGATCAGAAAATTACGAATTTAAATCTTGAAAGTTATATTTAACAGAAATAAAAAATAAATCTGTGTACGTGATCATTTTTTTTTCAAACACTGTATATAAAAGAAGTTTTTAACTAGGGGGTGTACAAATCGAACCGTTAAGTCAAACCAAATCGATGAATCAAACCAAACCGAGGAAAAAAATCAACTTATGATTTGGTTTGATTGGTTTGTTGTTGGCAAAAAAAAAAAACGATCATTTTTTATTTGGTTTGGTATTAGCAAAAATAAAATAAAATCGAACCGACGTAATACATATATAATTTTAATTTTTTATACTTAAAAAATACTACTTATAATCTACTTTCTAAGTACTTTTATTATTTTTTTATATTCAGAAAATAGATATATATTCTTGGGCCTTTAATTATAGTATTTTTTCATTAATAACAAATTAATACAAAGCCCAATATTAATATAAAAACCTAAAACTCTTTAATTGCTTCACTTTTTACATTTTACTTTTTAAGTTTTGAGAGAGTTCTCATTATTTGCTCATTTTACTTTTCTCATTCATCAAGTTGTGATTTAGATTTTTTTTTTTTGGGTGGGTTGGTGGGTGGGTGGGAATTATGTTATAATTAATTACTTTATGGAGTTAAGTTTTTAATAAGTTGTCTTCAATTCTTTGTTCTTTTGTATGCTCACATTTTATGTGAAGGAAACTTTCAGACAAGCTACTGTAACTAGTGATTTAGAATTTGAACTACTTGGGTATCCACATAATATTACTATGAGAGATAGTAGTTTAGACGTCTTAGTAATTTACCAACTTAATTTTTATTGAAGTTATTCTATGACCATTGTTTTTTTTTAAACTTTTTAGTGAAAACATTTAATTTTTTTCTTCAATCACATTATAATTATAAAAAATTGAGAAAATAAAAAAACTAAAAAAATTGAAAAAGTCCGACTAAAACCAAAATAAAAAAATCAATTGTATATTAATGTGATTTGATTTATAAATTTAGAAAATCGACATTATTGATTTGGTTATATTTTAATAAAACATCGAACCAACTCGATTTTCGTACACCCCTACTTTTAACAAACCAAAACGGATGGATATCATCATTTCTCTCACAATACCCAAGCCTTACAAGGGAACAGAAATCAAGAAATGTTTATACCCCTCCGTTTTAATTTTATTTATGTTATAAATATATTTACATTATAATGAATGAATGTCTATCAAGATGTAACTGATATATATATCAGGATTTGAATAGCTGATATATATATATCAGGATTTGAAGTATCTATCTTTCAGACAGAAACTAGGAGTATTTTTTTCTATAAATGGAATAATTTTATTCATTGTATTCTCAATCAAGAATCAATATGATCTATCTATCTCTCAAGAGAAATAAGAATTACTCTCTATTTTTTTTCAACTCTTCTTCTTTATTCTTAGTTATTTTATAATACATTATCAGCATGAGACTCGCCAAACAAGGTGAAATTCTACTCTTCTTCTTTATTCTTAGTTATTTTATAACGGTATTTTTCTTTTTGATTTATTTTTAAAAATATCTATGTTCTGACGTACAATACTTTAGTTGTTTTAGTTTTTGGGGCATGTTATTTTTTGGTTGATCCGAAAAAATACTATTTTTTTTAAATAGAAAGTAATTTAACGTTAACTTTTTTACCCCTAACAACACGATATATAGAATGGTCAATGAATATTTTCAGTTATAAATTTAAAAGTCTTGAATTTTTTTAAATTTTTATTCTTAGTAAAAAGCATATGAAAAGATGAAATTAATCTTTACTTCCTTTATTTCATAGTTGATCTATATGGACTTGACATAATTCTTTAAAATAGTTATTTTTGATATAGGGATTTTGAGTAAATGAAAGAGAGGAGTAATTCAACTTACAATATGACATATATCAAATTATAAATTAAAGAATAATTTATTATACCATACATTTAACTTAAAAGTCGCAATAATTTATAAAATCTTATTTATCTTTGTAAAAAATGGAAGGAGAACCACAAACGACACATCTGCTACTTTACCTGTCAACAGCACTGGCAATGAGTTACCACTGCTCCACAACAACCAAACTAAAGAAGGCATGTTAGTACTTCGCTCCAAATGTGGAGTATTTGTGTCCGCCCATTACTCTTTTGTAGTTTCTAACTAGTACTGTTATTTTGACCTAAAAAATTATGGTTGCCGTTTTGTAGTAGTAATAACTTTAACTTTACGTACCCATTTACATTATTTTACTTTTTTAGTAGTAATTAATAATGCTAACCTTCCAGAGATGAGACATGCTAAAAATATATACAACTACCAGTCAGAGCAAACCACGGAGAGCTATTATTTGTCCACGTACCATTAGGAGCTAGTAAATGGAAGCGCCATTGCTCCATGATTTCTTCGCCGGCGACGATCACCACCGCGAGCTCATTGGGCCGGACGGGGACTATTTACCTGTTAAAGGACTGAGACAATGGTGGACTATTTTTTGGATTGAGACAGTGAAACTATGGGAGATTGGAGGTCCAATAGCTTTCAATATCCTTTGTCAATATGGGATCTATTCTATTACGGTTGCTTTTTGTGGTCATCTTGGTGCTGTTCAACTCTCTGCCGTTTCTGTTGCTCAGAATGTTGTTGGCACTTTCTCCTTCGGATTCATGGTTCGTATTCTCTGTTTTTTCTTTGCTCCTACTTACTCTTTCTGTAATTTTAGTTCCTTTTTTATTGGATATTTTGCGCTTTATGTCTGTTGGGAGAAAATATTTACACTATGTAGCCCATATTTTGAGTTTGTTAATCAGTTTATCTCATATTTGTGTGTAAACATATTTCATACAGTATTGTACACTTTTATATAACATTATGGGTGTGTCCGGTATGGAAGAAGAAACAGTTTCTACGAAAATAAATGATTTCTTACTTGTTTTCTTGTATCGGTATGCCGGCAATATTCTAAAAAGTATTTATACACTGTAGGGTGATGGATGTTGTGGGGTTTAAGGGGCGGGGTGGGGGTGAAGGCATGGGGTAATGGGTGGTTGTGAGGGTGGGAGATGCCACTTGATTTCCCCACATTAATCAAGGACGTTATTTTCCTTGTTCTCAAAATTTTAACGAAAGGAACACTACAAAAGACATACCAAACACACCCTACAAGTAATTCCTTTTTTCCATGTATAATATTGTATATTGGGCTATACTAATATTTTATGTTGGGTTTTTCAGAATTTTTTAATTTGGGTATTTATTGTAATATTTCTGTAGTTGGGCATGGGGAGTGCTCTGGAGACACTGTGTGGACAGGCATTTGGTGCTGGGCAAATACATATGCTTGGAGTTTATACGCAGCGGTCGATGGTTATTCTAATGTTTAGTTCATTCCTTCTGTTGCCGATGTATATTTTTGCAACTCCACTGCTTAAGCTTTTAGGCCAAGAACATGACATTGCTGATCTTGCTGGGAAATTTGTCCTGTTATCAATCCCTGAGTTATTTTCACTGGCGATCACCATTCCCACCTCAAAATTTCTGCAAGCCCAGAGTAAAGTTGGTGTTTTGGCTTGGATTGGTTTTGTGGCTCTTTTACTCCATGCTCTTCTGCTATGGTTGTTCATATATGTATTCAACTTGGGTACAAATGGGGCTGCATTAGCCTTTAATATAACAGGTTGGGCCAACGCAATAGCTCAATTTGTTTACGTGGTTGTTTGGTGTAAAGATGGATGGACGGGATGGTCTTTGGCGGCATTAAATGAGATTTGGGCATTTGTTAGACTCTCGGTTGCCTCGGCTGTAATGTTATGCCTTGAAATCTGGTACATGATGAGTATTATTGTCCTCACCGGACAACTCAAGGATGCAGTTATTGCTGTTGGATCCCTATCTATTTGGTGAGTTTGTGTCTTTTTTCTTTTCTTTTATAATAGCAGTGTTCAGCCAACTCGCGTGCAACTCACCTATTTCCACCAGAACAGGTTATCTCCCATTGCGTTTGTTAATTGTTGCTCTCTTTCACATGTAGTTAACAATTTTAGGGCGGGATGATTAACTGGACAGTGCTTAAGGCAGTTAAAAATCATTTACTGTTAGTGAAGCTACAACTTTATCAAGATTACTTAAAGCACTGAATTCTAAGCTGAACCGCGTAATTGATCGTATTTGTCAACTAAATTGGCATGTGCAAAGTATGTGGTTTTGTGCATAGCTTTCAATGAGATCAAACATGTAGCAATCTTTTCTTTCTTTTTCTTTCTGTTGTCTTTCAGCATGAATGTTGATGGGTGGGAAGCAATGCTGTTCATTGGAATCAATGCTGCCATAAGGTAATTAAGTCTAAAAGCTTGTAGAAAAATGTACTGTATATGTTTTTGGGTTTGTTTTAATGCATTGTTGCTCTCTCAGCGTTCGAGTCTCAAATGAACTTGGGCTAGGGCGTCCCAGGGCTACCAAATATAGTGTACTTATCACAGTGTTTCAGTCACTCCTTATTGGGATACTCTGTATGATAATAGTACTGGCAGTTAGAAATCATCTGGCCATTCTTTTCACGAATAGCAAGGATTTGCAACGAGCCGTCGCTGGCCTTGCTTGGCTTCTTGGAATAACCATGCTTCTTAACAGTGTTCAGCCTGTAATATCAGGTGTTGCTTTTATTCCATTTTTACTATTTCTATGGTTGTTTCCGTCTTTGTAGTTCATATTGTTATCTGGCTGTGGCAAATATTGTTTCGCAGGTGTTGCTATTGGAGGTGGATGGCAAGGTTTGGTGGCTTATATCAATTTGGGATCTTACTATGTTTTTGGTATTCCTCTAGGATACACTCTTGGTTATGTGGCTAACTTGGGAGTCGAGGTAAATAAACTCTCATTCTGAAAATCATATATGCATTTATAAGCCTCTTTTTATAGGAAACTACTGGTGATGAATTGGAAATACTTGTCTTGGTATATCATAATTTTTTTGAACCTAAAATAATTATGACAGAATCTAATTTATCCCAATTTTGAATTATATCTTGCAGGGTCTATGGGGAGGAATGATAGCAGGACTTGCTTTGCAGACACTGCTACTCTCAATTGTACTCTATAGAATGGATTGGGATAAAGAGGTAAATGAAACAGTTAGTGATTTTTGTACAATTAAACTCCAAAACTAAACATGTTTGATAATTTTACTCATTCTTGGTTGGGATTAGCTGCCCGTCCTCTGTAAAGTGGTTATCCTATAGACGACATAAGCTTTTTGTTTCAAGTTCAAATTTTGTTTGGAAGTCATTAAACAATGGGGGAGCTGTTCCACTACTGCTGAATTTTCTATTGCTCCTCTTTTCTTTGAGAATTACAGATGACGCAAAATACTAGTTAAATAGTCATTTGTCACAGATTTCTGTTGAACCTTCCCTTTCAGTATGATTTATTCACGTGTAATAATGAGAAAATGGAATTGCAGGTTGAGCAGTCGGCAGAGCGCCTACGCAAGTGGGGTGGTCAAAACTTTGAATCTGAGAAAATTCTTATTTCAGAGCCTACAAAGGCCTTCCCATAAGAGTGTGATTTTGGGATGACATCGGAGGATGAAGAGTCTTCAACTTTGTTTTAGTTAACCAGTTAATGACAGCTAGGCCACAGGCGAGAATTTGAGGTGAACGCGGGTAAAATACGGATCCAAAAGTTCTAACAGATTTTGTAGGTGACCAGGCTAAAGATGCACTTAAGATTGTGAATTGTGAGTGGGGGACTGCAAGGGGCTGTTAGTTTTAATAGGAATGTAACTGCAATTTTGAACATTAGGCTAAGATGTTTGTTATTCTCTTTCTCCTTTCTTGTTGTTACTGAACTATTGCTTTCCTGTTCTATTGCTTGTAGTTTTAGCTTATCAGTCAATTACTAAGTCCGCGTTATCCCCCAATGTCTTTGCTATATCGCTGTGTTCATTACATTACTTTCCTAGCGTGGTGCGTAAAAATTCCGTTGATAGTTTACTTTTCTGTATCTTTGGTGAGTATCACTAATGTCATGAATTGCTGTATATAATAAAAATAAGAAGGCTACTCCAAGAAGCTATCCTATGCAGGGCGGTTGCAGGTGATAAATGTTCTATTCTCTCCGGAGGTAGTGGTGTGGACTGCGTACATCTTACCCTCTCCAGACCCTACTGTGTGGGAATACATTGGGTTTGTTGTTGTTGTAAGTATTTTCAATGAGGTGGATAAAATATGTAGAGGATATATATTTGGTGTATATTGGGTTGCACCAAAGACAAGAAAAAGATACCTCTAATAACATGGGATAAGGATTGTTTCCAAACAGTTTGATGGGTTGAACATTAAAGGATGTAGAAATTGGAATGTGGCATCTGTTGGCAAGTTTATGTGGTAACTTGTAGAGAACAAGAATTTCACTCTGACTAAAGTGGGGCTACGTGGGATCTATATGAAAACTTATACCAACATCTGGTCACATAAATCACCTCAAGATTCAAGTAGGCATTGGAGCAAAATTAATGCATTTGAAAGAGGAAATAAAAGATTGGTATATTCACGGGAATACAATCTCACGGAGGGGACGCACCTATTCAATTACCAAAAGCTATAATGTAATTCTGGAGCCTCAAACTAAGTTGAGAAAATTAAGTATGGGTGACAAATAAGTTTTAAAATTAAAATTGGTGATAACTTTGACCAACTCAAGTTAAATCCTTTTTAATTAGTGATTAAAGTAAATTGGGGTGTAAAATATAATTTTTTATACTCTTTAAACTTTTAAAACTTTCTCTAACCCCAAATTTCAAATTTTAGAATTTTCCCCTTTTATTGTCTTTCAATCTTTCCTCTTTTCAAATTTCTTTCTCCATCCAAATTTCTTTCTCCCCATCTTTCTTTTCTTATTTTTTTCCCCTCTAAATTTTCCTCTTCTCCCATCTTCTCTTCTTTTTCTTTCGTTTTTTTTTTCCTTTTTTAATCTTCGTGGACTATTTAAAAAAAATTGAGAAGTTTGAAATTTTTTATTTTTGATTTCTTTTAAAAATGAATGAAGAAATAATTCAATAAATTCAGCTCAAGTTGCTTCAGCAACTACCATAGTTGCTATAACAGTTACGTTAATTGCTGCAACAACTACTATTAGTTGTTGTGTTGCAGCAATTATCGAAGTTGCTGCAGCAACTTCGGTAGTTGCTACAGCTACTTCGATACTTACTTAATTTCTGAAAAAAGATGTGGTTGGAGGAGGAGCCCACAAAAAATTGATATTTATGGTAAAAAGGGAGGTGGTGGTGATGGTGGTGACGCCAAATGAGAAGATGACATTTGTTGCGGTGTTGATAGCGACGGTGGTGGAGGAGAAAGAAGAAAAATAGGCGATAGTTATGTAGAGGGAGGAAATAATGGTGAATCTGGAAGAGGTAGCAATGGTAGTGATAGTGATATTGGAGGAAGAGGAGGTGGCGGCGGCAACAAAAAAGGTGTTGAGGAGGAGTGGTGGTGATGGTGTAGGAATTTTGTGTAAATATGGTGTAGGGATATTTGTATAAATAATAAAATTTGAGGATTTTAAAATTAGTGTCATTAATACTAATCTTAAAATTGTTACCTTTACTCAATATTTAAGACTTGTGTTACGCTAAGTTGGAGATAATATTTAAGACTTGTGTTATTCTTTTATAGTTTTGGAACTTTTTTGTCACCCTTAATTAATTTGCCCAGCTAAGTTGAAACTGGTTTAGGGTTTCATTGCCCAACCTAA
Source organism: Capsicum baccatum var. pendulum (assembly GCA_030864225.1). Classification (NCBI taxonomy): domain Eukaryota; kingdom Viridiplantae; phylum Streptophyta; class Magnoliopsida; order Solanales; family Solanaceae; genus Capsicum; species Capsicum baccatum. Next base: position 77,613,555 of record CM061552.1, read on the forward strand.
GCACAGTTTTATAGCTTGGTTGACTGTTTTTTTTTAAAACCAAAGATAGCCTCATGAGGTTGCACATCCCTGTTGATTGTTTCAAGTGTTGTTTATGTGAAGTTTAAAACTAATTCATGAGAGGGAGTATTGCTAAAATCCATATAATCAAACCATCATTCCATTTCTCAATCAATGTGGGACTTTCACCCACTTTAACAAGTTCAAGCAATAGGGACCATTGGGCAATTATTTGTTGACTGTGATGTTGGGTTCTATGTGTTTGTTTGAATGAAAAATGGAGGGAATTAAGTGGAAGAGAAAATTGAGTTTACACCAAAATGAAAAGTGTGCTCAAAATAGGAAAGCTTACTAAAATTCTCCCACATTGGTGGGAGAAAGAAGCTTTAAAGTGTTTATATTGTGAAACACATTTTCAAATGCTAAATGAGGCAAGAAATAAGAGATGCCTCGCGCCGTTGTCGTCGCTCGCTCGGCTCGGCTTCGGATTCGGCAAATGATCTATGAGATCTATCTTTTTAGACAGTTTATTTGACAGAAATTTAATCCGAATACCAAAGGAAAAAAGCGCAACAGTAATCCTCTATTTATGCATGCATGCAAATTTTGAAACAGTGTTTCGAACTGATGCAATTCTTCAATGAACTAATGCACTGTAACTGGTATATATGTCCGGAAAAAGACATGGTCTTTGGATGAACGGACATGAATTTCCAGAAAAGACACACTATTTCAGTGAACCACTGTCACTTTTTTGAAGAGGCATATAATAGGCTAAATAAACCTGCTTTGATCCACAGGTTTGAGATACGAAATTTTTCAAAATATAAAACTCTTCTTCTTTTAAAAATTTCTGTGTGATCATTCAAACCGTTGAGTGCGTTCGTGGAATTCAATTATTTGAGGTATCTCTATAATTGGATTGAACATCATTTTATCCTGGGAGAAAAATTCCATAACCTCGGGTACAGTGAGGGAAATTATTCCTTAAGGACACTCCGTGAACTCGGGGGACTTGGTCTAAAATTTATGTTTCATCTATTTTCTGATATCTAATACACTTCTTGGATAGATTAGTAATAATCTTGTGTTGAAGGTGTTAAAGAACTTCAAAACTGTTCTTGTTCATACGTGAACTTGTTATGAAGTTGTTGTTGTATTAATACATATTCTAGTACCCGTAGAAGAAAAATAACAATCTTAAGGAATAATTTTAGAATCTGTATTACTTGTTTTTGGAGATTAAAGCTTTAAGCTTTCTACTCCGTTTGAATTTAATTAGTGATTAGAAGACATAAAATCTTCATCACAAGTTTAAAATTCACTCGGTTGACAATTGGATGTCATAAAAACTTCACTGTTAACTAGAAACAAGAAGAAAAATTTAAAGTTGCTTAACTTTATAAGTAGTATTTTGAAAATACTAAATATTATTGTCTTGTGGTGACAGGAAAAATGACTAACAAAACTCAAATACAAGATGCGGCTACGACTATGGGGGCAACTAGTATTGCCTCAACAAGTCGAGCAAATGTTCCGCAACCTATGGCACCTGCGGAGAAGCCCGAAAAATTTGCGGGCATTGATTTTAAGTGATGGCAGCAAAAAATGTTCTTCTACCTCACAACACTATGCCTTCAAAAGTTCACTAGTGAGGATGCTCCTGAGGTGCCCAAGGGAACCTCGGACAAAGAGCATTTCATGATTATAGAAGCTTGGAAGCACTCGGACTTCCTTTGCAGGAATTATATATTGAGTGGTCTCCAAGACGATCTTTACAATGTTTACAGTGAAACTAAGACATCGAAGGAATTTTGGAGGGCACTAGAACGAAAATACAAGACAGAGGATACGGGAATTAAGAAATTCTTTGTTGCAAGGTTCCTGGACTTTAAAATGATAGATAGAAAATCGATTGTCTCTCAAGTGTAGGAATTGCAAGTAACCATCCGTGATCTCCTAGCAGAAGGTATATCTTTGAAAAATACCTTAGTTGAACAACTTGAAAAAGTTCTTAATACTCACATAACTATTTTGTAGGTTTGATTGTGAATGGTGCTTTCCAAGTAGTAGCAATAATTGAGAAGCTACCACCAATGTGGAAAGACTTCAAAAACTACTTGAAGCATAAACTCAAGGAGATGACCGTCGAAGATCTTATTGTCCGACTGCGTATTGAAGAGGATAATAAAACTGTCGAAAGAAGTTCAAAAAGAAATTCTGCAATTAATGGAGCACATATTGTGGAAGATGACCAAAACAATTCTAAGAAAAGGAAGAAAGTTGAACAAGGAAGCAATCAACCCAAGAAGAAATTCAAGAAAAAATGCTTCAATTGTGGCAAGATTGGTCACAAGTCTACAGATTGTCGTGCCCCGAAGAAAGGCAAGAAAAAAGATCAAGAAAATATAATTGAATCCAACAAAGAATGCGATGATTTGTGTGCTATGTTCTCAGAATGCAACTTGGTGGAGAATCCTCGCGAATGGTGGATGGATTATGGTGCCACCCGCCATTTATGTGCCAACAAAGAGTTGTTTTCATCATTTGCTCCAGCTCAAGTAAAATAAATGATCTACATGGCTAATCCGCTACTGCTAAGGTAGAAGGAACAGGAAAAATAAGCTTGAAAATGACTTCAGCAAAGGTTGTGACACTTAGCAATGTCTTGTATTGTCACGCCCCAAAATCCCATCAGGCCAGACTGGCACCCAAAGCCGAGAAGGCCCGGGAGAACCCGTTTAAATACCTGTACTTTTACTTACATGTCACTAAAAATTTGGACAGCACTTCGTTGCATATAGAAGGATCTAATTACCTGTATCAGCACAACACGCACAAATATATATATATATATATATTACTTGGTCGTCGGGGCCACCACATATACAAATATAACATCACTATATAAACTTACATGACTTTACCCTTTCTTATGTCTACAAAGCCTCTAGGATATACATGACATAACTAGGGTCGGGACAAACCCCCGCCCACACACGACTCCTGTACAATAACAAAACATAAGGAACCGACTCGGAAAAGCTCCGAAGCAAACTGGAGCTCACCAACAATAGTTGTACGACCTGGCTCCTACTTGTGTGGTGTATGAGCTGAGGTACCTGTGCCTGCAGCATGAAATGCAGGTCCCCGTGGGGGACGTCAGTACGAAATATGTACTGAGTATGTAAAGCTGTAGATAATCACATATGATATAAGAGCTCAATAGAAATCAGAAACAAGTGAATAAATCGTAATAGGAGTGGACCACACTTACTAGAACTTGTGACAACCTGTACATTGCATTTATTCAATCACTTTACCTTCGTTCTTATCGTCTTTGTAATCATTACTGTACTGTACTATGACCATTAGGCTGCCACCAATACATATCAACTGGGATCGACCCATGCTAGGCTTATGCCCCTGGGATACCACCCATAAACACATAAATAGGGATCGACCCATGCTAGACTTATGCCCCTGGGATACCACCCGATAAGAGAGAACTTCCATCACTTAGTTCAATTAATCTTTGAGATTGGTATTTCGGTCGCCACCACATTTTTGATACTTTGAAACAATGATACATCAATAGGAACCAAGTAATAGACCTTCTATACAATAACGATGTAATAAAGACTCATTGGTACATCAACAACGTGTTTCAGAATCATCAATATCACAACAATGAAATAGGAGCCTTTTGGTATATCAATGAAATATTTTGACACTTTATAGAATGGAAACAACTTCGTTGGTAATGTAGAACAATACATGTTTTTGGACAACCTCGGAATCTTACTTGATGGAACATTGGTGTTTTCATGCCAAAGAACATCGTTAGAGTATGCTTTACATACCTCGTTGTAGATTCGGATACCAATTCAACACAACTTCCCGCCTTTACAAATCACTTATCTACAATGAAATGTTTGGCATCTAGTATTAGCAACCCAACACCACAATTCTCTTCCATAATTCCATACAACCAATATTTGCAAAACATTCCAAAAACCAACTTGAACAATAGGTTTATGTGTGTATATATATATATATATATATATATTCATCATTTCAATACCACATCATCAATACCACATCATCACACCAAATCCCTTCACAATTCAACATAATCCAACATCATTTCCCAATCATCTTTTAACAATAATCAAATAACATACTTCTTATGCTCACATGCATATATATATATATACATATCCATATAAATAACACCAACATAATTTACATCCTTACCATAAAATGGCCCTTTTGATTTCGAAGTCCTGTTGGCACAAATAAGGGGTGCTTCTCGAAGCCCTCGAGACGGTAAACACAACTACGGAATCAATTTGGACTTTCTACGGTTGAATCACAAGATAATTGGAGTTGAACTTAGACTAAGGTTTCTTATTCTTCAATACTTGGATGATAACATGATGGATATGAGGCTAAGTATATGTATATAATGACCAATTTTCGTCCATGAGGTGATGAAAATGACCATATTGCCCTTAAAAATTTAAGTAAATCCGAATCTGTCCATGGTGGACTGTTTTGATAGGCTAAAGTAAATCGATCATAACTCTTTTCTCCGATATCGGATTTAGGTGAAATTGGTATCATTGGATAGATAATTCAAAGAGATTTCATTTCATATAAAGTAGGCCACCCAGTTCGTCCTGTACAAGGAGTTATGATTGTTTGAAGTTGACCCTAAAAATCTATTTTGAGAGGCTGAAGTAAAACGAGTATAACTCCTTACTCAGATGTTGGATTGGATGAAACTAATTGCATTAGAAAGAACACTCTCGGGGCTTATCATCGATATATAGTATCTCACATAGTTCATTTTGTACAAGGATCTATGATCGTTTAAAGTCAACCCAAAAAACTGGCAGGCCCCAGTAGTTTGTGTGCAGGAAATTTTCCTGCACATTTACTGTTCACAATATCTCGACCACCATTTTATAGTTTCGAACGTGCTCGATTATATCCAAAGCTTATTCGTTTTTGGAAATCTTTATATCGTTGGAAAGCTTATTCAATAACCTTCGTATGGAACCATCGACGGGCAAATTCCGATATAAATAAAGTCGATTCCTATACACATATAATCAAACTATACACTTGAAACCATCTCAAAATAATCAATACTCATACTTAAACTCATATATACCTAACTTATGATCAATACATATACTCCAACACATATAACCATGGCTAATGCACGTAATTAAGTACGGGGTGTTACATTCTTCCCCCTTAAGGACATTCATCCTCGAATGTGAATGTAGTTTTAGCCGAAACAAGTTCGAATTCATAATTGATATTCACGTCATCATATAGATATTATGCATATGTAAAAACTTACTTGTTAGTGTCCCAGTTCCACTCCTTGCACTTCTTTTTCACCTTTGAACAAATAAGGGTATTTCGATTTCATTGCTTCCTCCGTTTCCCATGTAATCTCTTCCCTTTGTTGATTTCTCCAAAGTACTTTCACTGATGCTACTTCTTTATTTCTCATCTTCTTAACTTGACGATCTAATATAGCAATAGACATCTCCTCATAGGTAAGATCTTCTGTTACTTGCACATCTTCAGTAGAAGTAATAAGGGACGGATCTCCGATGCACTTTCGAAGCATCGATACATGAAATACTGGGTGCACTGATGAGAGTTCCTGGGGTAGCTCTAATTCATAAGAAACTTGCCCACATCTTCGAATAATCTTATACGGGCCTATATATCGTGGACTCAACTTTCCTTTCTTGCCAAATCTCATCACCCTTTTCATTGGCGATACCTTCAAAAATACCCAATCGCCTAACGAAAACTCTAGCTCTCTTCTTCTACTATCCGCATATGACTTGTGTCGACTTTGGGCTGTTTTCAACCATTGCTGAATCACCTTGACTTTTTCTATGGCTTGATACACAAGATCCGGTCCGAACATAAGAGGTTCACCCGCTTCGAACCATCCTATTGGTGATCTACACTTCCTCCCATATAAAGCTTTATATGGTGCCATTTTGATACTTGAATGATAGCTATTATTGTAGGCAAACTCAATAAGAGGTAAATGATCATCCCAGCTGCCTTTAAAATCTATAACACATGCTCGTAGCATATCTTCAAGTGTTTGAATGGTGCGCTCTGCTTGTCCATCCGTCTGAGGGTGAAAAGTTGTACTCAGATTCACTTGTGTTCCCAAACTCCGTTGGAAAGACTTCCAAAAGTTTGCGGTAAATTGAGTTCCCCGATCCGATATAATAGAAGTTGGCACCCCATGTAATCGGACTATTTCTTTAACATACAGTTTCGAATATTCTTCAACTGTGTAAGTGGTCTTAACGGGTAAGAAATGTGCGGATTTAGTAAGCCTATCCACAATCACCCATATAGAATCAAATTTCTGAGCTATACGAGGCAAACCTGTAACAAAATCCATGTTGATCATGTCCCACTTCCAAATTGGAAGGTCTATGCATTGCATATAGCCTCCGGGCTTTTGATGTTCCACTTTAACTCGTTGGCAATTTAGACATTCAGCTACAAATTCTGCGATGTTCCTTTTCATGTCATTCCACGAATACATATCTTTCAAATCTTGATACATTTTGGTTGATCCTGGATGAATGGAATACCTTGAAAAATGTGCCTCTGTCATAATCTTCTTTCTTAGCCCGTCTACACCCGGCACACACAATCAGTTTTGGCACTGAAGTACTCCTTTTCGCGTGAGCTCAAATGCCTTGGTCGCACCACTCTGAACGTTCTCCTTAAGCTATAATAAAATAGGATCTGCATCTTGCTTCTCTTTCACCTCAGCTACTAATGAGGATTCCGCGGCATTATGCACAATAAGCTCCTCGTCCGGAGTTTCGAGAAGACGAACTCCTAGACTAGCTAATTGATGAAGATCTTTAATCATCCCTTGTATTTCTATAGGTGCCATCATAGCCTTACGACTCAACGCATCAGCTACTATATTCGCTTTCCCTGGGTGATACAAAATACCAACATCATAATCTTGTAATAGTTCTATCCACCTTCGCTGCCTCAGATTTAGATCCTTCTGACTGAAAATATATTGTAAGCTCTTGTGATCAGTATATATATCAACATGAACCCCATATAAATAGTGGCGCCATATTTTTAAAGCAAAGATAACCGCTGTCAGCTCAAGATCATGTGTGGGGTAATTTTTCTCATGTGGCCTTAATTGCCTTGAGACATATGCTGTCACCTTACCATGCTGCATTAATACACATCCTAAACCAATTCTCGAAGCATCATAATACACTGTATACCCTTCTGTACCTTCTGGAAGTACCAACACAGGTGTAGAAGTCAACTTATTCTTCAATTTTTGGAAACTCTCCTCACACGCATCATTCCATTGGAACTTGGATGCTTTATGCATTAGCTTGGTTAAGGGTGCTGAAATGGAAGAAAAGTCTTTAATAAACCTTCTATAATAACCGGCTAACCCGAGAAAACTACGAATCTCCGTAGGCGTTGTGGGCCTTGGCCAATTCTTCACAACTTCTATCTTTTGTGCATCAACCTTTATCCCTTCACTAGATACAATATGACCCAAAAATGCCACCGACTTTAACCAAAACTCACATTTTGAGAACTTTGCATAAAGCTTACAATCACGAAGAGTCTGCAATGCCTGTCGTAAGTGATTGGCATGATCCTCTTCTGATCTAGAATAAACTAGAATATCATCTATAAAAACTATTACAAATACATCTAGGAATGGCTTAAACACCCTATTCATCAAATCCATAAAAGCTGCAGGTGCATTTGTTAGCCCAAATGACATAACTAGAAACTCATAATGACCATACCATGTTCGAAAAGATGTCTTGGGTATATCCTTCTCTTTGACCCTCACTTGGTGGTAACCTGACCTCAAATCAATCTTATAAAAACAGTTGGCGCCCTGTAACTGATCAAATAAATCATCAATTCTTGGGAAAGGATATTTATTCTTAATAGTCACCTTATTCAATTGCCGATAATCAATACACATCCTCAGCGAGCCATCCTTTTTACGCACAAATAACACTGGTGCTCCCCAAGGGGACATACTAGGCCTTATGAATCCCTTCTCTAGCAAATCTTTCAATTGCTCTTTCAATTCTCGTAATTCTGCTGGGGCCATTCTATACGGCAGAATGGAGATTGGTTGGGTGCCTGGTATTACATCAATACCAAACTCTACTTTTCATTCAGGAGGCAAACCTGGAAGATCTTCAGGAAATACATCAGGAAATTCGTTTACCACCGGAACAGCGTGAAGAGTTGGTGGCTCTGCTTCTGTATCCCTTACTCTAACTAAATGATATATGTATCCGTTTGAAATCATTCTTCTTGCCTTAAAATAAGAAATAAATTTACCTCTTGGCGCGCTAATTTCACCTTTCCATTCAAGGACTGATTCATTTGGAAAATGGAGATATACCTTTTTCGTGCAGCAATCAATTGTGGCATAACAAAACGCCAACCAGTCCATACCCATTATAACATCAAAATCTACCATTTCTAACTCTGCAAGATCAGCCATCGTATCACGACCATAAACAGTTACTATGCAGTTTCGATAAACCCTTCTAGCTATAATAGATTCCCCAATCAGTGTGGATACTTCAAATGGCTTAACAAATAGTTCGGGTATTCTTTCGAACTTTCCAGCAACCAATGGAGTAACATAAGATAATGTAGAACCGGGATCAATTAAGGCATATAAATCGAATGAAAATATAGACAACGTACCCGTAACCACATCTGGGGAAGCCTCTAAATTCTGTCGATCCGCTAGAGCATACGTACGATTTTGAGCCCCGCTAGAACTTGTGGCTCCTCTATCACCTCTAACACGACCCATTGGCTGTGCACTCCTTCCTGAATAAGGCATCGATGATGATGATGCAACAAATGACCCTGTAGGTCGTGCCATACCCCCTATGTCCCTTCGTGGGCATTCCTTCATCATATGGCCCGACATACCGCACTATAATCAAACATTGGTCCCCATCCGACATACGCCCAAATGATACCTTCCACATTTATTCCATGGCTCTCGAGGAGGTCTCGATTGGCTCATATTCCCTTGCCCTTGGTACCCCACTATCCGCAAACTCTGACTCTCACTTCTATGCCCAAATTGATTTTCTCTAGACCCTTGGAACTGTGGTGGGGCACTAGCTGCAGAATAAGAAGATAATGGCCTAGGTGGTCTAGCAGAAAACTGTGGTCTGAACCCTCCTTGAGATGCCATGAACTGCCCTGTAGATCTGGCCCTCTTGGAATATACTCTTTCTGATTCCTGTGTTCTTCTCCTCTGCCTCTGATCTTCCATTTTCTTTGCAAAAGCTTGGATCCTCGCTATGTCTATATCTTTGTTCAAAGCGGCAATAGTACAATCTCTAACCAGATATGGATCTAGCCTATCCACATATTGATGAACTCTGTCATCCATAGTAGCTACAATATTAGGAGCATATCTTTACAAGGAATTAAATCGGAGACTGTACTCCCTCACGCTCATATTCCCCTGACGAAGATTTAAAAACTGATCTACATGGGCCTGACGAATCTCGAATGGAAGATAATGATCAAGAAATGTCTCTTTGAACTCTTTCCAGGTAGCTGGGGGTGCATCAATACCCCTAGATCATTTCCAGTCCTCATACCAATATATAGCCTCCCCTTTAAATCTATACGCCGCTAACTCCACTGTCTCTCTACCCGTTACATGCATAACATCTAAAGCCCTCTGAATTTGATCAATAAAGTCCTGTGGGTCCTCGTTAAGATCTGATCCAGTAAAAGTGGGAGGATCCATCTTAAGAAAATCCTGTGTTTGAAGACTAGCCGCCCTATCTATACCACTAGGACCTGCAGTAGGAATTGCTTGCCCTTGAGCTTACCCAGCAACTATACGAGTCAAAAGTTGCACTGTATTTCTAAGATCTTGATCAACAACATTAATAGGTGGCTCTGGGGATATAGTTCTCCTCCCCTTTATTTCTTCTGGACTGGGGAAAGTTTCTGATGCATGCTCAGCTGGAGCCTCACTTTGATTAGCTGGTATAGTGGGTGACTTACTAGTCCCCTCTCCGACAGACACATCTACTTGCTTACGGGTATTCTTGCTTCTGGTAACCGGCATCATTACTATAATAAGAGAAACAAACTGATTCAGTGGTCAACTATGACTTCATATACAATATAAGCTCTATCGCACGATCTAAGACATGATGAAAAGAAACAATTCCTAAATGTCCATAGCCTTCTGTTTATAGATGCGGTGCACAACACACCGATAAACAAGACTCTACGTAGACACGGCTTTGTAGACTCACTAGGACGAACCTCTCTGATACCACTTTTGTCACGCTCCAAAATCCCATCGGGCCGGACTGGCACCCGAAGCTGAGAAGGCCCGAGAGAACCCGTTTAAATACCTGTACTTTTACTTACATGTCACCAAAAATTTGGACAGCACTTCATTGCATATAAAAGGATCTAATTACCTGTATCAGCACAACACGCACAAATATATATATATATATATATATTACTTGGCCGTCGAGGCCACCACATATACAAATATAACATCACTATATAAACTTCCATGACTTTACCCTTCCTTATGTCTACAAAGCCTCTAGGATATACATGACATAACTAGGGTCGGGACAAACCCCCGCCCACACACGACTCCTGTACAATAACAAAACATAAGAAACCGACTCGGAAAAGCTCCGAAGCAAACTGGAGCTCACCAACAATAGTTGTACGATCTGGCTCCTACTTGTGTGGTGTATGAGCTGAGGTACCTGTGCCTGCAGCATAAAATGCAGGTCCCCGTGGGGGACGTCAGTACGAAATATGTACTGAGTATGTAAAGCTGTAGATAATCACATATGATATAGGAGCTCAATAGAAATCAGAAACAAGTGAATAAATCGTAATAGGAGTGGACCACACTTACTAGAACTTGTGACAACCTGTACATTGCATTTATTCAATCACTTTACCTTCGTTCTTATCATCTTTGTAATCATTACTGTACTGTACTATGACCATTAGGCTGCCACCAATACATATCAACTGGGATCGACCCATGCTAGGCTTATGCCCCTGGGATACCACCCATAAACACATAAATAGGGATCGACCCATGCTAGACTTATGCCCCTGGGATACCACCCGATAAGAGAGAACTTCCATCACTTAGTTCAATTAATCTTTGAGATTGGTATTTCGGTCGCCACCACATTTTTGATACTTTGAAACAATGATACATCAATAGGAACCAAGTAATAGACCTTCTATACAATAACGATGTAATAAAGACTCATTGGTACATCAACAACGTGTTTCAGAATCATCAATATCACAACAATGAAATAGGAGCCTTTTGGTATATCAATGAAACATTTTGACACTTTATAGAATGGAAACAACTTCGTTGGTAATGTAGAACAATACATGTTTTTGGACAACCTCGGAATCTTACTTGATGGAACATTGGTGTTTTCATGCCAAAGAACATCGTTAGAGTATGCTTTACATACCTCGTTGTAGATTCGGATACCAATTCAACACAACTTTCCGCCTTTACAAATCACTTATCTACAATGAAATGTTTGGCATCTAGTATTAGCAACCCAACACCACAATTCTCTTCCATAATTCCATACAACCAATATTTGCAAAACATTCCAAAAACCAACTTGAACAATAGGTTTATGTGTGTATATATATATATATATATATTCATCATATTAATACCACATCATCAATACCACATCATCACACCAAATCCCTTCACAATTCAACATAATCCAACATCATTTCCCAATCATCTTTCAACAATAATCAAATAACATACTTCTTATGCTCACATGCATATATATATACATATCCATATAAATAACACCAACATAATTTACATCCTTACCATAAAATGGCCCTTTTGATTTCGAAGTCCTGTTGGCACAAATAAGGGGTGCTTCTCGAAGCCCTCGAGACGGTGAACACAACTACGAAATCAATTTGGACTTTCTACGATTGAATCACAAGATAATTGGAGTTGAACTTAGACTAAGGTTTCTTATTCTTCAATACTTGGATGATAACATGATGGATATGAGGATAAGTATATGTATATAATGACCAATTTTCGTCCATGAGGTGATGAAAATGACCATATTGCCCTTAAAAATTTAAGTAAATCCGAATCTGTCCATGGTGGACTGTTTTGAAAGGCTAAAGTAAATCGATCATAACTCTTTGCTCCGATATCGGATTTAGGTGAAATTGGTATCATTGGATAGATAATTCAAAGGGATTTCATTTCATATAAAGTAGGCCACCCAGTTCGTCCTGTACAAGGAGTTATGATTGTTTGAAGTTGACCCTAAAAATCTATTTTGAGAGGCTGAAGTAAAACGAGTATAACTCCTTACTCAGATGTTGGATTTGGATGAAACCAATTGCATTAGAAAGAACACTCTCGGGGATTCTCATCGATATATAGCAGCTCACACAGTTCATTTTGTACAAGGATATATGATTGTTTAAAGTCGACCTAAAAAACTGGCAGGCCTCAGTAGTTTGTGTGCAGAAAATTTTCCTGCACATTTACTGTTCACAATATCCCGACCACCGTTTTATAGTTTCGAACATGCTCGATTATATCCAAAACTTATTCATTTTTGGAAATATTTATATCGTTGGAAAGCTTATTCAATAACCTTCGTATGGAACCATCGACGGACAAATTCCGGTATAAATAAAGTCGATTCCTATACACATATAATCAAACTATACACTTGAAACCATCTCAAAATAATCAATACTCATACTTAAACTCATATATACCTAACTTATGATCAATACATATACTCCAACACATATAACCATGGCTAATGCACGTAATTAAGTACGGGGTGTTACATGTATGTTCTGGAGTTACATAGGAATTTAATTTCTATTTCACTTCTATACAAGAACGGATTCAACTGTATAACCGTTTCTGAAAAAATTGTGATTAGCAAAGATGAAATGTATGTAGGAAAAGGCTATCTCACCGAGGGCCTTTATAAGATAAATGTAATGAATGCTGAAATAAATAAAAGTTCAAATTCTTCTTATTTTCTTGAGTCATATGATTTATGGCATGAACGTTTAGGCCATGTTAATTAAAAAATGTTACGAAAACTGATTAACTTAGAAGTTTTGCTGAACTTTGAGTGCAATAAATCAAAATGTCAAACGTGTGTGGAATCAAATTATGCAAAGCATCCTTATAAGTTCGTTGAAAGAAATTCCAATCCTTTAGACTTAGTACACACTGACATTTGTGATATCAAGTCAACACCATCACGTGGTGAGAAAAAGTATTTCATAACCTTTATTGACGATTGCACTAGATATTGTTATGTCTATTTGCTAAATAGTATGCGTTTAGGCAATATAAAAATGAAGTTGAAAATCAGTTAGATAAAAGGATAAAAATGATAAGAAGTGATAGGGCCAGAGAATATGAATCTTTTTTTGCCGAAATATGTGTAGAGAATAGAATTGTCCATCAAACTACGGCCCCGTGTTCACCTCAATCTAACGAAATTACGAAAAGGAAAAAACAAACTTTGAAGAAAATGATGAATGTCTTGCTTATAAGTTCCGGTTTACCACAAAACTTATGGGGAAGGCTATCCTTACAACCAATCGTATACTCAACAGAGTTCCCCTTACTACACAATCAATTCTTTATAAAAAATGGAAGGAAGGAAACCCAACTTGAAATATTTCAAAGTGTGGGGGTGTCTAGCAAAGGTCCAAATTCCTATGCCTAAAAGGGTTAAGATAGGACCTAAGTCGGTGGACTGCGTGTTCATAGGATATACTAAAAGTAGTAAAGCATGTCTATTTTTGGTTCATAAATCCGAACATTCGAATATTAATGAAAATATGGTAATTGAATCAGACAATGCAGAATTCTTTGAAAATATTTATCCGTATAAAACTAAGCATGAACAGTATCGTGGGGGGTCTAAACGACCTCGAGATGAACCAAGTGAGGATGTACATAATGAATAAAATTCAAGATGTAGTACACGTCAAAGAACGTCTACTTTGTTTGAATCAAATTTTGTAACATTTCTCTTAGAAAATGAGCCTTGAATATTTAAGAAAGTGATGGCATCTTTGAACTCATCCTTGTGGAAAGAGACAGTCAATAGTGAGATTGATTCAATCTTAAGCAACCATACAAGGGAATTGGTTGATCTTCCTCTCAGAAATAAACCTTTAAGTTCTAAATGGATCTTCAAAAGGAAGATAAAAGAGGATGGTACTATTGAAAAATACAAGACAAGACTTGTAATAAAAGGATTCAAACAAAAAGAAGGCCTTGATTACTTCGATACATACTCGCCAGTAACAAAGATAACATCGATTCAAATATTAATTGCCTTGGCTGCGGTATATGGTCTTGAAATCCATCAAATGTATGTGAAAAACGCTTTTCTAAATAGAGAATTGGAGGAAGAAATATACATGGAACAACCTGGGGGTTTTGTGGCTATAGTAAAGGAAAACAAGGTATGTAAACTTATTAAGTCATTATATGGACTAAAGCAAGCACCAAAACAATGGCATGCGAAGTTTGACCAAACCATGTTGGCAAACGGATTCAAAATAACTGAATGTGATAAATGTGTTTATATTAAAGACACTCCAAATCACCAAGTCATTGTTTGTTTATATGTGGATGATATGTTGATCATCAGCAGAGACATTTCTGACATAAATGTAACAAAATAAATGCTCAAGAGCAAGTTTGATATGAAAGACCATGGAGTTGCAGATGTGATCTTAGGTATAAGAATCCATCGAACTCCACAAGGTTTGGCATTGCCACAGTTTTATTATATCAAAAATGTACTTGACAAGTTCAAGTATATAGAATTCGATATTTTCAAGACTCCATTGGATGTGAGCTTTGCACTTCGAAAGAATGAAGGTGAAAGTGACTCACAATTGGAGTACGCAAGAGTATTGGGATGTTTAATGTATATAATGAACTGTACACAACCATAAATAGCATGCGCTATCAGTAAATTGAGTCGTTACACGAGTAATCCCAACAAAACTCATTGGATGACAATGAAAAGAGTTTTGGGGTATCTTAAATACACTCAAGATTATGCCTTGCATTATAATAAATATCTTATGGTACTTGAAGGATACAATGATGCAAATTAGATCACCGAATTGAACGAAGTAAAAACCACAAGTGGATATGTATTTACTATCGGTGGAGGAGCAGC
This sequence comes from Capsicum baccatum var. pendulum, assembly GCA_030864225.1. Classification (NCBI taxonomy): domain Eukaryota; kingdom Viridiplantae; phylum Streptophyta; class Magnoliopsida; order Solanales; family Solanaceae; genus Capsicum; species Capsicum baccatum. The sequence goes on from CM061552.1 coordinate 77,628,917, forward strand.
CTCATGTAAATCATCCAAATAGACTTATATTGCTCGCTCTACAATGGAATCTGAATTTATCGCATTGGATAAAGTCGGTGAAGAAGCAGCATGACTCTGAAATTTCTTGAAAATATTTCGTATTGTCCCAAACCAGTGGCACCGGTATGTATACACTGTGATAGCCAAGCGGCAATAGGTAGGGCAAGGAGCATGATGTACAATAGTAAATCTCGTCACATACGACGGAGACATAATACTATTAGGGAACTTCTCTCTAGTGGAATTATCACTGTTGACTATATAAAGTCAAAGGATAATGTGTCGGATCCACTTACAAAAGGCCTATCTAGAGAAGGTGGAGTAGAAAGGACATCTAAGGGAATGGGTTTAAGGCCTAGGACAAGTCAGCATGACAGTAACTCTACCTAGCAAACTGGAGATCCTAAGAGCTAGGTTCAAGGAGATCAAACAAAGTTATGTCTGACAGGTTCAACATTGTCAATTACCCAACTCATTCTCATGATGTAGACAATGTTTAGTAAACAAGGATAAGACTTAAGGTTAAAAGGCTTTTAATGATTATCTAAATTTGACAAATCTGACCAAATAGTTTAATCTATAGGATTGAACGTTTAGAAATCACCTATGTGAGGGCGAAGTGGAAGCCTCTTCAAGGAGAATGTTAGTAAAGGCCTATTCTCTAAGCTCTCATGAAACCGAGACGTGTTCATGGCTGAAAAAAATAAAATCATGAAAACCATAAATGGTAAAAGGCTGGTTGTGTGACATGTGTTGTCTAGGTGTACATTAAAGCTCAACGGTTCAAAGATATCAAATCTACCGATTGACTGAGTGCATCCGATGCATGTTCACTACGGAAAGTTCAAAGGAAAACCACTTATCCAGATGCAATCAGTCTTTACTTGATAATCACATACTTGTCTGTAAAACTTTTACGAAAAAATAGTCATTCCCCATTCATGTGGGGGATTGTTGGGTTCTATGTGTGTTTGAATGGAAAATGGGGGGAACTAAGTGGAAGAGAAAATTGAATTTACACCAAAATAGAAAGTGTGCTCAAAATAGGAAAACTTACTAAAATTCTCCCACATTGGTGGGAGAAAGAAGCTTTAAAGTGTTTATATTGTGAAACACATTTCCACATGCTAAGTGAGGCAAGAAATAAGAGATGGCTCGCGCCGTCGTCGTCACTCGCTCGGCTTCGACTTCGGCTTCGGCTTTGGCTTAGAATTCGGCAAATGATCGATCGATAAGATCTATCTTTTTGGACAAAGTTTATTTGACAGAAATTTAATCTGAATACCAAAGGGAAAAAACACAACAGTAATCCTCCATTTATGCATGCATGCAGATTTCGAAATAGTGTTTCGAACTGATGCAATTCTTCAACGAACTGATGCACTATTTTTGAATTGATGCTTCGAAATGATGCACTGTTTCGTGAACTGGTGTACCTGTTCGGAAAAGGACATGATCTTTAGATGAACAAACATGAATTTTCAGAAAAGACACACCATTTTAGTGAACTACTGCCACCTTTTCGAAGAGGCATATGATAGGCTACATAAACCTGCTTTGATCCACAGGTTTGAGATACAAAAATTTTCAAAATACAAAACTCTTCTTCTCTTAAAAATATTCCGTGTTATCATTCAAACCGTGGAGTGCGTTCGTGGAATTCAATTATTTGAGGTACCGCTATAATTGAATTGAAGGTCATTTTATTCTGGGAGAAAAATTCCATAACCTCGGGTACAGTGAGGGAAATTATTCCTTAAGGACACTCCGTGAACTCGGGGGACTTGGTCTAAAATTTCTGTTTCATCTATTTTCTGATATCTAATACACTTCTTGGATAGATTAGTAATAATCTTGTGTTGGAGGTGTTAAAGAACTTCAAAACTGTTTTTGTTCATACGTGAACTTGTTATAAAGTTGTTATTGTATTAATACAGATTCTACTACCCGTAGAAGAAAAATAACATGTGATTGGATCAAACAGGTGAGGGTTACATTGTTGCAATGGATAGATGTCAACAACAGGCTACAATATAAATAGTGCTGAGGATCAAGAGGAAGCACTGGAAGCCGGCAAAGAAGGAAGTGGTAGATGATGTTTGGGAGCCTATGCTTTTTAATACTTGGAGAACCAAAAGTACAGAGATGTAGAGATTTTATTCAGCATTTACTTCGTAATTAGTGTGACTAGAGGCCTCACTCTCCTAACACCCTTCCTAGAAGGTGATAAAGGGGATGAGGTGCTATTTTAGGTGTATTTTTTATTTTTTGTTGTCATGGTAATATTTACAATTGCTATCAAAAAAAAATTGTCTTTTTCTCGTCATATTTCAGTTTAACTTACTTCTTAATTAACATTTGAAACAGATAACTTGCAGCTTTAGCCACTAATGGACATGCGCAGTCGCATGAGTTAGCAATAGTAGATATGAGAAACTTTTGTGTTTTATGCTGGCACAAATTGCGTGAGGCTTGTCTATGTTTCACCAACGAGTGGATCCAAAATCTCATATTTTTGGGTTTACAAACTCCTTTTATCAAATACAAAGACAACTCTATAAAATAAGAACGATACTTCCATAACCATAATTTTGTAATACGTGATTCATATAGACTTTGATTTGGTGGATGAACCTGTCAAGAGTGTAAGTTCCTATATAAACAGATGCTACCTTTTAAAAAAAAAAATTGTTAGACTTCCATATCGTTATATACTTGCTTCCGTTAATTTTTACTTGTCTTGAACTTTGCACATTTCTTAAAAAATAATTATTGAAATAAGTATTTCTTCGTTCGTTTTTACTTGTCACGACTTTCCTAATTGAATTTTTATTTTTACTTCTCACATTTGACATATCAAGAAAATACAAAAAAAAAATTATATTATTTTTAGCAGTAATTTCTTATTATCCAAACCATTTACAAGACATATTACTCTAAACATCAATTACAGGGGTAGTATTAATAGGGATAATATGATAAAATAGTTATATCAATAATTATTTTCTTAATGAGTTTGTCATGTCAAAAAATGAAAAGTAAAAGGGGAGAAAGTATTTTATCATAATATTCATATTAATTGATGTTTCCTATTAAATCTTGAAAAATAATTTCAAAAAAAACTAATTAATATTAATGGTAAAACATTAAAAAAAATTATATTTTCTAAATGCATTAAAGTAACAAGTACAAGTAAAAAAATATATATATTATTAAAAATAATGACAAATAATTAGTGAACCGAGGAAATGTTAGATTTTTGGTATGTATATATTTTACAATCATAAGAATTACTTTTAAGTTATAATTCATAAAAACTGAGTCATAAGTGAAAATTGAGTGACTAATATAAAATTAACACTTAGTTTTGAATAACTACCAATAAATTAAAATTAAGCTTTAATATTCTTTTATCCTATTTTAAGTGGCATATTTTGATTTGATACAATATTAATTTATGATTTAAAATAATTTTTTAATATTTATGTGATAGTAAATTATTCATTAAAAATAAAAAAATTTAAAATTAACTTTTTAAAATTATAATAATATAATGTTTTTGGAGGACGGATTAAAATGGAAAAAATTAACCCGAAAATAATGAGACGGAGGGAGTAATGGAGAACAACAAAACAAAATAAGAGAACCTAAGTCGGATTAATTTATTCCAATTGTCAATCAATTTATTTCTGTTGCCAACTTGAAATTAAGAATTTTCGGATCGAAGCGTTATGGTAGGGGTAAAGATTTTGATCTTCTTAATAATACTCGTGTTTTGGTTCGTCGTCTTCCCGGGCTACCTCGCTTGCCCATTGTAATTCCACCCCTTACAGAGTCAAATCTAGTCTGTGAGGAAGTGGTGGTGGTTCATTCAGTGAAAAAATGATCCTTTAGATTTTGATTGCGATGATTTTGGGGATGATGTTTATGCAATTCCAAAAATATTCCCAGTTCAATCAGGTAAGTCTGGGCAGTTCTCTAATGGCTATGGCTTTGGTCGACATGGAATGGAATGGAGAAGACCACCATCTGGCTACTTGTGTCATCGATGCAATGTGCCTGGGCATTACATTCAGCACTGCCCTACAAATGGCGACCCCAATTATGATATCAAGAAAGTGAAGCTGCCAACGAAGTCCATGTGGATGGCAACCCCAAGTGGCAGTGTTGGAGTTTCCAAGTCCAATGTTGAGGGGCTGTCGTCTTCCACCTCTTCTTCTTCGATAAAGAGTTCCTTTAGAGATATACCACCACAGCTTCATTGCCCTTTGTGTAAAGGATTAATGAAAGATTCAGTTATAGCAAGCAAATGTTGTTTTAGTAGTTTCTGTGATAAATGCATAAGGAATCATATTATCTCCAATTCTGTTTGTGCGTGTGGGGCTAGAAATATACTTGCTGATGCCCTCTTGCCTAACGTCACTCTAAGGGTCACAGTGAACAGAATCTTGGAGTCCAGTAACAGTAGTTCAGAGCATGGGGTAAGTGCTCTTCGAGTTCAAAATATTGTGTCAGCACACAGTAGCCCACCAAAAGTTCCATTCCCATCAGAATATGCAGCTTTGAAGGTAGAGGTATTGAAGACTTCAGGAGAGTGTCCACAACCTCTCGATGAACTGCAGCAAAAGCCCGCAGGAGAGGAAGCAGGAAAGATGAAGAAAAGGAAGAAACCATGTGATGTTGATGCTGTAGACATGCAATGGGGAGTTGCACAAGACCATGTTGTTTCTGGGAATAACATGCCTACCTATCATCCTTATAGCACAGGCATGCAATACTTGAGCTATGGCCGTAATGTCTTACCACAGCAACATGTTCAAAGTAGAAAAGCAGGTCTGAAAAGGAAGTGCGAGATGGGTGTTGAGCTTTCTAGTGTAATAACTTGTTGAGGGTGAAAATATTTCACATACTGTAATGTATCCAGATTTAAACATTGCTTATATCAGTAAATTCAGATTTATAGTTTCTGGTCTCTAATTCTTTTCTTTTTTTTTTTTTCTCTTTTTAAATTTAAGAGTGGTAACTATTTCATTATTTGATCACGCACTATATGATTAGTCAATTTGACACATTACAGAACAAAGGGATTAGTCAAAAGATTTGTTTAGTTCTTTTTACAGGAGGGGGCATTCCTCTGTATATATGAAGAAATGAGGGCCTAACCGTTGAATCAAAACCAACTGATAAGGGAATATCCATCATGTTTAGTAGCATAAGATTTGATTAAATCCCTATTGTTTCTATCATAATATACTCAGCCAACTAATTTTAGTAAAAATGTGATTTGATTTGCATTTTACAGAAATAAGAAACGTGCTTTTGGTAAAGTCTATGATATATATTGTTTATGTAGTTTTGCTCTTTTATAATAGACTGGTATTAATTGACACGACATGCTGGCTTAGAATTGTCAAGAAAATCAATCATGCAGTAGACCTTAAAGTGATCAGATTATATAAATCCTACAACTTCAATTTGAACAGCACTTTACTAGGGATCTAAATTCCTCTACCAAATCCAACATTCCAATTATTTATGAAATATGGCCTCTGGTAGTAGGGACATATGAAAGACCTCAAAAGGTAATCATTTAACTAATAACAAGAGCTAAATTATAGAATAGAGTAATTTAATAAAAAGGTTCAATGTGTTGGTGTATATATCTTAAACTTGAGGAGCATGAAACAGTCAGGTTCTTCTTGTGGTAAAATATGGTGCTTTATGAGTAATGGACTGCAACATGGTCCACAGCTTCAAGCATATCATACGTTCTTATCATTTTAGTTCACAAGTTGAGGGTAGCATGCAATTTTCAAATCATTATGGTGGCTTTCAGGAATATATAACTTTGCTACTGCTATCTGCTGAAGCTTAACCAGAGTAAATATATGCAGATTAAAAATTGCATTTGTGATTCCTCTTTTCAGATTTAAGTCTTTTTACCAGCAATTTTATTAGTTAGCTACTCAATAATTGTTATTTTTGTTAAGATGGCGTGTTCGAAGTGTGCGCTTTATTGCACCTGCAGACCTAGAAATAAAATCCTGGTTGAACATGGCTTTTATACGAACTCAATTAAATCTTGAACTCGTGAACATACAATAGAAATAAGGCTATTTTAGTTTTAGTTTTAGTTTTACTTACATTTTGCAAGTTTGCAAAAGAGACAAAACAACGAAGGCAAGACACATAAGCAGTTGGATTGTTTGGGGAGCGAAATTTGTAAATAAGTTTTTGCAAAAGAACTACAATAGCAATCAAAGTTCTGAAAGTCTAGAGATTAGATAAGTGAATCAAAGTGGCATTGCACCAGAACATACCTGTCTTAAAAAAATTACCGAAATTAACCTAATTATGATCATATTATACCAAACTAAAATGATAATCACAATTTTGAAAAGTAATTTTTTCGTTATAATAGAATAATAACCAACCAACCAAACCATTGACAAAGCCTAGTCAAACACACAGGTGATAAGAAGGAAATATAAACTCAAAGCGAGAGAGACAAAACATATGAACAAAAACATAGAGAACCAAAATCTCACTACACTTCCATGAAATATAATAGTGTCGACGTTAGCTTATGAGTGTCTGAACAAACCTCGTACAAAACATGGACTGCCAAAAACATGAGCATAAATTTTCTAGGCAGCAGCCTTTTGCTTCTTTGGCACACGATAGGCACCAACAACACAGGCATGGTCCCTTTCAAAAGGCTCAAGCGTGACCTGCTCAATGGGCTTAAACTGCTCCGCTTGTAACTTCTTCATTTCCTGAGCAAATATGGCCTCCGCTGGCACTGTTGAATCTATGTAGTTTGCCTAGAAAAATAAAGAGAACTGTGTAAACAATAGAGAAGAAAGGAAGAGGAAATAATCAACAGGTAATAGAACAATCCCCCGTAAGAGGAAACGAGTGGAACTTCTAACATGATAAAGCAGTGGCTACAAACCTTGATTGATATAACAAAGTGACCTCCAGCTTTCAAGAAGTATGATGCATTCAGAGCTAAAATTCTTGCCTGTGAATAAACATTTTGTTTGAACATTGGGATAGAATTCATAAACAACATACTGCTGTCCTGCTGCCAGACAAGAAAAGAAAGAACCCAAAGAGGGCACCATACAAACTTCTCCTCTTCCAGGCTAAATCTCTGCGGTGTGGCTTAAGCAGCCATAAAATGGTTGCTTTCCATGATGACATAAGCTTTTGAATTAAAGGACTTTAAATACACTAGCGGGCTCCTCTCAAGCCCTTTGTGCGATTTTTGAAGTTACTGATAGTGAATCTGAGAGCATCATCTCAGGAGTAATATAACATTAAGAATAAGTCATACATGGAGAATTATGGAGTAACACACGAATCGACAAGATTTTCTAAGAGAACAATTTTACGGCACGATCTAGAGTATGAAAGAAAGGAAACCTTTTTTAAATGCCCAATAGCTTCTCGAAGAAAAGTACAAGACTTTTTCGTACCGTTCCGTAAGACTCTACTTGACACGGCTTCACAGACACCTAGGACACTTGAACTCTGTGCTCTAATACCAAGTTTGTAATGTCCTGAGACTCCCCCTTGACGTCACACGGTGCTTAGAACCACAAGTGATCCTAAGCTAACCCATGATACTGGCATAACTCATGAGCAACTGAATAAAATACATAAAACTGGAAACAATAAGCGGAACAGATGTCATTGACAGAACTTATTCATTACAAAACTGTTTGAAACATGTACAACACTAGAATATACAAAAGTAAATCGAAACTGAATACATCAATTCTGATTGACTGTATATGAAGGCTCTACTAATAATGACTATAGGTAGCCGAGACATGACCCTCTGTCATCCCTAATCAATACGACCGAATAAAATATAATACTGAAACTAGAGTTGACTCGAGTCTTCGAATCAACACAACTCAACACCTGCTGGCTGAAAGCTTGTTCTAACTAATCATGATGTTGTGGGCTACAACTGGTACCTACATCATGAAGCACTGTAATCACAGACACATATATATGGTTAGTACTTTTGGAATGTATTGAGTAAGTGGGGGTGAATGCAATAAGTTAAAACTGAATTAATGCATAATCTTAAAACATACATGCTAAGTACAAGTAGACTCACCAAGAGACTGAAATAAACGGAAAGCTGAAGCATCATGAAACATGAATAACAAAGCATTATCTATTAAACTGGATGAGTTACTACACTTAGTTTCTTAAATCTTTACTATTGTAAAATAAGTAAAATTGAAGTTGGGTATACTTTCAAATCATGCAGGCTAAGTGTAAAAAGACTTACCTTTACCATAGGCGAAATTGAAAGCTGAAATCTCATTAGGAATGAATCATAAAACAATCTCTGAATAAAACTGAGTCTCTACACTTATTTTCTAAAATACCTTTTTTTGTGGGAGATTCTCATAACCAATATAAACCATGTAAGCTAGTATGGAGTCCAACGTCTGAACCACGTTGAGGAGGGTTGTTCTATCCTTGTCATCGGAGTAGAACCTGAACTGAAGTGATCACTAAACTGAACCCATATTGGAAAAAAGAGGGACACTCTCTAGCAAAGTCCCTAAACCAACGGTGGCACATAGTTTGTGGAGAATAGGATGCGTTGAACCCACATTCCCCTCTCGGTGCTAAATACCACTCTCAAATATATATATTGTATGCTCATACTGATGAAATTCACCTTACAATAAGTATTTGGATTTATAAATCAAACTGAAATCTAAATCATACTATAGTAATCTAAAATAGTAAATTTGGACTTCTTGTAGACTGGGAGAATCATGATAAGTTCATATGCTCTTCTTTGTAAACTGACTAAATCAGGTTGAAAATCATATATTTTCACCATCTCATAGAAATTCATGTCAAAATATTAAAATTCATCTCATATTAACAATCATGTAAGTGAAAACATGAGTAAAGGTAAATTCTTGTGCTAACTGAACTTTAAATCACATGATAATATCACAATTTCAAAAATATGGAAATTGGGCAAACCCTAATTGAAGTCTTGTGAATTTAATTTAAAAACTCAAGCTTTTGGGCATAAGGATGAAAGAGTATCCTTATTCAAACCCCACATACCTGAATTTCTTGATTTCTTGAAGGAAAACTTGAATTTGGATCCTTGAAAGTTGAACTATAGGAGGAAATCCTAACTTCTTTCTCTAGAGAGTGGAGAGGAGAATGTGCGTTGAAAAAAAATTGATAACTAATGAGTAAATAACGTTTATAGGGTTATTTAAGTCGTGGAGGTAGGGTTTGAGATAAGGAAAAAAACATAATACCCCTAAAGAATTAGGACAAGATTGCAGGAATTTTCAATTGATGACTTAGTTGATGGCTTGTCAACTAGTCGGTGGCTTATCTTAGTCATCAATCTCTAGCTGAGCTTGGACACTTTCTGGTTAAGGTTGATGGCTTAGTTGATAGCTTGTCAAATAGTTGATGGCTTATCAACTTAGTCATCACCTTCTCTAAATGATTTAGGGTATTTTCTGGTTAAGACCGACAACTAGGTTGATAGCTTGTCACTTAGTTGACAGCTTATCACTCAAAGCGTCACCTTGTTGACAGTCAGACACTTCAAAGTGTGAAATCGGATTAAGGTGAAATCGGATGCGTTGGAAAGAAGACTTGAAGATCTTTCATTTGATATATAGTAGACCACTTGAATCATTATATTACAGGAGTGACACTCATTTAAAATTGACCCTTGTAGGATCGGATACTAAAACTCAATCGATACAAGTGTTCTCAACTCAACTTTGCTCTAAGTGCTTCATATGACCATGATTCGCATCGAAAACACTTTATACACAAGTTTAAAGGTCATGACACTTAATTATGGCTTGACATAATCACTTTAAGGTCTTTAAACATATGACGGATAGTTGGAAATTTATCTAGGAACTTGTGAGGTATTACAACATCATTCTTTGATTAGTCAATTTGACACAGTTTTCTGCCAAGCATTTATTCTCTAAAAAAGAAAAGTATTATCCATCATTATATGCCAGTAGAACAAAGGGATGTGATTGTTGTTTTTTACAGAAGTTAAGAGGATCAATCCCCTATACATACGAAGAAATGATGGCCTAACCTTTGAATCAAACCAACGGTTTAGGATTTGATTAAATCCTATTGCTAAGATCAATATTCAGTATAAATAAATGGTGGCTTAAATTTGTCAAGAAAATCAATCGGCGCAGTACAGCTTGAAATGATCAGATTATATAAATCCAACCAGTACACCTTGAACCGCATTTCTCTAGGAATCTAAATTCCTATACCAAATTTGACATTCTAAAGTATTTTTGAAGTTTGAACTATGGCCTCTGGTACTAGGGACAAATTAAACATCTCAAAGATACGGTAAAACTAAAAAAATATAGTAGACAGTGGGTCCCTAATGTTCACTGGTAATCATTTGACTCGACTAAAAAGTTAAAACAAGAGGTAACTTGGAAAATTTTATGATGGGAGAATCACAACCCATAAAAGTTGTGTGATCATACATTAATTTTTTAATACATAAGTTATGAGTCCTTATCTATTTATTTTTGTAATGAAAACAATAAATATGAGGGAGAAAAAATATATTTATATAATTCATATTAATTTTAATTAATAAAATAAATTGTGTTAAGTAAATATAAAAAATAAAAAAAAGGAGAATTATATGACTCTTGTATGCAAAAATGTATACTGTAAAAATATAAAAAAAAATTATGATTTCATAAAAATTCATGTAAGATTTTGATCATTATTTGAGATAAAATTACACCAAATTTATGTATTGATTTTAATTTTATTATTAGATATTTCATTCGTTTAAATTTATAATTTCTTTTTAAAATTTTTAAAAAGACATCTTTTTGTATTTAGAACAATCATATTTCTCATGAAATATCACAAATGAGATTTGAGAAAGATAGTGTGTATGCATACTTTATCAAATAATTCTTCATCTTTTTTATTTTATCAATAATTTAATTATAAAATAATATATAATTTTTACTCCCAATTAATAATTTATAACAACACAAATTTTTGGGTTATAAAATATTATATTTTATCTCAACCCAAATTTTTTTATTTTTTTAAATATATATTGAGTCAAAACTTTCACATAAACTAAAACATATAAAATATGTGCAAAATTGACACATAGACAGTATGCATTGTTTATTCAATTTTACAATTAAGAAGCAATGAAACTCAATCTATCAATATTTATAAGCATCTTCTTGTTTATAAAATATCAAAATGTAAGTATATATTTTTTTCAGAATAGTTTTTTTTCATTTATGTTTAAAATGTAATGTTTGACTTTAAAAACAGTTTAGAGTTTGTTTTCCAATAGAATTTACACTTTTATACATAAAATGTTAAATACTTATTTTTATTCAAATCTAAAATATTTAAATATTATTTTATATATTTTTGAGAAAGTTTTGACTCGATACATATTTAAGAAAATAAAAAAAATTAAATTGAGATAAAATATAGTATTTTATAACCCAAAAATTTGTGTTGTTATAAATTATTAATTGGAAGTAAAAATTATATATTATTTTATAATTAAATTATTAATAATTACAAAAAAAAAGATGAAGCACCCCCTCTGATAAAGTTTGCATACACTCTATCTTTCTCAAATTTCATTTGTGATATTTCATGAGAAATGTTATTGTTCTAAATACAAAAATATGTCTTTTTAAAAAAAAATTAAAGAGAAACCTAAATTTATACGAATGAAACATCTATTAATAAAATTAGAATCAATACATAAATTTGGTGTAATTTTTATCTCAAATAATGATCAAAAGTTTACGTGGACTTTTATGAAATCATAAAAAAAAAATTATATTTTTACCGTATACGATTTTGCATACAAGATTCATATAATTCTCTTTTTTAATTTTTTATATTTACTTAACACAATTTATTTTACCAATTAAGACTCATATGAATTATATAAATATATTTTCTCTCTCTTATTCATTGCTTTCATTACAAAAATAAAAAGGTAGGGGCCCACAACTTATGTGTTAATCAGCAAAGCAGTCTTGCTCTCCAAGACCAAATTCAGATTCAACCCAAAAGCAAACTTTCTCATTATCGTCCTCATATCAGCCACCAAATCAGGAGCATACGTTGACAACTGATGAAAATTCAAAGCATATTCCTTGATAGACATTCTCCCTTGCTTAAGATTCACAAACTCCTCCATCCTTGTTTTCCTCAGCTCTTGAGAAAAGAAACAATCCAAGAAGGCATTAGAAAAGGCCTCCCATAAAGACATATCCTCAACATCTCCCTTTACCTCATCTCATTCCTTATACACTGGTATGCAACATCTTTGAGCTGATAAGCTGCAAAGTTCACACCTTCCATGTTAGTAACCTGCATCACCTGAAATATCTTTTTCCCTTTATCCAAGAAAGCCTGAGGATCCTTCTCCACCTTCAGACCAGTAAAAGTAGGAGGATTCAGTTTCATGAACTGACCAACCCTTGTGGCCTCGCAGATAACCCACCAGAAGTATCCTTCTCAGCCTGAGCAGTAACTAATGTACCAATAGCATGAATAGACCGACAAAATTCCCCATTACTCACCTCACCTTGAGGAGGACTATCGGGGATAGGACCATGAGATCGAAGACGAACTCCAAGCGTAGAACGTACCCCATTAACTGTAATGCCCCGAGAGTACACCCTGGATAGCACATGGTACTTATGGTCACAAGTGACCACAAGCTAATCCATGAGCTGGTACCTGTTGTGAGCACTAAATAATAATAACAAAATAACATGTGCGGAATATATGAATACACCATAAGGTTTTAAGTTCTAAAACATTTCTGAATCGCAAATCTGGAAACAACTGCCAGAAAATAACTGTCTGAAACTGATAAAAATAATGACAAACTGACTGAATATCTGAAGTGTCTGAAAGCCTCTAAAACTGACTAAATAAAATTTGATGGGACAAGCCCCAACTAACTCCGATAGAATAGAAAATACTGAAACTAATAAAGTAAGTTGAGGTAAATAAACTATGTTCTCAAAGTATAAGGACTCACTATTGTTGCAGCTGATAATTTGGTATGTCTATGCACGATCAGGGAATTGAGCATGCAAACCTATGATATTAGATATTATAGCGCAAGAACTGAGTATGCGATCAGTACTTTGAATGTACTGGTATGTTAAATGAAGTTAGGCTGATATGCATGGGTTCATGTCCATGAGTAATAACTGACTTAATGTATAACATGAAGTACTGAATAGAATGCATGAGATTTGTAAAGACTAAGAATGCATGACCAAGCATAAAACTTGTTCTGAATATAATCTGTAAAATGAGATACTGAATACTGATAAGTGAATAACTTATATCTATATGCAATGGTCAAGCAAAACTGAAACTAAATTATTAAGCTGATTACTGGACTGAGACTAGGGGAGTTATCATCTAACCTACATGCCCCAATGAGCAAATTGGGGTCCAACCTGTAACCCCAGTTGGAAGGGTGTCAGTACCGTTCCACGGGTACTAACACTAGTTGTGGGCATCAACTAATATATTGTCCCGAAAGACTAAGGGTGTCAAGCCTAAACTGACGGGTAACCCCTTGAGAGGTAGTCAAGCCTGAACTGATGGGTGAGTTCTCTACGTAGTTCTGGAGTACAGGGACCACTTCTAACGACTCTGCCTAATTGGTGGGGAAGCCGCCATCCCTGCACTCGCTCAGTGTTAAATCCTACTCCCAACTGAATTGACTCAGGATACTGAACTGTTCTATGTTTAACTGATTATGATAATTGACTGAACTAATAATGCTCATAACATATCTGAAACTATTATGAAGATATTGAGACTAAGTAAACAACTATGTTTTTAGGTATTGACAACCCCCAGAACTCGATAGCAATAATAACAAAATAGTACTAAAACTTTGAGGATATAATCTAAAGGCACTTATCCAAAATTCATTCTTGTAGGCATTTCATCAAACAATTGATATTCGCAATTTAAGATAAGCATGGGAATAGTTTAAAACTTGTAGTAATAGCATGTTTTCAACATCAACAACACTAATTATGATTTAAATCAGCGAACAATATTATTCAAACTTATGGGATTTAATAATAATAACAATTACGTGTAAACATGGTATAGAATCAAGATTCATGGGGATTCATGGTTAAAAACCACAATAACTTGTAAAAATTACAACTTTAAATTTAAAATTATATTCTTAGACTCCATGGGTAGAAGGGACACATGGATGAACATTTAATATACCTCAATTGACGAATTCTTGGAAGTTGTTGAGGGATTTCTTGAGATTTGAACTTGAATGTTGAAGGGGCGAGAGTTTGTTCTTGAGAGGGAATGCTTTTGATTTTGAGAGAATTGTGAAAATAAGGCAATATGCTATTTTGGGACCTAAATCCCGTGTTACAGTGAGGGGAAAGACTGAAATACCCCTCTGGACTCGGGATTAAATGAGCTAAAAAATGCCCAGTGACGCGATAGGTGACGCACTGCATCGATCAACCCGATGTAATTATGGATGAGATATGTCGATGGTGACAACGCGATAGCCAACGTGACACGTCCTGATTGCGTTGGCTCACTATTTTGATCATCCAAACATGTCTCAAACAATGTTGGAAAATTTTAAAACTCACCCAAGATGACCTATAGATTACCCTGATCATGACTTAATTTAAAAATCGACAATCTAAGGTCGAAAAGATCGAAAATGAGACCAATGAAAAACCGAGGCCAAAAATGAGACTAAGTTTAACACTTAGCTGAAATTTTTCTAAGTCTGGGACCTCTTTTGGTATGCTATATTGGACTAAAATAGACTAAGACTTTACGGGGTCTTACATTAACATTGTCCTCAGATAGGACTGAAGAGTTTTCTTGTGTTCCAGATCTACGAGGCATGATCTGAAAAGTGAACAATCAAGGATAAGAGAAGGATTCCAGGACTTATACTCCAAGCTTGGAAATAGAATATTAAGAAAGTAAAATATTCCTAAATGCCTTGTAGGCTCTCTCTTATGAGTGTGGTGCGCTACACACCCCTAAAAAAGACTCTACCAGACACAGCTTTATGGACTCCCAATTGACCATGAATCTAGGCTCTGATACCAACTTGACATGACTCAGCCTCCGATCCACGTCGTAATGGGCATCTTAAGTCTGACCGGAACCAAAAACTGCCCCATGCTACCCAACCCAACCTACAACTACCTTCTCGCTGAATTTCGAACATATAACAAGATAGCGTTATTGTTCATACCAGGACTCTGGGATAGGATCACAACCGTGATCGACTCAACCAAGTCCAACCATCCCATATCAATCATCTAAATATACCAAGCAAACCAATTACCAAAACAAAGGCCATAAACCAGGTCATAACCAAATAAGTTTCAAAACATAACATGATTTAATCCCAAAATGAAATATGATGGAATAGTGAGAAATTATATTCGATGATGCCAGCCTCCCAGTTTATTCCAATGCCAAGGTCGATACCAATACTGATTTCACCCATTTCAACCCATAAAAGTATCACAAAGCCTCTAACCAAAAGACTAATAAAATTCGATTGGGACATGCCTCCAACCATAGCCAAAACCAATATCCAAAATAGAATCAAAGTGTCTAAAAATATCCATGACATGAAATGGAGCCTTCCAAAAAGATGAAAGCTCACCACTTCAATTCAAATAGTTATCCCGAGTCACTCACTATGTAGAAGGATAAGAATAGTCGGTTCCTACATAAAGCGGGTATACAACTGCCAATAAAAGGGTTAGCGAATAACCGCTAGCATGATCTCAGGATAAGGATAAAATAATGTCATTTCTAAAATCAAGTAATCCATAATGCATACAACCATACATATATATAGCCATGTAGGGAAAGGAAACCATTTTTAGCATGTCATTAAAACCATTACCTGGGTTGTATAGCTTTGTCATTCTAAATCACCCACGGGCTATATAGGTTCAGCTTCCCCTACTGAAAGGGCCTCAGTGCGTATAGCCGCACGACCAGAGAAAACACTTTGGGATGACTATTATATCCCCAAAAATAAAGTTTGACATTATGCACACGGTCACCAAGACCAAACCTCATATCGACAAATATGAGTTTTCAGTTTCAGTTCCCTCGAAACCTCCACCTTCCACGGCTTAGCTGCACCTCCCCCTTTAATGCCTAATTAAAAATTATTTTTCAAATAAACAAACCATTATCCAATTATTAACCAAGGCCATTGATATTGATATCGTCATACCAACCCTTACTTGCAAGTATCATCCATAGCCAACCATTTATACGTTTAAAGGGATTTTCAAGTGCCCTTCCAATTACTATATTAAACCTCTTAGGGAACTCCATGTATCCCGCAAGTATAACCATTTAGCCATTTACCATTCTAAACCATCTAAACCATGCATAATTATTTTACTAAGTTTGAAACCAAGCAAGAGTTTCATTAAAAGTAAACAATACAATGAACAATCTTTATAAGCATTTTGTCAAACACATTGGGGGCATAATAAAACCAAAATCAATTCCAATTACCATTAAATATTCCCATGCAAATCTAATTATCCAAACCACCATTGATGAACATAAATCATAAATTAAACCATAGAAAACCATTACCAACCATTTATTACCAAAACCCCTAAATCATATTTGAAAACCAAAATCATACAATTATAAAACCAGGAAAACATTATGTAAAACCATGCCTTCAGTTAGAATTAACAATGAGGGAAGAGATACATGCCTTAATTGAGATGTAGACGAAAAGAAACCACTAACACATGCCATGAATTCACCTTTAGGATGAAATCTTAGCTTTTTTGTTCAAAAGCTCTTGAGAGAATTATAGAGTGTTTAGAAAGAGTTTCTAAGTGCTAATGAATAAAATAATAGGGTAAATAACCTTCTAGGTGCCCTATATGTCGTGCGACCTGATTAGAATAAGTGGAAAATTTCCAAATTTCCCTCACTTAAACTCCTTAAAAAATCCCACAACTGACCCTCATAAGTCATACCCTTTGATACGAGTGGTACCCACTACTCGTATCCCAACATAAACCTTTGGAACCAACATTGTCCAGTATATGACTCATCCTTCCCAAATTGTATTGATAGAATATGATCCGTAACCTTTACCCATATCCCTGGCAAGATAAAATCACATAAGATTTGAACACTGTTTCCTATACGAGTCTATGGTACGAATCATACCCTAACTTACGGCTCCAGGTGATCCACTCGTACTTAGATTGAACCTAAGTAACCCAGTTTTAGATAAGTTAAAAAACCAAATGATTCATACCCACCAACATGACTCGTTACCTTAAGTCATATCCATTCCAGTAACCAAAGTCCATCCCACCAATCAACACTAGTCAGCATACAATTGATCCATACAAATCATACCCGAGTGTACGAGTCGTTTCCCTCAGTTGTATCCCGTGCAGAGACAAGAAATCAAGAAAATTTTCTAGGATCTAGAAACTAGGGTGTTCACCAACCTCCTACGAGGACCTCACGGGAATGGACCCAAGCAACCCACGTTTCACATAATCAATGAAACTCCCAAAAAGTTTCCATAATAACACTCTCAAGTGTATTCAAAACATCATCATTCATTAACTAACTAAAATGAAGGAAAACTAGTTATTTATAGTCATGGGCTATTTATTACACAATGGACCCAAAAGTGATCCTAAAAGTTATTGGGTCCAAAAGTGACCCAAGGGTCGAAACAATGCAAAGGGCGCCCATACTCTATCGAGCCCATGCTATCATCCAAATGCGGTGTTTCTCAATGCTCCTTTGTATGACATCTTCAAGTATAGTTTCTCCCATATTTCAAGTTATTATCCACACGTGATATGGTTCTCATGAGAGCTTAACAAGGATACTCCAAACATGTTTTAGCATCCTCGACATGGTCATGTCTTGAAATCCCTTGTGTTGGCCTTGAATTATATGCTCAAAGGCATTGATGCCAATTTGGATTGTATCATTAGATGTCTTGGTGACTGGCACTAGGAGGAGAAGCAGGAATCACGATTCTCAAAATAGAAAACATTATAAAAGAAAAATTTAGAGGCATATTTAAAGATATTGAGTGTTATCATTGTGGGTTAAAAGGACACAAAAAGAAATTTTATCGAAAGTTACAAAAGGAGAATAGAGACAAGAAGAAAAAGAAAAAAGACAATAATTAAAATTGCATAGCCACCACTACCATCGAAAATCTAATTATTTTTCTTGATGCAAATGTAATAAATATTACTTGTGATGAGTCAAACTGGATTGTGAATTCTGATGCCGCATCATACGTGACATCAAGGAATAATTTTTTTCTCATCTTATATTGTTGGTGACTTTGAAATGTTAAATATAGGAAACAAAATTGTATCTAAGATAGTTGATATTGGTAAAATTTATTTGAAAATTAGTATTGAATCTAAACTAGTTTTAAACAATGTACAACATGTATTTGATGTTTCTTTGCACTTAATTTTTGTTGACGTGTTGGATGATGAGGGATATGTTAGTAAAAATGATGGTGGAAAGTGAAAACTCATTAAAGATTCTTTGGTTATGGCTCGTGATGAAAAGCGGTGTGGTCTATACTGGACTACGCCTTCTACTTGTGCTATTATGGTGAATTCAATTAAAAGTGCTAGCTCTTCAACATTATGAAATAACAGTCTTATTCACGAAATTAGTGAGAAAGGACTTAAAGTTTTGGTCAAGAAGAAATTATTATCAAATTTTGAAAGTGCTAAATTATAAAACAGTGAACATTGCTTGAATGAAAAATAAAACAAAGTTTATTTCAAGTCTTATCCTCCTTCAAGTAAAACAAAATTGCTTGAGTTGGTGCATTAAATTTATGTGGTCAAATGAAGATAAGAACATTGAGTGGTACACTTTACTATGTTGATAATTACTCAAGAAAACTTTGGATATATTTTCCTAAACTAAATACCAAGTGTTTGGTGTCATTAAGCAGTTTTAGGCTTCCGCTGAAAGATAAATAGAAAAGAAGTTAAAATATATTTGTACTGATAACAATGGTGAATATTGTGGATTATTTGATGAATACTATATGCAACAAAGTATCATACACCAAAAGACTCCGCCTAAAACTCCTTAGCTTAATGATTTGACAGAGATACTGAACAAGAACTTGATGGAAAGAGTTGCTTTCAGAAGCAAAGTTATCAAACTCCTTTTGGGGTGAGACTATATTAACCGCTCACATGTTATTAACTTATCTCAAGTTGTTTTTGTAAAGTGATGTACCAAGTATAGTTTGGTATGAAAAGGGTGTTTTCTATAATCATTTAAGAGTTTTTGATTTTAAAGCTTTTGTATATATGCCCAAAGATAAGAGGTCAAAGTAGATGTCAAGACAAGCACTGCATCTTCATTAGTTATGGCCTTGATGAGTTTGATTAAAGGATATATGATCCAATTGAAAAGAAGCTTGTAAGAAGTTGTGATATTGTCTTTATGGATAATCAAATCATTGAAGATATTGACAAATTCGAGAAGCTAGAATCTTCAAGTGCTAATGGTATGGTTAATTTTGATCAAGTTGCTCATACCAGTGTGCATGATATTAGTGGTTTTGATAATCATGGTGATGCTCAAATCATATTCTAAATTAGCATTTTGATATTGATAATGACAACGATATTATTGTTGATGATGCTTTTATTGAAGAAGTTGTGAACAAGTCAAATACTCTACTTAGAAGGTTTACAAGACAGTGTATTTCCTCTTATTGTTATTCTCCTAATAGATAAATTCTACTCACTGATGTAGGAGAATCTGAATGTTATAAGAAGGTCATAGATATGAGCATAGGGACCAATGGATTGAAGTCATACAAGATGAGATAAAATCTCTGCATGAGAACCACACTAATGAGTTAGTGAAATTGCCTAAGGGCATGCATGAAAGTTTTAAAGAATAAGTGGTGTTCAAAATAAAATTTGAAGAACACGACCTAAATTTCAAATACAAATTGAAATTACTTGTCAAGGAATTTGATCAAAGAAAAGGTATTCACCTTGACGAAATATTTTCTTCTATAGTCAAAATAACCTTTATTCATAAAATTCTTGGTTTGGCTACTAGTCTTGATTTAGGAATTGAGAAGATGAATGTGAAGAATCTTCACAGTGACCTTAAAGGAAAGATTTATATGGAACATCCTGAGGGATTCAAGGTAAAAGGTAAAGAAAACTATGGTTGCTAACTTAAGGAGAGTCTCTATGACTTGAATCAAGCATCTAGATAGTGGTATAAGAAGTTTAAATAAGTCAACGCTATGAGAAGACTTTTGCATATCATTGTGTGTTTGCACAAAGTTTTTCTGATGATAATTTTATCATCCTTTTGCTATATGTGGATGATATGTTGATTATGGACGAGAATGCTTTCAGGATTAACGAGTCAAAGAAATAATTATGCAAGTTTTTTGCTATAAAATACTGAGCTCATGCTAAGCAGATTTTGGACATGAGAATTACTCATCTCAAAAATGAAAGAAAGTTTTACTTATCACATAAGAAGCACATTGAACGTGTATTGGAGCGCTTCAACAAGAAGAATACTAAAGTTGTTAACACACCCCATGTTAGTCATATGAAGTTGAGCAAGAAAACGTGTTCTACAATAAAGGAGGAAAAAAAAGCATCGCTAGTTTATATTCCTTCATTATTAAAAGTTTAATGCATGCAATGGTATATACCAGACCCGATATTTCTCCCAAAGTAAGTATTGTCAGTGGATTTCTTGAAAAATTTAAAAGGGAGCATTTGAAAGCAGTCAAATGGATACAGAGGTACTTCAGAGAAACCTCAGGTGACTCGTTGTGTTTTGATGAATCAGATTCAATTTTGAAGAGTTATATAAGTGTTGATATGGAAAGTGACCGTGATAATAGAAAATTCACTACTAGTTATTTGTTTACATTGCCAGGAAGAGCTATATCATGGCAGTCAAATTTGTAGAAGTGTGTCGCACTATCTATAACTGAAGCGGCGTATATTGCAGCTACAGAAGCTGACAAAAAAATGATATGGCTCAAGCGATTCCTTTTAGAACTTGGATTTAAGAAAATGGAGTAAGTTGTATATTGTGACAGTCAAAGTGCAATAAACTTGAGCAAAATCTCCATGTACCATGTAAGAACAAAACACATTAGTGTGAGGTATTATTGAATTCATAAACAAGTGAAGAATGAATCGCTCCATGCTAAGAAGATTCACATGACTAAAAATCGTGCAAATATGCTGACAAAGGTGGTGCCAAAAGACAAGTTTGAATTATAAAAAGAATTTATCAGTATGAGCTCTTTTTGAGAAGTCGAAAAAACCTCTTTCAAATGCATGAACTGGGGGAGGAGATTTGTGGGGTCCAGCCTCATAAATGTCATTTAAAATTAGTCCATGAATCTAAGAAGATGTTTTTCTTCCTTAGGTAAAATTTCTAGAATATGGCAGTAGTATGATATATGGCCACCATTCAATAAAATCATTCACATAGCAATTTGAACTTTTGTTTCTCTAGTGATGATGTCATCAATGACATCTGTAGCAACATTAACTACTATAAATAAAGGCAGCTTTGGCTAATTTTAGACACACCAAAACAAAGAGAAAAATAATATAAAGAGAGAACAATAACAGTGAGGTATTTCATAGTCTGTAATAAAAATTAGTTTGTGAAGGAAAAAAATTAGAGTGAACGATATTTTAGTAAGGTAGAAATCAAAAAAGGGTTATTTCTTTTGAATGTGTAGTAGTTACTTTGAGTATTGTACTTGCGACTACAGTGTAAAAAAAATTACTATAGTAATAACATTAGCTCCTCTCGATCTAAAGTTTTTCCCTTATTTAAAAAGAATTTTCACGTAAAAAATTTTGTGTCATTATTTTTTTATTATAATGCTACAAATACTTTTGTTGTTATTCCGCGTTTATTAAACAAGTTTGAGTAAAAGTTTATCTTGTTTTAGTTCACATTTAGGATTATAATTTATAAATGGTGCAGCAAATTTCCTCATACTTGAATATCACATATTTTCTCAAATTTAAGTGCTTAAAGGATAAAATTGTTTGAATAAAAGTGTACTTCTACCACAATAATTCTGTGAAATATGTTATTTAATTTACATAGATTTTGGTTTGGTGGATCAATATATAATAGTAGGTTTTTGTAAGCTGATGCGAGATTTTAAAAAGTTGCTACATTTATGTTGTTATACTAGATTTTCGGTATATATTTTACAATTATTAAAATGACTTTTTTGTTATAAATATATTTACATTACAGTGAATGTCTATCAAGATCTAGTTGATATTTATCAGTATTTGAAGTATCTGTCTTTTAGTAAGAAACTAGGAGTAAATTTTTTCTATAAATAAAAGAGCTTCCTTCATTGTAAATCAATCCTCAAGGATCCCAAGAGAACCCCTTGAGAGAAATAAGAATTACTATCTCTTCTCTCTCTACTATTCTTCTTTATTCTTAGTTATTTTATAACACGTTATCAGCTAGGATAATGTATTATTTTATTTCTTTTCATATGACTAATAATCTTACAAAACTTGAATTCGTTGCCTCGAGCAAAAACTACCTCTCATGGGTGTTTGATGCCGAAATCCATTTAGATGTTATGGGTCTTGGAGACGCCATAAAGAAAAAAATACAGCATCTAATCAAAATCGTGCTAAGGTTATGATTTTCTTGCGTCATCATCTTGATGAAATTCTGAAAATTGAATACCTAACTACTAAGGATCCACTTGTTTTGTGGAATAGCCTAAAAGAAAGATTTGACCACTTGAAGATGGTCATCCTCCCAAAAGCACGATATGAATGCATACACTATAAAAATAAATATGTTAGGTTCAAACCCCATCGATTTATTGCCTAAAACGCTTTTATATGGATAAGACATCGAGTTTGAATCTCAATGCACCATATTATTGATATAATGATGATTAAGGCAAAATAGTGTGTTTTTGTGAAAAGTCATGAAAGAAACATGTCTTATTGGATATACTCCATTCCCTAAAGTGAATGTGGTAGCAAACTGCTTAATATGTCTAGTGGTTCAACGTATGAATATAAGCGTGGGGGACAATATAATAATAATTATCAAAAGTAATAATATTTTCACACGCTTATTATGATTATAAGATATGTTAGAGAAAATTTCTCTACAACCATATGTATGTCTCAATTTGCTCCTGAATTAGCAATATCTTAAAAAAGGCTATAAGCTATCATAATTTGATATGCTTAAGGCACGATTATATTCTATTCTTCGGGAATGAGAATTTTGATTATTATAAATACAGATCTAGAAATGTCACTGTATATAAATTTGAACGTGCTAGTGGTTGTAAGAAAATCACAATTCACCTCCGAAAAAGATAAAATAATTGAGAAGAGTTATTCTGAAATCTACTTCTGAAGTAGTAAATCTAAAATTTATTCATGTCATAGTAAACAAGAAGTTTACTAAAGTAAAAGGTTCATGTCATGGTGAACTTAGAGTTTGCTAGAATAAAATTTCATAAATTGACATGAACGATTGTGACATCCCAAAGATGTGCATACTGAGTATTGAACATATCTCGAAGAAAAAAAATCTTATGTACTTTTAATATTATTTGTTCTTATGATAAGTTGGTTGGACCAACTAATATTGGGATTGGATCCCTTAAATCTGAAAATACAAAAGGTGAACATGGGTTTGTTCACCTGTCATGTGGTCTATTAAGACGCATCGATATAAGATGATCACATGTGAGTTTATTGTCAACATACAGTTTGACATTCATAAAGTTGCTTACTCAGTAAAATTGAGTTAAGAGCATAACTTTCAGATTGTGTAATCAAGATAATTCATCTTGATGATGATGGTTTGTCATCTAATGTCTTCGATAAATAGCTAAACCATTGCTAATAAGAACAAAGTTCATGTGTTGGTCTGAATTATGATATGTTGCATACAATAGCACTTGTATGCATTAGACCAGTAAATTATGATTATTTCTTCCCTCTCAATTGGTTCAAGGTTAGGAACCAACTATTCCATCTAACAGTTTTGATATGCGGTATACGATTAATGAATATACTATGATGCACAAAGATGGATTCCTCAAAGAAGATGGAGAATGCATGTTAGTTTTCCTAACATAAGGGGGAGATTATAAGCAGCTATGAAGTATGTTAGGAATTATCATCAGATCCTCATTCAAAAGATAATTCAAGTCAAATGCCAAAAGTATCTCATATTTAAGTTGCAAGTGCTCCTATTTTATGTCCATGAAGGACACAGTCTATGCATGCGTGAAGTGTGGTAGACCAATTGATTTCAAATAAAATAATCCTTGAAAAGGATAAGGAGCAAACAATCATAATAAGAAGGCAATGTGCTCTTGAAGAGCCTACGCATAACACTTCTGTAACACCCCGTATTCAAGTACATGTATTGGCGTATTCAAATACGTGTATTAGTCTTATTTATATGGAATTAATTTTTTATTTTATTTATACCGGAATTTGTCCGTCGATGGTTCCATACGAAGGTTATTGAATAAGCTTTCTAACGATATAAAGATTTCTAAAAACGGATAAGTTTTGGATATAATCGAGCACGTTCGAAACTATAAAATGGTGGTCGGGATGTTGTGAACAGTAAATGTGCAGGAAAATTTCCTGCACACAAACTACTGAGACCTGCCAGTTTTTTGGGTCAACTTTGAACGATCATAACTCCCTCAATATAATGAACTGGTAGAGCTGAGACCTATCAAAAGAAAGATATTTGAGTCCTCTTTCCAATGCAATTGGTTTCATCCAAATCCAACATCTGAGTAAGGAGTTATACTCGTTTTACTTCAGCCTCCTAAAATAGATTTTTAAAGTCAACTTCAAACGATCATAACTCCTTGTACAGGACGAACTGGGTGGCCTAATTTATATGGAATGAAATCCCTTTGAATTATATATCCAAAGATACCAATTTCACCCAAATCCGATATCGGAGCAAAGAGTTATGGCCGATTTACTTTAGCCTGTCAAAACAGTCAACCATGGACAGATTCGGATTTACTTAAATTTTTAAGGGCAATATGGTCATTTTCCATCACCTTATGGACGAACATTGGTCATTATATACATATAATTAGTCTCATATCCATCAATTATCATCAAATTATTGAAAATAAGAAACCCTAGCCTAATTTCAACTCCAATTATCTTGTGATTCAACCGTAGAAAATCCAAATTGATTCCGTAGTTGTGTTCACCGTCTCGAGGGCTTCGAGAAGCACCCCTTATTTGTGCCAACAGGACTTCGAAATCAAAAGGGTCATTTTATGGTAAGGATGTAAATTATGCTGGTGTTATTTATATGAATATGTATATATATATATATGCATGTGAGCATAAGAAGTATGTTATGTGATTGTTGTTGAAAGATGATTGGGAAATGATGTTGGATTATGTTGAATTGTGAAGGGATTTGGTGTGATGATGTGGTATTGAAATGATGATTATATATATATATATATATATATATATATATATATATATAACATAAACCTATTGTTCAAGTTGGTTTTTGAATGTTTTGCAAATATTGGTTGTATGGAATTATGGAAGAGAATTGTGGTGTTGGGTTGCTAATACTAGATGTCAAACATTTCATTGTAGATAAGTGAATTGTAAAGGCGGGAAGTTGTGTTGAATTGGTATCCGAATCTACAACGAGGTATGTAAAGCATACTCTAACGATGTTCTTTGGCATGAAAACACCAATGTTCCGTCAAGTAAGATTCCGAGGTTGTCCAAAAACATGTATTGTTCTACATTACCAACGAAGTTGTTTCCATTCTATAAAGTGTCAAAATGTTTCATTGATATACCAAAAGGCTCCTATTTCATTATTGTGATATTGATGATTCTGAAACACATTGTTGATGTACCAATGAGTCTTTATGACATTGTTATTGTATAGAAGGTCTATTACTTGATTCCTATTGATGTATCATTGTTCCAAAGGTACTATATTGGCATGAACACTAATGTAATAATCTCAAAAGATTTTGAACTAAGTTATTGGAAAGATCTCTTATGTGTGTTACTTGATATACGTGTGGGTGGTATCCCAGGGGCATAAACCTAGCATGGGTCAATCCCTATTTATGTGTTTATGGGTGGTATCCCAGGGGCATAAGCCTAGCATGGGTCGATCCCAGTTGATATGTACTGGGGGCAGCCTAATGGTCACAGTACGATACAGTATTGATTATTGTTAGGTGGTTGGAGGTTCGGGAGGAGGAGGTAATGGCGAATGATAATTGTAAAGTATAAAATGAACGAATGTATACAGTTCCATAAATGTGTTTGAATTCAAGAACCCAATTCAGATTAATGATAATGTACATGATCCTAAAAGTGTTTATGAAGTGTGGTTCACTTTTATTATGATTAATTCACTTGCGTCTGATTTTCTTGATCCCCTATATCACATATGATTAGTTACAGCTTTACTTACTCAGTACATATTTCGTACTGACGTCCCTCACGGGGGACCTGCATTTCATGCTACAGGCACAGGTGCTTTAGCTCATTCACAGCATAGATAGGAGCCAGGTCATACAGCTATTATTGGTGAGCTCCAATTTGCTTCGGAGCTTTCCAAGTTGGTTCCTTATGTTTTGTTATTGTACAGGAGTCATGTGTGGGCGGGGGTTTATCCCGACCCTAGTTATGTCATGTATATCCTAGAGGCTTTGTAGACATAAGGAAGGGTAAAGTCATGGGAGTTTATATAGTGATGTTATATTTGTATATATGGTGGCCCCGACGGCCAAGTAATATATATATATTTGTGCGTGTTGTACTGATACAGGTAATTAGACCCTTCTATATGCAACAAAGTGCTGTCCAAATTTTTGGTGACATATAAGTGAAAGTTCAGATAGTTGAACGGGTTCTCCCGGGCCTTCTCGGCTTCGGGTGCCAGTCCGGCCCGATGGGATTTTGAGGCGTGACAAAAGTGGTATCAGAGAGGTTTGTCCTAGTGAGTCTACAAAGTCGTGTCTATGTAGAGTCTTGTTTATCGGTGTGTTGTGCACCACATCTATAAACAGGAGGCTATGGACATTTAGGAATTGTTTCTTTTCTTCATGTCTTAGATCGTGCGATAGAGCTTATATTGTATATGAAGTCATAGTTGACCACTGAATTAGTTTGTTTCTCTTATTATAGTAATGATGCCGGTTACCAGAAGCAAGAATACCGGTAAGCAAGTAGATATGGCTGCCGGAGAGGGGACTAGTAAGTCACCCACTATACCAGCTAATCAAAGTGAGGCTCCAGCTGAGCATGCATCAGAAACTTCCCCCAGTCCGGAAGAAATAAGGAGGAGGAGAACTATATCCTCAGAGCCACCTATTAATGTTGTTGATCAAGATCTTAGAAATGCAGTGCAACTTTTGACTCGTATAGTTGCTGGGCAAGTTCAAGGGCAAGCTATTCCTGCCGCGGGTTCTAGCGGTACTGATAGGGCGGCTAGTCTTCGGACACAGAATTTTCTTAAGATGGATCCGCCTACTTTTACCGGATCCGATCTTAACAAAGATCCGCAGGACTTTATTGATTAGATCCAAAGGGCCCTAGAGGTGATGCATGTATCGGGCAGAGAGACAGTGGAGTTAGCCGCGTATAGATTCAAAGGTGAGGCTATATATTGGTATGAAGACTGGAAATGGTCAAGGGGCATTGATGCACCCCCAGCTACTTGGAAAGAGTTCAAAGAGGCATTTATTGATCATTATCTTCCATATGAGACTCGTCAGGCCCGTGCGGATCAGTTCTTAAATCTTCGGCAGGGTAATACAACTGTGAGGGAGTATAGTCTTCGATTTAATTCCTTGTCCAGATATGCTCCTAATGTTATAGCTACTATGGATGACTGAGTTCATCGGTATATGAATGGATTGGATCCGTATTTGGTTAGGGATTGTACTATTGCTGCACTGAATAAAGACATGGATATAGCTAGGATCCAAGCATTTGCACAGAAAATGGAAGATCAGAGGCAAAGAAAAAGAACACCGGAATTTGAAAGCGGATCTTCTAAGAGGGCCAGATCTACAAGGCAGTTTATGGCGCCACAGGGAGGTTTTAGACCTCAATTTTCTGCTAGACCACCTAGGCCATTATTTTCTTATTCTGCAGCTAGTGCTCCACCACAGCATCAGGGGTTCAGAGGCAGTCAATTTGGGCAAAGAAATGAGGGTCATAATTCGCGATCAGTGGGTTATCATGGGCAAGGGAACATGAGCCAATCGAGACCTTCTCGAGAGCTATGTAATCGATGCGGAAAGCATCATATGGGCGTACGTCGAATGGGAACAAATGTTTGTTTTTGGTGCGGTATGACGGGGCATATGATGAGAGAATGCCCACGAAGGGGTGCAGGTGGCGTAGCACAACCTTCGGGATCAGCTGTTGCATCATCGTCACCGGTATCTTATTCTGGTAGGGGCGCACGACCTGCGGGTCACGCTAGAAATAAAAAAAGAGTCGCCAGTTCCAGCGGGACTCAGAATCGCACTTATGCTTTAGCGGATCGACAGAATCTAGAGACTTCCCCAGATGTGGTTACGGGTACGTTGTCCATATTTTCATTTGATGTATATGCTCTAATTGATCCCAGTTCTACATTATCATATGTTACTCCTTTGGTTGCCGGAAAGTTCAAAAGAACCCCCGAATTGTTAGAAAAGCCGTTGGAAGTGTCTACCCCGGTTGGGGAATCTATTATTGCTAGAAGAGTTTATAAAGATTGTGTAGTAACTGTGTGTGGTCAAGACACGATGGTTAATCTTGTGGAACTAGAAATGGTAGATTTTGATGTTATAATGGGTATGGATTGGTTGGCGTCTTGTTATGCCAAAATTAACTGTTGTACGAAAAAGATGTATTTACATTTTCCTAATGAAGCAGTTATTGAATGGCAAGGTAAGATTGGCGCACCAAGAGGTAGATTTATTTCTTATTTCAAAGCGAGAAAAATGATTTCCAAGGGATACATATATCATTTAGTTAGAGTAAGGAATACAAAAGCGGAGCCACCAACTCTTCACGTTGTTCCGGTGGTAAATGAATTTCCTGATGTATTTCCTGAAGATCTTCCAGGTTTGCCTCCTGAACGAGAAGTAGAGTTTGGTATTGATGTAATACCAGGCACCCAACCAATCTCCATTCCTCTGTATAGAATGGCCCCAGCAGAATTACGAGAATTGAAAGAGCAATTGAAAGATTTGCTAGAGAAGGGATTCATAAGGCCTAGTATGTCTCCCTGGGGAGCACCAGTGTTATTTGTGCGCAAAAAGGATGGCTCGCTGAGGATGTGTATTGATTATTGGCAATTAAATAAGGTGACTATTAAGAATAAATATCCTCTCCCAAGAATTGATGATTTATTTGATCAGTTACAGGGCGCCAAGTGCTTTTCTAAGATTGATTTGAGGTCAGGTTACCACCAAGTGAGGGTCAAAGAGAAGGATATACCCAAGACAACTTTCCGAACACGGTATGGTCATTACGAGTTTCTAGTTATGTCATTTGGGCTAACAAATGCACCCGCAGCTTTTATGGATTTGATGAATAGGGTGTTTAAGCCATTCCTGGATGTATTTGTGATAGTTTTTATAGATGATATTCTTGTTTATTCTAGATCAGAAGAGGACCATGCCAATCACTTACGACAGGCATTGCAGACTCTTCGTGATTGTAAGCTTTATGCAAAGTTCTCTAAATGCGAGTTTTGGTTAAAGTCGGTGGCATTTTTGGGTCATATTGTATCTAGTGAAGGGATAAAGGTTGATGCTCAAAAGATAGAAGCTCTGAAGAACTGGCAAAGGCCCACAACACCTACGGAGATTCGTAGTTTTCTCGGGTTGGCCGGTTATTATAGAAGGTTTGTTAAAGACTTTTCTTCCATTTCAGCACCCTTAACCAAGCTAACCCATAAAGCATCCAAATTCCAATGGAATGATGCATGTGAGAAGAGTTTTCAAGATTTAAAGAACAAGTTGATTTCTACACCCGTGTTGGTACTTCTAGAAGGCACCGAAGGGTATACAGTGTATTGTGATGCTTCTAGAATTGGTTTAGATATGTATTGATGCAGCATGGTAAGGTAATAGCATATGCTTCTAGACAATTGTGGCCACATGAGAAAAATTATCCTACACACGATCTTGAGCTGGCAGCAGTTATTTTTGCTTTAAGGATATGGCGCCACTACTTATATGGGGTTTATGTTGATATATATACTGACCATAAGAGCTTGCAATATATTTTTAATCAGAAGGATCTAAATTTAAGGCAGCGGAGATGGCTTGAACTATTAAAGGACTAGGATGTTGATATCTTGTACCATCCAGGGAAAGCAAATGTGGTAGCTGATGCGTTAAGTCGTAAGGCTATGATGGCGCCTATAGAAAGGTAAGGGATGATTAAAGATCTTCATCAATTAGCTAGTCTAGGAGTTCGTCTTCTTGAAACTCCGGACAAAGAGCTTATCGTACATAATGCTGCGGAATATTCATTAGTAGCTGAAGTGAAAGAGAAGCAATATGCAGATCCTATTTTACTACAGTTTAAGGAGAACGTTCAGAGTGGTGCGACCAAGGCATTTGAGCTTACGCGAGAAGGAGTACTTCAGTGCCAAAACCGATTGTGTGTATCGAATATAGACGGGCTAAGAAAGAAGATTATGACAGAGACATATTTTTCAAGGTATTCCATTCATCCAGGATCAACCAAAATGTATCAAGATTTGAAAGATATGTATTGGTGGAATGACATGAAGAAGAGCATTGCAGAATTTGTAGCTGAATGTCCAAATTGTCAGAGAGTTAAAGTTGAGCACCAAAAACCCGGAGGCTATATTCAATGCATAGATCTTCCAATTTGGAAGTGGGACATGATCAACATGGATTTTGGTACAGGTTTGCCTCGTACAGCTCGGAAATTTGATTCTATATGGGTGATTGCGGATAGGCTTACTAAATCCGCACATTTCTTACCCGTTAAGACCACTTACACAGTTGAAGAATATTCAAAGCTGTATGTTAAAGAAATAGTCCGATTACATGGAGTGCCAACTTCTATTATATCGGATCGGGGAACTCAATTTACTGCAAACTTTTGGAAGTCTTTCCAACGGAGTTTGGGAACACAAGTGAATCTGAGTACAGCTTTTCACCCTCAGACGGATGGACAAGCAGAGCGCACTATTCAAACACTTAAAGATATGCTACGAGCATGTGTTATAGATTTTAAAGGCAGCTGGGATGATCATTTACCTCTTATTGAGTTTGCCTACAATAATAGCTATCATTCAAGTATCAAAATAGCACCATATGAAGCTTTATATGAGAGGAAGTGTAGATCACCAATAGGATGGTTCGAAGCAGGTGAAACTCTTATGTTCGAACCGAATCTTGTGTATCACGCCATAGAAAAAGTCAAGGTGATTCAGCAACGGTTGAAAACAGCCTAAAGTCGACACAAGTCATATGCGGATAGTAGAAGAAGAGGGCTAGAGTTTTCGTTAGGCGATTGGGTATTTTTGAAGGTATCACCAATGAAAGGGGTGATGAGATTTGGCAAGAAAGGAAAGTTGAGTCCACGATATATAGGCCCGTATAAGATTATTCGAAGATGTGGGCAGGTTGCTTATGAATTAGAGCTGCCTCAGGAACTCTCATCAGTGCATCCAGTATTTCATGTATCGATGCTTCGAAAGTGCATCGGAGATCCATCCCTTATTACTTCTACTGAAGATGTGCAAGTAACAGAAGATCTTACCTATGAGGAGATGCCTATTGCTATATTAGATCGTCAAGTTAAGAAGATGAGAAATAAAGAAGTAGCATCGGTGAAAGTACTTTGGAGAAATCAACAAAGGAAAGAGATTACATGGGAAACTGAGGAAGCAATGAAATCTAAGTACCCTCATTTATTCAAAGATGAAGAGGAAGTTCAAGAAACGGAGTTAGAACATTAACAAGTAAGTTTTTGTTTATATATGCATAGTATTTATGTGATGATGTGAATGTTAATGGTGGACTTGAACTTGTTTTGGTTAAATAACTACGCTAACATTCGAGGACGAATGTCCTAAAGGGGGGAAGGATGTAACACCCCGTATTCAAGTACATGTATTGGCGTATTCAAATACGTGTATTGGTCTTATTTATATGGAATTAATTTTTTATTTTATTTATATCGGAATTTGCCCGTCGATGGTTCCATATGAAGGTTATTGAATAAGCTTTCTAACGATATAAAGATTTCCAAAAACGGATAAGTTTCGGATATAATCGAGCACGTTCGAAACTATAAAACGGTGGCCGGGATGTTGTGAACAGTAAATGTGCAGGAAAATTTCCTGCACACAAACTACTGAGGCCTGCCAGTTTTTTGGGTCAACTTTGAACGATCATAACTCCCTCAATATAATGAACTGGTAGAGCTGCGACCTATCAAAAGAAAGATATTTGAGTCCTCTTTCCAATGCAATTGGTTTAATCCAAATCCAACATCTAAGTAAGGAGTTATACTCGTTTTACTTCAGCCTCCTAAAATGGATTTTTAGGGTCAATTTCAAACGATCATAACTCCTTGTACAGGACGAACTGGGTGGCCTAATTTATATGGAATGAAATCCCTTTGAATTATATATCCAAAGATACCAATTTCACCCAAATTCGATATCGGAGCAAAGAGTTATGGCCAATTTACTTTAGCCTGTCAAAATAGTCCACCATGGACAGATTCGGATTTACTTAAATTTTTAAGGGCAATATGGTCATTTTCCATCACCTTATGGACGAAAATTGGTCATTATATACATATAATTAGTCTCATATCCATCAATTATCATCAAATTATTGAAAATAAGAAACCCTAGCCTAATTTCAACTCCAATTATCTTGTGATTCAGCCGTAGAAAATCCAAATTGATTCCGTGGTTGTGTTCACCGTCTCGAGGGCTTCGAGAAGCACCCCTTATTTGTGCCAACAGGACTTCGAAATCAAAAGGGCCATTTTATGGTAAGGATGTAAATTATGTTGGTGTTATTTATATGGATATGTATATATATATATATATATGCATGTGAGCATAAGAAGTATGTTATGTGATTGTTGTTAAAAGATGATTGGGAAATGATGTTGGATTATGTTGAATTGTGAAGGGATTTGGTGTGATAATGTGGTATTGATGATGTGGTATTGAAATGATGATTATATATATATATATAAACATAAACCTATTGTTCAAGTTGGTTTTTGGAATGTTTTGCAAATATCGGTTGTATGGAATTATGGAAGAGAATTGTGGTGTTGGGTTGCTAATACTAGATGCCAAACATTTCATTGTAGATAAGTGATTTGTAAAGGCGGGAAGTTGTGTTGAATTGGTATCCGAATCTACAACGAGGTATGTAAAGCATACTCTAACGATGTTCTTTGGCATGAAAACACCAATGTTCCGTCAAGTAAGATTCCGAGGTTGTCCAAAAACATGTATTGTTCTACATTACCAACGAAGTTGTTTCCATTCTATAAAGTGTCAAAATGTTTCATTGATATACCAAAAGGATCCTATTTCATTATTGTGATATTGATGATTCTGAAACACATTGTTGATGTACCAATGAGTCTTTATGACATTGTTATTGTATAGAAGGTCTATTACTTGATTCCTATTGATGTATCATTGTTCCAAAGGTACTATATTGGCATGAACACTAATGTAATAATCTCAAAATCTTTTGAACTAAGTTATTGGAAAGATCTCTTATGTGTGTTACTTGATATACGTGTGGGTGGTATCCCAGGGGCATAATCCTAGCATGGGTCGATTCCTATTTATGTGTTTATGGGTGGTATCCCAGGGGCATAAGCCTAGCATGGGTCGATCCCAGTTGATATGTACTGGGGGCATCCTAATGGTCACAGTACGATACAGTATTGATTATTATTTGGTGGTTAGAGGTTCGGGAGGAGGAGGTAATGGCGAATGATAATTGTAAAGAATGAAATGAACGAATGTATACCGTTCCACAAATGTGTTTGAATTCAAGAACCGAATTCAGATTAATGATAATGTATATGATCCTAAAAGTGTTTATGAAGTGTGGTTCACTTTTATTATGATTTATTCACTTGCGTCTTATTTTCTTGATCCCCTATATCACATATGATTAGTTACAGCTTTACATACTCAGTACATATTTCGTACTGACGTCCCTCACGGGGGACCTGCATTTCATGTTGCAGGCACAGGTGCTTCAGCTCATTCACAGCATAGATAGGAGCTAGGTCATACAGCTATTGTTGGTGAGCTCCAGTTTGCTTCGGAGATTTCCGAGTCGGTTCCTTATATTTTGTTATTGTACAGGAGTCATGTGTGGGCAGGGGTTTGTCCCGACCCTAGTTATGTCATGTATATCCTAGAGGCTTTGTAGACATAAGGAAGGGTAAAGTCATGGGAGTTTATATAGTGATGTTATATTTGTATATGTGGTGGCCCCGACGGCCAAGTATTATATATATATTTGTGCGTGTTGTACTGATACAGGTAATTAGACCCTTCTATATGCAACGAAGTGCTGTCCAAATTTTTGGTGACATGTAAGTGAAAGTACAGATATTTGATCGGGTTCTCCCGAGCCTTCTCGGCTTCGGGTGCCAGTCCGGCCCGATGGGATTTTGGGGCGTGACAACTTCATGAAACCTTATGAGAGGTTCTGGTACCTGAAAATAATGAAGTGATGAGATCTCAAAATATTACGTCACATTATGAACCGATATGAAATGATATATCATCAATATCTTTGATACAATATTGGCGCAATATTGTGAGAGATTACGAGAATCCGAATTCTATGTTTATTTAAGCATGTTGACGTAGAAATATTTATCAAGTGACATGAAAGGATGCGCGTAATGCTTATTTGGTTTGCAGTCCAGACACTTGAAGACGTCGCACATGATATGCTGAATATTGTCACTTGACAAAACTTATATGAAAACTTTTTAAGGATTCAAAATGTTTGAAGCATATAAAAGTTTTTGGGAAACTTATTTATAATCCTTATATTGTATAAGCTTATAGCTTGAAAACTATTGAAACTCTTGGAGAGTTTTCATTTTCAAAAGTAATAGATTATTTGCTGAAATAACAAATATATCGAATTAGATTAGTCCTGAGTACCATATCTTAGTGTAATTTATGCACTCATGTATCTTGCAAATACTACAAGGTCCGATATAGCCTTTTCATTCAATTCGTTAGCAAGGTATATTTCTGATTCTACTAGAAGACATCAAAATGGAATAAAATACATAAGTTTATTTTATTCTAAAGCTTGCAATCCCGATCTTATTGGTCATGCTGATGTTGGGTACTTATCTGACCCACATAAATCTCAATCTCAAACATGCAATGTGTTTACATGTGGGGATACTGTCATACCTTGGAGATATACAAAGCAGTCTATCCAGCACTTCATCGAATCATGCTGAGATAATAGTTATTCATGAAGCAAGTCGAGAATGTGTATGGTTGAGGTCCATGATACATCTTATTCGAGAATATTGTGGTTTGAAATGTGACAATGTACCCACAATTTTGCACAGAGACAATGCAGCATGCATAGCACATCTTAATGGAGGATTCAAAAAAGGAGATAGAACGAATCACACTTCATCAAAGTTTTTCTATACACATGAGCTACAAAAGGAGTGGTGATAGTAACGTGCAATAAATTCGTTCAAGTGACAATATGGCTGATTTATTCACCAAGTCTCCTCCAATTGCAACCTTTAAAAAGATGGTGCATAGATCGGGATGCAAAAGTTTAAGGATGTTCTCATCAGGGGGAACAAATACACATTGTACTCTTTTTTTCCTTTCAAGGTTTTGTCCCACTGGGTTTTTCTTATAAGGTAGTTTTTAATGAGGCAGCCGATATGTGTATTGTTAGATATGTGTACTCTTTTTTCTTCACTAGATCTTTTTTTCACTAGTTTTTTTTCTAGTAAGGTTTTAACGAGGCACATTATCTATCAATTAGACATTCAACAGGGAGTGTTATAAATGTGTTTACATTATAGTGAATGTCTATCAAGATCTAGTTGATATCTAATTTGAAGTATCTGTCTTTTAGTGAGATACTAGGAGTAAATTTCTCCTATAAATAGAAGGATTTCCTTCATTGTAAATCAACCCTCAAGGATCCAAGAGAATCCCTCAACAGAAATAAGAATTACTATCTATTCTCTCTCTACTTTTCTTCTTTATTCTTAGTTATTTTATAACATTTTTAAAGTTATATAGTTTATAAAAATTGAGTTATTATTATGTTTTGTTTGATTGAGTTATTAGTTATTACGTTGTTGTCACATTTTATGTTGTTACGTTAGATTGAGTTAATAAATTAACTGCCAAAATGAAAAAGAAAAGCAAAAGGTAATACCTACTTTCGTTTGACACAAATTATTCGTATTATTTTAGTTTGAAACAAAAGGCAATACCTACTTTTGTTTGGTAATGTACATTATTTTTGTGGATGTCATATCTATATTAATTTTATCATATTTCATACTTTAGATGTTTTTGTATATTATTCTGTGTCTTGAGTCGGGGGTCTATCGAAAACAATCTCTCTACTTCTTAGAAGTCGTGGTATGAACTGCGTACACTCTACTCTCCCCAGACCCCACTTGATGGGAATATATGGGTTTTTTGTTGTTGTTGTTATTTTAGTTTGAAATAATTTTTAAAAAATAAATAAATTTTATAATTGTAAATTAAAAATATATAAAATATATCAGAATATTTTTAAATTTTATTTCTTAAATACGTCATGTGAAAGATTAAAATTTTAAAAAGTTATTAAAGAAAAGGAGATATTTTCATTAAAATGAACTTAAAAAAATAAATTAAAAGAATTAGTAAAAACAAATTGAATAAGTAAAATATGAGAACCTAAAGTCGGTTGGAATTGGGATTACAACATTTGGAAAGGCTTGTTTAAGTTTGCTTTCTTGTCTTGCAAGTACCAAAATCTATATAAAGATAAGGAAAGCCTCCTTCAACAATCACTTAAGCACTCACTTAACTCTCACAAATATTTGTTCTCCTGTTCCCCCTTTGCTTAATCGTTAAGCTATCTCAATCCACTCTCCGTGTTCCTGCTGTGCGTAATCTTTAAGCAATTTCAGTCCGCTCTCCGTCTTACTGCTGTGCGTAATTTTGAAGAACCTCAATTGGTTAATTCAATCACCAGCCCCATTACAGCTATTTCGCTTTCTTCATTGTTCGTTCGTTCGTTCGTTCGTTCGTCTGGGTTCCGGATTGTGTAATCCTAGCCGACTCAAGAATCTTATCATTTGGACAAGTAGTTGATAGAAAAGGACTGCTTCTTTAGTGTTATTTGGGTACAAGTTTACTTACT
Source organism: Capsicum baccatum var. pendulum (assembly GCA_030864225.1). NCBI lineage: Eukaryota > Viridiplantae > Streptophyta > Magnoliopsida > Solanales > Solanaceae > Capsicum > Capsicum baccatum. The sequence continues at coordinate 77,666,619 of CM061552.1, forward strand.
CTATGTTCTATGTTTGTATTCGGTAATTCAGCAGGCCTGTTGACACAAAGCGTGCTTCTTCATTATTTCAGTTATGGCTGTGTATTTCAAGTATAAATGTGCTAAAGAATATGATTTCGTTCCGATTGTCGATCAATTTATTTCTGTTGCCAACTTGAAATTAAGAATTTTCGGATCGAAGCGTTATGGTAGGGGTAAAGATTTTGATCTTCTTATCACCAATTCACAAACTAAACAAGATTATGTTGATCAAGCTACTTTGATTCCTAAAAATACTCGTGTTTTGGTTCGTCGGCTTCCCGGGCTACCTCGCTTGCCCATTGTAATTCCACCCCTTACAGAGCCAAATCTAGTCTGTGGGGAAGTGGTGGTGGTTCATTCAGTAAAAAATGATTCTTTAGATTTTGATTGCGATGATTTTGGTGATGATATTTATGCAATTCCAAAAATATTGCCAGTTCAATCAGGTAATTCCGTGTCAATTGCATCCACTAGTAGTATAACTGACGAAGACACTAAGGTTAAGAATGTAATCAATACTCCAGACTCTGGGCAGTTCTCTAATGGCTATGGTTTTGGTCGATATGGAATGGAATGGAGAAGACCACCATCTGGTTACGTGTGTCATCGATGCAATGTGCCTGGGCATTACATTCAGCACTGCCCAACAAATGGCAACCCCATTTATGACATCAAGAAAGTGAAGCTGCCAACAAAGCCCATGTTGATGGCAACCCCAAGTGGCATTGTTGGAGTTTCCAAGTCCAATGTTGAGGGACTGTCGTCTTCCACCTCTTCTTCTTCGACAAAGAGTTCCTTTAGAGATATACCACCAGAGCTTCATTGCCCATTGTGTAAAGGATTAATGAAAGATGCAGTTATAGCAAGCAAATGCTGTTTTAGTAGTTTCTGTGATAGATGTATAAGGAATCACATCATCTCTAACTCTGCTTGCGTATGTGGGGCTAGAAATATTCCTGCTGACGCCCTCTTGCCTAACGTCACTCTAAGGGTCACAGTAAACAGAATCTTGGGGTCCAGTAACAGTAGTTCAGAGCATGGGGTTAGTGCTCCTCAAGTTCCAGATGTGGTGTCAGCACACAATACCCTGCCTAAAATATCATTCCCATCAGAGTGTGCAGCTTTGAAGGTAAAGGTATTAAAGACTTCAGAAGAGTGTCCACTGACTGTCGATGAAATACAGCAAAAGCCCACAGGAGGGGAAGCTGTAAAGATGAAAAGGAAGAAACCATGTGATGTTGATGCTGTAAACATGCAATGGGGAGTTGCACGAGACCATGTTGTTGCTGAGAATTACATGCTTACCTATCATCCTTATAGCACAGGCATGCAGTACATGAGCTATGGCCTTCATGTCTTACCACAGCAACATGTTGAAACTGGTAAAGCAGGTCTGAAAAGGAAGCGCGAGATGAGTTTTGAGCTTTCTAGTGTAATAACTTGTTGAGGGTGAAAATATTTCACTTTCTGTAATGTCTCCAGATCAAAGATTGTTTATATTAGTAAATTCAGATTTATATTTTCTGGTCTCTAATTCTTTTTTAATTTATTTAAGAGTGGTAATTATATCATTATTTGATTAGTCAATTTGACACATGGTTTTCTGGTAAGCGTTTATTCTCTAAAAGGGAAAGGATTATCCATCATCATATACCAATAGAACAAAGGGATTAGTGAAAAGAATTGTTTAGTTTTTTTACAGAAGGGGGCATACTTCTCTATATATGAAGCAATGAGGGCCTAACCTTTGAATTAAAACTAACTGATAAGGGAAAATCCATCATGTTTAGTAGCTTAAGATTTGATTAAATCCCTATTGTTTCAATCATAATATTCTCAGCCAACTAAATTTTGTTTAAATGTGATCTCATTTTGCAGAAATAAGAAACGTTTCACGTGCTTTTTGTAAAGTCTATGATGTCTATTGTTTATGTAGTTTTGCTCGTTTATAATAGACTGGTATTAATCAACACGACATGCTGTCTTAAAATTGTCAAGAAAATCAATCAAGCAGTAGACCTTAAAGTGATCAGAGTATATAAATCCAACAACTTCACTTTGAACAGCACTTTAATAAGGATCTAAATGTTGAATTCAATTGGTGTGAATGGAAAATGGAGGGACACAATCTTTGAGGAAAAGACATTGTTTTGGAAAAGGAGTGATTGTTCAAATAGTTGTGTCTGTTCAGAAAAAAACAATGTTTCAAATGAACAGACATGACTCTTCCAAAGGATACACCTTTTCAGATAAACCATTGTCTCCTTTCGGAAGGGGCAATTGATGGCTATATATATAAACTTGCATTTTTCCACAGGGTTAGTAACGAAAATTTTTCTGCAATAAAACTCTTCTTGTATTCTGAAAATATACTCCGTGTGATCATATAATCGTTGAGTGAGTTCGAAGAGAATCTGATCGTTTGAGGTACCACTACAGTCGCATTGTTAGGCCATTTTATCCTGGGAGGAAAATTCCGCAACCTCGGGTACTTGAGGAGAATTATTTCCTTAAAGACACTTCGTGAAGTTGAAGGACTTGGCCTTTTCTGTTTCATCTAAATTTCTGAGGAAAAAAAAGCACACTTCTTTGGAAGGTCTTTTTGATCTTGTGTTGAGGGTATTATATAACTTCATAGGTCTTCTTGTTTTTAGATTAGAACTTGTGTTGAAGTTGTTGTGCCTAAATACAAATTCTTGTACCCGAAATCATTGAAAAATCAACAATCTTAAGGAAATAATTTTTTGGAAAAAAAAAAATTGCTTGTTTGGTGGGATTTTCTTTTCACTAAAGTTTTTTTTTTCGGAATCTATATTGTTGGTTTCTGGAGATTAAAGTTTTTTGCTTTCTACTCCGTTTGAACTTAACTAGCGATTTGAAGAAATAAAATCTTCATCACAAGTTAAAGATCACTCGGTTGATGATTGGAAGTCATAAAAACTTCATCGTTAAACTAGAAACAAGAGGTGTTTAAAGTTGCTACAACTTTATAAATAGTCTTTTGATATACTAAAGTTATTGTCTTGTTGTGACAGAAAAATGAGTACGGATAGTCAAATGCATAATGCTGGAACGACTATGACGGCAACTAGTATTGCCACGACTAGTCGTACTAATGCTTCGCAAGCTATGGCAGCGGCAGAGAAACCCGAAAAGTTCGCGGGTATTGAATTCAAGAGGTGACAGCAGAAAATATTTTTCTACCTCACAACTCTTTGTCTTCATAGATTCACGTTTGAGGAAGCTCCGGAGGTGCTCGAGGGAACCTCTGAACAAGAGCGATTCGTGATTGTGGAGGCTTGGAAACACTCAGATATTCTTTGCAGAATTACATCTTGAGTGGTCTCCAAGATGACCTTTACAATGTGTATAGAGGAACAAAGACAACAAAAGAGTTATGGGGAGCGCTAGAATGGAAATACAAGACGGAGGATGCAGGAACTAAAAAGTTCTTTGTTGCAAGATTCCTGGAATATAAAATAATAGACAGCAAGTTTGTTGTTTCCCAAGTGTAGGAACTACAAGTGATCATCCATGATCTCCTTGTGGAAGGTATGATTTTGAAAAAAACCTTTGTTGAACAATTTAAAAATGTTCTTAATATTCACATAACCTTTATTGTAGGTCTGATCGTGAATGAAGCGTTTCAAGTAGCAGCAAAATAGAGAAGCTACCACCTATGTGGAAGGACTTCAAGAACTATTTGAAACACAAACGTAAGGAGATGTCATTCGAAGATCTAATTGTACGACTGCACATTGAAGAAGATAATAAGGCTGCAGAAAGAAGGTCAAGAGGAAATTCTACAATGAATGAAGCAAATATTGTAGAGGATGACTACGACTCCAAAAAATGAAAGAAGGCTGGAAATGAAAAGTGCTTCAAATGTGACAAGATTGGACACAAATCAATAGATTGTTGGGCCCCTAAAAAATGCAAGAAAAAGGACCAAGAAAATGTGGCTGAGTCGAAGAAAGAAACAGATGATCTATGTGTCATGCTTTTCGAATGCAACTTGGTGGGAAATCCTCGCGAATGGTGGATGGATTTCAGTGCCACCCGCCTTGTTTGTGCTAATAAGGAGTTATTTTCAATATTTGCTCTAGCTCAAGGAGAAGAAAAGATCTACATGGCTAACTCCGCTACTGCAAAAGTAGAAGGAACAGGAAAAGTATGCTTGAAAATGACTTCAGGCAAAGTGTTGACACTCAACAATGTCATGTACGTACCGGAGTTAAGAAAGAATTTGATGTCTGTATCACTTCTACATAAAAATAGATTCAAATGTGTAACTGTTTCCAAAAAAGTTGTAATTAGCAAATAAGAAGTGTATGTAGAAAAAGGTCATCTCACTGAGGGCCTATATAAGATGAATGTAATGACTATTGAAATCAATAAAAATTCTGCTTCTTCTTACTTGCTTGAGTCTAATGAATTGTGGCATGAACGATTAGGCCATGCTAATTACAAAACATTACGAAAACTAATTAACTTAGAAGTTTTTCCAGACTTTGAGTGCAATAAATCAAAATATTAAACGTGTGTGGAATCAAAGTATGCTAAGAATCCGTATAAGTCTGTTGAAAGGAATTTCAATCCCTTAAACTTAATCCATACTGATATTTGTGATAAGAAGTCAATACCATCTCGTGGTGGAAAAAGTATTTTATAACTTTTATTGACGATTGAACTAGATATTGTTATGTCTACTTGCTAAATAGTAAGGATAAAGCAATAGATGCGTTTAGGCAATACAAAATTGAAGTTGAAAATCAGTTAGAGAAAAAGATCAAAACTATGATACGGGCGGAGAATATGAATCTCCCTTCGCCAAAATATGTGTAGAGAATGAAATTATCCATCAAACTACGGATCCGTATTCACCTCAATCTAATGAAATTGCGGAAGAAAAAAATGAACTTTGAAGGAAATGTGAATGTCTTACTTATAAGTTCAGGTTTACCGCAAAGTTTGTGGGAAGAGGTTATCCTTACAGCCAACCAAATACTCAATAGAGCTCCCCATAGTAAGACACAATCAATTCTTTATGAAAAATGAAAAGGAAGGAAACCCAACTTGAAATATTTCAAAGTGTGGGGTGCCTAGCAAAGGTCCAAGTTCCTATGCCTAAAAGGGTTAAGATAGGACTCAAGACAATAAACTGCGTGTTCATAGGATATGCTAAAAGTAGTAAAGCATGTCGATTTTTGGTTCATAAATTCGAACATCCGAATATTAATGAAACTACGGTAATTGAATCAAATAATTCTGAATTCTTTGAAAATATTTATCCGTATAAAACTAGACATGAACAGTCTGGTGGGGGTCTAAACGACCTTGAGATGAACCAAGTGAGAATGTACATAATGATGAGAATTCAAGACGTAGTACACGTCAAAGAACGTCAACTTCGTTTGAATTGGATTTTGTAACATTTCTCTTAGAAAATGAGCCTCAAACATTTAAGGAAGTGATGGCGTCTTCGGACTCATCCTTTTGGAAAGAGCCAGTCGATAGTGAGATTGATTCAATCTTAAGCAACCATACGTGGGAGTTGTTGATCTTTCTCCAAGAAACAAACCTTTAGGTTCTAAATGGATCTTCAAAAGAAAACTGAAAGCGGATAGGACTATTGACAAATACAAAGCAAGACTTGTAGTAAAAGGCTTCAAACAGAAAAAAAGTCTTGATTACTTTGATACATACTCGCCAGTAATAAGGATAACATCGATTCCAATGTTAATTGCCTTGGCGGCGGTATATGGTCTTAAAATTTATCAAATGGATGTGAAAACCGCATTCCTAAATGGAGAATTGGAGGAAGAAATTTACATGGAACAGCCTGAGGGTTTTATGGTTCCAGGAAAAGAAAATAAGGTGTGTAAACTTGTTAAGTCACTTTATGGACTAAAACAAGCACTTAAACAATGGCATGCAAAGTTTGACCAAACCATGTTGGCAAACGGGTTCAAGATAAATGAATGTGATAAATGTGTTTACATTAAAGACACTCCAAATCACCAAGTCATTATTTATTTGTATGTGGATGATATGTTGATCATCAATAGAGATATTTCGAACATAAATGCTATGAAACGAATGCTTGAGAGCAAGTTTGATATGAAAGACCTTGGAGTTGCGGATGTGATCTTGGGAATAAGAATCCATAGAACTCCATAAGGGCTGGTATTATCACAGTCTCATTATATCGAAAAGGTACTAGACAAATTCAAGTATATGGAATTCGGTATTGCCAAGACTTTATTGGACGTGAGCTTTGCACATCAAAAATATGAAGGTGAAAGTGACTCACAATTGGAGTACGCAATAGTATTGGGATGTTTAATGTATATAATGAACTGTACATGACCAGACATAGCATGCGCTATAAGTAAGTTGAGTCGGCACACGAGTAATCCTAAAAAAAATTATTGGATGGCAATGAAAAGAGTTTTGGGGTATATTAAATACACTCAAGACTATGTTTTGCATTATAATAAATATCTCGCGGTACATAAAGGATATAGTGATGCAAATTGGATCACCGGATCGAACGAAGTAAAATCCATGAGTGGATATGTATTTACTATCGGTGGATGATCGATCTCTTGGAAATCATCCAAACAGACATGTATTGCTCGCTCTACAATGGAATCTGAATTTATCACATTGGATAAAGTCGGTGGAGAAGCAGAATGGCTCTGGAATTTCTTGAAAGATATTCCTTATTGGCCCAAACTAGTGGCACCAGTATGTATACATTGTGATAGTCAAGTGGCAATAGGTAGGGCAGGGAGCATGATGTACAACGGTAAATCTCATCACATAAGACGGAGAAATAATACCGTTAGAGAACCTCTCTCTAGTAGAATTATCACTGTTGACTCTGGGAAGTCAAAGGATAATGTGTCGGATCTACTTACAAAAGGCCTATCTAGAGAAGGAGCTGAGAGGACATCCAAAGGAATGGGCTTAAGGCCTAGGACAAGTCAGCATGGCGGTAACTCTATCTAGAAGACTGGAGATCCCAAAAGTTAGATTCAAGGAGATTAAACAAATTTGTGTCTGACAGGTTCAACATTGTCAAATACCCAACTCGTTCTCATGATGTAAACAATGCTTAGTAAACGAGGATAAGACTTTATGGTGTGAAGTCTTTTAATGATTATCTAAATTTGACAGATTTGATCAAATAGTTTAATCTATAGGATTAAACATTTAGAAATCACCTATGTAAGGGGGAAGTTGAAGTCGTTTCAAAAAGAATGTTAGTAAAGGCCTATTCTCTAAGCTCTCATGAGACCGGAATGTGTTCATGGCTAAAACGAACAAAACCGTGAGAACCATAAATGGTAAAAGGTTGGTTGTGTAACATGTGTTGTCTAGGTGTACATTAAAGCTCGACAGTTCAAAGATATCAAATCTACCGATTGACCGAGTGCATCCGATGCATGTTCACTACAGAAAGTTCAAAGGGAAACTCACTTATCCTGATGCAATCAGTCTTTACTTGATGATCACATATTTGTCTGTAAAGTTTCACAAAGAATAGTCATTCCTCATTCATGTGGGGGATTGTTGGGTTCAATTGGTGTGAATGAAAAATGGAGGGACACAATCTTTTAGGAAAAGGCCATTGTTTTGGAAAAGGAGTGACTGTTCAGATAGTTGTGTCTGTTCAGAAAAAGACACAATGTTTCAAATGAACAGACATGACTCTTCCAAAGATACACCATTTCAGACGAACCATGGCCACCTTTCGGAAGGGGCACTTGATGGCTATATAAACCTGCATTTATCCACAGGTTTAGTAACGAAAATTTTTCTGCTATAAAACTCTTCTTATTTTCTGAAAATATACTGTGTGATCATCGAATCGTTGAGTGAGTTCGAAGAGAATCCGATCGTTTGAGGTACCACTACAGTCGCATTGTTAGGTCAATTTATCTTGGGAGGAAAATTCCGCAACCTCGGGTATTTGAGGGGAATTATTTCCTTAAGGACACTTCGTGAAGTCGAAGGACTTGGCCTTTTCTGTTTTATCTAAATTTCTGAGAAAAAAAAAACACTTCTTTGAAAGGTCCTTTTGATCTTGTGTTGAGGGTGTTATATAACTTCATAGGTGCTCTTATTTTTAGACTTGAACTTGTGTTGAAGCTGTTGTGTCTAAATACCCGAAAACATCGAAAAAACAACACTAAATTCCTATACCAAATCTAACATTCCAATTATTTGTGAACTATGGCCTCTGGTAGCAGGGACAAATGAAAGACCTCAAAAGGTAATCATTTAACTAATAACAAGAGGAAAATTATAGAATAGAGTAATTTATTAAAAAGGTTCAACATGGGAGTGTATATAACTTAAACTTGACGGGCATGAAACAGTCCGGTTCTTCTTGTGGTAAAATATTGTGCTTTAAATGGACAGCTGAGATTACAACAGTTGCTTTTGCTATGATTGTCGCACTAATATGGAAGAAGAGAAACGCTAGCAGATTCCAGCAAAAAAGAATGAACATTGACAGAGTGCTAAAAGGAGGTGGCTCAGCATATCCATATAAGAGGCAGGAACATCGCAAAATGGCAACATCCACTCGAGCAACTAAATGTCTATCCGTAGAAGTGAATGATGCAATAGTGATAGATTACTTAGGGTTGTAACTGGAAATTTTTAGTGATAGAAGTACTACCAGTGTTCTAGAGAGAAAAGTCGGTCCTTGACTGTGTTGATATGATTGTAAATATTTTTTTTGGTCATCAATGAAATTACAAGTTAAACCAAAAAAAAAAAATGGACTGCAACATGGTCCACAGCTTCAAGCATATCATACGTTCTTAACATTTTAGTTCACAAGTTGAGGGTAGCATGCAATTTTCAAATCATTATGGTGGTCTTCAGGAACATAGCTTTGCTACTACTATCTGTTGAAGCTTAACCAGAGTAATCATATGCAGACTAAAAATTGCATTAGTGATTCCTCTCTTCAGATTTAAGTCTTTGTGACCTGCAATTTTATTAGTTAGTAACTCAATTGTAATTTTTGTTTAGATGGTGTGTTCGAAGTGTGCCTTATTGCACCTTCAGACCTAGAAATAAAATCCTGATTGAACATGGCTTTATACGAAATCAATTAAATCTTGGAACTCATGAACATACAATAGAAATTAAGGCTATTTTAGTTTTACTTGCACTTTGCAAGTTTGCCAAAGAAACAAAACAGCGAAGGCAAGACACATTAAGTTACAATCTAATCAACACATTACAATCAACATAAGCAGTTGTTGGATGGGAGTGAAATTTGTAAATAAGTTTTTGCAAAAGATCTACATTAGCCATTAAAGTTATGGAAGTCAGAGAGAGACGATAAGTTGATCAAAGTGATGTTGCACCACAACATAATTGGCTTCAAAAAAATTACAGAAATTAACCGAATTAGTCATATACCAAACTAAAATGATAATAACAATTTTGAAGAGTAATTTTTTGTTATAATCTAATGATAACCAACCAACCAAACCATTGACCAAGCCTAGTCAAACACACACAGGTGATAAGGAAATATAAACTCAAAGCAAGAGAGAAACAAAACATATGACTAATAAAATAGAGAACCAAAATCTCAGTACACTTCCAGCAAATATATTAGTGTTGACACTAGCTTATGAGTGTGTGAACAAACCTCCTACAAAACATGGACTACGAAAAAACATGAGCATAAATTTTCTAGGCAGCAGCCTTTTGCTTCTTTGGCACACGATAGGCACCAACAACACAGGCATGGTCCCTTTCAAAAGGCTCAAGAGTGACCTGCTCAATAGGTTTAAACTGCTCCGCTTGAAGCTTCTTCACTTCCTGAGCAAATACGGCCTCCGCTGGCACGGTTGAATCTATGCAGTTTGCCTAGAAAAATAAAGAAAACTGTGTAAACAATAGAGAAGAAAGGAAGAGGAAACAATCAACGGTAATCGAACAATACCCCATAAGAGGAAACAAGTGTAACTTTTAACATATGATAGAGCAGCGGCTACAAACCTTGATTGATATAACAAAGTGACCTCCAGCTTTCAAGAAGTATGATGCATTCAGAGCTAAAATTCTTGCCTGTGAATAAACATTTTGTTTGAACATTGGAATAGAATTCATAAACAACATACTGCTGCGCTGCTGCCAGACAACGAAAGAAAGGACCCAAAGAGGGCACCATACAAAACTTCTCCTTTTCTAGGCTAAATCTCTGGTGTGGCTTAGGTAGCCATAAAGGTTGCTCTTCATGACATGGAAAGGACAATAGGTTGAAGAAAAAACTTAAAAACATAAAATTAGATACCAGATTCACTAATTAGTAAACCATGTTTAGCTAAAAATAAAACAAAGGAATTCAGTTCACAAAATCAGAAGAGATCCTTGAGCCAAGAGAAATATAGAGATTTTGTTTTGTTTCATCTTATTCAAGATAGAAACAAACAAAGAGAGACACTAAATACAAAGAAAAGTAAAGTTGGAAGTTGATAATTCAAACTTCAAATCAACAAGACAGCACCAGAAATTCAGTTTTTGAAATATCAAAAAAAAATGTTTTTTCATCTTATACAGGAAGAAACAAACAGAGAGAAAAACATGGAGAACAAAGAAAAGTAAAGTTGGGAAGTAAATAATTCAAATTCCAACTCAATAAGACAGCATCAGAAACTCGGTTTTACATCACCCAAGAAGTCTTGAAGGGGAATCCGAGTAACTCATCATCTGCTTTACAGTTCAATATAGAACCAACGAAAGAAAATGAAAGACAGAACCACAATCTAATGTGCAAGACCCAATCAAAAAAGGACATACCACAAAAAATTCCATAGAGAAAAGACTAACAACTCAAATCAAGTTAATGAAATATAAATCCACAGAAAATGAAGAGTATTGGCAGAAGATCGTGCACTAGAAAAAAAAAACACAAAATTCCATAAAGAAAAGGTGAGAAATTCAAATCAAGTTAATGAAAAATAAATCCACAGCAAATGAAGAGTGTTGACAGAATCGTGCACTCAAAAAAAAAAAACACAAAATACTATTGCACATTTATGGCCATAAAAGGTCGGACCTGATCAGGCTGAGCAACATCAGAAAATATCACATCCACCATTCCAACCAGCATTCTGTATTTTGCTGGATGTCTGGCATCCTCAATAATGGGAATAACATTAGTACGTTTCTTAGCCATGTTCACCAAGTCCCTTCCACTTCTATGAGAAAATTCAACAGCATATACCACACCATCCTGCAAAAGAAATGGGGAACTAATAAAACAACTAGCACAACCATCAACACAATATGAATCAATTCATAGGTAGTTCATGCATAGATCCTTACAGGACCAACAAGGTCTGAGACATGAGATACTGTTGTTCCTGAAGCAGCACCCAGGTAAAGGACACGAGCACCTGGTTTCTGGAACAAATTCCATATGCACAGAATACTGTTATTCTCGGAACAAAGAAGACTATGTTCAAGCTAATGTTTTGACAGGAGACAAACTTACAATCCAAATATCATCAACTCCTCCAAGAATTGCAGCTGCTAACTTGGAACGGAAAGGATTCCACACTCTATACTCAACCTTTGTTCCATCCTCATTCTAAAATAAAATAAACACACACAAAAGTCAACAATATTGTACATTATACAAATACTACAGCAGATTAGTTCTCACATACACATGTTAATAAGCTTTAATATTATATGGATATATTAAGGAGATCAAATTCAAAAATGTTTGAACAATCAGCACAGAACTCCATAGTAGGTCATGTAAATAATGTATACATGCAAGATAGGGAAATAGAAGCCCAGTAACTGCAATAACAACAGAATCATTTTACTTATTTGCAACTTCTTGTTTCATCAAGAACAAGTAAAAGCACAATACACCATCCAGAGAAACTACATCCGTCAATCTGATAGCACAACTGGTCACTGACTTGCATCTAAATTGATTAAAGACGAGTCAAGATTAATTTTTATCAACATATACTTAATCCACTTAATAACCAAATTTTAAGCACCAAATCATGCACACCCAAAAGATTCAAAAATGCAAAAATTTACTAGGAGTGTATAAAGTAGGGTACACAAAATGCACCATCCAAGGAAACTACAAACATCAACTTAATAGCATAAATGGCCATGGACATACATTTAAATTGATAGCAGAAATTTAAATTTTATCAACAAATCCTTGCTTTTAGAATCATAATCCACTTAATAACACCTAAGTTAGGCACATCCACGAAAGATTAAACCTTGCAAACATTAACTAAAAACTACACAACAAAAAGAACAATTTGTAACCTGAACAGAGATTCTCTTCTCATTGTAGACAGCTTCACCAGGTACCAAATTCTTGGTACAAAGTGCATCTTCCTTACCCTTAGCAATAAACACACCTCCATGTCTATGAGGCTCCACTATAACCTTACTACCACCCTTCATTCCTCCTCCACCACGTCCCCTTCCTCCACCTCTACCGCCTCTGCCTCCTCCTCTTCCACCACCTCGCTTCATCCCACTTCCTCCACTACCAAAACCTCCTCTTCCACCGCTGAAACCACCTCTACCACCACGTCCTCCTCTTCCTCCTCCATCTCCTCTACCACCCCTGAATCCGCCACCTCCACGACCTGTATTAGACATCCAACAAAACCACATATTACAACAGGAACAAATAACCAGTGGTGAAGCTAGGAATTTTTGTTAACGGTGTTCCAACTTTGATATAACTTTTTAAAGAAGGGTGTTTGATGTAGCTACGCCAGTGGAATAACTGCTACCATCATTAGTACTTTAGTTGAAGCAGTTTTCATACAATCAGGGATTAGAAGTAATTACATAGAACCACACATTCATACCTCTAGTTGGTGCAACCATTGTTGCTGCTGCTGCTGCTGGAAATTGATGGAGAAGAGTAGTAGTGAAGTTGAGCTATATATAAAACCCTAGTGCTGAGTGGCGCTGTGATTTTATAATGCTAATCGGGGTTTAGGGTTTTGGGAGGTTGAAAACAGACATGCTACTTGGGTACTGAGTTGGGCTTGGGCCGCCAATATGAAGTATAGTGGGCTAATCTGGTTCAAATTTGTCAACTCCTTTTCTTGATACTCCTCGTCTCAAATTATCCGTCCCAAATTATCTAATTTGATTTCTTATTTTACTTATTTTTTTTCATTAATCCAAAAAAAAAATTAAAAAAAAATCATATTTTACCCTTTACATTAATTATTTTATCTTCAAATTAAAATATAAACATCATTTAATAAGGATATTATGGTAAACTAGTCATGTTATTAATTATTTTTGCTAATGAATGTGCAATCTCAGGCCTCATTTGTTTGCAATTAATGGAGATCTAAATCTGAATAGTTCAAACTTCAGTCCATTAAGTGCATTTATTTTTTCTATAAATTGCCTCTTAATGTATCTGAATCATTCAGATATGAAAAAGAGTCCCAATGATGTTCAGACACTTTTTAAAACATAATTTATTCCCTCAAAACTCTCTTTAATTATTTAAATTATCACTTAAATAATATTCAGATTCTTTTAAAACATAATTTATTCTCTCAAAACTCTCTTTAAATATTTTAATTATTACTCAAATAATAATTTTGATGTTTAAGTTTTATCTAATATTTTTTTCATATAATATAATATTTTATTATTTTTAAAATTTGAATTACATATTTATTACGAATAAATATATTACATACATTCGGATGTTAAAAAACAAACAGTCTTAATCATTCAGTATTCAGATCTAGAAACAACATCTTATTCATTCAAATATTCATTCAGATTTAGATGTCTTAATCTTACAAAAAATAAATACACCCTTAATTTGGAATGGGTAATTTGAGATGGAGGGAGTATAAGGTAATCCAAAGAATGGAAACGAGGAAAAGACAAACATCAGCCCATAATTAAGCCTTCGTTAGCAAATATTTTGCTAATTATTTTCCATTGCAACTCGCCTGCAGGGATGTATAGAATTATATATCCGAATCGACTAACTAAATCAAATCAAGAAAAAAAACTAATTGGTGTTCGGATTTAGTTGATTTGACATTAAAAAAAATGATCATTTTTTATTTGGTTTGGTATTTAACAAAGAAAAAACTAGGCAACAAAATATTCCACCCACTTCTACTAGTTCTTGTATTATCAATTACAAATACTGAATTTTCTACAACTCTATTATCTACAGAACTTAATCACCAAGCAAGATATCTTTCTGAAAGTTTTTATTCGATATTTTTCCTACAATGTTTGCTAGCTTAGTTATTAATGCATTAATATTACTTTGTATACATTGAATTTATTAATATATTGTTTTCTAATTTCTTAGTAGTTTTTTTGTTTTCTACTAGTTTAGTGTAGGTGTTTTGCACGTGGTGTTTAATATTAAAAAAGAAAATTACATGTAAATTAAGCAACATCTTGTTTTTATGTAAGATTTAATTTGTAGATCCATTGTATCAGATGTGCATCCACAATGTCTACTAACTCACTCAAGTGTCGTCTTCATCGAGCCACCACCACATTTCACAAATCTTTTCTAATTTTATCATCAACTCGATCATTTAATAATTGACATCGTCAAGTGTTTTAGCTGATTATCAGGCTCTCGATATCAAAATTTCAGCTGCAAGAGGAAAAAGAACTCCTATCTAAACTTTGTAATATTCTTATTTTATCCTTTTATAAAGTCATTTTTATACTACATTATTTAAATATAAATACCACTTGAAGTAGAATTTTATTAATTGAATGTGTCATCATCGTAACAAATGATATAAAGTTAAAAGTATATAAGAGATCGAATATTTCACTGTATGCAACAGCTTTACTCTAAATCTTTGTGGTCTGGCCATCTTCGAATTTTCCATACATTGCAGAACCTTCAGTGCACCGATCTGCTATTATAAAACATTTAAGTTCGTCTATCAAAAAGCAAAAAGGTTACGCTCCACGTGATATAACTCTTCAATATATTACTATTGAAGTTCAGACACATTAAGCCAAGTTGAAAACAATAAGGCAATTAATATTCGGCTAATTAATAAATTTGTCATATTTTTTTCAATATTCAATAACCTTTCATTCATTTTACAGTAATCTTATTAAGGTAAATTCACAAACAAACATGAAAAATCACCTAATTTTACATTGACCCTAATTCAAAAAGCTATCCAAATTCAAACTACTAAAAGCTAGTAAACTTAGTAACAACCTTAGTCCCTTTAAAAAAAAAAAACAGGCCTCATTATAGTGTGAATATTCGTAGATGTAATAGTAGGTTTCTTGTTGATCCTAGCCAATCTAGAAGATTCCTCAGCAAGCTTCTCAAAATTTCAAAAATGAGACTGTTTATTATATTCATTGACTTGCTAAAAATATCGATATCAAACCTGCTTCAGCACCATCGAGATATAGATCTTGTAGGTTTCAACGCTCTTCTTTGCCCTCTTCTTCTTCTCGTAAAGAATCATGCTTTAGGTAATTAATTACACCTAACTATACGAAAACATCAATAATTTTTTTCCTAGCTCCAAAGTGATACAATTTGTATAAAAACTTACTTTAAACTATTTCTCAGTATACTTCTTGTGGATTAAATTATAAACATATCTAAACAACAAAAAATAGTCATCACCAGCAAAAAGAGTAGTCAATCACCTTCGTAGATCCCATACAATTTCTCTTTGCTACTTTTTTAGTTGCTTTATGAACATTCTTCTCCTCTTTTTATATATCTGGTCAATATCTCACAAATCTCACAAACACAAAATAAAATAATTCATAAAAAAACTACCAACATCAACATATTTTTGTTATTTCTGATAGACCCTCGGCTCTAAGAAAACAACCCAAAGCAGTTCCAAATATAAAGAAACAAAAGGTACAAAAACAACAAAAATAGCAACAAAAGCAGCAAATAGCAACAGAACAAGAGTTCATCATTAAAATATGATGGATCTCATTGTTCAAAAAATTGTGACATCAGAATTTCGAATTTAACCTTAACTTGGAACATGACGAACATTATAAATATAGTTAAAGGTAAATTTAATTCTAAGAAAATTATTGAGAAAAAACTATTATTTTATTTTAAAAAGAATGATTTATAATTTATAGAAATTCAAAACTTTTTTCAAGAGTTACCTAAATATGAAAAAAAATATTTTTTTTTCATAAATTATTTACCAATAATAATAAAATAACATAATAAACTTATACCAAGGATTCATAAATATTAAAAATTTTGTTTTCCACTAAACTCGCGTAATGTTTTTCACTTAACATAACTACTAAACTTATCTTTTTCATAAATTTTTTCCTAGTGTCATATTTTGGTCAAGTAAAACAATATTAGGTATCGTAATTTAACACTATCATAGGAGTTTTATTCATAATCTTGCATATAAGTCTTATTTTTGGTAAATAACAGTTGTGATAAGAAAATTGAGAAAAGACATATTTTTCCTCCTGAACTTGTCCTCCAAACTCACTTTACCACTTAAATTTAACTTTCGTTTATTTACCACCCTTAACAACTTTCAAGTGAATTAAATTCACTCCTTACGGCTGACGTGGCAAAAAAAAAAGCGAGTGAATTTTTTTTTAAAAGGCCCACTTTATTGTTATTATTATTATTATTATTATTATTATTATTATTATTATTATTATTTATATATATATACATATATATTTATATATTCTTATAATAAAAAAAGTTTATTGTGTTATATCAAATGATTTTGCTTCCATTGTTTTACCCATCAAAATGTCAACCACATTGTCTTCTTCAAGTTCCAAAAGGAATTCACTTCTGCTAGCTGATTCCATTATCTATTCCTTCCATTGTTTTACCCATCAAAATGTCAACCACATTGTCTTCTTCAAGTTCCAAAAGGAATTCACTTCTGCTAGCTGATTCCATTATCTATTCCCTTTCATTCTACCTTCACCTTTTGATTTGTAACCTTTTTACTTATTTATGCACGTAAAAAAATCAAGAAATGGCATCATGTTCTTCCATTTTCATCTTCTTCATCAGTACTCCCCTTTCCCACCCTCACCCTCAACACTTCATTTCTTCATCTTCTTCATACCTCCACCCCGTTTCTTCGTAATTCCCTTCCTATCAAGTCCTAATTGATCCAAAATATCATTTTTCGACAATAAAAAAGGGTTTAAGATTGATGAACAAGTTTGATTTTTGGTCAAGAATTTCATGTCATGCGAATCCATCTATGTCATTTCTGAATTTCAGACTGTTTATGCCATTTTTGTAGACATTTTTGAGTAAAAAATTAAAAATTTCGGAGTTTTAGAATTTTGGGTTTTGGTTAATGTGAAAGAACTTGGATTTGAGATTTTGAGTACAAAGAATTTGGATTTGAGATTTTGTGTACTAATGTGTTTTTGTGATCATGTACTTGTATTTAGTTCATTGTTGAATTTGCTCAAGTTAATTTTACATTTGATGAAGAAAAAAAATTCATTGAAAAGCTTGCAATAATGGAGAAAGAAAGAGAAAAAGGGGTGTTGTTATGTGAAGAAGAAGAAGAAGGAGGGGGGCTATCTACTAAAGAAGAAGAAGAAATTAGGGTAGGGTGGGGTGGGGGCAGTAAAGAAGAAGAACGAAGGGGGTGGGGTGGGGTGGGGGCGGGGTGTTGTGAGAAGAAGAACGAAGGGGGTGGGTTTATTTTATTTATATAAAATATATATTTTTATAATATATATATATATATATAATATGCTCTTTTAAAATTTAAATATATATATAAAGTATATTATATATATAATATATATATATATATTTTTTTCTTATTTAAAAAATATATAAAAAGTAAGTGTGTGGAATTATTATTTTTTAAAATTATAATTTATTACATGGCAATGACATGACACTGATTTGGTAATGACGTGGTGCGTGTGTAGTGCACTCTCCGTTGTGAGAGTGGGATTTTGACTTAGAGGTGAATTTAATCACTTTAAAGATGTTAAGGGGGGTAAATAAACGGAAGTTAAGTTTAAGTGCTAAAGTGAGTTTGGAGGAAGTACAACCTGATTTGTGTACGACTATGAGTGATGCAAATAAATACATAGAAAAATTATATAACCACTATGCTGATTTATTTGATTTAGCCGTACTTACAAATATCACTCCAACTGTCGTTCCTCATCCTCCCAAGGAGCCATCATCTTCTAAAAGACCGGCACATAGTGGTTTTCCTGATTCTTTTTATGATTTAACTTGTTGGAACAGTGTTGATGAGAAAGCTTACACATCAACTTATCGGGAAGAGCTGAAATATTATCTTCGATCGCCGCCAGAGAATCGCAGACGACGGATCAACACGTTCGATTGGTGGAGGAGTAATGAAACACAATATCCTGTGCTTTCAAGATTAGCTAGAGATATCTTAAATGTTCCAATGTCAACCGTTGCATCAGAGAGCGTCTTTAGTCAGGGACGACAACAGCTTGAAGACAACCGACACTCATTGTGAAGCAATGCAATGAATGTTCTAGTTTGCCTCAGGGATTGGATTAGAGCGGAAAGAAGAAACCAAGGAATGGAACCGGAGCCGAGCGACGAGCTGAACCTTGAAGAAATTATGTCTTCACGGGAGAACTCAGCAGAATCAAGTCCAACGCATGGTTTTGCCCCCATTGACTTCGACTATCCTATGCAAGTTCCCGTTAATATTAACATGAATGAGTTGGAAAAAATGATGCATAATTTGTAGATTTTTCATTCGTGTAAATTATAAATTTTGGATCATTTTGCAATCAATAAAATTCCCCAAATTCATTCACTCCTTAGTCCTTACTTTTTATATTTTTTCATTTAATGATTTTAAATTTTAAATTGAAATTCTAGTTTTCTACTTTAAATTAAAAACTTACTTCTAATATATTGTTAATTTACTACCAAATTTTAATTAATTTATTATATTAAGTAGCATATGTTTTGTATATTTGTGTATATATCTTCTATAGACGTGTATATTTAACGTATACATGTGTATATGTTTTATAAATTAGTATATAACTATAACTATAACTATAACTATATATATATATTGTGGTATATTTTATTTAAAGTAGTACGTATACATTGAATGGTGCATATACATGTGTATATATCTTCTATAGACGTGTCTATTTAACGTATACATGTGTGTGTGTGTGTGTATATATATATATATATATTGTAATGTATATATATTGTAGTATATTTTATTAGTAGTAGTATATATACCTTGAATGGTGTGTATACACGTGTATATATCTTCTATAGACGAGTATATTTAACGTATACATGTGTATATATTTTATAAATTAATATAGATGTGTATGTTTAACGTATACGTTTGTATATGTTTTATAAATTAGTATATAACTATACATATATAGATTGTAATGTATATATATTGTAGTAGATTTTATTTAAACTTTAAAGTAGTACATATATATTGGATGGTGCCTATATATGTGTAATTGTGTATATATTTTTTAAATTCTAATGTAGTATATACTATATATATAGTGTATATATATTATTTAACGTATTTATAATGTATATAGGTGGGTATATATAATGTATATTAAAAAAAGTTTTTTTTTTATATTTTTGATTGGGTTTGACCGATTTTTTAACCGGGTTTGACTGAGTTTAGGTGGGTTTGACCGGGTTGGATTAAGTGGGCCGGGTTAGGGTTATTTTTAATTTTTTAACTGTTGAGCCCGGCCCGGCCCAGCCCACTTAGACCCGAACTCGGACCCGGCCCGATCCACAAATCGGTTAAATGACACGGGCTGGTTCCATGTTGGCTCGGCCCGGCCCACTTGACAGTCTTAGTTCAAATGGGTGTAGGACTGAAGGATGAGTTAGAGAGTCGAGTTGAGGTCCAGTTGAGTTTTCGATTCGTGGTTCCTTTTATTACATCAAAAAAGAAAAAGTGAAACTATAAATGAAATATACAAGCTCCTATTTATTCTATTTGTCTTGATTCTCTTGCTTCAAATCTTCATCTTGGATCTTCAGTTATCGCTTCACCTTCTTCTGGTGGGTACCTTGATCTCAATATTTGATCTTGAAGTTAGGCTTTGAGACCTGAACTTGCAACTTGGATTGAGTCATTGACACTCTATCAAAGTATGGTTCATAGAATACTTTTGGATGCTTGTTCTCCTGATTAGAAGCTAAAAAAATGTCTCGTGAGATGTTTGGCCGCTACGGATGCAAAACTGACTCTAACTATCTTCAAACTGATCACTCTTCTATATTTTCACTGAAGACGGGATTTCATTCTTGAATATACATATGCTTTGCAGAAAAACCTGCAAGCCATTAAAGAAAATAAAACAAACAAACAATTTTCTTCCCCAGTTTGGACTAGAAAAATTTTGTGAGTTATTAGAAAAACTGCACAATAATTTAAAAATAAATAAAAATGATAGAAATTAAGGCTAGGTATGCAATAAAATAAGATTCTTGTTCTCAATAATGTAACTAAATGATGTTATGCCTTGTGAATGCATAAAAAGGAGTTAGAATATTTGCTTCTTAAAATGCAGCTGGGGATTGTCATACCCTATGAAGACATAAAGATGAAAAATAGAAAGGTTTATTTCCTAAAATGTCAACTAGGGGATGGCGCCCTATAAAGAAGAAATAAAATGTCAACTAGGGGATGACGCCCTATGAAGACGAAAAAGAAGTCAACTAGGGGATGGTGCCCTATGAAGACGAATAAGATGTCAACTAGGAGATGACGCCCTATGAAGATGAAATAAGATGTCAACTAGGGGATGGCGCCCTATAAAGACGAATAAGATGTCAACTAGGGGATGACGCCCTATGAAGACGAATAAGATGTCAACTAGGGGATGACGCCCTATGAAGACGAGATAAGATATCAACTAGGGGATGGTGCCCTATGAAGATGAATAAGATGTCAACTAGGGGATGACGCCCTATGAAGACGACTAAGATGTCTACTAGGGGATGGCGCCCTATGAAGATGAATAAGATGTCAACTAGGGGATGACGCCATATGAAGATGAGATAAGATATCAACTAGGAGATGGCGCCCGATGAAGATGAGATAAGATGTCAACTAGGGGATGGTGCCCTATAAAGACGAATAAGATGTAAACTAGGGGATGACGCCCTATGAAGATCAAATAATAAAATTCGAAAATGTTGTTTCCTAAGATGTCAACTAAGGAATGGCGCCCTATGAAGACGAATAAGATGTCAACTAGGGGATGGTGCCCTATGAAATTGAATAAGATGTCAACTAGGGAATGACACCCTATGAAGATGAGATAAGATGTCAACTAGGGGATGTCGCCCTATGAAGACGAGATAAGATGTCAACTAGGGGATGACACCCTATGAAGACGAATAAGATGTCAACTAGGGGATGTCGCCCTATGAAGACGAGATAAGATGTTAACTAGGGGATGGCGCCCTATGAAGACGAGATAAGATGTCAACTAGGAGATGGCGCCCTATGAAGACTAGATAAGATCACAACTAGGGGATGGCGCCCTATGAAGACGAGATAAGATGTCAACTAGGGAATGACGCCCTATGAAGATGAATAAGATGTCAACTAGGGGATGGCGCCTTATGAAGACGAAATAAGATGTCAACTAGGGGATAACGCCCTATGAAGACGAAATAAGGCAATTAGGAAATGGTGTTTCCTAAGATGTCAACTAGGGGATGACGTCTTATGAAGACGGATAAGATGTCAACTAGGGGATGGCGCCCTATGAAGACGAAATAAAATGTCAACTAGGGGATGGCGCCCTACGAAGACGAATAGAATTGGGGAGTTTTGTTCCCTAAAGAGTACTCAGGAGATGTTTTACCTGTTGAGGTAAGTGAGATTTTTTTTTTCTAAAAAAATATGCCCCAGTTTTGGATGCGAGGAACTTTGAAATTCTTTTTGAATTTATTTTTTTTAACAGAAAAAAATGCCCCGATATTATACCTTTTAGGGATGCAAAAATTTATTCAGTGAGACCGAACCCTATTGTAGGATTGCCTACGTAACTTGCGTAGCAAGAATCAGGTCCAACGTAGTTCACAACAAACATAATTTTTTTTTATTTCATTTTTTTTAAAGTATATGCTTTGTAAATATCTGGAGAATGAACGAATGAAATTAATTCATTTCTTGACTTCAATTGGTTCCAACAATTAGCATTATGGTCGAATTATCTCTAATTACTTTCGAGCAAAAATCATGATCTACTTAGAAGTGATCCCTATAGTTTCAAATGGTACCTCGAATATACTTAATTTTCAACAAGATCTTTTTATCTTGCCTTAATCAAGTGTTTAAAATCCTTCTTATCCTCAAGTTTCAAGTGCCCTTACCATAACTAAAGTCCTAATTTACTCGTAATAAAAGAGTTCAGATTTGAGGACATTCAAGAATCACTCACACTCAAAAAGATATTCAACGCATTAATGAGATACCATAAGCTTGACAATCATGTAAGTATCCACTAATGTGAGAACACTCAAAGTGGAATCATGTAGGACTTGTCATTGGTTGATATTGTAGGCTTAGGGATAGGTAGGATGACATTTGGTAGTCAAGTGATTAATTCCTCAATGAGCACTGCATTATTTTCGTACTTTTGCCATTTTTTGCGGTTTGAAGCTTGATCTTCTTTGTTGTTCTTCTTCGCCCCTTGTCGTGTATTTGCTTCGACTTTATTTGAATCTTGTGCTGGAGCTTTTTCCCTTTTCTTTTTGATAAAAGTATTTTTTTTTTATGATGATGATGAGGATTCTCCATCTTTGTTGGAGTTTTTTTTTCTCATCTTTTTTTTATGGGGTTTTGCTCTTTCTTCTTTGAAGTTGTCTTTTATTTTTGTTCTCCTGGGCTATACGTTCTTTGCCTCTGGCATCTTTGATCTTGAATCTTCATTTGCAACTTGTACGTTGTTAGTGCGCTCAATGAGGTACGCCAAAAGAGGGATAGTCCATATAAGCACTCGAAAGGTATAGGCTCAGATGTAGTTATCCAAGGAAAAGGTTTAAGGCTCAAAGGGAGAAGTTCTAGGAATTACTGTCATTCGGTGTGGTTTGGAATGCACAATCGGATCAAAGAAGGCCTACAATCCTTTCTCAAACCAAGTGTATCTCAAAATTTTCAACAAACATTCAAGCCAAGTTCTAGATCAACAGAGCGATGCCTTTGAATTTTCAATCTAAAGCTCACCCCACAATGCACATAAAACAAATGAGGTAAGATTTATTTTAAACTTGACTTAGAGAAAGAAAACTTTACAAGGGCAACTTTAGTATAATTAAAGATACCATATGAATCTATAGTTCACAACCAAGTTGGTCCATCTATCATGTCTTATAGTTTAACACTTTTTTTTAATTCATATTTTTAAATATGTTGGTACCAATTACTAAGTCAAGATTTTTATTTTTTTAGATGAGACCGAACTCAAAAGAAGAGTTGCCTACGTATCTTGTTAAACAAGAATCAGGTCAGACGTAGTTCAGGAAGCTTAAAATATAAAGCAAAAACTTTGTTTTATCTTTTTGAATAGGGAGGAAAAACTTTTTTTTTTTTATCTTTTCTATTGTTGAATACTTTTTTTTTAATCTAAGAATTTCTTTTGAAGGAGACTAACACCCTTTTCTTTTTTTTTTCTTTTTTTTTTAAAAGTCAATAACAATTTTTTTCAAATTGAATAAAGATCACCGAGCCTAAGAAAGGTTGCCTACGTATCTCATTAATATGAGAATTAGGCGAGCGTAGTTCGTGCAATTGGAGACATGAAGAAACTCACTTTTATTTGAAATAATGAAAAGAAAATGATTTCTTTTTTGAATTTATCAATAATGATTTTTTTTAATATTTTGAAAACGAATTGATTGATTTTTTTTGAAGAAACTACAACCTTCATTTTTAAGGATCACCGAACCCGTGGAGGTCTGCCTACGTATCTCACTGAGATGAGAATTAGGTGTGCGTAGTTCGTCCAGATTGGGGCAAACTTGATAATTTATTTTTTTTTTCTTTTATCATGAAAGCAAATTTTGCACCTCATTTGGGTTTCGAAAAAGAATAGGTCTTAGAGGGAAATTTTTAGCCTCTTTTACATTAGTGGATTTCAAAATCGGCGAACATTCGAAACAGTCTAACAGCTAATGCAATTAGTGGTACAGAAAATTGATAGTCTTAACATAGGGTACTTTTAGACATTCAAATATTTGTCGAGCCTCCACTAAGTCAAAATACACGTGATGCAAATAAAGCGGAACCTAATGGACATAACCATGTCTACGTTTCAAGTATACTAGGTTTAACCTGGTGGAGTTAGGTATCTAGGCTGGCTGTAAAACGAGCGGACAACTATAGTCAACAAGGGACAACTTTAACGGTAGAAGGCTTTCCGGCCTCACTGTTAGTCCCTTCCCATCTTAAATCATGGGTGACTACAGAATCCTTCCAAGGAGCATTGCCGCATCTCTGATATCTCGAGCTCGGAAGCGTATACCGCATCTCCGAATATAAAGTATCTAAGAAGACTCAGATGGGTGTGCGGGAGAAAACAGTTTATACTGCAATTCAAATAAATCAAAGCAGTTAAACATGTAGGTAAATAACATATTTAGACCAAAAATACACAATATCAAAATTAAATAAAGCCAAACAAGTCAATAAAAGCTCGAATTCTGGTTATATCCCCAGTGGAGTCGCCATCTGTCACATCCCTTTTTTTTCCGCATCCGACCTCGCTAGGGAGTTGGTTTTAGAGAAAAATGAGTTTTTTCAAATAAAGTGACGTTTTGAATAGGGATTATTTTATTTACAGAGTCGCCACTTGGAATTGAGTTTGGGTATTCTGAGTCACCTTATTGAATCCCCAATCAAAAGAAATGACTCTTTGTTTTATTGGCCTGTGAACTAGAAATTCGGATAAGGAATTCTGTTGGCCGAGGGGAAGGTGTGAGGCACCTCTTGAGTCCCATGGTTCTATCACGATCGCTTTAATGACTTACGCCTGGATTAAATTAATCTTTTAGATATATAAAAAATTTGTTGGCCTAAAAGTTACTCATATCTCGCTTTTATTTATTTTTGAATATATTTAAAACTGTATTGATGTATGGCTTACCGATAGTAGTACTTTTCGGCCTTACCACGAGTTGGTATATTTCTTGCGCCTTTGTGGCATTTATGAATCGTCCCATTTTTCAAGTCTAGATAAGATTCTAATATGTTTAAAAATTTATCTGTCCCGATTAGATCGACTTCAAATGATATATTAAATTTTATTATAACGAATGATCGGTAGCAGGGCTTTCCAACTTCCTCGTTAATTTCCTCTTGTATGTTAAAACTTAAATTTTGAGGTGTGGATCCTAATTCATTCTCTTGAAAATATTTTTTAATGACAAGTTTGAAAGTAATGTTCATGTCTCATTTTACTCCTCCCGCACAATAAAATTAGTGGAACTTTGACATGTTGTTCAGCCAAAGTGATTTAAGTGATTCAATAAATTAAATTCTTATTGAATGACCCATTTAAAATTCTCCCAACAAATAAATCTCATCACAAGAAATCTAATAGTACTAGCCCTTTCTTAAAAAATAAATTAAGACCATGAAGTTTACCCATGCAAATTCAATATTTTGTGGCCTTAGAATTGAGAAAACCTACACCCAAAATCTATTTTCTTTTACTATTATTTATTGAAGTCAAAAGAAAAATAAACAAACTCTGACTGAAACCAATGCTAGATTAATTTACATGGTGAGACTTTGTCATTCACTATCTTCACCATATCTGTGTTAGCCTATCAAGTTAGACGTATATCCTCAACAAGGACCCCAAAATATGGACCATTTTCTTATGCTGCGTGCTAATTTACTTTCATAAATTACTCATATTGACTGTAATGGAGAAACAGTGGTATGCATTTTGGTGAATGATATCTAACATTACAATCTATTAATATTATTAGATATGCATTTCAAGTACTTGAATTATTACTATTTGACTTGAATAAAGTTCTAACCTAGATTTGTTTTTCCTCTATGTGAAACATAATCTAGAGCATAATTATGACATATAAATTTTCATATCAACTCAACTCGTTTGATAAACTATAAACCGCTATATTTATTTCTTGTCATTTCAATTCTTAACTTTTCAGTAATTTACTTTTATTTTACAATTTAAACCAAATGTCAACTAAGTGAAATTATAATATGAAATAGTGTTAAATGGTTCAATAGAGATAAGAGATGTTAAGTTATCATGCATTCACTCACAAGACCAAAAAGTATCACACGTGTAAAAGAAATTTAATGAAATAATAAGAATTTTAAAGAATGGTTCTCATGTAAACAATCTACGTCACACATAGAACAACACATGAAATTCTCTTAATAACTTTATTCACGCTTCAATAAAATTGAAACATAATAAATGCAAAGGAGGTGAGCAAAAACATGAGAGATACAATAATTAAGAATAAAAGTAGAAACGCCGTCACCGAAAATTCATACGAAAACTCAAACTCAAACTCGCGCTCTTTATCTTTCTTTTTCACGAATTATGTGTTGATTTTCTCAACAGTGAAAGAGAATTTTATATGGCTGGAAATTTGTTGTTGGTGTTTCGTTGTTTAGGGGAAGAATTAGAATATTAGTTAATTGTTCTTTTGGTTGCGGGAGAGTTTTTGGTATTGTTTTGAATTTGTGTTTGTTTCCTGAAGAATGTTTTCTTCTTCCGTTTCTTTCTCCTCCCTGTTTTTGTTTTGTATGTGTTATATGTATTGTGTATGTGGGTGGGTGTCGTGTGTTTTTGTGGAGGAAGTGGGGAGAGGTTGAGTGGAAGTGGGAAGGAGGGAAGAGGTGAGTGTAGATTAGGATAAGTTTTTTTTTCCTCTTTTTTTTATTAATATTTTAAATAAAAATAATAAAATCTATTTAAAACTAATAAAATACAAAATAAGTTAAATAACTAGTCTTAGAAATATGATTAAGAAATATTAATATCACTAGATTCTTTATTAAAAATTAAAAGAAGAAAAAAAAATATAGTTTAGATTGTTTTTAAATAAATAAATAAATAATAAAAATAAAAGTTTATTTAAAATGTGATTCTATTTTTTTTTTCAAAACTATTAAACAAAACCTTGTAAAATTGGATGAACTTAAAATATCTAATTTAGACCTAAAAAAAATAAAAAATAAAAATTGAATACTAAAATGATATAAAAACATTAGAGTTGGTAAAAAATTTGGTGTTTATAGAATGCCCCTCTTTGCTTGGATATATGAAGAATTTTCAAGCAAAGAAGTAAAATGACTAATTTTTTGCTCAACCATTTATTCAAAAGTAATACATAAATAAGTAGGAAAGAGGTGCGACCGAGCCCTGACTTTGGGCATCCTACATATCTCGGGTTATAAGAGAATCAGGTCACATGTAGTTCAAATTAAGCCTGTCAAGTGGGTCGGGCTGACCCGGCCCTACCCGGCCCACTTAAAGGACTCGGCCCGAAAATGCTTAGGGTTTTAGGGTTCTGGATCCCAGGCCGGTTATTTTTTTAATCTGGTCCCGGTTAACCCGGCCCGAATAAAGCCCGGTCCAAGCCCGCCGGTTAACCGGCCCGGCCCGGCCCGAAATACTTTTTTAAATATTAGAACTTTGGGCCAAACTAGCCGTTATAGCCGTTTTTGGGTCCAAACGGCTAGTTTGGGCCTATTTCTTAAAAAAAAAAAAAAACTTACATTAAAAATTATTTTTTAATCCCCCAAAAAAATCTATAAATACCCTATACCTTCAAATCATTTTTCGCATAATTTTTCACTCTCTCAAATCTCATTCTCTCTCAAATCTCAATTCTCGATTCTCAAATATTCAATATAGTTAATTTCTTAAGGTGTTCACTTTAATTTTTTAATTTTTCGTTTACAAAGTACGAGCGGAAGTTTCTAAAGTCGCAACCTTCAGATACTTTCAAAATTTGGTATTGTCGTTCCATCTCTTACGTTTAATTTTTATTTATTGTATTAATTGTTTAATATTTAATTTTATTATATTTGTGTATTTTGAATTTTTTTAGTTTAATTTAATTTATACTATGGATAAATTAAGAAATCTCGCTACTAAAGGTGTTAAAAATTTTTGTCCCGGAAGCGGTAGTAGTAGTAAAAAGCGAATTACTAGAGGTAGAGGTAGTTCAAGTAGTAGATATACCCGTGTGCCTTCGCCTCCGGTACCGTTTGGTACACCTTTTGAGGAAGAAATAGGTGTAGGTGCTCACGATATGGATTATGTAGAAGTTCAGGAAAATTACGGTATAGAAGAAGAAAATAAAGTAGATGCGGTTAATTTAGACGAAGATAATGAAAATATTGGTGAGACACCCGCAGTAAAAAATGCTAACGTTAGATCTGAATCGGTTAATCTCCCTCCCCGTCCTCCCCGTGCCCCAAGACCTCGTAAAACAACTAGTGTTGCATGATAATTTTTTGAACGTATATCAGATACTGAAGTGCAAAGCAATATTTGTCAATAAATATATAAGTATAGAAGCGGAGGCAAGCAAGGGGGTACGGGTACGTTAATGAGACATATAAGTGAAGCTCACGAAAGAGAGTTAAATATTGCACGAGGTGGTGGGGATGTTGGTGGGCTAACGTAAACTAGAATGGAACCAATAACCGGTCATGTAACGAAGAAGTATAATAAATTGAGGGATCGGGAAGAAATAACTAAAATGGTATTTGTGGGTTGTTTGCCTTTTAGTTTTCCTTCTTCTGATACCTTTATTCATTATATACAAGCAATTTATAATCCTATGTTTAATGGTATTCCTAGAAGTACTTGTCGGTCTGATATTTTTAGACTTCATTCACAATATTATTTTTATTTATCAACATTGCTAAAAAATATTCAATGTAGATTATCCCTAACTTCTGATATTGGCCGTGCTGTAAACTAGGGGATGGCGCCCTATGAAGACGAAATAAGAAAATTAGGAAATGGTGTTTCATAAGATGTCAACTATGGGATGGCGCCCTATGAAGATAAATAAGATGTCAACTAGAGGATGGCGCCCTATGAAGACGAATAAGATGTCAACTAGGGGATGACGCCCTTTGAAGACGAGATAAGATGTCAACTAGGGGATGGCGCCCTATGAAGATGAGATAAGATGTCAACTAGGGGATGACACCCTATGAAGACTAATAAAATGTCAACTAGAGGATGACGCCCTATGAATACGATATAAGATGTCAACTAGGGGATGACGCCCTATGAAGACAAGATAAGATATCAACTAGGGGATGGTGCCCTATGAAGACGAATAAGACGTCAACTAGGGGATGACGCCTTATGAAGACAAGATAAGATGTCAACTAGCGGATGACGCCCTATGAAGACGAGATACGATGTCAAATGGCGCCCTATGAAGACGAATAAGATGTCAACTAGGGGATGACGCCCTATGAAGACGAAATAAGATGTCAACTAGGGGATGACGCTCTATGAAGATGAAATAAGAAAATTAGGAAATGGCGTTTCCTAAGATGTCAACTAAGGGATGACGCCTTATGAAGACGGAAAAGATGTCAACTAGGGAATGGCGCCCTATGAAGACGAAATAAAATGTCAACTAGGGGATGGCGCACTACAAAGACGAATAGAATTGGGGAGTTTCGTTCCCTAAAGAGTACTCAGGAGATGTTTTACCTGTTGAGGTAAGTGAGATTTTTTTTTTCTAAAAAAATATGCCCCAGTTTTGGATGCGAGGAACTTTGAAATTCTTTTTGAATTTATTTTTTTTAACAGAAAAAAAATGCCCCGATATTATACCTTTTAGGGATGCAAAAATTTATTCAGTGAGACCGAACCCTATTGTAGGATTGCCTACGTAACTTGCGTAGCAAGAATCAGGTCCAACGTAGTTCACAACAAACATAATTTTTTTTTTCATTTTTTTTAAAGTATGTGCTTTGTAAATATCTGGAGAATGAAAGAATGAAATTAATTCACTTATTGACTTCAATTGGTACCAACAATTAGCATTATGGTCGAATTATCTCTAATTACTTTCGAGCAAAAATCATGATCTACTTAGAAGTGATCCCTCTAGTTTCCAAATGGTACCTCGAATATACTTAATTTTCAACAAGATCTTTTTATATTGCCTTAATCAAGTGTTTAAAATCCTTCTTATCCTCAAGTTTCAAGTGCCCTTACCACAACTAAAGTCCTAATTTACTCGTAATAAAAGAGTTCAGATTTGAGGGCATTCAAGAATCACTCACACTCAGAAAGATATTCAACGCATTAATGAGATACCATAAGCTTGACAATCATGTAAGTATCCACTAATGTGAGAACACTCAAAATGGAATCATGTAGGACTTGTCATTGGTTGATATTATAGACTTAGGGATAGGTAGGATGACATTTGGGAGTCAAGTGATCAATTCCTCAATGAGCACTGTATTATTTTCGTACTTTTGCCATTTTTTGCGGTTTGAAGCTCGATCTTCTTTGTTGTTCTTCTTCGCCCCGTGTCGTGTATTTGCTTCGACTTTGTTTGAATCTTGTGCTGGAGCTTTTTCCCTTTTCTTTTTTATAAAAGTATTATTTTTTTTAATTTTTTAAATTTTTTTTTATCATGATGATGAGGATTCTCCATCTTTGTTGGAGTTTTTTTTCTCATCTTTTTTTATGGGGTTTTGCTCTTTCTTCTTTGAAGTTGTCTTTTATTTTTGTTCTCCTGGGCTATACGTTCTTTGCCTCTGGCATCTTTGATCTTGAATCTTCATTTGCAACTTGTACATTGTTAGTGCGCTCAATGAGGTAGGCCAAAAGAGGGATAGTCCATATAAGCACTCGAAAGGTATAGGCTCAGATGTAGTTATCCAAGGAAAAGAAGGCTCAAAGGGAGAAGTTCTAGGAATTACTGTCATTCGGTGTGGTTTGGAATGCACAATCGGATCAAAGAAGGCCTACAATCCTTTCCCAAACCAAGTGTATCTCAAAATTTTCAATAAACATTCAAGCCAAGTTCTAGATCAACAGAGCGATGCCTTTGAATTTTCAATTTAAAGCTCACCCCACAATGCACATAAAACAAATGAGGTAAGATTTATTTTAAACTTGACTTAGAGAAAGAAAACTTTACAAGGGCAACTTTAGTATAATTAAAGATACCATATGAATCTATAGTTCACAATCAAGTTGGCCCATCTATCATGTCTTATAGTTTAACACTTTTTTTTAATTCATATTTTTAAATATGTTGGTACCAATTACTAAGTCAAGATTTTTATTTTTTTAGATGAGACCGAACTCAAAAGAAGAGTTGCCTACGTATCTTGTTAAACAAGAATCAGGTCAGACGTAGTTCAGGAAGCTTAAAATATAAAGCAAAAACTTTTGTTTTCTTTTTGAATAGGGAGGAAAAACTTTTTTTTTTTTATCTTTTCTATTTTTGAATACTTTTTTTTTAATCTAAGGATTTCTTTTGAAGGAGACTAACACCCTTTTTTTTTCTTTTTTTTTTAAAAAATCAATAACAATTTTTTTCAAATTGAATAAAGATCACCGAGCCTAAGAAAGGTTGCCTACGCATCTCATTAATATGAGAATCAGGTGAACGTAGTTCGTGCAATTGGAGACATGAAGAAACCCACTTTTATTTGAAATAATGAAAAGAAAATAATTTTTTTTTCAATTTATCAATAATGATGTTTTTTTAATATTTTGAAAATGAATTGATTGATTTTTATTTTTTTTAAGAAAATACAACCTTCATTTTTAATGATCACTGAACCAGTGGAGGTATGCCTACGTATCTCACTGAGATGAGAATCAGGTGTGCGTAGTTCGTCTAGATTGGGGCAAACTCGATAATTTTTTTTTCTTTTATCGTGAAAGCAAATTTTGCACCTCATTTGGGTTTCAAAAAAGAATAGGTCTTAGAGGGAAATTTTTAGCCTCTCTTACATTAGTGGATTCCAAAATCGGTGAACATTCGAAACACTCTAAGAGCTAATGCAATTAGTGGCACAGAAAATGGATAGTATTAACATAGGGTACATTTAGACATTCAAATCTTTGTCGGGCCTACACTAAGACAAAATATACGTGATGCAAATAAAGCGGAACCTAATAGACATAACCATGTCTACGTATCAGGTATACTAGGTTTAACCTGGTGGAGTTAGGTATCTAGGCTGGCTGTAAAACGAGCGAACAACTCGACTCAGCAAGGGACAGCTATACCGGTAGCAGGGCTTTTCGGCCTCACTATTGGTCTCTTCCCATCCTAAATCACGGGTGACTACAAAATCCTTTCCAGGAGCATTGCCGCATCTCTGATATCTCGATCTCGGGAGCGTATACCGCATCTCCAAATATAAAGTATCTAAGAAGATCAGATGGGTGTGCAAGAGAAAACAGTTTATATTGCAATTCAAATAAATTAAAGCAGTTAAACATGTAGGTAAATAACATATTTAGGCCAACAATACACAAAATCAAAATTAAATAAAGTCAAACAAGTCAATATAAAAGCTCGAATTCTGGTTATATCCCCAGTGGAGTCGCCATCTGTCACATCCCTTTTTTTTCCGGATCCGACCCCGCTAGGGAGTTGGTTTTAGAGAAAAATGAGTTTTCTCAAATAAAGTGACGTTTTGAATAGGGATTATTTTATTTACAGAGTCACCACTTGGAATTGAGTTTGGGTGTTCTGAGTCACCTTATTGAATCCCCAATCAAATGGAAATGACTCTTTGTTTTATTGGTTTGCGAACTAGAAATTCGGATAAGAAATTTTGTTGACCGAGGAGAAGGTGTGAGGCACCCCTCTAGTCCCGTGGTTCTATCACGGTCGCTTTAATGACTTACGCCTGGCTTAAATTAATCTTTTAGATATATAAAAAATTTGTTGGCCTAAAAGTTACTCATATCTCGCTTTTATTTATTTTTGAATATATTTAAAACTGTATTGATGTGTGGTTTACCGATAGTAGTACTTTTCGACCTTACCATGAGTTGGTATATTTCTTGCGCCTTTGTAGTATTTATGAATCGTCTCATTTTTTCAAGTCTAGATAAGATTCTAACATGTTTAAAAATTTATCCGTCCTGATTAGATCGACTTCAAATGGTATATTAAATTTTATTATAACGAATGGTGGGTAGCAGGGCTTTCCAACTTCCTCATTAATTTCCTCTTGTATGTTAAAACTTAAATTTTGAGGTTTGGAACCTAATTCATTCTCTTGAAAATATTTTTTAATGATATGTTTGAAAGTAATGTTCATGTCTCATTTTACTACTCCCGCACAATTAAATTAGTGAAACTTTGACATGTTGTTCGGCCAAAGTGATTTAAGTGACAACATCGACCTTCTTGTTCACCGCATTAAGCAAATATTGACAAAATAGAATAACGTGAAATCCTTTTTTTTGTAGATATTGATGTGAATTGTTATTACTAATAAGCCAATAAATTAAATTCTTATTGAATGACCCATTTAAAATTCTCCCAACAAATAAATCTCATCACAAGGAATCTCATAGTACTAGCCCTTTTTTAAAAAATAAATTAAGACCAAGAAGTTTACCCATGCAAGTTCAATATTCTGTGGCCTTAGAATTGAGAAAACCTACACCCAAAATCTATTTTCTTTTACTATTATTTATTGAAGTCAAAAGAAAAATAAACAAACTCTAACTGAAACCAATGCTAGATTAATTTACATGGTGAGACTTTGTCATTCACTATCTTCACCATATCTGTGTTAGCCTATCAAGTTAGACCTTTATCCTCAACAAGGACCCCAAAATATGGACCATTTTCTTATGTTGCGTGCTAATTTACTTTCATAAATTACTCATATTGACTGTAATGGAGAGACAGTGGTATGCATTTTGGTGAATGATATCTAACATTACAATCTATTAATATTATTAGATATGCATTTCAAGTACTTGAATTATTACTATTTGACTTGAATAAAGTTCTAACCTAGATTTGTTTTTCCTCTATGTGAAACATAATCTAGAGCATAATTATGACATAAATTTTCATATCAACTCAACCCATTTGATAAACTATAAACCTCTATATTTATTCCTTGTCATTTCAATACTTAACTTTTCACTAAATCAAATGTCAACTAAGTGAAATTATAATATGAAATAGTGCTAAATGGTTCAATAGAGATAAGAGATGTTAAGTTATCATGCATTCACTCACAAGACCAAAAGGTATCACATGTGTAAAAGAAATTTAATGAAATAATAAGAATTTTAAAGAATGGTTCTCATGTAAACAATCTACGTCACACATAGAACAACACATGAAATTCTCTTAATAACTTTATTCACGCTTCAATAAAATTGAAATATAATAAATGCAAAGGAGGTGAGCAAAAACCTGAGTGATACAATAATTAAGAATAAAAGTAGAAACGCCGTCACCGAAAATTCATACGAAAACTCAAACTCAAACCCGCGCTCTTTATCCTTTCTTTTTCACGAATTATGTGTTGGTTTTCTCAACAGTGAAAGAGAATTTGATCTGGCTTGAAATTTGTTGTTGGTGTTTCGTTGTTTAGGGGAAGAATTAGAATACTAGCTAATTGTTCTTTTGGTTGCGGGAGAGTTTTTGGTATTGTTTTGAATTTGTGTTTGTTTCCTGAAGAATGTTTTCTTCTTTCGTTTCTTTCTCCTCCCTCTTTTTGTGTTGTGTGTGTTATATGTATAGTGTATGTGGTTGTGTGTCGTGTATTTGTGTGGAGAAAGTGGGGAGAGATTGAGTGGAAGTGGGAAGGTGGGAAGAGGTTAGGGTAGATTAGGATAGGTTTTTTTTTTTCCTCTTTTTTTATTAATATTTTAAATAAAATAAAAATAATAAAATCTATTTAAAACTAACAAAATACAAAATAATTTAAATGACTAGTCTTAGAAATATGATTAAGAAATATTAATATCACTAGATTCTTTATTAAAAATTAAAATAAGAAAATAAATATAATTTAGATTTTTTTTAAATAAATAAATAAATAATAAAATCTTATTTAAAATATGATTCTATTTTTTTTTCAAAACTATTAAACCAAACCTTGTAAAATAGGATGAACTTAAAATATCTAATTTAGACCTAAAAAAAATAAAAAATAAAAATTGAATACTAAAATGATATAAAAACATTAGATTTGGTCAAAAATTAAGTGTTTACAAGTATACATGAAGAAATTATTTGGAATATACTAATAGATTAGAGAAACTAATCAAGATTGCCAGAGATAATAAAATTCTGACGGAAAAAAATATTTTTCATATACGTCTCGAGAGGAATAAGATTTCCCTTCAAAAATTGTAGGCCTACTCTAATGTGTAGCTTTCTTTCCTTGATAAATACTTCGAAAAGTCTATATGAAGCTCGTGAGAATTGTAGAACATGAAGAAAGGTCTATGTTTTATTGCCAACCTTTTCCTTCAAAGGATTGAAACACATTGTTGGATTTTGCTAATTTTCATGTTGTTTACATATTTGTCTTTATAAGATATAAAGTCTCTTGATTTTTAATATTATTTAATATAAAAAAGTTAAAAGGAGTGACTTTTGAATTTTTTAATGTAAAGCAAAAATTATTTAAAAAAAAAAAAGGAAAATGGCAATAAAAAATTTCACTGCTAGGGAAAAAAACGATATTGTAGCCAAAAGGAGAAAGTAATGAAAATTAGTAATATTACTTTATTGCATTATAAATGATATTTAATTTAATGAAAATGGCTTTTGGGCTATCTAAACTAAAAAGTAAATGAATAACTAAGAGAATGTAATTTAAGAATGAATTTTCAAATTTTCTAACAAATCATATACCTGAAAAAATTTAAGAAAAAATGTCAAAAATTTGAGAAAAAAAAGATAAATGTCATTCTTGGCTTTAGAAGTATGTCACATTATCACTCTTATGTTTCTCTTTTATATGATATATAGATTATTAATCTTTAATGTATTATTTTTTTTTCTAAACAAGGTAGTTCACTCACAAGCTCGGCATAATTCAAGTCCATGACATGTATCACTAACCAGTTAAAGGAATTTTTAAGTTAGTCTAGATTGAAAGACTCTATAGTCATTAAAATTTATATCAAATTCAATTTTAAAATTTGATGTGTCACGAACATAAATAGTTTTGAGTAACTAATATATCAAAAGAGTCAAAACATCGAGAGGAACTCAAATAAAAATTGTGAGACTGTTTAAAGAAAATTTGAGTTGGTCGAAATTGAGAGAGATATATGTATGTGCGAATATTGGAAAATAACGTAAGTGGATGTATATATAAATACACTAGATATTGGTATTGATAGTGAATTTAGACTTTAAAGTAATTTTAATTTTTAATTATTGTAATTTATAATATTTTTTTCTCTATTTTAATTTGAGTGACACTGATATAATTTCGAGAATAAATCAAATATCATGATTGAAATAGCAAAACCGGCATGTCTTGAATAACTCATAATAACTAATTAAAAGTGATATAACAAAATTTCTATAAAAAATGCATGTGAAATTTTTTTAAGTGGGTCTCATATAAGATGTCAAATTAATTTAAAACATCAAGAATTAAGTTATCATTTTATGTTTACTTCACTTTTTTTTTAAATAAATATCATCAATTTTTAAATACTTAAATAACTCATAATAATTAATTATAGGTGATATAGAAAAATTACAGTTGAAACAACCATGTCATAAATTTCTATTTTATTTTTTTATTAACTATTATTAATTTTTTAATACGTAAATGTCATATAATAATTAATTAGGAGTGATATAGTAAAATCACGAAGTAAGCAGGCATGTCGACCGCCAGCTGTCTGCTTCCAACAGTTCCCACGGCACTGATATAATTTCAAGAGTTAATCAAATATCACAATTGAAGTAGCGAAACCGGCACATCTTGAATGACTCATAATAACTAACTAGAAGTGATAGCAAAATTGCTATAAAAATAATTGTGAATTTTTTTTAAGTGGACCTCATATAAGATGCCAAATTAATTTAAAACACTAAGAGTTAATTTATCATTTTATTTTATATTTATTTTACTTTTTTTATTAAATATTATTAATTTTTTAACGTACATGTTTCAAATATATTTTAATTTAATTATTATTGTGATTATGTTACTTTTCATAAAAAATTTAAATTTATATATCTCAATTTATGTTGCATTCATAAAATTTTGGGTAAGCAGATTTTTTTTTTTATGCGTCTCCAATGCAAATGAAATTGCTACAATCAACAAAACTTTTATATAGTTTTGTTGATATTTCCAATTGTTAATTATTGTGACTTATATTACTCTCAACATAATTTTTACATAATATATATTATTCCTTTTTTCCTCAAAATTATGTGGTATAAATAAATTGTTAACTATTGTAGTTTATAATACTTTTTTATGTAATGTTCAAATAATGCATATTACTCTATCCTGCTTCATGCAATATAAATGATTTTTATAGTAATAGACCGAAAAGAGTTAGATAAGTAAAATTAAATTACCATAATATAAAAAAGTGTTACTACTAGGAATCAAACTCACACCACCTCAGGCATCAAGGTGCTTAAGTTTCATACCAAAGCCAAAGCACCCAACAACCACTTTTGTCTGTGAGCGCTTAGCAATACACCATAATCGATTTTTTACTCTATTTTCTAGATAAATATATAAATTTTTGCCGGGATCAATGGGTGCTCAGCACCCGGCGAGGACTACATGCATCCGCCCCTGTAAACACGCCTAATGCCCAACAGTCGGGGCTTGTCCAACAATTCTTGCACAAATTATGTGTCAGATTTCTTTGTCAACTCTGTTGATCCCCCTCATTCTTTAATAAATGGATATTAGTAGTTTTTTAATCTATAGAAATAAGAAAATCGAGAGTTATTCAAATAAAAAAATTCTATTATTGCTTATTTACTATTTAAGAACACTGTGAAGTAAATATCAATTAACATTTCTTTTAAAATATGTAGCCAAATTTTACATCATTACGTGTTATTTGTCTTCATAGTCTTGACCTATGTCTCAAAATTAACATATTTTATTATTTATTATATCAAATTTTATTTTATTCATGAAGGAGTGATATTTTAATTATAATACTAATAGTTTATTAATTATTTTTTTAGGGATGTAAATTACACAGTATGATAGTCATAAATTTTAAGAAATTGTCTCTTTTATTGTTTGAAAGTTGAGATGTTAGAGTTGGTTTGCATCTCATAATAGTTTTTATATCAATTCATTATTTCTACTTGTAAAATGATATTAGAAGTTTTGTTTTCTATGAGTGATTTAACCAAGGTTTAAATTTTTAAAAATTATTAATGTACCTTTTATAATTTTGTGTTATGTATCCTTTATATTTTTTTGTGTTATTATACCACTTTACTATATTAAAAATTTAAAATTTATGAGACTTATGTCACGCTTTATGCTAAAGTAAACATCCTATCTCACACCCACATATTTTAAAACACACACATTTATTATTTATTTATTTATACAAATGGATACGTTATATATACATGTAGCGATTTTGTGTGTTTTTTTATCACTTTATACAATTATTTAAGAAGTCCTAAGGAAATTAGTCAAACCAATATGCTTCTGTAATGGGACGATACTGAATTGTTAAAATGTAAGTTGGAGAAAATTAATCAAAAAATTATTGATTAATCTTAAGTGAGAAAATTATTTGACAGAGCAAACTTATATCTTGCATTTACCCAAAATAGCGAGAGTTTAAAAAATACAATCAATAGTGAGAGTTGGATTTTATCTATTTTGCTATCTATTTATTTCCTTGGAGTTAGATTAATTCGCATGTATCAATATATGTTCGCACTGATACAAAGTGAATCGATACAGAACGGACAAATATAATAGATACGAATGAATTTTACATTGATATAAAGTAAATTATTACACCAAAACGAGTTTTTAAAGTAGACCATAAATACATTTGATAATTCGTCAAACTATCTCTGTAATTTGATAAGTAGGGCCAAAGTACCGTCGTTTCTAAAATTCTCTCAATATTTTTTTTATTTATATATGAAACTAGATTAGGGCTGTTAATTGGGTCAGGCCGGGTCAATCTAGAACCAGGCCGTTACATTTAACCGCTTTGTGGACCGGGTTTGGTTTCGGGTCGAGTTAAACGGGTCGGTCCAATTCCGGGCCCAACAATAAATTTTATTAAAACAATCCGGGACCGGCCCACTAAACCTAACCCGGTTCAACCCACCTAAACCCGATCAAAATCGGTCCAAAATTCGGTTAAAATCGGTCAAAACCTCACAGAAAAATTAAAAGTTTTTTCTCCAATATACACTATATATACCCACCTATATACATTTTAAATACGCTAAACAATGTATAGAATTTAACTCTCTAAAGCCTCCCATAACCATATGAACCATAGGCTAACATCCAAGTGAGCCCAACAAAAATAACCAATGATTCAACTTTCTCTAAAACATCCTCATAGCACTCGGTAGATATTGATCAAGAACAACTCATCATACTTAGATGCAAATACAAGACATTGTTTGTGTCCATAAATACCATGCTTCGGACTCGCCAGAGAGTCTCTCCTACCACAGAATAACTGCTGTAGCATCTGGCTTTTCAAGGTTGCGCTTAGCTGCAGATATTACTTTTGTGGAAATGTATATGAAACATCCATCATAAACTGGTAACAATGTCTCATTGCATATTAGTTGTGAAAATGTATATGAAACATCTCAGTTGATGTAAAGGAGTCTTCTTAAGTTACGTATAATTAAGACTAAGCCAAATAGGTACTATAAAAGGTATTTATAAAATAAAATAATGCCTCATAAATTAAGATGCAAATTCAACTTCAACTTTGAAAATTTACCGCACAACGTCACCAAAAAAAAAAAAAAAATAATGATCCAAATGCATTACAGGCATGTTGATGCACAAACTCGTATCGAGAGTTCTGTATGAAGGATTACGACAATACAAATAGAATGGGAAATAAAAAAGGCTTTCTATGTTATACCTCCAGCAGCACATACGTCGTTTCACTTCCTGTGAAGGGGTATTGACCAATAAAAACAGTGTCTCCCTTTTTCACCCCCTGGAAGAAAACTTGACATAAATTTAGTATTATGAAGGACATTCAGTCTTTGGTTATCAAATCACAATGCAGGGGATTCTATTCTCTTTGCTTTGATTTATTTATCTCTAGAAGATGCTACTTGTCCTTCATTAGGAGTTATTCACTTGTGCTAACAACCTTTTGCTCTCGATCAACAATATCTAGCAAAACCTGACAATATAAAAACAAAATAGTCTTAAAACCTTTTGTCAAGTTACTGGACAATGATCAACAGGTGCAGTGACCGAAAATAATAATAACATATGCCACAAGTGAGGTATGGGAAGGATAGTACGCAGATTTACTCCAACCTTATGAATGTAAAGAGGTCGTTTTCGATAGGACCCTCCATTCGAGTAAGCATATCAAAAATCAAATATATGATCTACAAGTAATTGGATTTTACTTGAATTTATTATATTGTATGGTCAAAAGAGTAAAAAAAAGGGAAAGAACAAATAGAATAACATGTAGAAACAAGTAACATTGCCAATGCAACTTCATAAAAAATTTAGAGAAATTATTATATATCCGCGTTTCAATTGTTTAGTAGACTCACTTTATGTTTTTATCTCTAAAACCTGGAAAGAAAAAGAAGAAGAAGCTAGTCCATAAACCATTTGCAGCCTACAACGGTACTTTCAATAGAATAGTCCTGAAACTAAGTGAATTTTAAATAGAAGATGTTAAAGCAGAATTATGATAAAGTAGAAGATGTTTTCTTCTCACAATTATGATAAAGAAGAAGCCGTTTCTTTCATCGTTTGAAAGAGTATATTTTATATTTCAACACATTGACAAAATCAGAATAACTGCTATAAATTAACAAAATTGTAATTGATAAATAACAAGATACAAAATAAATGAAACAACATATTGCAATACAATTCAAAGAATAAGAAATAGTGATCCAAATATAAAAAGGATTACATGCACGATAGTAGTTTCTTCCAGCACTGTATTGAAATTTCTGAAAATCTTTGGAAGAAGTTAAAGAATCGAACAACAACAATGCATAATCATCATTTATTTTTTGGTTTCTTCATGGAACCTCAGTGTATGGAAATAAGTAAACCCTAATAAAATTTTGTGTTTATATAGGAAAAGAATCATTCGAATTGTTAATATAGTACAAAAAAATCCTTTTTCCTCACAACAAGAAGTCGGCAGATTATTATTGGACAAGAATAGTTCGAATTATTAATATAGTAAGAAAAGAGTCATTTTTGCTCTCAAGAAGAAGTTGGCAGAGTATTATTAGTATTTGTCCATAATTATAACTTGAGAAAATTAAAATAAATAATAATAATAATATTAATTTGAGAAAATAGTAAAAAAACGATTTTGTCTATTGTAGTATATTTTAATGAAGAGGAAAAAGTTCAAATCACTTTTCTAAGGGCCTTCACACTTTTAATATATTATAAATTATAGATATAGATTATAGATTATAGATATATATAGGATATATTACATTAGAATTTTAAAAGCATATACACATACACAATTACACATGTAATCGTGTATACGGCTATACGTTAGTTAAATATATATACTACTCTAAATAAAACATATACTACAAGATATATACTACAATATAATGATATATATTCTAATTTATAAAACATATACACATGTATACATTAAATATATACTACTTTAGAGTCTATAGAAGATATATACACATATATACGTACCAATCAATATATATGTACTACTTTAAATAAAATATACTACAATATATACACACACTATATATATAGTTATATACTAATTTATAAAACATATACACGTGTATACGTTAAATATATACTACTTTAAAAAAATATGCTCCAAGATATATACTACAATATAATGATATATATACTAATTTATAAAACATATACACATGTATATGTTAAATATATACTACTTTAGAGTTTATAGAAGATATATACACATATATACATACCATTCAATATATGTACTACTTTAAAAAAATATGCTCCAAGATATATACTACAATATAATGATATATATACTAATTTATAAAACATATACACATGTATATGTTAAATATATACTACTTTAGAGTTTATAGAAGATATATACACATATATACATACCATTCAATATATATGTACTACTTTAAATAAAATATACTATAATATATACACACACTATATATATAGTTATATACCATTTTATAAAACATAGACACATGTATACATTAAATATATACTACTTTGGAGTCTATATTCTATATATACACATATATACGTACCATTCAATATATGTACTACTTTAAAAAATATGTTCCAAGACATATACTACAATATAATGATATATATACTAATTTATAAAACATATACACATGTATACGTTAAATATATACTAATTTAGAGTCTATAGAAGATATATACACATATATACGTACCATTCAATATATATGTACTACTTTAAATAAAATATAATATAATATATATACTACAATATATACACACACTATATATATAGTTATATACTAATTTATAAAATATATACACATGAATACGATAAATATATACTATTTTAGAGTCTATATTCTATATATACACATATATACGTACCATTCAATATATGTACTACTTTAAAACATATGCTCCAAGATATATACTACAATATAATGATATATATACTAATTTATAAAACATATACACATGTATACGTTAAATATATACTACTTTAGAGTCTATAAAAGATATATACACATATATACGTATCATTCAATATATATGTACTACTTTAAATAAAATATACTACAATATATATTCTACAATATATACACACACTATATATATGGTTATATGCTAATTTATAAAACATATACACATATATACGTTAAATATATACAACTTTAGAGTCTATATTCTATATATCCACATATATACGTACCATTCAATATATGTACTACTTTAAAAAAATATGCTCCAAGCTATATACTACAATATAATGATATATATACTAATTTATAAAATATATACACATGTATACG
The DNA here is from genome assembly GCA_030864225.1 of Capsicum baccatum var. pendulum. NCBI lineage: Eukaryota > Viridiplantae > Streptophyta > Magnoliopsida > Solanales > Solanaceae > Capsicum > Capsicum baccatum. The sequence continues at coordinate 77,709,970 of CM061552.1, forward strand.
TTAAATATATAGTACTATAGAGTCTATAGAAGATATAAACACATATATACGTACCATTCAATATATATGTACTAATTTAAATAAAATTTACTACAATATGTATACTACAATATAATGATATATCTATTAATTTATATAACATATACACATGTATACGTTAAATATACACTACTTTAGAGTCTATAGAAGATATATACACTTATATACGTACCATTCAATATATGTACTACTTTAAATAAAACATATACTGCAATATATATACTACAATATACACACACACTAGATATAGTTATATTTTAATTTATAAAATATATACACATGTATACGTTAAATATATACTCTTTTAGAGTCTATATTCTATATATACACATATATACGTACCATTCAATATCTGTACTACTTTAAAAAATATGCTACAAGATATATATTACAATATAATGATATATATACTAATTTAAAAAAAACATATACTCATGTATACGTTAAATATGTACTATTTTAGAGTCTATAGAAAATATATACACATATATACGTACCATTCAATATATGTACTACTTTATAAAATATGCTACTTAACATAATGAATTAATGATACTTGATAGTAAATTAGTAATATATTAAAACTAAGTATTTAATTTAAACTAGAAATTCAATTTAAATCATTAAATGAAAAAAATTACAAAGTAAGGACTATGGAGTGAATGAATGTTATACTTTATTAATTGCAAAATGATTCAAAATTTATAATATACATGAATGAAAAATCTACAAAGTTCTCTATCATTTTTTTCAATTCATCCATGTTAATATTAATGGAAATTTACATAAGATAGTCAAAGTCAATGGGGGCCAAATCATGCATTGGATTTGATTCTACGGAGTTCTTCCTTGAAGTCATAATTTCTTCAAGTTTCTGTTCGCCGTTCGGCTCCTCCTCTATTCCTTGATTTCTACGTTCTGCTCTAATCCAATCTCTAAGGCAAACTAGAACATTCATAGCATTGCTTCCCAATGAGTGTCGGTTGTCTCCAAGTTGTTGTCGTCCCTGACTAAAAGCGCTCTCCGATGCAACGATTGACATTGGAACATTCAATATATCTCTAACTAATCTTGAAAGCTCAGGATATTGTGTTTCATTATTCCTCCACCAATCCAACGCGTTGATCCGTCGTCTGCGATCCTCTATCGGCGTTCAAAGAAAATACTTAAGCTCTTGCCGATAAGTTGTTGTGCAAGCTCCCGCCTCAACACTATTCTAACAATTTAAATCATAAAAGCAATCAGGGAAACCACTATGTCCCAGCCTTTTGAAAGATGATGGCTCATCGGGAGGATGAGGAGCGACAGTTGAAGTGATATTTGTTGGTATAGCTAAATCAAGTAAAATCAGCATAATGGTTATATAATTTATCTATGTAAGCATTTGCCTCAGCCATAGCCGTCCACAAATCTGGTTGTTCTTGTTCTTCATCATTAGAATCATTATTAGTATTTATCTCTAAGTTAGAATAAATAAGAGTACTAAAGTGGCACATAGTAGTATATTTCATACGCGGATTTAGTATAACACCAACCTAGTAAATAGAAGGAATCGGAAAAAAATATTTTTAAATTTAGCAAACATAACACCAACATCTTCTTTATAACCTTCTTTATTCTTATATTCTTTGAGCAAACCAGAAATATCGGCTATATATGCTAAAATATTACAAACAATGGGATAATAAGCATCGAAAAATTCAATCGTAGCTATATAATTTTTTTTCACAAACTTAACAAGATCATCAATTACAGCCCAATCAGAATCATGCAGCATACATTCAACCGAATCAACAAATGAACCACAATGTTGGTTAAAAGTTAGTGTAATAGGAACTCTATATTTATGACAGGTTTTTAAAAAATCATACGTAGCATTCTATCTAGTATCACATTCTTCAGGCATCAATATCGGTGCAAGTCCATTTTGTTCACATTTAACTTTAAATTCTCTAATTCTTTTTCTTTGATTATTTCCTTGAATAAAACAAACAGCGAGCCATATTTTTTCAATATAAAGCTCAAAAAACTCAAGACCATCTCTTACAAATAAATTATATACATGACAAGCACACTTAACATGAAATATTTCAGGTAACGGCGGAGATAGCTTAGATTTTAACTTTGTAATAGCAGTTTTGTTGTTAGAAGCATTATCAAAAGCAATACATAAGATTTTATTTTCAATACCATAAAATTCTGCAACTTTAACAATCGAATCAGCAATAAAATTTTCAGTATGTTTACGATCTTCATCATACAAAAAAACTAGAATACGTTTTTGCATAACAAAATCACTATCTATCCAGTGACAAGTAATGATTAAATAATCATTTTTATTAACAGCACGATCAAGATCAGAAGCTAGAGTCATTCTACATTGAATATTTTTTAGCAATGTAGATAAATAAAAATAATATCGTGAATGAATTCTAAAAATATCGGCCCGACAAGTACTTCTAGGAATACCATTAAATATAGGATTATAAATTACTTGAATATAATGAATAAAAGCATCGGAAGAAGGAAAACTGAAAGACAAACAACCCACAACTACCATTTTTGTTATTTCTTCTCAGCCCCTCAATTTATTATACTTCTTAAGTACCCGACCAGTTGCTGGGTCCATTCTTGTTTGTGTTGGTCCACCAACATCCTGACCACCTTTTGCAATAAGTAATTCTCTTTCGTGATTATCACTTATATGTCTCATTAACGTACCCGTACCCCTTTGTTTGCCTCCTCTTTTATGCTTATATATTTGTTGACAAATATCGCATTGCACCTCAGTATCTGATATACGTGTAAAAAATTATCATACAATACTAGTTATTTTACGAGCTCTTGGGGGACAGGGAGGACGGGGAGGGCGATTAACCGATTCAGATCTAATATTAGTATTTCCTACTGCGGGTGTCTCACCAATATTTTCATCATTTTCATCTAAATCAACTGCATCTACTTCATTTTCTTCTTCTATACCGTAATTTTTCTGAGCTTCTACATAATCCATATCGTGAGCACCTACACCTACTTCTTCCTCAAAAGGCTGACTAAGTTGTACCGGAGGCGGAGGCACATGAGTATATCTACTACTTGAAGTACCTGTACTGCTAGTAATTCGTCTTTACTACCACTTCCGGGATAATTATTTTTTACACTTTTAGTGGGAGGTTTCTTAATTTATGCATAATATAAATCAAACTAAAAAAATTCAAAATACACAGATATAATAAAATTAAATATTCAACAATTAATACACTGATTAAAAATTAAAAGTAAGAGATGGAACGACAATACCAAATTTTGAAAGTATCCGAAGGTTGCGACTTTAGAAACTTCCACTTGTACTTTGTAATCGCAAAATTTAAAAATTAAATTGAGTACTTTAGGAAATATATAGAATATTTGAATTTTGAGAATTGAGATTTGAGAGAATGAAAATTGTGTGGAAACTGATTTGAAAGTGTAAGGTATTTATAGGAATTTTTTGGGGTTTAAAAAAATATTTTAATTGAATTTTTTTTTATTTAAAATGGTCATTTAGCAGTTTTTGGGTCAAATGGCCCAAACGGTCAAAAACAATCTTTTTTTTTTCTAAAAGGGGCAGGCTCCGGGCCGGTTAACCGGCGAGCCTGGACCGAGTTTGGTCCGGGCCAGATTAAACAGACCCAAAAAATAATTCAGCCCGAGACCCAGAACCCTACAGCCCATGGGCTTACCGTGCTGAGTCATATCGGATCGGGCCGATCAAACCGGCTCGTTTGACAGGCTTAAACTAGATCAACATACATAAACATCTGTGAAAAAAAATTGTGAGTAAAGACTTAAAAACCTCTTAAAATCTGTTTTCCAAATTGTAAATTTTATATTTCATGTTTGAAGTTAAAATAATTATTCAAGAATGATCTGTTTTTCTAGGATCCTTTTTGCATGAAGGACAATGTTTTCCGTTGAAATCATCTATCTTGAAAATTCATTTTTGGATCATTTACTAGTTGTATAAAGTACGTAATAGATGACAGGATTATATCGATAAGTTTTAATAGTAGAGTTTGATAACAATAACTAATTGTCAGTTCAAGCAAGTGATGTGGCAAGATGCAGGCCGAGTTTCCTCAAAACTGCGCACATGAAGCCAAGCTAAGGAGTTCGTAGACTTGTCATCCAGTAACTTTGATACCATAAACAAGTGAAAGTGAAAAATTCTGATTTTTAAGGAGAAATCATTTACACCTCTTTTTCAAACATATTCTATGGTGTATACAGAAGTCCTTTATTTTCAGGTGAGTATCTGAGCACCAAATTAAACACCAACTACTGCACTGCTGCATGATGTGTAACAACTCCGTCCAACTTCAGGTTTAAAAATATGTTTGCAATTAGATATCTATGCCTCAAAATTGCATTCCGAGCTAGCTTAACATTACCAGAAGAAGTAACATCGGTGCGTTTAACATTGATTCCAACATAAAACCTTTAGTCTCAAGCATTAGCTGACTCCTGGCTGCAATACAGGAAAGAAAGTCCAGTTGTTCTGAATACCTGATTCCTTCCCAGCAGCCTTGTCACTTGTCCACCACTCACAGTCAACACTATCCTTCTCCAAGACTTCTATTTTCACATTGTCAAAATCAAAATCTTTGCTTGAACCAAATGTAATATTCCGGTGCTTTCGATGACATTGGTCTTCCCCACTTTCTGAAGCTTTCCTAGGCGATCCATATGTTTTTTCTTCGACCATAAAGCTTCCACTGTTCGTTTCATTGGTTAACAAATTGGAGACATCCATTGACAGAGTCTCTTGCGAATGTGACATGACGGGCTCCTTTTCTCTACAACTTGGGACGTCTTCTCCAGTTAGTTCAAATGAAACTCTGTGATCAATTACAGCTTCCTCAATTTCAGATCCATTATCAGAATTGGCAAGAGATGCTACCTCGGAAATTTGGTTCTCCAAAAGGTAACTATCTCGGGAAGGAGGTTCCCCACCGTTTGGAGTCACAGTACCAGAACCAAGCCTGGAAATCCCACCGTTCGGGGTCAGAGTTCCCGAGCCCAGTCTAGAGCCCCAGCCACTTGGTGTCAATGATCCCGAGCCAAGCCTTGAACCCCATTTTCGAGTGGAGAAATGTTCATAACCAAGAAATCTTGGAGGCTCCCCCTTACGGAACTCAATTATAGGGCATTTCCCAGGGAAAGGCGAGGAGGTGCCAGAATTTGATATTACTGAACCTGGAGATATTAGATTACTTCCTGGACTTCCTGGATCTTGATAAGGCACAAACTCATACTGGGACAAGGGGAACTTATAATTGGACCCACTATATCTTCTGTTGCGGGCCAGTGATGATGTCAAAAGCTGCGCGAAAGGCACTTCTGGTGAAGGCGGAGTGGTCATATGCACCGGCTCAGGTGGGGGAGTAAAATTAGCAGTAGATGGTTCAGTAGTGAATGTAGAAAAAACAGGTGGGGAAACTAACTGTGTTTCATGAGCATAAGGACCAATTGCAAAAATAGACGCAGTCCCATTAGGAGAATATGCATTGATAGAGAGGGATTTGAGAGAGAGTAATCCAGCGGGTGACTGGGTAGCAGAAGGAGGATCAGACGGAAGAAAGGATGCAGGAGAAGAGGGAGGAGCTATAAAGGGAATTACAATGGTGGCTGAGTGGTTTGGATTTTCAGTAACTGGAACAACAGGTCCAGGTGCTGCTGCAGGTTCAGGAACAAGGACGGCATGACCAATTCTTTTGCTGTGCTTGTGAGAACCAAAACACCAGTATAGACTCCAGCAGCTTCCCCATCTTCTCTTCTGGAACCAAAAAGTTAAATTTGTGAGTAGTAAATCTTCAAAGGACAATTATGAACATAATTTTACACTTTTAGACAACTGTAAGACTCAGCATTGTAATAAGCACATTAAGCTCCATTCTTAAAGTGCCAAACCAAACTGAGAAGGCAAGGATGACAACACAAGTAAAATTTCAAACTTGAAGTTCTATAATTTTCACATCGCTCGATCTTCAAAGGAAAAAGACAAGCAGATAACCAAACTGTAGAAAATTCTAATACTCAATGTTATACACACACATAAATCCCTGCTAGCTAAATCATCTTGAAACTTCGATACGCTTAGTCAAGCATCTCAATAATGTTGTTGTATGCAACATTGAAATCTTAAACCAGCACAAGAAGCTGCAACATTAACAGACTTCAATGTTGAACAGAACCAACCTACAATGTCAAAATATAAAGTTGGTGATACATAGATTTCAAAGTGAACATGCTATCAAGGGACCAAAACAACTAATATTTGTGTCTTAAAGTTGTTAACATAATCCTATCATACTCAAGTTTGAAATTTTCTTACATGTCCTAATTGTCTACATCAAGTATAGTTTACGGAGAAAACTAGTACCACATTCTCTTTCAAAATATTCAGAGTTTAAACTTGTCAATTATTAGGTCATGTGAAAGGAGCTGAAGTATTGACCAAGTTCACTCTGATAAAATCCCTTGGAGTACCAAATTCCTACACTAACAAAAATACTATGTACGTTGAATATTGTATAGCAGAACTTAAGTGCAACCATTTTCACGATGATGCAGCCTCATTTTCCTAATCATAGCTTGTATAAATTAGAAGCAAGAACTAAAAGTGCATATAAACCAGAATAAAAGTGCTTATGCAAAGGCCAGTTGTCATACAGTTAGACATGAATCTGCAAAGTAAAAGGCAATCATCCTGAACAAGAATGGCAAGTGTAGAAGGATAAGTTGACTCTAAACTTTTGCTGGTATTTCAGTTCTAATTTTCTAGCAGCATAGAGACCTTTAGTCGTAGAAAGAATGCTTGATGCAAAAGCAGAGCACCAAGTTCTCAGTTGAAAAGCTGCCTAAATGCACAACCACAGGGACTAGAGTTTACTAACACCCACAAGAGAGAAGAAGATCCGACGAACTTTCAGCACTGATTCAGAATATAAATATGGCTTCAAGACAATAACCAATTATAGCTATGTGGGATATCAAGAATGATTAGGGGAATAGGAAAAGGTCTACAACATTCAGAGAACCGCTATATTGTCACAGTAGTTTAGTTCCAAGGAAAAATCCTAATCTTCTCTCCACTGACTCGATCAAAACTACTATGCTCCGATCTCCATTAACCCATCATTCAGTCTCACAACTTCCAAAATTTCATAAACAACCTCACTTCCATAGGCCGTTTCTAATCCCAAAAGCTGGGTACATATCAGAAAGATGGAGAAGCAAACCTATGCCTACAAGTGTGCATATATGTCTTCAATTGAAACTGTAGAAAAGAACCACAGTAAACCATGTAATGCAATAGAACGTAATGAAACTGGCTCTATTCACTAATTTCCGAAACATTATATTAAATCCACCGTTGCACACAAAGCAGATTGACTCATTTCTCAGAGTCCTCAATTTCCTCTATTTTACGGTCATAGCTTGCAGATTTCAACTACTTTTCCCTGGAAGTTACAATCGCAACCTCATATAGTATCCTCTAGGCTAAAAGACATGATTTCTTTATCAGATTAATAATCAAAGCATTCAAATCAGAGACTTATTTTCAAGGGCAATAGGTCTTGTTAAACTAACGCGGAATCAAAGAGAATTTCCTCAAACAATTCTTCTATTAAAGCTAGGTTCAAAATATGTTGTTTCAGTTGGATGCTGTGTTCTTTCATGGCACTGCACCCCTCGTTGACTTTGATCTGTATCACATGATCCAGCACTATATACGGTCACACGATAGGAGGTGAACCAAGAATCATCGAGGAGAAAGAGAACTTTTTATTGCTTAAAAGATTTTCAAGATAGACAAAAAGGAGACCCCCCAAACTGGGCCCCGATGCTGAAGAAGTTTTCACCTTCCTACACAACCCAGCAGTTGATCTTAGCTCAAAAGATGAGAAAAGTACTTCTTAATCCTACTCAGTCCACATCCTAAAAGCCAGGTTGATTTCACAGATGGTCACTCAACTAATAACTCAAAAGTACATCTTTCTTCTTGATTCCAATTTTTTTCAACAAAGAAAGTGCCTTTTTAAGATAATAATAATTTAGTTGAGTGACCATCTCAGAAATCAACCTCCTTAAAGCCCGAAGATTGTAGCAGAACTCCCATTATGCAATCCAAATTTCTCTAGCTTTTCCCTCTACATGTGTCCCTATCCTCTAATCACCTTCAACAAATTGAAATCCCCATAATCTTCATGACTATCTTTTGTAGGCCACAGATTTACAGAGGAAGCTTCAGAATCCACAATAGACTGAATTTTACATATCTAATCACCGCGAAACGATCATCAATCTCCCCTAAAATCTTATATCATACAGCACAACTATAATTTGACTAGTCAGTCATTCATGATCACCATCATACATACAAAAAATCGTTTCTTCACCAGCTTCCTTTTCTTTACCCCATCCATTTTCCTTCCCCCTTTATTTGACAATTTTCAGATCATCGCCAGCTGATAAATGTAACACCATCAACCAAATCTCCAATCCAGTCCAAAAAAGGATCTCAACAATAATCAGTAACCAGTAAACCTTTTTATTTTTTGAAAAAAAAAAAAACACGTTTTTTTTTATAAATGTGGTGTTCCGGCCAGCTTTCGCGCACCTAGACAAAATCCACGGGAAAAGAAGATAAAAGTAACACAAAAATCATGAATAACTTTAAAACTTTTCAACCAGAAGCTATAATAATTACAAATTACAGTACATACTATACTATCGTAAACAGAAAGAAGCAAATGTACTGTTATATATATACCTGAACTGTAGATGGTTGAACTCTACTTTCTGCATTAACTATAGCTGAAGCGGCAGCATTTACAGTATCTACAGTATTTTGTACGCTACTCATGCTTTATACTCCACTAGAAGGAAAAAAAAACTACAAAATAGTTATAAATTTTTCGTTCGCCGGGCGGAGATTGATGATTTCCGATAAGTCGACGGTGGCCGGAAATTAAGAAAGAAAATGGGGAGACATTCGAAGAAGAACAAACACAATAATCGAGAAAAGACAGCGATTTAAGAAGAAACAAGAAAGAGAAAATTAAAAAGTTAATTAATCTGTCCGTTTATCTTTATTTGTCCAATACTCCTTCAATTTCTAAATATTTTCTCCGGCCCCTTTTTTGGTTACAATTTAACTTGATAAATTCAATAAGAAAATAATTAATAATATAATTATTTTATCATAACATCTTATTAAATAATATTTATATTATATATTAAAAATAAATTTATTAAAAAATAATTAATATTGAATATAAAATAAAAAAATATTTTTTCTTAATATACTAAAAATAATAAATAAAAATAAAAATATAATTAAAAATTTGTAACAAATAAAAACAAATGGATGGAGAGAATTATTTGTCCAACACTCCTTCAATTCCTAAATAGTAGTAACTGTCTCCTTTTTAAAAATAATTAAAAAATTATGATATAATTAGTTATTTTTTGACCTTTTCTCTTAATCATAAATATAATGAAATACTTATATGATGAAAAAGAAAATATTAAATATAAATAAATAAAAATAATTTAATTAATTAGTTTTTGGAAGAAGTATATTAAATAAAATATGATAAATATTTAGAAATGATTGAATTATTAAATGTTGGTGCATTTTATTATTAAAATAAATTAAAAGGCATGACATTAGTAGACATAAAGTGAAGAAAGTGGTGTCACTATTCTTGTAACTCACCATGTTATCTTTTTGAGTTAGTGGATGTAAATTGTGGTAAAGATAATCATTAGTTTTTTGTAACTCATAGGACTATTAGTTCTTGTAACTTATATGACCATTGGTTCTTGTAACTCTCTTGTTCATTAGTCCTTGTGACTTCATGACCATTAGTTTTTGTAACTTAACATCAAGACTATTCATGTACCCACATTACTACCCCTCATTCATCCTATTTAATACATGAAAGAATCCGTCACCTATAACTAGTTATGTTTCTTCCTTTGATGTGTAGAAGATAAAGAAGGGAAGTGCAAAAAGAGTTGAGACAAAGAAAAATTTCTACGTCTTCAATATATTTACTATATCAAAAAAGAATAATAAATATATTAGTGAAAGAGAGAGTTGAGACAAATAAAATATTCTGAGTCTATAACAATATTCGTACAAAAGAGAGTAATTATATTAGTGAAAAAAAGAGTAGAGACAAAGAAAATATTCTAAGTCTTTAGCTATATTCACAATACAAAGAGAGTAAATATGTGTTGAAATAAGGTATTCTAATGGTGGAGTTTTGAACTCTCTAACTAATCCGGAATTGCTTGAATTGTACATCGTTGATGAGCTGTTGTATCTTGGAGGGACAAGTCAATAGATATACTGCTGTATCGAACTAATCCGGAGTTGCTTGAGTTGTACATTGTTGATGAGTTGTTGTATCTTGGAGGGGACAAGTCAATAGATATACTGTTGAATCAATGCACATTATACCGCAATGAGCTTGTTGTATCTTGAAGAGGACAATTCAATAGATATACTGTTGGATCAATGCACATTATACCGCATTAGACAAAGAAAATATTCTAAGTCTATAACAATATTCATACAAAAGAGAGTAATTATATTAGTCAAAGAAATAGTTGAGACAAAGAAAATATTCTAAGTTTTAGTTATATTCACGGTACAAAAAGAGTAAATATGCGTTGAAATAAGGTGTTCTAATGGTGGAGTTTTGGACTCTTTAATTAATTTGGAGTTGCTTGAATTGTACATCGTTGATGAGCTGTTGTATCTTGGAGGGGACAAGTCAATAGATATACTAATGGATCGAACTAATCCGGAGTTGCTTGAGTTGTACGTCATTGATGAACTGTTGTATCTTGGAGAGGACAAGCCAATAGATATACTGTTGGATCAATGCACATTATACCGCAGTGAACTTGAATCTCCTTAAAGACAACTAGATATCCGCGCCTCAGTCAAAAAAAAATTATTTTAATATTTTTATTTTTATTAATTTTATTTCAATTATAATTATTTATTATTTATTATAATTGTGGTATATTACACCAATATTAAATTGCACCCACAAAATGATGGTAAATAACATTATTAACGTCTATTTTATTATATTAGAACACATTAGAATAAACGAATGTATTAGAAAAAGAGAGTGAGTCTCTCTCTCTCTCTACTCTCTAGCTGTTATTTTTTAATTATGTAGGGAAAGTGGGGTCAAAAATAACATTAAAGCAAAGATCTGTGGTATTATATTACGCATAAGATGGAGGGAGGTGGGCATGGATAATGTTGGAAAATTGGAATTATTAGTGAAGAAATGGAATGACGGAAATATCCTTGTGTTATGGTTGAATTTATTGAGATGCCATTAAGCGGCGCAAGATAGATAGGTTTGGCTATTAATGGCAAAAATGACGCCAGGGGTGCGCATTTATTGTTACGGGTGACTGAAGAGAATGCGCATTGTGCTACCGCGTGATGTTTTCACTCGGATCACGTGACCATCGTGATCTCTCAATTGTTTGCTTTCTATTTTTTAATTTGTTATTTCTCTATTTCAAAATTATCTTACGTGTTTTTCTTTAATGTGTTTTTGCTGAAAAAATGTTATTTTCTTCATTTCAATTTAAAGAGAAAAAGACATTTTTTTCTCTCTAAATTTGTCCTTCAAACTCACTTTAGCACTTAAACTTAACTTTCGTTTATTTACTTCCCCTAACATCTTTAAAGTCTATTAATTTCACCCCTCAAAACTAAATACCACTCTCATAACGGAGAGTGTATTACACTCACCTATACATCACCGACACGTCGGAGCCACGTCATTGCCACATAAGAAATTATTATTTTTCTAAAAAAAAATAATCCCCCACATATTATTTTTATATATTTAAAAAAAGAAAAAAATATATATATACTATTTTATTTATATAAATATATATATATATAATTATCTATATATATTTATATATATTAAATAAAAAAGACACCCCTCACCCCTATTTTCTTTCTTCTTCACACCCCCACCCACCATCTCCACCCCCTACTCTGCACTTAACGTTGCCCCCCACCCCCTGCGCCCCCGGCGTCTCGATTCCAATCCAATCACCACCGCAACATCGCCGGCAACGACTCGATTCAATCATAATACAAACAAACTAGTGGTCAGAATTCAAAAGGACAAATTAAACTTTCCCATTTCTACAATACACTTTTCATCTCTTACATCTTTAACAAATTTAAATTCTTGAAAAATATCAAAAAAAATATGGCTTATTCTTCTTTTTCCTTTCGACTCTCAAGCCTTCAAATTCAAACCCCACCTCTTAAAAAAATATTTTTTCTTGATCAATCTATGAACATTAGTGGTGTTCATACCAAATCAATACTTAAACCATCATCAACCTCAGTTACTACAACAACAAAATTCAATCTTTATGAAATTCTTGAAGGTAGAGGTCTATGTCATGGGTATTGTTGTTTGATGATGCACCGGAGAAGAAAAGGGTGTGGGGTGTAGGTGTGGGTATGGGGTGCGGGGTAGGGATGAGAGGTGAGGGAGGATGGGGGGTATTAAAGAAGAAAAAGTTTGATTTTTTTTATACATATATATATGTGTGTGTGTGTAAAATAAGTGGGAAAGAAAGAAGCAAAATCTGTTTTTTAAATAATAAACGCGCCTTTTAAAAAAAAAATACCACGTCAGCATTAGGGGTGAAATAAATACAGTTTAAAGATGTTAAGGGGGTAAATAAACAGAAATTTAATTTAAGTGCTAAAGTAAATTTGGAGGACAAGTTCAGGGGGAAAATCATGTCTTTTCTCCAATTTAAATGATATAATTTAGCTGAAGGAGTTGCAAAAAGGTGAAATGACTTAAAATTTATGGTCTAAATTTTTAAGTGACTATAAATTATTTTAATAAAATTATTAATTTAAAATTAGATTGTATCATGTTATTTTTTGAGATCGACTAAACGAAATATGATCATATAAATTGAATAGGAGTATAGTTAGAGCTATCAATATGGATCAGGCTCATTGAGTCAGCCCGACTCAGTTTGTAATTTGATAGGGCTGACCTATGATTTTTACAACTCGTTTTAAAATATGACTTTTTAGTTCGGTCTGTATAAGCTCATTGGCCCGTAGGACTTGAGTAATATGGGTTGGGCTGATCCGCGGGCCAAATAAAAATAATTAAAAAATAAAATAGTGTACTAAGAATTAAAAAAAAAGTCCAAACTTAAAGTTTATTTGGACCAGCATAGATATTTAAATATTAAATATGTTTATAGAATATATAAATAATTAAAATGCTAAATTCTTTAAGGAATCAAATATGTTTGATGAAGATAATGTGCCGATGTTGAACACGCTATAACTCATAAGTGCCATGAGATTTTTTTTTTTTAGGAGTTCATTTTCATTTTTAAAGGACTAAATATTGACATTTCTTTGTGTTTTATTGTAATCAATTAAAACAAAAATAGGTTAATATTATTATTTAGTTAGTTATATTGTTACTCTTTAACATTTCGTTTGTTTTTTAACATCTCTATTTGATTTGAATTTGGTGTCAAAAGTTATTTAATTTCACAGATTATTTATTTTTTTTTTATAAATTTGAGACTTGATTATCAAGTAATAATTTCATGTAATATTATATTGTACATACTTATATAATTAATAATTTAATATTTAAATTTAAATTATAAAAATAATATATTTTAAAAAGTGGGCTGACCAGTGAGGGCCCGCAGCTCACATGTGATGGATTGAACTTGCTATTTTCTGGTCTATCATGTTGATGGGTCAGCCCGACCTGACCCGTCAAACTTCAACGCTCGTGTGAGCTAGCCGATGGGTTGAGCCGCGGCCTGCCCCGTATTGACAGCTCTAAGTGTAGTTAACAGAAAATTATAATTATTTAATTTTTATTTATTTATCTTAAGATATAATATTAACTATTTAGTTTATTGAAGTAATTATAAATTTTAAAAAAACAATTAATAAGATAAAAATAAAAAATAATTAGTTTTAATTTAAAAATTTTTAAATACTAAATAATTTAAGCTAACTACTTTTAAAAATCTGGACATAAACGAAAGACACTAGGGAGTATGTTCTAGCCAACTCATTTTTCGGGATATCTCCATGAACATATGCGCCAAAAGAGGATGTCAGCAAAATTTCAGAAATATCAATTATAGAGTATTAATTGTAATATTTATAATAATAATTTTATAATTATAAAAAATAGCAAATTGTATTATGTATTTAACTAGACTGTTGCTATACAAATACATATACAATAATATTTACCGCACTTATTTTACTCAAATTAATTAAGTTAAAGAAGGAGTAATTATCCCATAAATTACTCTTATTTAAATTAGTAAATTTTTTTTTCAAATCAAACTCAAATATAAAGATTAGTATTTTAATTAACTTTAAAATTTTAAAATATCATTCATATATCTCTAACTATTTTTTCTTGTTAATTTTTTTCATTTTAATTTTTTTTTCTTTTTTTCTTTTCACTTCTATTTCTAGTTTCTATTTCTTTTTTTTTCCCTTTTTCACTTTTTCTTTTGAATTTTAATTTTTTATTTTTTTCTATTTTTTTATTCTACTCTTCTATCTCTATCTTTTATTTTTTAAAAACAAATATATATATCATATATACATATTAAAAAAAAATACAAAATAAATAGATATACAGATCTGCATATGTATTTATGGTAGGGATGTGCATCGGTCGGTTCGGTTCGATTTATATATTATTGGTTCGATTTATCGATTTTTAAATATGCAAAATCAATAACCAAACCAATAAGATATTTTTAATCGATTTTTAGTCCTTAATGGTTCGATTTTTGATTTAACCGATAAAAAATTACTCATAAAATAGAAATAGTAGTAACTAACATGAAAAAAACTGAATCTTAGTTGCAACCAAAAATCCTACATGATGTGCTTTGATTTACATGAATCTTCAAGTTTTGACTAAATATTGTTAGGAGAAATTAAGAGTTTGTATTATTGAAATAATAAGTTTGTTAATTTATAGAAATTAAAGAGAAATATATAATAAGTCATTATAAATATATATATATATATATATATATATATATATATATATATACACACACACACATATATTCTTACAGTGCATGTTTCATTACACTTTTGTTTACTATTCTCTATCTTGAGCCGGTGGTTTATCGAAAATAGCCTCCTACTTCTTTGGAGGTAGCGGTATGGACTGCGTACATTTTACCCTCCCCAGATCCCACTTTGTGGGAATACACTGGGTTTGTTGTTGTTGTTGTTGTATATATTCTTATTGGATTATTGGTTTACCCAATATCCCAATAAGAAAAAATCGAACCGAACCAATAACCCAATAATTTTATTTTTTTTATAAAATCATTAAAAAACTGCAACCCAAAAATAATAAACCAATAACATTTTTATCGGTTCGGTTTTTGCACACTCCTATTTACGGTAAAAAACATACAAATATATCTGCATACGTATTTACAGAAATACTTATCTTACTCACATGTATATATGTATATATAAACATATAGGGCACAAAATCTTTATAACAAAAATGATAATTATATACATATAGGTAATACAAAAATACATGATGCATATCTTAAAAAATAAAATAAAAGAAATAAGTACATATGTTACCCTCCAAAATGACATAGTATGTACAGTTCAAAGACAAATCCAATACCATATAAAATACATATAGCTCTGCGCATAAGTATTTACAGAATACATACCTGATCCATATGTATATTCTTATTTTATACGAGTCAAATTTATATTCGCAAATACATATGAAGATATATAGTATAATTATATTTGTTACTGTTTAATATGAATATGATATGTATTTCGTAAATACATATGTATGTTTTGTACTGTAAATACATATCCAGATCTGTATGACTATGTATTTTGTATGTTTTTTGAATATATGTTTGTGATATACATATTTGTCTTTTCAAAATAAAAGTTAGAGATAAAAGAGTAAAAAAGTGGGAAAAAACAAAAATATATTAAAAAAAAATGAAAAAAGAGAAGTGAAAAAAAAAAGAAGGGAAAAAGAGAAATAGAAGTGTAAAAACAAAAGAAAAAAAATAGAAAAAAGAAGAAGAAAACGAAAATAGAAAAAAAAAAGATATGAGAAAGGAAAAAAAAGAAAACGAAAAAAGAAAAAAAAAAGAGAAATAGAAGAGAGAAAATAAAGTGGAAAGAAAAAAATAAAAAAGAAATCAAATTAAAAAATAAAATGATAAAAAAACAAGATAAAAAAAACTAACAAGAAAAGAAAGGTAGAGATATAAGAGAGTGAAAGACAGTAATGATGTTTTATTTTGAAATCTTGAAGATCATTGAGATAATTATCTTTAAATATGAAAAGGGAAAAAAAAGAAAATAAAAAAATAAAAAAAAGGAAAAAGTAAAAAAAAGAAGAGAAATAGAAGAGAGAAAATAAAGTGAAAATAAAAAAACAAAAAAAAATGATAAAAAAAATAAGATGCAAAAAAAGGAAAAAAAATATGATTATATTTGGGGGAGGTGAAATAGTGAAGTGAAAATAGGAAAATATAAAGTAGTGAGAGTGAAACATGTACTTGCTTAGTTAATGATTAAAATAATGTTACTCTTGATATAAATTATAATTTTACAAAAGTGTTGCTATTTATTGTAATTATAGTCTTAAATATGTTAATTTGTGTAATTTTTCTTTTATTTAATCTTTAGTTGCTTGATTAGCCTTTTTTTCTTCTTTCGTGTATAGTAGATTTAGTAGTTATAGAATAAAAGGGTATAATTGAATATAAAGATTCGACAAAATTGAAATTTTAATTTGTGATGTTACAGTTATTGGATTGTTCCTTTTAAGATGCCTGATTAGTTGAGTAATGGTAAAATATTCAACCACTGGCACATTATCAATTGCTATTACAAAATTACACCAACTTCCTGCTATGAGAGGAAGTTCAAAGCATGCAAAATTAATCTGTTTAACATTAAATTCAATATCAATTTCTTACTATTCTTTCTAAAATAAAATATAGTACAACAATTATTAAATTATGTCCAAACACTATTTTGATGGGATTGCATGAAGCATAAGCCTTTCGCCCCTTTTTATTTATTTTGGTGTTAGATGAATTAATGCGGTAAATTCAAAAGAATGTGTTATAATATATGTTATTGTTATAATATATGTTATTTGCAGGTGATATGACGAGATTCACGATAAAATTAATGTTACGCCGAAGGTTTGAAGACAGATTTTGAAGTCTAAAGGGTTCAAACTATGTGTAAAGTATTGGAGTACAAAATACAGTGACCTAATATATTGACTAAAATGGAATTGAGGTCTCATACAGAAGAAAAAATTTAAGAGAGAGACTTTTAAATATTTTTGGTATGTTATTCAAGGAAATAGAGAGATTATCGAGGATGTTACTCGTTGTATTGATGCGTGGTAGATAAAACAAAGGCTTGCATCCAGAGTCTTATTTCATAAGAAGATGTTATCAAAACTCAAAAGTAAATTCTACAGAATGATGTGATGGAGTAGAGTGTTGGTTGGCCAACACTCACGTTCAAAAGACGAAAGGCACTGGTTAGAATAGGAGGTTAGCTATCCGCCTATATCAATAGTTATAGGATTACTTCTGTAGTGTTTTGTCATTAATTAGATTTTGTTACATTTTGGTGTTTCTTGTAATACTTCAATTATAGTATTTTTGTTGTAGATTTTGTTTCATTATATTTTGTGATGCTTTCAACTTTTGTTATTCTCCTTCTCGATTACTTAAGAATGTTTTTTTTTTTTTTTGAATTGTTGTGGCTCTGTCGAAACAATCTTTCTAATTTTGAGGTAGAAGTTTGATCTGCGTACACTTTATTCTCCATAAAAAAAATAAAAAGAGTCATTTAAATTTTGTAGTCTTATATTAATATATACACTCCCTCCCCCCAACAAAAAATAAAATAAAATTAAATCTTGTGTTTTAAACATGCATATTACTTAGACAAGATTGATCCACCACATCCTTGAGAAAAAATAAATTATTAAGTATTTTATTAAATTAATCTTATAATAATATTTTAAAATTTTCAAAGACTGATAATAATATTTAAAAAAATAATAAAACTCTCTCAATCTGTTAAAATGAATTATCTATCTTTATATAGAAACTAGATAAAATAAATGAAGAGAATATATTATTATCAAATAATTACTAAAGCATAGAAAAAAATTTATTTGAAGCAAATCTAGAAAAGGAAATGAAACCGAGAAAATACATAATAACAGGAGTTCCTACTGTTCTTTTTAACGGAAAATGGGCAATGTCAGTTTGTTGGGGCGGTGACGCCATTCCGCGGCCGCGTGTTCAAATAAGATTATACATATTTTAAAATTAAATTTAATTAAAGTCATAATTTTTTTTTGTTAAATTCAACATTATTTTATCACATTTTTTAAATAAATAAATTAATTAAAATATTAAAATTTTAAAATCATAATCTCAAAATAATTATAATCCACAAACTAAACTATCTTTCCCTACAATAAAAGGGACGAGAAAAGGGGAGCATGATAACGGAAGGTAATACACGTGCGGGGAACCACCCATCTTTTGTTGCTTTTTAGTTTTGGTTCTCTTTTGGAGGCCCTCGTGTGCCAGCCTCTTCCTCTTTATGACAATGACCCCTCTTTTTATTTTTTTCCTTCTTATATTCTAAACTAAATTCTGGCCCCTTTTTTAAGTAATCTACGTATTTCAACTACTTTTGCACCACCTCTTTTTGCTTCTCCACCTTATTATTCTCTCTTTCTCCTCCTTTTCTCACGAAAAAAAACAAACAAAGCAAACTGTGCCTATTTGCCCTTTTCCTCGTCATCAAACGTGAAGGCGAAAGCTCCTCCCTACTCCCACCATTCATCTTTACTTATTTATTATTAATTTAAAATACATTTTAAAAAATAATAAATAATAATAAAATTTTATTATATTATTATTTAAATATAATATATTTTGAGAAATTTATTAAATAATAAATAATATTAAATATCAAACATAAGATGGACATACATGATAAATTATTTTTTAATTTTTCAAACTATAAAAATATTATTAAACATCTATTTTTAATATATAATGAATAAGTAAAAATGGACGAAGTAACTAATTAATAAATGACTTGCTTTTATAAAAAATAAAAATTCTTAAATTTTTTTTATATTGCTTGTCTTTTACATCAACCTTTATTTTCTATACAAAAAAGTTAGCTTTAGATAGCCTTTTCAGCCGTTTAACTTTTCGTGTGATCCTTACATTTTTAACCATATCTTTTTTGTTTAATCATGAAGAGAATGATTGTAAATTAACTAGATAAAAAAGAATTAGGGAAAACTGTCATACATGGGAAATAACGAAGTGTGAATCCACTTCATCCTAAACAATAATCATTCACTCTTTTTTGGTTTCTTTTTCTGTTTGCCCTTACGCATCACTATTAAATTAGTAGATGTAGATGTTAAAGTAAATGACTTTTGACGGTCAAATTATATGCAGTGATTTAGAAGGTAATTGCATATGAATAAGTAATTAGTAGACTATAATGCGTAAAGTTACACAAATGATATGAAAAAAAAGTATCACACTGTCAATATATATAACTTGAGTCTGTGATTTTACGGTAAGATTTATATATATTGCTTGTTTCTCCTACTATTGAAACATTAAATTTGCCCCGACCTTAAGGTGAAAATAGCGAAGACAATTAAAAGTTAATTGCACGTACATATCTCTATTTTAAAATATTGGCTAGTAGCTCAAAATAAACAATAAGTAACCCATTATAATGAACTAATGACATGTTTGACCAAACTTATTTTTTCTCGAAAGTTCTTTTTTTTAAGTGTTTTTTTTTTTTTTTTTTTAAAATGAAGTGAAAACAAAGTTTTCGAAAGAAAATAAATGCTTTTGATGAGTAGAAAAAAATAATTTTTCGTAAGCTAAAAAAAGTAGCTTCTCTTTAAAAAGACTTAGTTGAAAAATATTTTTAAAGAACTTGATCAAACACTAATTAGTGTTCAAAAGTGCCTTTTAGATTTATTGATCAAACATGAACTGTTTCTCACCAAAAATATTTATTTGCAAAACACTTTTCAAAATAATGCGATATTAATTTAAAAGTTTGATGAAATATGCTATAAATTTGCTGCTAGTGCAAAAATTTGTTACACTAACAGTAAATAACACAACTTAAATCTATTATGTTTTATAGTAAAATTTATGAATCTAAGTTATATACATTGTTAGTGTAAAAAATTTCTATTCGTAAATAATTTTTATCTTATTTTTAGGATTATAAATCTCATATATTAAAAAAGTGTACCTATATTAGTCTTAAGTGACTTGATTGTATAAATTTTTTTTGCCTCCTAACTATATATATATAACTTAAAATTCAAAGATTTTATATATTGACTTGATGTCTACTAGTATGGAAATATTGCATTCCCCCCTACCGTAAACGTGAAAAGAAAAGACGATCATTAAAAGTAGTTACGTGACCTAAATTTGATGATTAATTATGGGCTAAAGTAATACTCCAAAAAAAGGCCATAGAATTAATAGGGAAATAGCTAGGGAAGAAGGGGGTCCATGACAACAAGTGAAGAAGACGTGCCACCACCAATTGCAATATGGGACTCGATATTTCCTCAAGAAAAATTAGCCTATCATGTCAAGTATAGGATTTTTATGTTGTATGGTCGTTCACAATAATAATATATATATATATATATAGAAACAATCCGGTGTTGATACAGTCAATATAAAAAGAAAGTCAGAAGGTATATACATAAACTCTATCATTCATGAATATATTAGCATAGGAAAAATTTATCTTCATATCCAATTTATACACTCATAAATATTACTATATGTTACTAAGTACCTATAGGAAATATTAAATCATGAATTGTCTAAACTTATCATCATGAGAGTGGTACAATCACAATTAAAGAAACTAGAGGGTTTTGAGAATCCAAAATAATTATAAAAACTCTTAACAGAGATATAACAAAGATAAGAAACTATATATATATTAATTATGATAAAAAAGAAATGTATCTATATGTCGTATAAATAATTAATATATATTAACTAGCTAGTGCAATTAATTTTGACCTTGCAATCAAATATGTTAAAAGCTCTATCATTGACTAAAAGTTTGTTTGTGCGTGGTAATGGTTTTAAGTGTTTGGCTTGTGGGTAGGGTGGGGGTTGTGAGGGTATGGGTAAATGGTCCTACAACACTAAAGTTTAGCCCAACATATCACATGTTCCAAGTAGGTGGCCGTTAGATGCCCCTAATTAAACCCCTTTCGTGTACATTTCTACTACTCTACAATTCATCGTTTATCCCTTAACATTTGTCAACAATTTGCCATTACCTTTTGTCCTTGTCCTCATTCATCCACTTTAATTTCTTCTTCAAATTGTCTTCTACTCTAATCTCATATATACATGCAAGAATCAAATGTATTAGAGCATATATGATTCTATCAATATGAAAGAATTCAGAGTTTCAAGTCAATATTATAGAGTTATTATTGTGTCTATTGAGTGGAGAAATTGCTTACTTGTACATAAATGTATATATTGCATCAACATGTTGAGTTTGTCCCATAGAGTAGTCGTGGGACGATGGGGTTTGGTCTCCTCACGATTTGGACGATCTTCACATTAAAAGTTAATTTTTTTGATTGAACTAAGCCGATTCATTTCTTACTGTATGATATAATAGTAATTAGACTCATCCTGATTTTTGATTTTCTCAGTATTGGATCTTCATATTATCTTATTCACACTCCAATTATAGGTATGCTGTGGGGCATTCTAAGTTTGTCCCACAGTATTTGTGGGATGAGATTTGATTCCATTATATGATCTTGAATAATTCTCGCTCATAAATTAATTTTTGAAATTAAATTGAACCCAAAATCTATTTCTCTATCCAATCGAGAGTAAGCACCTGTTCAACTATATATTATGACAAAAGCTACATTCAATATCGCGTTTTTATTGGACATTTAGTTGTAGTTACTTGCTAACATTGATCATGTGAAGGTTAACTTCACGAGATCTCTATTTCTTTAGAGCAGTTTTTTTGTTGTTACTTGTCTATCATCATTAGTTCGATTAGTCATCTCCATAGTGTTAAAGAAATAGTTATAAGCGTGTGGAGCCACTCCATGTTTAATAAAATATTTTAATTAAAGAGGATACATATGTGTGTGACAAAAGATTTAAGTATATTATATGTTTTTGGATTCATCACATGAGCGAACTTTTTTAGGGTTGAATTAAATCCGCATATATCTATTTTCTTATCACGATGTCATTATCAGATTCATTTCACTTCTTGATTTACCTATTGTTGGACCCTCATATTATGTTGTTCGGGTAAATTTCATCCATAATCACTTAACTTTGTATCTATTACCCAAAAATTATTTTTCTTTCATTCATTTTATCCATGGTCACTTAACTTTGTATCTATTATGCAAAAGTCACTTTTCTTTCATTCATTTCATCCATGGTCATTTAACTTTACTTGGACTATCACAAAAGTCACTATGACCGGATTTTACAATAATTTCATCGAATAAATGATGTGGCAACCTTAATTAGTTCTTAATTTTTAATTTAAGTGAATATATAATATATTACTCATATCTTGACCCTTTTTATATATGCACAACCCAATTTTCCTTGTGGATTATTTAATGAAAGAATACCAAATTTTTACTAGATTAAATTACCTAATGAAGACTATTTTCATAAAAAAAAAATGGTTGATATTTTTATGAAATAAAATTATATTTATATATTCTTAAAATCCTCTAATTGAGACATGTGTTGGTAAATTATTTTTTTTCACTAATATATTATGACATGTAGTTGATAAAATTATTTTTCTCCCTCTAAAATTATGGCATGTAGTTGATAAATTTTTTTTTTTTCATATATTCTTTTTCTTGCCACTTGAGTCTTTACATTCAGTATATCATAATAATATGATAAACTACTCTATTTATTGAGTTTGTCTTTGTATTTTTAATTGTTTGACTAATCGATTAGTTCTCTTAAAAGTTTTTATTATAATATTCAATTTCTGATAAATTACATATTGTTTAACTAATTTAATTGATAAATATAAAAATTAGAGATCCTTTAATTTCTTTATCTATTAAGTACTTATATTTTATAACTTTTATTAACAAAATGGTACGTTAATATAACATTATTTGTTCAAATTTTGACAATACTTATTCAATGACACAATTAAAAAGATTTTATTTTAAAACTATCTTTAACATGTTGATTTATCTTCAAAAAATTTAAATATATTTTTTTAAAAAATAATATCATACATGTATTTCTATTTTATGTGTTTTGAAGAATTTATCTTGTTTATTATTCTCTTTCTGTACACCTCTTTGGCAGATGAATGCAATATTATGAAATGTTTCATAAAAATATCAACCAAATTTGTTTATGTAAATAGTCTTCATTAGGTAATCTAATCTATTAAGAAATTGGTATTCTTTCATTAAATAATCCATAAGGAAAATTGGGTTGTGCACATATAAAATAGATCAAGATATGAGTAATATATTATATATTCATTTAAATTAAAATTAAGAACTAATTAAGGTTGCCACATCATTTTTTCGATGGAATTATTGTAAAATCTGGTCATAGTGACTTTTGTGATGGTCAGAGTAAAGTTAAATGACCGTGGATGAAATGAAGGAAAGAAAAGTGACTTTTGCGTAATAGATACAAAGTTAAGTGATCATGAATGAAATGAATGAAAAAAAATGACTTTTGCGTAATAGATGCTGAGTTAAGTGACCAGGAATGAAATTTATCCGATGTTGTCCACACTCTAAATATCTAATTTTTGACATGTGGAAATGTCTATAACCCCATGTTTGGTTTGAATGAAATCATTGGTCTCCTCGTATCGTCTTGAATAAGACTCACCTTATAAGTTAGTTTTTTTGGGATTAAATTTGACTCATTTTTATTTTTTTGATATTGAATTAGACTCTATATCTATTACTTTTATATAAAAATTGCGAGGGGCACAAAAGGGCAAAAGCATCCCTACCAAAAAGATCACATACATATGATATACCATATAGCAAATCACTATCCCGTCTTCTCTGTCAACAGTTAAGATATTTGGAATGTCATGCTTTTCTTTATTTGCTCTAACACTCATTGAGGGGTTAGATGCATTGTACCTTAAAGTCTAGCTAGTTGTCTTGGCTCATTCTAAGCTATATATTGCCTCTTATTTTCCATGCTTTGTCTGCCAAATTAAACTCTTTTATACTGAACGTAAGCAATTAATTTCATTACATATTGGTTTTGATTTGTTGGAACTTGCATCACAACAACTTATATAGACATGATTCGATCAAATTGTGCAATTAAGTTTCTGTTTAGCCTACAATCTGTATGTTAGTTCCCACATTAATAATTGATATTCCATCTCCTTATATGTTCTTGGTAACTCACAACTAATTTTTGGGTTAATTGTTAGGCCTAACTCCGTTATATCATAGTATCAGTCATAGGATCGCGGGATTCATTTCACTTAATGGTTTTCCAGATTTTAACCCCTATCTTATGTTTTTTTTGGGTTTAGTAAAATTCGTATTTTACAACAAAAATTTCTAATTCATGTTCAAACTAATCATATGAACAATCAAATGAAGTTGTAATTCTGTATTCACAACTTTGAACTTTAACAATAAGTTCAACCCAACTTATAAACATCAACAAAATGAAGTTCAACTCTTTTTTGAAAAATAGTAAAATCAAACGTTTAGAAAAAAAATGAAGATTTAAAGATTCAGGTCCACCCAATTCACGGTGTGTCCTTAAGGAAATTATTTCTCTCAAGTACCTGAGGTTATGGAATATATCCTTCCAGGATAAAATGAATCACTTCGACAGAATAGCGGTACCTCAAACTCTGTCGAACTACGAACGCACTCAAAGGTAGCAAATCACACTAGAGTTTTTCAAGAAAGAGGAGTGTGTGTACTTCAAAATTTTATGTCTCTACCTAAGGAAAAGTTCAGGTGTTTATACCCATCAAGGTGTTGCCTCATGAAGAGAAACAATAGTTCATAAAAGTGCACCTCTTCAGAAAAGTCACAACCCATTGGAAAGGTCATAACCATCCAACCGAAAAGGTGCCTATTCAAATTGCATTCTTTCTCTTGGTGGCTAACATTTATTCATTTTCCATTCACGCCTCTTAAAAAGCTAACAATCCCCCGCATGAATGGAAAATGAATATTTTATAAAAAATTTATGGACAAGTATGTGATTTACAAGAAAAGATTAGTTGCATTTAGATAAGTAGGTTTTTCTTTGAACTTTTAGTGGTAAACTTGCATCGGATGCACTCAGTAGATATAATATCTTTGAACTGTCGAGCTTTAATGTACACCCAGTCAACACAAGTCACACAATTAGTCTTTTGTCATTTATGGTTCTCATGGTTTTGTTCCGTTCAACCATGAACACGACTTAATGAGAACTTAGAGAATAGGCCTTTACTATTATTCTCCTTGAAACGGCTTCCACTTCACCCTCACATAGGTGATCTCTAAACGTTTAATTCTATAAATCAAACTATTTGCTCAAACTTGCCAAACTTAGAAGCCATTAGAAAGCTTCAAACTATAAGCCTTATCCTTGTTTCCCAAATATTGTCTTCATCGTGAGAATGAGTTTAGTTAATTGACAATATTGAACCATCAGTCACAACTTTGTTTGATCTTCTTAAACCTAGCTCTTGGAATCTCTAGTTTTCTAGGTAGAGTTACCGCCATGATGACTTGTTCTAGGCCATAAACTCATTTCTTTAGATGATCTCTTAGCTCCCTCTCTAGATAGGCCTTTTGTAATTGGATCCAGTACATTATCCTTTGACTTTACATAGTCAATATTGATAATTATACTAGAGAGAAGTTCTTTAACGGTATTATATCTCTGTCTTATATGATGAGACTTACCATTATACATCATGCTCATGACCTATCACAGTGTATACATACTAGTTCTAAAGATTTGAGCCAATAAGGGATATCTTATAAGAAATTTTAAAGTCATTTAGCTTCTTCACCGGCTTTATCTAATGCGATAAATTAAGATTTCATTATAGAGCGGGCAATGCATGTCTGTTTAGGTGATTTCCAAGAGACTGCTCCTCCACCTAAAGTAAATATATATCTAATCGTGAATTTTACTTCATTTGATCTGGTGATTCAATTTGTATCACTATATCATTCAATTATTATTGGATGTTTGTTATAAGGCAAAGCATAGTCTTGAATATGTTTTAAATACCCCAAAACTCTTTTCGTTGCCATCCAATGAGTTTGATTAAGATTACTCGTGTACCAACTCAATTTACTAATAGTGCATGCTATGTCTGGTCACGTATAATTCATGACATACATCAAACTTTCCAACACTCTTGCGTAGTCCAATTGTGAGTCACTTTTACCTTTACTCTTTTGAAGTGCAAAGCTCATGTCTAATGGAGTCTTAGCAATGTTGAAATCCAAATACTTAAACTTGTTAAGTACCTTTTCAATGTAATGAGAATATGATAATGTCAATCCTTGTGGAGTTTTATGAATTCTTATTCCTAAGATCACATCAACAACTCCAAGGTCTTTCATATCAAACTTGCTCTCAAGCATTCATTTCGTAGCATTTATGTCAGAAATGTCTCTATTGATGATCAACATTTCATCCATATACAAACAAATAATGACTTTGTAATTTGGAGTGTCTTTAATGTAAACACATTTATCATATTCATTTATCTTGAAACCATTTGCCAACATAGTTTAGTCAAACTTTGCATGCCATTGTTTGGGTGCTTGTTTTAGTCCATAAAGTGACTTAACAAGTTTGCACACTTTTCTTTCTTCATAAAAAACCACAAAACCCTCGGGTTGTTCAATATAAATTTCTTCCTCTAATTCTCCATTTAAGAATGTTATTTTCACATCCATTTGATCTATTTCAAAACCATATACCACAGCTAGAGTAACAAACATCTGAATGGACGTTATCGTTAATACTGGCAAGTATGTGTCAAAATAATTAATGACTTCTTTTTGTCTAAAGTCTTTCACAATAAGTCTTGTCTTATATTTGTTAATAGTACTATCAACCTTCATCTTTCTTTTGAGGATCCATTTAGAACCAAAGATTTATTTCTTAGGGAAAGATCAACCAACTCTTAAGTATGGCTGCTTATGATTGAATCAATCTCACTATTGACTACCTCTTTTAAAAAAGATGAGTCCAAAGGCGACATCGCTTCTTTAAACATTTGAGGTTTATTTTCAAGAAAAAATATTATAAAATCCGATCCAAAAGAAGTCGATATCTTTGACGTGTACTATGTCTTGGTTTCTTATCATTAAGTATATTCTCCTTTGGTTCATTTTGAGGTCGTTTGGACCCTCCACTAGATAGCTCATGCCCATTTTTATACAAATTAATGTATTCAAAGAAATCAACATTATCTGATTTGGTTACTGTATTTTTTATGAATATCTCAACATTTGAATTTATGAACCAAAAATCAACATGTTTTACTGTTTGTAGCATATCCGATGAAAACACAGTCCATAGGTTTTGGTCCTATTTTTACCCTTTTAGGTATAGAAACTTGGACATTGGCTAGACACCCCACAATTTAAAATATTTCAAGTTGGATTTCCTTTCTTTCCATTTTTGTTTTGGAATAGAGTGTGTCTTGCTATAGGATACTCTGTTAAGTATTCGGTTTGCTGTAAGGACAGTCTTTCCATACAAGTTTTGCGATAAACCTAAACTTGTGAGTAAGGTATTTATCATTTCCTTCAATTTTTGAATTTTTATTTCCACAATTCCATCTAGTTGAGGTGAATATGGGGCAGTAGTTTGATGAACAATTTCATTTTTCAAATATTATCTCTTATGTGCTATGGATTTATAGCACTTCCAATGCTTAAAATAATGAAAATATACAAGTTTCTTATGTTGTTTGGTGAGATATGATGTATTTTTAGTATGTTTTTCAGGAAATCAGGTTTTGGATGCTAAACGAAAGAAAAAGATGAAAATTAAAGTTCTGGGCTACTTACTTAGGCATTTTGAGGCGTAAGTGCCACATACCGGGCATAGGTGAACAAAGTAGGTGTCAAAACTTGAAGTACAAAGGATTAGAAGTAGGAAAAAGAAAACTTTATCACTTATTAAGGGCACATATGGTCCGTATATAACACATTCGGCCCGTGTGTGACCAAAGTAAGTAACAGAGGTCCTAGTCCAGAGAGTTCCAGGAGCTGTGCGGGAGGTCTAGCACATACTTAGGACCACATATAGTCTGTATGTAGTACATACGGTCTGTAGATGGCCTAAGTAAGTAGCCACTTATCTCAATTTTCTTTTTTCATTCAGATTTTGATTTTTTGGGATTCCTTGTATCCTATAAATACCCTTTTGACGTTTTGTAGTTAGGTTACGCACTATTAACAATTACAAACTTATATTTGATTTCAATACTCAAATTTAATGTTGGGATTACTTTATTCTTGATTTTGGTTGATAATTTAGTTGTTGGCTTTGGGTTTTACTTGTTTATCACTATGATATTGTTTAATGCTTTTCATTATGAACTCCATTGATCATTTCACAAGCTTGAGCGGCTAAAACCCTTAGCTAGGGTTGTGGGAACCCTAGCATATTGACGAAGTAGGGGAAGTACTAAGTTGTTTTGTACCAGTATCGTTGCATGTATTGTATTATCTTCGATTTGATAGATATCTTAGCGCTTACAAACAGTAAGATCTCGCCTAGAATATCACTACTTACTCCACACGAGGAGTAGTGACTAGGAAAAGATAATTACAATAGTAATTTTAAGATTAAGTGTCAATCTAGGCTAATCAATATCATCTATATAAGATGGTTATCTATCATATAATAACTTGAGACTTAAAAGGTAATAGTTAACTAGGATCTAGGATAAGGGTTAGTAATGCGACATCCTGAGACTCAATAGGTAAAGGATGAAATTCGTCAATTTGTCCACAAGACAGTTGATGGTACAATACTTATTAGATTCTGCATGCAAGGTTATGGATTGGTTCAATAAAGCATGACAAGCCTACTAAGTTGAAAAGCTAGGGGAAATACAATTCTAGTGTTCATTACCGACTGATTACAACCAAAGTTGATATTTGCTACTTGTTCGAGATTACAACAACAAACCCCTTATTTACTTTCTGTTCAACCCATTGAGTTCAGCAAACTATAGATACAAATTTGCGTATTCCTTGTGGGTTCGGTCCCAACCTGGTTATTTTTTTTTACTTGATAATAGTCGTTTTATCCTTCAGTTGGAAGTGTAGTTTGGGCATTGATAAAAAATTTAGCATTATTGCCGGGGAAGATGGTATGACTGTTGATTGAAGTTTGTTAGAGTTTGCAATTCTTTATTTTCTGTTCTTAGTTGGGTATACATCGGTGTATGCCTAACACCATAAGTCAATGCAATCTCTTACTCCCACTGAATCCTAACCCAGAGAGATTGTTACAGCCTAATCATACAATGACAGAACTAGTACGGGTAGGCAATTTAGAAGGGGTTTGGGATGATTTTAATATTGTACCTATCCTTGCTTAGGTGATCTATAGAGTATTGCTAACAGGTAGACGAAGCAGTTATTAGAAAATACTGCTAACTAGGGAAGGGAGGCTGAGGAGCCCGATTAGCTCAACAGGCAGAGTTAGTCAAGCCAAGACTGATAGTTGATCGTCGAGCAACGCTCGATGATATGATAATCGACATAGAGTTTGAGGCGCTAAGGATTCAGTGATACCAGCATTCCAATACTTTTAATCGTATGATGATGATAAGGATATGGTATACATTGAGCCAACAAAAACAGGAGCTATCATTTCTCTTACACTGCCCCCCAATGTGAAATTTGACATAACCACTGTATGATCCAACTTCTGAATTTAAAAGGTGCATTTTTGGGCTCGGCTACAGACTATGCAGATATGTATCTTACTAATTTTATTGGGATATGAACTTTTTATACTATTTTGGGGGTAGACCAAAGGCACTCAGATTGAGGTTGTTCCCCTTTTTGTTAACTGGAGAAGCTTCTTTGTGTTTAGGGAAACTTTTGAGAGGGTCTATTACCACTTAAAATGAGTTGCACAAATAATTCTTACGCCATTTCTTTCCTTCGACTAGGATATTGTAGCTTAAATACAAGATATGTAATTTCAGAAAGCTATATTTGGAGTTGATATATGAGGCTTGGTTCCAATTCAAGAGGAAGTTGATCATGATACCCAATCATCATATTTTAGGGACGAGCTTACTGGAGATATTTATAGAGCCCTGAACATCAATTTTTGAGCCATGATAGACACAATCACTGGAGGAACATTCGTGAGATTATGCTGGGAAAAAGCTTCTAAGGTTCTACATCAGATCTCTCTCACTAACTGAGGATGGTATACTCGAAAGGCTGAGAGGGATGCTGAAACTAATGCCATTGAAGTTTCTGATGACCATAGAGAAATGGATGATTCTATGGTACAAGAGATTGCGCAGTTGAGGACTGATATTGGGTTGCTTTCTAACAAGTTTGTAATAATGAACTTCGAGAAGGTCAATGCAGTAGGTGCACAGGGTTCAGCCTCCAGAGTTTATGAGTCTGACTTGGAGAAGGAGGCTAGTTTTAAGGAGATCAAGGCTGATATATTGGGTTTGACCTAAAAGGTTGAGTCTTATGCAACTGCTATCAAGCAGCTAAGGCTTTTGGGGAAATGTCAGCTACTTTGAATCGGAGACAACCAGATACCCTTTTGAGTAACACGGTTCAAAATCCAATGAATGATGGTCACTGTTTTTCTATTACCACCTGAAGTGATTTATCTACTATTGGTCCCTCGTTGCCTACTGCTACCAAAGAATGATAGTACTATATTTAATGAGACACTTGCTGCAGATTCAGACAAGGTGATAGGTGTTGATGCTAATATTAGTGAGAGTAAAGGTAAGGGCAGGGTCAATGAGCCCGTAGTGAATCAAATTCCATGGCCACCCCCACCTTATCCTTAGAGATTGAAATAGAAGAAAGAGGAAGGAAAATTTAAGAGGTTCATTGAGATACTGAAAAATCTAAGCTTGAACATTCCACTCCTTAAAGCTTTGGAGCAGATGCCTGGGTATGCTAGGTTTATGAAAGAATTGGTGACAAAGAAACAAAATGCTAGTTTAGAGGACATTGGTGGATTGCACCATTGTAGTGCAGTCACTTCTAAGTCTTTGGCCCCTAAAAGGGTGATCCTGGTGCATTCATAATCCCATGTACTATAGGGAAATCTAGATTTTCCAGAGTATTATGTGAATTAGGAGCTAGTATCAATTTGATGCCGCTGGCTATATTCAAGCACTTTGGCTTGAGCACTCGGAGCCAACCACTATGCGGTTGTTGATGACAGACCATATTGTAAAGAAACCCGTGGGCATTTCATTTGATGTGCTGGTAAAAGTTGATAAATTTATCTTTTTGGATGATTTTGTCATTATGGATTGTGAGGTTGACTTCGAGATGTCCATCATATTGAGAAGATCATTCATGGCCACGGGTAGAGCGATGGTTGATATGAAAAAGAGGGAGCTTAGGTTTAGTGTCAATAACAAAGAAGTCACCTTCAACATCTGCCGAACTATGAAGCAGCTTTGTAACATGAGAGTTGTGCTGGTTATCCGTTGTATTGATGATCCTGGAGGGTATTCATTTGGGTACTTTGACGAATTCAGAGTAGTCAAGGTACCTGTATCGTGTCGCAATATTAAATCAAGCACTGCATGGGATGCAATCATAGGCTTTTTAGTGAAGTTTGAGTAACTAACATAGCCACATCATGCCGCGACGTTAAATCAAGCTTTGGGTGGGAGACAACCCATTATTTTAATGTTCACTTTTGTTTTTCTTTTTGTAGGTAAAACAAAAAAAAGAAAGGCTTGGAATGTGGTAAAAATTGCTCATTTCATAATCTATGAAGGTCATAAGTCCCACGTAGGCTAGATAAGTTGTGTATTAACTGAAAAGATGGAATTTTGAGGATTTTTTGGGGAATTTCTGAACTTTAACATACGAACTTACTTATAGGGTCGTAAATACCACTTGCGAGCTCGTAAGTAGCAAAGTAAGTATCAGAATACAAAATCTAGAGAGCATGAAATTTGGTCAAAAATTTGGGCCCACTTATGGTGGGCTCATACGGACCGTATGTACCACCAAGGGCCCGTATGTGGCTGCCGTAAGTGGACACTTTTTGGGCCCAATTTTGTTTTAAAATTTTGAGCCCATCTCAACCTATATTAAACCTAAACCGACCCTCCATCTTTATTTAAGCTCTCATAATCCATTTTTAACTTATAAAACTTTAAAATTCCTCCTTTCCTCTTAAAATTCAAAACTACCCCACTTCTCTAAACTTGAGAAAAGGCAAAAAGGTTACTTGTTCTTGGTACCAACTTTTCCTAAAGCACTAAATACTCGTTCAAGCTTTGGTTTTACTTCACTTTCATAGTTCACTTCCGGTTCTCTAATTAAAAGGTAATATTCTTGGCTTCTAACAGCAGTACCTTGTGCTAAACTTAAAATAAGCAAGTTGGTATGTTTATTTTCATGCAAAATACGTAGAAACCATCATGCTTGATGTAGGAGCCTTGAATTAGCCTAAAAATCTTAATATATGGCATTATTTTTTAATTAAATATTAAAATCATGCCCTACACGGAAGTTGAATTTGAAAAGGTAGAGGAATACCAAAAGTTGTAAATGATAGTTTGTATTGAAAAGTTGATTCTAGCTTAATGTATGCATATTGTACTTGTTGGGACTGAGTATAAGTTATAGGGATGCCAAAATTGAGGAAAATTTTGAAGTTCTTGAATTTTGAGTTTTTCTTCAAGTTTTGCACTCCCTTACTACATTTCGGACGCTAGCACTTGATTTTTCAGGTACACATGGCACCCAAGGCCTCAAAGAATACGGATGCACCTTTTAGGCACTGGATGACTCTTCCGAGAGTAGTATCTCGGAAGAGGAGTACCTGTTTGCCCGATCTAGAGCAGACCTGACTAGAGTGACAGGTCCAGCGACTAGGGGCCAGAAGCATACTACAACTGAGGCTATTATTATAGTGAAATTAGGTGTATAACTTCTAAAGAAATCACAGTGGGGCAAATAACTGACTTTTACTCGGCCTAAGACCCAGGATGAGGCTATCTAGTTTCTAGCTAGGTTGAGGATGAAGTTGGCCAAGAGATCACCACCACAATCTCCCTAGCCCGTTGGGTGGTGGTGATGATGATGATGATGATGATGATGATGATGCAGAGGAGGCAGAGTCTGAGATAGCGTCATTCTTAGGAACCCTAGTCTGAGGAGGGGTTACAGGATGAGGATGAGTCCGAGCCACCAGTCCTGATCCACCGCCAGTTGTACCCTAGTTCGAAGAGGGTACAAACTAGTATTTACACCAGGTGCCATATCCTTATTCAGGGGCACTAGCTCAGCATAATCAGACTTCTGATCTCACACATATTTCAGAAGGACCTATTGATGAGGTGAACCTGAGATGGTGTGTTGAGGGACTTCGGCTACATTATGAGAGAAATAGTTATATTATTGAGATCGACTGGCCCAAGTGGTCTATTTATGAGGAGAGACAAATCGACTTCACTGGGTTGGTCAGTGTACCATTATTGAAGGCTGCATTTGACAAGTATCAGTTGGGGCTGATGACTCAACCTCTCGGTTCTTATAGCCCGACATTGGTACGGTAATTTTATGCCTCATGTCGCACCACATATCAGTGACTATGCCAAAGAGTTGGGGTTTTCTAAGTTATACTGAGTAGCCCCAGCTAGAGTAGACACTTATGAGGGGTTATGGTAGATATTTCGATGACGGCCATCCACCGAGTTCTTTTTGAGCCAGATTATGTTGCTTCAGCGTCCATAACATAGTGTAATTATAGATTGAGAGTTGCACGAGATAGACATATTATGCGTGATGCTAAGCACAAGAGAAAGAACGTTGAGATAACGAGTTGGATCGCCAGCTATATTTCCCCTCTGGGTGATGATACCTCTTTGATCGAGAAGGATTATGATTAAGAAGGCGACACTGACTTTTGTCGTAAAATTTTGGTGGCTGCTTGTTCATTATAGATTGTGTCTGACTCCTGCGGACTATGTATATACTTGGGATGGAGCTGTACTGACTACGATTATGATGGCTGGATACGATATTGACTTTGCAGCTATTATCCAACATGAGCTTTATGAGAGAGCTTTTGGTGAGACTACGACTTTGCCGTTTTCACGTCTTGTACATAAGTTATGTGATGAGGCTGGTGTACCAGAGGTACCAGGCGTAGATGAGAGAGTAACGACGATGGCTGTAGCACATACTAAGATGATGAAGGATCTGGCATAGACGAACCTTCCCAGAAGACCACGTGCGCCCACTGTTGACACCCACTTTTGGCTCGCCCATTTTCCTGAATTAATTTTCTGATGCTCATCGACCCTAAATAATTTTCAAAAATTAAATTAAAAAAAGATTCGTATTTCATTTTTATTTCTACAAATTTTAATAAAAGCGGAATTTATTTTTCTATCATAATATAAAATATTTTAATTTAATATAATTAAATATTTTAACAAATAAAGAATATATTTCTTTTGGTATTCGCATTCGCATCCTTTCTAACTTTATTTTTTGGGAAATATTATGACCATGCATGTATATTTTTATTACGTAAAATATATTTTTAAAATGTACATATTTTTATTATATCCTTTATTTTTATATATATTTTATTATACTCTTATTTTTTCACACACACACACACACATATATATATGTATATATATATATATATTGTTAATATTAAATCACAAAAAAGGGAATATCAAATTGGACTCTTATACAAATTATGTATGTAATTTGTATACGTTAAATTAAAAATAATTTTTGGGTAGCAGGAAGTATCGATAAAATTAATTTCAGTAGAAAAAGAGTATTCATGCTAACAATACTCCATTTTTAATTTTCCAAACCTAGATTTTATTTTATAAATTTTAACCGAGAGCCCAAAAACTAGCCCAAAACTTAGTATAATTTCTATGTCCGCTTTGCCATTCCACCACATCAGATATAATTTAATCGAACTTGGCCATTTATTTTAAATCCGAAGCATCCCAAAATTTTCAGTTATTTTTATTTATATAGGAATATTTAATTTATCTTTATTTATTTAATTTATATATATATATATATTTTTTTTTTCTCCTTTTTTTCTCTTCTCTTTGAATTAAATCTGAACCATCAGATCTGATATCAAACAGATAAAAAATGATCATTTTAAAAATCAAATTTTCATATATTTATCCGTGTATACATACATTTTTCTTTTTCTTATTTTTTGCTATTATTATTTTAAGGATAATCTTTTAGGGTCGTTCGATCAAAGTATCAGATGAATCAGAACCGGTTCAAATTCATCCAACTAGCACAAATTGATTTGATTCGTGAATTTATTTTTAATCCCAAGGTCCAAAATTTTCAATTATTCTATTATATATATATATTTAATTATTTCTCAGCTTAATATTAAATGTAAACCGTCCGATCAAATGATCGGACGGTCTAGATTGTAGCAAATTTTTCAAAGAAACAGTACAAAGTACACATCTTTTCCCTAGAAAAATTAATACACGCATAGCTTTACAGTAAGAAACCATTGTATAGTCACCATCTCCTATTTCCCTAAATAACAACAATGGCCGACCCCTTCACTCTTCTCATCTCCGCCCCCTTTTCACTTTGCAGAAGAGGAACCACCATAGCTGGTCACCTCCCACACCTTCGAGAATCTTACCAAAACCGACCTCCTTGCTCGCAAATCTAAAGAAGACAGAAGAGAAAAAGTCCCCTAATCCGTATAACAATGAAAAAAGAAGTCAAAATCGCCACTCAATGGCCTGAAAAGTAGAGATTCAAATTCAGAGAGAGATTTCAAATTGATTTTTTTTAAAAGGTGGGTTTAATTTGAGTTCCGAATCCAGACTTTCAAGTGTATATTCACTTATAAATAGGGGGTTTCTCCATCATCTCAGGGCAGAAATTGGAAAAAGGAGAAAAACAAGAAGAAACTCATGAGAAAATTCATAGAGAAAGAGAAAAATAAATAAATTCATGGGAGTTTTTTTAGAAGGTGTAAGAACAAGAAAAGATTAGGAGACATTGGTGGGTAAATATCTTAGTAGCACATGGAGAGAAGGTGTTCGCACCTTTGGGATCTTTGACAGATTTGATGGAGATAAGGGCAGATGAGCTA
This sequence comes from Capsicum baccatum var. pendulum, assembly GCA_030864225.1. Taxonomy (NCBI): domain Eukaryota; kingdom Viridiplantae; phylum Streptophyta; class Magnoliopsida; order Solanales; family Solanaceae; genus Capsicum; species Capsicum baccatum. The sequence continues at coordinate 77,746,648 of CM061552.1, forward strand.
CTTATTTGATTTCTCGTTGAGTTTTGGGACCCAACTACAGTTACCTTCAGGTTCACGGACTTTGAGATCATGCCTACTTTGGAGGAGGTTATCCAAATGGCTAACTTGCCATTGACGGGTACTTTTAGCCCCACAAAACACTTCAGGGAGCGATTTTCTGCGCTCGATTAAGCTAAGAGTCAGTGCAGGCTTGAGGATGGCAGTGACAGGCTGGATAAGCCTGAGTTATCTATTTAAGAGGTTCGGTAGGAGGGAGAGTTATGACCATTTTCGGGAGAAGTTCTTCTTTACTAGGATCGACTGGGAAAGACATAGGGCCATTGTCTTTATGGTGGCTTTCCTCGGAATTATGGTGTTTCCGATGAGAAGGAACCGGATCAGCATCCACCTACTCCCCACGATTATATTCATGTGCAGGGGATCGATTAGAACCACTATTGTGCCAATTATTTTAGCGGAGATATTTTGGTCCCTGTCTGCATGCTCCAAGGGACATGACTTTTTCAGAGGTTGGAGCCTCATGCTCCAAGTTTGGGCATTAGAACATTTTTATCGTAAGTCCGACATCAGAGAGGCAGATCCTAACCAGATTTGTAGCCATAAATTTAGGGTGGCTATGTGGGAGATGCCTAATAATGAGGAGCAGTGACGTGTCTTCCTAACCCATCTCACTGATAAACTCATCCAGTGGAGGCTATCATGGGTTAGCATCCGAGTAATGCTAAGGAGGCATTACACTTATTTTCTTGAGTTGATTAGGTTGGAAGGAATCCAGCCATACAAACATCTAAAAGTTCTACAACAATTTGGCATGATTCTGAATGTACCTTTATGGTGAAACATGGCATTATCAAAAGTAGACTATGAATGTAAAATCCCCATGGAGAGGCTTGGTAACCTAGTCAATGGTTGGGGACAGATCATCAGCTTAGGCATGCGTGGTAATCCCTACTGTAACCCCGAATACTACACATGGTACCGATCGAGGACTTGTAGACGTTCATAGAGCCGATTAGATCAGGGATCAGTTGCTGCACCTTAGGCCCGTGACCACTGGCATGTACGAGTAGGTGATTTCGGGATCAGTGGATCACCTCATCCAGGTAGTAGACGATGGACCCGAGGAGGAAATGGAAGAAGATCCTGAGAAGGACCCGATGGAAGAGTAGGAGGGAAAACTGATAGAGGAGATGAAAGAGGACCTAAAAAAAGAGTACGAACGCATAGATTTTGGTAGCGGAGCAGACGAAGACCACTAAGGGCAGCAGTCAGATGGGTCCCCTGATTATTACCCACGACCCTACTATGACCTCGATGCTGATGCTGATGATCCCCCCAGCTGGCCTTAGGATCCATCTTATTATCATAGATTTTGAGGATCTTGCATGACCTATTTGTATGTTTGTCCTTTATTTATGTTTTCCCTAAAGGGTCTTACATGACCTCTTTTGATGCCTACCATGATGTAATATTTAGTTTGAGACTTTTATCTTTGTAACCCATGGCTTCACACTTCGCCTCTTTTATTAATCAAAATACCTTTGTCCTGAATATAAGTACGATTTAAGACTTTGGATCAATTAATCATACTTGCACCGTAGGCCCACCTCTGGAAAAAAGAGGGTTTATATTAGGACGCATTTGGATGTCGCCAACTTAGTGTATGTATGTTATTTGCTTGTTACATTTACATTATCTCCCAAACTAACATAGTTTTCTTTTTCCTTCTTTCTTTTATCAAATCCCCAAAAAAAGAAAGTTGATTTGATTCGACTGGAAAACTGGCGGAATCCTAATACAACCTTCGATCAAAAGACAAAATGACTAACATAGATAAGGCCGCGATGATACCAGTGGATGACATCGAGAGTTCTCAAAGGCCGTCAGATACTCAGAATGATAATCAAATGGCCAATATGGCACAGGAAATTGAGGTCCTAAAAGAAGAACTCCATCAAATGCGGGATTTAACTATGATTACAATAGCTATCTTTCCCGCTCAATTGCAGGCTCTAGTATTGAATTACCTCCAGGCACTCCTGCTAACCAAGAAAATATACCGCATTCTCAGGCCCCACCTTCTCTTCAACCTACTATTAGAACTGCATCTATTTATTCTTTTCCTACTCAAAACTTTATTATTCCAGTCCACCCAGAAATACAACACATACCCTAGGCACATGTCATTTGTGAGATACCTGTTCCACCTGTATATGTTGTCGGAGCTCCTACTTTCACGACATCCGCTGCAGTTAAGGTTCCATATGAGGTTGAGTGATGAGTGGGATTGAAAAAGTATGTCCAATCAAGTAAAGAAGGGTCGATGCAGCCCTGCTCGAAATTCTAAAGAGGGCATTTAGAAACATGCAAATCACCAGGGGGACTGAAATCCTGAACTACGATGACTTATGTATTCATCCAGACATCAACATGTCGGTGGGGTACAAATCGCCAAAGTTTGATGTGTTTAATGAAAAGGGCAACCCGCATGCACATCTGAGGGCTTACTGCAATAAGCTGGTCGGTGTAGAAAGAAATGAAAAGTGGAGAATGAAGTTGTTCATTTGAAGTTTGTCGGGAGAGGCTTTGACTTGGTATACCCGACAAGACCCCCCCAAAAGTGGCGTGACTGGTGACAAATGGCTGAGGACTTCATGAGTCGCTTTAGGTTTAACACAGAGATTTCCCCAGATAGGGTCTTATTGGCTGACATACAGAAGAAACCATTAAAATTATTTTAACAATATGCATGGCGTTGAAGGACTGAGGATGCTAGGATTCTGCCTCTATTAGATGAAAGCGAGCTCTCTAAGTATTTTATCCGAGCTTAAGAGGGAGTTTATTTTGATAAGATGATGTAAATGATGGGCCAAAAATTTGCAGAATTAATCAAGATGGGAGATTTCATAGAAGAAGACAACAAATTAGGGAAGATCCAATTAATGGCTGCACTTCGAACTACGAGTAAGGCCATACAGACTGATTTTTATTAATGGTAATAAGAAAAAGAGGGAGAATGTCTCAACCACCACTACCTACTACTAATCTGGAAATTCTTCCTACCGTTACCCTAACAACCCCTAAATTATTGCACATGTCCCAGTGTATAATACTCAACTGTATTATAATTCACCTCGAAATCCAGCATACCAAAATCCACCAAGACCATATGTCCCTGTCCATGCTCTAGCTGACCAAAATAGACCATCCTATGTGCCCAGACCACATCCAAACTTTGAAGCCAGAAATGCCCGCACCTACACACCAATTACAGAATCTTTGGCCCAATTGTTTGAAAGATTAAGGTCTGCTGGTTTGTTGTATCCAATTGAGGAAAAGGCCACTGATCCAACCTCTTAAAACTTTGACGACAGCAAGCGGTGCGCCTATCACTCAGGAGTCCAGGGGCATGACACAGAAGACTACTATAGCTTGAAGAATCAAATTGAGTCTCTGATAAGGAGGGGTATAATTAAATACACCGCCGCAGCTCCCAATGTGAACAAAAACCCCTTGCCAAATCATGGAAATCGGCAAGTCAATATAATTACTCTAGAGGGGGAGTATGATTTAGAAGAAATTATTATGCCCACATGGAACGCAGAAGAAATTTCCATTGCATCCCCATCACAACAATTTATGACAGTTTAGTTGAGAGAGCCTATAACTATTCAGACTTACCTACCGAGAGTCGTAGTGACCATATTAGCCACTGAAAGGTTCGACTATAGCACTAAAGCAATCCCGTGGGACTATCGAGCTGAAGCCAAGGGAAAAATGATAGTCGCTGCTGTGGCCCAAGGGATGACTAGGTCAGGAAGGTGTTACGCGTCAAAAAAACCAAATTGTGGATCTCTCGGAAAGATCATAACCCAAGGAGAAATATCACAGCTACTAAAGTTGTAGAATTTTGGAAAAAAATGCAGCCCAAGGACTATTCAGCCGAAGTTCAACTCAAGAAGACATTAGCCCACATATCTGTCATGTCTTTGCTTAAGAAATCTGAAGCCCACAGGAATGCTTTGATGGGAGTGTTATGTGGGGCCAACATATCAAAGGAGACCAATAGCAAGACTTTGGCTGCAACAATCGGGCGAGTGGTGAAGGTAAATAAGGTCTCTTTCCATGATGATGTGTTACCATTAGAAGGGGCGGCACACAACAAAATGCTCCATATTGCAGTCAGATATCATGACAAGATTGTGAATAGGGTTTTGACCGATGGTAGTTCAAGTTGCAATATTTGTTCGTTCTCCACTCTAAGGGATTTGGGTGTGAATATAGAAGATATAAGGGAGAGTCGGGTGAAGGTACGAGCCTTTGATGGGTTGCAAAGGAGTGTCATTGGAGAAATTTACTTGACACTGCAGATAGGACTAGCAGAATTTTCTTTCCTATTTCAGTTCATGGATGTGTCATCTAGCTACAACTTGTAGCTGGGGAGGCCATGGGTCCACATGCCAAGAGCTGTTCCTTTCACTCTCCATCAGTGCATGAAATTTGAATGGGGTCGCATAAAAGTTACTATCCATGGAGAACTCAGTCATCCCATTTATTTTGTCAATTCAGTCCCAGTCACTGTGGAGTTAGATGGAGCCACTTTCCATACTCTGGAGATCATGTAAGCTGCAAGGATCAATGAGAAAGTAGTGCCAGTTGAAGTAAAAATTTCAAAGGCTGAAAAGATAGTTGTGTTAGAGATGTTAAAATATGGGTATCATCCCAAGATAGGACTAGGACCCAGAGCTGATAGTATAGTCGAGCCAATCTATCTGAAGCAACATAAATGTACTATAATGCTTGGATATGAGCCTATTTCTGGAGAATCCTACAGTAAAGGATTTGTAATGACAGTATTTGTGCCAATCCAAGTCCCAGTTTTAGAGAAAACAGTTGATAAAGATATCACAGAAGGAATAGGAAATTTGTTTGTGGCCGTGATCGAAGGAGAATGGGAAATATATTTCAAGAAGCTCACCATCCGCGATGTCGAGCCTGGATAAGTTTTATAGAATTGGACCATCAGCCCATCCCTATTCCGTCAGGAGTCTTGGTAGTTGTAATACCTCAAACTTTCCTCAAGTCTAAAATGTATCTCCATAAGATTAAGGAATATCTTCCAAAGTGAGTAGTATATAAATTAGATACAGTTTTCCTAATTTTAACTTTTTATCGTGTGGAAAATTTAGTTATCTTTCCAATGATACCAATTTCGTCCGAATTCGATATCGGAGTGAGAAGTTATGGCCGTTTTAATAAGAGCTGTCAGAAACGCCCAGGTGCGACGGGCAGGTTGATGGACCGTTGATCTTGCGATGGTCCATCGTTCGAGTCGTCGAAACCAAGGAAGTAAACCCATCCAATGGCCAAGTGCGACAGTCAGGCCGACGGACCGTCGCCTAAGCCGTCGCTACTATGGCAGTGAGCCCCTATTCTGGTCCAAGTGCGATGGTCGGATCGACGGACCATCGCATGAGCCATTGCAGATACCGTTCAACATTTTAAAGCCATTTTTAAAAGGGTTTTTTAGTCTTTCCCCACCCTTTTTAACACCTAGATATATAAAAAAGAAGCATATAACTTCAGAATCATCCAAAGCATCAAGAACTAGGGTTTTCTCTCAAGATTAACCCTCAAGAGAAATTCCAAATCTTTCTCTAAGAACCTTAAGATTCCACCATAGTTTCTTCAAATTGAGTCAAGATTCAAGGTTCCCAAGTCAAAAACTTCAAGAACCCTCACTCAAGAGTATTAAAAAGAGTCTCAAGCTAGCATGTTCATCTACAAGTCATAATCTAAAGTATGTCGGGTTTAAACAAGGACACTCATTTCATCCTTGTGCCCAAAAGTTATTTTAAATACAATGATATATGGTTTCACAGGTTTCTTATGAAGTTGAAGTATGGGTTTATACCCTACGTTATTATTTCTTGAGATTTTGATGGTTTCAATATTTTAGAAATTGAAGTACATGAGTATGTTGAGATTATAATGCATATTGCTAAAAATTTTCAGATTTCTATATGATTTATGAATCTTTATGATATCGAGTATTATTTTTGATACGTTTTAATGTGAAATTGATATATGGGTTATTAAGCCCTACTTGAGATTGAAATTTTATGAATTTTTGTGCTATAAGCACCCATGATTTGAGTATTTTGAGATTATTGAGAAAGGTTTGACCTTAACGGTCATAGTAGCTTTGAAATCCACTTTTCTAAATAAGATTACAGATTTTATAGTTAGGTTCTTTATGAACGACGAGATTATTTTAAAGTGAATTTTCATGAGATGAGCGTAGATAACTAAAGGGAGTAGTATTTAGCACCAAGTTGGGTAAGTTACTGCAGTTTCATACCTTAGAACTACGTGCCACCGTAGGATTAAGATTTATGGGTCCGAGGTAGAGATAGTGATCACTGAGTTAAGGTTATACTCCCTGGCAAGAGTATGACACCTCTCCCTAACATGAGGTTTCTTCCTTAGAAGGATAATACGTTGGACTCCATGTAGCTCGCATGGTGTATGTCGGTTAGGAGAATCTCTCTAATAGCAAAAATTTTTCAGAGTAGTTTCTTAAAGTAAAATTTTCCCAAGAAGAAAGTAGTTTTCCCTATTAGTAAGAGTAAGTAATTAATTTCTAAAGTAAAGTATGTTTCTTGAGATGATATTTATACTATGTGTTCCATTATTCATAATTTATGAGATATGCATTTTGAGATTATTCGAGCTATGTGAGTTATATTAGCATGCATGATTTCTGTACAGATTGATGATATTATTATTTTAAGTATCGCATAGACCCCCTATACTTAGTACACCTCAAAGTACTGATCCACATATACGTCTGTGTGCTACATTATCTCATAATGTAGGTTCAGGTGCTCAGTCTCAACAGTGTCAGTGATCTCTGAGTACCTTGATTGACACCTCCATAGTTGGTGAGTCCTCATGGTTCGAGGACCTGTTTTCCCTAATTTTAGTCTTCATAGTAGATGAGTTATTTCTTTCAGTTGAGTATGATTCAGTTGGGGATCTGTCCCAACAATGGCTCTCTAGTTGTTGAGTAGTAGAGGCTTTGTCAGATTAGACTATCAGTGGTGTTTTAGAGTTTTCAGCATGTTGCTATTCAGACAATATTCTTTTATTATTTCAATTGAGATATGTTATGATAGTGCCATTGTTTTGCTTTATCCATCTTAAAGTAAGTGTTAGAAGTAGTAATAGGCTCAAAGGGTTAGCTTAGGGCTATTTGTAGCCTTAAGCACCGTGTGATATCTCGGGATGAGATTTTGGAGCGTTACAAACTTGGTATCAGAGTCTAAGGTTTAAGGAGTCCTAGTGAGTTTGACAAGCCACGTTACATAGAGTCTTGATCATTGGTGTATAGTGCGCCACATCTATGAGCAAGAGGCTACAAGACGTTTTAGGAAAAAAACTAGGTCACCTCTTTCTTTCACAATCCATCATGCTTATAGTTGTCTATCTCTGCTATTAATTCGTGCTCTTTTATGACAGAAAATGCCTCCCCGAAGAGCTAATGCCCGTAGGAATGATAACCAGCAACCTCAGCCTGTTAAGCCCCTGAATAAGAATGTGTCTCAGGCTGAGTTATGGGCAATTTTTCTGGCGTTAGCCCAGGAAGTCACTACTAATGTTCAGACTGCCGCTCCACATCAGCAAGGAGGTGATTTTGCTACAGCCAGGATTTGAGATTTTATGAGGATGAATCCACCAGAGTTCTATGGGTCGAAGGCAGGAGATTACCCATAGTTGTATCTTGATGAGGTAAAGAAGATCACCCAAGTTATGCATGTGACTGAAGAAGAGACTGTGGAACTATCCTCTTATTATTTGAAAGACATTGCTTATGACTGGGTTGTGGCATGAAGGAAGAGTAAGAGGGAGGATGCTTCTCCTATGACTTAGCAGGTGTTTCAGGATGCATTCTTGGATAAGTTCTTCCAACTTGAGATGAGAAAAACGAAGATAGAGGAGTTCATAAACCCGAGGCAAGGCTCTATGACTATTAAGGAGTACTGCCTCAATTTCAACCAGTTAGCCAAGTATGCTCCTGACTTGGTAGCTGACACCCGATCTAGTATGAGTAAGTTCATGACGGGTGTGTCTGGTTTGGTGCTGAAACTGCTATGCTCAATAGGAATATAGATCTGTCCAGGCTAATAATGCATGCTCAATAGATTGAGGCAGATAAGATAAGGGAAAGAGATAGAGTAAGGGGAAATAAGAGGGCTAGATTGGAGCAGTTTTAGCATGGCCAGACTAGATCCCATGGAGGAAACCGATCCCAGTTTCAGGATCGTTCATCTATGCCAGAGCCTTCATCAGCTAGTGCTCCCGCGCCCATAAACAGGCAAGATCAAGGGAATAAGCATTCTATGTCCAAGTCCCAGAATAGTGTAAGTAACTGACCTCGTTATCCTTCATGTACTAAGTGTGGTAGGGACTATCCCTGTGAGTGCTTAGCCGATTAGAGGGGTTGTTTTAGTTGTGTCCAGATAGGCCATAGACTTAGAGAGTGCCCGCATGCTAGGCAGGGGAGCAGAGATATTCAACCTCAGACTCAGACTACCAGTGCACCAGCTTATTTAGCCTGTCCAACCCCTCCTTAGGGCACTTAATCTAGTACGGATGGCAGTCAGTGCCAGAATAGATTCTATACCTTGCCATCCCACCAGGAACAAGAGAATTCTCCTGATATTGTTACTGGTATGCTCTGTGTCTTTCACTTTGATGTTTATGTGTTGTTTGGACCTTGGTCAAGTTTCTCTTATGTGACCCCATTAGTTACTGTGAATTTTGAAATGAGTCCCGTAAAGATTCCCAAGCCTTTCCTCTTTTCTACTCTAGTAGGTAAGTTAGTTATTGCTAAGCAAGTGTATAAGAAGTGTCCCGTCACTGTTCTTTATAGAGTCATATTTGCTTATTTGATAGAGTTAGATAAGGTGAATTTTGATATTATTCTGGGTATGGATTGGCTTCACTCTTGTTATGTATCTATAGACTGTCGTACCCGTGTGGTTAAGTTTTAGTTTCCTGATGAGCCAGTTTTCGAGAGTTCCGGGAGCTCAGTATCTCCCAAGAGTCATTTTATATCCTATCTTAAAGCCAGAAAGCTAATATCCAAAGGTTGCATCTATCATCTAGTTCGGGTTAAGGATACTAAGTCTGAGGCTCTGACTTTTTAGTCAGTCAGTATAGTTAATGAGTTTCTTGATGTATTTTTGAAAGATCTCCCAAGAGTATCTCCCGATAGAAAGATAGAGTTCGTGATTGACCTTCATTCCAATACACAACCTATTTCTGTTCCTCCATACCGTATGGCGCCTGTAGAGCTTAAGAAGTTAAAAGAGCAACTCAAAGATCTTTTAGACAAAGGTTTCATAAGACACAGTGTTTCTCCTTGGGGCGCACCTGTCTTGTTCGTATGAAAGAAAGATGGTATTTTGTGTATGTGCATTGACTATCATCAGCTTAATAAGGTCACAATTAATAATAAGTACCCTCTTCCTAGAATTGATGACCTGTTTGATCAATTGTAAGGTGATGCCATTTATCTAAGACAGACCTTAGATCTGGCTATCACCAACTTAAAGTGAGGGAATGTGATATTCCAAAGACAACTTTCCGAATCTGCTATGGTCACTTTGAATTTCTAGTCATGTTTTTCGGGCTAACCAATGCTCAAGCAGTTTTCATGGACCTCATAAATTGAGTGTTCAGACAGTATCTTGATATGTTTGTCATAGTGTTCATAGATGATATCCTTGTGTACTCTCGTACTGAGAATGACCATGCGGATCATCTTATAATTATCTTGCAAACTCTTAGAAATCATCAGTTGTTCGCTAAATTTAGCAAGTGTGAATTTTGGCTAAGGTCAATAGCTTTTCTCGGTCATATTATTTCAGCCGAAGGCATTAGAGTTGATCCCCAAAAGACAGAAACTGTAAGAAATTAGCCTAGACCTATCTCTCCGCCTGATATTAGAAGTTTCTTGGGTCTAGCTGGCTATTATCACCATTTTGTTGAAGGTTTCTCATCTATTGTGTCTCCTTTGTCTAGATCGATCCAAAAGAAAGTTAAGTTCTTGTGGTCAAATTTTTATGAGAAGAGTTTTCAGGAGTTGAAGACTCAACTTACTTCAGCCCCCGTGTTGACATTACCTGATGGTACAGATGGTTTTATGGTGTATTGTGATTCCCCTAGAGTTGGTTTGGGTTATGTTTTGATGCAGAGAGGTAAGGTTATAGCCTATGCCTCTAGATAGTTGAAGTCGCATGAAAAGAATTACCCAACCCATGATCTTGAATTAGCTACTGTGGTTTTTACTTTGAAAATCTGGAGACACTATCTGTATGGTGTTTATGTTGATGTGTTTACGGACCACAAAATCTTGTAGTATGTGTTTTCTCAGAGTGAGTTGAATCTTCATCAGAGGAGATGGTTAGAGTTACTAAAAGATTATGATATGAGCTTATTGTATCATCTGGGTAAGACCAACATAGTGGCAGGCACCCTTAGTAGATTATCTATGGGCAGTGTTGCTCAAGTGGAGAAGATAAGAAGAAGTTAGCTCGGGAAGTGCATCGTTTAACTAGAATGGATGTTAGGTTGCTTGATTCAGCTTAGGGGAATGTTTGGGTTCCGAGTGTTTCTGAATCCTCTTTAGTTTTGGAAATGAAGAAGATGCAATTCATGGATGCTAGTTTGGTCAAACTGAAGGAGTCAGTTAAGGACCAAAAGGCAGAGGTTTTCTCCCTAGGGGAAGATGGTGCGTTTAAATATCAAAATAGATTGTGTGTTCCATGTGTTGGTGATTTAAGGCAGAGAATTATGGCTGAGGTGCAAGGAGCGCAGTGTTTTATTCATCCCAGTGCCACCAAGGTGTACCGCAACTTGCGAAAATTCTATTGGTGGAGTGGCATGAAGAAGGATATAGCAGAGTTTATGGCGAAGTGTGTAACTTGCCAACGGGTTAAGGTAGAGCACCAAAGACCTGGTGGTAAGCTGGAAGAGTTTGGTATCCCCACTTGGAAGTAGGATGAGGTGAATATGGATTTCGTGACTAGTCTATCCCTTTTGCGTCGTCATCATGATTTGATTTTGGTTGTTGTAGGCAGGTTGACTAAGTCAGCGCATTTCTTTCCAGTGCATACATCTTACCCAGCCGAGGATTATGCTAGGTCTTATATCCGGGAGTTAGTCAGATTACATGGAGTTCCCTTGTCTATCATCTTGGATAGGGGGTACTCAGTTTACTTCCCAGTTTTGGAGAGCTTTTCAGAAGGGTCTTGGTACCCAAGTGCATCCTATTTCCGCCTTTCACCCGCATACAAATGGTCAGGATGAGAGGACCATCCAGACTCTAGAAGATATGTTGAGGGCATATGCTTTTAATTTCAAGGGTAGTTAGGATGAGCATTTGCCACTGCTTGAGTTTGCGTATAACAATAGTTATCACTTTAATATTCAGATGGCACCATTTGAGGCTTTGTATGGTAAAATATGTAGATCACCTTAGGTTGGTTTAAAGTGGGTGAGGCTGTTGTGATTGGGCTTGATGCAGTATTTGAGGATATAGAGAAAGTTAAGTTAATTAGAGAAAGGTTGAAGATAGCCCAGAGTTGTCAAATGTCATATGCTGATGTGAGGAGAAGAGATATTGAGTTTGAGGTGGGTGACTTGGTGTATCTGAAGATTTCACCCATGAAAAGGGTGAAAAGATTTGGCAAAAAGGGAAAGCTTAGTCCCTGTTATGTTGGCCCTTATAGAGTTCTGAGTCGTGTTGGGAGAGTAGCTTATGGAGTTGAGTTGCCCACAGATATATCCGCTGTTCATCCTATCTTTCATGTCTCCATGCTTAAGAAGAGCATTGATGATTCCGTTGTTGTAGATCCTTCGGAGAGCTCATATGTTTAGACCAGTCTTTCTTACGAAGAGATTCCAGTCGAGATTCTAGACCATCAAATCTGTAGACTAAGGAACAAAGAGGTTCCTTTGGTCAAAATTCTCAGGCGAAACCAGTCCATGGAGGGAGCTACTTGGGAAGCCGAAGCAGACATGCGAGACAAGTACCCTCATCTCTTTCCCGCAGACTCAGATTTAGCCGAAGGTATTACTCTTCCTTAATTCAAGTTCCTTTCTAATCCTGTGTATTTAGCTATATAGTTGTCTTTTCCATGAGTTCAAGCATTCTCAGAAGTACTCAAAAGTTTAGAATGAGGTAGAGTTAATTTAAAAATTCATTCATCTGTGCATTCTCAGTATTTTATGTATCTTAGCTTAGCTAGTGACATTCGAGGATGAATGTTCCCAAGGGGGAGATATTCTAATACCCAGAGCTTTCCTTAAGTCTAAATAATATCTCCATAAGATTCAGGAATGACTTCCAAAGTGAGTAGTGTTTAAATCAGAGAGAGTTTTCCTAATTTTGATATTTTATCATGTAGGCAATTAAATTAGGTTTCCAACGATACCAATTTCATCCAAATCCGATATTGGAGTGAGAAGTTATGGCCGTTTTACTGAGAGCTGTCAGAACCGCCCAGGTGCGACGGATAGGTTGATGAACCGTCCCTGGAGCCGTCGCAACCAAGATAATAAACCCATCCGCTGGCCAAGTGTGAAGGTCAGGCCGATGGACCATCGAGCTTGCAATGGACTATCACCCAAGCCGTCGCTACTAAGGTAGTGAGCCCTATTCTGGTCCAAGTGCGACGGTCGGACTGACGGACCATCGAGCCAGCGACGGACCATCGCACGAGCCATCATAGATCCCATTCATCATTTTAAAGCCATTTTTAAAAGGGCTTTTTGGTCCTTTCCACCCGTTTTAACACCTAGATATATCAAAATGAAGCATAGAACTTCAGAATCATCCAAAGTATCAAGAACTAGGGTTTTATCTTAAGATTAAACCTCAAGAGAAAATCCTAATATTTCTCCAAGAACCTTAAGATTCCACCATAGTTTCAACAAATTGAGTTAAGATTCAAGGTTCCCAAGTCAAAGCTTTAAAAACCCTCACTCAAGAGTATGAAAAAGAGTCTCAAGCAAGCTTGTTTATCTACAGTTCATAATCTAAGGTATGTGGAGTTTGAAGAAGGACACTCCTTTCGTGCTATAATTCCAACTTGAGATTGAAATTTTAAGAATTTTTGTGCTATAAGCACCTATGATTTGAATATTTTGAGATTATTGAGAAAGTTTTGTCCTTAACGGTCATAGTAGCTTTGAAATCCACTTTTCTAAATGAGATGAGCATAGCTAACTAAAGGGAGTAGTATTTAGCACCGATTTGGGTAAGTTACTACGATTTCATACCCCAGAACTACGTGCCACCGTAGGATTGAGATGTATGGGCCCGAGGCCGAGATCATAATCACTGAGTTGAGGTTATACTCCTTGGAAAGAGTATGACACCTCTCCCCAACGTGAGGTTTCTTCCTTAGGAGGACAAGATGTTGGACTCCATGTAGCTCTCATGGTGTATGTCGGTTAGGAAAACCTCCCTAATAGCAAGATTTTTTCAGAGTAGTTTCTTAAAGTAAAATTTTTCCAAGAAGAAAGTAGTTTTCCCTATTAGTAAGAGTAAGTAATCAGTTTCTAATGTAAAGTATGTTCCTTGAGATGAGATTTATGCTATGTGTTCCATTATTCATACTTTACGAGATATGAATTTTGAGATTATTCGAGCTATGTGAGTCAGTTATATTAGCATGCATGATTTCTATAAAGGTTGATGATATTATTATTTTAAGTATCGCATACACCCCATATACTCAGTACATCCTCAAAGTACTGATCCACATATACGTCTGTGTCCTACATTATCTCATAATGTAGGTTCAGGTGCTCAGTCTCAGCAGCGTCAGTGATCTCTGAGTACCTTGATTGACACCTCCATAGTTGGTGAGTCCTCATGGTTCGAGGACCTGTTTTCCCTGATTTCAGTCTTCATAGTAGCTGCGTTATTAATTTTCAGTTGAGTATGAGTCAGTTGGGGATCTGTCCCATTGGCTCTATAGTTCTTGAGTAGTAGAGGCTTTGTCAGATTAAACTATTAGTGGGGTTTTAGAATTTTCAACATGTTGCTATTCAGACAGTATTCTTTTGTTATTTCAGTTGAGATATGTTATGACAGTGCCATTGTTTTAGTTTATCCATATTAAAGTAAGTGTTAGAAGTAGTAACAGGCTCAGAGGGTTAGCTTAGAGCTACTTGTAGCCTTAAGCACCGTGTGACATCTCAGGATGAGATTTTGGGGCGTTACAGTAGTGTGGGATTGTTTTTTTTTTTTTTAAATATTTTGTTGTCATGATCAATTGAGGCTTGAATCATGCCGAAGCTCTTTTAGCTACTTGTCTCTTGCCAAAACCCAGTGCTTTTATTAATGAAAGTCCTTATTTTCAAAACTTATTTTATTTTCAATATCTATTTACTTTACTCGATTTTTATACTTTTCAGCGCAAATATTAATAAAAATTCTTGTTCCATGATTATGACATGTAACGAATCCGTTGAGAAAAATGCAAGCGATGAGCAAGATTATGAGGAGTATGATGAGATCATGATGCCTGAAAACATGCCGCAGGAAATCGAGCAACCTGAAAGCCAGAAGAAGCCTAATTTGGATGAAATTAAAGTCGTCAATTTTGGTGATAAAGAAACAGTAAAGGAAACACGAGTCAGCATACACTTGGAGGGTAAAAGGAAGTAGGAATTGATAAGTCTGCTTAAGCAATACATCAATGTGTTTGCTTGGTCTTACGACGACATGCCTGGTTAAAGCACTAATATAGTCTTGAATCAATTGCCGACTAACCCCACATGCCTGCAAGCGAAGCCAAAAATGAGGAAATTCAAACCCGACTTGAGTTTTAGAATTAAAGAGAAAGTGGCCAAACAAATAGTAACCAATGTCGTGAGGGTCACAACTTATTCCAACTGGCTGGCCAACATCGTGTCAGTACTGAAAAAGGATGAAAAGATAAGAATATGTGCAGATTATCGGGATCTCAACAAGGCTAGTCTGAAAGATGATTTTCCTCTCCCAAACATTCACATTCTCATTGATAATTGCATAAAACATGAAGTACAGTCATTTGTTGATTGTTTTTCGGGATATCATCAGATCTTGATGGACGAGAATAATGCAGAAAAGACAGCATTCTTCACTCCGTGGGGAGTGTACTACTACAGCGTAATGTCGTTTGGACTCAAGAATGCCGGTGCAACACACATGAGGGCCATGACCACTCTTTTTTTATGATATGATTCACAAAGAGACCGAGGTGTATGTGGATGATGTCGTTATCAAGTCCAAAAGGAGTTTGGATCACCTGGATAACTTACGAAAGTTCTTTGAAAGGTTGCGAAAGCATGGCCTAAAGTTAAATTCAGCCAAGTGCTCCGTTGCAGTTCCTGTAGAAAAGTTACTGGGATTCATTGTTAGTAGGAGAGGTATAGAGTTGGATCCGTCCTAGATAAAGTCAATCCAAGACTTACCACCTCCTAAGACCAAAAAGGACGTGATGAGTTTCTTTGGAAGAATCAATTACATTAGTCGATTCATAGCCCAATCCACAATAATTTGTGAACCAATATTCAAGTTGTTGATGAAGGATGCCACCACTGGATGGACTTAAGAATGTCTGAAGGCTTTTGACAAAATCAAGGAGTATTTGTCTAACCCACCAGTATTGGTTCCACCAGAACTGGGAAAGCTTTTGCTGCTATATCTATTTGTTCTGAATAATGCCTTTGGATGCGTGTTAAAGCAACACGATGATACAGGGAGGAAAGAGCATACCATTTACTACCTGAGTAAAAATTTTACATCGTATGAAACAAGTTATACATTGTTAGAGTGGACTTTTTGTGCATTGACTTAGGTCGCGCAAAAGTTAAGGAACTACGTGTCCGCGTATACCACGTACTTGATTTCAAGAATGGATCCACTCAAGTACATCTTTCAGAAGCCAATGCCTTTTAGAAAATTAGCAAAATGGCAGATTTTGTTGAGCGAGTTTGATATTGTGTACGTGACACAAAAGGCTGTCAAAGGACAAGCTTTAGCTGATCACCTTACAGAAAATACTGTGGATCCAGATTACATGCCGCTCAATACCTACTTTCCTAATGAAGAAGTGTTGTTTGTAGGAGAAGACATCTCAGAGACGTATGATAGATGGAGAATGTTCTTTGATGGAGCAGCGAACTTTAAAGGTGTCAGAATTGGAGCAGTTCTAGTTTATAAAATAGGTCAACATTACCCGATCTCGGTGAAGATTAGGTTTCTTGCACTAATAACATGGCAGAATATGAGGCTTTAATTCTCGGGCTTAGGATTGCAGTAGACATGGACATAAAGAGTTATTGGTGATAGGAGATTCGGATTTGTTAATCCATCAGGTGCAAGGAGAATGAACCACTAAGAATGTCAAAATCCTTCCTTAGGTACAATGTGTTAAGGAGTTGAGTAAAAGGTTTAAGAAGATCGAATTCAAGCATGTCTGTCGAATTCAAAATGAGTTTGTTGATTCCTTAGCAAAACTATCTTCAATGATTCATCATCTAGATAAGAATAACATCGATCCCATCAAGGTGGAGATACACGACTAATAAGTATTCTGTTTCCATGTAGATGAAGATCCAGATAGAAAATCGTGGTACTATGACATCAAGAGGTTACTTAGAGCAGAAGAATATCCAGAAGGCGCTACTGGAAAGCAGAAGAGGACTTTAAGAAGGATGGCTAATCACTTCTTTCTCAATGGGGAAATCCTATATAGGAGTACTGCAGACCTAGGATTGCTATGATGCGCCGATTCCATGGAGGCCACAAGATTGATAGAGGAGATACATGCAGGAACTTGTGGAGCCCACATAAACGGTTTCATGCTTGCAAAGAAGATTTTGAGAGCTGGATACTTTTTGATGACTATGGAGAAGGATAGCATCCGGTACGTACAGAAGTGTTACCAATGTCAAGTGCATGAAGATTTTATGCGAGTTCCGCCAAATGAACTTAATGTGATGGATTCTTTTTGGCCGTTCGCTGCTTGGGGCATAGATGTTATTGGGACTATAGAGCTTCCTGCATCCAATGGACAACTTTTTATCTTGGTCTCTATCGACAACTTCACAAAGTGGGTTGAGGCCTTAACACATAAGGCCATAACCAAGACGGTGGTAGCATATTTTTCTCGCAATAACTTAGTCTGTCAGTTTGGATATCCAGAGTCAATTATTACAGAGATAATAGGGCCAATCTTAATAGCGACCTAATGAGAGAGATTTGCGAAAGGTTTAAAATCTCTCATCAAAATTCCATAGCATATCGACCACAAATGAATGGAGTAGTTGAAGCCGCAAAGAAGAATATCAAGAGGATCTTGAGGAAGATAGTGGGCGGCAATAGGAAATGGCATGACAAGCTGCCATATGCTTTGCTCAAATATCACACCACAATCAAAACTTCTAATGGGTAAACGCCCTATATGTTGGTTTATGGTTCAGAAGCAGTGATACCAGCAAAAGTGGAGATACCTTCATTAAGAGTCATCCAGGAAGTTGGTCTAGATGATGCTGAATGGATTTGTAGCAGGATCGAGCAGTTAATGCTCATTGATGAGAAGTGATTGGATGCAGTCTATCATGGTCAACTCTATCAAAATAGAATATTCAAGGCGTTCAACAAGAAAGTCAAGCCTCGTCGATTCACACCGGGGCAATTAGTATTGAAGAAGATATTCCCTCACCAAGATGAAGCCAAAGGGAAATTTGCGCCAAATTGGCAAGGTCCTTACATAGTTCACTGATTACTCTCAGGAGTGGCAGTGATCCTTGCAGAAATGGACGGTATAGTAAGCACGAAGCCGATCAATTCAGACGCTATCAAGATGTACTACATTTGAAGACATTAGGACTAGTTATTTCTTTGTACTTTTTGCATTTTCTCTAATGTAAAAAACCTACGTATTAGCCTGACTTCCCACTGTGGGATACATAGAAAACCCACATAGGTTCGGTTTCCCTTAGAAAACCCCAAAATTTCATCCTCTCATGTATTTTGAACTATGCTCGGCCTGACTTCCCACGGCACGATACGTAGGCAATCCACATCGGATTCGGTCCCTTTATATTTTTACCTTTCCATTGTACTGAACTACGGCCTGAACTGATTCTACTTGGATACGTAGGCCACCTGAATCAGGCCCGGTCATTGCATTATTTTACTTTATCTATGTTTTGAACTACGTTATGATCTGATTCCTATTCTTAGGATACATAGGCAGCCTGAGTCAGGCTCGGTCACTTCACTGCAATTTTCTCTTTTCTCATTGTAATAGAACTACTTCATGACCTGATTCCTCTTGGATACATAGGCAATCCGAGTCAGACTTGGTCTTTGCATTTCATACTTCATTCTCTTTCCTCGAACTATGCACAAACCTGATTTCTATTTTAAGGATACGTAGGTAACCTGAAAGGTTCGGTCTTACCTTTAGGAAAATCCCTATTCGCTCATAGTATACCCCCAGAATATAAGCGATCTCACCGCTAGAGTCATCATAGCATCGACAAAGTCAGAGGAGTTCCACCTAAAGGATAAAGCTGCAAGAATCACAACAATAAGCTGAGGCTAACAGATTTTGAAACATGTCATAATCTAAAAATGATAAAGGATTACTATATATATATATATATACTTAATATATACGTAATATATTTGCGAAAACATATATTCATATATATATTTTTCACTATACTTTCCAACTTTTCCGCCTACTGGGAGTGTTGGAGAATTTCGTAAACAAAGCCAGGATCCCCAAGTTGACACATCATCAACACCCCCTTCCAACTAAGAATTTTTCTTTGAGCGCAGGAAAACAGGAATTGGAAGATGACATCACGTCAAGCTTTGGGATAGGATCAGGGGCATCATACAGATTACCTCCACGACGACATGAGTCGAAGATTCTTCCTTTACTTTATTCTCTTTACATACATTTATACTAATCCTCACAAGCTCTAACAGTTTTATTCGAATTCTTTTGCAGTTACATTCTAAATACTCAGGTCAGAAACTAAGAAAAGAGGATCCTCATTGGAAGATTGGGCTATTTACTTCTCCCAATAAGCTCCTCAAATGGAAAAATGTCGTCTGACTTCAATAAAGTCAATATTCCGCAAGCCAAGGACTGTATATTACCAAACAAGTTGAGCTTCCATAGTTCAAGGACTGTATATAAGCAAACAGAGTCGATTCCATATTCTGAAGACTATACATAAGCAAGTAACGCGATCCTTTGCCATATCGGAGAATGCGAATGAGCAATAAAACTCTACGCCATATCGAGAGTGGTGCACCCGTAAGGGGGCCGCCTCTCCACAGATCAAAGAATGTACATAAGCAAAGCAACACTTTGCCATATCGGATAATCTCATTTCAGTAAATAGAGCACAGCATGCCAATCAGAGGCCCACACCATAGCGAGCGCACAAGAAAGCCACTATCACAGTAATATGAAGTTCCAACAACAATATCACTATCTAGTTCAGACATAAGGTCGACTTGCCAATACAAGGCAATTACCTTTGGGCAAATGTTCCGCCGTCAGAGGATTTACTTTTCAACCACTGCGTGCCAGTCGAATGGCATTTAGTTTTTAAATAGATGTTCAGCCGGCGGAGGCTATTTACATTTCAGCCGACGGAGGCTATTTACATCCAAGCAGCTACTCAGCCAATGAAGGCTATTTATATTTCAACCGACGAAGGCTATATACATTTCATCCGATGGAGGCTATTTACATTTCAGCTGACAGAGGCTATTACATTTCAATCGACGAAGACTATTTACATCTCAGCCGATGGAGGCTATTTACATTTCAGTTATTGCCCCGCCAGTCGGAGGCCTCCACAAATTGAGACAATACTAGTTTGAATATCTGAACTCTACTCTTTACATTACAATTTCAATTAAAATTTTTTGAACAAACAAGTACTTTTGACCCCTTTTACCTGTTTTGCAGGAACATGTAATACAACGTGGAACTACCCTTTTAGCAGCAAATTGGGGCAAGCTAGTGGAATATCAAGCATCCTTAGCTACGTTAAGGATTCTGGTGAAGAAACTCAACTCAACCTAAGTTTTCATTTTCATAAATTTTAAGTGTCATCACCCAGTGCCGTCTTAATCCAACACTGGGGAAATCTTTGAAGATCTTCAATTCCCTTTTTCTCCCAAAATCTTCAGCAGATATTTCTATCTAACGTCTCCTCATCTCTAGCTTTTTTGAACAACCAATTTTAGGACTTGCACCCGTATTCTTTCCCATTCATGCTGAAATCTTTATTATCCTCCTCGAAGGAACCCAGTGTCACCATAATTCTATACTAGGATAAATTTTGAGGTTCATCAAACTTTGCTATAATTCAAACTATAAATGGCTTGATTTCTCGTGAAGACCGAGATATATAGAAAGCTTGGAAAGCAAAGCCCGACCATAATCTTTCAAATATTTTATTTTGCCCGAGACAAAATAAGTTGCGTCAACGTGATTGTTGAAAGATTTTCACACAAATCTTCGGTCACTCAGGGGCAATTGTTGACACCCAAATTTGGTTCGTCTTTTTTCCTGAATTACTTTTTTCGATGCTCCTCGACCCTAAATAATTTTTAAAAATTAAATAAAAAAAGATTCGTATTTTGTTTATATTTCTACAAATTTTAATAAAAGAGGAATTTATTTTACTATCATAATATAATTAAAATTTTTAACGAATAAAGAATATATATCTTTTGGTATTCGCATTCGCATCCTTTCTAACTTTATTTTTTGGGAAATATTATGACCATGTATGTATATTTTTATTAGATAAATTATATTTTTTAAATGTACATATTTTTATTATATTCTTATTTTTTATATATATTTTATTATACTCTTATTTTTCCACTCACACATATTTATATATATGTATATATATATATATATATATTGTTAATATTAAATCACAAAAAAGGAAATATCAAATTGGATGCTTATACAAATTATATCTGTAATTTGTATACGTAAACTAAAACATAATTTTAGGGTAGCAAGAAGCATCGATAAAATTAATTTCAGTAGAAAAAGAGTATTCGAGCTAACAATACTCCATTTTTTATTTTTCCAAACCCAACTTTTATTTTATAAATTTCAACTGAGAGCTCGAAAACTAGCCCAAAACTTAGTATAACCTATGTCTGCTTTGCCATTCCACCGTAACAGATTCAATTTAATTGGATCCGTCGATTTATTTTAAATTCGAAGCATCCCAAAATTTTCAGTTATTTTTATTTATATAGGCGTATATAATTTATCTTTATTTATTTAATTTATTTATATATTTATTTTTTCTCCTTTTCCTCTTCTCTTTAAATTAAATCTGAACCATCAAATCAGATATTAAACAGATAAAAAATAGTCATTGTAAAAATTGAATTTTCATATATTTATATGTATATACATACGCTTTTATTTCTCTTATTTTTTGCTATTATTATTTTAAGGGTAGTCTTTTAGGGTCGTTCGATCAAAGGATCCGATGGATCAGAACCAGTTCAAATATATCCGACTAGCACAAATTGATCTGATTCATGGATTTATTTTTAATTCCAAGGTCCAAAATATTCAATTATTCTATTTTATATATATTTAATTATCTCTCATCTTAATATTAGATGTAAATCGTCCGATCAAACGATCAGACGGTCTAGATTTTAGTCAATTTTTTAAAGAAATAGTACAAAGTATGCATCTTTTCCTTGGGAAAATTAATACACGCACAACTTTACAGTAAGCAGCCATTGTATAGTCACCATCTCCTCTTTCCCTAAACAGCAACAATGGCCACCCCCTTCACCCTTCTCATCTCCGTTGTTTCTTCACTTTGCCGAAATGGAACAACAATGACTGGCTACCTGCCATACCTGCAAGAATCTCACCAAAACTAACCTCCCTGCTTGCGAATTCGAAGAAGCCAGAAGAGAAACAGTCCCCTAATCCGTATAACAACAGAAAAAGGATTCAAATCGTCATTAAATGGCCTGAAAAGTGGAGATTCAGATTCAGATTTAGAGAGAGATTTTAAATTGATTTTTTTTATAAGGTGGGTTTAATTTGAGTTTTGAATTCGGACTTTCAAGTGCGGATTCACTTATAAATAGGGGGTTTCTCCATCATCTCAGGGCAGAAGTTGGAAAAAGGAGAAAAATAAGAAGAAACTCGTGAGAAAATTTAGAGAGAAAGAGCAAAAAAAATTCGTGAGAGTTTTTTAGAAGGTATAAGAACAAGAGAAGATTAGGAGAAAAGCAAAATT
This sequence comes from Capsicum baccatum var. pendulum, assembly GCA_030864225.1. Taxonomy (NCBI): domain Eukaryota; kingdom Viridiplantae; phylum Streptophyta; class Magnoliopsida; order Solanales; family Solanaceae; genus Capsicum; species Capsicum baccatum. The sequence continues at coordinate 77,769,046 of CM061552.1, forward strand.
TTGTGAAGAGTGGAAATCATTAAAAAAATAGCAGAAGGAAATTCGAATCTAGAAGTTCAAAATCATTCACTAATTCTCTTTCAATTTGGTCCCATTCTAATGTCCCATGGTTATATTTCGAAGTCACCGGAGTACTCAACGTCTAAGTCCCAATTTTGCTGCCCCATAAAAGGTGTGAACCCACCCCCTTTGTTGTATTTTGCCTTCTTTTCTTCATTTTTTTGTTGAATATGAGACCTGTTTCGATTTTGAATTGTGTTGTTACTACCTTGGCCTTGCAGTCAGAAGTTGTGGGTCTCTAATCTGAAAAATTATTTGGTTTTGAATATATGAATTTATACATGTGTTTATCTTATTTGGTTGTCGTAGTCCTCTGGAAATTTCATTGAAAAGCATGATTTAGATATAAAAGGTGTATTTTGTGCGGATGTGGATCTATAGGTATATGAACATGACACTGCTTATCACTTTTGGTTTCCTTTTTCTTAAGACGGTTTAAAAAATGTTAATGTATTATGGACGTTGAAACTATGTATGAATGTTGGTCAAGTTTGTTTTGTCGTGTCCTTTGGGAATGGGTGAGATGCATCGGGTTTTGACGGATAGTAGAGGTATAGTTTGTTCATCATCACAGTCAAAGTAGTATCATCCTCTATTCTAAAAGTTAAATTCAATTTTGCTATGGTTCTAATTAGGGGTGGCAAACGGGCGGATTGGATTGAATTTGGACGGGTTAAATATGGATCGAGTAAAAATGGTTTGAATTGCAATCCGCCCATATAAATATGAGTAAATATGAATTTGGTAATATATGGATTGGGTAAAAATGGTTTCAACCCACTTTTAACTCCTAAATCAAAAACTTAAAACTTCTATATCATATTAACTTGACTTTTTTTTCATTTTTTTTTTAGTTTTTTCTTTTTAGTTTTTTTTTTGTCTCTCTTCTATATGTAGCCTGCCGGGGGTCTATCGGAAACAGCCTTTCTACTTCTTCAGAGGTAGAGGTATGGACTGCGTACATCTTACCCCCCCCAGACCCCACTAGGTGGGAATACACTGGGTTTGTTGTTGTTGTTGTCTTCTATATGTAGCCTCTAGTTTTCTTTTTTTATTTTTTCATTTTTTTGTCATTTTTTTCTCTCTCTTCTATATCTAGCCTTTGTTTCTCTTTCTTTTTTCTTTTTTTTCCTTTTCCTTTGTAGTATCCTTTTTTTATTTTTTTTATTTTTTTATTTTTACTTCTTTCTCATTTTTTTCTTTTTTGGTTGTATTTTATGTTTTATATATTTTTTATTTTCGAAGAACATGGTTAAGTCGAGTACAAATTATGGTTGATGACTAAAGTATTGTAACTACTCAGTATATTTGTTTTCACTATGATTCAAATTTAATCTTGGAATTACTTTGTTATTGATTTTGATTGATAATTCAATTATTGGCTTTAAGTTTTACTTGTTGATCATGATGATTTTGTTTAGTGCTTTTCATTTTGAATTCCACTGATCCTTTCACAAGCATGAGCGGCTAAAACCCTTAGTTAGGGTTGTGGGAGCCCTAGTGTACTGATGAAGTAGGGGAAGTGCTAAGGTGTTCTGAACCAGTATCGTTGCATGTCTTGTATTATGTTCGGTTTAATAGATGTCTTAGCGGTTGCACACAGTAAGATCCCGCCTATAATATCACTGCTTTCTCCACAAGAGGAGTAGTGACTAGGAAAAGATAATTACAACAATAATTTAAAAATTCTTATCGATATAGGTTAATCAGTATCATCAATGCAAGATGATTATCTATCATCTAATAACTTGAGACTCAAAAGGTAATAGTTAACTAGGATCTAGGATAAGGGTTGGTAATGCGACATTCTTAGAATCAAAAGGTAAAGAATTAAATCCGTCAATTAGTTCGCAAGATAGTTGATGGTACATAACTTATAAGATTTTGCATGTAGATACTAGGTTAGTTTTATAAAACACGATAAGCCGACTGAGTTGGGAAGCCAGGTGGAACACAATTCTAGTGTTCGTTAACGAATGATTAAAATCAAAGTTGAGATTTTCTACTTGTTGGAGATTACAAAAACAAACCCCCCATTCACTTTTTGTTCAACTCGTTCATTTCAGCAAAATAGAGATATAAATTTGTGTCTTCCCTATGGGTTCGACCCCAACGTAGTTGGGTTACTTTACTTAACAACAATCGTTTTATCCTTCAATTGGAGGTTTATTTTAGGCGTTGATTAATCTCCATAAAAGAATATTCATACTCTTCATCCCTATTACTTCTTATCATTTTGATATTTTTATCCAATCGATTTTCAACTTTAATTTTATATTGCCTAAATGCATCTAATGCTTCATCTTTACTACTTTGCAAATAAAAGTAATATTATCTAGTGCAATCGTCAATAAAAGTTATCAAATACTTTTTTCACCACGAGATGGTGTTTACTTCATATCACAAATATTGGTGTGGATTAAGTCAAGGGATTGGAATTCCTTTCAACAAACTTATCCGAATACTTAACATACTTAGATTCCACACATATTGACACTTTGATTTATTACACTCAAAGTTAGGCAACACTGTCAAACTAATTAGTTTACGCAAGGTTTTGTAATTGAAATATCCTAAACGATTATGGCATAAATCATTTGTCTCTAACAAGTAAGTAGAAACCTCAACTTTCTTCATTTCATCAACCATTGCATCAAGTTTGAAAAGGCCCTCATTAAAGACATTCTTTCCTACATACCTTTCATTCTTTCTTATTACAACTTTCTCCGAAACAAACACAAACTTAAATCCATTTTTAATGAAAAGTGTTGTCCATAGTAAGTTCTTCCTAATAGTAGGAACATAAAGAATATTATTGAGAGTCAACACCTTGCTGTAAGTCATGTTTAGAAATATTTTCACTTCCTTCAACCTTAGTTATTGCATCATTTCCCATGAAGATCACTTCTTTGGGATCAATGGTATCATAAGTAGCTAATGCTTCTTTGTCTGTGCAAACATGTCTAGTGGCTAGTGCCGGCTTTAGTGGAAAGCAACTAAAGCAAGTGCTTTAGGCCCCCCTAAATCAAAGGCCCCCATTTCATTTTCATTAGTGCACAAAATATATAACTAGCATCATTATTATTTTAAGAAAATAGATTTCTTGTCTTTTGAGAGTTTCATAGAGTTATTTAGAAACAAATAGATGCTACTTAGATAAATATTATCTATCTCAGTTTATGTGTCACTTTTTACTTTATGATGATTAATCTGATTAATTTTAAAGTTAAATAGGGTTGAATTAATTCAATATTTTAAAACTTAGGTATTCAAAAACTATACAATAAGTCTTATACACTATATTTTTCTCATGTCATGAGTATGAAGAAAGAATAGATATCTTTGATGGTGGAAACTAACATATAGCCTAACGAGAATTGTCAATATATATATATATATATATATATATATATATATATATATATATATATATATATATATATATATATATATATACATACAAGATGGTTCATACATCACCATTTAGGCCACAAATCCCATTGAGCCGCCCCTGCTAGTGGCTCCTGAATCAAACCACTATTTGGATTTTCACTGGATTACGTGTAGTGATTATAGCACACAAATTTTTAATCTTTCTAGTTTTTTCCAACATGTTTATTTGATTTATTTTGTTGTTCTTATTTAGAACTTGACTATTTAGAGATTTGTGGCTAACATCAATACAATTCTAGCACTTGCCTTTGAACGTTTTCTTGTGCCGCTCTTTCTCTTGTGTAGAAACTTCTTTATCTCCTTATTATTTGATTTATTATCCTTAACAGGATTTGTAACCATCATTGATAATTTCTCATTCAACTCATTATTCTCTTATATCTTGGGATGACTCACAAGATCTTTCAAATAAGACAATTGATATTCAATCAGTATTTTTCTGAAATATGAGGATCTATACTTGTGAACTTTGGTCAGCCAAAATAACATCATTTGTTGTCATTATTTGAAGTTCACACCAGAATATTTTTTTGGTTTTTCTATAATTTTCATTGCTATAACAATATCTGAAGACTTCACGACGCAACAATAATTGTCGCTGGAACAACACCATTCATAACCAAATTAATTTATTATTTAGTTTCATTCATCAATTTCATGTCAATATTTGACATACACTTTAGTATTTCTAAATACTAACAATAAAGACTTTAATCTTTAACCAACTTGTTTCTAGTCAATGATGAAGTTTTTATATCTTCAAATCGTCAACCGAATGAACTTTGAAACCTGATGAAGATTTTATGACTTCAAATCAGAATCAAATTTAAACAGAGTGATAATTCATAGGTTTTAAACTCTTGAAACCAATGTAGAGAGTTTAATGAATCAGTGAACTTTTAATATTCGTAGAATCAAATTTCTACACTAATTTCTCGATGAAGCTTTTATTTTCTTCTACCAAGGGAGTAAAAATCGAAAGATTTTAGTCTCCACAAAATTAGACCACTGCAGATTATCCAAGTACTTGATTTATAAATGGTGATATTTTTTTTCACCAAAAAAACATAATAAATAAATATTTTTTATTATTTATAATTTTCTTAACATTGTCGTTTTTGGGGTTTAATAAAATCTTTATTTTACAACAAGAACGTCAAACACATGCTCAAACTAATCATATGAACAATCAAATAAAGTTGTAACTCTGTATTCACAATTTTGAACTTCAATAATAAATTCAATCCAACTTATAAACATCAATAAAATGAAGTTCAAACTATTTTTTGAAAAAATAACTAAATCAAACGTTTAAAAAAATATGAAGATTAGAAGATTCAGGTCCATTGAATTCACGGTGTGTTCATAAGGAAATTATTCTCCTTAAGTACCGGAGGTTATGAAATATATCCTCTCATGATAAGATAAATCACTTCAATAGAATAGCGATACCTAAAACTCTGTCGAATTATGAACACACTCAACGGTAGAAAAACGTACTAAAGTTTCTCAATAAAAAGGAGTTTTATACTTCAAAACTTCATCTTTGTACCTGAGGAAAAAATCCTGTATTTATAGCCATCAAGGTGTTGCTTCATGAAGAGAAACAATGGTTCATAAAAGGTGCACCTCTTCAAAAAGGTGCAACTTTTTGAAAAATGTAACTCTTCAGAAAAGTCACAACCTATTGGATATGTCATAACCATCCAAATCAAAAAGGTGCCTATTTGAAACAAGTATGATCATGATCATGACACTTTTGAGTATTTTTGAAGACTAGTCACTAAAGGGCCCTTTTGTCATTTTGTCTATTATTGTAATGTAGTATAAATAGAACATTGTAGGGTTTATTTCTTTAGTTGATCATTATTATTGAAGAATACTTCTCTTAGAGTGAGAGAGAGTCCAATTGAAACTAGGGTATAACATAAGGGTGAATTCTCTTATTTGTTGCATTTTGGTTTATATGTTGGTGCTTGGGTGGTGGACGCCTCTCTTGTGTCAATTGTAAGAGTTAGATGTTTGTTGTGTGAAGTTTTAAAGTTCCAAAAGTGGAATATGATCTTGGGTTGTTAAGACTACATTAACACTTGTCTAACTATCTATCTTGTATCTTGTTTTAGTTTCGGCTTCTTGTGTTGTTAATGTAACCCGTTTGCTCTTGTTGCTATTGTAATATTGTAGAGCTTCATCTGGTGTTGCTAAACTTGTTGTTGGCTGGCTGCTTTGGTGTATTAACACCTTGTATCCTCTTCTTTCTTGTTCTAGATAGTGAATCCGAGAGAGGTCCCCATTTGGTCCATGATTTGTTGTGATTTGTGGACTGTTTTGGGGTGTGATTTTGTGTTCCCTTATTTTTTCCGTATCATTTGGTATAAAAGCAAGGTTTGATTTTGTTCCAACAAAATCAATCTTGGGATTGTTATCTTAAAAAAAAAAGTTATTGTTCACGTTTTTAGGGTCTTTAAAAAAACTTGATTTTTGTGTGTTTCTAGTGTTAGATCTTGTTCCCTAACACTATTAGAGTATAGAAATTGAAAATACCAACAATAAAAGAAGTGTCAAAATAGAAAATCCCCCCAAAATATACTAAACCCGTTTTTGACCCTAGGTCAAATTTTGCGTTTTTGATTTTGCATTTTTCTTGTGTTTTTAGTGTTAGATTTGTGTTCTCTAACACTATAGGAGTATAGGGTTCAAATTTGAGCTAAATTGGAGGTTATTTGAGTCATCCACCAATGTTGAGCTTGAGTTTGAACAAACTTGAAGGTGGGATCTCATTGTGGGTGGTTGTTTTGAAATAACGTGTGTTTTGTGTTGTAGGTTTTGCATTGTATTGTTGTGTGTGACATTTCGGACTGATTTGGTATCTTGATTGGACCGTAACTTGAAGGGTTATTTTTAATACCACCACAATGGAACCCAAGGCTTCAAATACTCAAACAATGGATAATAATGCCATCAATCTCATTTTGGCTCGCCTTAAAACTATGTCCCGAGATATGGCTAGGTTGAATGTGGGTCTTGAGAAATTAGATACGGATGTGGCATCAGTGAGTGGGAGATTAGAACGTGTGCAAAGCCAAAGGATTCGACCTTCTACCCCTCCAAACATTTCCCCAACTAATACTCTCTAGACCTTGCACCAAATGCAATATACACCAATTGCCATAAATCAAACCAATCTTTACTCCCGAAGCCGAGAACAGGATAGACCAAGCCATCCTCCACTCCACCAAGTCCAACAAGAAGGGCTTGAAACCCAAATACCATTACCAAGCCCGAACCCTCCCATCCAAACTCCACTTGACCAAAGACCTCACTATCCAAATCCAATCCCGCCACTACAAGCTCCACTTAACCCAAATAGACCCATCCATGTCGAGGGCTATGGTAGGGGAGGACAATATGATGGTTATGGGCCGTATGATGATGTTTACTTTAGGGAAGAAAGAATGAGGCATAGACATGGGGATTTAGGCCGAGAGGTGTGAGATGGCCACCCAAACCGAGATATAGGTCTCAATTCCATCAAAGTGAGCCTTCCCATTTTCAAAGGTGAGAGTGATCTCGAAGCCTACCTTGCATGGGAGTCATCTTGTGACAAGATCTTCCAACTTAATAATCTCACCGAAAAAAAAGTTGTTATGATATAGCTCATTTCGAAGGGTATGCTAATACATGGTGGGAGTATGTTAAACGGTTTGGGAATAAGATGATTGGGGGACAACCTCCTCCTTGGTTTCGATTGAAGAACCTTATGCGACAAAGGTATTTGCCTGAGACTTATAGGCATGAGCTCCTTGCTAAATTGTACAATTTAAGGCAAGGGAATAAGAGTGTCATGGCTTACTACGATGAATTTCAATAATTGATGTTGAAACTTGACCACCGAGGCGAGGAAGTAAGTCATGACATTGTGTGCTTTAAGGTTGGGTTAAATAAGGACATCTCCACTCGCATGATGCTTCACAAATTCGACACCATAGATGGCATCTTCCATGCAGCTTTAGAGGTTGAGAGGGAGCTCAAAGATAACTCATTCATGGCTACCCAAACCGAGGCCACCAAGATTGTCCAAAAACATACTCCAAGGTATGAAGGTAAATTGATTTCTACTTCCAATCCCAAGGGATTTCAATGCTTCAAATGCCAAGGGTGGGGGCACAAGGCTAGTGAGTGCCCAAACCGGAGGAACGTGATCCTAAGGGAGGGAAAATTATACTATCTTGGGGAAGAAGTAGTAATTGAATTGACTAAAGTTGATGGCAAGCCTCAAGATGGAGAGCAAAAAGAGGTTAAAATATAAGGTGAGGAAGATGTAGAAGATGTGTAGCCATGTGAAGGAGATTGTGAAGTGCCTTTGTAAAAGAGGTGAGGTTATGAATTTGTGGGAAACTTTCTCTCAAGATGGAGAGGATGATATAAGAATGATCATGATCATGACACTTTTGAGTATTTTTAAAGATTAGTCACTAAAAGGCCCTTTTGTCATTTTGTCTATTATTGTAATGTAGTATAAATAGAACATTGTAGGGTTTGTTTCTTTAGTTGATCATTATTATTGAAGAATACTTCTGTTAGAGTGAGAGAGAGTCCAATTGAAACTAGGGCATAACATAAGGGTGGATTCTCTTGTGTATTGTATTTTGCTTGATACGTTGGTGCTTGGGTGGTGGATGCCTCTCTTATGTCAATTGTAAGAGTTAGATGTTTCTTGTGTGAAGTTTTAAAGTTCCAAGAATGAAATATGCTCTTGGGTTGTTAAGACTACATCAACACTTGTCTAACTACCTATCTTGTAGCTTGTTTTAGTTTTGGCTTCTTGTGTTGTTAATGTAACCCGTTTGCTCTTGTTGCTATTGTAATATTGTGGAGCTTCATCTTGTGTTGTTTAACTTGTTGTTGGCTGGCTGTTTTAGTGTATTAACACCTTGTATCCTCTTCTTTCTTATTCTAGATAGTGAATCCGAGAGAGGTTCCCATTTGGTCCACGATTTATTGTGATTTGTGGACTGTTTTGGGGTGTGATTTCGTGTTCCCTTTTTTGTTCCGTATCACTATTCAAATTGTATCCTTTTTCTTCGTGTCTTTTTGAAAAAAACACCTATTCATTCTCCATTCACACATCTTAAAAATCTAACATCTTACATTATGCACACTTCAATATCCAACAAAGATTACATTATGTGTATGTTCATGATTTAAATTTTTAAATAAAATATCACATGTTTCAACACTTTATATATACGATAAGTTTGCAATGTCATTGCTAAGCTAAGATGGATCACCCATGAATGACTTCCTTAAAAATATACTTTCTCCGTCTCAAATTATTTATCACTTTTTGTTTTACATATCCCTTAAAAAATGTTAATTATATAGAGTTTTCATTACTTAACCATATTTATATCTAAGTTATAATCTCTTTATTAAATCTTCTAAATTTATGTGTCATTAGGATAAAATTAACAACTTCATGAAGTAATAACACCTCTTAATCAATATACTTTGAAGTCTTCAAGAAAAATTATACTAAGGTTAAAATGGGAAAAAATAATTAATTTGCCTTCATTTTCTAAAACGATAAAAAATTTGAGACAACTGATTTTAGGAAAAGCAATAGGGGATTTGAGATGGAAGGAGTAACAAATTCAAAATGCTCAATGACTGTTCTCTACTAAAAACTACTTCTTTCATCCATCTTTATTTATCCACTTTTTTATTACTTGTTCAATTTATAAAATTAATGAATAATTTATCTATTTTTACCCGTTTTAGTAGTATTAAACATGATTCATTATCTAAAACATTTTCTAAAATATTAAATCTATTATATTCAAAGGTTAATATGATAAAAATGTCCCTATCATTTATTATTTCTTAATTCTCGTGTCAGTAGAAAAAATTACAGATAAAGATGGACAAAGGAAGTACTTTTCCGACAAATACAGAATTTAACATTGTTTGTATTTGATCTTCGAAGACAAAAAAATAAATGAGGTGGTCAATCTATATCTTGGTATTAAATTGTAATCAATATTTTTTTTCAAAATATCTATACTCCCTTTGTTGCAGTTTGTAGTTGTTCACTTTACTAAAAATAGTTGTCTCAAATTAGTTAAATTTTTTTTATTTTACCTTACAATTTATTTTCCCTTTTGAAAGTGTAAACAAGTTTTCCAAAGTTTCAAAAATTTCTTACGGGATAAATTAGTGAAACTGCTCTTTTTATTTATGATTTTTTAAGTCTGTAAAAGGAAAAATAGAAAATTAATATAGGACGGAGGACTCTGTGTGTGTTTGTATATATATATATATATATATATATATATATATATATATATATATATATATGGGGACTAAAGAATTTTATTAACAAACAAGTAAGTCGTGAAAATTGAAGAAAATGTGTCATTTAAGTCTTGAATGAAGGATTGATGATATTGACCAACTTAAAGAGTCAACCATAATTAAAAACTTAATTAGGTTAATTGTGAACTTGATTAACATTTTTAAAACTTTCTAATCTTTTCAAAAATACAAATCAACCCATATCCACAAAACTCCACTCTCTCTGCAAATATTCGTCTTTACTCTCTTTCCCTCGATAGTTTCTCTCTCTAACCTCTCCCAACCAACAACTTTCCAAATTTCTCCCTTCAATCTTCTGCAACATCAACCTCCGACGACAAATAGTTTTGAGTTCTTGCCTATTTATTATTTACTTTCAACCGTCATTCGATGTGACAGCATTCTCCGACGATAACAACTTTGAGTTCTTCAGCGTTTCTTTTCGATTTCCACAGGTAAAAAATTAGGGATTTTTAGTTATGAAGAAGACGAGGAACTTGAGTTATCTTCTCTTCTAGTATGAGTTAACAATTTCAATATTTGTTGCTTAAATTTACATTGGAGACTCAAGAATACCCTAATTTGTGATATTTCTTTCTTCTCTTTTGAAGTGAAATATGATTTTTTATTGTTACTGTAGTTTTAAAAATAGCGATAGTTGAATTTTAATTTTCTTTCAGAGACATCTTTGTGACCAAAGCTAACATACAACTGTTGATTTGTTGGTGTTTGTTATTTTTCTTTGATGTATTTTGTTATTTGTGTTTGTACAATATTGAAGTTGTTGGAAAATATTGATGTTCTTAGTGTGTGTTACATAGGTGATTTTAATAAGTAAAATTATAATTTTTAGTTGAATATCTCATCTGGGTGTATCTGCTACTGTTTTTTTCCAACAATGGATAAAACATATAACATGAATCCAACAGATGAGTAATCTGTTACAACATATGAATCATCTGTTGCAACAGATGAGTCATATATTGCAATAACGTATGGGTAATCTATTGCAACGAATGAATCATATGTTGCAATAGATTACTCATTTGTTGGATTCATATTACAGTGTTGTAACATGAATCCAACATATGGGTCATCTGTTGCATCAGGTGAATCATCTGTTGAAATAGATTACTCACTTGTTGCAATAGATGACTCATATATTGAATTCATGTTGCAGGTTCTATCCATTGTAGCAGTAGTAGATACACCTAATAAGAAATTCAACAAAAATCATAATTTTACTTACTAAATCACCTATGAAGTAATGTCCAAGTGATATACGAACAAAATTTAACCTAAAAAAAATTTAAAAAATTCAGCAAGGGAACAACGAATAAGTGAAACACATGAAAAATTTCATGAAACAGGTAAAGAAGACAAAAATAGTATACCATACATCAAATGCAAAAGAATCAAGGGGACAAATGTTTGAGTTATCCTAAAAAAGTTTAAGTTCCCTATTATTTTAATTGTTTTCTAATAGATGACACATCTGCTACAACATATTTTCTATCTGTTTGATAATTTTCAATAAATGAATCATCTGTTGCAATATGTTAGGCATCTGTTGATTCAAATTAAGCAATTATTAGTACTAACTAAATTGATTTAACTAAAATTAAAGACAAACCTTTAAGACAATAGGACAAACATTTGAGTTCTCCTAAAAATATTTTGGTTCCTTAGTATTTTAATTATTTTCCAACAGATGACCTATTTGTTGCAACAAGTTAGTCATCTTTTGCAACAGATGTTTATAACAGGTTAGTCATTTTTTGATTCAAATTAATGAATTATTAATAATAACTAAATTGATTTAATCAAAATTGAAGACAGTCTTTAAGACAAAATCTTAGACAAGGGACAAATATTTGAGTTCTCCTAAAAATCATTTAAACTTTAGTATTTTAAATTGCTTTTCAACATATATCATGTTTATTTGATAATTTCTAACAGATGAGTCATATATTGCAACAACTTAGTTAACTGTTGCAACAAATGTCTATATGTGTTTGATAATTTTTAATAAATGAGTCAGTTATTGCAACAGGTTAGTCATCTGTTGCAATAAATGTCTATATCTGTTTGGTCATTTTCAATAGATGTCTTTATCTTTTTGGTCATTTCCAACAGATTACTCATGTGTTGAAACATGTAAGTCATCCATTGATTTAAATTAAGTCATCATTAGTAAAAACTAAATTGATTCAACTAAAATTAAATATGAATTAGTAAGTTCAATTACAGTTTCAATTAATCTCATGGTAATTACATAATCAACTAAGTGTGTTCATCCTGAGTAGAGTGATCAATTGACCAATTTTATTTGAAATAATTCAAAATAAACCATCATTAGAAATAACTATATTGATTTAACTAAAATTAAAAGATGAATTAGTAGGTTTAATTATGATTTCAATTAATTTCATAGTAATTACATGATCAACTAAGTGTATAGTCCGGAGTAGAATGATCAATTGACAAATTTTATTTGAAATCATTCAAATCAAGTCATTATTAGTAATAACTATATTGATTTAACTAAAATTAAATATTAATTAATGAGTTCACTTACAATTTCAATTAATCTCATAGTAATTATATGATTAACTAAGTGTATTCGTCCTGAGTAAAGTGATCAATTGATAAATTTTATTTGAAATAATTCAAATTAAGTCATTATTAGCAATAACTAAATTGATTTGGCTAAAATTAAAGATGAACTTACAATTTCAAATAATCTCATAGTAATTAAACAATCAACTAAGTGTATTTGTCATGAATAGAGTGATCAATTGACCAATTTTATTTGAAATAAATCAAATTAAGCCATTATTCATAATAACTAAATTGATTTAACTAAAACTAAAGATGAATTGATAAGCTCACTTACAATTTCAATTAATCTCATTGTAGTTACATGATCAACTAAGTGTATTCGTCTCGAGGAGAGCGATCAATTATCCAATTTAATTTGAAATAATTTAAATTAATCCATTATTAGTAACAACTAAATTGATAAGTTGTTGGTCTTGGTAAAAATGATGTAATGATAAATGATGATTTGTTATTGCTTCTATTGAATAAATCTTGCTACTGATTTATTTTTTTCTACAGATGAATAATCTGTTGCAACAAATGAATAATCTGTTGCAACAGATGGCGCAACAGATGAACCATCTATTACAACAGATCGGCCATTTGTTGCAATAGATGAACAATCTATTGCAACAGATAAACCATAAATTGCAAAAAAGAATTCATTATTCTGACATATAAGTCGTATGTTACAGCAGAAGGGTCATCTATTGTAACAGATAGATCATATATTGCAACAGATAGATCATCTGTTGGAAGAACTTAAAGGTCATGACTTTTCGATCATTTAATTAAAAAAATGATTCATAAATAAATAATATGAAACAAATGTGACAAAAATAAATTTGTAGCTATTTAATTTAAATAGCTAAAATATTAAAAAGGTAAAAAGTTATGACTTTTCACCCTTTTTTGTATTTAAATCTATTTTTTTAATATAAATAATCAAAAAATCATTAAGTATGATTTAATTAAGAGATATAATTATTAAAAAATAGGTGAACGGTCATGATTTTTTGTCTAACAGACTACGCTACTCACTCATTCAATCTTTTATAAATAGGTCTCCTCAGCTCTATCTCTTGCATAAAAACATCATTACATCTTCAACCACTTCTCTTTCAAAAATAAATTTCTCGTTCTTCTGTTGAGGTATGTTTTATTTTCTTGTTCTAACATGCAAATTATTAACATGCATCTATTTTCTATTTAAGTTTCACATTTTGTGGTTAGACTGCCAGTTGGTAGTTTATGTGGTTTAGTATTTTACGCAATTTGATCATGCATGTTCTAGATATGGATGATTCGATTTGGTATATGACGATTCTACTTGAAACTGTGCAGGAACTTAAAAGGTTGGTTCATAAAATCCAGTGAGAGTTGGGCGCCACGAGAGAAGGGGTTCTTCGTGGGATTCAAAGGTTGAGTGGTCTGCTGCCCAATGGATTTCCGATTGATAATAATAATAATAATAATAATAGTAATAATAATAATAATAATAATAAGGTTATATATTTTTTTAATCACATGTAATTTATTTTATTGGATCTACCTAGTGTTGTAAATGATTTGTATGTAATAAATGAGAAAATCTATATTTGATGGACAGAGTTTATTCTTCTTTTTTTCATTTTGACTATTTTTTTCTAAAGATGTTGAGAGGTGTAGGTTTTTGAGCGTTCGGGAGTGGAAAGAATCAACTAAAAGAAAGAAAGTGTTTGGTTGAGAGCAAAGTCATAGACTAAAATCAAATAACAACACAAGATTATTTACTATTACAACAAAGTTAAAGATAGATTGATAACAGATGGCCCAACTGATGAAACAGATGGGTAATCTATTGGAAATGACCAAGTAGATAAAGATATCTATTGCAACAGATTGATCGTTTATCACAACAAATTAGTAATATGTTAAAAATAACCAAACATATAAAAACATATATTGCAACAGATTAGTAATCTATTGGAAATGACCAAATAGATAAAGTCATATATTGTTAAAAATTGGTCATCTGTTGCAACAGATAGGTCATTGTTGGAAATGACCAAACAGATAAAGACATTTATTACAACAGATGACCAATCTATTGCAACATATGTGTATATCTGTTTGATAATTTTTAATAGATGATTCATCTGTTGCAACTGGTTAAATCTGTTGCAATAAGTTATACACTTAAATGATCATGTAATTACTATGAGATTAACTGAAATTATAATTATTAAATCAATTTAGCTATTAATAATAATGGCTTAATTTGAATCATTTCAAATAAAATTGGTCAATTGATCACTCTACCTAGAATGAACACACTAAGATAATCATGTAATTAATATGACATTAATTGAAATTGTAATTAAACTTATCAATTCATCTTTAATTTTAGTTAAATAAAAATAGTTATTACTAATAATATCTTAATTTGAATCATTTCAAATAAAATTGGTCAATTGACACTCCACTCAAAACGAATACACTTAAATGGTCATGCAATTACTGTGAGATTAATTAAAATTGTAATTAAAGATTAATTAAAATTATAATTAAACTTATCAATTCATCTTTAATTTTAGTTAAATAAATTTAGTTATTACTAATAATTGTTTAATTTTAATTATTTCAAATAAAATTGGTCAATTGATCATTCTACTCACGACGAATACACTTAGTTGATCAAGTAATTACTATAAAATTAATTAAAATTATAAGTGAACTTATCAATTCATCTTTAATTTAGTTAAAATTAATTTAGTTATTACTAATAATGACTTAATTTGAATCATTTCAAAGAAAATTAGTTAATTGATCACTCTTTTCGAGACGAATACACTTAGTTGATCATGTAATTACTATGAAATTAAATGAAACTGTAAGTGAATTTATCGATTCATCTTTAATTTTAGTTATATCAATTTAGTTATGACGAATAATGGCTTAATTTTATCCATTTCAAATAAAATTGGTCAATTGATCACTCTATTCATGATGAATACACTTAGTTGATCGTGTAATTAATATGAGGTTAATTAAAATTGTAAGTTCATCTTTAATTTTAGTTAAATCAATTTAGTTATTACTAATAATGACTTAATTTGAATTATTTTAAATAAAATTAGTCAATTGATCACTCTACTCAGGACGAATACACTTAGTTAATCATGTAATTACTATGAGATTAATTGAAATTGTAAGTGAACTTATCAACTCATCTTTAATTTTAGTTAAATTAATATAGTTATTTGTTATGCCCCGAAAATGGGCTCGAGACGTCACACGATTCTCAAGACTATGAGTAGCCTTAAGCTAACCCTGTAAGCCTTCTACTAAGTTTGAAGTTCATAGTAAAGAAAATATAGATATATAATCAAAGCTAAAATACAAAATTCTGTATGAGCTAAGCTGAAACCGTCTGAATATAATATCTGAAAATACTAAACTCAAGAGTCTAATCAATCAATACTAGAAATCTGAATCATATCTAGCAATCTGACATGCCTCTACTACTAACGACTAGAGATCCACTGAGACAAGTCCCCGACTGACTCAAATTGACTAAAAGATACTTAATCAACTACTAAAATAAACTAGAGAATCTGAATGACTAGGACCCCCAACTATGAGGACTCACCAACTGTCGGGACGTAGATGGAGATGCTCGAAATCACTCACACTGCTCAAACTGAGCACCTGAACCTACATTATGAGATAATGTAGCACATAGACGTATATGTGAATCAGTACTTATGGATTGTACTGTGTATATGGGGGTGAATGTATAAGTAAAATAATGTCTCAACATCAACATAATTTGTAAAATAATGCATGCTAAATGTAGATGACTCACATAAGTTTGAATAACTGAAAACTAAGAATCATGATCATAAGTAATAAAGCATGTTGTATAAATCTAGTTAGTCATAATACTTAGTTCTAAAAGCTACACTTGTATTCTATCTTGAAATCCTACTTTCTAAGTCTAGAAAGGACTCACTTTTATATCTGTAAATTGAAAGCTTAAATCTAGTAGCAAATGACTTATATATAATAAGATCTGAATAAAATCGTGAACCTTTACACTTAGTTTGTAGAAACTTTTCGGTTATTCTTTACTCTTTTATGTAAGCTGTAGGGAGGTTCTTCTAACCAACATAAACCATGTGAGCTAACATGGAGTCCAACACCTAGTTCCCTTATGGGAAAACCTCACGTTGGGGAGAGGTGTTATACTCTTGCCAAAGAGTATAACCTAATCTAAGTGATCACATCTGTAACTGTCATCCATACAAAAATAAGAATAATTTGATAATTTATACCTACGTTGGATCATAGTTCTGGAGTATGTAAACATACCTAACTCGGTGCTAAATACTACTCCCTTTAATCTGTATGCTCATTCTATAGGAAATACACTTTAAAAACTATTATAAGGGTTTACAATGAAAACCTCTTGTGAATCGGTTTACTGTAAACCGTAGTTAAAACTGTAAAATGGATTCCATATCTAAGATGAGATCAAAAGATCAAATCTTTATCAAAATTTGAAAATAAACCAGTCATAAGGTGCTTAAAGCAAAATCATTCTTGAAACATCAACATTCAAACCAGGGCTTCATAACCCATGCATTAAATTCCTGTCAAATCATAATGAAGTTCATGCTTAATAATGAAAGCATTGAAATTCAATTCTATATCTAGAAATTTATATCATATGCAAGAAAATACAAAAATAGCCATGCAATTCATCATCTAAATCACTTAAAATCTCATAATCTTCAAATAGCAATATTTGGGTATATAATGCCTCGAGTTTCATGAAGTTTTCATGTCATAAATCTCCCATTCTTTTCTCACGAAATTAGATCCAGCCTAAAGAAATTATTACCCCTGAGTTGACTTTCTCGTTTCGATCTTATCTATAAAGTTATTTTCATGAAAGTCCATGCACTCATAGATCAGTTCAGTAGCCCACTACATTTGGATTCATTCATATAGTTTATTTCAGTTGTGCACGCTAGCTTATAGCCTCAGATTCCTCAGTAATTTTAGCCTAATTAGCCACATTCGGGAACAAATGTTCCCAAGGGGGAGATATTGTAATACCCCATATTTTTTCTAGCTTAAATTCTTTCCTAGAATGTCAAGAATTTGCTTCAATCATGAATACCATTTATTTCATGAGGTATTTTCAGGTTGACAGTGTGTCATCTGCATTAGGTTATACTCCCTGGAAAGAGTATGACACCTCTCCCCAACGTGAGGTTTCTTTCTTAGGAGTTAAAGAAGTTGGACTCTATGTAACTCACATGGTTTATGTCGATTAAGAGAACCTCCCTAACAGTAAAAGCTTTCAGAACAGTTTTAAAGTATCTCCCTAATAGTAAAGACTTTCAGAAAAAGATTTATAGAAAAAGCTTTTAGAAAAACTAAGTGTGAAGGCTCACAAGTTTTACTCAAATTATGCCTTACACAAAGATATTAGCTACAGACGTCAGCTTTCAGATTTTAGATTTAAAGAGTGAGTCCTTTCCACACTTAGACAATATGATTTAAAGGGAGAATACAAGTACAACTTTTAAAACTAAATGTTATGACTCACTAGATTTATAAAGCATGATTTGCTTCTCATGACTATTATTTTCAGCATTTCAGATATTCCAGCTTATGTGAGTCATTTACATTTAGCATGCATTGTTTTACAAATTATGATGTTGAGATGATGTTTTAACTTATGCATTCACCCCATGTACTCAGTACATCCTCAAAGTACTAATCCACATATATGTCTATGTGCTACATTATCTCATAATGTAGGTATCAGCTCAGTTGTAGCACACATACTATATTCAAACAGTTTGCAAATTCCAGCCAGCAGATGAGGAGTCCTCCTACTTCGGGGGCTTTAGTTAGATGTTATTGATGTACTTTATTTTATTATTCATATGTATTGATTAGTGATAGTTGGATTCGTATTCTATTTATCTATTGTTAGCATAGTAGAGGCTTCACAGATGTCAGTTAGAGTCAACTATGTATTTTCAGTCCCTCTTACAAACTTTATCAGAATGTAAAATGGTATCAATATTGTATTTTTCATAGATCCCATCATTTTTATGTTTCCGCACAACAAGCTCAGTCATTTTACACATATTTTATCAGTTTCTTAATAGTATGCCAGTTCATGGGTTAGCTTGGGATCACTTATGGTCCTAAGCACCGTGTGACATCCCGGGACAGATTTTTGTAGCGTTATAGGGATGAAAGGATTATCCTTTTTAAAAACCCCACATACCTCAATTGATGAAATTGATGAAGAAACTTAAACTTAAATCTCTATTTGTGATTTTGAAGATGATTTCTTGAATATCGTGAATTGAAAATCTTGAATTTTGGGTTACCTTGGAAAAAGAATGATGGAATTTGGATTTCTTGGGGATTAAGATTTGAGTTCTAGGGTTTCCTTGGAGAGTGATTTTGGTGAAAATATACATATAATGGTTAGAATAGGATTAATTATCTGTTTTTCACGGATTGGGGCTTGGGGAAAATGATGAAATTGCCCTTTAAATATTTAACTCGGAATTGAAAGTCCCAATTTTTGGCCCCACCGTGATGCGCGGTTATCGCGGTGGCTCATTGGAAAAGGGATGGGTGCCATTTTGGCATCTGGCGTTATGCGGCACAATCGCGTTGTGCCACTGGAATAGGGCGAGTGCCATTTTTCTCTTCACCACGATGCGGTGTCTGTCCAATTAGGAATTATGGGGCAATACAAGCAAACCACGTTGAGCTACTAGAAAAGGACGAATGGAAAATGGAACTTCTCTATGACGCGGGCTAATGTGCTCCACTGGAAATTGGATAATTGCAAATTTGTCCTTCTCCGCGACGCGATGCTTATCACGGTGCTCTACTACTTTTACTAAAATCGCCATAACTTCTTAATTAAGTATCGGATTGAGGCGAAATTGGAATCGTTAGAAAGTTAATTCTATTATCTACACATTGGTGGGTCTAGAGCTGGAAAATTTTATACGAATCAAGAGTTATATGCTTTTGAAGTTAACCCTTAACACACTAGGAGCTAAACTAAGCTAAGAAAAGTATGGGGTATTACAATATCTCCCCCTTAGGAATATTCATCCTCGAATGAGACTAACTAAACTAAAGATACTGAGGAACTGAGGCTATATGCTAGCATGCATAACTGACGCAACTGCACGAGTGAATCTAAAACATACTAAACGACTAAACTAATCTGTGAGTGCATGAATTTACATGAAGATAACTATATAGCTGAATCTGAGATTGGAAAAAGAACTGAATAAAAGAGGGCTTACCTTCGGCTGAATTTGAGTTTATAATGAAGAGGTGAGGATACTTGGTATGAATGTTTGCTTCTGCTTTTCAAGTAGCACCCTTAACAGAATTATTTTGCCACAGGACTTTGACCAAGGGAACTTCTTTCCTTAGGCTGCGGATCTGGTGATCGAGAACCTCTATTGGAACTTCTTTATTTGAAAGACTATTTTGAATATTTGTGTTTTCTAGAGGGATTACAACAACAGAATTGTCCATGCACTTATTCAATAAGGACACGTGGAACACTAGGTGAACTGCTGACAAGTCTGTAGGTAGCGCAAGCTCATACGCTACCTTCCCCACACGACTCAAAATCCTATAGGGGCCTACATACCGCGGACTAAGATTTCTTTTTTTGCCAAATCTCTCCACCCCCTTTTTGGGTGAATCCTTCAAATACATAAGATCATTTCCTTCAAACTTAAGATCTCTCCTTTTTACATCTGCACAAGTTTTTTGATGACTCTGAGCTACCTTCAATCTCTATCGAATCAACTAAAATTTCTCCATGGCTTAAAACACCATATCTGGCCTAATCAAAGCGGCCTTACCCACTTTTTTAACAATCTGAGACTACCTCCTAGTCGTCACACGGTGCTTAGAACCACAAGTGATCCTAAGCTAACCCATGAACTGGCATACTATTAAGGAATTGAATTATAATACATTCAATAGTAGGTTTTGCTGTGTGTAAACATAATCATACTAAAAATCTGAAATACTATGTAACTGATAAAGTTTTACAATCTAATACATCTAAGGAAAGAACTGAATTTACATGACTGACTTTGGTTGACATCTATGAAGCTCTACTATACTGACTATAAGTAGCTGGGACATGCCTCCAACTACCACTAATCAATACACATGGAAAATAAATAAACTGTACATGAACTAAAACAGTCTGGAGTTCCCGAAATAAGAGAACTCATCATATGCTGGCTGGAAACTGCAACTGTTTGATCATGATGTGCGGGCTACAAATGGTACCTACATTATGAAACAATGTAGTCATACAAACATATATATGGATCAATACTTTTGGAATGTACTGAGTATGTAGGGGTGAATACAATAAGTAAAACTGATTTAATACGTAATCGTAAAACATGCATGCTAAGTGTAAGTAGGATCACTAATAGGCTAGAATAAACTGAAAACTAAAATGTCTTAAAGCATGAGTGATAAACATACTCTGATAAGATGGTGAATCTCTACACTTAGTCTCAGTAAAACTTTACTTTAATGATATAAGTAGAACTGAAGCTGGGATATGGTAAAACATGGATATTGTATGAATACAGAGTTTGAAACTACGTGATAGAGGGTGACGTAACTCGAGGATCTGAATATACAATTATACGGAGCATGAATGGATAAACACACAAAACCAAACATAACATGTGCTAAGCTTATCTGATTAATTGAATGGTTGATAGTTGAATACTGGTCAGATAAGGCTGAACTGTGCTTAGCTTGAATAACTGGGCTGAAACTGTGGAGTACTATGTTGGTGAGGTAAGGAATCTTATAACAATATGAGATAACTGAGCGAGAATGCGTGAAAATTGTAATATCTGAGAATGTAAGACCAAGCGTGTAACATGATTCTGAAATAGTCTGTAAACTAAGATACTAAAATACTAATAATTGAATAACTGATAACTGTATGCTATGGTCAAGAAAACCTGAAACTGAACTCTAAACTGAATACTAAACTGAGACTGTTGGAGGTATCATCTAACCGACATGCCACCGATCTGAGCTAATCGGGGTCCAAACTGTAACCCCAGTTGTAAGGGTGTTAGTACCGTGCCATGGGTACTAACGCTGGCTGTATGGATCCACTAAACTGATGTCCCGAAGGACCAGGGTGTTAAGCCTAAACTGATGGGTGACCCCCTGGGAGGAAGCCAAGCCTAAACTGATAGGTGACTCCTCATATCCTACGCTGGTTACGTAGTTCTGGAATACAAGGACTGCCACTAACGGCTCTACCTAACTAACGAGGAAGCCGTTATCCCTGCATTCACTCGGTGCTAAATCCTACTCCCAACTGAATGACACTGGAATACTAACTGGTGCATGCACTATTAACTGATAATTGATAAGATCAGGTCACGGTATTCTAAAATAACAGTGATACGGATTCTGAGGTAATTATATATGTGTAATTGATACTGGAACTGAAACTGGACTGAGTTCAGCTACACATGATACTAACTAAATGACAAGACTCATGGTTTATCGGAAAACATTTTGAATATTCTGAAAAACTTTGTAAAGAACTAAGTTTTTGGTATTCATAACCCCCGGGATTCGATAGCAATGATAGCAAGATCATACTAAAACTGTAAGGACATAATGTGAAAGCATTTATTCAAAACTTATTCTCGTAGGCATTTCATCAAACACATGGAGAGTAATAATTTAACATGGGGAAATTCATCAAACACATGGGGATCATGAACTTGAACATGGGAATATCTTAAACATGGGAGCATAGCATTACTACATAATAAAATCATGAAGTAGGGAATGTACCTGAAATTCGCTTGAAATAGGACATGGACGTTTCATCAAAACATGTAAAGGTCATAGCTTGAATGTAAAATTGTCTTAAACATGAGGGAAAAATAGAGTTACATGGTAAAATTCATAACTTGAGGATCCATCTTGAAATTGATTGAACATGGTATGGAAATTTCATCAAACATGTGGAAGGGATGAATTTAAAACATGGGAATATTGCTAAACATCGTGAAATTAGGATCTATCATGGAATCTACTTAAAATAAGCATGGGAAATTCAAATTCATAGCATTAGGAATTTAAAATCTTGTATGGAATCACAAATGGGCTGAATTAAATTAAAAATACCATTAAAACGTGAAATTCAATCTTTCTTGAACATACAAAATACCATAGTAATGAAAAATGCATTCTTTAATTGAGTAAAAAGGGTTTTTAGGCTCCATGGATTGAAGAGGACCCATGGATGAACTCCCACATACCTTAAAAATATTAAATCTTGAAGAAGAAATAAAATATTGAATGCTTTCTTGATTGCGAAGCTTGATTCTTCATTGTTCTTGAAGATGATTGATTAGGGTTTGTTCTTGAGAGTAAAATAGGATAATGAGGGCAAATAATGCCCTAATGGAGGCTTAACATCGTGTTATTACGACCTGGATTGAGATGGGAAAATACCCAATTACTTCTCACTCATTTAAACTAAAAATTCGTAACCCGTATCCCATTTTGCACCTTACCGCGATGCGGTACCATTGTGGTAGCTTACTGTCTTACACGAAAATGGCTATAACTTTTCGCTTAGGTATCAGATTAACGCGAAATTGGTATCGTTAGAAGGCTAATTCAATTATCTACAATTTGGTGGGTATTGAGACGAAAATTTTCATATATATCAAAAGTTATAAACGTTTAAAGTAGACCCTTGTAGAATTAAACCCCAAACTTTGGACGAATCTAAGGTTCTTAGCTCGACTTGGTTCTAAGTGATTTCTAGGAACATTATTCACCTAATAAGCACTTCACACACTAGGATAAAGGTCATGGCACATTTATTTCAAATTATGGATCAAGAACATGGTAAATACGCCTTCACCGCGACGCGGTAGAATCGCGTTGAGTTATTGAAATTTGTTATTCAAAGGATGAGTGGGATTTAGGGGCTTGGCACGACGTGAGCTTATCGCGTTGAGCTATTGAAAATGGATGAGTGTGATTTTTTACCTTGGACCAACGTGGCACCATTGCGGTGCTTCATTGGAAAAAGACGAGTATGATTTAGCCTGTTACCGCAAT
Source organism: Capsicum baccatum var. pendulum (assembly GCA_030864225.1). Taxonomy (NCBI): domain Eukaryota; kingdom Viridiplantae; phylum Streptophyta; class Magnoliopsida; order Solanales; family Solanaceae; genus Capsicum; species Capsicum baccatum. The sequence goes on from CM061552.1 coordinate 77,792,704, forward strand.
GCGGTGAAATCATGGTGGATCACTGGAATGCAATTCAAACACGATTCAAATCTTGTCTGAAACTTCCTCGAGACATGCTACTTACACCCCTGAACATGAATTAACTTAAAAATTTATGTCTCAAGGTTAGTAAAGTCACTTTAAAATCATCAAAGTTGAGAGGCAAAAAATAAGACTAAGTCCCCGATACTTAGCCAAATTCTTAAGTTCTAAGCCTCTTATACATGCACTATGAGCTGGACTGAACTTAGAAAAGTACGGGGTACTACAACTTCAAACAAACCGACTGGTGATCTACATCTCCACCCATAAAGAGCCTCAAATGGGGCCATCTGAATACTAGAATGGTAGCTGTTATTTTAGGCAAACTCGATCAATGGGAAGTGGTCATCCCAACTGCCTCTGAAATCCAGAATACATGCCCTCAATATATCCTCTAAGGTCTGAATGGTCCTCTCTGCCTGACCATCTATATGAGGATGAAAAGCTAAACTGAGATGAACTTGGTACCAAGACCCTTCCGAAAGACTTTCAGAAACTGAGAGATAAACTGAGTACCCCTATCTGAGATGATGAACAAGAGAAATCCATGCAATCTAACCAACTCTCTGATATACAGCTTAGCATAATCTTCAGCTGTGTAGGATGTATGAACTAGTAAGAAATAGGCTGATATTGTCAATCTGTCTACAATAACCCAAATCAAATTATGCTGACTACACGAATGAGGTAATCCAGTCACAAAGTCCATATTTACCTCTTCCCACTTCCAAGTGGGAATACCAAATTCCTACAATATGTCACCCGATCTTTGGTGCTCTACCTTAACCTGTTGACAAGTCGCACACTTGGCTACAAATTTTATGATATCTTTCTTCATAACACTCCACCAATATACTTTTCGCATATCGTGGTACATCTTGGTGGCTCCTGGATGAATGGAGTAACGCTCACCAGGCACTTATGCCATAATTCACTACCTCAAATCGTCAACAAACGGCACACACAATCTACTCTGATATCTCAATACTTCATCTTCCCCTTAGGAGAAAACCTCTACCCTTGGGTCTTTAACTGAATCCTTCAGTTTGACCAAACTAGAATCCTTATCCTGCTTCTCTTTCACTTCAGAAGCTAAGGAGGATTCTGAACTACTCTAAACCCAAATATTTCCTCCATCCGAGTCAACCAACCTCGCACCCAATCTAGCTAATTGGTGAACTTTCCAAACTAACTCTCTCTTATCTTTCTTCACATGGGCAACACTGCCTATAGACAATCTACTAAGGGTGTCTGCCACAATATTAGCCTTTCTGGGATGATACAAACGCTCATATCATAATCTTTCAACAATTCTAGCCACCTTCTCTGACAAAGATTTAACTTCCCTGAGTAAGCACATACTGCAAGATCCCCACCTGGGAATCACATCACTCCCTTTTGACTTTCAACGAAGAGGCACTTTTATGGTCCGTAAACAGATCAATCTGTACCCCATAAAGATAGTGCCTCTAGATTTTCAATGCACACACCATAGTAGCTAGCTCAAGGTCATGGGTAGGGTAATTCTTTTTGTGAGGCTTAAGTTGTCTAGAGGCATAGGCTAGAACGTTACCACTCTTCATCAAAATACAATCCAAACCAATTCTAGAGGCATCACAATAGATAACGAACCCATCAGTACTATCAGGTAGTGCTAAAACTGGGGCTAAAGTGAGTCGAGTCTTCAACACCTGAAACCTCTTCTTACAAGAATCTGACCACTGAAACTTAACTTTCTTCTGAGTTAATCTTGACATAGGGGATGCAATAGAAGAAAAACCCTCAATAAAGCATCTATAATAGCCAGCTAAACCCAAGAAACTTTTGATGTCTGATGGAAAGATAGGTCTAGGCTAGTTTCTTACTACTTCTATCTTTTGGGGATCAACTCTAATGTTATCACTGGAAACAATATAATCGAGGAAAGCAACTGATTTTAGCAAAAATTCACATTTGTTGAATTTGGCGAACAACTAGTGATCCCTAAGAGTTTGCAACACAATTCTAATATAGTTTGCATCGTTATCCTTACTACAAGAATAGACAAGAATATCATCAATAAAGACTATGAAAAACATGTCCAAATACTATTTGAACACTCTGTTCATCAAGTCCATGAAGGCTGTTGGGGCATTGGTAAGACCAAACGACATGACTTGAAACTTGAAGTAACCATACCAAGTTCTTAAAGCTATTTTAGTAATATCACATTCCCTTACTCTAAGCAGATGATAGACGGATCTAAGGTCTATCTTGGATAAGTAACTTGCACCTTAGAACTGGTCGAATAAGCCATTAATCCTAAGAAGAGGATATTTGTTTTTTACTGTCACTTATTCAGCTGACAATAGTCAATGCACATCTTCTTTCAAACGAATAGGATGGGAGCGCCCCATGGAGAGACATTGGGCCTTATGAAACCTTTATCTAAGAGGTCTTTAAGTTGCTCTTTCAAATTTTTAAGATCAGTTGGATCCATATGATATGGAAGAATGGAGATGGGCTGAGTATCTGAAAGAAAGTCAATACCAAATTCTATTTCCTTATCAGAAGGTACCCCTGGCAAATCTTTGGGAAAAACATCATCAAAACTCATCGACTACATGAACTGACTGAACTATTAAAGTCTCAGACTTAGTATCTTTGATTCGAACTAGATGATAGATACACCCTTTTAAGATCAACTTTCTGGCTTTAGTATAGGCTATGAAATGACTCTTGGGAGACACTGAATTACCTTCCCACTCATAGACTGGATCATCTGGAAATTGAAACGTCACCACTCGAGTGAGACAATCTATGGATGCATAACAGGAATGGAGCAAATCCATACTAAGAATAAGGTCAAAGTTGACCATATCAAACTCTATTAAATCTTCTAACATAATTTTATGAAGGACAGTGATAGGACACTTTCTATAGATTTATTTGGCAAAAAGTGACTTACCCACTAGGGTAGAAACTAATAAGGGCTCAGGGATCTTTTCAGGACCTATTTTCACTCGCTTGGATCAATATATAAATTTAAAAACTTGTGGGTTATTCTCAAACTTTCCTTTCTTTCTTAATCCTTAATAAAATAATTGTCACCTACACTCAATTATTAAAACTTGATTCACCTGAAGCTTATTTAAAACTCTTTTGTCACTTTTAACTAAATGTTCCAAGTAAGTCTATACAAAGTAAAGGATCAACTAACTACCCAGTCCAAACAAAATCGATTTTCTTAATTAATTCATAGCATGAAAAATCGATTGCCATTTGCGATTTTCAGTAACTTTATATTAATTACTATGTCTGTTTGATTTGATTTTTTTCTTGCTCAATATCAAATCAACCCTAGCCATTTTCTTTAATCAATTTAGTACAATATTTCGCTTTGATTAGAATACACCTAGCTGCCAGAATCATTTTAGGAAAATTTACATATATAAATAAGATAACTTTACCTTATCACATAAAATTCTATATTGGAAAAGTAATTACATAAATCCCAAACTAATTACTGAAATCCCCTATTTTTTTTACTTTCTCTCTCATCCCCTTCATACATACAAAAATAATATTTTTTGCTTCATATTTTATGCACCATTTTTTGTTTTATATTTGTGTTCCTTTTTTTACGCCTAGAATCAAGCTAATCTGATCTGGGGAGTTTCAAATCAAGCCATCTTTTACTCCCTTTTTTCAGCTTTTTCAAATCAAAAATTATTTTAATTTTTTCTGTAATCCAATTGTATACAACAAAGACATCAAAATAAACCAATATTGCCAAATCGACTTGCTCTTTCGCTAATTTAGCGAGGGAATAAGACGACGAAGAAGAAGTTGATGTTGATGCTGGGTGTTTTGCTGCAACAGCGGATTTGGCTTGAGAGAGGAGGTGAGCACCATGTACGAAGTGCTTCTTGGATTAGATGTTGGAGCGATTGCTGAAACAGAGATTGAAAAGGTATTTTTAAGGGATATTGTACATGAAAAGAACATGAATGTTGAATATCATTTAATTTGTGAATATATGCAGATTGTATAATGTCACATTATATATTCTGATCTTATATACATTATCATATTGGGCATACCTCTTACTTTGTGAATATTTGCATATTGAATACCATTTACTTTGTGAATGGATGATGATTGTATGTCACGCTATAGATTCTGATTATTTATACATTATGATATTGTGCATATCTTTTACTTTGTGTATGTCTGCAGATTGTATAATGTCATATTATATTTATACATTATGATATTGTGCATACCTTTGACTTGGTGAATGTATGACGTTTGTATAATATCATATTATACATTCTGATTATTTATACATTATGAGACTGTGCATATCTTTTATTTTGTGAATGTATGATGATTGTATAATGTCTGCATATTGAATACCTTTTACTTTTTGAATGTCTGCTATTTGTATAAGGTAAAATTATACATTATGACAAGCTTATAGGCCAGACATGTTGAAAGTTAATTCTTAATATGTATTGTATGATATTATATATTTCTTCTTACTATTATTTAAATGTATAATATGTCCACATACATGTGCAAATGTTGTATAATGTCATTTTTATACATATCAATTTGCTGCAACCTTTTTTCTCTATGAATTTGAGTTTGTTTATTTTTAAGGGCATGAAATACCGTATTGGCAAAGTATCGGCTCAAATCAAAACTCATTTGATGTTGAATACGTTCAAAACATACCACAACAAGTGTCTGATAGTTTGTAAGTAATTTTTTTTACATGTATAACGATGTTATAATTATTGAACGGATTGTTACTTCATCATTTTTTTTTCAAATCAGGGACTGCGGTGTCTTTGTTGTTTCCTATGCAGAAATATTAAGTGAAGGGCAGCAGGTGTATTCATGTGGTTTTGATGCTGGAAGTCAACGTGCACGCTATGCTTCTTTATTATGGTATTACGGAGTGACAAAGGACAACGAACGGTCCACAAGTGAAAATGACGATCCTCCTCTGCCAAGGAATAGTTTTCTCTAGACAATTGATGAAAGTGCAATTGTTACTTTAGAGTAGCACTTTTTTATAATAGTCGGGATTGAAACTTCTCATTTTTATTTTTGTAGTTGATGTTAAACAGTTACAATGATTCTTGTTGGATGTTAATTTACATTTGTAAATGTCTTCAATTTGTATAATATCAGTTTGCTGCTATCTTCAAATTGTATGGATGTCCTTATTGTTCCTATACATATATATCTTCTTGAAGAATTGTTTTGCAATAAATTACACTATATTGTACTGTTACTATATAGTTTCGTAGTTAATGAGTTTGCCTTACATTTTATTATATATAACGTATAAAAAAATTACACTTTAATGTGTTATTGTATATCAACATATTGTGTTTTTACCAGTAGGTAAATTATGTTATATGATAATGATACATTGAACAGGTGTCTCATACGTTTAAATTTATGTATTACATAACATCATACATGTTGTTATACGTTCAAGACTTGATAAAAAAATAACGAAAATAATTAATATCATACATATGTACAAAGTATAATACAATATCATACATTATTAACATACGGTTAAGGAATTTTACATTTAATACTTTGTGAATGTATCATACATTTACGCTAACGTATAATCTATAATCATACACATAAAACAAAATGAAAAATGCAACTTAATTGTTCACGATTTATGTTACAAACTGATTTATGAGCTAATTTAACACTAATGAGAATTCAAGGGACGCTACATACACATATGCCTTATCGTCACTCTTATGATGGATTTTGTTGCACAAAATCAAGCCTTGTATTTCTTCAACTAGTAAATCAATCATCAGTCGCATGCATTTCCTGAATGGTCACTGAATTTTGCCGCCTTCTTTGTTTCATAATCCTTAAAAGCAGCCTTAATTGTATCCCCGACGAGCATGCTACAGTATGTTTTGCCATCTCCAATATTGATATGGGGATGTTCATATTGATTTTAAGCGAATTGAAGAATGGAGTATAATAAAAAAAATTATGCAAACCTTCACTCCATTATCATTCCTTATGATAATTGGAGAAGAATTATCATCAATGATGTATTTAATTTTAATTTTTTGTGAACATCGTCAACATTCAATTTCATCGCTATCGTCGCAACCAATTTAAGAAAGTTAATACTTTCAGAAACAATAATGACATCACTTTTGTATGATTTATAACTGATTTTCGACTCCCAAACACCAGAATGACGCAACAATATAGGGATGTTCATCTTTTTTTCTTTTCCAGAAATCAAGAAAGAAGCCAACTATTTTTTTTCCCTAAAAAATGTGTTTCAACAGTGATGAAAGAAAGAAGCCAACTTTTTTTTCTCAAAAAAATATTCCAACAATAATGAATATTAATAGTAATGTTTAGGAGTTATTTTTGAAATTTAAATTTCAGTTCATATATTAACTCATACACTACTTAATTAGGTATTTAATGTCGTAATTTAAGGAATAGGAATATATTTTCTGATTTCTCTTTCCTTAATTGTAGAAAAAATAATTTTATCATACATCAAATGAATGTATAATAAAGCTACGAATGTATGATTATATTTAATAAAATCGGAAAAAAGAAAACCTAAAAGAATTTTATGTAAATATTTTCATATTACATGAGATTTCTGTTGTTTACATATCATTTTATACATTTCAACTATTGAAGACTTTTAGCCATTTAAGATTTATTATACATTCGTTTGATGTATGATAAAATTGTTTTTTCTACAAGTTTTTACAATATCAAATGCTTATTGCATATTTTAATTTGATTAATCAGATGGTCAATTTAAGACATGGCAATATAAAATTAAATTGTTGCACGTGTATCAAGTTTTCCCAAATGGATAATGCCTTCTTAGTTTCATTTGACTAGATGTTAGTAGTATTTTACAGCTGTATTTCAATAATTTTATGGTGCAATAAAATGGTTATATATACATATTTTTTTTTATATTTATTAGTTTTGTTCTCATAGATTATTTTAATAATATTTTTATTTAGATCTTTGTAACTGAATTATACATGGTAGTAATTTTTTATAAATATCTTTTTGTTTCTTATTAAATTATTTATTTTTAATATTCCAAGAATATTTCGGTAATTTTATGGTACAATAAAATGGTTACCATGCATATTACTTTTTTCTTATAGATATTAGTCTTGTCCTTATTTTTAAGGTGCAGTAAAATAGTTACACATACATATTGTTTTTGCCTTATATTTATTAGTTTTATCCTCATATATTATTTTAATAATATTTTTATTTAGACCTTTATAATTGAATTATACATGATAGTATTTTTTTTCTAAATATTTTTTCATTCCTTATTAAATGACTATCAAGGATATTTCGGTAATTTTATGGTGCAATAAATATTTCAAAATCGACGTATGTCTCCTCAACTTATATATTTGAGACTTTCAAATAAGACGTGCATGATGTACTTTTTCAGGAATGTCCAAACGAAAGAAGTGTCACCAACTGTAGTTGCAGCAATCTAGCTCGATTTTTATCAACTTATATAATCATTTTTGTATTGGTAGGACCAGTCTAGCAAGCTCAATTTTGTTCCACACTGAATATATATATATATATATATATATATATATATATATATATATATATATATATATATATATATATATATATATATATATATATATATATATATATATATATATATATATATATATATATATATATATATATAATGTTAACATCGGCTCATTGTGCAACATTTCTTTTCTTTTACTCCTATACTAAACAATTAAAACAGGTAGAAAATAATCTTCCCCAAAGTTGGATCTCTCCGACACATTAGTGTTGGGCATGGGCACGGGTATCTAGTGAATAGAAATTGTATAGTTCTATCAAATATGTATATGTATAATATATATAAAAAATTGTATAGAATGTGTGTAAATATTGTATGATTATTGTATAAAATGTGTTTAAAAATTGTATAATTACTGTATAAAATTTGTATCAAAACTGTATAATTATTATATAGAATATGTATTGTGTAAGAAATGTATAAAAAATGTGTAGAAACTGTATAGAATAAGCCAGCAAATTGAAATAGTTAGAAAATGAAAATTTAATTTCATGGCTATTTTCGTGAAATTTATTTGAGCCGGAGTGTCATTTATATACTTTCCACAAAAAGTTTTCCCCTTTTGTCTAACGAGGCTATTTCAAACAAAATTGACATATTCCTTTCTATATTTAAAAGCTATTTAATTTTGCAGTTCTGTTGCCATCGACTTGATTTATTATAGGCCTCATCAGATAAAAACCAAATTAATTGATATAACTTATATTATACATTGTACATTTTGTAAGGCAAAATCAAATCTAGTGGAAAAGCGAGTTACGTCATGATATTGCGAGATCCAGTATAAAAGAGTTAGTCACACCGTGATACATAGCGAAATTCAAGATGAAGGCAATTTGGAACCCCGAGCGGGATCGGCTCGAGACTGGACATCCAAGAGGAACCTTGCATGGGGAAAATTGCTTTACAACCGGAAATATTCGTAATGGCCCTTGGAAGTTCAATAATCAATCTTGACCACACACCCTCAATAAGATTCAAGCGAGATGTCAGAGCATAGACATGCACTACAAGATAATTTTTTTAGTATTCAATTGTGTTGTCGTTTTATATTGCAACAACAATTATATTTTTTAAACCTATAAAAGAAAGCTTTGCGGCTTTGGGAAGAATAGAGATCATCAGAAACAAAACATCAGGAAATTCTCGAAGCTTTAGGTGATTCTTACTCTTCCTTTCTTTCTAGCTCCTTCCCCTCACCTGTATTATCCATTCTCTATTAGAATATTTTCACTAGTATTGAACCATGTGCATGACGTTTTAGCCTAAACAAAATGAATTTGACCGACTTATCTTTAAATTCATTTGCATAATTAAGGACTTAGTTTTTTATGCCCCGTAATTTTCCCAATTCTAAACAAATCAAAAACAGTTTTGTTAAGAAGCAGTTGGGTCTGACAAATGAAGAAAGAAATTGGGGCTTTGTGGCCCAAATTAAAATCTGGGTCCAATTTTTTTGTCGTATAAGGAGGACCAATATATCTCCAACACCAATAGACAAAAAAGAAAATGAATGTAAACTGTAGTTGCTCAACTTCATTCAATGACCACCATGGCTTCTTCTTCTTCACTAGCTACTAGTACAAGACTCTCTGTAACTGCACTTTCATTTTCTTCCGTTTCAGTTTCCAAGAACCCAAAACTACACTTCTTCAAGTGTATTTCTTCTTACTCTTCTTGGAATGGACTGAAGCAGCAGCTGAGCATTTCCAAATCTCAATTTTCACTACAAATTGGTACGACTTTTTATTTTCGGGGGTGTTGCTAATTCAGCTGTTTTTCTGGGTAGTCAATGCTATTGGGTTTTGCTTTTATCATATTTGTTGATTTTTTGAAGTGATTGGTTTACAGGGAGAAGTAGAAAACTCAAAGGGAAAGGTGTATATGCATCTCTATTTGGAGTTGGTGCACCTGAAGCACTAGTCATTGGGGTCGTTGCTTTGCTTGTTTTTGGCCCAAAAGGTCTTGCTGAGGTCTGTTGCCTTCATCCTTGACATTTTGTATTAGTGCTCTTTTTTCAACTCTATTCCTCTGATAGATTATTGTATTAGTGCTCTTTTTTCTTGCCAGAGAAATTGATAGTATGAAAAATATTAAAGTATCCTTAAATAACTTTCAATTGAGCTCCCAGGGAACAAGTTTGCAGATTGATAATGTGATTGTAACTGAGCAGATGATCACTGCCACTGATGTGCTGCAAATCTAATTAGACATACGATAAACATGTTTATCAGCTTCTATTTAGATGGTTTATGTTCAAAATTCTCAGGCTCCTCTGGAATTTTAACCATTTGAAAGTTGTGTCTTCAATTTCACTAGATAGTTTTAGATGCATTTAGCTAGAGTGGGTTTCAAATTCTGAATTTGAGACTCTAGATCTTTGTGTAAGGATTAGAAACACTTCAAATGGATCTTATCATTTTATACTATTGCAAGAAGTTTTTGAATCATTTTTGGGATGGAAGGCGTGGGGTGGGGATGACCGTAATATATAAGAGATGTAAATATCTCATCCTAGAAGAGGGTAGGGAGTCTGTTAGCTTTACAGAGAGGGAGGGTGGACCTTCCTTGGTAGTTAATATATTCTCTGGTGCAAATGCCTATAAAATTCTTTGTATGGGTATTAGCCAAATGATCTTTCATGTGCTTAATACGAAGGGGTTGTCTAGCATCTAAACTAAGACAGGCGATTGAAGTCTTGCGGCAGTGGATGCACCTAAAATCTTTAATGCATAAAGGTTTTGTGCAGCGCTAGCCCATTCAGGAAAGTGAACGCTACAGGTGAAGAGATAATCTAGTGGTTTACTGGGCTGGGGTGTGATTTTGTGGGTGCTAAAAGCACTACGCGAATCTGGTTTTGTCATTAGGATAAGAGGGAAATCGGCAGCGCAACGGAGATCTTGCCCAGCCACCATGGATAACTTGGGGAACCTTTATGTTGTCGTTCGCCTCTGAAATCCCAGGTTTTTGAAAAAGAACTAATGTAAGTAGTCAGAAAATTAGGAAAATGTACTACCTCCGTCAAAAGAGGTTAAAATGGAGCTAATTTAAGTTACCCAACTAGATATGGCAATGCTGGAGGATGGCTAAGCTAATAGTGACAGAGGGTTGGGTTATAGAAGATGTGTTGTCAAGCCACAATTTTCTAGAAAAGCAAAACATGCCTGCTGATTGGCGCCACTCCTTAGGCATGCTGGGTGAAATGGATTCTGATGCCGCACTTTCTGGCTGGTATCAGTTTCTAAAATCCCTTGGATGGTACTAGTTAATGTGGCTGGCTGGCCGCTGTTATGTACTTAAAATTAGTTGAGCGCATAGTAGTCGTTTGTATGTACTGGAAAGGAGGGAAGGGTAGAGTAGTCATTTAGCAACAAGTCCAATAAGTAGTTAAAGTTTGTTAGAAGGAGTTAGAGTTGTTAGAAGCAGTTAGCTACTCGGTTAAGGAGAAGTATCACAGCTTACACATACAGAAACGTATCTCTCTTGTATGGCATTGATTTTCCTGCTAATGATCATTCTCTTCTTCTTTTTCTCTCAACTCTTTATTGAGTAGCTTTCACTGTAAATTGTTCAGGGATCATTCTTCCCCAATCGATTCCTTAGGTTTACAGATTATAGAAATCCCAGATTAGTACACTCCAAGTGGTATTAGAGCCAGCGATTCTTGGCTGAAACTGAGCATTTGATGACGATTAATCAGGAATTGCGACGCGATGTGGATGAACCAAAGGAACAGTTGCAAACAATGGGCACAACAATGGAGGAAATTCATTGGATGATGGTCGAAATGAACTAGAATCGGGCTTTGGCAGAGGAGTATCTGGGATGACGCTGGTGAACGCTGATATGGAGGAGAAAACCCCAATGTAGTGAATATGTGATATTCGAGAATTGAGTTTCCCCGTTTCGGAGGTGAGGATGTAAAGAAATGGATTTGCAGGTGTGAACAATTTCTCGAAGTGGATGGAACTGGAGGAATTGAAGGTGAAATTGACCCCAATTCATTTGGAAGGACGAGCCCTTCAATGGCATCAAACGATGTTGAAAACCATATTAGGGAGACTGCCCAATTAGGGTGACTATTTGAGGGGTTTAACTCTCAGGTTGTCATATGATGAAGGATGATCCAATGTTGGAGCTGATTGCACTGAAGCATGAGGGCAGTATTCAAGAGTATATGGACAAGTTTGATGAATTGCTCAATTATGTCGATTTATCGGAGGAATATTCCATTAGTTGCTTCTTGAATGGTGTGAAACCAGAAACTGAAGTCCAAATCAGGATGATAGCACCACACACCTTGATGAAGACCTATAGTTTAGCCAAGTTAGATGAACAATCTTGTGAGCTGCAGAGCCAGCCATTTTGTAGGAGTTCAAAGGCAATACTACCTCCTCCAGGTAACTCCTGGAAACCCGCTCAACATTATCAATATCAAGGTGATAGTAGCAGGGGGTGTAATAGTGGGAAAGTTTCCAACTATAATTGTTCTAAGGGTCGGAGTGTACCTTATGCACCTAAGAGATTGTTGACAGCTGAAATGGATGCCAAGGGGGCTAAGGGCCTCTGTTTCCGGTGTGATGAGAAGTATTCATTAGATCATAACTGTAAAAAGGAGAAACAACTATACATTCTTGAAGTAGAAGAGGATGGAGAAGAATGGAAATGTGCGAGGGAGGAACTGAATCTGATTAAGCAGAGGGAAGATGAGGAAGTTGTAGAGGAATCTTACCTTTCTCCTCATATGTCTGTTCATTCTTTAGATGGAACAGTGGATTACAGAACTATGAGGGTGAAAGGGTCAGTTAAGGGCAAAATGGTTCATGTATTGGTGGATTCAAGGTCAACACACAGTTAAATGGATATCAATACTGCAAAAAAACTGGGAATGCCTACTGAAGTCATACCTGCTTTCTCAGCAGCAGTAGCTAATGGTACCAAAATACACAGTCAATTTATGGCTCAGAAGGTCAGGTGGAAATTGCAAGGAGTAGACTTTGTGGTTGACATGCTGGTTATCCCTCTTGGTGGAGTAGATGTGGTGTTGGGAATCCAATGGCTGATAACTTTAGGAGATATCAGGTGGAAATCTAAACAGCTGCAAATGGACTTTCAGATCAAGGGCAAGAGAATATCACTAAGTGGTAGTCCTCCTGGTTCTGCTAAAGTAGTAGGCACCAAGAAAATGCAGGAAATCTTGAGCAGGCCTGCTCAATTGAGTACAATGTCTGTGACTTTTTGTCAAGCTGTTCAACCAAGCTTGACATCACTTGGTCTGCAAGAGGAGATTCATACAGATTTACAAGCTCTTTTAGATGGATACTCTTCACTATTTGAAGTGCCTCAAGGACTACCGCCTAGAAGGTTACATTAGCACAAAATTGTTTTGAAGGAAGGGGTTCCACCCGTGAATGTTAGACCTTACAAGTATGCTGCAAACCAGAAAGATGAGATTGAAAAACTGATTGCTGAGATGCTGGAATTTGGGTCATCAGACCTAGTGTAAGTCCTGACTCTTCACCAATAGTCGTTGTTAAGAAAAAAGATGGAACCCGGAGGTTGTGTGTTGATTATAGACCGTTAATCGCTCACACTGTCAAAGGTAAATTTCCCATCCCTGTCATTGAGGAGCATTTAGATGAACTTGGGGGCTCTCAGTATTTTTCCAAATTGGATCTCAGATCAGGCTACCACCAAATTAGAATGACTGAGGCTGATATTGGAAAAACAACATTTAGATCCCACAATGGACATTATGAGTTTGTGGTCATGCCATTTGGCCTCACAAACGCCCCTTCTACCTTTCAGAGTTTGATCAGAACTACATCTTCAAACCATACTCGAGAAAGTTTATTCTTGTGTTTTTTGATGACATCTTGGCCTATAACCCCTCTTGGTTCACTCATTTGATACACTTAAAGCAAGCATTCAAGGTTCTGAAGCATCACACTATGGCTGTGAAGCTTTCCAAGTGCTCATTGGGCAAGTAAGGAGATAGATTACCTTGGTCATATTATCACTCAAAGGGGGGTGGTTGTAGATGAAGGCAATGTTATAATGGAAAATCCCTAAGTCCCTCGAGGAGTTAAGGGGTGCTTAGGCCTCACTAGCTATCATAGAAGATTTGTACAAGGGTGTGGTGTTATAGCTAAACCCCTTACTGATCTTTTAAAGACATACAACTTTGCATGGTCTGATGCTGCAATCTTAGCTTTTGATCAGTTGAAACAGGCTATGAGTAAAGCTCATGTGTTAGTGCTTCCTGATTTTTCTTTGGACTTTACTATTGAAACTGATGATTGTGGTCATGGAATTGGAGTTGTTTTACTACTGAATAACCACCCTTTGGCATACATGAGCAATGGGCTAAGCTTCAAACATCAACAACTTGCAGTTTACGAAAAAGAAATCTTGTCTATTTGGTGGCACTTGACAAATGGAAACCCTACCTGATTGGAAGACATTTTCATCAAGACTAAATATCAAAGCATAAAGTATCTTCTAGAACAAAGAATCTCTACTCCTAGTCAACCAAGACGGGTTGCCAAGCTCATGAAATATGACTACACTATTGTGTATAAAAAGGGGAAAGACAATATAGTAGCTGGTGCACTGTCCAGGTTTCCAATGGATACAACACAGTTGCAGACTCTGTCCTTGGTCACTTCTGGTTTTTTGTCTAGGATCAGGAGCTCTTACACTCAAGATTCACACTTGCAACAACAGCTTTTGCAGATCAGTAACAATACACTTTCGAATCTTGTTATTGTCTCAAGGACGGAGTGATTTACATGAAAGGAAGAATTGTGGTAGGAAATAATCCTCAATTGCCTGAGGAAATCCTACAATTCATGCATGCTGTTGCTGTTGGTGGTCACTCTGGTAGAGTTTCTACCCTGCATTGGGTCAGACAGGTCTACTACTGGAAGGGGTTAAAGCAGGTTGATTTTACTCATGTCAAACAATGTACTGTAGGTCAGAAATGCAAGGGTGAAAATGTGAAGTCACCAGGCTTGTTACAACCACTTTCCATCCTTGAGAAAGTCTAGCAAGGTATCAGCCTTAACGTTATTGAAGGCTTACCTAAGTCTCACAACAAATCTGTCATAATGGAGGTGGTTGACAGGTTGAGCAAATATGCTCACTTTATTGGCTTGACTCACCCATACACTAACATCCTCAGTAGCTCAGGCTTCCCTTGATTATGTATGCAAATTACATGGGCTTCCACAGATTATTATGAGCGACAGGGATACGGTTAGCAAGTTTTGGCAGTCTTTATTTGTTGTTTAGTGTGTTCAACTCCACCACTCTACTGCTTATCACCCCCAGTCAGTTGGGCAAATGGAAGCTGTCAATAAATGTGTTGTGCTGCCTTCGATGTATGTGCAGTGAGAGGCCTAAAGAGTGGGGCCAGTGGTTACCACTTGTGAGTGGTGGTACAACACTACTTACCATTCCACCACCAAAGTAACCCCTTTTGAGGTGTTGTATGGCCAAAAACCACCTCTACATATTCCCTATATTCCTTATATTCCTCATAGTTCCATGGTAGATCAGGTGGACAGATCTCTATAGGCTAGAGAGTGTACTATTAGAATGTTGAAGCATCACTTGGCTTTAGCTCAATCCAGAATGAAGGCCCAGGCTGATAAAAAGAGAAGTCCCAGATGTTCTGAGGTGGGGGATAGGGTGTTTGTTAAACTTCAGCCTTACAGACAAATGTCTCTCAAGTCACATAACTATCACAAGCTCAACCCAAAGTACTTTGGCGCTTTCAGTGTTGTGAAGAAAGTTGGTTCTGTTGCTTATCAATTGCAACTTCCTCCTCATTCTAGAATCCATCACACTTTTCATTTCTCCCAACTGAAGTTACACATAGGCACTGCTCCTGTGGTTTCTGATTTACCAGTGTCACTTATTAACTATCTTTATTTACCTTTTGTTACTATCTTTATTTAACTCTTGTTATTAGTTGTTATAGTTTGAATAAGTCTCTGATGGTTGGAGTATATTTAGGAATAGTTAGTTAGTTGTAGATGTTAGAGTGGGTAAAAGTCCCACATTGGTTGGGGAATAGACCAGTGGTTTGCTTATATGGACTTGGGTAATCCTCACCTCTTGAGCTAGCTTTTGAGATTGAGTTAGGCCCAAGGTCCATTTCTATAACATGGTATCAGAGCCAGGTCCATCCTCGTTTTGGGCTCTCGGTCCACGCGCTAGTGCCAGTTGGGCCTGGGCGTGAGGGGCGTTTTGGGATCCCGGTCCACGCGCCAGTGCCAGTTGGACCTGGGCGTGAGGGGGGTGTTAGAGTGGGTAAAAGTCCCACATTGGTTGGGGAATGGACTAGTGGTTTGCTTATATGGACTTGGGTAATCCTCACTTCTTGAGCTAGCTTTTTAGGTTGAGTTAGGCTCAAGGTCCATTTAGAGTGGGTAAAAGTCCCACATTGGTTGGGGAATGGACTAGTGTTTGCTTATATGGACTTGGGTAATCCTCACCTCTTGAGCTAAACTTTTGAGGTTGAGTTCGGCCCAAGGTCCATTTCTATAACAGTAGATAGTGTGCAGATAGTGGCTTGCACTTTAGGTGTAGTTAGTTGTATATTCTGTATTTAAAAGCTTGCTTCCAGAGTTAATGTATCATCTTTTTGATCTCCTTCTCTGAATCTTTCTTTATATGGTATCAGAGCCCCATAAGCTCCACCGAGTCAGATCCATTTCATCCTCCTTAATCTTTCTCATCTATGGCTCCAGTAAATGATGCTACTGATGCCAGTGGTTTTGCAGTTTCTACCACTACTCATGTGGTACAATTTAATCTTGTTGCTCAGTTACCTATTAAACTACAAGGTAACCTCAACTTCTCAACATGGAAAACACAACTTGTAATGCTACTAAATGGGCATCAACTCATGGGACATCTTGATGGAACTACAATTGCTCCATCACCTACTATTACCCAAAGTGATCTTACTGTACCAAATCCCAGTTATCAGATCTGGTTCTCTCAGGATCAATTGATCCAACAAGCAATGATGGCATCGGTCGATCCTACAATTGCTCCAACTGTTGCAGCAACACCATCTGCTAACAAAGCGTGGGAATTCCTTCACAAAGCTTACGCCGACAAAAGCCACACTCGCATCTTCAGCTTGCGAGATCAATTGCAAAACACCAAGAAGACTTCCAAAAATATTGCGGAATACTTGCAGGAGGTTCGTTCCCTCTCCGATGCTCTTAAAGTTGCTGGTTTACCTATCAATAATGACAAACTTGTTGTCAAAATTTTAAGTGGCCTTGGCCCCGAGTATCGTGAAATCTCTGCTGCGATACGAGCACGAGACTCTCCTTTGAGCTTTGAAGAATTATTTCACAAGCTCACAGATCATGAGCTTTTCCTAAAACATCAAGATCTGGAAAAACCATCTATGATCACAACTGCTGTTGCTCAGAAGTCTAACACGCCTCCGCAATTCAATAGGAACAATCTTCGCTTCAACAACCAGCCGTGGAAACCATCTCAGTCTCTACAATGGAATTCCAACAATCAGCAATCGAATTCCAACAATCTGTAAAACAGGCGACAAGCTAAGCAATCTGTCAAATGTCAATTGTGCCACAAGTTTGGTCACACGGCAGATGTTTGTCGCTCCAAGTCGCACAATCACTTTGAATCTAAGGCTAACTTTGCATCTGGGAAGCAATCATCTGGAAACTCTTGGGTTTGACTCTGGAGAAACTCACCATGTCACTGTCGAACCTTACAACCTTGAAGAGTATACAGGAACTGAAGAAATCTCTATGGGTGACGGTAAAACCATTCCTATTACTCATACTGGTTCAACTCTAATTCAGGCATCTAAATCTGCTTTTAAGCTTTCTGACACACTTTGTGCTCCATTAATCAAAAAGAATCTCATCTCTGTTGCTAAGTTTTGCCAAGATAACCTCACGTCTATTGAATTTTTTCCTTATACTTTTGTTGTGAAGGACTTGCATACTCTGAAGCCGTTGGTACAAGGCCGGAACAAAAATGGACTGTATGAGTGGCCATGTTTGCCATCGAGGAAACCCTCCATTCACCTTGCCTCCACAAAAGCCCCACTTCAACTTTGGCATTGTCGATTGGGTCATCCCTACTCTAGAATTTTAAATTTTATTTTGAGAAAATTTTCCTTACCAGTTGTTGCTAGCAAAGAAACGTTTGAACTTTGTAATGCTTGTTCTTCTAATAAAGTATATCGTTTGCCATTCCACCGACTCACTTTGTCCAGTAGTGTTCCTCTTCAGATTATCTTTAGTGATTTATGGGGACCATCGCCCATTTTATCACTCAACAAAAAGTTGTATTATTGCATTTTTGTTGATCAGTATACCAAATATACTTGGTTGTATACACTTGAAAATAAAAGTGAGATTGCATCAATATTTCCAACGTTTCATCCTTTAGTAGAAAATTTTTTCAAAACAAAAATTTCCTCAATCTATACAGATGTAGGGGGTGAGATCATCGGTCTTCAGCCGTATCTTAAAAAACATGGCATTGAACACTTAATTTCTCCTCCCTACACTCCTTAACGTGTTGCCATAGCTGAACGTCGACATCGCCATATTCTTGAAACTGCTAAAACCCTTCTTCATAAAGCATCCTTACCCTCTGAACTTTGGTCTTTTGCATGTCAATATGCAGTCTACCTTATTAACCGACTTCCCACTCCCATCCTCAATAATGAGTCACCCTACTAAAAATTATTTGGGCGATCTTCAGACTATCACACCCCAAAAGTTTTTGGTTGTCTTTGTTATCCATGGCTTAAACCTTATACCAAAAATAAACTTGCACCCTGGTCCACCCCATGTGTGTATTTAGGTATCTCTCAGACTCACCATGCTCACATGTGCTTTGACCCGGTCCAGTCCAAAATTTTCATAAGTCGTGATGTTCAATTTTTTGAAAAAGAATTTCCTTTTAAACAATTGGTCATCCATTTAAGAAAATATACTTCTTAATTAAGTTGGGAAGTCATTGACTCCAAAGAGGACAGTCCAACAACAATTCAAACCACTCCTCTCTCTATTCCATCCCTTATTCCACTCCAAGTAGAGTCCCACTCCAACAATGACACCTATTCCCCTGGCAGTGCTCACTCCAACAACAACGACCAAGTACCAGCAGCTCCAGAGTTATCAGGTAATACACCTCTCCCTGTTCCTTCTTCTAGTCAACTTCCTGCCCCGTCTCCTCCTGCGCATAATACTGCTACACATAAGCCTTTGCTCACATACCAGAGACGAAAAACCACAAACCTGCAATCCCACCAACTAATCCCAACCACCAGTGAAGCCACTCTTTCACCCCTGCCACCCCAACAAAGTTCAAATTCCACAAACCAATTACTTGATCCTTCTCCTTCAATACCTGCTGCCCCGATTCCACTGCCATCTTCAAATTGTATTATAACTCGGTCCCAAAATAGTATCTTCAAGCCCAAAAGAAAACTTTCTTTTCTGATCCATTTGACCCCTACGCCTGTAACTTTCAAACAGGCTGATAAACATGAAGAGTGGAGACAAGCAATGAAAGCAGAATATGATGCTTTAATTAAAAATCAGACTTGGTAACTCGTGCTGCGAAACATGTCAACAAATGTTGTGGATTGCAAATGGTTGTATAGGATCAAGAGAAAAGCAGATGGTTCTATAGATCAGTTCAAAGCTCGTCTAGTTGCAAAAGGGTTCACGCAGCGTCCTGACTTAGATTTTTATGAGACATTCAGTCCTGTTGTCAAACCGGCAACCATAAGATTGGTATTATCTATAGCTGTGCAACACAATTGGCCAATCCATCAGCTTGATGTCAATAATGCTTTTCTACAAGGAAAATTGGATGAAGAAGTCTTTGTGTCTCAACCCCGTGGCTTTATTAAGCCCCAATTTCCAATTGGATGAAGAAGTCTTTGTGTCTCCGACTGATGAACATTGGAAAGCAGTTAAAAAAGTACTACGATATCTAAAAGAAACCGCAAGTTCAGGACTTCGCATCCTTCGCAGCTCTGACTTCAATTTGTATATGTATGCTGATGCCAACTGGGTTGGCGATCCAAATGACAGAATCTCTACGTCAGGTTACATACTTCTCTTTAGACCAAATCCAGTTAGTTGGTCGTCCAAAAAACGTGCAGTGGCGCGCTCGTCCACTGAGGCAGAGTACAAATCAATAGCCAATGCACTTGCAGAGATCACATGGGTGCAAAACTTACTTCATGAGTTACATGTCACCATTTCGAAGACGCCAACAATCTATTTGGATAACGTTGGAGTAACTTATTTATCTCACAACCCAGTGCTCCATACCCTTCATACATGTTGCTGTAGATTTCGCATATGTCCGTGATCAGGTTCACGCTCATGAAGTTCATGTTACTCATACTCATGCATGTGATCAACTTGCTGATACCTTCACCAAGCCACTGCCTAAATCAATCTTTATTAGGTGTCGTTCCAAGTTCGGCATTGTTGCACCTTACCTAACTTGAGGGGGTGTATTAACTATCTTTATTTACCTTTTGTTACTATCTTTATTTAACTCTTGTTATTAGTTGTTATAGTTTGAATAAGTCTCTGAAGGTTGGAGTATATTTAGGAATAGTTAGTTAGTTGTACATAGTGTGCAGATAGTGGCCTGCACTTTAGGTGTAGTTAGTTGTATATTCTGTATTTGAAAGCTTGCTTCAAGAGTTAATGTATCATCCTTTTGATCTCCTTCTCTGTATCTTTCTTTATATCACTCTCTTCTCATGGTTATTTGGTCTTGGCTCCTGAAGCTATTCTGGAAAGTAGACAAATCTCTAAGCACAACAGGCTCATCACTCAAGTCTTGGTCAAGTGGTTTAACTGTTCCCCTGATGATAGCACATGGATGGACCTCCATACCTTTAAGCAACAATTCCTTGAGTTTGTCCTTGAGGAGGGAGGGATGTTGTTATGTACTTAAAGTGAGTTGAGGGCATAGTAGTTGTGAGAAAATATAAGAGAAACTATTATTGAATTGTTGTAACTACATTATTACATTGAGACCCTATTTATAGACACTACATTCCAATCCTTTTCCTAATAGGACACTACATTACAATTCCTTTCCAAGTAGGATTATTTATGTTATTCCTGTTCCTACTCATATTCTAACACTCTCTCTCAAGCTGGTGCATAGAAGACATATGAACCAAGCTTGTTATGGATGTAACTAATACGAGGATCGATGAGGGACTTGGTGAAGATATCTGCAAGAAAACGGATAAGGACTGCTTTGGACGTCTGGGAGACCTCAACTGAAACGAAACAAACTGAAAAAGTGATCCAAAAAGTAGTAAATATCGCCGGAAAGTCAATGTCACTGGAAAATTGCCGGAAACTGGTATAAAATATAAGGGTCATCTTGAAATCAAGAGATGAGTAGATCTTGAACAAGATAGTCATCGAAGAACTGGCCGGAACATCCTCACGCGCCGGATTATTAGGTTTGATGGTTGAAAAGTGGTCACCATTTGAAAAAAATTATATGGTAGGGTCGGAATGATGACACGACCCTACTGAGAAAGAAGATTATATGAGTAGGTCGGAATGATGGCACGTACCTACTAAGGAATAGAAATTATATGGGTAGAGTCTGAATGACGACAAAACCCTACTGAAAAATAGAAATTATATGGGTAGGGCTGGAATGACGACACGACCCTACTGAAAAAGAGAAATTATATGGGTAAGGTCGGAATGACAGCACGATCCTACTGAAAAAGAGAACTTATATGGGTAGGGTCGGAATGATGGCACGACCCTACGCAAATCAAATATGAGGAGTCACCATAAAGACGCATGGAACTACGCAAATTAGATCTAAGGAGTCACCGAAAAGACGCACGATGCTATGCAACTCAGATATGAGAAAGTAGTCCGAAAAGATGCACGGTACTACGCAAATTAGATATGAAAAAGTAGGGAAAAGAAGTGTGGTGGCCAACTTTTGCTAATAGGACACTACATTACAATCCCTTTCCAAGTAGGATTATATATGCTATTCCTATTCCTATTCCTACTCATATTCTAACAGTAATCATTTATATGTACTGGAAAGGAGGGAAGGGTACATTAGTCATTTAGCAACAAGTCCAATAAGTAGTTAAAGTTAGTTAGAAGCACTTAGCTAGTCGGTTAAGGAGAAGTAGCACAGCTTACATATACCGAAACGTATCTCTCTTGTATGACATTGATTTTCCTGATAATGATCATTCTCTTCCTCTTTTTCTCTCAACTCTCTCTTGAGTAGCTTCCACTGTAAATTGTTCAGGGATCATTCTTCCCTAATTGATTCCTTAAGTTTACAGATTATAGCAATCTCAGATTAGTACACTCCAGCCACAAACTAGCAGTATAGGCAGTAACCTGTAAGTGCCTCTTGTGAGGTCATGAGGCAGACCTATGCATGTTTGTAAGAACGCCATGTTCATCTCTTTTGTTGTTCCAATTTTCGCCGCAAATTCACATTCTACTGATGCTTTCTACTCTGGTTCTGCAGCTAAAGTTTGAGGATTCTGAAATTGTAAACTTCAAATTGTCTGAATTACCCGTGGTGCGCTTGCGGGAAACTCCTTGCTGAGGGCCTGTGCACTCCCGGGATTAGTCAGGGATCGAAGTGTCTCGGACACCTGGTGCAAGTCAAAAAAAAAAAAAAAAAAAAATTGTTCAGTTGGGTTCAATTATATCAATGTAAATGTAAACCTTCGTTATACTACCAGTTGTTTTCTCAGTAGGAGAACCTAGCATGTCTCATTCAATTCTAATATCTAATGACAACATAAACTTTGACTTATCATCTTACAATGTAAGATTTTCTGCATGTCAGGTTGCTCGTAACCTGGGAAAAACTTTGCGTGAATTTCAACCTACTATCAGAGAACTTCAGGTAGGTCCGTTTGATATTTGTCTAAGTTTCTATGTTTCCTTTAATTCTTACAAGCAGGTTTTGACTCTCATGGCGCTCTTATCTTTTGCATGAAGGATGTTTCAAGGGAATTCAAGAGCACACTTGAACGAGAGATTGGCCTTGATGACATTAAAAGTTCAGGCGAAGACACAAGAAATTCTAGCACAGTGAGGCCTTCAGCAGACGACAGCTCTTCAAGACAGGTGGCTGATCCCAGTGAGTCATCAGATCTTACATATTTATGCCATTTGTGTTTTGTAAAATTAGTAGTATGTTTATTTTTCATTGACTTCAAATAACCTTCAACTTCTTGGACTTTTTTTTTTTTACTTCTTGGACGTTTTAATTATCATATGAATGTTTCGGAGGTTGTATCGATACCTGACAGAAAGTACCAAGTGTATGAGTGCACTTATCATATTAAAGAACGGTTGAGTTTGCGCATCTTTTACTTTAGTTTGAGAGGTGTTCAGTTGGCACTATGGTAAAAACTGCAGTTTACAATTCATGGGGAAAGAAAGCCAACTACCACTAATATGTAGGTTTAAAACACATTAAGTTTTCTGGGTTGTTTCAGTGGGCTAGATTAGACGTACTGCTTGAATAAAGGTTTCTTGATTTTTGAATTTGTCATGAAGATAATATGTCTTTATCCTGCCAAGTGAGATGGAAATGGGATCAGTTAACTGTAATTATTCCTTTTAGTTTCACATGTAAGTTCATTTTGTGAGTGAAACATGTTTAGTTAAGCATTGGTTAGGAGTTCACCAGTAGAGTTGCAAGATCCAATCCTCATCTATCCTTGGTAAAATTTGTCTGCAGAAGTGGTCTGATCTTATGGCAACTGTATTTCATAGGGTGATGTATAATGTATTGAAAGTTCTGGAAGGTTTTTTGTTGAACTTTTAAAAAAGACAATTGTGCTATTGTTGGTTGCACTCTTATTGCAAAAGAAATTTTAGATAGTACTAACTATTCTCCTATTCCTATACAAGGTAATGTCAATCAAAACCCACAACCAATCTTTACCAAGACCTCAACCGTCACCAACAGAAACACTAGTGGGTTTTGGTGGCAATAAATACTTAGTAATTTAGGTGGCACTCAACGAAGCTCTAGGTTAGCCTGTAATTGGGTGTGCGAACGAAGTCGAATATTGGAAATTGATAAATAGAAGCTAAATATAAGGTGTAGGGTGCTGTTAATGGTGTGAGGCCTTTAGGAGAGAACCAAGCGTGTTTGACCCAAAGTGGACATTATCAGACCATGCTAATTGCTAGGTGTGTCTTTCGGTGTAGTTAAGTCGACAAAGCTGTAGGATTGCAAGATCTCTAATAGGCCAAATTAAAATTGACAAGCAAAAGGCAAGTCAATTGAAATTGAATAGCAAAAGGTAAGTCAATTCCAATTTCCATCTAGGTGTGTGATGAGTGCTTGTTTGCCTTTACATCAATTCAAATGACTACACCTTCTATTTCTTTCTCGGGTTCTTGAATTTAGGAACATCTACTCTGAAAGAACATGCAGTCTGACAGTGTAATTTCTCAGTATGTCTGGCGAAGCTCATTTAGTTCTTTTTTCCCTTTATTATTTGATTTTCCATTGGAGATAGACCTTCTTCTCCTTAATCATATGGGGTACCATTAGCCTGTTTATGTCTTTCACCCGTCCTACTGAGCTTTCTCTTTGAATAAGATCTAAATTCCAATGACAGGTTCATTAGATATCTTACAACTCGGAACTCTCGATATTCTGACCCAGGTTCTCCACCAATGTGAACCCCAGTTAGATTCAGGCATGCTACTTATACTGTTAACAGTAGTTATGTGAGAACATCTCTCACTCTTTTGGCCACACACTGACGAGATTTGTGAGTTTAACACTCTGGCAGTCTTGGCAGAGAATGATAGAGGTCTCTCATTTTGGTTCATATTTGGACCCACATTTAGCGTAGACCATAGAATATTGATAAGGTGGGGTATGCTCTGGACTCCTTGAATTTTTCAATTCTTTGCGTGAAAAAAAAATCTTGCTTCTACACTCATTTGCACTTTGTGGAATAACTACTTGGATTAAAAGAAATTCTGTACAGAGAGCCTGTGTTTGAGAGGGACAGACATTGCTTTCTAACTCAGGATGCACTTTGTGCATTGGACTACCCTTATATATAAAACATCGAGGGGTGCATGAAGAGTTCATGGAAACCTTGGGCGCTCGTTCCACACATTGCCTTTCGAGGATTCAAGTTTAGTTCTTCTAACATTATATCGAACGCTTCAATGGATTCTAATGCGTAAAAAAAAAATTTAGACACTAGAGAACTTTCAGTCACTGCAAGCAGAGGTGTTTTGGACTGTTTGGTGTTTCTGAATTATCTGAAGTAGAAGAGAATTTCAAAAGATTCCGTAGCATCAAAATGTGTGAAAACTGGCTAATTTCCTTTGTGAAGAAGGTTATCTAGGAGGATTTTAGTTGTTTTGAGCGCACATGACTAGCATGAAACTAGATTTTGATGAAGAAATGTGATACATCTGATAACTGAAGGAAGGCAATCTTGCATTCTTGTTTGCATTTCTACCTCGTGATCAATGCTCATTGCTTGGCATTTTATTCCTTATCTGAAGAAATGTGATACATCTGATAACTGGAGGAAGGGAATCTTGCATTCTTGCTCACATTTCTACCTCGTGATCAATGCCTAAGTTGCGTGGCCTCTTCACTTTCAGTGCCGCACCCATGTCGGATTCTCCAAAAATACACTAGTTTTGGCGAATATGACACATATCCATTGACATTTTTGAAGAGTCCGAGCAACATAGATCAATGCCCATTGCTTCTTCGTTAGCTGAAGACCCAAAATTGCAAGAGCATTTTATTCCTCGTCTTTCATTCATAGTATCCAACCTTTCAATCAATGGTTGCTGCTGCAGGGAACCTGCAGAATATCCACTATTGCAATATTGAAAGTGCGTTTTTGGTCCTTATCTTGGACCATTTTTACCTACTATTATCCATAGTCGTCTTCTGCAATTATTGTTTTTGGCATTATATCATAGAATAAGCAAATCAGTTTTCCATGCTCATTTGTGTTTTTAGACTAAGTAGTTACATATCATGTAAAGAATTTCATTATGTAATTCTTACAAAAATGGCAGATGGTTCTCCATCACCAAAGATGGCTTCCATGGGTGAAGATGACTTGGATAGGCTGATGAGAATTGCTGATGCTGAAAAACAAGCTGAGAAAGACCTGGCGGCCTTACTTGAAAGTCGGTCTGAATCCCAAACAGTGTCACAAGGTAAGTAGATTTACATAATAAAGATCAGATCACCATTCCTTTAGGTTTATACTGTAGCAACCATTGTCCATCTCTTAAATTGCTGAACTCCAGATGCCTGTATTTTCTTATCTCCTGATGGGACTACACAAAAGTGCTCTTCTTTGGATATTTGTTGTTCTCAATAGCACAATAAGCAATCCACTTCTTAAGTTATTTTCTCCTTTACCTTATTTTCTGTTGTGGAGCAGGGAAGGTGTTTTGTGTAGATCAAGTCGAGCTGTTATGACACATTCTATTCATGGGATGCATATAGAACTTTTTGGTGCAATTGTTGTTTTATTTATCCTGAAGGAACTAATCGGTGTTAATGTTTCTGAAGTAGCAGATGATTCTTCTTCCTCAGATAGAGCATACTCAACTGAAGAGTACTTGAAGATGACTGAGGAGCAGCTAAAAGCAGCTGCTCAACAGCAGAATGAGACAACTACTCCCAAGCAAATCCCCTTCGATGCTCAAAGTCCGTCACAAGGTTAGTAATCTGTGCACATAGAAAACACCTCTTTACCATGAATCATCTCTTAAGTTGGTGAAGTCCTGAAATCTGGTCACTCTTGTTGTTCCCTAAAGTGCTCTATTTCTATTTGGATACTTATTGCCTCGTTAATACAATAAGAGATCCACTGCTTGAATTATTTTCTCCTTAACCGTTAATATTCTGTTACAAAGCAGGGTACATTTATACTAATTGTGTTCTGCAACCAGAGTTGATATGACATTCTATTCATTGGAGGCACTTTCGAACTTTTCAACTCGATTGGTTGTTTTCATCCATAGGGAACTAACTGGTGTTGAATTCTGAATTAGCAGATAGTGCTTCTTCAGCTGATGGAGCATACTCAGCTGAAGATCTTTCGAAGGCAGCTGCGCAGCAGAATGAGATGTCTTCTCCCCAGCAAAGCCCCTCAAACGCCCAAAGCCAAACACACGGTTAGTAATTTGTGCATGTTAAACTTCTTTCTCTATGTGAGTTATGTGGCGTTTATTCTTAGAGCATTATACCCCAGAAACTCCCGGAGAAGTTGCATCGATGATCTCTTCTTCCACGAAGCCCGAAAGTGAGACATAGAGCAGCTAATGGTGCGATTTTGTACTGTAGGGTTTGTTCTTCTTCTTCTTCTTTCTTTCTTTCCTTTTTTTTTTTTTTTTAAACAAAAAGGAAATCATTGAATGTTGTTGTATTATTCTTAAAATGCTTGATAAGCTTGAAATGGTTTGCTGGGAGAAACAATTTTGTACATTGGTAGAGCCACTGGAAGTGTTGTACCACATTTCACTTAATCAGTCCTCCTCTGTTGTATTGTATAAATTAAAGATAAAAACTCACACGTGATACTGATTATGTTTAAACTAACACTATTACATATTATAGAAAATATTTACTGCGCCTTTCTCACTCAATTGACACAAGTGAGACTTTTTTGTTTCACAAATAATTTGTGACAAATTGGTGGACACAACTGACTTGGCACAAAATAAAGTTGCGTCTGTTTTGTTGGTCTCACTTCTAGAAAAGAAAGTGGCAAGATGTTCCTCCAATAATTAAGCTCATGAATTTTTATTTTTACTTTTTAATTATTTCATATTGTTTACAATCAGGTAATTCTCAAATTAAATAATTCGCAAGCAACCTTGCAAAAAGATTAGTAAATCCTTTTGGTTTTGTAATATTGGTCAATTGATTTTGGAGGTCCCAACTAGCTTCAATCCTTGGTGAACCTAACTATTTTACATTTTAACTCTTTTCTCTTAATTTACAAATAAAATTAAAATATTTATATTTACTGGAAGATACATAATACATTTTCATCAAATACAGAGACTTTACGCCAGGAAGATTATGATTAAAAAAAGGAAACGAAAAGAAGATAAAATTGCAGCGTGACTTGACGCTCATATAAGATACTTTCATTAATATCAATATATCATAAACTCTGATGATCAAGAGCCAAAGACCCTTATACTATATCGAAATCACGTCACGTAAAAAAGAGATTAGCCCATTGATCCTTCAAATGAGGAAAAAAAAGGAATATAAATCCTACTAGTGCACCTTTTTGATCCCCTTAAAACAATTCATATTAGAAATTCACAAATCTAATTAATTTATTTCGCATAGTTGAAGGACCACTGTTCCAATTTTATCACTCACTACAATTCAACCATGTAGTATAAGCCATTTTTGTAGATACAAATAGTTAAAAACAGACGAATATACCATTTTTGTAGGCACTTCTGTTTAGTTACTATTTGTAGGCTTCTTGTAGAGTTGTAGTACTATAGCAAAATCATGAGAGACATCAGACAGTAAGCACTAACAAGTAACAACATTATTCTTTTATACATAACTTACCAGATAGAGAAACATAGAGCAGAAGAAAGCAATAAATAAAATAAAATTAAACAACCCCCTAAACATAACACTCACTTAAAGCAAAGATAAAGTTCTACTTGAATTTAAAACTTAGGAAACTAATTAAGCTTCCATAAGGAACTCTCTGTCCTTCTCCAACCTCTCCATAGCATTTGCTTCCAAGCTAATCTCCACATCAATACCTTTTCCTCCATTTTTCTCTGGATACAAATACACCATCCCATCAAACCTATTGTTCGATCCACTCCTCACAATCTCCGGCTTTCCCCATCCAAAATCCACCTCATAAACCTTAAACCTCGGCGAGCTTCCAACAGCCACACAGTTCACTCCAGCATCCTTGTACTGAAATATCTTCGGGTTACTCTCCCACTCCTTGTTCCTTTCCTCAATTGCCCGCGCATCATGCTTCACTATTGCTTGTTGTATCATCCCTGCTGCAAACTCAATAGGATGTGCCATCAATAATCCTGCTGCAGTCACTGTGAAAATAGCCTGGATTAGGTTTCCAAAGTAACTCTCAGGCATTGGAGGGTCTACTCTTTTCCTGCAATCAGCGAAGACAGTGTAGACTGTGTAGTCCTCCGGCTTGAGCTCGCGAGCACGTGTGACAGCGAGCCACACGTGTGCTGAGAGCGACTGGAACGTGGAGAATTGAGTAAGCGAGCCTTCTGGCGGGTTGGCATTGACCTTTGATTTGATCTGGTCAATTGCTGACTCGGAGAACTTGAACACCCTCTCGCAAAGAGGTGGGTCCACGCTGGCTGAAACATCACCATTGGTTGCTGACTTGGCATGCTCGGGTGCGTCTGATGGTTTCGAGAGGTTGAGCTTGACACGTGTGTTACGAGCCTTGGTACGATCGAGGAAAGGTGGGACTGCAATGGCGGTGGCCCCACTGCAGACCTGGGCCCACGAGTTCATGAAGTGCCACGTGGAAGTACCATCCAGCACAGCATGATTAAATGCTAATCCCATGGAGAGCCCGTCCTTGAGCTTTGTGAGCTGTAAGCAAGTTGGCCAAAATAATATGAGACCACAAAATTAGTGATCAATGGGGTCCAACAAATTAATTACTACTACTAACTACTCTGCAATTTTTTCAGTTGAAATTAAATGTAACACAAAATGACAAAATATTCATCAATCAGATCAATGTACGTTAATTTGCTGTAAGAAGCATACAACTCTAAATTGGCAATCTTAATAAACGGATAGATAACTAAAAAAGAGTTAAATCACATAACAGTAAAGAATATAGATTATCAGTGAATAAAGCTTCTCAATATCTTGCTAAGGTGGTAAGACACAAAAAATGCTCAAACCAAAAAGGCAATGCATATAAATTTAGAGTACATGCTTCTTACATCTCGGACCCGCAAGCTTGAAATAGTCTATCGTAGAAATATAAGGTAGCGTGCATATAATAAAACATTGCAAACGATTCGTGCATTGGAATGCCCTTTTATATAAATATTTTTATTCTACACTACGAGATCTACTAGGATCCAAGATTTGGTAGAAGCCTTTCACTTTTGAGTAGTAGTCTAAACAATTCTTTTTAAAGTTACACTGATTTTGTACGTACTCATTTATAGTTTATACCACAGCGAATATAAGTTAGTTTCTAGATTTTCCCCATAGAGACAGTCATGGTGTTATGATAGTACTAATTAAATTGTATCTTGACCTGCTACTCAATAACTGTTAGAGTGGGTAAAAGTTTCACATTGATTGAGGAATGGACTAGTGGTTTGCTTATATGGACTTGAGCATTCCTCACCTCTCGAGCTAGCTTTTGAGGTTGAGTTAGGTCCAAGATTCATTTCTTTATCATGGTATCAAAGTCAGGTCCATCCCCGTTATGGGCTCCCGGTCCACGCGCCAAAAGTCCCACATTGATTGGGGAATGGACTAGTGGTTTGCTTATATGGATGGACTTGGGTAATCCTCACCTCTCGAGCTAGTATTAGAGTAGGTAAAAGTCCACATTGGTTGGGAGCTAACTTTTAAAGTTGAGTTAGACCCAAGTTCATTTCTTGATCAATAACTTATATATATGCAAAAATATTTAAAAAACTCTCTCTATACAATGTAATTCCATTAATGAACGGAATACAATGTAAAATTCAATAGCTAAAATATTTAAAAAACTCTCTATACAATGTAATTCCGTTAATGAACGGAATACAATGTAAAATTCAATAGCTAAGTTATCTGATTGTGTAAATTTTTTTTTACCTGCACGGCGAGAAGAGGTCTATGAAGCCCTTCCAAATTCAAGATCTTGTTATAAGGAATCAAGTCTTGGAATTTGGAAGTGCCTTCTTCATCAGTAAAATCAACTATTTCAATCCCTTGTGCTTCAGCCACAATCACCTCCATACCATCCATGTCATCATCATACTCCACTTTAAAAACTCCCTCGTCATCTTTTCCCAATTTACCAGCAAGTTGATAGAAATCTTCCAACACCAAAGCCAGCCCATCTTTCAACTTTTCCACCGTTTCGTCAAAGTTTTCAACACCTTTGTAAATCATCAACTTTTGGTTGTAATAAAAAGCTAAGTAAGGTAGATCAAATGTAACCAATTGACATTCTTGTTTCCCTATTGGTTTTTGAGGCTTCACATTGTTTTTTTTCAAGATTTTCACATTTGTAACGGCAACTTCCTCCTTTGTCATGGCTAATTAATCTCTTTCTCTTTTGTGTGTGTGTGTGTTATAAGATAGAAAAATGATCCAAGATAGGCGATATACTTATACTAGTAGAATTATAGTAGTGAGTTGAGAGTAATAATAATGGTCCATAATAGTGTTATATTGGGAGCGGTTGGGGTGCATTTATGAATTACATGAAGTGTAGTTGGATATCATTTATTATTGCTATCCTTAGCTACTGCATTAGATGGCAGTTGAAGAAATTATTTCTCCTTTCCTTTTATTAACTTTTGTTTTGTTCTTAGTGTTTTAAGTCAAATATAGATGATTGATGCCCACACTAACAACAAGCTTATTACTACGTAGTAGGGGCATTGGTTTTCTCGTCAAGGATAAATTAAACCATTTTATGTGTCGAGTAATGTGTCTTTTGTAAATCTCATGTTATGTTTGATTTTTTCAGTAGTTAAGTGCAAAGCCGTGCCATGTTTTCCAAATTGTACCTAATTATTAGTTCATACTTGAAATCTATGGATTTATCATCTGACTTTCTGGTTACCCTGATGTTATGGGTAACTTAAATTCGGTTATTAACTTGTCATTTTTGTTTGAATTTAAGTTTTATATATGCAGTAATGAATGGTGTAACCTCAAGTGAACTGTCCCGCTCTTAGCTTGGGTTCTTGATTAATGTGGCATTCCTTGTTTGCTCTTTCGAATATTGAAGCAAGCGGCAATTCTTGCCGTGGAAAAAAAACCTTGTTATTCTTGTCAATGAATAAGTACACTAGATCAGAATGTTTATTTTTAGTATCATGTATGTGGATTACTTAAATCAATTATCCTGATCACACTAGCTACATAACCATCTATTTAGTGTCTTGTTTTTTTTTTAGTTCCCATTCGGTGTTTGGTACCCGCATTGGAACCCGACTAATCCGGATTCGTGCTGGATAGGGCTCCATTCGGGGGTTGTGCTCCCAATAGAGTTTTTTTCATGCCCAGGATCAAACCCTCGACCTCTGATTAAGGATGGAGCAGCCCCATCCACTGCACCACAACCCGTGTTGGTTATTTAGTTTCTTGTTACTCCATGTAACACAGGAAATATAACTCATTTGGGAGGTCACAGAGAATAGACTCATTCATAGAGTGAGTTTAATTAATCAAATCAGATCACCTATAGAGAAAAATTATAAGTAGACTTTTTGATAAATATTACTCATTAGTAACTTAAAAATGGTAGGTAGCTTCAACAACAATAATAACATATTCAATGTATTCCTACAAAGTGGGATCTGGGAAGAATAAAGTGTATTCAGTCCATACCACTACCTCAGATGAAGTAGCGTCTGTTTTCGACAGACCCCAGCTCAGAATAGATAACAGTATAACAAATAAAAAACATAAACGCAAACAATAAAAAGGGATATCGCACCACCAGATGATAAAGAAAACAAGACAATCACAAGGTAATACTATAAAGTATTTATTTGAAAATCATAGATATCACTAAAACACTATGAACAGGAGACTACAAGAAATTATAGACACAGATGCAAACAAAGCATTCTTCCCTACTATTATGGACGTACTCCTACCCACTAATCTCTCTATCCTAATCCGCGTCCTCCATAACTTCCTATCAAGGGTCATGTCTTCTGGGCTTTGACTGCTCCATGTCATGCCTAATCACCTCCCTCCAATAATTCTTTGGCCTACCTCTACACCACCTAAAACCATCCATAGCCAGCCTATTACACCTCCGTATAGGAGCATTAGTGCCCCTTATCACATGTCCGAACCATCGCGACCTCACTTTCCGCTTCTTGTCCTCCACCGAAGCCACTCCCACCTTCTCCCGAGTAATGTCATTTCAAACCCTATCCCTCCTAGTAAGTACACACATTCATGCAACATTCTCATTTCGATCACCTTAAATTTTTAAATATGAAAGTTCTTAACTGACCAACACTTGCTTCATACAATATAGCCATGTAACTGCCTTTCAGTAGCTTATTATCACAAATTAAATTAAAGTGCAAAATGGTTCAATCACTAATAAAACACTGGCCCCTAGAGGTTGAAAATGGGAAGTTGGGAAAACTAGCCGTCATTAATTGTTCAAGCAACTGTACATTTAGCTTTTTCCCGTTGATTAATTAACATTCAACAACATTATCGTCAGGCGTCTCAATCTTATTTTTAAGCTCTAATATTATAATTTTCATTTTTTTTCTCAATCAATTCTTTTATTTTTAATGCCTCAAATGATCACAATATCATAGTTTATGAGCTAAATTCAATGTAAAACTCTATTTGAATTTTTTTTCTCCTAAAAATATGAGCTGTTTTTTTTAAATGCTAATATATATATATATATATATATATATATATATTATAAAAAATTTTACATGAAAATATGGGATCTCTAAAATTTTGAAGCCCTAAAACAATTGCTGAAATAGCCTAATGAACGAGACATCCCGACCATACAATATAGATCAATTATGATATTGAAAGGCCTTCAAACCTGTCCGGTTTGGCGTTTTAATGTGATCAAGCACTCTATACTCCATAGTCAATGACTCAATGGCCACAATAAATAGTATACTTTTACATCATCATGCAAAGGTAAAGCAAAAGTAAATAGGTTTAATCTATATATAGCTTGTCTTATACTAATTTTTAATTAATTCGTTCTATACACTTCTTCTTTAGGAGAAAATTTTGTACTCTCTCCGTCTTATATTAATTAGTATACATACCCGCGTGATGCGCAGATAATATTCAAGTAATATTTCTGATTGCTTCATATTGAAATGTCTTATTTGAACCTATTAAATTATATATCTTAATAAAATCATTTATCATATTAATTCTCAATAAAAACAAAATGAGAAAATAAAATAAAAAAGATCTCTACCCATCTCCCCTCATCCCCACATCATTTTTTGAATATAAACGTTTTTCTACCCCTTCCCCCTCACGCTTCCATCCCACCCAATCTCCCCCCACCCCTACCCAATTCCCTCATAGCTAATCAAATTTATACGGAAAAACAATCATCTAATTATAAGCAAAAATTATGTTTCAGATTTTCCTTTATAATATCATTCACAATTAAAAGATGGTGGATTGTTAATAGCCTTACCCCCCCCCCCCCCAAATCAAGTATATATATTAGTAAAAATAATCATATAATTGTAAAAATATTTTTATGTTTCAGATTTTTTAATCATACGTCTATAATTTAAAGATTTCAGATTGTCAAAAACAATTTGAATTTTTATTTTGTTGTCCCTCCATATCTTCCGTGCAAAATTTTATAAATAGTAATATTTGTATGATGATTTCTTCATTATATTCTCAAAAAATCATTTAAATTTCCTCCCCTCCCCCCCCCCCCCCCCAAATCCTCCATGTATATTTTTTCTATTGTTATTTGATTACCTTAGTTTTTCTAATTTGACCTTGAATTAGATTATATTTTGTTTTACACATATAAGTAATTTAGTTTCCTTCTCTCTAATCTCAAAATATAAAATAAAAATAGATAAATTTTGTTATGCATGAAAAAATATAGATTAGAATAAGATTTCAAAATAATATATTTTGTTAGAAGTGGTTATAATTTAAAAGTTAAGTCAAACATTTTTACATCTATCAAAATATAAATTTATCTCATATGTTTGATTTAAAAAATTTTCTTTCTTTTAAATTAAATTGAAAAAATTTACTAACATGTCCTTATAACAAAAATGAATTTCATAATGCATGTAATTTTTTTTGAATATGAATTTTAAAGTAGAAAGTAAAACCATGATTTTTATTCTAATAAAAAGAATTTTAATATATAACATACGTGCATTATGTTTAATTAACTCCAAGTTACATTATTAAATGTACTTTTTTTAGATTGTAATTTAACATTCAATGATTATGACTCAATCTCAATTACTAAAAATTATTTCATTTAGTTTTCTAAATTTTTTATTTTATTTTTATACTAAACATAATCAATTAAAAAATAAACAAATAGAGTTGTAGATTTTTAAGTAAAATCAAGAAAAGAATAAATCAACTGAAACCTAAATACCTGCAAATTTTATTTTATAATCTTCACAAAAAAATTATTTTATTTTATAGTAATATGCTTTATAAAGTTATCCTTCTACTTAAGATTGCATTATTAAAGTAAGTGTCTAAATAATTAATTTTTGTAAAATTTTATTTAAATAAAAAAGAGAATTTTAGTCATCAATTAGAATTAAAATTAGTACAGTAATTACTTTTATTATTGAGCTACCACGAAAATGATGATTTGAATTTTAATAAATCAGTCATTCTCTTGCAATAAGAAGAAGATGAAAAATAAGATAAGAAATGTTATACATGCTATTAAAATTTAAAATAGCAAAATATCTAAATATTTTAAAACTGCAAATTCACATGATTATTTTTATCTTCAAATTGTAATAAACTAATATAGATAATGTCATTTTTTTCTATTCTTTAATAACCAAGTTAAAAGAGAAAAAGGAAGAACAAAATTTAATTTTCTAAAAATAATTTATATGTATACGTGCATAAATTTAAAGCATGAATATTTTTATTATTTTATATGTTTACAAAGACAATATTTCTCTTTATTATTTAAATCATAATATATTTTTCTTTTAATATTTTTACATTTACTGTTTTATTTTATTTTCTTTTTTGTGCTAAGCAAGTTCTCTCCGTTTAGTTAATTTTATAAAAAAATATTAAAACATATCTTCTTTTTTACTTGTATCTTTTTTTTCTTTTTGTTACCTTTCATTCATATTTTCACTATAAAATATTTTATTTTCACCGTCAAAATAATTGAGTTAAAATATTGCAAATTGTATGAAAATAATATTTATTTATTTTAAATTTTCTCCAACCATTTTAGAACCTACAATTTTCTTTGCAATGAACTGCAAAAATTGTTCATAAGCATAAAATTTTAAAGTTATGAATAATAATTTTTCATTATATTCCTCAATCAAATCTCAAACTTAAACCCTAATAATCAAAGTTTACTTAAAATAGCAATTACTTAGTCTAACATTGTGTAATAATAA
The DNA here is from genome assembly GCA_030864225.1 of Capsicum baccatum var. pendulum. Classification (NCBI taxonomy): domain Eukaryota; kingdom Viridiplantae; phylum Streptophyta; class Magnoliopsida; order Solanales; family Solanaceae; genus Capsicum; species Capsicum baccatum. Next base: position 77,828,863 of record CM061552.1, read on the forward strand.
TTTTAAGACTGTATTTAATTAATTTTACAAAATTATAATAAAAAAATATCACTTACTTGAATTCAGACCCGAATATAATAAAAATAGTTGTTAAACATCACCATCATCTGCAATAAAAATAAAAGGTCAAATCAGATAAAGTTTTTTTCTTAAAATAAAGAATGTAATAAGTAAATTCATAAATAAACCTATTAATCAGTAATCAATAATAGAAAGAAGAAAACTTAACATCACATAACAGAATCTGAGTGAATATATACAAGAGAGATGATGAAGGAAGAATTCTATTCCAATTCAATTTTCATTTAAAAATACAACTTCAAATATCCTTATGCTTATTATCTTAATTTGAATTAAGAGAAATATTTAAATTCAAATATTCTTATCCTTATCTTTTTAAAATTTGACATGCTTAACTTAAATATATTCTTGAATTCAGAGAAAAATTTAAAATCAATGAGATTTATTCATATTTTTTTTATAATAAATACTAATAAAATAAAAAGATTAAATTTAATTCTCTTCCTTATAGCTAATATGTTGAATGTCAAAAAGAAAATAATTACCTTCCCATCACAAAACAAATTTACTTTTAAAAATTAAAAATACTTCCGCACAATTACTAAAAACGGTTGCCAATAAACTTTCAATTTTTAAAAAATCGTTTACCATATTAACAAAGAATAAGGAATTCTTTTAACAAATATTCATAAGTCTATTAATATAAAGCTATGTGATAACATTTAAATTTTTTTAAAAAATCTTTCTTTAATTTTATATTTATCCATTATCCTAATCGGTGAAAGATTTTGAATTAGATAAACTTCTTTATCATTAGCCTATTTCTTTTTTCTCCATCATTATGAAATTATATTATTATTATTATTATTATTATTAAATTACTATAACTTCATCTTTAATTTAACATTTAAATAAATTATATTTAAATATATTATATAACATTTAACTTTTAATAGAAATAAATTTATGAAAGAGTATAAGTCTATTTAGAACATAAAGATAACATTTAATACAATTCATATTTATCTTATAATTTATATTTGAATTGAAAGAATGATTTGAAATCAAACTCAATGTGACATCAGTTGTTGTTGTTGTTGTTGTTGGAATTCAATTCCAATACAAATTCTATTTATATTCAAATTTTTTGTTGTCGTTGTTGTTGTTAGAATTCAATTCCAATACAAATTTTATTTATATTCAAATTCAAATATCATATCATTTCTTATAAGAAGATCAATATATTATTCTATCCTTATCATTAGATTTTTTCAAATAAAATTCATACTTATCCTGTTATAAAATTGTTATTGTTATCTTATTATTATTAAAACTACTACTTACCAGAACAACGTATTACTACTGCTAAAACTACAATTTATTTATTTATTATTATTATTACTATTATTTATTTAATATAATTCAATTTATAATATTTATTATTATTATTATTATTATTATTATTATTACCACCACTTCAATTATAATTACTACAACTACTATCACGTTCTTCAAAAAAATTAAAAGTGCTGCTACGATTTTTATAAAAAGATATTATTATTATTATTATTATTATTATTATTATTATTAATATTAATATTATTATATTTTTAATAAAAGTCTTGTCTAGGCCTAAGTTTCTTTTTTTTAAAAAATTTACTGCATCTTTTTTATTGGGTTAAAAAGCTGTTCTAAATGACCCACATTTTTTTATTTTTAAATTTACTGCATCTTTTGAAAGTTTCAAACTTTCTAATATTTTTTAATTTAATTTTCTTATCACAACATCATTAAATATTATCTTAAAAATTGTCACGTGACTAATTTAATAACTTGACATGTGACATTTTGTCTAGGCCTAAGTTTTGCTTTTATATATATATATATATATATAGATTCATCATTTTTATTTTCACATATATGTTAAGAAATTATTAGTAAGAAAGTAATTTTACTAATTCACCTTTAAAATTTCTTTTTGAAAGCTTTACAAATAAGTGTAAATAATTTCAAAAAGAATTAATTGCAAGAATAATATGAGAAAAATTAATTAATATTTTCTTGATTTAATAAAGTGATCAATTAATATATAACAATTATGTTTAATAAAATAATCAACTAATATAGGACCGAGGGTGTAACTCCTAATCAGTCTTATCAAGAGAACTTTCTATTAATCCGAAAGAATAGCGTCATTAAGGTGAACCTATTACATATATATATATATATATATATATATATATATATATATATATATATATATATATATCATAATACCTACTTTTACTTCCTTATCGACTTTTACTTCCTTCGCTCCATTTTACTCATCATATTTTGATGTGACACATTCATTAAAAAATTAATTATTGATATAATTATTTTATTCCTATTAATTGATGTTTAAATTATTATGTTTTAAAAATAGTTTGGAAAATAAGTAATTAATGCTAAGAGTAAAATAAAGAAAACTTTTTTTCCTTTTTTAATATGTCAAAAATGACAAGTATAAATAGAAATTCAATTAAAAAATAATAAAAAGTAAAAATAAATAAAGGGAGTAAAAGATAACGCTAGGTGCAATTTATTAGCCAATAGATTAATGAAGAGTAAATATAAGACAAATCACAAACATTAATAAAGATACTTTTGATCATTTTTCATTTTTTTTATAATTATAAAACCTGCTCAACATACACAAGCTTGACCATTTGTTTACTATTTTTCACCAACATAAGTATTGAACTACTTTATCCATCAAGTTTGATTTATGATTAGCAAGAAGAAATAGTAGTGTCTTCTTGTACTTTATCCATCAAGTTTGATTTATGATAAACAAGAAGAAATAGTAGTGTTTTCTTGTACTTCTAGAGTTGTAGAATTTGAATTATAATCTCTATAAATTTTACACCCACTTTATTGATAAAATTAAGGACATAGATAAATGCAAAAATAAATAGGTTTAATGGATCCATATATAGTTTATTTCATAAATTTTAATTAGACTAGTTTAACTGCATGTGCAACGTTTAATTATTTAAAATTAAATAATTTTAACTATTGCGGAGATTTTAATAAATGTAAAAGTTTAAATCACTTTTCAAAGGTTCTCCACACTTTAATATTATAACGTAAACATAAACATATATTTTAGTATAAACACATATATATTTTACCACCAGAGGTTTTGAGTGGTTGATGGATATCACTTTTGAATTTGTCATGCATTACCTCTTCATAAGTTTATGTTTCAATAAATTTTGAAACAAATAGTTTGGTTAAAGATTTTTAAGAGTTATGTTTCAATTAGTTTTGAAACAAATGCATCACTTGAAGTTTTGAGTTACAAAGAAGATGAATCTGAATTTACAATTGAAACAAATGCATTTACAATTCATTCATTTACGTTTTAGGTTCTTGAAAGAAAGATAATTTTTTGTTCATGAACCTATTAACTATTATTTAATTAATACTCCTTTTACATGTAACTTTTATCCTATAAATAGCAAATTCTTTTGTTTGAAAAGACAAGCACCCAAAAAAATTACTTTCCCCTTGAAAAACATTTGAGAGACATTGATCAAAAAGTGAAATCACCAATTCAAGAATAGAAGAGCAACATTCTTGAATGCTACTTGTTTTGTGGCTTAGTTGAATCCCGAAAAAAGAGTTGTTACTAATTCTTCTGTTTGCTTATGGGAGAGACTTCAACTATCTTCAAGAAGCTTATTATCGTGCCTCTAAGCTACGCAAGTTTATTTTGAATTTCTTATACAATCATCATTGTTGTTCAAACAATTTGAAGATAGTTGTCTCAATGGCTTCTACATCAATATCAAATAGTATTCCATCTTTGCCTAATCCTAATTTTGAAATATTTGATGGCAAAGACTTTCCTAGATGGCGTGGAAAGATGGAATTCTTTTTAAGAAGATTAAAGTTGACATATGTTCTTGAAGAACCCTGTCCTAATACTCCCAGTTCTGAGATATCATCTGATGAGACTACTTTGATTAAAGAACAAATTGTCAAGTGGCAATATGATGATTATTTGTGCAAGAATTATATTCTTGGAGGAATGTCCAATAAATATTATGATCAATATTATGTTAAATACAAATATGCTAAAGAGATACGGAACACTCTTTAAGCTATTTATTTAGCAGAAGATGTGAGTTCTAAGAAATTTCTCGTTTCAAATTATATGGAGTTCAAAATGGTTGATGACAAGTCAATCACTGAACAAGTACAAGAATCCCAACTTATAGCTAATAAAATTATTATATCTGGAATTGCTCTTGAGGAAAACTTTCATGTTGGTGCAATGATATCAAAATTTTCTCCATCTTGGAAAGAGTACCGAAGCAAACTCTTACGCAAAAAGAAAAATTTGACTCTTGAACAATTGTTGCAACACTTGCAAATTGAACAAGAGATACGATGGCACGATAATAATAGTTTGAAGGAACTTGTCATGAAAGCTCATATGGTTGAAGAAAAATCTAACAAGAAGGAACCTGAAAATAAGAATTTTTCAAAGGCAAAGAAGAATACAAATTTCAAGCGTAATGGTGTTAATTTTAAATCTGGTGAATGCTATCATTGTCACAAAGTTGATCATTATGTGCGTGATTGTAGAGTTTTCAAAGCCGAAAAAAGGAAAGAAAAAGTAAATAAAAATAAAAAAAGATGATCTTGTGGCACTGGTCACAGAAGCATTTGTAGCAGAAGATCAAGTGGAATGGTGGATAGATACCGGCGCAACTCATCACATATCAGGTAATCGAAATTCTTTTAAGACTTATGAATTAGTGGGAGACGGTAAAATTGTATATATGGGAAACTCCTCCTCTACTAAAGTTGTAGGAAAGGAACTGTTGAACTGAAATTTACTTCCAAAAAGATAGTTACATTGATTGACGTATTGCATATTCCTGATATTCGAAAGAACTTGGTGTCGGGTATGCTTCTTTCGAAGCATGATTTTAAAATAGTTTTTGAGGTAGATAAGTTTATTTTATCTAAAAATGAAATGTTTGTTGGAAAAGGTTATGTTGCAAATGGAATGTTTAAACTCAATATTGAAAATGAAAATATTTCTGCTTATCTTGTGGAGTCTCTGGACTTATGGCATGAACGTCTTGGACATGTGAATTTTAGATCCATTCAACTTATGGTGAATAATGGATTAATTAAAGATTGTAAAAAGAATCATACTACTAAGTGTCTTACTTGTAATAAATGCAAGATTACAAAGAAGCCCTTTAAGACAGTTGAAAGGACTTTCACACTTTTACAATTAATCCACACTGATATTTGTGAGATGAATTATTTGTCACGTCACGGAAAGAGGTATTTTATCACTTTTATTAATGACTAATCAAGATATACTTATGTCTTTCCATTGAAAATAAAAGATGAAATATTTGAGACTTTCAAAACATATAAAGAAGAAGTTGAAAATAAATTGAGTGTGAAAATTAAATTAATTAGGTTTGATAGAGGTAGAGAGTACTTAAAGTTAGATTTTATTAATTTTTGTGAGAAAGAAGACATTGAAAAATAATTGACCATGTCCTATACACCACAACAAAATGGTGTAGCAGAAAGAAAAAATAGGACTTTTATAGAAATGGTTAATTCTATGCTTTATTGTTTTGGTATGTCTGAAAATCTGTGGATTGAAGCCTTACTTTCAGCATGTCATATTTTGAATAGAATTACTTTCAGGAATCATGATGCATCTCCATATGAACTTTGGAATAATAAAAAATCAAATATAAATTATTTTAAAGCATAGGGTTGTTTGGCTCATTTCGATTACCAGATCAACATTTAACCAAGATTGGCTATAGAGGAGTAGATTGTGTGTTTATTGGTTATTCACAAATTAGTAAGGCTTGTAGATTTTTAAATCTTGAGACCCCAAGTCCTCACACAATTATTGAATCTTTATATGCTAACTTTTTTGAGCATATATTTCCAAAAAAAAAAAGATTTTTTTAAACAAGAAGCAAGTTTTTCTATTTCTCCTCTTAAAATGAAAATAGTTGAGCCATTGGAATAAAGTCAACCAAGATATAGTTCAAGATCAGCTAAATCAAAAGACTTTGATTTTCAAGCTTATTTGGTTGAAAAGGATCCTGAAAGTTATGCTGAAACTATGTCTTCACACAATGCTCCTTTTTCGTGTGAAGCCATTGATGATGAAATGCATTCTATACTATCTAATAATACATGGATATTATTAGATCTTCCTTATGGATCTAAACCAATTGGTTGCCGATGGATTTTTAGGAAGAAAATGAAATTCGATGGTACTTTAGATAAGTACAAAGCTCTCTTGGTAGCTAAAAGCTTTACTCAATGTAGACACCTAATTTTGTCTCTTCCAAAGTTCAATTTATTCATTTTTTACCTCTTGTTATTATACACCCTTATACATGTGATTATACCCCACAAAAATATAAAAATAACAACCCTTAACAAAATCTCTAACAAATTTTATCTTGTTTTAATCCTATCCTACCCCACTCACCCCTATCCCCATGTCACCACCCTTACACATTTTATTTTTTTTGTTTTTTCCATAACAAAGTCACATCATGGGACCCACACGATAGGAGGGGGGAGTCACTATATTTTTTCCTTTCTTGCTCCCAAAGGCATACACAAAAAAAGAATTTACACTTACACATCCATTCACATATACTGCACACAACACGTACCTTTCACGCACACAGTCCTCCACCGATATATTCTCATTCATCCTCACTTAAAAAACACACAGTTTATACGCACACATATCATCTTCTCTACAATTGGATTCTCACAGGTATCATATAAAAGACACTTAACCTCACACACATAATCTCTCACTAAAAGGACATGCACACACACACGCACTACTCACAAATCACACACCCAAGGATAAAGGAATAGAGGGAAAAATGGGAAGAAGAAAATAGATTGGAGAGATGTGAGAAGGCCGAGAGAGACAGAAATCACGTGAGAGGGGTGAAATCAGTGAAATAGAGGGGACCCTATCAGTTGGATTGAGTTTTCCAGCGAAATTATCGCTGGAATCAATTATATCTAATCGGAATCGACCATTTCTGACCATTGTTGTCGATATCCGACTAGAACGACACCAAACCCATCCGAAAAAAGCAAGAAAAATAACCTATCGTTTCATTTCTTTGACAAAAAAGTGTCGAGTTTGGGTTGTAATTCTTTGATTCAAGCTGGTTCGTGGTTGAGGTTCGGATCGAGGGTTTCAGTCCATTGGCAGCATCGAACAACTTGGGATTGAAATATAATCGAGGTCCATTTATCCATCCCATCCTCTATTCTCGTTTTGAATTTTAATTGTTGTTATCTTGAATATAATTATTTTTATGGGTCTGAATGATTCAGGTGCTTGACATGTTCGAATATGTATTGTGTGTATGTATTTGGTGTTAGTTTTGATTTTTGAAAAGTTTGAATTGATAATTGAATGAACTTAGATATGAATGATTGAATGTTCCATTGTTGAAATTGGTTATTTGGGGGTAAAAATCAAAAATTGATAAAAAAAGCAAATGTTAGTTATTCTTGATTCATTGATATCGTTGAATGTGATAATGCCATGATAGATCGAGCTCGGGTGGATAAATAGTAGGCTCGGGTAGGCAAGTTTAGAACTTTTGGATTGATGGAATGTTTGAAATATGTGTGTTTGGACGGTTTTGGTTTTGTGGTAGTTGGATCTATTCACTATTTGGCCGGAGAATTCCCCTAGGTACCTGTATTAATTTATCCGAGGAATGCCCCGAGAAAGTTATACTCGAAGATGGCGCGTGATCAAGGCCTGAGGCACCGGGTGGAGCTTAGTCTAGGACTAGTTTAGGATAGGATTTATATTTTTGCATTTTTCTATTTTGGACTATATAATTGCCTGGACACTACATTTTAGACTTGTTTTATTTTATTGTCTGATTGATTGTTTTATGTGTTTATTTGTATGGTTTATACATTCATAGTGTCAAATTAGCCGATATGCTCCACCAAGCGACCGTGGTCAAACCACGGGATCGAGGGATTCCTAACACTTTCCTCTCGGTCAACAGAATTCCTTAATCGGAATCTCTATTCGCGAATTAGTTTTAGAGTCAAAATCATTTTGAAAAAGAATTTCCAAAGGTAACTTGGCACACCCGATTTATGCCAAGTGGCGACTCTGAGTTTTGAATATAAAAGTCCTTTTCGAAAAAAATCTTCATTTTGTCACTTAATAATAAAAATCCTTTTGAACTTAAAATCAAATCTTTTAGAGTTTAAAAAAGAGGGTGTGAAGCTCTGGCGACTCTGCTGCGGATTTTTTAGAATTCGAGCTAATTTTTGGGGTTGTATCAGATTTGTTTGACATTATGGGTGTATAGACATTGTTTGCATTATTGTTCGTATTTATTTTATCATTGTTGAGTGCCTACTTGTTTTGTGCTTACAGTTTTTCTTTATGTGTTATCGATTCATATCTGGCATCATGTGCATAACCCGAGTCATTCTTTCTGCAACAAGTTCGTAGTACACGTGTTGTACACGACCTCTAGTTGAGTCACCCCTTTTTTAGAAAGGGGAGCCGTCGGTGTTATGGAGAGGGTGGAAAGCTCTCGCAGCCACTATCGACCATACGCTCCCCCGGATAGCCTTGTTAGTGGACCTCAGCGTAGGTCAACCTTTAGGTCATACTTATCTGCATCATATTGAGACCTAACGGGACCCACGTGGCCCTTTGTAAGAGACTCACCTCTAAAGCATCTCTACGTGCCAAATGTTGCATCTCTGAGGGTAACGTGGTCATTTGACGAACCGATTTGGGGAAAACATGTGTTAGCAGTAAAGTGTGTAGACAAGAAAGTGTTGAAAAAAAAGAGAGAAAAAGAAAAAGTGAGTCAAAAAAGAGTGTTTCGTAGTTTTAGAGTTCTTTATGGCTTTTGATTTTTTTCACAATCCAAAAATTCAAAAAGATTTTTTACCTTTCGCACTTATGTTCTCAAAAACATAAAAAAGATTTTCCTTTTATTCCTTTACCATGCATTCATAATTCAAAATTTTAAAAAGATTTTTTTTTTCAAATAGGAGATTTTTATAAAAAGAAAATTCAAAAAAAAAAAAGATTGTAGAAGTTTTGTACATTTCATAAAATGAAAAAAGTTGTTGGTGTCATTTTTATGTGTAGTGTCAAATTGAAAACTCAAAAAGATTTTATTTACATTGTTCATCGTCTGTCTTTGGTCATGTCTCTTAAGTTAGGGTTCAGTTCGTTATTTAATCCTTAATTGTCCAATCTGGACGAACTACGCACCCCTGATTCTCCTCTCTCGGGAGTGAGATACGTAGGCAACCTATTGTTGGTTTGGGAATCTTATTTAAAAAATTCAAAAAAAAATTTTCTTCACTCTTCACTTATAGTAGGTGTTTCACATACATCTTTAAAAGAAAACTATAAAAAAAATTTTCTTTAATAGGTCCAAGTTTCATTTTCATATGAAATTCATTGAAAATCCAAAAAGATTTTTCTTTGATCATAGGTTTCATTTTGTATAGGGATGTTAAACCTGAAAAATTCAAAAAGATTTTCGTCAATTATTTCGACAATTGTTATTTTCTTTTCTTTTTAAAGTTTCAAGAAAAAGAAAAAAGAAAGAAAAAAGAGTTTAATTAGCCATTTTGGCAAGACTTCACGAACTACGCACACCTGATTCACTCCTTTAGAGGGTGATATACGTAGGCACCCTTCTTGGGTTCGGTGATATTTTTCAAATAAAAGAAAAAAAAAGTTTTCGAAAAAGTGTTGCACTCTAACACATTTGTTACCTCTTGTTCAGTTAGTTTAAGGTGGTTGGTTTGTGGCATCCTGACTGGTCCTCCATATCACACTAAATCCAAGGAAGGGTTAGTTGTGTTCAACAAGAATATAGAGAGTGACATCATGGATCAAACAAAAAGTCAGAAAAATAAGAGTTAAAGCAAGAAATTATGAGTTTGAGGCAATAATTGATGAAAATGTATTGATCTTGGGCTAATGGGTTGCATCCTCCTCCATTCTCCACTATTGACCCTGCAAATACCTTAAGTTTTCTATCACACTTGTAAAGCCATTTTCCTACTGTTGTTGATGCACCACAGCATGCCTCAGAATCCATTCCAAGCCAAAAGCGTCTCAATGCTTCCATCACTCATTCTCTAGCCCTTCAGTGTAAATCCACCACATTGACAGCACCACTTACTGTCTGTGCTTTTGTTGCTCAACCTTCTATTGAGGCTTCCACTTTGACTATCAATCCAACGACTGTGCTTCCCCAGGTTGCTAGTGAATACATGTTCAATACTCTTGATGATCATTGCTATATTTCTGAGCCCACATCAATGTTAAATGGACCGCTAAAATTTCTTACCAAGCGGCCTAGCATTCTAGAAAATCCCGAGAAAATGATTGGGAAAGTTAAGAGTATAGAAAATAATGTGAAAAGTTCCTTGGGACTTGTGGGCTATGAAGATGTTTCATATAATAATTGGGGAATGTTTTCAAGTTTTAACCTTCCTCCAAGCTTTAAGACATTAAAATTTGAAGGGCTTGGTGGATAGAATGATTCTGTGAAGCATTTGGGATGATATTTCAATCAATCAATGAAAACTGAAGGAAAGACGAAAGAAAATGCACTTATTGTCGTACAAGGGCCAAATCAGAGTTTGAGAGGTCCAACTCACCAATACTATCAGCCTCAATACCGAGATTACATATCAAATCCACTTACTCATCTGCAACGAGGTTCCTCTTTTCAAAATCCAAAGAGTTTTATTCCAATTCCTCAATGTCCTTTGAACAATGCACAATTGTGTACTCATCCGTCTTCTTATCCACAATGGCATGCACCTGTCCCTCAACATCGTCCTCGACCCCCACAAATTTACCAAGGAACCTCTAAATCCAAGTTTCATCCGAGGCTAGAGTTCACAAAGAGGAGGAAGAAAAAGGATAATTTCACTCCTATTAGGGAATCCTATGCCAGTTTGTTTCAAAGATTGAGACAGAGGGGCATGATCACTTCTTTCCTTGGGTATACACCTGATCCACATTCAAGAAATTTTGATCCTAGTGTACGATGTGCATATCATTCTAGTATTTAGGGTCACAGTATTGAAGATTGTTGGGCTTTGAAAAGAGAAATTGAAAAGATGATTCAAGATAGATCAATTATGGTGCAGAACATTGATAGTGAGAAAAAATCTAGTCATACTGATATGCAAATCAGTGGCTAAGATGTCAGGCTGAGCAATTGAGAAGTCACCCCTCTCCCTCTTAGGAAGAGGTCTGGTAGTTTGTTTTGTTTTATTTTCTATTATACGAATTATTTCAGGATTGTAGTTCAGGATCTATCTTGTTTTGTCCATTTGTCGTTATGTTCAAACCCTTCTATCTTTCATTTTATTTAAATAGAGTGTCCCTTTTTCCTTTGTGTTTTAAATATGTGTTTTTTTTTATTTTCTTTCCACAGTACATTTTATATTGACTCAGTGATATGACATGCTAATGGAATTTTCAGCCAGATCTTAAAATCTAGTTTAAGCATGAACATTGAATCAGAGGTTTAAAGTTAGAAAAAGAGAGCATATGAGAAAATAGGTAGAGTGCTGAGACATTTGGTGACAAGTTCAAGCCTTCTTTGAAAATTAAGGACATTTATTTTGAGAATCACAAGAATAAATTGGTCATCAATTGTAAGGTGTGCCTCAATTAGGTCAAATAGTGGATGCATGATCCTATATCAAAAGAGACAGAAAGAAAATCAGCTCCACGAAATCATGATTCATTCAATGTATGAAATGTACAACAAAGGTGGAGTTGTATGCTAGAAAAGCACAGAAGAAGTAGTGAAGCACAGACTCAGTCAAAGTTAATGTTGTAAAAGATGTCACATATGATCTTCATCTCCAACTTTCAAATTGCATGTTATGTACCTGTATTTTCAAAGATTGATATAACGAAGGCATTTTATTCTGATATCCAAACATTGTGTCATCCTTTGTTTACCCCATTTGAGTCTTAGTTTTATTTTCTTTCATACACCTCTTTTGGAATCAAGATAGAGTCAGCAAAGCTCAAAAGAAAAATGTCGAGCAAAAGAATAGAGTCAAAAAATTTCAAAAAAGAAGAAGAGAAAAATATGTCCAAAAAGGAAGAAAAGAGTATCAAGAAAATTAGAGTCAGAATAATCACAAAGAAGAAAAGAGTAAAAAGAAGAAAAAGAAGAAATCAAAATCAAGTAAAACAAGAGGCCGGAACTACGTGCGACCTGATTCTCCTCTCTCAGGAGTGAGATACGTAGGCTGCCCTACTCTAGGCTTGGTCCAACCAAATAAACAATTTAGTATTTCCTAGTTAAAAAAATGGGGGCATGATTTGATCCTCATTGTTTGAGTCGATTCCAAAAGTTGTAAGTCCTACCGCACTTCAAGTGTTGTTTGAGCCTCATGCCATCCTTTCTTTCTAACCTTATCAAAAAGTTAAGGTACAACCAAAGAAAAACCTTCAGATCAATCTTTGAGGATGTTATGGCTAAGCATGCAATGGATATGATGATGCATTTGGAAACTACTTGTCTTCCTCAGCGTAAGGAATCAAGAGCAAAATAAAAATGAAAGATCCTTATTGGTGAAAACCCTCGCGGGCACTGTAAGGCAATGTTAAGTGGAGAGAAATAAAAATGAGAGAGTCTAATTGGTGAAAACCCTCATGGTCACCATAAGGCGATGGTGAGCTAAGAGAAGAATGAGAGAGGCTTGTTGGCGAAAACCCTTCAAGGTGTCACTAGCCAAATGAGGTCTTAAATACAATTGGACCAAGGAAGTAACTCAGTTTCAGGACCATTAACTCAACCACAATTGGTAGAAAGTTTGGATGGAAAAATCAAACAGCTTAATCCAAATGCATGGCATAATCATTAGAGTTGACTGCCATTTTTAGATAAATTTTTCATTTCTTTATTTCAAATGGGGATATTTAATGTCTTTTTCTTTTCTCTTTATTTTTGTTTTATTTTCTTGAGTCAGTTAACCAAATAAAAAACTATTGTCATTTTTTCTCTTGTCTTTGAGTCAAGTCTATGTCAAAATAAGGGAGAAAGTTTTCAAAACTGGCTACCAGCTTCTTCAATTGCACAAAGCAAGACAAAATCTAGCACATAAAAGAGACATAATTGTGAGCCAAAATAAGACAAGCAGAAAGTTTTGTCAACAAACAAGTTGGGAACTCATGAAATACCAAGGTTCGAAAGGGGTTTATTTGAGAAATAGGGCAAAACATAGATACTGTGTTTTTTTTAGAGTCACTCTTAATAACCTGAGTTTGGGTTAATGATACAGCAAGTCAATGATATATGCTAATGGTTGGAAGCAAGGTTAAATGTGACAATGGCAAGAGCGATCGTCATGAAAGCTAAAGCCACAAATCAACCACCATGTTTCAAACTCTCAAGTTTTCTTTGATAAAACAGGAAACATATTACTTCAAAGAAAGGACTTCAGAGCATAAACATCAAGGGCTGCAATGCCTCACTTTTACTAATGCAGGAAGAAATGTTGTTGTACAAGTTTGATAATAAAATCATGGTAAAAATTTATCATCTTATATCCCTCGGAGACATACTTATCCAGGGATTTCAGTTTTTATTTGCTAGGTGATACACTTCTTAAATTGAACCTTTACTCCTAGGAGATGTACCTTCTAGTCGAATCACTCTCCTTGACTCTTAGAAGACGTACCTTTTAGTTGAGTCGTTTCCCTTGATTTCTATAAGATGTACCTTTTAGTCGAGTCATCCCCCTTTGATTTCTATAAGACGTACCTTTTAGTCGAGTCATCCCCCTTGATTCCTATAAGACGTACCTTTTAGTCGAGTCATCCCCCTTTGATTCTTATTAGACGTACCTTTTAGTCGAGTCATCCCCCTTGATTCATATAAGACGTACCTTTTAGTCAAGTCATCCCTTGACTCCTATAAGACGTACCTTTTAGTTGAGTCATCCCCCTTGATTCTTATAAGACGTACCTTTTAGTCGAGTCATCCCCTTTGATTTCTATAAGACGTACCTTTTAGTCGAGTCATCCCCCTTGATTCCTATAAGATGTACCTTTTAGTTGAGGCATTCCCCTTGATTCCTATAAGACTTACCTTTTAGTCGAGTCATCCCCCTTGATTCCTATAAGATGTACCTTTTAGTCGAGTCATTTCCCTTAATTCCTATAAGACGTACCTTTTAGTTGAGTAATCTCCCTTGATTCCTATAAGACGTACCTTTTAGTAAAGTCATATCCTTTGATTCCTATAATATATACCTTTTAGTTGAGTCATCCCCTTTGATTCTTATAAGATGTACCTTTTAGTCGAGTCATCCCCTTTGATTCCTATAAGATGTACCTTTTAGTCGAGTTATCTCCTTTGATTCCTATAAGATGTACCTTTTAGTTGAGTCATCCCTTTGATTCCTATAGGATGTACCTTTTAGTTGAGTCATTTTCTTTGATTCCTATAAGACGTATTTTTTAGTCGAGTCATTCCCTTTGATTCCTATAAGACGTACCTTTTAGTCGAGTCATTCCCTTTGATTCCCATAAGACGTACCTTTTAGTCGAGTCATTTCCCTTGATCATATAAGACATACCTTTTAGTTGAATCATTCCCCTTGATTCTTATAAGACGTACCTTTTAGTCGAGTCATTCTCCGTGATTCCTATAAGGCATACCTTTTAGTCGAATCATTCCCTTTGATTCCTAAAAAATGCACTTTCTAGTCGAATTATTCCAATTAACTCATAGAAGATGTATTTCTTTGTATGGGATATTTTTTTTTAGTTTTGATGTGATTTCAGGAGTCCGCCTGAAGAACAGGGCAAATACATGGAAAATCAAGCAATAAGGTGAAGCAGTTGAAAAGCAAGCAACAAGAGGAAGAAAATTAAAAGTCAATAGTTGAAAAATGGCAAGTCAGGAACCCTCCTAAAGACCAAGGTGAAGAAATTGAAAGGCAATCAACAAGTTAAAGAAATTGCAAGTCAGGAGCCCGCTTGAAGAATAGGGTGATGGAGTAGCGAGTAAGGAGTCAAGAAAAGCTGCACAGATAGAGTTTTTGTAATTTCATTTATGTTTTTAACTTGTAATTTTCATTTTTGGTGTAATGCCAGAGCCGCGGACCAGAACATAGACGGGAACTCACTCGACTCTCCAACTCGATTGTCCTTCTGCCTTTTGTTTCTTTCTTTGAATAATGGTCGGGTCAAAATTTGATCTTGTTGTCTACAGTTTTGTCTGAAAACACTTTGTGTTTACACCCAAAAAGGGGCATGATGTAGACACCTAATTTTGTCCCTCCCAAAGTCCAATTTATCCATTTTTTATCTCTTGCTACTATACACCCTCATACATGTGATTATACCCCACAAAAATACAGAAATAACAACCCTTAATAAAATCCCTAATAATTTTTATCTAGTTTTAATCCTATCCTACCCCACTCACCCCATCCCCACGTCACCACCCTTACACATTTTATTTTCTGTCTTTTCCATAACAAATTTACATCATGGGACCCACACGATAGGAGAGAGGGGAGTCACCATCCTTTTTCCTTTATTGCTCCCAAAGGCATACACAAAAATAGAATTTACACATACACATCCATTTATATATACTATACACAACACTCACCTTTCACGCATACAGTCCTCCACTGATATATTCTCATTCATACTCACTAAAAAAAAACACAGTTTATAAGCATACATATCATCTTCTCTACAATTGGATTCTCACAGGTAGCATATAGAAGGCACTTAACCTCACACATATAAACCCTCACTGAAAGGATAAAGGAATATATTCTCATTCATACTCACTACTCACAAATCACACACCCAAGGATAAAGGAATAGAGGAAAAAATAGGAAGAATAAAATAGATCAGAGAGACGCGAGAAGGCCGAGAGAGAGAGAGAAATCGCATGAGAGGAGTGAAATCAGTGAAACGGAGGGGACCCTATCATTTGGATTGAGTTTTTTGATGAACTTGTCGCCAGAATCAGGCATATCTCGCTGGAATCGACCATTTTATGCCATTGTTGTTGAGACCCGACCATAACAATCCCAAACCCATCCGAAAAAAGCAAGAAAAAAGACCTATTATTCCATTTCTTTCATTAAATAGTGGCGGGTTTGGGTTGCAATTCTTTGATTCAAGATGGTTCATGGTTGAGGTTTGGATCGAGGTCCATTTCTCCATCTCATCCTCTATTCTCATTTTGAATTTTAATTATTGTTATCTTGAATTTAATTTTTTTATGGGTGTGAATGATTCGTGTGCTTGACATGTTTGAATATTTATTATGCGTATGTATTTGGTGTTGGTTTCGATTTTTGAAGAGCTTGAATTGATAATTGAATGAACTTAGATATGAATGATTGAATGTTCCATTGTTGAAATGGTTATTTGCGGGTAAAAATAAAAAATTTATAAATAAAAGCAAATGTTAGTTATTTTTTATTCATTGATGTCGTTGAATGTGATAATGCCATGATAGATCGCGCTCGGGTGGGCAAATAGTAGGCTCGGGTAGGAAAGTTTAGAACTTTTGGATTGATGGAATATTTGAAATATGTATGTTTTGATGGTTTTGGTTTTGTGGCACTTGGATCAATTGTACTATTTGGTAGGGGAATGCCCCGAGGTACCTGTATTGATTTATCCGGGGAATGCCCCGAGAAATTTTTGCTCGAAGATGGAGCGTGATCAAGGACCGAGGCACCAGGTGGAGCTTAGTCTAGGACTAGTTTAGAATAGGATTTATATTTTTACATTTTTCTATTTTGGACTATATAATTGCACTGGACACTATATTTTGGACTTGTTTTATTTTGTTGTCTGATTGATTGTTTTATGTGTTTTTATGTGGTTTATACATTCGTAGTGTCAAATTAGCCAATATGCTCGACCAAGCGACCGTGGTCGAACCACGGGATCGAGGGGTGCCAACATTTTTCTCTCGGTCAATAGAATTCCTTAATCAGAATCTTTTTTCACGAATCAATTTTAGAGTCAAAATTATTTTGAAAAAGAATTTCCAAAGGTGACTTGGCACACCTGATTTATGCCAAGTGGTGACTCTGAGTTTTGAATATAAAAGTCCTTTTCGAAATAAATCTTTATTTTATCACTTAATAATAAAAACCCTTTCGAACTTAAAATCAAATCCCTTGGAGTTTAAAAAAAGGGGTGTGACACTCAATTGGAAGATATTGATTATTTTGATACTTTTGCACCTGTAGCTCGGATGACCTCTATTCGTATCTTGGTTGCTCTAGCAGCGATTCATGGTCTTGTGATTCATCAGGTTGATGTGAAGACTGCATTCCTGAATGGAGATCTAGACGAAGAGGTCTACATGAAACAACTAAAAGGATTTGTCATTCCTAGACAAGAACGTAAAGTTTGTAAGCTTCTAATGGCTACTTAGTCAATGGTGGAGTTATCTGCATATTTAGTAAATTTCAAGAAAATTCTGGTGTTATAATATGTCTTTATGTAGATGACATGTTGATCTTTGGAACTGATATCGAAAGAGTCAAAGAAACAAAATATTTTCTTACTTCTCAATTTGAAATGAAAGATCTTGGAGAAGCTGATGTAATTTTAGGCATCAAAATTGTAAGACCAATAAATGGTTTGACTCTTACTCAATCAATCAATATTGAGAAGGTTCTAAAGAGGTTTGGTCATTTTGACGACAAGCCTTATCCTACACCATTTGATCCTAGCATCAAACTAGTGTGAAACTCTGGTGATATTCTTGATCAATTGACATATTCTCAAATTATTGGGAGTCTTATGTATGCAATGCATTGTACCAGGACAGATATTGGTTATGCAGTAGGAACTTTGAGCAAGTTTACTGGTAGCCCTGGAGTTGAGCATTGAAATGCTTTAATTCGTGTTTTAAGGTATCTAAAGGGTACAATTAATGTTGGCCTGCATTATTCTACTTTTCCAGCAGTTCTTGAAGGATACAGTGATGCTACTTGGAATTCTGATCCGAATGACTCTAATTCTGTTAATTCTTGGATTTTTACTTTAGATGGTGCAACAATATCTTGGAGATCAAAGAAGCAGACATGTATTACTCACTCAACCATGGAGTTAGAATTTATCGTTATGTCTTCTGCTAGAGAAGAAGCTGACTGACTGCGGAGTATGCTGATAGATATTCCATTATGGAGTAAGCCAATACCACCTTTGACTATCTATTGTGATAACAAAGCTGCTATATTTCGGGCTTCAAGTGATTGTTACAATGGCAAGTCAAGACAAGTTCACCTCAAACACAATCATGTGAGAAGATTATTGGAGGATGGCATAATATCTCTTCAATATGTGATGTCCAAACTCAATTTAGCAGATCCTTTGTCTAAAAAGTTAGGCAAGGAATTGATGGTACAAACTTGTAATGGGATAGGAATAAAGCCTGTTGTAGATAGATTGTACTTTATGGAAACCCTACCTAATGATGTGATCTTGGGTTCAAAGGGAAAAACAAGTAAGTTACAATTGTGAAGCACATCTATAAAATTTCCCTTTTCCCTAGAGAGTGAGTAGATGTGAATAAGTTGAGATTTTTTCTCTTGATAAATCTATAAGACCGATCTCGGTTGGAGTAAATAATAATACTCTTGATAGATTTGACAGTATTCCTACAGAAGAAAAGAATGAGATTATATTCTCTTAATAAGTCTGTACACCAATTTTGGTTGGAGTATGTAGGAACACTCTTGATAGATTTATTGATACTTTGTTATAAAAGAGAATGGGATTAATTACTCTAAATGAAATTCATAAATTATTTGGTCAGAGTTTGCAAAGTTACTCTTGATGAATGCACTGCACTAAGTATGAAGTGGAGGCCTCTTTAATAAGATTTTAATTGGGAATCTTAAAGAACTTAGCTAAAAGGATTCAGGACACATGGCCGTAAGGTGTCAAAGGATTTTAATTTTTACCGGAACATAGCAATATACGTGGAGTATTTTCTATTTCATTCAATGAACCACTTAGTTCAAGATTTGTTCACTAAGTAGTCAATGATTTAGAAAGTTATCACTAGCTAATGGTTCAAGTCCAAAAGACACCATTATTGATGCATATTGCTAGTTTGATGTCCCAAATGAATTTTACTTTTTATAAAAAAATTTGAAATAAGTGGGGGGTTGTTAAGTTTATGTTTCAATAAATTTTGAAACAAATAGTTCGGTTAAAGATTTTTAAGAGTTATGTTTCAATTAGTTTTGAAATAAATGCATCACTTGAAGTTTTGAGTTACAAAGAAGATGAATGTGAATTTACAATTGAAACAAATGCATTTTGAGTTACAAATGCATTTATAATCCATTCATTTACGTTTTAGGTTCTTGAAAGAAAGACAATTTTTTGTTCATGAACCTATTAACTATTATTTAATTCATACTCTTTTTACATGAAACTTTTATCCTATAAACTAATGAATTTGATCGCGCTTCGTGCGATTATAAATTAACTTATCAAATTTATGATATAATATTTCTAATGATGAAAATTAAAATAGTGGGATGTTAGTTCTGTTCTTTGGCACACACCGATAAAAAACTATTTTCATGAAGCTATAAGATACCAAAATCAAAATTCAAAATAAGTTATAAAAATTTATCCAATTTGCAAGACAAGATTCTTTATTAGTAAAGACAATCATTCGTGGAATTAAATTTCACCGTGAACTTTTTTTTTAAGCTCTACATGATAACTTAGAGTAATGTTTTTAAGTCTAAATACCAACTAAAAGTTAACAAAGATTTGAAACCTATTGCCATAACTTATTTTCACTACAAACTTTTTTCGAGATTGTGTTCTTGTGCTGTTATCATTTGCAACTTTCAAATATATATTAAAATTTTAAATTAAAGACAAAGAATCAAAGATACATGGAAATGAGAGGGAGACAGGAATACATAATGAAAGCGAATTTTGTTGAAAGAGTGCAACTACAACAACTAAAATGATTTGTTCATGTAAGCATAATTTGGTAGTGTGAGATATATATAGAATAATTTGTCTTTTTATCTCTCATTTTTAGCACACTATTACTACACATTAGTAAAATTAATTAAGATTAAAGATTGAAGGTGGTAGAATACATGAATACATATTAAAATCTCTAATAAAGACGGTAATCATAGTGGGAGGTGAAAATTGATTAATTGAATAATTAATTTTTGAATTATGAAGAATAAAATAAATAGAAAAATGAAGAATAAATTGTCAAAAAATGAGAAAAGGAATAAATAAAAATGGAGGTTCTAGAAAAGTGCTACATCACCTTTTATATATTTCTTCGTTATTATTATTATCTATAAATTTAATTTAATACAAATCAATCACATAAATTATAGAGAAAGATAAAAACAATTAAAAATAAAAAATAAAAAGAGAAAAAGATAAATTGTCTTCTTGTACATTAACTAATTGAGGGTTATGAATATGAAAGGCTTGAGAGTTATGGACAATTGGACATTACTAAGATTTAAGATTAGAATTTTTGTAATTGAATGTATGAATTAAGGACATGATTTTATAAAATAAACTAATTGAAAGAAATAATAAAAAATGTCAAAAAAAGGTGTTACATTATTTTATCTATGTTTCTCCTTTATATTTATTTTAGTATAACGACAAACAAAGTGAACAAATTGTGTGTAGTAATTTGAACTATTCAGATAATATATATATATATATATATATATATATATATATATATATATATATATATATATATATATATATATACATATAATTCTACAAATGACATTCATGTCAAACGGTTCTTATGTCCTACTCCTCAAATCTTCACATAGTCATCACTTCATCTTCATTTCATCAGTTCACTATTTGATCTTCTTTTTATCCCTATAAAAAATAATACATTACAAAATTAATACATTATGAATAGGAATTGTAAGCAAATAGATTTAAATCATACATGTTCTTGCTTAGAAGTTACAGATAATATAGGGTAATAATAACACCAAATTTAGTGTAAATCAAAACAATTAAAATGCCAAAAAAATAATACATGAAGAAGAAAAAACAACATACCCAAAAGAAAAGAATAAGGAGGATATTTTAGAAGGTACACAAATGAATTTTTTTAAAAAGAATATATGTAAGTTCAAAAAATATATAGTGAATAAAATATTGTTAAATTTGTTGATGGGGGAAGAAGACTTATAATGCTTCTATTTAGGTAAAATGACCTTCTGGACCCTTGTACTATGTCGGTTTTGTAAGTTGGATACTTCTACTTACATGTTTGTCATTTGGACCCTGAACCCACTAAAAAGCAATATTTTAAACCCTTTTTTGGTGAGTGTAACACATTCTCCCCACGTCAGCCTCATCTGCCACGTCATTTAAAAAAATAATAAAATAAATTTAAAAAAAGTTAAAAAGTATTAGATTAAACTCCAAGTCATTTTTAAAATGCTAAATAACAAATTAAATATTAAAATTAATTTAATTAAATAAGAAAAATTTATAAGTGTAGAAAAAATTTAATAATCATGTTTTTATATTTGCTCACAAATTAAACATCAAATTCATTCTAAATAATTAAAATTCTTCTCCAACTAATTTAAATTTTTATCTATAAATTCATATATACAAACATAATAAATTTTTATTTTTAAATTTGAATATCTTTAAAAAATTCACAAAAATTTTAATTTTTTTCAAGAGAAATTCATTAATTTTTTGCAATAGTCACTATCACTCACTTTCAATTCAAATTTAAATTTTAATACAAAAAAAAAGATTTCAAATTTAAATTTTTATTCTAAAAATATGAAAAGAATTGAATTGAGGGAAAATTAAAATAAAAAATAAAAAGTAAAGATGGTGGTGGGAGGGGGGCTGGAAAAGTGTTGAGGTGGGGAGTGGGGGCTGGAAGGGGCAAGGGGTGGGGTGAGAGCGGGGTTGGAAGGTGTGGGGGGGATGGGGTGAAGTAGGGAGGGGATGGACCGCGCTGGTGAGGTGTAGGGGATGGAGTGGAGGGGTTGGGGTGGGGTGAGATAGGGCTGGGTAGGGTGGGGTGTGGGGAAGGGTTGGATGGGTGTTGCGGTAGGGTGGAGGGGCTAGATGTGGGGTGGGGACGGGCTGGGGTGGGTGGGGAGGAAAAAATAGTTTTAAATTATTTTTAAATTTTTAAAAATATTTTTAAATTAAAAAGATGGAAGGAAAAAAAGTATACTTTTTTATTTATTTTTTAATTATTTTTTAATTATTTTAATGTAAAATTGGTCAAAAATTGATCCCCACTCGCACCCCAGGCGAGTGGCTACACTCTCTTTGTCCTAGTCACCATTTCAATGCCACATAGGCAAGGTCAATAATCAAAGGGTGCAAATTGTTGCTTTTTAATGGGTTCAAGAGTCCAGATGACAAACATAGAAGTAGAAGTGTCCAACTTACAAAACCGACATAGTACAGGGGTCCAGAAGGTCATTTTGCCTTTTATAGGACAACAATATGGAATATGAAATGATATCATAAAAGGAGTTATGATCATCAAAGGTCATGAGAGTAATGGAAATAAAAAACATTAAACTTTTACATTAAAGGATATAAATAAATGTAGGAGTAGTAATTGATCTATTTATTTTGATTATTAAACAAATTGATTGATAAATGAAAAAAAATGAAGAAAAAGTTCAAAAAAATCACAAAAAAGATAAATAACTTTTCTTGATTCTTAGGCAAGCCACATAGGATGGACTTTACTCTCTTTTATATATATATATACACTAGTGAATTTGTCCGCGCTTCACGCGGTTATAGTAGATTTCTATCAAAATCATACGTTATTATTTAGAATCAAAATAATTATAAAACTACAATAATCAGAAATTCATATAAAGTACAAAATAAAGAGAAATCATATAGAAAACATGCAAAACTAAAAGATGCAACATCATTCTTACGAACTTAATCATTAAAAACATGAAAATATAATAAGCACTGAAAATATAATAATAAAAATGGTAAATGCATTTTTATAATAAATTAACATTTGAATTTAGTAGCTTTTTTTTTTCAAAAATAATAATAATGAGAGAGTTACTCCTTGAATTCAAACCCACATACAATAGAACATGTCTTAATTATCCATCATAAAGAGCAAATTAACATAAGAAAGTAAACGGAACATGTATAAAGAACAAATTAATAGAAAAGGTGAAGAGAAACATTATTCACGAAATTTATGATAAATTAATATTCCTCAAGAATCAAGCTTAATTCTACAAATAAAAACTAAATTGGCTATTAGAATCAAATATTAGAAAATTAGAAGAAGGGTCTAATATTCATAATTAGTATTTGATCTATATGAATATTTTTCTTCAGTTTATAAAATATCATCACTAAAAAAAATTTTAAACGATAAAAAAACATGTATTTAAAATTTTATGATGCATTCTTACAAACTTTCAGCTACTAACACATACAAGAAAAATAAAGTATATTTGTTTACCTTGATAATTGCTTTTAGAGTGATGAAGAAGCATAAATCTGTTAAAAAAAAAAAATAACATTAGAAGAAAATTACAACCAATATTGACCCAATGCTTAATTCTGAAAAGTGCATTGAGAAATGCTTATTCAAATGTTTAAATTTATAGAACTTATATTTGGAATATCAAAAGGCATGAGAAGATAGAGTAACATTAATGATATCAATGGATAATAATAATAATAGTAAGCCATAATTGTCATGTTTAATTCTCTTACAAATTTAGTTAAAATGGGAGTTTCAACTTTTAGATGATTTTTGAATTTTTAACATATTATATAAATTAAAAAGAATAAGAAAAATCTCAAAAAATTGAGAAAACATATATATATATATATATATATATATATATATATATATATATTATCATAAAATTATTTTTAAATCTGGAAAGTGGGATGAACTATTTTTTTTCAAGAGGAAGAATAGATACATTAAATAATAAAAAGTGTGATAAATAAGGTGAGGAAGTGGAAGAGTTTAATAGCATGAGATAATAATCATGTTGTATATTAAACACATTGTATTTAATTTCTAATAGACCAAAGACATCGATTGACACTCAAACTTGTTGCCAAAATTCACTTAGACACCTCAACTATGGCTTGTACCTATCAAGCCCCTAAACCCCCCGAATTTTGATTCAATTGAACATTTTTTTGTCAATCAGCAAAAGGCTGAAGTGTGTGTTGCACACACGCGATGACATGAAAAAATTAACCAATTAAAAAGAATACATGGCAAAACAAAATTATACATGAAATTGCTGATATTTTCTATTTTTTATTTAATTATTTATTTAATAATAATTTCTTAATTTAAAAAAAAAAAAAAAAAAAAACACCCCCTCCCCTGTTGTCGTCTTCTTCACCACACCACCACCCCTGCGTCTTCAAGCATCCCCCACCCACCCAATCGTCTTCTTCTTCACCCCCTACCCCGACGTCTTCACACACACACACACACATAATCGTCATCACCCCATTCCCCTTCACTGTAAACTTCCATTTTTTTGGACTGAATTTTTTTTTGTTGTTGTTATTTACATGAATTTACATGCATTGACTCTTGCTATGAATAATATGTTGAAAATTCAAAAATTTAAATGTAGCAAACTTTCATTTTTTTCGGCGAACTTTCATTTTTTCCGGCACACTAATGGCGGAAAAGAATAAGATTAACAACAATTTTTTTAAAATCAAATTCAAAAGTAAGAACAAGAAAGGAGAAAAAGTAGAAAAATGGTAGGAGAATTAAGTTTAGCAAAACAAAAAAAGAATGAAGAAGAAGAATGGTGAAGAAGATGAAATAAGGGTATCGGGAGGGGGGGAGGGGAAGGAATTATGTTGGAGGTTTTTTTTAAAAGAAATTTGTTTTATTAAAAATATGTTGGAGGCTTTTTTTTTTAACTTTAGTTTTTTAAAAAAAAATTTGGGGCCCTCAGTGCCACTTGGCACTTTTCTATTTGTAACTTAATAAAAAAATTATTCTTCGCACGCCTCTCGAGATTACACAGCACGCGCAGTGCCATGTAGGCAAAAAATTCCCAATTGAATCAAAATACGGGGGGTTTAGGGGTCTGATAGGTATGGGTCATAGTTGAGGTGTCTAAGTGAATTTTGGCAACAAGTTTGAGTGTCTATCGATGCCTTTGGCCTTTCTAATAATATAGACTTTAATGGATGGTTTTTATTAATTTTAAATAATTTGTTAAGCTAAAAATAGGAGAAAATAATTCAAAAAAACCACAAAATAGATAAATGACATTAGAGGCCTCTAAGGCATGCCACATAGGATTGACTATTGATCTCTTATATATATATATATATATATATATATATATATATATATATATATATATATATATATATATATATATATATATATATAGATAGATAGATAGCAAGTTCTTTTGTTTGAAAAGATAAGCACTCAAAAAAATTACTTTCTCCTTGAAAAATATTTGAGAGACATTGATCAAAAGGTGAAATCACCAATTCAAGAATAGAAGAACAACATTCTTGAATGCTACTTGTTTTGTGGCTTAGTTGAATCCCGAAGATAGAGTTGTTACTAATTCTTCCGTTTGCTCGTGGGAGAAACTTCAACTATCTTCAAGAAGCATATTATCGTGCCTCTAAGCCAAGCAAGTTTATTTTGAATTTCTTGTACAATTATCATTATTGTTCCAACTCCTCTTTCCTTTGCTGACACATCAATTTGAACCATATTTGTGGTACAATTATTTTTTTCTATATTTAAAATCTTTCCTTTGTTGACGCATCAATTTGAACCATATTTGTGATACAGTTATTTTTTTCTATATTTAAAATCTTTTCTTATTTTTAAAGTTAATATACCGTCATTTTTTTTATATTTAATTTTTTACTTTTTTCCAAAAAATTATTTCTAGTGTTTTAACGTAAGAATTTCAAATACAATTTGAAATTATAATTGAAAAAGTCTCATTAAAAGTCAAAAAAAACTTCAATTTATATTAATAGCTAAACACAACTCCAAACTCCAATTCCAATTCCAACTCAAAAAAAAATTGATTTTCATACTAAACCATGATGCTAAGGCTTACGGTCTCTTCCTTTTTCCCGATCCTTCATGTAATTTACAATTTTATTAAAATATATCCAACATGTGATGGACAAAATATGAATTTTATCGTTAGACTTGTACTCAATTTTTGTTTACCAATTAAGATAATTTGACTATATAGTGAGTTCTCAGAATAATGTGTTACATGTACTTGAGTAATTATTTTGATTTTGGAACTAATCAAAACTCTCAAAAGAAATAATTGATTTTTTTTTTTATTAAATTACACAAAATTCAAACTTAAGAGAGTATATTACCCAATATTCCTAACCTTTTTGAAATTTATATGAAATCCTGATGTTCAATTTTACTCTTGATACATATTAACAAAACCTCACATTCTATTTTTACTCCACCATTAACTCATGCAACATATTTTTTTTTCAAAGATTACCTTCCTAAAAAAATTTTCAAATTATAATCAATAAAACATCTTCCTTCCTAATTTTCTCTCCTCCATTAGTGCATGCAACTATTTTTTTCCACAATTTCCTCCCCTAAAATCTCTCCCATTTTTTTTTATAAAAAATCGATTGATACATATATAAATTTATTTAGTTATTCATACATGTTTATTCTTTAATGGTGATTCATATGAATGATAAAAATGACATTATTATATGGGTATTATGGTGATTCATATGATAGATACAGTTTATATGAACTTAATGGGTGATACATATGATATTAATGGGTGATACACATGTTATTATGGTGATTCATATGGTAGATACAGTTATTATTTCAATTATTTGGTGATTCGTATGGTTCGATCACGTGATGAGGAGAGGCACAGATGCCTCGGTTCGTAGGTGTGAGAGGCTAGCTTTGGATGGTTTTATGTGCAGTAGGGGTAGGCCGAAGAAATATTGGAGAGAGGTGATCAGGCGGGACATGGAGCAGTTACAGCTCACTGAGGACATGACCCTAGATAGGAAGATCTGGAGGACACGAATTAGGATAGAAGGCTAGTGCCAGTTTGGGTCGTTAGGGTAGGGCAATACTTGGTAGTGTATTATTCTTATGATGCCACCTTGTTGCATGCTTTATTACGAATTTGTTTACTACTCCTTATATTTTTCCTTATGGGCGGCGTTTGTTCCATGTTTTATTACGTATTTGCTTATTATTCCTTGTCTTGAGCCGGGGGTCTATCAGAAACAACCTTTCTACTTCTCCGGAGGTAGTGGTATAGACTGCGTACATCTTACCCTCCCCAAACCCCACTATGTGAGAATACACTAGGTTTGTTGTTGTTGTTGGTGGTGGTGGTAATTCATATGCTATTAATGAGTGATACATTTTGTTCACACTGGAGGAGAACGGAGCAATCATCCCATCACCGGAGCTTACTATTTTGGTGAACCAGCACCAGTTTATTAAAAAATAACCCACTCACCATCGGAAAACTCCATAACAGCCTACCAAAAAACTCACCCCACCGGCGTCACCAATAGCCCACTGGCGTCATCAATTATTGGGTGATTCATATGCTATTAATGGGTGATACATTTTCTTCACACTTGAGGAGAACGGAGCAGCCATCCCTATCACCGAAGCTCACTGTTTTGGTGAACCATCGTCGGTCTACTAAAAACTAACTCACTCACCACCGGAAAACCCCATAACAGCTTACCAAAAAAATCACCCTACCGGTGTCAAAGATAGCCCACCTAAAGTGACCCTTTCGCGTCAATTCCAGCGAAATTTTCAAATTTGAATCTCCGATGATGGGCGATACTTCAAATTTGAAATTTGGTCGAGGGGAATTGCAAATTTTCGGTATATAGGAAATCCATCTTGTAATTGATTGAGTGTGATTTGCTCTGCATAATAAAACAAAATTCATTACTTCCTAAAATAAATATCTAGTCAGTTTTAAATGTATTACTTTTATATGTATCACGTTATAGCAGATGTATCACAATTTTAAAAAATCGAGATATGATATAATTACCCAAATAGTTGGGATAAAATGTAATAACATCTAAACAATCAGGAATTTATGTAAGTTCCTTTTTTTTTTTTTACCACTATAAGATATAAATATAGCTTATAACATACTGCTATAGCTTATAACTGTATCTTACTAGAATACCCTTGTTTTATTGATCATAAGGTATTGATTTCTCCTTCTTCTATTGGCATTCGTAAAGATTTAGCTTTTGTGCAACTTCATCTCCAATGAAAATAGTAATTTGATTGTACTCGTTATAATTGAATAAAATGGACGAGCAGGATGTATGGAAGATCTATTGGCATTGAATTGAGGCTTATTTGATTGATTAATTCATTATTCTACGGTGAAGTGGTGATGATATGTTGATTTTTTATTTTTTTAAACTTTTTTGCATGAGTTTCTTTTGAAAAATTGTTGTTTCGGAGGTTGAAATTCGTTATGATTGTCATAGTTCAGGTGCAAAATTTTGTCTCTATTGGTGTATGAGTGTACTTCTCGCTCAGTTGTTTAATGCTTTAAGTTTTGATGAAAAAATTAAAATTGTGTTCAAGCTAACATTTTTTTAATTTATTTTTAGATTTTTCAAGTTTTTTAAAAATCATATTTAGTTGATTTAGAATTCTTAAACTAATGAAAAAAAATTAGTTGTCATTAATTCTAGTTACTTCTAATAAGGAAAGGTTTTATCATAAATATATTTAATTAATTTTTAACTCTTAATATTAGAAAAAAATAATGAAAAGACAATTTTGTTTAAAGCGAAGACTTTTCATGAAGGGCAAAAAGTTCAGACGACATTTGTAAGACCTACCCCCATCTATGTACACTTATGATCCAAATAGCTTTAGGTGAAGCATTAAAAAATAGACATGTACTGCAAGTAAAGGCAGACCCACATGTATAGATGGGGGTGCATGTGCACCCGTTAACGTTGAAAAAAATTATGTGTATATGCCTTGAGAAATTGGAATATAGCTAATAGTGCACCCCAAGATGAATGGTAGTGCACCTTGGTGCGCTGGTTGAAGCCAACGCTTCTGTCAACGCGACCAAGGATTGATCCTTGGGTCGCACAATATTTTTGCTTTTATTTTCAATACTTCGA
Source organism: Capsicum baccatum var. pendulum (assembly GCA_030864225.1). Lineage (NCBI taxonomy): Eukaryota > Viridiplantae > Streptophyta > Magnoliopsida > Solanales > Solanaceae > Capsicum > Capsicum baccatum. Next base: position 77,858,238 of record CM061552.1, read on the forward strand.
TTTAAAGACTTGTACAGTTACTGGGGATTCGAACCCGCAATCACCCCCTAAGGTGAACCCTCTTTGACCATTGAGCTACTATGACTAATTATTCAAAAACATTAAAAGTAAACTTCATATTATAAGAAAGTAAAGTTATTAGCTTAGAACTTGTATTTGTTCTATATATTTATTTTTTCACTATTGTTCAAGTCTTTGGCAACCAATTGAATATGATAATATTCCTTAATTGATACTGAAAGTTTTTCTAACGTCTTAAGATAATATTGGTGCACCACAGTATTATCAAAAGCAATAAGCGTAAAAAAGCTTCAAGATCTATTGTGTTTAAGCACAAAGTACAAATAAAACGTGAGATCTAACTTAAAAAGGCATAAAGGAGAAAAAAATATAAATTCTAGTCCAAGACTAATAATATAAGCATGAATGACAAATATATGAATATTTTTTTTTGATAAAGTGAATATTAATTGTTTAGTGTTCGTCTCTTCAGAAAGCCCTATTGACAAGGAAAAATATATATTAGAAATTAGAGCTTAAGCCGCACATTATGCAGGCGAGCGCTCAACACATTTTGAGTCGAGCACCGGTGCACTCACAGACTTCAAATCATAGATTTGCCTCTGTCTTTCTTGATTTGTTTGCCCAGAAGACCTTTTGCCTTGTGCCGACAGTTTTATGAGCCGCCTTCAGGCAATATAAACAATCACCGGCGGACCCATATGTATAGATAGAGTGTAGTGCAGTCAAAGAATAATGAAGTGCATCTTGGTGTGCTGTTTGAAGCCAGCGCTTTCGTCCAAGCAATCAGGGGTCAATCTTGGGGTCTCACGACATAAGCTAACACGTGACCATCCTGTATGTTGAACCCACCTTGACCATTATGCTATCAAAATTGATAGTTCAAAAAAGTTAAAAGTCAACATATTAGTTGAACTTCATATTATAGGAAAGTAAAGTTATTAATTTAGAATTCATATTTGTTCTATATATTTATTGTTCAGTACTGTTCATGTCATTGGCCACTGGTGACCAATCAAATATGGTAATATCCTTTAATCGACACTGAAAGGTTTACTAACGTCTATGTTAGGATAATATTGCTAACGTCTATGTTAGGATAATATTGGTGCACCACAGTATTATCAAAAGCAAAAAGAACAAAAAACCTTCAAGGTCCATTATCTTTAAATAGAAAGTATAAATAAAACATAATATTTAACAAAAAAAGATATAAAGAGAGAAAAAATATAAATATATGTCTAGTCCAAGACTAATAGTACAAGCATGAATGATAAATATATGAATAAAGATTTTTTTTTTTTGATAAAGTGAAATATCAATTGTTTAGTGTTCGTCTCTTTAAAATAGCCTCATTGACAAGGGAAGTATATCTTAGAAATTAGAACCTAAACTGCACATTAAGCGCGGCGAACGCTCAACACATTTTGAGTCTTGCTTCAGGACTTATGCACGCCTTTGACAACACTGACACACCCACATACTTCAAATCTTGGGTCCGCCTCTGACCGCAAGATAACCTTTTCATTACCAAGTGTACCGTCATTTGACATTGAGGTAACGATTCCTCCCTTAGAAGTCCTACAGAAGAAGGCTTGAACCTTCCCCACGCTTGCACTATTTCTTTCCTCGTAAAAGATTGTATTCTAAATGGAAACAATGTCTTCCAAGTTTTTGCCTTAAAAAAATAAACTTGAAACACCTCAGTTCACTTCTTTTTAATCCTTTTTAATAAACTTTACTGTCGATCAAAATGACAATTTTTTGATATACAAGTATATCCTAAAGAATTATATTATCCTCTATCTAATAATGATTATTATTTTGTTTCTATTATGATATATATCAATTATAGTGAATGTCTATCAAGATCTATTTGATGTCTATCGGGATTTGATGTATTTGTCTTTTAGTGTGAAACTAAGGGCAAATTCCCCTTAAAAATAGAAGGGATTCCTTCATTGTAAATCATCTTCAAGAGAAGAAATAAGAATCACTCTCTCTATTCTCCCTATTCTTCTTTTTGTTCTTTATTATTTTATAACACGTTGTCAGCACGAGACTCTACCGTCTCAAATTTGAAGGTTAATGTTAAGGTATTATTTTATTTCTTCCCTTTTCCATATGGCTAACAATCTTACAAAGTGTGAATTCGTTACCCTTCAAAGTTCGGGCAAGAACTATATTTCATGGGTGTTGGATGCTGAAATTCACCTATATGCTATGGGTCTTGGAGACGCCATAAGGAATGAAAATACAGCATCTAGTCAAAATCGTGCTAAGGCTATGATTTCTTACGTCATCATCTTGACGAAGTTCTAAAAATTGAGTACCTTACTACTAAGGATCCACTCGTATTGTGGAATAGCCTAAAAGAAAGGTTTGACCACTTAAAGATAGTCATCCTCCCGAAAGCACGATATGAGTGGATGCATTTAAGATTTCAAGACTATAAGTCTGTTCATAAATACAATTCTGCCATGTTCAGAATTTCTTCTCAATTGAAACTATGATTGAAACTATGATGGAAAAGACACGACGATTAATGATGACGATATGATGGAAAAGACACGACGATTAATGATGACGATATGATGGAAAAGACACTCTCCACTTTTCATGCCTCGAATGTGCTATTACAACAACAATATCGAGAAAAATGTTTCAAGAAGTATACTGAACTGAGTTCTCATCTTCTCATGGATGAACCAAATAATAATTTGTTGATGAAAAATCACGAGAACCGACCAACTCGATCTACACTATTTCCTAAGGTAAATGATGTGCACGCTCACTATGCTAGGCATGGAAAAAGTCGCGGCCCTCGTCGTGGACATGGTCGTGGTCGTGATGACCAAGAAAGAAACCCTGTTCCGGGTATTAATCATTCATTGAACAAAGAAAAGGATGAGAAACATGAAGCAATTACTTTTTTTCGATGTGGTGGGAAAAAACATTATTCACGTGACTGTTGTGCTCTCAAACACTTCATTGATCTTTATCAAGCGTCACTAAAGAAGAAAGAGAGAAATCCCGAGGCTAACTTTCTCTCTGAAAATAATATTGACGTCACATGCTTGGATGTAGCAGATTTTTTTGAGCACTCTGAAGGAAAGATTGATCACTTGATTGGTGATGGTTCCGTAAACATGGAGGAATGAATGATTTTTTTTTTATATTTTTTTATTGATAAGAGTTAGTGAATAAAGAATCATGTAAAAGTAGTTGTTTGCATGTGTATTAGTTTTTGATTAGTATTAATTAGTTTAATTATATTATTGTAGTTTATTATTAAATTAAATTGAATTTTAATTTTGACATTATTTGCTGAAAAAAAAAAAGAAAAAAAAAACTTCGTGAGATGAATCTAAGTGCAGTTTGCCTACTTAAATAAATAGTAATGAATAGGTCCTCAATAAAGCAATTTACTTTCTTGTATTAGTTAATTGTGTAATATTATATTAATTGCATGATTTGAGGATATTTAATAATAATGCAATAGAAAAACAACAAATAATGAAAAAGACATCAACTTTCTACGTGTGTATCATGTTAGACCACAATACACTACAAAAGATACACATACTAATTGTTTAGTTGTTATAAAAGATTTGCATGAAAATTGTTTAGTTGTTCACTTCTTGTATTTCTTTTAATTATTGTGACTGGAAAAGCTAACTAATCACCGAAGCACGTACTAATTGTACAACTATTGAAAAATAAAATGCTAAACTTAGCTAATATTAACTGGACATATTTTTTTTAATAAAGTGTGATTAACAATTTCTTATAGTATAAGCTTTCACTTTGTACAAAGATTTAATATATATTTTATTTGGTATATATGTCATTTTATTTGAAGATATGGATAATTTTCAAAGTAAGCTGTCCAATTATGAAGATGTTTGTTTGATTGATTCTGGCACTACACATAAGATATTCAAAGACAAGAAATATTTTTCTCATCTAAACATGAGCAAGATTAACGTTACTATAATTTCTGGTAGTGCTAGTTTGATTGAAGGCTTCGAAAAAATCATTATAATCTTGCCCAAGGGAACTAAACTCATCTTAAATAATGTCATGTTTTCTCCTAAGTCTCGGAGAAACTTTATGAGTTTTAAAGATATCCGTGAAAATGATTATCATATCAAGACAATTGATGAGATGAATCTTGAATATCTTGGTATCACCAAGAATGTCTCTGGGGAGACATGTGTTATTGAAAAGTTCCCTGCTTTATCTTCTGGCCTGTATTGGACAAGATTTGTGCAATTGAGGCACATTCTATAGTAAACCGGAAGTTTACTGATTCCAATACTTTCGTACTTTGGCATGATCGTCTGAGACATCCAGGATCAATAATGATGTGACGAATCATAGAAAAATCAAATGAGCATCCATTAAAGAACTTGAATGTTCTTTCAAATGGTGAATTTTTATGCAATGCTTGTTATCAAGGAAAGCTGACTGTGAGGCCATCACCAACAAAAGTTGAGATTGAGTCCCCCGCGTTCTTGGAACGCATACATGGGGATATTTGTGGACCCATTCACCTACCTAGTGGGTCATTTAGATACTTTATGGTCCTAATAGATGCTTCATTTAGATGGTCTCATGTGTACCTTTTGTCATCTCAGAACTTAGCATTTGCAAAATTATTAGCACAAATAATACGATTATAGGCACAATTTCTTGATAATCAAATTAAGTCTATTCGCCTTGATAATGCTGCAGAATTTTCATCCCAAGCATTTAATGACTATTGCTTATCGATTGGGATAAGAGTGGAACATCCTGTACCCCATGTTCAAACTCAAAATGGCCTTATTGAGTCATTAATTAAACGTCTGAAGTTGATAGCAAGACCATTACTTATGAAAACTAAGTTGCCCACTTCTATTTGGGGTCATGCAATTTTGCATGTTGCAATACTTGTTTGTCTTAGACAGACAAATTATCATAAATTTTCTCCGTTGCAATTGATTTTGGGTCAAGAGCCTAATATATCTCATTTGATAATTTTTTAGTGCGGTGTATATGTGCCTATATCACTACCAAACTGCACTAAGATGGGCACCCAAAGAAGATTAGGAATTTATGTTGGGTTTGAATCACCCTCCATTATTCGCTATCTTGAACCATTAATGAGAGATATGTTCACTACTAGATTTGTAGATTATCGGTTTGATGATATAGTTTTCTCAAAATTAGGGGGAGAAGATAGTGACATCAAAAGAAATTTTTTGTGGAAAAATCCATCACTATCTCATCTTGATCCACGTGCTTCTATTTGTGAGAAAGAAGTACAAAAGATTATTCATCCGTAGAAAATTACAAATCAAATGTCGGATGCATTTACTGATTTAAAAAGGATCACCAAATCACATATTCCTGTCGAGAATGTCCCAATTCTAATTGATGTTTCTAAAGGACCATCCACTAGTGTCATAGCTAATGAATCTAAAGCACGATTGAAGTGTAGAAGACCATTAGGTTCTAAGGATCGAAATCCTAGAAAAAGAAAAATAAATGGTCAAGATGACACTACGAAAGATCCTCATATGGAAGCTCAAGATTTGAGCAATGTTGATATTCCCAAAGGAATCAATGAGCCTGAGACTCAACAAAATGAGGAACTATCCATAAATTCAAGTAATTTTGAAACTAATTTGAATTGATCTGAAATAGTAGTGGATCATGCCTTTACATACAATGTTACAACGAAAATCATGCAAGGTAGAGAGGATCTTGAACCTTGATCTGTCACAGAATGTCGACAAAGAAATGACTGGCCAAAATGGCAAGAAGCAATTCAATCTAAATTGAATTCACTTGGCAAACGTGAAGTTTTTGGACCTATAACTCAAACACCTAATGGTGTTAAGCCTGTTGGCTATGAATGGGTCTTTGTGCAAAAAAGAAACGAGAAAAATAAAATACAAAGGTATAAAGCACACCTTGTTGCACAAGAATTTTCACAACGGTTTGGTGTCGATTATGATGAGACATATTCATCAGTTATGGATGCAATAACATTGCGTTATCTTATTAGTTTCACTATCCATGAGAGACTTGAAATGCATTTGATGGATGTGGTAACAACCTATCTATATGGATCACTTGATAATGAGATATACATGAAAATTCCTGAAGAATTTAAAATGCCGAAAATATATAGTTCAAAGCCTCGGGAAATGCATTCCATTAGATTACAAAGATCATTGTATGGTTTGAAGCAATCTGGACACATGTGGTATAATCGTCTTAGTAAATATTTATCTAAAGAAGGTTATACGAATGATGAAATTTGCCTATGTGTTTTCATAATGAAAACAACGTCTGAGTTTGTTATACTTGTTGTCTATGTCGATGACATAAACCTTCTTGGAATACCAATAGAGCTTCAAAAGGTAATTTATTACCTAAAGAAAAAATTTGTGGTGAAAGATCTCAGAAAGTCAAAGTTATGCCTTGATTTGTAAATTGAGAATTTGACAAATGGTATCTTTGTCCATCAATCTGCCTACACAGAAAAGGTGTTGAAAAGATTCTATATGGATGAAGCACATCCATTAAGTACTCCGATGGTTGTTCGATCACTTGATGTAAATAAGGATCCATTCCGACCTCAAGAAAAGAATGAGGAACTCCTTGGTCCTGAAATGCCATATGTTAGTGCAATTGTGCACTAATGTATCTTGCAAACATTATAAGACCTGATATTTCCTTTTCAGTAAATTTTCTAGCAAGGTATAGTTCTGCTCCTACTAGGAGACATTGGAATGGGATCAAACACATATTACGGTATCTAAAGGAGACTACCGATATGGGCTTATTTTATTCTAAAGATTGCAGTTTTGATCTTGTTGGTTATGCTGATGTTGGGTACTTATCTGATCCGCATAAAGCTCGATCTCAAACAGTTTATGTATTCATATGTGGGGTTACTTACAAAGCAGTCTATTGTAACCACTTCATCGAATCACGCTGAGATTATAGCTATTCATGAAGCAAGCCAAGAGTGTGTGTAGTTGAGGTCCATGACACATCTCATTCAAGAAAAATATAGCTTGAAATATGATAAAGTACCCACAATTTTATATGAAGATAATGCAACATGCATAGCACAACTGAAAGGTGGATTCATAAAAGGAGATAGAACGAAGCACATTTCACCAAAGCTCTTCTATACATATGAGCTCCAAAAGAATGGTGATATTGACGTACAACAGATTCGTTCAAGTGACAATGTGGCTGATTTATTCACCAAGTCTCTTCCAACTACAACTTTCAAGAAGATGGTGCACAAGATCGGAATGCAAAGATTCAAGGCTATTCTTATTAGGGGGAGTTAATACGCATTGTACTCTTTTTTCCTTACGAGGTTTTGTCCCACTAGGTTTTCCTTGTAAGGTTTTTAATGAGGCAACCTATATGCGTATTGTTAGACATTCAAGGGGAGTGTTATGATATATATCAATTATAGTGAATGTCTATCAAGATCTATTTGATGTCTATCAGGATTTGATGTATTTGTCTTTTAGTGTGAAACTAGGGGCAAATTCCCCCTATAAATAGAAGGTCTCCTTTATTGTAAATCATCCCTCAAGAGAAGAAATAAGAATCACTCTCTCTATTCTCTCTACTCTTCTTCTTGTTCTTTATTGTTTTATAACAGTTTCAAAATTATACTTCTTCCAATTCAAAATAAGTGAATTTTTGTCTCAATGCATACATATTAAGAAATAGAAATTAAGACATAAATTGTACTTTACTTTCTATTTTTACTCTTTTAATATTATCAAATTACTCTTGAAATTTCATCCACATTAAAATAAAGTCAATTAAGTCTCTTCGAACTCATCTGTACTATATTAAAAGTGTGAAGTGCCTTAGAAATGTTGTTTGAACTTTTTGCCCTTCATTAAAATTCTTTGAAAGAAAAAATTGTCTTTTCACTTATTTTCTACAATTATTAAAAATTAAAGAGCATCAAAATATTTGCGAAGAGCAAAATATATGCTAAAGTAATGTTGGTAGATTTTTTTTTTCTTTGTGTACATAAAAACTTAGCCTTAAAATATATTATAAGAATAAAAAATAGTTAAAAAAAGAAGTAGCATTTCGTTGGAAAAAAAATAATGAAGTGAAGAAATTCCTAATGACTTTGTGATAGCTTCTTTTTATCCTCTTGACTTGTGTGAGTGAGATGTATGCCTGGAAATCTGACCTTCCTGTAGCAAATTGAAAGGTATACTATGTGACTTTTAAGTGTTTTGAATCAGTTTTAAATGACAATTGATGTATATCTTGAGTAACACTCGATCGAAAATAAATCGAATTTAAAACTCTCATACATCAAATTCATTCCAAAATACAAGTGCAGTATCATGAGCTTAACTTACTAGAGCTTAAACAGATAATACATCTCGAAACTAAAATTTAGTTTTTTTTTTCTTTCAAAAAGAAATTCTCTTCCTTTAGCCTAGAATTTCTTATTTATATTTTTCTGTTAAAAATTCACTTGCTTAGAAACTTTGAAGTTCAGATTGTCACCATCTTTTTTACTATAATCTTTTACCTTAATGTTCATTTGTTACAAGCAGTTGCATTATACGATTATGTTCATATTAATATTGTTCTTTATTTTCTTGATATTTAAAATTTTGAAATTAACTGAAATAAATAGTTATTGAATTTAATTTTAAATAATCAAAGATTTCACGTGTGAAATAAATACAGTTAAACTAGTAACCTAAAAAGTAAAAAGTATAAATAAAAGATAAAATTGAAAGAAATTTTCAATATATCGATTAAAAAATAAATAATTCACTTATTTTAGACATTAAAAAATAGCTTAAAAATTTATTTAGACCAAAAAAAATATTATTCCACTATTCTAACATAAATATGAGATAAATTATCTCTTATAAAATATAAAATAAAATAATTTAATAAAATATTTTTATTTACCTCATCCTACCCACAAAAGGTCATACACCTCACATTTTAGGTTTCTTAGCTATTTTATCACCCAAAAAACACCCACCCACTCACCTTCGGGTCCCTCCAGGGCCCTCGTTTGATTTTAAAAAGGGAAATGCGGGGATATTAATTGTTTTATGGTTATGGTGTCATGTGGATGTGTTTATTAGAAGGTCTGATATGTAGACTGTCCGTCAACCAGAAATGTGGTGTTATAAATAAAATCGTACAAAACATAAAGAGAAAATTGCATGTCATAGATTCAAATATGGGTAATTTTAGATATTTGATTCTAAATAAAAATATTTTTGAAGAATAGCCTTTTACTTTTTAATATAATAAAAGTACCATTTTGCCCCTCTACACCTCAAATATATTTTTAAACTTTCCATACTCATTTATCTCTCAAATTTTATTTTTTATTATTTTTACTTTTTTATTTTTCCTTTACTTTTATTATTCTACTTTTTTTCACTTTTTTATTTTTTCCTTTAAATTTATTATTCTATTTTTTATTATTTTCAGTTTTTATTTTTTTCTTTAACTTTATTTTCATGTTTATTTTTTTCTCTTTTTATTTTTTCTCAACCATTATCTATTAGTTCATTTTTTTTTAAATTTATTTGTCTTTAAACTTTATTTAGAGTTTTTCTTATTTCTTTTTTTTCCCAAATTTTTCTCAGATATTCATTCTCATTGTTCATCCTTTTTCCTCATTTCTCAAATACTCGTTCTCTTGCTCCTCTTTCTCTTCATCCGATTTCAATCAAATAGACTCATGATATTGATCATCAGCCATTGGATCACGACTTGGTTCACCTTGGAGATTATCCTCATTTCTTATCTTTCTCTTGATCCTCTTTTACATCATGGTGTAAGAGCTATTGACTATTGATATGGTCTAAGTTAACATAATCGAGGAGAAAAATTAAGAAAGCTAGTAGGAGTAACAGTGATGGTGGTTATAGATAATGAATTGCCCAAGAAATTGAGTCATAATCATCAATTGTATCTGAATGCATCAGATATGTTGATTTTTATTCAATTAGCGAGATCTAAGAACTATTGTGTGGATTGAATCGATGAGAATTGCCATACTTGGAAGAAACAAGTTGAGATTCATCAATTGCACATGTAGGAAAGAAAGCTTCGACCCACAGGTCTCTCATTTCTCAAAGATATATTGCCCAAAACGTTTAATGTTTGGCTCTTGTTCTGTGGATTCGAAAGAGTGGTTTTATTCACTTGCAACTTATGGTCGACTTTTGAATGACACGGTATTATCACTTGCTATCCTAATCTATATTTGTAATGTGCTTTTGACTTGTCATTTGTTTTGTTCCTCCTTTTCTTCCAGTAGGTCAAACATGCTGACAATATTTTTTGTTTGACTGTTTGTAATGGTTATATTTATTCTGATTCTTGGGATATAAGCTTACAAAAATTATTTTTATGTGTATGTTGTAGACGATGAACGTCTTGGTGAAAATCCAGCTTCTGCTAATGTTGATCAGTAGTTTTGTTTGGGTTTATTAGGAAGTGTTAAAGTTTGTTGGTTTGGGTTTTTATTGTTTGTTTGGTTGTTTTTCATGAAAGTTTGATGTCTTAGCCTTTATTTGCCGTTTACTTCATTAGTAGAGCTAGGAGGCAGAGTTAAGTAGAGGTTGTGCATTGGCGAAAATTCATATGTCATATTATAAGGTCAAAAACTGTTTTATGTGTATATTATAGATGATAAACACCCTTGATGAAAATCCAATTTCCACTAATACTGGGAAGTAGTTTGGATTGGCTAATAGCTACCTGCAACCTTTGTAACTTTGGTGTAAGGTTGTAACTTTTCTATTCACTAGTAGAGCTAGGTGTATAGTTAGAGGGGCGAAAGGGGGTCATTCGAACCAACAACAATATACCAAGTATAATTTCACAAGTCACAAGTGGGGTCTGGGGAGGGTTGAGTGTATGTACCCCTACCTTGTGAAGGTAGAACTGGACCCCCTTTGTAAAAAATTCATATTGTATACGTTATACAAGGTCAAAAATTCTCTTTGTTATGTATATACTAAAGATGATGAAAATTCAGCCTCCACCCTTTTAAGCGATGTTGTTTCAGTAGTTGATTGGCTAAATATCTAACTGCTACTTTGTAACTTTGGTGTAAAGCTGTAAACTTTGCTATATGTTCAATTCTTAGAGTTCTATTTCCTCTTGCTTATTCTATGCTCTAGTCAGATTTTTTTCTTTTAAATCGTTCATCTGGGTAAATATATGTATAGAATTGGCTACCCCAAAATATCAAAGAAATTCTGGAAAAGGTTGAATGCCGACTTAGGCAAGGTGTCTATACATCACGAGTAAGTAAAAGAGAGTGAATTTTTCCTTTGAAACTGAATAAACTGTCTAGAAATGCTTTGATGTGGTTTATTGCAAAGTAAACAGTGGAATTAAACTTACAGTAAAGGAATGATGCATCGATTATGTACCCAAGAAAATTTATTTGAATAGTTGAAAGAGTAAGAGAAAAAAGGTACATGATTCTTGTCATACCTGGAATGCACAATTACAAAAGTTAAGCTATTTTATGTATCATGAGTTTACAATTGTATCAATAATCACCCATATTAGAATAGGGATTATAGTGGGATAAGTTATAAGAGAAGCAGTGTTGTGGCATAGTTTGAGTTGTACCTATGTCTGCTTTGATCGACCTTTTAAAGTATTCTTCCTTTCTTTTACAACTAAAATACTTCTGGTGGTAAAAACCCAACATCTTTTGCTTTGCACACTCTTGATCAGCAACTCCTTAGCAATGAAGGTTTGTGTACCAATACTTATTTGGCAATAGTTATCCTTTTATTACCCTGTCGGCTTATTTATTACTTTTCTCCTTTTTCGTTGTAGTCTCTTCCTATATTCTTGGACAAGCTTGTACCTTCGTGGGCAACAATACTAGTATCTGTTACACTGATTCTCATGTTCGAAGAGGTGGTCTATTCTATTCATCAACTTAACCTTTCATCTTGTTAGCTATGGAATTTGTTCGGCTCTTGTCCTCTAACTAGGTTCGTCGCTTTTACATTTGCAGATAATTCCTCAAGCAATCTGTACTCATTATGGATTGACAGTTGGAGCCACTGTAGCACCCCTTGTTCAGCTTCTTCTCTAGTTATTCTTCCCCATTGTTTATCCAATTAGTAAGGTATAAAGCACAACAATCATATTATATAATTTACTCATGTAGAGTTGTTAAGTTTCCATGTTTTGCTACCAAGGAGAGAGAAAGAGAGATGCTTCACCAGCTATGTGTTTGGTTTCCATCTTGTAATTGTAATCCGAGTTAGATGACAGGGTTTAAGAAATAAAACTACATGAACCCATCAACAACTCAAAAGATAGATCTGTACTCATATACGCTACAGTGGTTAATTTGTATGCTTTGTTCCTTTTCTTTAGCTTGGAAAGAAATGAAAAGAATGTAACATAAAGTTGAATAGAGGAGTTCCTTGGTTATGTTCTCCCTCTGTTTGGATTTACTTATCACATTTTGATGTGGCACGCCTATTAAGAAAATAATGATTGATATAGTAACTTTACAATATTACCGCTATCAATTGATGTTTAGTAATAGGTATTGGAAATGATTTGGAGAATAAGTAATTAATGCTAAGGGTAAAATATGGATTTTTTTGTTTTGTTTTTTCTTGATTTGTCAAAAATGAAGAGTAAAAATGAAAATCAAATTAGGAAAATACTGACAAGTAAATCCAAACGGAAGGAGAAAATTAGTAATATTATCACAGTTACTCCATTTTCCTAGCTCTATTTATTTTTTGTTACTACTATAAATGAGAGACTTCTCATGCTAATAATTTGATATGTAAAATATCCATCAGTTTCTTTATTAAGATACACATATATTCATATTTAGAATTGAGATAAAAGGCCAAAACCTCATGCAGCAATTTGAGAGAATTTCTCAGTGCTACTTTCTTTTGTTAAGGATCTTATAGTTGGCTTGATAAATAAAAAGGGTCATAACTTCATCCTTGATTTTTCTTCTAGGTCTTGGATTGGATGTTAGGTAAGGGGCACGCTGCCCTTCTGCGGAGATTTAAGCTAAAAACATTTGTGGATTTCCATGGCAATGAGGTAATCTATTCAGTATTTCCTAATTTTTAATGCTAATCTAAGCAAGTGTAAATACATCTCTGGACATGCAATATTTTTGTATATATGCATGAACACAATCCGCTTACACGACCAAATTCATCTCACTAAGATTAGGTGCTATAACTAGTTAAACCTCTTTTTCAATTCATTATGTTACTTTTACTGTATACCTCAGCTTATTTGCTTCTTATTGCTATGACAGGATAGAAAAGGAGGGGATTGACACATGATGAAACAACAATAATTGCTGGAGCACTTGAGTTGACGGAAAAAACTGCAAAAGATTCAATTACTCCAATATCAAAGGCTTTTTCTCTTGATCTGAACAGAACACTTAACTTGTGGGTTTATAGGCTACTGTTCAATTTTATTCAAGCGTTCACAAACTTTTTATTTTTAGTTTATGTTCCACGAGAAAAATATGAACTTGGACACTGAATTTTGAGAGTTTTTGACTTTACTGATTGGTGCATATATGTATACGACTCCAACCGTATCAAGCGCAGTGATAAAGTTGTTCAAAAAATGATGTTACCTTACCAAACATTGATATCATATTTTCTAAAAAAGATCAATTTCTATCTTGAGAAGGGCATTGACAAATCTAAAAATGACACTTTACCGATAAAAATGGTTGATGAGCTGCCACAACAAACTCAATGGTATCTTATTGCATTTATTTTTTAAATGTTCATTTCACTTTTTTTTTTGTTGTTTTCCATATATTCACGAAATATATTTCTTTTGTATCACAGTGATTGTGGAGCATTTATTTGTGCGTTTGTTGAATATGTCATTCATGGTAGAGATATTCCTAAGTAGATTGACATTGGTTATGTTCGCATGAGGTATGGAGCTTTGTTGTGGGATTATGGAAAGAGAAAACTAGAAGCTGGTATAAAAGACAACACTACAGAAAAAGTTGACAAATTATTTGGAAAGAAAAAGAGGAAGAGGACGCACCAGGAGTAGTAGTTTAGTTTTGTAGTTATTGAAAATCACTGCACATGAAGGAGTTTTAGATATTTTTATGCGATTATGTAAAGTTTAAACAGTCTTTTCAAATTGAATCGGCTATTTTTTATGCGATAATGTAAAGTATACAATGTAGAATCGCTACTGATTCATTTGTTGGTATCTTTGTATATTTATGTTTTATTATCGAAGAATATTTTTTTCTTTTCTTGTGACAAGTTTTCCCCCAGGGCAAGAGTTATTGAGTGTCTTCTAAATAAGTAAACAATGTGGCAGGACCAATTTATGCCCATGAGGTATAACTTGTTCCTATGAGGGTTGTCTCATCATTAATTATGTGCGACTGCTACATGAGTATTTTGATCATTATGAACTTTTCAATCACATTTGTCCTCGATTAAACGACATGAAATAAGAAATAGTTTGGACCTTGTAATGTAAGGGTCATCTACTCCTCCTCAGTAGTTGGTTCTCCATTTTTATTTATTTGGTTAGATGCTTGATTTTGTTGATTAGTATCATCATTTTTTCTACTCACAATTGAATACTCCCTCGTACTTTTCTTTTTGTAATTTTTAATATTTATTGCTTTTGTTCTTGGCTTATAGTATTTTAGTTTTTGATCTAGAAGATTGATTCTCATATGGTTGTAAGATTGTAATATTCCTATAAACATATTTTGTATGGTAGAGGAAGAATGTTCTTTGAAAAGTTGTGAGTTGAACCACCTTTGATGTCTAAGTCTTGCCTCTAGGGCAAGAGTTATAGATCATCTGCCAAATCATTATAGACTATGCTAGTGTCAACTCTTGTCTATGGAGTATAACTTGTTCCTTTGGGGTCTAAAAATTTTGCCTCTTGGGCAAAAATTATAAATTATCTACCAAATAGTTACACACTAATCTAGTATCAACGCTTGGCCATGGGTCATAACTTGTTCGTTTGTTGTATTAATTTTTGCCTCTAGGACACGAGCTGTAGATCATCTGCCAAGTTATTACACACTAAGCTAGTGTCAAATCTTGCCTACAGGACATAACTTGTTTCTTTGGAGCTTAAGTCTTGCCTCTAGGGCGAGTCTTGTAGATCATCTGCCGAATCATTGCAAAATAAGCTAGTGTCAACTCCTGCTCATGGGGCATAACTTGTTCTGCATTTTGCCTTCAAGGCAAATTTTAAAGTATATCTCGTGAAATTATTTACATCACATCTCTTGGGGTGTAGTCCTTCCTCGAATTCTGTTAATATGATATATTTTTACACATTAATATATAGGAAAATTTAACATGCTAAGTAATTTTTATAAACAATCAATAAGAAGGTATTGAGTTAAATACTTCACCACAAGTTAAAACTTCATAAAAATAAGAAAACATTCGTGATTGAAAGTCAAAAGTGCTTGTTACTAACTAAAATAGGGGATCAAAAAATCCTATTATAACTGCTATTTTGATCCAACTTCTTGGATAAAAAGTAAAACTAATCATGTTTTCTTATTTTTCTTTCTGTATCTTCTTGCATATGGATGAAGGATATGAGTGTAGTGACAATTTGATCTGTTCTGCCCGGTTCTTTTGCATCTCAAACATCTGTAATTGTTTCTTGAAGATTCTGTTCTGTAAGGATATCTGGATATTTATCTTCTCCCAAGCATAACCTCCTTATATGGGGGTTTTATGATCAGATCCTTTATGCTATCTAGGACAATCCATGATATTGTGCTTCCAACTGATAGGACTTCTCCCTGGTATGTTTATAGCCAAGACTGTCTTGAGAACCAATAAGAACAATAGCTAGACTTGTTCATATGTCTACTATTTATCGCTGCAATTGTATAGGTGCATGGTATCTCATCTGTTTGAAATACCAAGCATTGACAAGTCCTACTCTTCAGGTCTACAATATATTTAACTCCTCCTTATCTTACAACAAATCTTATTGCATCAATGGGGTCTACCTGTAGATAAAATGATAAATAAATGACAACTTATAGTGAAACATCTAGTACATGAGCAGAATCAGGCATACAGAGCAATCAACCATACATAGGGGATGAATCTTAAGGCAACCAAAAAACAGCTACAATCAAACATATAATATCAAATCACAATCTAATATTAAAGTAATCAACAATCTAATAATAAGTAACCAATAATAAGGAGTCACAATTAGGGTTCTATTTCAAAATGGAAGAGAAGGGCCAATATAGGGGATATTTAGAGTTTTTATGCTTGGCTTGGTCAGGGATAGCGCAGGAGAAGGATCTGTCATCCAAGGAATGAACTTTCAAAGTCAAATTCCTTGTGTCATATGGAAAAGATAAAACCTTGCTCAGGAACAACAGCTAATTCAATAGTGATTCTTCCAACATATGAGCAGGAGAATCAGCTACAAATAAACTGAGATAAAACAAATATTGCATCTAACCTGGGAGTACAATCAACTATGATAGTGAAACATCTAGTATATGAGCAGAATCAACCATACAGAGCAATCAAATATACATAGGGGACGAATCTCGAGGAAACTAAAAAATAGGTACAATCAAACATACAACATCAAATCACAAACTATCACACATCTATGAGCAGAAGCAACAAAACACATATTTCACGCGCGAATCTAAAAAAAATAAAAAAACTAGCAATAAATCATAAATAACATTAAACCAGCTATATATAATCTGTAATAAAAAATAGTAACAGTATATTTCCCTATCATCAAAATACAATTTCAATTACTTACTTTCAATTTCAAGGCGACTTGAATCTTGTCAGTCACCTTCACTTCCGCCTAACGTGTGATGTTATGAAATTTGCCTTGTGCTTCTATTTTTCTTTCATAAAACAAACTTTGTAACTTGTTCTGAATGTAATCGATTAGTTCCAGTATTGGAAGCTGCCTTACTTTTCTCAGTGTCGTATTCATGGACTCCACATTGTTAGTTGTAAGCATATTGTACCTTCTATTGATTTGAAACGAACGAGCCCATCTTTCTTGTTCTTTTTCTTTCAAGTACTCTGCAACAATTTTATCAACTTTTTCTATCTTATCCATGAAAGTATAAAATTTAGTTTGTTTGTATATTGTTGCTGCATTGTAGAAGAGTGATAGAACCACATCTGAGAAGTATCTTTTTCTTAAATTCTTCTTTATGTGACTTATGCATATCTCGTACTGACACTCTAGATAGACATTTGCAATTGCATTTACAATGGCTGGGTGACGATCTGATAGAATAGACAATTGTTCACATACCCCAATTGCATTTCTTAATTGATTGAAGAACCAGCTATAAGACTCATTATTTTCTGAGTCTGCAATTCCAAAAGTCAAAGGAAATATGTTGTTGTTTTTGTCTTTTGACACTGCTATCGTGAGGACACTACGATATTTTGACTTAAAAAATATTGCATCTACCATTATTACCGATCTACAGTTGGTCCATCCAATGATTGAAGCGCCATAAGAATAAAATGCATATTGAAACCTGTGTTGAGCAAAAGAATATTAGTAACAATTTGTATTTGATGTTTATAATCAGAGTACAACAATTTACTAAACTAAGTCTTGCCTATGAGGCAAGAGTTGCACATATGTTAATAATCTAATTAGTGCAATTAAAGAATAAACTTTTGCCTCTTAGTCAAAAGTTTACAACTTCAACAGTATAACATTTGTACAATAATTTTCTAAGCTAAGTCTTGCCCATGAGGCAAGATTTTCATCTATGTTAATATTATAATCAGTGCAAATAAAAGATAAATTTTTGCCTCTTGGGCAAAAGTTTTTAATTTCAATAATTTTCTAAACTAAGTCTTGCCCATGAGGCAAGAGTTGCATATATGTTAATAATCTAAAAAAAAAGGGGATGACCCGATTCATACCTACTCCGTAGGTGTCGGGGAGGGGGGGGACCACTCCGGGCCTGACCTACGTGCCCTCACCCCAGCTTCGCTGGAGGGGCGTTTCGAACCCCCGACCCTGGCACACCACGGTAAGCAAGCTTATCGCTGAGCCAAGGCCATCCCTCATGTTAATAATCTAATAAGTGAAATTAAAGAATAAACTTTTGCCTCTTTGACAAAAGTTTTGAATTTCAACAATATAGCATTTGTACAATAATTTTCTAAACTAAGTCTTGCCCATGAGGCAAGAGTTGCATATATGTTAATATTCTAATCAGTGAAATTAAAGAATAAACTTTTGCCTCTTAGATAAGAGTTTTCAATTTCAACAGTATAACATTTGTATAAACTAAGTCTTGCCCATAAGGAAATAGTTGCATATATGTTAATCTAAGTAGTGCAATTAAAGAATAACCTTTTGCCTCTTGGACAAAATTTTTCAATTTCAATAGTATAGCATTTGTATAAACTAAGTCTTGTCCATGAGGTAAGAGTTGCATATATGTTAATAATCTAATCAGTGCAATTAAAGAATAAACTTTTGCCTCTTGGGAAAAAGTTTTCAATTTCAATAATTTTCTAAACTAAGTCTTGCCCATGAGGCAAGAGTTGCATATATGTTAATAATCTAATCAGTGCAATTATGGAATAAAGTTTTGCCTCTTGGACAAAAGTTTTCAATTTCAACAGTATAGCAGTTGTACAATAATTTTCTAAACTATGTCTTCCCCATGAGGCAAGAGTTTCATATATGTTAATAATCTAATCAGTACAATTAAAGAATAAACTTTTACCTCTTGGGCAAAAGTTTTCAATTTCAATAATTTTCTAAACTAAGTTTTGCCCATGAGGCAAAAGTTGCATATATGTTAATAATCTAATCAGTGCAATTAAAGAATAAACTTTTGCCTCTTGGGCAAAAGTTTTCAATTTCAACATTTTTCTAAACTGTCTTGCCCGCGAGGCAAGAGTTGCACATATGTTAATAATCTAATTAGTGCAATTAAAGAATAAACTTTTGCCTCTTGGACAAAAGTTTTCAATTTCAACAATTTTCTAAACTAAGTCTTGCCCATGAGGCAAGGGTTGCATATATGTTAATAATCTAATCAGTGCAATTAAAGAATAAACATTTGCCCCTTGGGCAAAAGTTTTTAATTTCAGCAGTATATCATTTGTACAACAATTTTCTAAACTAAGTCTTGCCCATGAGGCAAGAGTTGCGTATATGTTAATAATTTAATCAGTGCAATTAAAGAATAAACTTTTGCCTCTTGGACAAAAGTTTTCAATTTCAACAGTATAGGATTTGTACCTATTCTCATCGTCCCTCTTTATGTTTGTGTACGTGCCTGGGTTGTTTTCTTTCATCATCTAAAGATACGCTGGCAACCTGTTGTAGTTCTCTTCTACGATTTCTCTTATCACCGTATAGACATGTTGTATCGCTCGCCATCCTTTGTTGTAGGATATGATTATTTCGTATTTCCTTCTCATTTCATCTACCATGAAGTTTGGTGTGATTACATTACTAGAGTCACGCACAAGCTCTAGTATTTAGTCACATATGACCTTTGATGTTGCATTTCTGTGGTCGGACGTTATAAAATCAACTGAGAAATTGTGAGCCTTTTCATATGTAGTAACCTAAAAAAGAGCAAAGAATCAGAAATCTTTGAGGCATAAAATTACCACACGCAGTTGAGGTCTAAACATCGCAGTGGATATCTTGTTGTGCTTGATTTAATAACCTTAAATTGGTTGTTGTGTGTGATTGCAATGTTTGACATGCATGTCATCATATTTTGTTTGTCAATGAAGATCGACTTGACATTTACCTCATTCAAAGAGGCATTGTGTCTCAAGAGAGTAGTCTCGACATCAAGTATCCTCTTTTTTTTTTATCGTACCCTCTTAATCTTCGATGGCCGCCCCATTTTTTCATCTATTGCAGCCTCCAATATTGGTTCGATAACCTGTAAATCATTATTTTTATCAATAATTTCAATTGATTGTACCATATTGTAATGCTCAATACTCATTTATTTTCCATCCATTCCAAGCACAACCCTTGTGAAAAATGAAACAACAAAAGATTAATAACAATTTAATTTAGAATATATATCTTCAACAAGTAAAATCAGTAAAGAGTAAGGCATAGTCAACTATTGCACATGAAGCATAACTGTCAAAGTCTTGCTTCTAGGGAAAGAGTTATGGTCATCTGCCAAATCATTACAGACTATGACAGTGTCAACTCTTGCCCATGGGGCATAACTTTCTCAGTCTTGCCTCTGGGAAAAGAGTTATAGGTAATCTGCCAAATCATTACAGACTAAAAAAGTGTCAACTCTTGCCTATGGGGCATAACTTGAAATGTATGGCAGAATCTGAAGATGCTAAAATTGCACTTGAAACTACTGAAAAACACACACTATAAGGGTGATTCTGAGAGGGTTGTTTACTTTAGAGATAGGTTGCAAGTGATACAACATAGTTTATCAACTCAATACTCTGATAAGGGCTTGAAAGAGAATGATGTACTGACTATCATTGAGAAGTGGAGCAATATTGACGAGAGCATGTTACAATAAAAATTCAGGGCTTTGTGTATAAACTAGGTGATTCAAACCCCGTGTATTTTAGTGCAGTTATGAAAGAAAAAAAGTAACAAGAATCTTATTTATTTTTAAACTAAGAATCTTATTATTTTAGTATTTGCTTTGCCTTTCAGGTTTTCGGTTAATGCTTTGTTGAATATATTTTTTGCCTCACTGAATACAGCCATAAAATTTTCTTTTGGCTTGTAAAATCTTGTAGATAACCATGGCTACCCCAAACGGGATCATTTATTATTCTGTCAAATCACCTCAACACCCAAAGGTTCACGCCCACAGTCAAGGGACTGAATATAACAAACATAATGGATATTCTAATATGCCAAGACTGAAGTTTTCTAATAAGGGGTTCTAGGAGGTGTATGGAAAAATAAGCAACCGTGTCATCTTCAGGGGATCTCCTGTGTTGTGTCACTCAACATAAAAACGTGATACTGAGACAAAAGAAGTTGCCAGAAACACTGGTGATTATTCTAACATATCTAGGTAAGCATGGTTCAACAACAAATGGTCAATGAATATAAATATGATGCGTATTCAACAATGAAGGATTTTTTTTAACACTGAAAAATTGTATAATAGTAACCTTGTTACCTAAAGTGCCAAATCCTACTACTATTAGAGAGTTTAAACCTATTGCCTGTTGCTCTATGTTATACAAGCTAATAGCTAAGGTGCTCTATCTTAGAATCAACAAGTTAGTGCTTCTTTAATCTCTAAATCATAGGTTGGATTCATCCGAGATGAAAAATACAGCCTTTTCCTCCAAGACCAAACCCTCGCAACTACTCAAACACAAATATAGTCACAATAACAAACTCCCCACAACATGTTCGACACAATTCCTCCTCATCTTCTAATGCTAATTATACCACTAGTTTGAAATACTTGAAACTAATTTCTTGTAGCACCCTGACCTTATACATTTGGCCTTCCCAAAATATATTGCGATCAATTTTAACTTCCATATTAACAACATTTCCCTCCAAGACCAACCCCCCACAACTACTCAAACACAATTATAACCGTAATAAAAAACTCCCCACAACCTGTTCGAGGGAATTCCTCAATGGTAAATATGTTACTACAACATCAGCATATCCCAAGTTCAGCTTACGTTCACCTACTCAAAAATCAAATCAATATGCTAATTATATAATGAGCTAAAATTATCACAATGCATCAATAAGCTAAAATTACCACAATGAATTTTGATGATGAAATTCATACCTGAAGAAACCTTATGGCTAAAGTCGATTCTGCGAATGTGTGAAAGTCGATTCTCGAATTTGTAAGAAAGCAATTTAACAACAATATTTTGGAGGTCGATTCTGGAATTTGGAAGAAAGAGAGAATGAAAGAGATTTAAACCAAGAATATTTTGCAGGAGGGTATTTTCGTCCAAAAGAATATGACTTAACAGGTAAAGGCTATTTTAACAAAGCCTTTTTATTTAGGGCTAAAATTTGAAAGTCACCCTAATTTGGGTCTATATTTGAGAATTACCCACACTTCACATTAAAACGAGAGGTAGGTGTGATCAAATTAAACCAAAAAAATTACATAAACTTGAAAAGTTAAATCAAATCGATTAAAGAAAATTAAGTAGGCTTGATTTGGCATTGGGTAAGAAAAAATCGAATCCAATCGATTTGTCAAGAAATAGGTTGTCAAATTAATTACACTTGATTTAAGACTTTATATAGAATTTTCTTTGAAAATATGTCAAGCAATATACATGATTATCTCATTGTAATATTTAGAGAAAAGACATCATTTCTTTCCCGAACTTGTTAGCTCAACTTACTTTAGCACTTAAACTAAACTTCTGTTTATTTACCCCTTAACATCTTTGAAGTGTATTAATTTCGCCTCTCAAAATTGAATACCACTCTCACAATGGAGAATGTGTTACACTCGCCTACACATCAACGCCACGTCAATGCCACGTCGGAGCCACGTCATTACCACATAAGAAATTACTATTTTTCTAAAAAAAAAATAATCCCCCCCACATTATTTTTGTACATTTATTTTTAAAAATTAAAAAATATATATGTACTATTTTATTTATATAAAAATATACATTTCTATATATATATATATATATATATATATATATTTATATATATTAAATATAAAAGGCACCTCCACCCCCATTTTCTTTCTTCTTCACACCCACCCACCCACACTGCCTACCCCGCCCATCTGTTTTCCTCTTTCAGCCCTTATCCCCACCCCCATCCTATGCAACCACTAATCCTAAAAATGATTGTAATTTCTTTTTTGTATCTAATTCTTCTTTCGACTTTATTATTTTTTGTACTATATGTTGTTGCATTTTTACTCCACTTTTATCTATTTGTATTCCTAAAAATTCTATCTGATTTTTCATAATTTCGGCTTTCTTTTCACTTAGACTTATTCCTGATTTTTCTATTATATCCGTAAATTGTTCTAATAACTTTATATGTTCTTCTTTAGTTTTTGTATATAATAATATATCATCTATGTATACTATGCAATTAGGTAATTGTTTAAAATAATTATCCATAAAATGTTGATATCTACCTGGTGCATTTTTATATCCAAATGGTAATACATTCCACTCATAAAATCCTTGTGGTACCGTAAATGCGGTTAACTCTTTAGATTCTTCTTCTAACTTTAGGTGGTAAAATCCTGATTTACAATCAAATTTACTAAAATAATTATATCCTTGGATTTGTCTTATTTTTAATATCTTATTTGGTATTGGATAATTATATGTTGTAGTTTTTGCATTTAAATTTCTATAATCAATAACCATTCTACTTTTTCCTCTTTTTTGTTCACTATATTTATTTACTATAAATGCTGGACTATTATGTTTACTATTACTTTTTTGTATATATTGTTTTTCTAATAATTCATCTATATGCATTTTAAATTCTTTTAAATCGTCAAAATTATATGTTAATGGTTTTTGGGTTATTATACTATTTTTATCTATTAATTCAATTTTTATGGTAGTTTTATGTTTTTTCCATCCTTTTAATGGATCTTCACTATATAATTGTTCTAATTTTTTCTTAACTATTTCTATCTTATTTATTGAAAATATAGTTATTTCCGTTTTATTTATCGAAAATACTACTAATTCTATTGTATCTTCAGTGGTTTTTATATTTTCTAACTTTTGTGTAATTTTTTCACTTCCTTTTATCCAATCAGTTTTCTTTCTTATTTTATTATTAACTCTTTTTGCTCTTACTTTTTGTTTACATGGTGTTGTAAACCACCAATCGTTTTTAGTTATTATATGTGGGTATAATTTATCTAAAAATGGCATTCCTAAAAGTATATCTTTTGATGTTAGTTCATAATTATAAATTTCTTCTATTGTTAGTATCTTATCCCATATTTGTGTTTTTACATTCCTATCTTTATAAGTAATTAAGCTTCCTTCATTATTAAATCCTTTAACTACTATTGGTATTTTTAATTTATCCCATTTACTTTCTGGTAAGCAATTATATCTACATAAATTAGCTTCTGCTCCTGTATCTATCATAGACGTATAATATCTACTGTAATATCCTTCCACTACTATCTTCATTAATACATATATTTTCATTTTATGTTAAGGCTCTTTTTAAGAATAATCTTTCCCTATTATATGTTATGGCTAATTGTGTATGTTCTATATTATATGGTTTTACTTGTTCTAACCATTTTATTCCTAATATTATATCTGCTTTTTCCATTTCTTCTTTTACTTCAAATTCTATTTTTATTTTTCTAATTCCTCCTATTATTATTTCTTTTTCTGCTATATCTTTACTATTTATTAAACATCTCGGTAGATCTGGGCATATATCATTATCAGTTTTTATTTCTTCATTTTTTACTAAACATTTTGCTATATAATTTTCTTCTTGTCCTATGTTTAATAGTATTAAATATTCTTTTTCATTTATTTTTCCTGTTATGTAATATTGATTTAGATTACTTATTGAATTTGTTTCATAACTCATTCTTTTTTATGAGCTTGATGATTCTGGTTTTTCATTAGCTATTCTTTTTGTTGTACTTATTCTATCATTTACTATTTCTAAATTTTCTTCTATATCTATGTCTCTATAGCTATAATCATTATAATCTATTGTTTTTACAATTTGTTCAAATGGGCTATCTATTTGTATTTTGTTAATTTTATTTTTTCCTGTTATTTTATGTTTTGTTGTTAATACATATAAATTTTTACATCTCGCTGTAAATATTTTACTTCCTGGGGTTAATTCTATTCCTGATATCTTCCAATATAATACTAGTGATTTATCTATATTTCTATCTATTACTACTACTGAATAATTTGCACTTATTATAAATTTAAATTTTTGGTATATTAAGTTTCCTTTTACGGCAGTTATTATGCTTTTTTCTATAGGTTTTATAATTCTATCATCTGCTAAATATAATTCTATCGGTGTATCTATTCCTTCTCTAAAATATGCTTTTATTAATATTTCTGTACCTCCAAGGTGTACGTATTTTATTGGATCTCCTTTACTTTTTATATCATTTATTTCTTTATTAATTATTCTTTTTGTTACAAGTGGTATACTAGCTTTTCCTTTTGCATATCTACAGTCTATTACATGTTCTTTTTGGCATACTACATAATATTCATCTTTTTTCCTACTAAAAATATTTTTTATTATTGGTATTTTAAATATTTTTTCTACACTTAAATGTAACTCTTTTCCTTTTATTTCATCAAATATATTACTATCAAATATTATTTTTTGTTTTGTTCCTTCGTCATTTAAATATTCTTCCTTTGTTATTATTTTTATATCTTCTTCAGTCATTCGATTCATCTATTTCACTATCTGTTTCAGTATCTGTTTCGTTTTCTGAAATTTCATATATACTATCTTCACTTTCTAATTCATAATCTATATAATCTATTTGCATATATTCTGTATTTTCTATTTTTATTTCTGATATTTGTTTATTTTTTGGATTTTTGGGTAATTTACAATCTCTAGCTAAATGTCCTAACTTTCCACAATTATATCATGTACATTCTTTTATAGATTTTTTCTTCCTATATGGTCTTTTATTTTTGTAATTCTTTACATAATATCTTTTTCTTGGTTTCTTATATTTATATTTTGATTTTTTATATTTCTTATGTCTTTTTCTTTTCTTATAATATCTTTCTTCGCATCCAAATTGGGGTGCTATTTTCTTATAATATCTTTCTGTACTGTAGTGTATATCTAATTCTAGATTTTCTATGTCATTTATTATCTGGTGTTGTTCTTCTCGTAGTGAGTTTTTTATATTATATAAACTGTTACATGTACTTTTTTCTAAATTTTCTAAGGTTTTTTCTATCCAAATTAACTTTTTTTTAGATCTTCCATTATTTTTCTAATATGGTTTCTATAATTAATTTCGTTATTTAGATTATCTTGGTTTTCTCTAGTTTTTCTAATATATTCTAACATCCACAATCTTGATCTGAATAATATTCTTCTGGGTATATGTCTTCGTATATTTGTTCTAAGGCATTTATCATTTCAATTTCGTAGTTTATTACTTCTTCTAATATCATTTTCTTAATATCTATTATTTCTATATCTTTAAGTATATATAAGATTAAAATTCTAAGGTAGTCTAAATGAGCTATTTTCTAAAATTGATATTTTATAGTTATTTGTTTTAGACTTAGTAGTTTTTGCATATTTATATTAAGAGATTTTATATATTTTTTATTTTCCATGTATCTTACTATATTTATTTTTATCTGTTTTTCTATTAACTGTATATTTCGCATATCTTTAAAATTTCTACGTGATCCTAACATAATAAATATTTATAAGAGTAGTTAGGTATGTGTGGTATATAACTTATTCTATCCGTATAATTTTCTCCATATGCTTTTTCTAATATAATTTTTCTTATATCTGCAACATCTATATCTTTAAGTACATACAAAATAAGTATCTTGAATTTATCTACCATCACATCAGATATATTATCATTCATTATCATAAAATTGTTTTTTTCAAAATATTCCCTTCAACCATGTACATCATAAAATATAGTCATCTCAGATTACTATATACTAGATTATTCTTAAATAACATGTTCTTCGGTTACTATTAGCATGGTAATTCAGATACTTTTTCCCTTAAACAGCGCCTCGACTCTGGTTACTCCCCGCCACGGCTTCTTGCCTCATTGGTTTCACCTTTAGGATGGCATAGTTCCTAGGGATTTTTCTCCATTTCCACTTTGCTAATAAACTTTTTAACATATTATTTTTCGAATAATTCTACTATAAAGTAACTAATATGAATTTATTTTATCATATCATGATTGTCGGGAATTATGAATTTAGCTATTCATAATCATAAATAGATATACCTGTTCCGGTAGCTTTGATATTTCTGAGGTTTTTTGTTCCATAGCTTTTTCCATTGCAATGTATATATTTAATTAACTGGGCTAAATATTTTTGAACGGAATGGAGAGAGGTTTTTTGGCTAATGTAAGAAGGCTTGCCCTCTGCAATGCCTTCCTTCTCTTATTTATAGAATGAAAGTATACAAATTTTTTACATCCGTCTAAAAACTATTCAATAAAATACTAAAAAACTAAAAAGCTAAAAAGACTTAAAAGTCTTTTCTCCTACCTACCTATAAGACTTTCAAACTTTACATTAACTTCTCATTTAATGCTACTAACTAATGTTATCTTTACGTAAACAACTTTGTACAAATAAGTCTTCAGTCTATTTTGTCATATCTGTTGTATCTCCATTATTGCTCTGGTCTTATCTTTCCAGTTGTCGTCCTTATCTTCTTTTATTCTAACTGAACTGTTGGGACGTCATTATCTCCTCCATTACATTTTGAACATCTGTGGTCTGGATATTTGTGTCCAATAGTCTTGCAATATCTGGTCAATAATTCTTCTTAAATAAATTTTTCTCTGATAGCTCTGGCGATAGGTTCTGTTTCTGGTTTAAGCAACGTGATAATCCATTGCCTAATAGTTTCTATATCTGTTTCTCGTAACTCTTTTGAATTTGAATATATTAATACATGATTTCTTGAATAGTAGTTCCATATAGGATTTTGGTTGCAATATGTATTTGCTAGCTCTTGTAAAATTGTAGATAGTCCGATAATTCTTTTGTTCGCATAAAACTTTGGTATCTCGATTCTGGGTATCTCCGGCTGTGAACCAATATCTTGTGGTATAATCATATCTCGTGTCATTCCTATCTTTACAACTAGTATAGGTTTTTTAACTTCATCAAATAATATCTCTGCTGGTGCCGTGTAAATTTTTATAAAAAATAAAGTACCTTTGGTTATTCTTTTAAAAGTGGTAAATGCTTCATATATCTCTGGTATAGTGGATATCTCAGTTCCGTCCGTGGTATATACGGTACTAAGTAATCCATAATCGTAGCAAGTCTTAACTAAGCTTGGTTTGGTTTTAGGTAAGGCAATTAGCTTATTGTATCCGGTCAATTTCTGGGTTATATAGTTTGTATCTGGTTCTTGGATATTTGTAGCTTTGGGGTTGCTATTTAAAAAGGTTTGTACATTGTAAATATTTTCTATATATGTGCGGGCTGTGTAGTTGTATGTCTTTTTGTCTTAGTTTAGGCTATCTCGATATGTGGTAACTTGTGGGGGTATAAACATGGGGTCTTTTGATGTATTTGGTGTATATGGTTTGTCAAATAGCTTGTTTAGGTTCATATTTTTTCTAACTCCTTTGCTTGTACCTGCAGAAGTAGATTGATAAGCGTTATGGGTTTTATGGAGTATCCCAACGTCTCCTTCTAGCTCTGGAATTTTATTCTCTTCCGATCGACATAGCTCTGTGCATTGCTGAGTTAGCTGATTCATAGCTATAGACTTCAGTTTATCTTCACTAGTCTTTAGCTTTAGCGTTTTTATCTCAGTACCCATCTTTACTATCTCAGTACCCATACTGTCCACTTTCAATGAAAGCGTAGTCAGGGCGTTGAGTATCTTTTCATGTATATTTTCTTCTATCATTTCAGTTTGAGTAGCTTTGTCTTGATATGTAATCTGCAATAACATTTTTGTTAGTACTGATTACTTCTATTATAAATGTAAAATTTAATATGTTTAAAACTAGTCTCCGAATCTCTTTTGTTGTAACTGAATTTTGTATTTTCTTTGTTAGCCACCAGCGTACCTGTGTATTATCTGTTCGCACAATAAATTTGTTATATAAAATATATGGCTCAAATGCTAATAAACATTTATATAATGAACATAATTCTTTCCTATTTATTTCCCATTTTATTTCTGTCTCGTTGAACGTACCTGAGTAGTATCTACAATGGTGTTCTATTTTTCTGCTTCATAGCTATATTTAAGTACTCCTCCGTAACTATATTCACTGGCATCTGCTTCTACTATGTATATAAATTTTTTATTTTCATCCGGAAATTGTAATTTTGGTAATTCCTTGCAAAGTAATTTTATTTTTTGAACTTGTTTTTTATCTTCTTCATCATAGTTATATTCTATATCCTTTTTTAATTTTTTCTGTAGTGGTTTTAGGTTTTTTGCTAATTTTGGAATATATTCTCTAACTTGGTTTACTAATCCTAAAAATGATTGTAATTTCTTTTTTGTATCTAATTCTTCTTTCGAATTTATTATTTTTTGTACTATATGTTGTTGCATTTTTACTCCACTTTTATCTATTTGTATTCCTAATAATTCTATCTGATTTTTCATAATTTCGGCTTTCTTTTCACTTAGACTTATTCCTGATTTTTCTATTATATCCGTAAATTGTTCTAATAACTTTATATGTTCTTCTTTAGTTTTTGTATATAATAATATATCATCTATGTATACTATGCAATTAGGTAATTGTTTAAAATAACTATCCATAAAATATTGATATCTACCTGGTGCATTTTTATATCCAAATGGTAATACATTCCATTCGTAAAATCCTTGTGGTACCGTAAATGCGGTTAACTCTTTAGATTCTTCTTCTAACTTTAGGTGGTAAAATCCTGATTTACAATCAAATTTACTAAAATAATTATATCCTTGGATTTGTCTTATTTTTAATATCTTATTTGGTATTGGATAATTATATGTTGTAGTTTTTGCATTTAAATTTCTATAATCAATAACCATTCTACTTTTTCCTCTTTTTTGTTCACTATATTTATTTACTATAAATGCTGGACTATTATGTTTACTATTACTTTTTTGTATATATTGTTTTTCTAATAATTCATCTATATGCATTTTAAATTCTTTTAAATCGTCAAAATTATATGTCAATGGTTTTTGGGTTATTATACTATTTTTATCTATTAATTCAATTTTTATGGTAGTTTTATGTTTTTTCCATCCTTTTAATGGATCTTCACTATATAATTGTTCTAATTTTTTCTTAACTATTCTATCTTATTTATTGAAAATATAGTTATTTTCGTTTTATTTATCGAAAATACTACTAATTCTATTGTATCCCCAGTGGTTTTTATATTTTCTAACTTTTGTGTAATTTTTTCACTTCCTTTTATCCAATCAGTTTTCTTTCTTATTTTATTATTAACTCTTTTTGCTCTTACTTTTTGTTTACATGGTGTTGTAAACCACCAATCGTTTTTAGTTATTATATGTGGGTATAATTTATCTAAAAATGGCATTCCTAAAAGTATATCTTTTGATGTTAGTTCATAATTATAAATTTCTTCTATTGTTAGTATCTTATCCCATATTTGTGTTTTTACATTCCTAGCTTTATAAGTAATTAAGCTTCCTTCATTATTAAATCCTTTAACTACTATTGGTATTTTTAATTTATCCCATTTACTTTCTGGTAAGCAATTATATCTACATAAATTAGCTTCTGCTCCTGTATCTATCATAGGCGTATAATATCTACTGTAATATCCTTCCACTACTATCTTCATTAATACATATATTTTCATTTTATGTTAAGGCTCTTTTTAAGAATAATCTTTCCCTATTATATATTATGGCTAATTGTGTATGTTCTATATTATATGGTTTTACTTGTTCTAACCATTTTATTCCTAATATTATATCTGCTTTTTCCATTTCTTCTTTTACTTCAAATTCTATTTTTATTTTTCTAATTCCTCCTATTATTATTTCTTTTTCTGCTATATCTTTACTATTTATTAAACATCTCGGTAGATCTGGGCATATATCATTATCAGTTTTTATTTCTTCATTTTTTACTAAACATTTTGCTATATAATTTTCTTCTTGTCCTATGTTTAATAGTATTAAATATTCTTTTTCATTTATTTTTCCTGTTATATAATATTGATTTAGATTACTTATTGAATTTGTTTAATAACTCGTTCTTTTTTATGAGGTTGATGATTCTGGTTTTTCATTAGCTATTCTTTTTGTTGTACTTATTCTATCATTTACTATTTCTAAATTTTCTTCTATATCTATGTCTCTATAGCTATAATCATTATAGTCTATTTTTTTTACAATTTGTTCAAATGGGCTATCTATTTATATTTTGTTAATTTTATTTTTTCCTGTTATTTTATGTTTTGTTGTTAATACATATAAATTTTTACATCTTGCTGTAAATATTTTACTTCCTGGGGTTAATTCTATACCTGATATCTTCCAATATAATACTAGTGATTTATCTATATTTCTATCTGTTACTGCTACTGAATAATTTGCACTTATTATAAATTTAAATTTTTGGTATATTAAGTTTCCTTTTACGGCAATTATTATGCTTTTTTCTATAGGTTTTATAATTCTATCATCTGCTAAATATAATTCTATCGGTGTATCTATTCCTTCTCTAAAACATGCTTTTATTAATATTTCTGTACCTCTGAGGTGTACGTATTTTATTGGATCTCCTTTACTTTTTATATCATTTATTTCTTTATTAATTATTCTTTTTGTTACAAGTGGTATACTAGCTTTTCCTTTTGCATATCTACAGTCTATTACATGTTCTTTTTGACATACTACATAATATTCATCTTTTCTCCTACTAAAAATATTTTTTATTGTTGGTATTTTAAATATTTTTTCTACACTTAAATCTAACTCTTTTCCTTTTATTTCATCAAATATATTACTATCAAATATTATTTTTTGTTCTGTTCCTTCGTCATTTAAATATTCTTCCTTTGTTATTATTTTTATATCTTCTTCAGTCATTCGATTCATCTATTTCACTATCTGTTTCAGTATCTGTTTCGTTTTCTGAAATTTCATATATACTATCTTCACTTTCTAATTCATAATCTATATAATCTATTTACATATATTCTGTATTTTCTATTTTTATTTCTGATATTTGTTTATTTTTTGGATTTTTGGGTAATTTACAATCTCTAGCTAAATGTCCTAACTTTCCACAATTATAACATGTACATTCTTTTATAGATTTTTTCTTCCTATATGGTCTTTTATTTTTGTAATTCTTTACATAATATCTTTTTCTTGGTTTCTTATATTTATATTTTGATTTTTTATATTTCTTATATTTCTTATGTCTTTTTCTTTTCTTATAATATCTTTCTTCGCATCCAAATTGGGGTGCTATTTTATTTTTGCAACATGCTAAATTTCTTATTAATGTTTTTTCCATTTTTAATTCTTCTCTATATTTTTCACATAAGTTTCTATACCATTGTTGTAAAAATTTTATTCTAGCTCCTAACGTATCTACTATTTTTGCTTCTTCCCAATTTTTTATTATTTTTGAACTAAATGGTTCGGGTAATTTATTAAAATATAATTTTCTTATTTCCTTACTTTCTTCTATGCTATATGCTCCTTTATAATAATATTCTTTAAATGCGCAAGTATATTCGTCTATATAACACATATTACATATTGTTAATTTTATCATTAAATTCCTATTTGTATCTTTTTCTTCATCTTGTTCTTCTTCTAATGTTGTCATACTACCAAATTCATCTTTTATAGCTGTTTCATATTTTTTCAATAATTCTATAGGTGTTAGTTTAGTTGTTGTTGATGATGTTCCTTCCATAGGTTTATTAGTTCTTAATACTTTTTTACTATTTTCAGTTAAATTTGTAAACCATAATTTTACTGATCCTATTAGTGTTTTTTCTATATATTCTGGTGCATCTGTTATGTTTATATTATTATCTAATAATTGTTTTGTCATATATCCTATCCATAATTGTATTGTTTTTTCTGTATCTATTACACAGTCTAGATCTAAAAAGTTATAATTTTTATTAACTATTTGTTTTGGTGTCCATTTGTCGTATTCATTATATCTTTTAAATTTATTTTTATAATATATAGGTTTTCTTATTTCTGTTGTCTTAGGTATTATATTTTCATCTTCTTTTTTATCAAGAGTATTTATTTCTGTATTGGTATTTTCTAAGTTTTCTTCATTAATTTTTTCTTGTTTTTCATTAATTTCTAAATCTTTTATATTTGTTAATATTTCCGTATATGTTTCACTATCTTCTGAATCATAATTATCTGTCTCTTCTACCTCAATATTATTTATTTCTAATTTTTCTTTAAATTGATTTATCTCGTTTATTAATTTTTGTTCTTTATCTTTTTATTGTTTTTCTTTTTGTCTTTGTTCGTATAAATCTTTTAACATTTGTAGTTCTTTTTCTAATTCAGCAATTCTACTATTTTTAGTTTCTTCTATTTTTCGTATTTCTTCCGTAGTTTGTTGTTTAATTTTTTCTATTTCCTTTTTTCTATCTATTTCTTCATTTTCTTTTTCTATTCTTACCATTGCTGTCAATTTATCTTCTAATTTTAATTCTTCTTTTTCTAACATTAGATATAAATGTTCTCCTATTTTCTTATATCTTCTTCCTAGATTAGAAAATACTATTTTTATTTTTGATCCTTCGTGATTTTTGTATATTTTTTCATCTATTATAAATTCTTCTTTATTCATTTTATTGTGAATAGTTCATGTTGATATATATATTCTAAACTATCTATTTGGGACTCTAATTTTGATATTTCATCTTTTTGTGTATTTATTGAATTTTTACTAACTCCGGCAAATATATTATAATGTAGTCTTTCTTTTCTTATTTTTAATTCTTTACGTTTTTCAGAGATAAATTGTTTTAATTCTTTGTATTTTTTCTCTTTATTCATTTAAATTATATTTATAATATTTTGGTTGATATCTAAATCTAATTTTATCATAATTAGGTGGTATGTGTCTCATTCTTCTAGATTTTAAATGAATTATTAATTTTGCTTCAATACTAGATATTAATGTAATTAGATAAGCTAATCTTTGTGGATTTTCTTTTGTTTTATTTAGACTTATATATTCTGAATAATTACTAACTAAAGATTCTTTAATTTTTCTAAAAGCTTCTCTATTTTTAAATGGTTTTCTCATAATTAATTTAATAAATAACTAAATCTAACTTAACTAAATTTAATCTAACTAATTCTAACACGTATCTCACTTCCATATCTTTTAAATTACTGGGCTTTGATACCATTTGGAGGGGGTGCGGATAACTAGGGATAATAAATAGATTTATTATAGCATTAAATTATTTTATTGAATCTTTGATTTTAATTTAATACTAATTCCTTCTTTTGCCGCATTAATCTTCCTCCACCGTTATTGAGTAAGAACAAAGACGAAATAGTAACCAACCATAGTCGACCAAAGGCTCAATACACTAAAGCAACATTTTCAATTTTATTCTTGATAAAGAAATGGACCTTGGGTCTAACTCAACCTCAAAAGCTAGCTCATGAGGGGAGGATTGTCCAAAACGATATAAGGAGACCAAGGACCCTTTAACCCACCGATGTGGGATTCCAACACCCCCCGCACGCCCAGGACTGGACATCTGGAGCATGGACAATATAAGACGGGGGCCCAACATCAGAAACAATGAACTGGGTGGGCCTGACTCTGATACCATAATAAAGAAATGGATCTTGGGCCTAACTCAACCTCAAAAGTTAGCTCATGATGGGAGGATTGCCCAATATCATATAAGGAGACCAAGGACCTTTTAACCCACCGATGTGGGACTCCAACAATTCTTCACTTGATGTTTGACATTCCTACTGAATTTCTTGATATTTTTCCATATAAAAACCCAGGTGATTTAAGAACAATTAAAAAAGAAGGGAAAAAAAATCTAAACATACAAGATTAGATTGTTTAATGCTAACAAATCTTTTTAGTTTTCAAGTTATGACAATTTTTGTTAAAAAAAATATAAAAAAGAATTCTTTTTTTCTAAATAATCAAATCAAGACCAATCATAAAAGAAAAAAATAAATTTATTTTATATAACAAAAATTAAATATTCTTTCCTTAAAAAAATAGATGACAGTTAATAATAGATATCAATCACATCCCAAATCTCTCTTTAATTATTTGTTTTCTTCAGACGCGTTTCTTTTTCATCTTTTTCAACAACTTTTGTTTTTTTTTTCTACAAAAATATAATTTTTCAATCAAAATCTTTCATAAAATTTGTTGTTTTAGACAAGGTTTTAGGCCACAGAATTTTGGGTGTTTTATGTGAAAATCAAGTTCTTGAATTTACTAATTTAAAAAACGTTCCATACTATATGAATTGTGAGAAGTTGCATTCAATCATGATACATCATGGAAAGAGATGAAATGACACAAGTATGTTGTCTTGTTTAACAATTTGATATTTTGCAATTAGTCTTTTTCTGAAATATGTAATATTTGATTATTGATTAAGAAAAGATATTCAAGAAAACGTATTATTATTATTTTTATATTTGTTTTTGATTATGTGATGTTAACATGCTGAATTTTAGAGAATATTAGATGGAAAGTCAGAATAAACAGTTCTTTCATTGTTAATAGTGAATAATTTTATATTATTTTCTTCTATCACTGTATATGTTTGTACTTATATTTTTTTAGTTATTTTGTTATAGTGATTGTGGCATGTTTGCACGTACCTTTGCTATATTTGTTAGCCATGG
This sequence comes from Capsicum baccatum var. pendulum, assembly GCA_030864225.1. Classification (NCBI taxonomy): domain Eukaryota; kingdom Viridiplantae; phylum Streptophyta; class Magnoliopsida; order Solanales; family Solanaceae; genus Capsicum; species Capsicum baccatum. Next base: position 77,893,965 of record CM061552.1, read on the forward strand.
TGTGTTTGAAAATTCAATTATCAACTTCAATCTTTTCAACGATCATCTTAATTATGGTGCACTACTTTGAGATTATGCTAGAAGAAAGCAAAATGATAATATAATTAGTGAAAGTGAGGCAACTAAAAATGTTACTAGCAAGCAGACTTGATGGTCCAAAGATTTCAAGCGAAGTTGTTTCGGATATTTAGAAACTATATGTTGATTATGTATAAAAATGAATGTTTTTTTTTATTTTTTGTTACTCAAACTTATTTTGTCCTATCAATAATGTTGTTACTCTTTTATAGTCTTATTTTGATGTTAAATTTGATATACTTTTTTCTAATATTAGTTTCGTACTGAAGTTGATATCAAGTATTGGAATTGTTGAATTATTATGTATATGATATGCTATATAAATAGTATAGCATAGTATTTGTTGACATCAAGTATTGTTTTAGTATCAAAGTCGATATCAAGTGAATGGAATTGTTCAATTGTTAGATCTATGCTATGCTATATAAATAGTATAGCATTATTTTCTTGATATCAAGTATTATTTTGACATTAAAGTTAATATAAGATGACTGAAATTGTTAAATTACTGAATTTATGCTATGATATATGAATTGTATTGCACTGTATTTGTTGATATCAAGTATTATTTTGATATTAAAGTTGATATCAAGTGACTGAAATTATTGACTTGTATTATTTTGTATCCTTTATGTACTTCTATTTATCGTTTATATATGTGTACATACAAAAGTTATTACATGTAACGTATTAAATTCAAAAATTAAAAAACAGAAAAGTCACATTTTTGAATCTAATGATGCAATTGTTAATTGTAAAACATTATTAAAAAATAGAAAACATCATCCAAAAACTAAAAACATCATTCAAAAATATAACAAAAGTTTTAACAATAAATCAAAATTAAGAAGAACAATTATTTCTTAAACTTGAGGTACAATTTTATGACATGTTTTCCTATTGTGTCCCTCTCAATAGATCCAGATCAGTTCAGTATAGATATTGTCACTCCACATATTGTTCGTTATATCTTTTATTTTCAACACAAACAATGATTTTTCATTATGTTCTATCTTATCCATTGACATATCCTTTATTGTTATGCTCAATGGATATTTAACAAAAAAATCAACAACAATCTTGTTTTGATGTTGATACCCCATGACTCATGTATCATTGTGTATGATCATTGGTGGACATTTTTGGACATTTATAACTAATCGCTTTAATCTCAATTTGAATTGAGTTAATGTCGATCTTGCGTTGTTTTGCTATTACATTTATCCGTCTTTTATACTTAATTTTCTCATCATATATAATCTCATCAACATAAAAATCTTTAGGTCTACCTATAACATAATATAGAATTGTTGAGTAATTAATACCGAATAATTGATGAAGATTACAACATCTATATCTATATCTATAATATATTAAAAGTGTGAAACCCCTTAGAAAAGTGATTTGAACTTTTTGACCTTTATTAAAAGGCTCTTCTTTAGGCAAAACTGTCTTTTCACTATTTTTTAATTTATTTTTATTATATTAACTAGACTTCCTAAAATATATGAGACTCTTAAAATATATGGTAGAAGAATTAATTAATATTTTTCTTTCTACTAGACTTCTAAAATATATGGTAAGAGAATTAATTAATATTTTCCTTTCTACTGTTCAATTAGAAAAATACTCCTAAAATAGGACTCTATTAATTAAGAAAATACTTCTATAAATATTGAGATGTACGTTAAACTAGAGAACAAACTGGATTGCCTATTAGGAGAATATGATTGATGCTCATCTAACTTGATTGGATTGCATGTCTAGATTGGTGGATGCTTGATTTTCTAACTTTCACCTTATTCAGTGTTTTTGTCAGCATAATAGAATTCAACATGTGTGTATACATGTTTTTGTATTAGCATAATATCTCTATTAATTTGTTATTTTGTGGTAGTTTACAGTTCGTAGATAAATCTCAATCGGCTTTGAGAAATTTTTGTGTGTAAAATTTAAGTTTAATTGTATTATTTTGATATCACTTTTATCGTATTATTTTGTTGTAGTTTACAGGTGATAGATAAATGTAGGTCGGCTTTGAAGAATTTTTTTATGTAAAGGTTAGGTTTAGTTGTATTATTTTGATATCTCTATTATCGTATTATTTTGTTATTGTTTACAGGTGGTACATGAATATCAGACGACTTTGAAAAAATTTTTGTATGTAAGATTAGATTTAATTATATTATTTTGATGTCTCTATCATTGTATTATTTTATTGTAATTTACAGATGGTAGATGAATGTCGATCGACTTTTAAAATATTTTTGGTAAAAGTTAGGTTTAATAAATAAATTCTCTATCTTTACATACTCAAAAGATATTAAATTTAATTATTATATTCATCTATATTATTTAACTAAATATCCTATTTAGTGTAATGCTTGAATTCATTAAAGTGAGGTACACGGGCAAGACGCGTACACCTAAACAAGTACTTTAAAACTTATAAAACATACACATAAAAAAAAACTTAATGATAACTATTTTATTCACAAATCAATCAAGAATAACATCGTAATGATGCATTAATGTATGAAAACGATCAATTGAAGGGGTTGGATTGAAAAAATCTTGTATGTCGTATTTAATCTTGGGGTGTAGATTGAAAAGCGGAGGGATGATTAGTGACATTGAAATTAGAGAATGCATGGTACTTGGTAGTCAATTTTAATAGCTTCCTGAAATGCACCATCCATATTTATCAACACGAATTTTTATATTTTATTTGCATTTGTGACAAATTTAATTGTCAAATACTGATATTATTATTTTATTAAAAGCTTTCGACTCAAATACTAAAACTATTCGAGAATTTTTTATAGAAATAATTAAGAAGAGGACTGTAATTTACGGTGAAATTAGACGGACAATTCTATTGACGAACAAGAAGACAGTAAGGGAGAGAGAATTTCAAAGAAAATCGTAATGAAGAAGAAAAATGGTATGTTTGATAGTGAAGAAAAAAAAGGTATGTTTGATAATGAAGAAGAAAGAAATCAGTATGACTAAAGAAATATCTTTATCAAATTTTACTCCTTAATGTAAGAAGAACAGATTTTGTAACTTAACTGAGAAAGTTAAAAAAATATAACTAAAGTGTTATAAATGTATTTACATTATAGTTAATGTCTATTAAAAACATAGATAAGATCTATCAAGATCTATTTGATATCTGTTAGAATATGAAGTATCTATCTTTTAGTGAGAAACTAGAAGTAATTTTCCTATAAATAAAAGAGTTTCCTTCATTGTAAAAGACACCCAAGAGAATTCAAGAGAAATAAGAATTACTCTCTCTTCTCTTTCTATTCTTCTTCTTCTCTACTTTATATTTATAACATATTATCAGCACGAGTCTCTAATCACCATCTCTTATTTGCTTGGAAGGAATATACTATGCATGATCCTATTCAGATCCTTATATAACAACCTTCATGAAGTTAATATCATGACTCAGGTAAGTATCATTTTTCAATAATAACATCACCCATCTAATTCATGACTAATGCTAGCAATTGATGATTGATTTGGAAAACAACATTTAAGTGGTAAGATTTGAAAAAAAAAAAATGCACTCAGATTTCTTGTTCTTTAGTTGTTTATTATAATCATATAAATTCATTCTCTGTTAATATAATACATGTATCAATTTTACAATATTTGAAATTTATAATAGTTCTATCTCATGTTTTATAAAAACTAACTTCACTTGCATAATTATAAAATGATATATTTTAAAGGATCGATGGTGAATTTCATTACATTTTGACCTATTATATTATTGGTCGAGGGCAAGATGGTGGGTTTAAGTATTATCGCACTAAAAGGGTAAGACATCGGGTTATGGTTCGATGCATCATAATGATAAGATGTTGGGTTCAAGTTCCATCAATTTATGCCTAAGATGCCTTGATATGGATAAGACGTTGAGATTGGATCTCAATGCACTATATTGATGATGTAATGAGGACTAAGACAAAATAATGTACTTTTGGTGAAAATACATTAAATTTATCCTATTGAATATACTTCATTCCTTGAAGTGAATGTAGTAGCAGTGCACAATATGTCTGAAAGAAAACAAGTGATTGAATGTACGAATATAAGCGTGGAGGGATAATATGATAATAATCATCATTCACACACTTATTATGATTATAAGATATGTTAGAGAAAAATTCTCTGCATGATATGTATGCCTCAATTTGTTCATGAAGTAGCAATATCATGAAAGAGATTCTAAGCTATCATAACTTGATAGGCTTAAGACACGATTATATTCTATTTCAGGAGAATGAGAACTTTTATTATTATAAGCACAGGTCCATTCCTAGGGGTGAATGTGATAATATTTAGTGAAGCTTACCAATACAAACGTGCACTTGATTGTGGTGGTATTACAACTCACCTCCGAAAGAGGTAGATTAATTAAGAAGAGTTATTTTGAAATCTAGTTCTAAAGTAGTAAATCTGAAATTTATTCATGTAATAGTAAATCTAAAATTTACTAAGGAAAAAAAATTACATGTCATGGTAAACTTGGAGTTTACTAGTATAAAAGTTCATAAATTGACGTAAACGATTGCGACATCCCAAAGATATGCATAGTGAGTATTAAACATACATTGAAGAATTAGAAAATTCTTCATGAACTTTTAATGTTGCTTGTTCTCATGATAAGTTGGTTGGACCAACTAATGTTGGGATTGGATCCCTTAAATCTTAAAATTATAAAAGGTGAATATGGGCCCGTTCACCTATCATGTGATATGTTGAAAAGATGCATCAATAAGATGATCACATGTATATTTATTGTCAACCTGCAGTTTTACATTCATAAAGTTGTCTGCTCAGTAATATTGAGTTAAGATCTTAATTTTCAGATTGTATAATCAAGACAATTCATCTTGATAATGTTGATTTGGCATAAAATATCTTTGATAAATAGATGAACCATTGTTAATGAGAACAAAAACTTCATGTGTTGGTTTGAAATATTATATACAAAGGTACTTGTATGCATCAAACCAATAAATTATGATTAATTTTCCATCAAAGTTGGCTCTGAGTTAGGAGCCACACATTGTCCATCTAATAATTTTGATGTACGGTATACGATTAATGAATATACCATGATGAACAAAGATGAATTTCTCAAAGAAGATGGAGGATGTATGTTAGTTTTCCTAACATAAGGGGGAGATTATAACCAGCTATGAAATATGTTAAAGAATTATCACCAGATCCTCATCAAAAGATAATTCATGTCAAATGTCGAAAGCATATCATATTTAAGATGCATGTGCTCCTATTTTGTGTCCCTTAAGGACAAAGTCTATACATGCGTGAAGTGTGGTAGACCAGTCAGTTCCAAATGAAATAATCCTTGAAAAGGATAAGGAGCAAATAATCATAATAAGAAGGCAATGTGCTCTTGAAGAGACTACGACATAACACTTCATGAAACCTTATGAGAGGTTCAGGTACCTGAAAATAATGAAGTGCTGAGATCTCAAAATATTATGTCGCATGTTGAACCAATTCAAAATGATATATCATTAGTGATATCTTTGATATAATATTAGCGCAACATTGTAAAAGATTATGAGGATTTGAATTCTACATTTATTTAAGCATGCCGACGTAGAAATATTTATCAAGTGACATAAGGATTCAAAATATTTGAAGCATATAAAAGTTTCTGAAAAACTTATCTATAATCCTTATATTGCATAAATTTATTACTTGAAAATTATTGAGACTCTTGGAGAGTTTACAAAACAATAGATTATTTGCTGACATGATAAATATACCAAATTGAATTGATTATGAAGTACCATATCTTAGTATAATCGATGTACTAATATATCTTGAAAATGCTACAAGACTTGATATAGCCTTTTTTGGTTATTTTATTAGCATGGTAAAATTCTTCTCCTATTAAAAGACATCGAAATGAGATCTAACACATGATCTTATTTATTCTAAAGATTGCAATCTCGATCTTGTTAATTATGCTGATGCTGAGTATTTATTTAACCTGCATAAATCTCAATCTTAAACATGCAATGTGTTCTCATGTGGGAATACTGCCATATCTTGGAGATATATGAAGCTATCTAGCCGCTTCATCGAATTATGTTGAGATAATAGTTATTCATGAAGCAAGCTGAGAATGTGTATGATTGAGGTCCATGATACATCTCATTCAAGAAAAATGTTGTTTGAAATGTGACAATGGACCTACAATTTTATACGGAAATAATGCAGCATGCATAACACATCTCAAGGGAGGATTCATAAAATGAGATAGAACAAAGCATACTTCATCAAAATTTTTCTATACACATGAGCTAGAAAAGAATGGTGATATTAACGTGCAACAGATTCGTTTGAGTGATAATATGACTGATTTATTCACCAAGTCTCTTTCAACTGCAACTTTCAAGAAGATGATGCACAAGATCAGGATGCAAAGACTCAAGGATGTTTTCATTAGAGGGAGTTAATACGCGTTGTACTCTTTTTCCCTTATGAGATTTTGTCCCAATGGATTTTCTTTGTAAGATTTTTAATGAGGCATCCTATATGCGTATTATTATAAATGTGTACTATTTTTCCTTCACTAGACTTTTTCTCCACTTGGTTTTTTCTAGTAAGGTTTTAACGAGACACTTTATCTATCAATTAGACATTCAAGAGGGAGTGTTATAAATGTATTTACATTATAGTGAATATCTATAAAACACATAGATAAGATCTATCAAGATCTATTTGATATCTATTAGGATATGAAGTATCTATCGTTTAGAGAGAAACTAGGAGTAATTTCCCTATAAATAGAAAAGTTTCCTTTATTGTAAAAGACACCCAAGAGAATCGAAGAGAAATAAGAATTACTCTCTCTTCTCTCTCTACTATTCTTCTTCTCTACTTTATATTTCATAACATAAAGATAATTATTAAAACCAACAATTATACCCACCATTATTATCAAAAGAGTTAATGAGGAGAGATCGATATTAAAAACTAAAAACTAGGAGATAATTTGACTAATAATTATGCAAAAATAATTTCTTTTTATTTAAAAAATTATTTTTAAAAAGTTGCTATAACTTGCAATTATTTTTTTAATTGAATAATTTTTTTTACCCTACAATTATTTTTTTTTGACTATAACTTGTAATTATTTTTTTTGCAATTATTTTATAATTCAATATTTATAAAAATGTGTTGCTATAACTTGCAATAAACAATCTAATAAGTATATACAAGATAATCTTCACAAAATAAAGTTTTTCCTTATCACAATTTTTTTATATTCTAAGGCTTGAATCCAAGCCTTCTAGTTAAAGAAGGATGAAACCCAATTATTACCTAGGGAAAAGGGTAAAAGATGTTCGTAACTTTCAAAAATTGGCTAACTTTATTCCTCGTTAGTCTATTTCTCTATATTAAACCTCTTTGTTAATAAATTCGTCATCTATACCCCTAGATGGAAGGGAAAGGAGATCGGAGCCTAAACAGTTATTTTCTAAAGCCAAAATATCGAAGAAGTTACTCTTTTTTTTTTCAAATTAACCAAATCGGACAAAACGCTCAGCTTTGAGCGATTTATCCCTTTGTAATATTAGGTCAAATACTTTACAAAGTGTTGTTGGTCAAGTGATTTATAAAGTGTTGTAGGCCAAGAAACTTGTTAAGTGTTGCCCTTGCAGTGACTTGTAACTCTTTTAATTTATTATTTTTCAAAACTAACTAGCTTTTTGAAGTAATACTTACTGGGCCGGGACGTGGTAATGCTTACATTACTCAACTATGATTAACTAGTAATAAAATTAAGGTGAAATTATTTGAATTACTTTCTCCATCTTATTTTATGTAACACATTTTTCTGACAATATTATTGATGATTCTCAGAAGTTGCAGTGCAACACAAAGTTAAATCGAACCTATTATGGTTGTGCAGTGGTACAATATTTTTGGATAATTTTAATGCCAAAAATTTCAACAGTACGGCGAAATAAAGACACAAAATGATCAATTCAAATACAAGTCTCATCGTTCATTTTAACCCCATAGGCTTAAAAAACGTTGGATATTGTCCATTGATAACCACTACACCTTCGGGATCACCTATATCTATTTTGTTCCTTAATAAGCGTTCCAGTCAATTTAAAGATAATGAACATATTTACACCACTACATGTCGTCGACTATATCTTACATAACCGGTTTCATATATAACATTATCATCCCCAATATGTATAAATTTACTTTTACTTTAGTCTCATTCATTTTGATTAATATGAATACAATTAAAAAAATAAGAAACAACTACCATAAAATGAGAAGACGGTGAAGCTTAAATAGAGCTACAAAAGCAACGTGGTTATTTTAGAAAAAAAAAATAAAAGAACTAAAGGACAACACTTTACAAGTTTCTTGGCCTACAACACTTTGTAAATCACTTGACCTACAATACTTTGTAAATCGCTTGGCCTACAACACTTTATAATTTACAAGAGTGAGCCATTTCTGACAGTACAGAGGGATAAATTGCTCAAAGCTGCGCATTTTGTCAGATTTGATTAGTTTAAAAAAGGAGTGGTCTCTTCAATACATTGTCTTGCAAAATGATCGTTTAAACTCCGGACTCATGGAAAAGCCCAAATTAGCTGAAAATACTCGATTTTGAAATAAAAACCATCACATCTATCTAACCGCCTCGATCCATCTAATTAGAAAACTCAAACAAATAGACTCCTTCCCACTCTAGCTAGCACAAAAGTTTGGGTATATTTGTAACGACCAAAAAATTTGATGAAATGTGTAAAATTTATGATTTTATGTGATTTGATTGTTTTACCTCTCTCCGTAGTTGCATTATGGTATTTCTGGGATGTGAGAGTGATTGTCATAATTTTTGATGCATTTTGATATCATTTATGCGATATTGTGATTTTTGATGGCTTCAAGAGCCTTATTTTGGACTTATATAGATATATTTTGATCCGTACGACGTATGGACGAACGGAATGTGCTAGTAGCGCTGGACTATCAATTTTACGCTAGGTAGATCTTTGGTTTGGATCTCGATGCACCCGAGCTCATTTCGACTTATTGGTCGAAAACTTGAAAAATTAAAAATATGGGTGTGAGACCCATATTTTATCGAAATGACCTCGGATGAAAAATATAAATTTACCAGCAGATTCAAAATATTGATTTTAGGGTGTTAGCATGTTTAATCCGATTTTACGGCTTTTAAATCTCATTTCATCCCTTGATTTTAAAAATTGTGATTTCGAATTTTGGGGATCAACTTTGTAAAAATGATATTTTTTAAAAAAATCCGATATCACCATCGCATCCGGAATGTTGAATTTAGTATGTTTGCATAGTTCGTTTACATGTATCGGACTCTAAACGAATTCTGAACACCCCATCGAAGTGCGGATTAGACTAAAAAATAGTTTTTTTTTGCAAAAGTTGTGAAGAAAAATCTGCACTATTTATACCATTTTTTTGGCTTATTTTGCTCATTTTTCATCTTGTTTCTTGAGAATTAAACCCTAAAATAGTGTGAGAGCTTAAAAATGAAGCTTGTGGGAGCTTGAGATGCTAGATTAACATATATATCTTGATTTTATTACGGATTTAAAGTAAGAAATCACGTTTTTTTTTAGTAATTTCTTGATAAATTTCTCAAAACTCCAAAAATATTAGGGCTTGATTTTGAACCCCAATTTTACTACTTTTTACTTGATAATGTTTTTATCTTATAATTACTAATTTTTCATCAATTTAACCTTCAAAATAACCCCGATTCTTGATTTTAACTCGGATTTCAATAATTTTACGCGGTAAATCTTAAAAATGGTTTTCCTTCAATTTAAATCTCATTTTTTACTCAATTTGACTTGGATTTTCAGCTGTAGATTCCTAAAAATACGGAAAACATATTTTTGAAGTAAAGTTTTAATTTTCCCTTCTTTTTCAGAAACTCGTTCCGGGGTCCGTTTTGACTCCAAATAAAAAATAGTCAATATGGATGTCGTTGGTTTTGTTTTGACGTGTAGATTTTATATTTGATATTTTTAGTGGAGTTTGGAATAGTTCATGAAAAATAAGATTGTGGGTTCAAAGTATAGCAGACCGATTTCGACATTCGATGTAGGTTATGACTTAACTCTTTCAGACTTGGCTAGGTAGTAAATGATAATAGAAAATGCATGTTAAGAGTGAGAACTAATTATGAAAAATATCTATCTATGTTTTGTGCCTGTGTGGGGGGCATATATGTGATGTAATTATTGAAATTGAGATATGATGTGATAAGTGCGATCATGTGTGGTCCTATGTGGTGTTAATAGCCTTGAATACATATGAATAATTGCATTGTATTTTTGAAATAACTAATGTGGTTTCATTGGTATATTGTGATATATCCATACTTATTAGTATATGAGACATGTGGAAATTATGAATGAAATAGAAGTAATGAGTAGATATTGGCTCACGCGGTTGTAGAATTGCAACATTGTGGCTGGTTGTGGAAATACATCACGTAGATTAGGTGTGAAAATACATCAGTGGATTGGTTGTGGAAATACTCATTTTGAATGGTTGGGAACATTGCATCATCACTCTCATGTCTTCATACGCATCATTTCACTTGTTTATTTTACTGCTTTATATATACTTGTTGTCTTGTATGTGTACTTGATTTATGTCTTATGTTATGTATGTGCTTTGAAAATATTGGAAATACTGGAATACTGGATATTAGTATCGGATATTGGATTTTATGGACCATATTCGATGAATGATGCTGGAGAAGAGTTGTGGATATTGGTGATCTAGAGGCTGTGTGTCAAACTTGAGACTGTGTGCCAAACTTGAGGCTGTGTTCCAAACTTAAGGCTGTGTGCCAAACTCGAGGTTGTGTGGAAATACCATGCACCATCATCATCATCATCATATACATTGTACCCACTTTATTGTGTTTATGTTATGTTTGAATTGCCATATTGACTTGTCATCTATCTATTTTTTTTTATATCTTGACTTGTTAACGTCTAATTGTTTTATCTTTCTTTAATTGTACTTTATGATCTTGATTATACATGTTCCTCTTTTCTTCTACCTGTATGTGATATTGTGTATATTTGTATCCCTATGTTGTGTGTTGTTGTATTATATATGGATATTATAAAACTGTTAGTGCAAGCGGTGTGAGCTACCATTATGAGATATTTTCTGATTGCAGGTGACGTGCCTTTAGTGTATATTTTGTATTCTTTATTTACTACTTTGCTTGGTCGGCCTATGATACCTACTGAGTACAAGTGGATCGTACTCATGCCTACTGTGCCCTTTCGGTGCAGGTCCTAGACCGAGTGTGCCTCTGCTTTCTTGACTCGGGCCATTGTTGGAGCTTCCAAGGTAGCGATTGGACATTTATGCATCCGGAGTTCACCTCAATCTTTCTATAGTAGTTATGTCTTTAGTAGTATTCAAATACAAATATTATTCCTTTATGGTTATTTTTCTGATATATTGACTCCTGGATTGTATTAATAGTTCTTACACTATTGACATCTGGTTTTGGGCATGATTAGTATTTTGGATAAGTTCTTTCCGTATTATTATGATTACTTATATGGTTTGGCTTCGTTATAGAAGCCTTACTTTGGGATATTTCTGTTTTTTTTCTCTTTTTATATCGATTTGAGTGATAGGCTTACTTATCAAGGTACGCCGCGACTAATGCCATCGTGACCTTCATTTTTGGATCATAACAAATTAGTATCAAAGCAGCTAAGTTTCATTGGTCTCAACGGTGTAAGAATGAGATGTCTAATAGAGTCTTACAGATCGGTACGTAGACGTCCGTATCTATCTTTGAGTGGCTATAGGACGTCTTTAGTAAACTTTTCACATTTTATTCTTTATCGTGCAAAGTTCTTTCATACCTTGTGTTCTGAGTTGTGTTTCATTCTTTTTGCGTAGATGGTGTGGCTTATATTACTATCAATTGAGAGATACTGTGCGAGATTCATAAAGATTGTTTGTCGATTATAGGCCTGTTGATGCTCCTGAGTTGTCATGGGATTAATTTTCTGATGTCTTTCTGGAGAGATTTGTGCCTTACAGTTTGATGGATCGAATGTAGAATGAGTTTGATCATTTAGAGCAAGGCTTCACGATAGTTGCTGAGTATGAGACATGTTTCCATGCCCCATTCATATATTCCTATGATAACATTTCCACTAAGTTTATGAAGATTTAAAGTTTATGAAGGGTTTGGATGTTTCTTTTTAGTTGGCTACATCTCGGATGGTTATGTTTGGGGTTTCTGTCTAGAGTATAGTGGATCATACTAAGATGACAGAGGGTATTCTTAGTGCATCTCAGGGAGGCACCAAGAATGTGTGACATTTTGGTAAGCTCAGGAGTTAGACCTCTCGAGGCAGATATTTTAGAGGCTCTCATGGATACCATGGTAGGAAAGTAGCGGCTTTACAAAGTTCAAGTGGTGGATCTTCTAATTCAGCAGTTCATGATGGCCATTCGGGCTTAGTTGTACCTTCTTCTATTAAGACTGGTCGTAGAGGTTGCTATGTGTGTGATGAGATTGGTCATGTAGCCAAGGATTATCCCCGCTGAGTGGTTTGGGCTACTCATATTCCAGTTGTGAGGGGTATGGCACTACCAGAGGTGTGAGGGGTAGAGGTAGTGGAACTCGGGGGGTTGGTCGTGGGACTACTCAGACAGTTGGTGGTCATGATCATTGTTATGCTATACCAGCCAGGCCTGAGGCTGATGCTTCATCTGTGTAGTTTCATTTGGGTTTTGATTCTATTAGTGAGCCTCTTTCCATCTCTATTTGTGTATCTACCCTGGTAGGTGATTCTTTAGTGGTGGATCAGGTGTACCCATCTTATGTTGTGACTTTTGTCGGGCATGAGACTTTGGTAGACTTGATTATGTTAAACATGGTCGATTTTGATATTTACTGGGTATGGATTGGTTGGCATCTTCTCATTCCATCCTAGATTGTTATGCCAAGACCGTGACTTTAGCTTCGCCGGGTGTGCCAAGGATAGCTTGAAAGGGTGCACTTCATTTGGGTCCTAAGAGGATTATATCTTATGTTCAGGCTCGCAAATTGGTTGAGAGAGGATGTTTATCTTACTTGACCCATATTCGTAACACCAGTGTTGTTTCGCTTCTTTTCTTAAATTCTGTTTGTATTATCCGTGAGTTTATGGATGTGTTCCCTATGGACTTGCCTGGTATTCCTCTGAATCAAAATATCGATTTCGCTATTGATGCTGAGTCGGGCACCAAGCCCATTTCTATTCCTTCTTATAGGATAGCCCCAACAAAGTTAGAGGAATTGAAGTATCAGTTGTAGGAGTTATTGGATAAAAGATTTATTCGACCTAGTGTTTTGCCTTAGGGTGCGCCTGTCTTATTTGTGAAGAATAATGATGGGTCTATGTGGATGTGCATTGATTATCGATAGTTGAATAAGGTGACAATTAAGAATAAGTATCTTATTCCTCGCATTAGTGATTTATTTGATTAGCTCAGGGTCCTGTGGTATTTTCAAAGATTGATTTGAGATTTGGTAAACACCAGTTGAGGATTAGAGCTTCAGATATTTCAAAGATAGCTTCGAACAATCTCGGTTGGATCAATCATAATATCGTTTTCCTCACATCGAGATTTATTTGATCAGCTTCAGGGTGTTGCGTTGTTTTTTAAGATTGATTTGCGGTTTGATTATCACCATTTGAGGATTAGAGCTTTGAATATTTCAAAAATAGCTTTTCAAACTCGATATGATCATTATGAGTTCTTCGTCGTGTCTTTTGGGTTGACCAATTCCCCTGCCTCGTTCATGGAGTTGATGAATTGGGTGTTTCGACCATATCTCGACTCCTTTGTTATGGTATTTATAGATAATATCTTGGTTTATTCCAAGAGTGAGGTTGAGCATGAGGAGCATTTGTGGATTGTGCTTTAGAGATTGAGGGATGAGAAGTTGTATGCTAAGTTCTCTAAGAGCAAGTTTTTCTTGGAGTCTGTTTCTTTCTTGGATCATGTGGTGACTAAGAAAGGTATTATGGTTGATCCAACCAAGATTGTCGTGGTTCGTGATTGGGATAGACCCACTTCACCCACTGGAATTTGAAGTTTTGTTGGCTTGGCAGGTTATTATCGGTGTTTTGTTGAGGGTTTTTCATCTATTGCAGCTCCATTGACCAAGTTGACCTAGAAGAAGATTTCTTTTCAGTGGTCCAATGCTTGTGAGGCGAGCTTTCAAAAGCATAAGGATTTGTTGACTTCAGCTCCTATCTTGAATTTTCCCAAGAATGGCATGGATTTTATCATCTTTTGTGATGTTTCAGGTGTTAGGTTAGGTGTTGTGTTGATGCAGGAGGGCAAGGTGATTGCATATGCATCCCGCCAATTGAAGCTTCATAAGAGAAATTATCTTACGTATGATTTGGAGTTGTACGCAGTTGTGTTTGCCTAGAAGATGTGGAGGCACTACTTATATAAAGTCTGTTGTGAGATCTTCTCAAATCATCATAGCTTTCAGTACTTCTTCATCCCACAAGATCTTAATATGTGGTAGCGTCGTTGACTTGAGTTGCTTAAGGATTATGACTTGACTATTCTCTACCATCCGGGCAAGGATAATGTGGTTGTCGATGCCTTGAACCAAAAGTCGACTAGCATGGGTAGCTTGGCGCATCTTTTGATCCAGGAGAAGCCTTTGACCTTAGAGGTTCAGTATTTAGCTAATCATATGGTTAGACTTAATATTTCGACACCTGGGCATGTTTTGGCATTTGTGGAAGCTAGATCTTTTTTGATGGAGTAGATTCGCGTTCATTAGTTTGATGATGTTGGATTGAGGTTGATTCCAGATAAGGTATTGAGTGGGGAGGCTAAGGAAGCCTCACTTGATTCAGATGGAGTTTTAAGGATTGAGGGCCGAGTTTGTGTGCCGAGAATGGGTGATTAAATTAGGTTGATCTTGGAGGAGGTCCATTATTCTAGATATTCTATCCATCTAGGTGTGACTAAGATATATCGTTATTTTAGACAACACTACTGGTGGGGTGGTATGAGGTGAGACATAGTGTATTTTGTGGCTTGTTGCCTATGTTGTCAACAGGTGAAGGCCGAGCATATGAGACCTAGTGGTTTGCTTTAGAGGTTACTCATTCTCGAGTGGAAGTGGGAATGAATCACCGTGAACTTTGTGACTAGTTTGCCTAGTACATCTCATGGTTCTGACAATGTTTGGGTCATCGTGAATCGATTGACCAAGTTAGTTCATTTTATTCTAGTTCATGTCTCATTCAGTGTTGAGAGATTGGCCCGTATCTGCATTCATGAGATTGTGTGCCTTCATGGTGTGCAAGTGTCCATTATTTCAGATCGTGTTTTTGGGTTCATACCTCACTTTTGAAAGACTTTTTAGGATAAGTTGGGTACTCGAGTGGATCTTAGCATGATGTTTCACCCCAGACTGATGGTCAGTCAGAGCATACTATTCAGGTTTTAGAGGATACACTCCGCGCTTGTGTGATGGATTTTGGTGGCTAGTGGGAGCAATATTTGAATTTAACAGAGTTTGCATATAATAATAGCTACCATTTCAGTATCGACATAGCTCATTTAAGGCATTGTATGGTAGACGTTGTCGCTCCTCAGTGGGTTGGTTTGATGTTTCAGAGGTGAGACCTCGGGGTATGAACTTTCTTCATGAGTCTTTGGATATAGTCCGAGTCATTCAGGATGGACTTAGAGCGACTCTGAGTAGGCAAAGGTGCTATGCTGATCATAGACTTCGTGCCTTGAGATTTGGTGTTAGTGATCGTATTTTTCTTCGAGTTTTACCCATGAAGGGTATGATGAGGTTTGGGAAGAGGGGCAAGCTTAGCCCCAAGTATATTGATCCAATTGAGATTTTTCGGACAGTTGGTGATATGGCTTATGAGTTGGCCTTTCCCCTGATCTATAGCTGTTCATCTAACTATTCATGTTTCTATGCTTCGCCACTATATTCATGATGAGTCTCATGTCAGTCATTTGGAGTCAGTTCAGTTAGATAAGCGTTTTTCATTTGTTAAGGAGTCATTCTCCATTTTGGCTAAGGATGTTAGACGGTTGCGCTCTAGAGTGATCCCTGTGGTTAAGGTCCATTGGCGACATCGACCTGTAGATAAGGCTACTTGGAAGGTCGACTCTAATATATGTAGTTCTTATCATCAGCTCTTCATACATTTAGGTATTTCTTTGCCTTAGTTCAAGGACGAACTAGATTTTTAGTGGTGGATGATGCAATGACCTAAAAATTTGATGAAATATGTGAAATTTATGATTTTGTGTGATTTAACTATTTTACCTCTCCCCTTAGTTGCATTATGGTATTTCTAGGGTGTGGGAGTGATTGGTAAGATTTTCGATGCATTTTGGTATCATTTATGCGATATTGTGATTTTTGATGGCTTTGAGAGCCTTATTTTGGACTTATGTGGATATCTTTTGATCCATTCGACGGATGGCCGAACGGAATGCGCCAGAAGCTCCAAAATATCGATTTTAGGCTAGTTGGACCTTTGGTTCAGATCCCGGTGCAACCGAGCTCATTTCGATCTATTGGTCGGAAAGTTAAAAAATTAAAAATATAGGTGTGGGACCCACATTTTGTCAAAACGACCTCGGATGGAAAATTTGACTTTGCCGGCAGATCCGAAATGTCGATTTTAGGGTGTTAGCATATTTGGTGTGCTTTTACGACCTTTAAATTTTATTTCAATACTCGATTTGAAAAATTATGATTTCGAGTTTCGAGATCAACTTTGTGAAAATGATATTTTTTTAAAAAAAATATGATATCACCATCGCGTTCGAAATATCATATTTAGTATGTTTGTATAGTTCGTTTACATGTATCGGACTCCGAACGAATTTCGAACATCCCGTCGAAGTGCGGATTAGACTAAAAAAATAGTTTTTTTGCAAAAGATTTATATCAATTTTTGGACTTATTTTGCTCATTTTTCATCTTGTCTCTTGAGAGTTAAACCTTAAAATAGTGTGAGAGCTTAAAAGTGAAGCTTGTGGGAGTTTGAGATGCTAGATTAACATATATTTCTTGATTTTATTATGGATTTAAGGTAAGAATTCACATTTTTTTAGTAATTTCTTGATAAATTTCTCAAAACCCCAAAAATCATAGGGCTTGATTTTAAACTCCAATTTCTCCTTTTCACTTGAATAATGTTTTTATCTTATAATTAGTAGTTTTTCATCAATTTAACCTTCAAAATAACCCAATTTTTGATTTTAACCCGAATTTCAAAAAATTTACCCGGTAAAGCTCAAAAATATTTTTCTTCAATTTGAACTTCATTTTTTACTCGATTTGACTTGGGTTTTCAGCTGTAGATTCCTAAAATATGAGAAACATATTTTTGAAGTAAAACTTTGATTTTGCTATTCTTTTTCGAAAACCCATTCCGGAGGTCCGTTTTGATCCCGAATCAAAATTAGTCAATAGGAGTATCGTTGGTTTTGTTTTGATGCGTAGATTTCATATTTGATATTTTTAGTGAAGTTTGGGATCTTTCATGAAAAGTAAGATCGTGGGTTCAAAGTGTAGCAGACCAGTTTCGATATTCGAGATAGGTTATGACTTAACTCTTTCAGACTGAGATGAGTAGTAAATGATGATACAAAATGCATGTTAAGGGTGGGAACTAATTATGAAAAATGGCTATCTAAATTTTGTGCCCGTGTGGGGCCTTATATGTGATGCAATTATTGAAATTGAGATATGATGTGATATGTGTGACCGCGTGGGGTCCTATGTGGTGTTGATAGCCTTGAATACCTGTGAATAATTGCATTGTGTTGTTGAAATGCCTAATGTGATTTCATTGATATATTGTGATATATCCATACTCATTGGTATATGAGACATGTGAAAATTCATGAATGAAATGAAAGTAATAAGTGGATATTGGCTCACGTGGTTGTGGAATTATAACATTGTAGCAGGTTGTGGAAATACATCACGTGGATTGGGTGTGAAAATACATCACATGGATTTGTTGTGGAAATACTCATTTTGAATGGTTGTGAGCATTGCATCGTCATTCTCATGTCATTATTTTGCATAATTTCACTTGTTCGTCTTATGTTATGTATGTGCTTTGAAAATCCTAGAAATACTGGAATAATGGATATTAGTATCGAATATTGGATTTTATGGACCATATCCGAAGGATGATGCTGGGGAAGAGTTACGGATATTGGTGATCTTGAGGCTGTGTGCCAAACTTGAGGCTGTGTGCCAAACTTAAGGCTGTGTGGCAATACTATGCATTATCATTATCATCATTATATACATTGCACCTGCTTTATTGTGTTTATGGTGTGTTTGAATTGCCATATTGACTTGTCATCTACCTATTTGTTCTATATCTTGACTTGTTGATGTCTAATTGTTCTATTTTCTTTTAATTGTACTTGATGATCTTGATTATACATGTCCCTCTTTTGTTCTACCTGTTTGTGATATTGTGTATATTTGTATCCCCATCTTGTGTGTTGTTGTATTATATATAGATATTATAGAACTTTAGTGCAAGCGATGTGGGCTACCATTGTGAGATATTTTCTGATTGCAGCTGACGTGCCCTTAGTGTATATTTTGTATGCTTCATTTACTATTTTGCTTGGTCGGTCTATGATACCTACTGAGTACAAGTGGACCTTACTTATGCCTACTGCGCCCTTTCGGTGTAGGTCCTAGCCCGAGTGCGCCTCAGCTTGCTTGACTCGGGCGATTGTTGGAGCTTCCAAGGTAGCAGTTGGACATTCATGCGTCCGGAGTTCACCTCTATCTTTCTATAGTAGTTATGTCTTTATTAGTATTTGGATACAAATATTATTCCTTTGTGGTTATTTTTCTGATGTATTTGATTCCTGGATTGTATTAGTAGTTCTTACACTATTGACACCTGATTTTTGGCATGATTGGTATTTTGGATAAGTTCTTTCCGCATTGTTTTGATTACTTATATGATTCGACTTCGTTTTACAAGCCTTACCTTGAGATATTTCTGTCTTTTTTTCTCTTTTTGTATCAATTTGGGTGATAGGCTTACTTGTCAAGGTACGCTGCGACAAGTGCCATCATGACTTTCATTTTTGGGTCGTGATAATATTGTTGTTGATGTTGTTGTTATGTCCCATTTAAGATTGGTAATTTTATGACCCGATTTTATTGAGCCGTCGTTGACTACAACATATTCATTGTAATTCTACATGTATACATAAAATTGAAACAAATAATCAATTATACCATAATTTTTAAAAGTATAAATATTTTAGATTAGTTATTTTTAATAATTTCGACAACTAAATTGACCGGGGGAGTACTATCGATTATTTTCAATAATTGAATTTCAAATTAAAGTTCACTAATTTGATCAGTAACAAAAATGTCGGTTATTCAATTATGTTAAAGAATAATGTGATCAAAATCATTAATCACATAGCTACCCCAACTAAACTCACAAACGTAATTATGAAAGATTTTTCACTATATGTTAAAATTTGCTGGTTCGGGGTGGTCATTAATTTCTACATCCACCATTGTCTTCGCCATAAGTGCCCATATCAATCAATAAATAAATCTGTTATTTTCTTTCCTTAAAAAGAAAGCTTGCTTTTGTTTTTAATATTCTTTGAATGGAAAAATAAAAGAAATATTCGAGCAACAGTTGCTAAAACTACATGAAATTAAATAATTATTTCAATTCTCATCACTATTCTTTAATTTGGGTAACAAATATGGACTAGAATTCATAATTTCTGTAATGACAAGGTTTCTGGCCCTATTGATAGTCATGAAGCACAAGTACAAATGTTCTTCTAATTCATCCAATTGCTCCACAAAGTTTGCATAATTCTTTTTCAACTGGCGCGCCACTTCTCCACTGGCTTGTAGCTGAAGCTGAACCGGGTCTCCGCCTCTCGCGAGCCAGAATCGAATTATGGCTTGCAAGTCTTCCAACTCATCATTTAGCCGACCCACTAGCCGGCTTATAGTGTCCAAGTCTCTAATCAGGATGTATGTGCCTTTAGCGGCTATGTCCAGTTGAGCCGACCAACGAGCTAGCTTTTTAGTCGACATTAGCTGGAACGAGCCTATCATTAGTGTTGGCGCCGCAACTATTAGGGCTAGTGCATGAGTCGCTACAATCACGGTTAGCGAGATTGTCAAAGCTATGACAAATATGACTGAGCCTCGTTGGAATTTTTTTATTAATTGAAGTTTTGCGTTGGTTTTGTTGCGCCTAAGCTCAATGCTTTTTAGTAACTTGGAGCAGTTAGCTTGAACGGTTTTAAATCGAAGCGGAGAAGATGTAGATGAAACTAATGGGTTAAGGGAGTTGCAGAATTTAGTTAATCGAGTCATGATCTTGGGCATGTGGCTTTTAGGTGAATATGGTGTTTTTTGGAGGGAGTCTAGGGCGGACTTAAGTGACTTATATCTAGAGCGTGTACGTTGCACATCTTTTAATAATAGACTACAAAGTAGAGAAGCTTCTGCAGTTTGCGAGAAATATTCAGATAGAAGAGAGTGAGTTTCTCGATGAGTTTGGATCAAACCCAGAATCCGAGTGACTGTGGGTTGATCCGGATCCAAAAGATGCTCCACGAAAAGGCGGTAAGAGGGAAGCCGAGCCGCTGAAGTGGAGCCAACAATTTTGGTTGGGGAAGAAATATTTTCGGCTAAAGCAAGGACACGTGTCCAGAAATCAGTATATGATTCGGTTCTAAAGGCATGTGCATATTCCTCTCGGAGGTCCATTTCCATGTGGGCTGGTTTACTGCTTTGGGCCTCTGCATGCAAACAAAAAACATTTGAGTTAATGCTTAGAACACTACCCAACATCCCAACATCCCAGCAAAGCCCCAAAAACATAAATGTTCTTTACCTTAAAGTTTTGAACACTATTCAACATCCCAACAAAGCCCACAATAAAAAGTAATCTTATACTTTAGATAAGTTTTTTTGATAAGGCATAATACATGAATGTAGCATCTAATTTGCTTAGCTGGCATCTATCCCATCAACTTCGGGATATTTGAAATTATGTAAAGCTGCAAATAGACACACACGTTCTATGTGACAATTCATGTAAAATACACTCAAATTGAGTAATATGCCACGCAGGATATATGTGTACGCTTGTTCAATTTTATACAAGTTTAGGTGCTTAGTTTTGCACACCCAAAATTGAAGAACATAGATATCAGCTAAGACCAAGTTAAAGAACACGTTTATGTATTATGCCTTTAAATAATATCCCACGGTATAATCAATAGGTACACTTAAGTGAATGAATGCATTTCTATCCATCTGGGCCTTGTCCCTAGATTTGGATTCATCCTTGCAGGGACCAACTGAGCTCACTCTTACGGAGAACTGAAATGTAGCCCATAAACACGAGGAATACCGACTGCCATCAAATATTAGCCTCCAAGTATATTAAAAGTTATTACACTCTAGTGACTTTAATTAGTACAGTTTGGTAAACATACAAAGCTTCTCTTATTTCATAAAACTCTGTATCCAATCAAACATGCCACGTAAATTAGAACTAAAGGGGTAATATTTGGTCAGATTTTTACATGAAAAAAGCTTTAGATAAAAATACCCCAACCAAAAGATGGAACAACTCCAAACGTAGTGGAATCAAAGGAATGATTGATGGGCTGAAAAATTTGCTAGAGTTTAAAATCTAGTGAACAAATCATGAGGTTCAAAAATTTGTAGGGTTCAATCTTTTATAACTTCAAATTCAAAAATTACGGGGTTCAAATCTTTATAAGTTTTGTATGTGTTTTAACTAGGGTTGCTTTTGTTCAATCTTAATTCCATTATGTTTTCTACATATATTTTCCTTGCACAAAATTAAGAGGAGAATAGAGAAAAAGCTCAATAAGATAGCATCATTATACTAATAAGATATAAAAGACAAGCTAAAATAGTACTCCAATTGTGACATCTTAAACCCCTATTCCGAGGGGAATCAAATCCATACAATACTACAGCAAACAATCTAAGAATGAAATACCTAATGAGTAAAAACACAAAAGAATCTCCAACAACCAAGTCCATTTCCATATTAGTGATTGCACCAACACAATAGATCGGTCGGTTCGGTTTGGTTTTATACGTTATTGGTTCGGTTTATCAGTTTTCGATTTTTAAATATGTAAAACCAATAACCAATCAATAAGATATTTTTTTTCTGTTTTCGATTTATCGGTTTTTGATCCTTAGTGGTTCAATTTTTGGTTTAACCAATAAGAAAATACTCATAAAATAGAAATAGTAACAACTAGCATAAAAAAAAATAGAATTTTAGTTGCCGCCAAATTCCTATGCAATGCGTTTTCGTTAATAAGAATCTTCAAACTTGAACTGAATGTTAGTTCGAAAAAAAATTAAATCCTAACTATTGTAAGCTACTGGACGCTTCAAGCTTTTCAATACGGCAATACACGTGCTTTGTATTGCGCCTTTATTGTCCTGAATAGGTTAATACTTTATGAATCACTGAATTGTGAATAAGTAATGTATAATATATATATATATATAATAATAATAATAATAATAATAATAATAATAATAATAAAAAATTATAAATAATTAATATAATTATTTATATATATAACATAAATTGGGGTAAAACAATAATTTAGTATATCCTTATTGGGTTATCGGTTTAATCAATAATTCAATAAGCTAAAATCGAAATCGAACCGTTTATCCAATAATTTTTTTTATAAAACCAATAAAAAATTGTTAACCTAATAACCCAATACTAATAATTCAATAATATTTTTATCGGTTCAATTTATCGATGAGTTATATATTTATACAGCCCTACAGATACTCACAGGAAGAGGGGACCAGAAAGAAAAATAGCTAATCAAATGAGTTGTTGGCTACTCATTTTGTCCCAACTTATAACATGCAAAAAAAACATGCTTCTCTTGTTATTATCATCAATCCACATCCACTATCCTACCTCAACGGACGTTTAGTTATAGGGATTAGAGAGTTACTTTGTATAAATATGTGAGATTAAATTTGTGTAATATATAGTTATGAATATTAACTAAGATAAAGTCATATAATAGTAGCTATTTCATATAAATTCGAGATTATCTATTTTGATTATGATTTCGGAATAACCTTACTTTCTTTTGGGCAAATTGTGTTATGATCATTGTACTTAAATACTCCATATTAGGAAAATATTTTAATGAGGTTTGTTTTCACATGGTTCTTTTAAAAACCCCTCTCCTGTATACTACGTACTCCAACATCTACATGTACAACAAAACAAAAATGGATTTTATGAATCAAATAAATCATGGAAACTGAATAAGATAAGAAGCTTACCGTTCCATGCAAAATATTTTCTCAATACTGGACGAAATTTTATCTTCATTGTCTGTTCTGCAATAGAAAACTCAAAAGAGACTCTACTTTTATGTATTTAAGGATGATGAGACAGGAAAAGTAGAACTTTAAATTAAAGGGAGATAATTCAATTGTTATAACGGGTAAATAAGAGAGCAGAGTACACGTTTGAGACACCTTTTATAGTGATTAAATGCTAAGAGATATACTATTATATGTTTTTCTTTATTGTTTTGCTTTGAAGACACGTGAAACATATAAATCTGTACGTCTAAGATCTTGTTAGGGGACTTGCACTGCAAGGGATTAACCATTGCCCTCAAATTTCCCTACATTTTCTCTCATAAATCTTACAAGGCAACCAGCTTCAATATCAACCACATTTTTTTCTCATCATGTTGATTTGAAAGTTTAAGAGGGACATTGATTAGAATATATAATTGGTGAAATCTAAGCTGTTAACAGCAGTATTATATTCTTAATTAAGGATATTTCTCCCGTAGTGACGTATTCCAAAGAAGTAATTAGAAAGTCTAGGCAGTCAATGCATGTGAAGTAGCTATCATTATTGGGATTTTTGGTTTGATTTTCTTATCATATTTAAGTTTTATATTTCTGAAAAGGAAAGTCAAATTAAAGTAGTACCATAATTACTTTATTTTTCTTGAAAGTAAAATATAAACCTCTTTCATATCTGATTAACTACTTTTTTGAAGGAAATTTTTTGGACCAAATAAAAGACCGCTGTGGTCATACCAAAAAAGCATACACAAAGAAAACATTCACAATGTAGTCATCAAAGAATTTTGTTTAGGGCTAAATTTTCTTTTAATAGGTTTTATGATTTTTCTATATTAGTTTATAATATGTAAGTCATTTGAGCAAACCATATTAATAATATGCCTTTTTAGTATGTTTTTCTTTTTTTCTGAATTATCATCTCTATGATTCGCAAATTATAAGCTTCCGCATGATGCCCTACCAATTTCGAATCCAACAAATGATATCAGAGCCTATAGTTCAACGATTCTATGGGTCCAATGGTTCAGATTGAAGACATGCCAAAATTAAAGCTGCAACCAATTTGATGATAGTGAGGATATTTTGTCATAGAAAAAATTTGAAAAAAACTACATGTGGAGGTAATTGTCAATCATACTTTTAACAGTTTTATTGCTACATTTCTAAAATTAAAGATCACTTTTAACCTTGTAAATGGATCCAGTATTATCAATCCGAAAGGGCTTATATATTTTGACCTCAAAATGACTCAATTTTTAAGCATGCTAAGCAATAGTGATATATAAAGATTATGAGAAGTACAAAGATCCTATATGCATGTGAAGAAGACGGATCGAATTTTGTCAAGAAAATCTATCCAAAAGGAGGTTTGTAACGATTTTCCCTGATTTTCTTACCAAATTAAGTTTTATTTTTCTTAGAAGGATAGCCAAAGTAATAGCATAATTACTTTACTATAACAATTTCCCCTTTCTGACCTTGGCTGACTGTGCTAGAACTGCCCGGTCCAAACCCTATCATTCTCTCTTTCTCGTGCCTTCAACTTCTCAACCTCAATCTGTTGAGCATGAGTCATCAGTTGAGCAATATGAAGTCAACATGACAGTCCTACACTCCTTGACTATGAAGTCAGATACTCCTGTGACAAACTTACTTATATGAGCCCTGAGATCCGGCAACAACTCAGGTTCATGCATGAAAAGCTGAGTTAACTTGAGGCAATACTCTTTCACCGGCATAGAGCCCTGTCAAAGATTCATAAACTCCTCTACCTTATCCTCACTCATCTAATGAGAAAAGAACCCATCCAAAAAAGCTTTCTGAAATATATCCTAACTCATATGAGCTACATTCTTACCCCTTCTTTTCTTCTACATAGTAACCCAGTTTTAAGCAATATCTTTTAATAGATAATAAGCCACTTTCACACTTTCTTTTTCTGTAACATGCATAATCTTAGTAATTTTCTTCACCTTATCAATGAAGAATTGAGGATCCCCATTCACATTTGACCCAAAGAACTCGGATGGATTCATCCTTATAAAATCTCAAACTTTGTCTGCAATTAAATTTCCATTTAGCTGAATTGACACTGTTTCTAGTTAATTACCCTGAGCATTAACATTCACAGCTTGATCCAATACTTGGAAAATAGCCTGGAACTCAGTATAGGAGATGTTTTCATTTAAAGGGTCTGCAGGTGGTGGTGGGGTTGGATGGCCCCCATTTCTGCGGGCATAAGCTCTACGAGGAGGTATTCTTTGTCACGTGAAAGCATGAGTTAGAGTAGATACATATAACTTCAAAACATGATAGGGATTATGAAAAAAATGGATAGTTCCTAATATTTTTTGTAGCCTCTCGCTTATAAGTGTGACGCATTTCACACCTATGAACAAGACTCTACGTAAAGTGGTCATTAGACTCCTAGGACTCTTAAAATCTTAGGCTTTGATTCTAAGTTTGTAAAGACCTGAGGCTACTCTCCAAACATACTACGAGCAGACCCAAAGCTAACCCATGATATCTACTCAGTACTAAATCATAATAGAGTAAACTTATAATGTGTGCAAAAATTAAAGAAAATTATAAACTGAGTTCAAATGGATGAACAATCTCAATAAAACACCGTAGATTAATATCATACAAATGAGAATCTAAAGGAAAATAAACTATTTGACTAGTTTTGATAAGCCTCTAACTATAAATGAAGAGCCACTGGGACAGGCCCCAACTAACCCCAACCTAAATCATAACGTCAGAACTAATAATGATAACCATCTGGAATAAACATAAACTTGTCTCTCAAACTATGAGGACTCACCAACTGGATGGATGTAGGAGGTGGCACTCGTGGCTAATTGTATTGCTGAGGACGAACACCAAAACCTATGTTATGAAATAATGTAGCCACATAGGCATATATATGATTAACACATTTGGAATGTACTGAGTATATGAGAGTGAATGCAATAATAAAAATTGAAGCTGATCATAATCATAAAATATGCACGCTAAGTATAAATATGCTCACGTTGGTCATGAATAAAACTGAAAGATGAAATAACAAAAGTATACATCATAAAAAAACATCTGAATAAAGCTTGTGTGTCATTACACATATTTTTTGTAATTATATTTTTCCGTGGGAGATTCTCTTAACCGATATAAATCATGCGAGCAATATAAAGTCCGATATAAAAACCTTTATTGAAAGGGCCCAATGTACCTTGCTAGGATATAAAGGCTAACTAAGGTGATCACTTAATTATGTCCATTAGGACAAGCCGAATAATATCTGAACATGTCCATTTGGACAAGCTACATACCCATTAGAACAAGCTGAATAATAACCTACGGTGGCACATAGTTTATGGAACTAGGGTACGCTAAACTTTCTCTCCCTGATGCTAGGTACTACTACTAAAATCTATTGCTCGTAATATATATGAAATTCACCTTAAAAATAAGCGTATGTGCTGATACGTCTGAAAACAAATATGCTTCTATTTCTATCTCAAAATCTTAGTCTTATGTGAACCTCATATCTTGTCCGTGATCATAAAATCAAAATGGAAACTTTCATCATGTTGTAGTACTTTTATAACTTGAACTAGTAAGCCTGAACTTCTTGTAAACTGAGTACTTTATGCTCATATTGTAAGTTTTTATCATCTAACGAAAACTCTATATTAAAATATCAAAACTCAGTGCTTAAGATCAGTTTAGAGGATAAAAACTTAAGTAAACAAGAATTCATATGTGAAATAATGTTCAACTAATGAGGAAGCATCAAACTCTCAAGGCATACAAAACTGGGTATGAACCCTAATTATTAATTTCTTAAATTCAATGTAAAATTATATTTTTTGGATACAAGGATGAAAAAATATCCTTGTTCAAACTCCATATACCTGGACTTAGTGAATTGCTGGATGAAACTTAACTTGGAACCTTGAAATCTTCAAATTTGGAGAAGAAATTTCTCTTTTGTGTTCTTGAGAGTTTGGGAGGAGAGGGAACATATAATTTGACTTGTGGGAGTAGGGAAATGAATTTTGTATTTTTATGGGATTATTTAGGAGGTAAAAGACTAAAAATCCCTTGAAAAATTAAAGAGAAAACTAAAAATTAACATCGCAACAACCTTGGGCATGGCATGCCTTTATCGCGCCACTCCAAGGGCGTGGCATACCCTTATCCCGAAGACCAACTAGCGTGAAAGGACATCTACTGACATGCTAATTTAGGAGTTCGATCTTGATACGGGACAAATGGCCATCCTATCTTTTGATGACATTTTTGGAGGCCAACACATAGAGGCTCAAGACTTGGTCACCTCGAGAATACAAGAACATGCATTTTGAGCAAGCAATCTCGCATGTGAAAGATTGCTTGGAGCATTTAAGGTTGAGGACTCATGGTTTTGATCCTTAATTAACAGCATTTTGGACATCACACATGGTGTATTTACACACCATGGCCTCCCCTCTCATTAAGGGAAAAGTGGTCTTTTTATCTTCATTTGTAATATATTATAAATAGGCCCCCTTAGTCTTATTTACGCTAGATTTGGAATGATGAAGAACTGAAAGACATATTTTCTCTCTTTTGAGAGTGTAACACACTTAGTTGTAAGGCTTGGAAAAGTCATCCTTAGCATAGGGCTTGGAAAAGCCAATATTGATCTTTGCTTGGAAATGATATATCTTGAGGTGAGTTCATTCCCTTGGTGGTCACCATAAGAGTGTGGTTTTGATTGTTACATTCATTAGGGGTTAGTGTTGAAAATACACTTGGTTCTTAATCTTGTAATAATCTTGGTCTCACTATCTATCTTTATTTTCTTGCAAATCATGTATGTGTTGTGTATTGGACTGTTTTGGGGTCTTCGTTGAATCCAAAACTTGTATTATTGTTGTTCATCTTGTTCATCAAGTTTTGTAGCTGTTTAGGTGTTAAAATATACTCTTGTATCTTGTATTCTTGTTGTTGGTAGCAAATCCGAGTGTGATCTCCATCTTGGTCCTCGAATCCTTAAGATTAGTGGAATGATTTGGTGTTTGTTTCATGATACGGGACAAATGGTCATCTTATCTTTTGATGACATTTTTGGAGGCCAACACATAGAGGCTCAAAACTTGGTCACCTCGAGAATACAAGAACATGCATGGAGGACCCGTTTTGAGCATAACTTAAAGCAATCTCGCGTGTGAAAGATTGCTTGGAGAATTTAAGGTTGAGGACTCATGGTTTTGAACCTTAATTAAGGGCATTTTGGACATTTCACATGGTGTATTTACACATCATGGCCTCCCCTCTCATTAAGGGAAAAATGGTATTTTTATCTTCATTTGTAATATATTATAAATAGGCCTCCTTAGTCTTATTTACACTAGATTTGGAATGATGAAGAATTAAAAGACATATTTTCTCTCTTTTGAGAGTGTAACACCCTTAGTTGTGGGGCTTGGAAAAGTCATCCTTAGCATATGGCTTGGAAAAGCCAATATTGATCTTTGCTTGGAAATGGTAGATCTTGAGGTGAGTTCATTCCCTTGGTGGTCACCGTAAGAGTGTGGTTTTGATTGTTACATTCATTAGGGGTTAGTGTTGAAATACACTTGGTTCTTAATCTTGTAATAATCTTGGTCTCACTATCTATCTTTATTTTCTTGCAAATCGTGTATGTGTTGTGTATTGGACTGTTTTGGGGTCTTCATTGAATCCAAAACTTGTATTATTGTTGTTCATCTTGTTCATCATGTTTTGTAGTTGTTTTGGTGTTAAAATATACTCTTGTATCTTGTATTCTTGTTGTTGGTAGCAAATCCGAGTGTGGTCTCCATCTTGGTCCTCGAATCCTTAATATTAGTGGACTGATTTGGTGTTTGTTTTGTGCTTCCCTTGTCTTTCCCGTATCATTTGGTATCAAAGCATGGCTTGATTTTGTTCTCACAAGATCAATCTTGGGCTTGAGACCTTGAAAACTACAAAAAAAAAAAAACTGAAATCTGAAAATTCCAGAAACAGTCAAATCTGCCACCTTTGTGTTCTTGGCCAAAAATTGCGTTCTTGTTGTGTCTTGGCCGAGATTTGTTTGTTGTATGTCTAGATCTAGTAGTGTTCTTGTTTTTTTTGTTGTTTTTAGTGTTAGTTTTCTTGTCCACTAACACTTTGAGTCTAGATCTAAACTTGAGCTTGGACTTGTTGACTTTGTAGTTGTCTTGGCCAAGTGTTGGAGATATTGTTATTGTGGATTGGAGTTGGCCGTGTGAAAAATTGTTGGTGTTCTTGAAGATTATTGTTGTAGTTCTTGGTGTTGTTGTTGTTGTTCTTGATGTTCATCACCACCTTCATATATTGTTGAAGATAAAGTGAATGCTAAATCCAAAAAGTTGAAGGAAAAGGGTGTATTATTTATTAGTCTTGAAAGACACTACAACCAACAAGGACCTATCAATCAAGTCTCAACCACTTTTCAACACTTTTTCATGATTTAAGGATCCATGTTTTAAGGAGAAGTACAAGAAAAAGTCAAGTCTTGAAAATTGAAAAAGACTCCAAGACTTATTTTCCCTCCTAAAACAAATTCCACCAATCTAAATTAATTTTTTTTGACCAAGACTTGAATATTTGAGAATAACCACTTGATAAAATCGAACTAATACGTGGCTGCCATGTCATCACTGCTACTGTTCACACAATATTTCCGAGCTCAAAATTTTAGATTCTTAGTTTCATCTTATTGTTTCATTAGTTTCATGTCTTGATTCTAGAATTAATTAACAACTAGTAATCACCTACTTAGTTGTAGATTAATTATTGAATCCGTTTCTTCGTGTCTTCGTTATTTGTGTGCTTTTCTCATTTTTAACTCATAGTAACTTCTTTGTTTCAAGTTCGTAAGTAAATTTTATTTTTGTGTCTTGAGTCAATCAAACAAGAATCTATTCCGGTCACCAAGTAGAATTGACATCCTATTGACTACCGGAGTATAAGCAACTTTCAGTATTTGCCGCTCTAATTGTGAGAATCACAAAGGTGAGTGAATACGAGTGTTAGTGAAAAGTTTTTACTACTAATCTTGTTTGTTCATTTTGTAGGTTTAAAAGGTGATATAAGGGGAATATGTCTTCGATAGCCAGGGATTATTGTGACTACAACATAGGAGACTATGATTGTAGTGAGGGGTTTTATGGCTACGAAGTTGAGGAAGATTGCGGAGGCTATGAAAATAGCCATGATCGAAACTTGGGCAGATTTGAAAGTTACTGTTTTAAGGGAGAAAATGAGGTAAATGAAGTGCCTAGTGCTTATGGTAACTTTGGAGATGATGTAGGACCTCGTGATGGATCTTATGATGATGTTGGGGCATGTGAGGAGTCTTACACTTCTTACTCCAAACCTAGATTTGGTATTAGGTATAACCCTTTTGCTCGCAAAGCTTACGAGAGCTATGATGAGAGTACACGTGAGGAGTATGAAGATCCATATTATCCACCTTGTAGTACTTCTTATCAAAGTCGATATAGTGTGAATGGTTATACTAGCTCTAGTGGAGGTTGTCCAATGAGAAGAAGAGGGTATGCATCTCCAAATCCAAGGGGTACTCGTATACCTTACAATGTTGATCCAAGAAGGAGTGTACACTCTGGAAAGGTGACCATGTGTGGGATACTGGGCTGCCTCGTTGTGCTAAATGATAGGTACTATAGAAACTACATCAATCCATCCATGGTTGACTACTTGGGGTTGTTTCATGAGCCTTTACTTGTTCCATACTTCTTGGACGGGTTTTAGGTTACCGAAAGGGTTAAGGTTTTCTTCTCCCAATTTGAATACCATGAGGAGGTGTGGTGCAATATTCTTCCATTAACATACGGTCATGTATGCTTAGGTGCTGATTGGTTTGCACAACATAGAGTTCCAAACGTACAAAATTGGCCAAATATTATAAGAGACCAATGGGGAATCGCCTCATGACTTACTTGCTGCCCAAGCCATGAAGAGAAATGCCTACCTACTCCAATCCAAATTATTATGAGAGACAAAAGATTGAGAGGAGTAAGAAAGTGCAGGGTGGTAATCCGAGGGTGGAAAAAAGAGAGGTTGTATGGAGCAAAGTGAGGGGATTACCACCAAACCATGCTAACATTGGTTGTCCTTCAATTTGTAGGGACATTTGTGTAGGTACCAACATGGCAAGCGAAGAAGAACAATGCCAAAAGGAAGTTGCTGCCCAAACTTTTGGAGGATCTTCACACCATGACAAAGAAGAATATACTCAAGGACTTCAAGGTAAAATGGCAAACTCTTACACTTTTGTACATGTGAATGATAATTGTGTGGCTAGTAGCCCATTGAGTGTGAGTTGTAGCTTGCCTATATGTGAGTGTATTGTTTCTTTGCCACTTGATGATGATGTACATGTTGTGAGTGTAGATACACTAGTTGATCCTATTGATGACCGGATAGACTTTTCTTGTAAGATTGATTTATGTCCACCTAGTGTTGAAACCATTATGTTGAATGAAAGTACATTATATTCTGAAATTTGTGTTGATCAACTTATGTGTGAAAATTACCCACCACTTGAGGATGTGTATGATGTAATTAATGAACCTCAAGTGTGTGATGATGTTGAAAATGTTGATCAAAGTGAGAATGAACCCGAGAGCTCTTCTTGGGGTAATGTTGTGTTTGAAACATCCTTGAAACTTGATATTGATCACTTAGAGAGTGAGGAAGTTGCTTGTTCCAAATCTGTCCGTGGGGTAGATCACACTTTTTTTTTATGTATAATGTCTTGTTTGAAGATGATTTAAACACTCCGAATGAACCTAGTGGTGAAAATGATGGTATATCTTGCCTTGGAAGCTATAGCCTATATGCTAACCCACTATGGTGTGACAACATTCCTCCTAAAGAGGGAAATCTATTCTTGGAAGATGAGAGTACTCTTAAGGGTAAGGAATGTGTAGTTGCGGAAGCTACTTCTTCTTCTACTTTGTGTGATTTCATTGTTGAGAGTACTTATGGTGATTATTGGGAAACTAGTAGTGAGTACACACATGAGAGCACCTTAGTAGAAGTTGATTTGAGTGATACCTTTCTCTACTCTCTATTTGCTTTGGATGATATGTATGTTATTGTAGAGAGTATGTCATTTAGTTTGGGTGTAGACCACAGGAAAGGGAAGTGTTGTCGAGACCCGTGTCTATGGCCACTTTTCCCATTTGACCCCGGTGCCAAATTTAGAAATGGTGATGTTGATGCACCAAACTTGCTGCTTGGTCTACATGACAAGCAAAGTGTCACTCTTGATGTATCCTATAACCAAATCCTTTGTACATCTTTTATTGAGTTTTTAATATTCCTTTCAAAGGATTCTTGGTTATATTGCAAATATGTGCAACCTTGGCATGTTGAGATGATTTGTTATGCTAACCCTAACCCTCATTCCATGAGGAGTTTGTATTTGTTTGTCCTCTTTTCGGTTTTGCAAGGTTTGGATTCGAGGTCGAATCCTTTTTAAGAAGGGGAGGATGATACGGGACAAATGACGATCTTATCTTTTGATGAAATTTTTGGAGGCCACCACATAGAGGCTCAATACTTGGTCACCTCGATAATGCAAGAACATGCATGGAGGACCCGTTTTGAGCATTACTTAAAGCAATCTCGCGTGTGGAAGATTGGTTGGAGCATTTAAGGTTGAGGACTCACGGTTTTGGACCTTAATTAAGGGCATTTTGGACATTACACATGGTGTATTTACACACCATGGCCGCCCCTCTCATTAAGGCCAAAGTGGTCTTTTTATCTTCATTTGTAATATATTATAAATAGGCCCCCTTAGTCTTATTTTCACTAGATTTGGAATGATGAAGAATTGATAGACATATTTTCTCTCTTTTGAGAGTGTAACACCCTTAGTTGTAGGGCTTGGAAAATTCATCCTTAGTATAGGGCTTGGAAAAGCCAATACTGATCTTTGCTTGGAAACGGTAGATCTTGAGGTGAGTTCATTCCCTTGGTGGTCACCATAAGAGTGTGGTTTTGATTGTTACATTCATTAGGGGTTAGTGTTGAAATACACTTGGTTCTTAATCTTGTAATAATCTTGGTCTCACTATCTATCTTTATTTTCTTACAAATTGTGTATGTGTTGTGTATTGGACTGTTTTGGAGTCTTCGTTGAATCCAAAACTTGTATTATTGTTGTTCATCTTGTTCATCACGTTTTGTAGCTGTTTTGGTGTTAAAATATACTCTTGTATCTTGTATTCTTTTGTTGGTAGTGAATCCGAGTGTGGTCTTCATCTTGGTCCTCGAATCCTTAAGATTAGTGGACTGATTTGGTGTTTGTTTCGTGCTTCCCTTGTCTTTCCTGTATCATTTGGTATCAAACCTTAAGAGTGAACCGCTAACCAACTGCACTAAAAGTTATAGCTGATAGCGAGAGGCGCAACCCACCCTTTATAGGCCCTGAACCATACGGGGCACGAACCCGACCCACACCCCCAACCAAGGCCAACCCGAGACAGGTGGACACCCTTTGGGTGCCATCATTCCCCTTTTCTTTGGGAAAGGTTCGTCCTCGAACCTGCGCATGGTGTAAGAGGGGTTCGAACCCGTTACCTCTACTCTGATACCAAACCTTAAGAGTGAACCGCTAACCAACTGCACTAAAAGCTATAGCTGATAGCGAGAGGCGCAACCTACCCTTTATAGGCCCTGAACCATACGGGGCACGAACCCAACCCACACCCCCAACTAAGTCCAACCTGAGACAGGTCGCCACCCTTTGGGTGCCATCAGATCTTTAGACTCTAAATAAGGGGGAGTGATTGTTCATGAAATTGCTAAGTCGTCTCTAGGTGTTGAAGTTAAGGAGAATTAGACTAATGATCCCATACTTATGCAAATCAGGGAAGATGTTGGTTAACAAAATGTGATGACTTTTGGGATTGAAGGAGATGAAATTTTGCATATCCAATAGATATTATGTGTCCCTAATAAATATTACATTTCCCTAATGTTGATAACTTGTGTGAGAAGATCTTTGCCGAAACCCATGTCTCCAGGTATATTATTCATCCTAGCTCTACGAAAATGGACCATGATTTGATGGAACTATATTGGTTGAACAACATGAAAACAGATGTTGCTAAATTTGTTTCTAAGTGACCTAATTATGAATAAGTCAACGTTGAGCATTTAAGGCCTGGTGGTACGTCCCAAGAGATACCTATTCCCATTTGGAAACGGGAGATGATAAATATGGATTTCACTATCGGCCTCCCACGTTCTCGTAACCACTATGATTCTATTTGGGTCATAGTTGATAGGATGACCAAGTCTGCTCACTTTCTGCCTTTGAGGATGAATTATTCGAAAGAGGATTGCTAAGCTGCACATTCAGGAGATTGTTAGATTGCATGGAGCCCCTTTTTCTATCATATTTGATAGTCATACGTAATTTTTTCTTAGTTTTGAAGATTTTTTTAAAAAAGTTTAGTCTCACAAGTGAATCTTAGCACCACTTTCTATCCTCAAATAGATGGGCGAGGCGCGTATAATTCATACTTTGGAGGATATGCTGAGAGTGTGTGTTATTGATTTTAAGGGTAGTTGGGTGGATCATCTACCTCTTATAGAGTTAAGGGTAGTAGGAGGTGTAGGTCACTTATGGGGAGGTATGAAGTGGGCGAAGTTAGATTGTTTGGGCCTGAACATGTGAACTAACAAATAGAGAAAGTTAAGGTTATCAGAGAGAGACTTAAGACCACACAAAGTCATCAAAAGTCCTATACCGATGTGAGGCAAAGGGAGTTGGAGTTTGAAATTAAGGATTGGGTGTTTTCGAAAGTTTCTCTTATGAAATAAATGATGAGGTTCGAGAAAAAGGGTAAGCTCAGTCCTTGCTACATTGGTCCTTATCAGATTTTGAAAAAGTTTGGGAAGGTTGCTTATGAGTTGGACTTGTCTGTGATTTTAGCATCAGTTCATCCCGTGTTTCACGTGTCTATGCTTAAGAAATATGTGGGTGACCCTTCTCTTATAGTCTCATAGAGAATATTGGTGTAAAGGATTCCTTATCATACGAGTAAATTCCTATAGAGATCTTGGATAAGTAACTTAGAAAGTTGAGAACTAAGAAAATAACACCGGTTAAAGTGTTATAGAAGAATCAAAAGGTTGAAGAAGCTACTTTGAAATCAACAAACCATATGAAGGATAAATAATCATTTTTGTTCATATCTTTGGACGAAGTTATGAAAGGTACTGACATGAATCAAACTAGGGCCTAGTCATGTCGGGCATCTAAAGTCCGATTGGGACCGGAGACCGCCCCCAATACCCAACCGTAACTGCCCTGCACCTATGTCAGATGAATTTTAAACATATATCAGGATAAAGCAACAATAATTGAAAGCCATTTAATAAAGTCCATAACCATAACCAACCAAACATCTGACCAAAGGTCAAACCGATGCCAACCCCAATGCCAATACTCATATAAAGCCCGACACCAATATCGATACCACCCATGCCCATAGTTGTCTAAGAAAGTCTCTTACAAGAATTAATAACATCTGGTAGGGACTTGCCCCTGGCTATAGCAAAAAAAAACCAAGGAAATAACAAAATAAAAAAAAGTCCATTGCAATGAAATGGAGCCTTCCGGAGTATGGAAGCTCACCACTTTAGTGACTCAACCCTATCCCTAAATCCATGTCACTAAGTAGGAGGAATGGTAGTATGGACGATTCCTGTATCACGAGAGGATACAACTCCTAAAGATGGTTAGCGAAGTGAACGCTAGCTTGTACTTAGGGGTAAGATAAAATAATGCCGGTAATTCAAAACCAAGGTAAATAATCACATGCAATCACATACATACATAATATCATGCTGAGAAAGGGAATCGGGTTTAGTATTCATTTAAAACCTTTTGCTTGGGTTGTGCAGCTTTGCCGTCCTAAAACCACCCACAGGCTATATGGGTTTACCTCCCCTTACTGAAAGGACCTCGATGTGAGTTAGCCGCATGAACCGGAGAATAAAACCTAAGATGACTAGTATATCTCCCAAAATATAAGTGTGACATCATACACACAGTCACATGACCAAGCCTCACATTGGCAAACATGAGTTTCCAGTATTGGTCCCTCGGGGACCTCCACCTTCCATGAATTTGCTAATGCACCCCCCTTTAAGCCCATATTAAAACAACTCACACATAACCAATCATTTACCTAGGAGTCTTTTGATTAGGCATTAACCATTGATATTATCACACCAAAATTAGAGTTTGCAAGTGTATCCTTTTATGCCACACCAAAACCATTGAACCAAATGGACTCTAGAGTTTCCAATTAAACCAAAACCATGGCCATCAAGACCTTTCCAATCCTTTTAAAATCAACCAAACGAATTTAAGTTCCATTACCATATTATGCAATGCAAAGATTTCAAGAATCGTCAAACTATGTGACAAATTCAATCTTATTGGCATTTTAACAACTATGTTGAGGGCATATAGTTTTCAAACAAAAACCAAGCATCAATTGACCATTCCTATGTAACCACATGTTCAAACCATAATAATAACATGTAAACCATAAGAAAAGTATAGGAAAACTTTATCCAACCATAAACAACCAAAACCCTCAACATCTATTTCAAAACCTAAACAATACCACAATAATACGATGAAAACCATTCATTGAAACATGATTTTAGTTGAACTAACAAAGAGGGAGGAGTAACATGCCTTATACACCAAGGAGATAGAGAGATTCACCCTTGAAAGACCCTAATTAATTGCCTTGTAAAATCGTAGCCTTTTCTTAAACCAAGAGCTTGAGAGATACTTTAAAAGACTTCAAGAGTGTTGGATTGAGAATAATAGGTTAATATAGCCCCAAAGGTGTTTTATGTCATGTGGTCAAAAGGAGTTAAGAAAGAATATGTGTAGAATACCCCCAACTTAAAATTGTAGAAAACTCCCAGGTGGTTAGAGTGGATCCTCCAACTTTTCACCACCACATACGAGTGGTACCCGCAAGTCGTCACTAGGTCAGAAAGTTGGACCCCACATTCTGTCCAATATACAACTCCTTTGCCAATCTGTTACCATACCATACGACTAGTTTCATCTAGCCATACCCTAAGCAGAACATTAAGGGCTAGACACTAGACAATATACGACTCCGCTATACTACTCGCACTATATCCTCATGGCTCTTAGTGAGCCATTTGCACTCAAAGCCAAGTCAGGTCACTAAGTTTTGATTTAGGTGAAGGATCAACCCAATGACCTATCACCTAACCATATGACCCGTACCCACTAATTCGAAACAATAATAGAAAACTATCTATCACATATTGGACAACTTATGAGTTGAGTCACCTGACCTGTACCCATACCACACACCTCTTATGGTGAGTTGTTATAAGGATAGTAAGCTCAAAGATCAGGAATTTTCCATAGACACAACCCTGAGTGTTTCAATTCTCCCCCGCTTGGATCATTCATCCTCGAATGATGGAACAAGATAGTACAAGCACGATCTGGATCCCACACACCTCTACTCTTACTTTTAACCAAGTTAGGAAACAAAGATACCAAGGAAATCAATCTTTCCTTTAACAAAGTTTGAATACAATGTCGATAAGATCAACATATACCTTATGCATGAATTTCTAGAGCAAAAAATAGGAACAGATACTTGGGCTTTATGTCCTCTTCAGCTTCCCATGTAGCCTCTTCCACCTTGTGGTTCCTCCATAGAACCTTTACTGAAGCTATATCCTTCGTTCGCAACCTACGAACCTGCCGATCCAAAATCTCCATAGGGACCTCTTCATAAGATAGGGAATCTGAAATACCAATATCTTTCATAGGCACAATCTACGATGGATCACCCACACTCTTTATCAACATAAAAACATAGAATACTAGGTGAATGAAGATCAAACTAGAAGGAAACTCCAACTCATATGTAGCATTACCAACCCTTCTCAAAATCAAGTACGAGCCCACATACCGGGGGACTAAGCTTCCCTTTCTTCCCAAACTGCATCACTCCCTTCATGGGAAATACCTTCAAGAACACCCGATCCCCTACCCTTTCTGAAATATCCGCCAAAAGTGAGATGAAAACTATGTATCACGATCCGAGATGATAAAAATAGGTACCCTATGTAACTTCACAATCTCTTGGAGACACAACCTTGCATTATCCTCAGTCGAGAAATTTGTTTGCACCGGAAAGAAGTGAGAAGACTTTGTTATCCTATCCAAGATGACCCAAACCGAATCAAACTGGTTTCGAGAATGAGGAAGACCGGTAATGAAATCCATGTTGATCACTTCTCACTTACACTCAGGCAACTTAATTTCTTGATACAATCCTTCGGGCCTCATGTGCTTAACCTTTACTTATTAGCCCACCATGCACTTAGACAAAAAACTAGCCACATCTCTCTTTATATTGTTCCACCAATACATATCCTTAAGGTCATAATACATTTTGGTCAAACAAGTATGAAAACCACAGAATGAATCATGCACCTCAGCTAAGATCCCCTCTCACAAGCCATCAATATCGGGAACACATAATCTTTCTTGGTACCGCAAGGTACTATCACCACTAATCTCAAAGACCATCACCTTTTATCCATCTATATCACCCGTGATCCTCATCAAGACATGATCTAACATCTACTTCTCCTTGATTTCAACACTAAGAGATAACTGTGCCACCTCCTGTATAAACACACCACCATCCTCAGAGTCCAAGAGGTGAACTCCAAGGTTAACCAAATGGTGAATGTCCTTCACCTTCACCAACTCTCACTTATCCTCACCCACATTAGCTAGACTCCCCATGGGTAACCTTCAAAGAACATCAACAACCACATTAGCTTTACCTGGATGGTCGTGAAGACTCATGTCATAATCCTTGAGTAACTTAAGCTATCTTCTTTGCCTAAGGTTAAGCTTTTTCTGAGTAAACACATACTGTAGGCTCTTATGATCAGAAAAGATATCCACATGCATGCCATAATGATAGTGACGCCAGATTTTCAATGTGAATACCTCAACCAATAATTCCAAGTCATGGATCAGATAATTCTTCTCATGAACGTTCAACTGTCTGGATGCAAAACTATCACCTTGCCATGTCGCATCAAAATACAACCAAGCCCCACATAGGATGTATCACAAAATACCACAAATCCATCCATGCCTTTGGGTAAGGTCAAGACCAAAGACGAAGTTAGATTATCTTCCAGCTTTTCAAAAATACCCTCATAAGCATCTGACCACAAGAACTTTGCCTTCTTCTGAGTCAACTTAGTCAATGGGGCAACTATGAAAGAAAAACTCTCCACAAACCTCTTATAGTAACCAGCTAAACCTGAGAAAATCTGAATATTGGTTGAAGCCGTGGGTCTAGGCCACCTCTTAACTACTATAATTTTCTGAGAATCCACCATGAACCCTTAACTAAAAATAACATAACCCAAAAAAGTGACAGCGCTCAACTAGAACTCATATTTCGAGAACTTGGCATACAACTGCTTCTCTTTTCGTGCTTGCAACACTATACAGAGGTGGTTAGCATAATCCACCTCATTCTTCGAGTACACCAAAATATCATCTATGAACATTATGGCGAACAAATCTAGAGACCGATGGAAGACTCTATTTATCATATCCATGAATGCCGCTGGGGCATTGGTCAACCCAAAAAACATAGCCAAAAACTTAAAATTCCCATAACGAGTACGAAAGGAAGTCTTAGGGACATCCACCTCTCTAATATTTAGCTGATGATACCCAAATCGAAGAGCAATCCTGGATAAAAACTTAGCACCCTGCAACTGATCAAACAAATTATCTATCCTTGGAAAAGGGTACTTGTTCTTTACCGTTACCTTATTCAATTGACGATAATTAATACACATTGAAGGGAACCATCCTTCTTATACACGAATAAAATTTGTGCACCCAACGGAGACATACTAGGATGGATGAAACCCTTGTCTAAAAGATTCTTTAGCTGTCCCTTAATCTCCTTCAACTCAGCTAGAGCCATTCTAACAAGGGAATAGAAATTAGATGAATGTTCGGAACAAGATCAATCCTAAACTCAATATCCCTATCAGGAGGAGCACCGTGGAGGTCATCAGGTAAGACCTTAGAAAATTCATTCACCACCAGGCTGAAATGCAAAGAAGGACCCTCCAAGTTAGAATCTTTAACTTGGACTAGATCATAGAGACACCACTTGGAGATCAATCTCCAAGCTTTAAGATATGATATGAACTTCCCCTTAGGAGGTAGGGAACCACCCTCCAATTCAATAATTGGCTTATTTGGAAATTTAAAGATAACCTTATGAGTTTAACAGTCTAATGAAGCATAGCACGAGTGTAGCCAATCCATCCCAAATATGACATCAAAATCAATCATGTCTAATTCAAATATATCCACCAAAGTTTCCTGACCACCCACAAAAACCACTCAACCCCTACAGATCCTTCTAGCCACCACAGAGTCACCCATCTGGGTAGAAACAAAAAAATGATCCAAAATACTCTCGGGACCAGAACCAAAATACACAGCCACTAATTGGGTCACATAAGAAAGAGTGGACCTCAAATCAAGTAAATAGTACACATCACGAAAAAAGAGTTTAAACATATCAGTCACGATGTTAGGCAATGCCTCAGACTCTTGGTGAGTAGTGAGAGCATAGAAATAGTTTCGACCATTGCCTAAACTAGATGGTTTACCCTTTGGTGATAGAGCTGAAGAAGAGGCAACATGAACCTTGTTTTCCCCAGAAGCAACCTTACCAATAGGAATATTTCTAATCAAGTGCCCTGGCTGACCACAATTGAAGCACTTGTCCTTTTCTTTATCACTATAACCTCGATGCAATCGACTATATAATTTGAAGAGAGGATATGGCGGACCTAATTGGGCCTTTCTAGTCTTAGATTGGTCACCCTGTGCTGATAGTTATCTTCACTCAAAAAACATCGATCACCCGATGGTTTTGGGTAGGGAGCACTAGCCATTGAATAAGACCTAGAATTGCCCCACTTCTTCTTGGGCCACTTCCTACCATCCCTGCCACCCTGCTCAGAAAATCTAGACTTTTTGCTCTTCCTCTGTACTCTCTCAGCCTGCTTCTTCTTTTGTACCTCTAGCTACTGTAGACAACCAATATGGAAATATCCATTTCTTTGTTCAACAAAGCAACCTTACTCTCAAGAATCAAGTCTTGGGACAACCCAGAAGCGAACTTCCTCATTCTAGCCCTCATTCTAGAAACCAACTCCGGAACATACAAAGATATCTAGTGAAATTTCAAGGTATACTCCTTGACTCGTATCTTGCCTTGCTGCAGGTTAACGAACTCTTTCACCTTCTCTTCCCTCAACTCCTGAGGAAAGAAACAGTTCAAAAAATCACTAGAGAAATTATCCCACAGGGCTGACTCAATATTGACATCCCTAGTCTGTTTCCATTCCTCATACAATTAGTATGCTACCTCTTTTAGTAAGGAAGAAAACTCCACACCCTCCACATTAGTGGCATGTATAAGACGAAAGATTATTTTCATCTCATCCACAAAAGCTTGAGGATTCTCCTTAACATTAACATCCGTGAATATAGGAGGGTTCAACCTCATAAACTGGACAACCCTTGTGGACTCGAAAGAAAAAGTAACAGAAGTATTATACTTAGCCTGAGAAGCTACCAGTTTTACAAATATATTGATAAACTGACAAAACTCAACATTCATCATATCAGCCTAAGGAGCTCCAGAAGGACTAGAGGGAATCAGTGGAACTCCAGGAGGACTATCAAGAACTTGACCCCTAGATCGAGTCTGTACCCCATAAGCAAATTGAATCCCATCAAAATTATCCTAAGGTGGGATAGAGGAGTTTTTATGAGCTTTAAATCATCGAGGAGGCATGATCTAAAAAGCAAAAAATAGAAATTAGAGGAGAATTCAGGACCTTAGACTCTATAGCTTGAAATTAAAACACAAGAAAGGAAAATATTTCTAAATTCATTTTAGCCTCTCCCTTATGAGTGTGGCATGCTACACAC
Source organism: Capsicum baccatum var. pendulum (assembly GCA_030864225.1). Classification (NCBI taxonomy): domain Eukaryota; kingdom Viridiplantae; phylum Streptophyta; class Magnoliopsida; order Solanales; family Solanaceae; genus Capsicum; species Capsicum baccatum. Next base: position 77,936,762 of record CM061552.1, read on the forward strand.
TCTTAAATGAGACTCAACTCGAAATGGCTTTGTCAGACACCCAATTGACCATGGACCTAGGGAACTGATAGCAATCAGACAAAAACCAAACTAAGGCCTAGTCGTGTTGAGAATATCATGTTTGACTGGAACTGGAGACCACCCCCAATACCCAACCACAACTGTCCTTCACCCTTGATGATAGGCGAATTTACGCGCCTATATCAATATATTTAGCCCATATTTTAGCCTAGTTTTGAGAACTAATTATCTATTTCATACACTTTTAGTCCTTTTTCCTGTAAATGAGCTAACAAATGTGATTAGGAAAGTTTCAGGTATAAATGATGCAAAATACAACAATTTATGTCTTACTTGACGCAAAAGAAAGCTCACGAACGAAGTGGAAAGGAGCTGGACGCCTAAAGGACTAAATCTGCTGCATGGAAAATCTGTCCCGGGCTAAAACAGCAATTCTGAAGACTTTGGGACTTACAGACACAAAGCTGGATTTTTGCCATAATACATTAACCTAGTGCAATTAGGTTATGTGTTTCATTATTCTATTTGGATTATACTTTTGTAACCTTACCCTAGTACATTTGGGTCAAGGATTTCATTAGTATATTAGGATTTGGTTATTTATTTCATTAGCTTAGTAGGAGTAGGATAGGAGTATTATAAATACCCTATCATGTTAGAGATTTTTTAATCACTTCTTCAATAATCAACTCAACAATTTAATTTTCTTCCATCCCTCTCATCTTCCACTACAAACACTTCTAATCTATTCTTCTATTCTTAAGCTCCACAACAAGAGAATCGTTACTTGCTACGGAATCACTAAAACCACACGCCAAACACCTACTATTCACGCCATCCACCATGCAAAACGTGATATCCTACGCATTCATGGGTAACTAAACCTCTTAGTTGGGGTTATGGAAGCCGAATGAGTTACTATCTATTGCTATGAGTTTGTGAGTTCAAGACAAGTATATTGCTTATATCATTATTCTCTTCATCTTAAATCTACATCCTTTGCGGTTCAAACACAAGAACACGCCATTCTAACATCTAACTTGTTCGAGAGAAAGGTTATTTGTCTAGAAAAGAAGACGCATAGACCAACGCCAGTCTAACATTTAACTTGTTCGAGAGAAAGGTTATTTGTCTGGAAAAGAGATAATGTCAAGGTAGTAGGACACCCTTTCCTATTAAAAAGCTAGTGCCGTAACTGGACTAACCTCTTGAAGAATTTGTACCGCTAGACACACTTTAAGCTCGAGAGAGTTAAAGTGAAATAGTCCTTGTTTAGGTCGAGAGACGCTTGGATTTACCATCGACTACAATTCTCTATAAGCAATTGCATGTCAAGACTTTACACACTCATAGCCAATAGAGACGTATACCTCAGAAGGTGGACATAACCCCAACGCTTCAATTCTCATTGTTTACAACCAAACGTGACAATCTTTCTCTTTTTACTTTATTATTTTCAGCTTTTATTTCATTACTTTGGTTACTTATTACAATCCCCCCTTCTTATGAGACTTGCACCAAAAGTCTATTAATTTTGCGTACTTGTTGACCAAGCTATTCCCTGTGGGATCGATACCCAACCCAGGTTGGGTTCTATATTTGCTAACGACTGCTTTACACTCAAACGAGAGCTGTAGATTGAGCGTTATCAAAAATTGGCGCCGTTGTCGGGGAATACGAGTGTCAATCAAGTTCGTGATAATTACTAGACCCTTTGGTCAAAGATTCTCGTACTTTTACGTTTAGTTTTTGTTTTTATTTATTGCAGGTTTTTCTTTTAGTGCATGCCCCATACTAGAAGTTCTGGTCAACCGTTATTACCAATCAATCCGGAACCGCAACGAATTAGAAGAATGGAAGCACAAGCTGAAATCGACAGGATGGCTGCTCAACACGAGCAAGCAAGATTAGCTGCTCTTGCCGCTGCTCAAGTCCAACAACAAAACATTGATAATCCTGGACGAGCAACAAATCCTGACGATGAAGATTTAGGTGATGACGAGTTACTGAACCCTAGGCGTGATGCTGAAATTATAACACCTGCCAACAGAAGAGGTCGACAAGCTCGGTACAGATATGATCGCCAACCTTTGCAACCAGCTTTCGACGATGATGATGATGATCTTGATGGTGCCGGATCCACTGGAGCTATAATTCCACCACCATTAGCGCCCGGAGCCAAGTTCAACATCACTAGCACCATGATTCAGTTATTGCAACTCAAGGGATTATTTGGTGGACTAGCAGGCGATGATCCGAATATGCATCTCATCAACTTTATTTCTACATGCAAGTCTTTTGACAATCCTAGTGTTGGTCAGAATGCTATTCGATTACGTCTATTTCCATTGTCTCTGTCTGGGGAGGCAACATTATGGTTGAATGGGCTGACTCCTGATTCTATTACAAATTGGAGGCAATTGAGAGACGCTTTCCTAGAAAGATTCTTTCCGCCATCCAAGAGGGCTCAATTGAGAGATGAAATCAGCAACTTTCGTCAGCTTCCCTCTGAAGCTCTTCACGAAACATGGGAGAGGTTCAAGACAAAGCTAGCGAGATGCCCAAACCATCACATGACTAATGTTCACCTCATGGAGATCTTATATAGAGCCTTGAATTTAGTAACTAAACCAGTGGTGGACAACGCAGCTGGAGGTTCTTTTATGGACCTCACCTTTGGTCAAGCAAGCAACATGCTAGATCGTATGACGAAACAAAGTAGAGCTTGGCATACCAGGGATTCTGAGGTAGCAAGCCCCACTTTATCTATTGGCATGTCTGCAGACCAAAGAAGAAGAGAAGAAGAACGTGATCAAGATATGGCGCACATGAAAACCCAAATGGATCTTCTTACAAAGCATCTATTAGGGAAGACTGAAAAAGTGAAAGCTATTGCGTCAAAGGGAAGAGACGAATCTGATTCGGAAGAGGAGGCCAACTACTTGAACAATCAGGGGGGTTTCCGTGGGAATGCCCAAGGAAACCAAGGTCGGAACTATTATGATAAATCTGGAGGTAAAGACCAAGGTAGTTGGAAGAAAAATAATGAAAATAGTGGTTTGTACGTTCCCCCTGGTAGACGTGATACCACCACATCTAATTCCATGGAAGACATGATGGCTAAGTTATTGAAAGGAGTGGAAGCGACGAGCGCGGGAGTTAAGGAGGTGATTGACGATTTGGCCTCCATGAAGCAATTAGTTGATTCTCATTCCACTTCTATCAAGCAACTAGAGCAGCAATTCAGTCAACTTTCAGCAGCACTCATCCAAAGAAAAGCCGGCACCTTGCCTAGCGATACTGTGCAAAACCCAAGGAATGATGGGTCATGCATGGCCATCACTACGAGGAGTGGTAAGGTGCTGGAAACTTCAGCAACAGGCAAGCAAGTAGTTGACGGAACATCAGACAAGGACGCCACATCTAGTGACGCCACTAGGGAAGACGCCGCAATATCCACTTCCAACGTCAAGGACGTGTTGCCTAGTGACGTGCAGCCTGAAAAAAATAATAAACGGAAGCAAGAGGAGAAGAAAGCCATGGAGAGAACACTTCCATACCCACCACCACCTTTTCCACAAAGATTGAAGAAGGTGGCCGATGACACTAAGTTCAGCAAATTTATGACCATGTTGAAGCAGCTGACTATTAATGTCCCATTGGTAGAGGCACTTGAACAAATGCCTGGGTATGCGAAGTTTATGAAAGATCTTTTGACTAAGAAGAGGGCAGCAAGCTATGAGCTGAAAGATGATGTGCATCATTGTAGTGCAATAGCTACCCGATCCATAGTTCAGAAGAAGGCCGACCCTGGAGCTTTCACTATTCCTTGCACCGTCGGATCTTTGGACTTTGCTAAAGCATTATGTGACTTAGGAGCCAGCATCAACTTGATGCCATTATCAATCTACAAGAAGTTGGGGTTAGGAGATCCTACACCAACTAATATGAAGCTTGTTATGGCGGATAGGTCGGTAAAACGACCGGTTGGTATTCTATGCGATGTCTTGGTGAAGGTATCTTCATTCATATTTCCAGCAGACTTTGTCATCTTGGATTGCGAAGCAGATTCAGAGGTTCCCATAATCTTGGGACGCCCTTTCCTTGCTACGGGAAGTGTGCTCATAGATTTGAGAGCTAATGAGCTTTCATTCCGAATAAATGATGAAGTGGTGCGCTTTGATGTTTGCAAATCAATGAAGCAACCCAAAGATCTAAGTGTATTTTCTGTGGCTGATGTTGTCGATGATGACGAGGATGAGTTACTTGCTGAAGAGCAAATTCTTGATGATCCTTTGGAGGTTTTGCTCATGGAAGAAGATGATGATGATGCTGAAATTTCTGAAGATGATATTTGTGCTCTATCGGGATTAGGAGCATATTGCTATACTCCTAAGAAGCTGGATCTTGATCTCAGGAATCAACCCACACCACCAGCTAAGCCATCTATTGAAGAACCACCCACATTAGAATTAAAGGAGCTGCCAAGCCATTTGAAGTACGCATTCTTAGGAAACGGAAACACTCTTCCAGTCATAGTGGCAGCCGATTTAGGTGAGCAACAAGTTGCAGCTCTTATTGCAATTTTACGCAAGTATATTAGAGCTATTGGATGGACCATTGCGGATATCCTTGGTATTCCACCTGGGATTCGCACTCATAAAATTCAGCTCCAAGAAAAGTGCACACCCACCATCGAACACCGAAGACGTCTAAACCCACCAATGCAAGAGGTGGTGAAGAAGGAGATTATCAAGTGGTTAGACGCAGGAGTTGTGTATCCTATTTCTGATAGTACATGGGTAAGCCCAGTACAATGTGTTCCCAAGAAAGGAGGCATGACGGTGGTTGCTAATGCAAAGAATGAGCTTATTCCACTCAGGCCCGTTACTGGATGGAGAGTATGTATGGACTACCGCAAGCTGAATTCTTGGACTCTCAAGGATCATTTCCCCATGCCATTTATGGACCAAATGCTAGATCGATTAGCGGGGAAAGGATGGTTTTGCTTTCTTGATGGTTATTCAGGTTACAATCAGATTTGTATTGCCCCCGAAGACCAAGAGAAGACAACGTTTACATGCCCATATGGTACCTTTGCCTTCAAACGCATGCCATTCGGGTTATGTAACGCACCAGCCACCTTTCAACGTTGTATGATGTCTATTTTCTCTGATATGGTAGAAGACACTTTGGAGGTATTTATGGACGATTTTTCAGTTGTTGGTGAGTCCTTTGACGCATGTTTGGTGAACTTGAGCATGGCATTACAAAGATGTGTAGAGTTCAACCTTGTGCTGAATTGGGAGAAGTGCCACTTCATGGTAAAAGAAGGAATTGTTCTTGGGCACAAGATCTCCGAAAGAGGAATAGAGGTTGATCGCGCCAAAATAGAGGTAATTGAGAAGCTACCAACTCCAATTTCGGTAAAAGGAGTTCGTAGTTTTCTTGGCCATGCTGGGTTTTATCGTAGATTCATCAAAGACTTCTCCAAAATTTCAAGTCCATTGTGCAAGCTACTGGAGAAAGATGCGAAGTTTGACTTTAATGATGATTGCTTGAAGGCATTCGAATGCCTTAAAGAAAAACTCATTGAAGCCCCTATCATGGTAGCACCAGATTGGACGCTCTCGTTTGAAATTATGTGTGATGCTAGTGGTGTAGCCGTTGGCGCTGTTCTTGGACAGAGAAAGGAGAAATTATTTCATCCTATCTACTATGCGAGTAAGGTCCTCAATGAAGCCCAAAAGAACTACACTGTCACTGAACAAGAGCTCTTAGCGGTTGTGTATGCGTTTGAGAAGTTTCGTGCCTATCTATTGGGTACTAAAGTGATCGTTCATACAGACCATGCAACTCTTAGATATCTAATGACAAAGAAGGATGCAAAACCAAGGCTGATTAGATGGGTATTGCTGCTGCAAGAGTTTGATTTCGAAGTCAAAGATAGAAGAGGTTGCGAGAACCAAGTGGCTGATCACCTATCTAGACTTGAGAATGAGTATGTGGCGCAACCAGAAAATCAGATTGACGATGCATTCCCTGATGAGGAGATACTAGCGACAACAATGGAGAACTTACCATGGTATGCCGACTTTGCAAATTTCGTGGTGAGTAATGTGTTACCTTCCAATTTATCTTACCACCAGAGGAGGAAGTTTACGCATGACGTTCAGCACTATTATTGGGATGAGCCTTATTTGTTTCGAAGATGCGCGGATGGCATCATTCGACGATGTATATCCCATGAAGAAGTGCCTATTATATTGGAAGCATGCCACACTTCGCAAGTTGGAGGACATCATGCGGGTAATCAAACAGCAAGAAAAGTCTTGCAAAGTGGTTATTATTGGCCTACAATATTCAGAGATGCACATGACTATGTGAGAAGGTGTGACCAATGCCAACGTCAAGGTGCTATTTCAAAACACCATGAAATGCCCATGTCCAAAATTATGGAGGTAGAACTCTTTGATGTGTGGGGTATTGATTTCATGGGACCATTCGTGAATTCGTTTGGAATGAAGTACATCTTGGTTGCTGTGGATTATGTGTCGAAATGGGTTGAAGCTGTAGCATTGGCCGATAACGAAGGAAAGCGTGTTGTAGCGTTTTTAAAGAAGAATATCTTCTCTCGCTTTGGGGTACCTCGTACTATCATAAGTGATGGAGGATCTCACTTCTGCAACAAGCTATTCAAATCTGTATTGGCCAAGTATGGAGTCAAGCAACACAAGGTAGCTACGCCTTATCATCCCCAAACTAGTGGACAAGTAGAGGTTTCCAATCGTGAGATCAAGCAAATCCTTGCCAAGACGGTCAATGCGAATCGGAAGGATTGGTCTCGAAAGCTAGATGATGCACTATGGGCGTACAGGACTGCATTCAAAACACCCATTGGCATGTCACCCTATCAGCTAGTTTATGGGAAGGCTTGTCATCTACCCATCGAGCTTGAGTACAAGGCATTGTGGGCATTGAAGCACTTGAATCTGAATTGGGATGATGTGAAGAACCTGAGGTTGGAGCAGCTGAACGAACTAGATGAATTCCGTCTCCATGCATATGAAAGATCAGATTTATACAAGGAGCGGATGAAGAAGTATCATGATCAGCGGATTGTTCGACGAAACTTCCAAAAAGGTGACATGGTACTACTCTTTAACTCCAGATTCAAGCTCTTCCCAGGTAAGTTAAAATCAAAGTGGTCTGGTCCATTTAAAGTCACCCAAGTCTACTCGTCTGGAGTAGTCGAATTGGAAAACAATGAGGGTGTTATCTTCAAAGTGAATGGCCAACGTGTCAAACCATATATCGGTCCTCTTGACTCGATAAATGACATGGCCATCACTTATCTCGACGAAGTCTAAGTACTCGAGACTACTACGTCGAGCCACGACAATAAATAAGGCGCTAGATGGGAGGCAACCCATCGTTTTATCGTTTTATCGTTTTATCGTTTCGTCGTTTTAATTTTTTTTTTTTTTCTCTTTTTGATAAATGAAAATCCAAAAATAAGAGTCGTGCCACGACCAAAACTAAGGCGCTTGGTGGGAGGCAACCCATCGTACTAATCATTTTTATTGTGTTTTGAGCAAATATAGGTGCAAGAAGTATGCAACGAGGAGATTGATTTCACTTGACGATTTGGTCGCATTGTATGGTAAAGTCGGTAAGTTAGGATTGGTAATTCATAAGGCTATGAATTGAGCCTTTCTCACGTCATAATAGGCTTCGAGGAAGGCTAGGCCTTGGTAAAACTTGGCCACGAACGATGCACAACCTATTCTATAGCCTAAGGACTCGGAATCTAGTGTGCTATACACAATGCGCCGCCTATTCCTAGGTGTGCTTTTGACTATGCGCCGCCTATGCTATGGCATTTGAGATACTGAGACCAAATGCTATAGGATATGCGCCGCATATGTCTAGATATGCCATAGGATATGCGGCGCATATGTCCCATTATGCCATGGACAATGCGCCGCACATGTAAGTGATATGCCGAGGGATATGCGCCGCATATGTGGTGATTTTGTCTCCAAATCCGATTGTAAATGGGTCATAACCCGACCCATACTCCTCCTATATAAAGGGGACTTGTTTTTTTTACACAACCACATTAGAAACAACCCTAAGGGCGCCGCATATCACTCCAAATCCTCTCAAATTTTTCTTCCTTTGTTCTTCCAATCCACATCAAACTTCTCCACACTCTTCAAGCAAGTAAGTGCTCTCTTATTCTTCATCTATTTATCGTAAGTACTACGTTGCTATGCTTATTACAAAATGCTAAATCATAAGAAATTGGTGGTGATTTTCATGTGTGTGGATAATTGTTGCAAAATCGTGTGATTATATATATACGTATGGAATTCTTGACTTGTTTCCGACTTGAATTTTGTTTCAATGGCATTGTTATGATACTTGCTGACCATATGTGGCTATGAATATTGCTTGAGAGTGTTGTTTGGATGCTTGCATGATTAACCATCCCGGCCATCGGGATAAGGTTATAGTGACTATCGACGTAGGAGGTAGTGTTTGTTGTACGAATAGCAATTTCATGCGGTAACTCCTATGTTGTAGTGTCGCTATATGCACCATGAAAAACGTCCAAGTGGCTGCTCATAAGTGATGTAATGCTGATTTTCTTGTCGGAATACAATCCTAAAACGTATGTCGACGAAGTCTGAGTACTCAACCACTTTCACTTCACTGATTTGTGCTAACAAGATTAAGTGTGGGGTGGTACCCCTAGTGCTTGCATGTAGATTGTATAAAGTGCGATTGTGCTGCAACTAACATTATTTTTAGTCTCAGGTACAATGGCACCGAAAGCAAGGCAAGGCAAGGAGAAGGCTACCACAACCCGAAAGGATAAAAAGAGAAGCCGAAAAGACCAAGGAGAATCATCTTCAGCACACCTACCACGCAGAATGTTCGGAATCAAATGGGTTCTTGAGGAAGACGCCAAGGCATGTTACAGCAGCAACAAAGAAAAGAAATATGTGCACGTCGACTTAATCAACAAGGAGACCTTAGCAAAGAAGGAGCCGCAAACGTTGGCTAAGATAATGGCTCTGAAGCTGGATTTCATCTTCCGTGACATGGGAGAGTGCAATCTTGACTTGACAAGAGAGTTTTATGCCAACTGGTCGCCAAACACAACAGGCAACGAAGTCAAAATTCGGGGCCAAGTGTTACAGCTTACAGCGGATTGGATCAACTCGTTTCTAGGCCTACCTTCGGTCGACACTGCACCATACAAAGAGCTGTACAGCAGGCCTCCTTACAGAGCAATAAGACACACGCTTTGTGGAAGCAAATCAATGGCAAGATGGGGCAGACATAAGGAAACAGGCCGTCACAACACATTCCCCTATGCTCCACTAAATAGGGAAGCAAGAATCTGGATGCGCATTGTCAACTCATGCCTTATTCCTGGGACGCAATACACAAAGATATCGAGAGATAGAGTGTGTTTGGTTTATGCGTTGATGACGAATGTCCCTATCAACTTTGGGGCAATCATTCTATCTACCATGAGAAAAGCCAGACTCTACAGCAGGTCCCATTTCACATTCGGCAATTTGTTGACAGCAATGTTGCGGAAGGAGGATATAGAAGAGGAACCAGCTGACCACAAACTCCCACATACCCCAAAGAAGGTTGACCTCACCAAAGTCAAAGATGCTGAAACAACACATGGAGTCAACCTTACCACTGCGGAGAGACACGCTCGTGACGAGAGTTTCTTCCGTCATCTCTATGGCATGACACGATTCACTATGATGAGTGGTGGACGTATTCCAACTGCTGAAGAGCTCCAACAGCTGGACCACGACTACCCAATGAACAGACATGCCCGGGAGATGTGTGGAGTGGGAGTATATTTCGAAGAACCTCTTGATGATGACGTGCCAACTGATGATGATAGACGCTTGCCTGATTCTGATGCTGAGGAGAACTCTGACGATGACTCTTACGATGATTCGGACGAAGGGGGTATGACCCCCGACATTGAGGAAGAGTTCGACTAATCAGGTTCTTCGACTTTATTTTCCACTGAGGGCAGTGTCTAGTCTAAGTGTGGGGTGGCAGAATCTGCATGCTATGTTTGTATGTTTGCTTGTTTATTTTGTTTTTTCGTGTGACGTTTTTTTATTTTTTAGGAGTAAAATTTTTCTAGCTACGCATATTATTTTGATAGGCAGCATGAGATTATAACAAGAGTATGTGTTACAATTAAGACTATTGAGACGTTTAGGCTCTAGTTGTGACTCATTATGTGATATTGTGTGATTCAATTCCTTCACTTGTTGGGTCAAGAGTCTATATTACTTCCAATCAAGTCGACCATGTGCCTTGTGTGTGTGAGATAATAGTATATTCTATGTGTGTGGCTGATGCTAGAACTTGCCTGGTATGTATGCAAAGTGAAAATAAGGAGTGTAAGTTAGGATATGATTTAGGCATTTCTTTGGCAACCTATATTTGTTTACCTTTAGTTTTACCTACCCATGGACATCATCCTAGTTAAACCCTTTTGAGCCTTTAGCCTATTTCTTTGACAACCTTGTATGTAAGCCTAATCCATTTTTTGCCAAGACCGTAATTTGATCCAAATTCCTAAGTGCTTTAAAGTGAAAAAGTCATGTGACAACATAAGAGGAAATTGGGTGAGTATGATGCTTTAAATAGTAATGGTGCTTGAATGCGTTATGAAAAAGAAGAAAGTGCTATCATAAGAGGTATTTTGTGAAAAGAAAAAGGAAAAGAAAGCTGAAAAGTGAGTTGTGCTTAAAATTGAAAAACAAAATAGGAGAACAAGGGTGGTAGAATAAAAGAGTAAAGAAAGGTTGAAAGAGAAAAAAGTTTCAATGACTCAAAGTGATGTATTAAAGTGCTTAGGAACTTAGTCACTATTTCTGGCCAAAATAGTCCTACCCGTCCCTTAGCCTACATTACAACCATCAAAAGACCTACTTGATCCTAATCTTAACATTCCGACATTTAGTAGAGTACTACATTAAGGGCAAGCCTATGGTCATTAGTTGCTACATATGAATTTTTTGTGAGAGCGAGAGCAAGGACATTTTGATACCCATGTTTGAAAAATATGCTATACTTGTGAGTGATTATGGGTACTATATTGTGAGACACACATGGTTGATGAGTCTTGGATAGTTGTACATGATTCTATGCACCTTAACGTTTGCATGCGAGTTGATCACCATCACGAGTCTATGCTTGAGGTTAAATTGTTTTCTACTTATAATCGGAAAGCTACTCTTCGTTGATAATTGTTGTGCTTGTCTTGAAGAATGTTTTGTGTTGTTTCTGTAAAAACCTTAAGTCGATGCTTAGAAGGACATGATATGTTGTTCGAGGACGAACAAAGCTCTAAGTGTGGGGTGTTGATGATAGGCGAATTTACGCGCCTATATCAATATATTTAGCCCATATTTTAGCCTAGTTTTGAGAACTAATTATCTATTTCATACACTTTTAGTCCTTTTTCCTGTAAATGAGCTAACAAATGTGATTAGGAAAGTTTCAGGTATAAATGATGCAAAATACAGCAATTTATGGCTTACTTGACGCAAAAGAAAGCTCACGAACGAAGTGGAAAGGAGCTGGACGCCTAAAGGACTAAATCTGCTGCATGGAAAATCTGTCCCGGGCTAAAACAACAATTCTGAAGACTTTGGGACTTACAGACACAAATCTGGATTTTTGCCATAATACATTAACCTAGTGCAATTAGGTTATGTGTTTCATTATTCTATTTGGATTATACTTTTGTAACCTTACCCTAGTACATTTGGGTCAAGGATTTCATTAGTATATTAGGATTTGGTTATTTATTTCATTAGCTTAGTAGGAGTAGGATAGGAGTATTATAAATACCCTATCATGTTAGAGATTTTTTAATCACTTCTTCAATAATCAACTCAACAATTTAATTTTCTTCCATCCCTCTCATCTTCCACTACAAACACTTCTAATCTATTCTTCTATTCTTAAGCTCCACAACAAGAGAATCGTTACTTGCTACGGAATCACTAAAACCACACGCCAAACACCTACTATTCACGCCATCCACCATGCAAAACGTGATATCCTAGGCATTCATGGGTAACTAAACCTCTTAGTTGGGGTTATGGAAGCCGAATGAGTTACTATCTATTGCTATGAGTTTGTGAGTTCAAGACAAGTATATTGCTTATATCATTATTCTCTTCATCTTAAATCTACATCCTTTGCGGTTCAAACACAAGAACACGCCATTCTAACATCTAACTTGTTCGAGAGAAAGGTTATTTGTCTAGAAAAGAAGACGCATAGACCAACGCCAGTCTAACATTTAACTTGTTCGAGAGAAAGGTTATTTGTCTGGAAAAGAGATAATGTCAAGGTAGTAGGACACCCTTTCCTATTAAAAAGCTAGTGCCGTAACTGGACTAACCTCTTGGAGAATTTGTACCGCTAGACACACTTTAAGCTCGAGAGAGTTAAAGTGAAATAGTCCTTGTTTAGGTCGAGAGACGCTTGGATTTACCATCGACTACAATTCTCTATAAGCAATTGCATGTCAAGACTTTACACACTCATAGCCAATAGAGACGTATACCTCAGAAGGTGGACATAACCCCAACGCTTCAATTCTCATTGTTTACAACCAAACGTGACAATCTTTCTCTTTTTACTTTATTATTTTCAGCTTTTATTTCATTACTTTGGTTACTTATTACAATCCCCCCTTCTTATGAGACTTGCACCAAAAGTCTATTAATTTTGCGCACTTGTTGACCAAGCTATTCCCTGTGGGATCGATACCCAACCCAGGTTGGGTTCTATATTTGCTAACGACCGCTTTACACTCAAACGAGAGCTGTAGATTGAGCGTTATCAACCCTATGTCAGATAAATTCCAAAAATATAATAATATAAAGCAACAGTGATTGAAAGACATTTAATAAAGTCCATAACCATTATAACCAAACATCCGACCATATGTCCAATTGGTGTCAACCCCAATGCCAATACCAATACCATTGCTGCTGACACCAATATCGACACCGCCCATGCCTATAGTTGACTGACAAAGCCTTTAATAAGATTCAACAACATTCAGTCGGGATATATCCCCGACTATAGCCAAAATCAAACCAAGGAAATAATAAAAATAATAAAAATCCATAGCATTGAAAAGTAGCCTTTCAGAGTATGGAAGCTCACCACTTTATCTGACTCGACGCTATCCCCAAATCCAAGTTATAGAGTAGGAAGAATAGTAGTATAGCTGGTTCCTGCATCTCATGGGGATACAATGACCGAAGATGATTACCGAAGTGAATGCTAGTATGTACTCAAGAATAAGATAAAATAATGCCAATAATTAAAAACCAAGGTAAATAATCATATACAATCATATACATACATAGATATATCATGCTGGGAAAGGGCACTATGTTTAGCATACATTTAAAACCTTTTACCTGGATTATGTAGCTTTGCTATTCTAAAACCACCCACGGGCTATATGGGTTTAGCTCCTCCTTCCGAAAAGGACTCGGTGCGTGTTAGCTATGCAAACCAGAGAATAAAACCTGAGATGACTAGTACATCTCTCAAAATATAAGTGTGAAATCATGTACATGGTCACCATGACCAAACCTCATATCCATAAACATGAGTTTCAAGTATTGGTCCCTCTAAGACCTTCACCTTCCACGGTTTTTCTAACACAACCCCCTTTAAGCCCATATTAAAATCATTCACATATAACCAATCATTTACCCAGGAGTCTTTTAATTAGTCATACAAAAATTAGAGCTTGCAGGAACTTTTTATGCCATACCAAAACCATTAAACCAAATGGACTCCAGAGTTTCCAATTAAACTAAAACCATGTCCATCAAGACCTTCCCAAGCCTTTTAAAATCAACAAAACCAATTTAAGTTCCATTACCATATTATGCAATGCAAAGATTTTAAGAATAGTCAAACTATGTGACAAAATCATTCTCATTGGCATTTTAACAATTATGTTGAGGGCATATAGTTTCCACAACCCAAAACCAAGAATCAATTTACAATTCCCATGTAACCACATATTCAAACCATAATTATAACATGAAAACAATAAAAAAAGCATGGGGAAATGTTATCCAATCATAAAGAACCAAAACCCCTAACATCTATTTCAAAATCAAAATAATACCACAATTATACCATGAAAATCATTAATTGAAACATGCTTTTAGTTGAACTAATAATGAGGAAGGAGTAACATGCCTTAGACACCAAGAAATATAGAGAGATTCACCCTTGAAACCCCCTGATTGATTGCCTTGTAGAAACCCTAGCCTTTTCTTTAACCAAGTGCTTGAGAGAGATTTTAAGAGATTGCAAGAGTGTTAGATTAAGAATAATAGTTTAATGTAGCCCCTAAAGGTATTTAATGTCGTGGGGTCAAAAGGAGTAAAGAAGGGAAATGTCCAGAATTCCCTCAACTTAAATCTGTAGAAAACTCCCAGGTAGGTACTAGTTGACCCTCTAACTTGTCACCACCACATATGAGTGGTACCCTCAAGTAGTCACTAGGTTAGAAAGTTGGACACCATATTTCGTCCAACATACGACTCATTTTACAAACCTGTTACCATCCCATATGCTAGTATCATCTAATCATACCCTAAGTAAAATATCAAGGGCTAGACACTAGACAACATACGATTCAACTATTCGAATCGTACACTATCCTCACGGATCTTAGTGAGCCACTCATACTCAGAGCCAATACAAGTCACTAAGTTTTAGATTAGTTGAAGGTGCAACCCAATTACCTGTCACCAAACTATATGACCCGTACCCACTAAGTTGTAACCAAAACAAAAAACTATCCATCACATACTGGATGCCTTACGAGTTAGGTCACCTGACCTGTACCCATACCTATACCATACGAATCTTATAGTGAGTCGTTACAAGGATAGTGAGCTCAAAGCTCAGGAATTTTCCAAGGACAAAACCCAGGGTATTTAAATGCTCCCTCTGCTTGGATCATTCATCCCTAAATAATGGAACAACAAAGTACAAACATGATTTGGATCCCACACGCTTCTACTCTTGCCTTTAACCAAGTTAGTAAACAAAGATAGAAAGGAAATTAATCTTTTCTTTAACAAATTTTAAAAACAAAGACAGTAAGATCAACACATACCTTACGTATGAATTTTTGAGAAGAAAGTAGGAATGGATACTTGGGCTTCATGTCCTCTTTAGCTACACATGTAGCCTCTTCCACCTTATGGTTCATCTATAAAACCTTTATCGAGGCTACGTCCTCGGTCCACAACCGATAATCCTGCCAATCCAAAATCTCTACAGGGATCTCTTCATAAGAAAGGGAATTTAAAATACGAATATTCTTGATAGTCACAATCTGCGATGGATCACCCATACACTTTCTCAACATAGAAACATGGAATACCAAGTGAATAGAGCTCAAACTAGAACGCAACTCCAACTTATATGCAACATTATCGACCCTTCTCAAAATCAAGTATGGACCTACATACCGGGGACTAAGATTTCTTTTATTTTCAAACTACATCCCTTTGTTTATGGAAGATACCTTCAAGAACACCCTATCCCCAACCCTTTCTGAAATGACCGCCAAAAGTATGATAAAAACTACATACCATGTCCAGAGATGGTAGAAACAGGTACCATATGTAACTTCACAATATCTTGGAGATACAATTTTGCATAATCCTCAATCGAGAAATTTGTCCGCACTGGCAAGAAGTGAGCAGACTTTGTCATCCTATCCATGATGACCCAAATTGAATTAAACTGATTTTGAGATTGAGAAAGATTGGTAATGAAGTCTATGTTGATCACTTCCCACTTCCACTCTGGTAACTCAATTTCTTAATATAATCCTTGTAGTGCCCTGAGTCTGTACCCTAGACTCCACACAGTGCTTGTGACCTCGAAGGAGCATAAGCTAACCCATGACTAGTACCTGCTATGAGCACTGAATAATAATACTATAATAATGCATAATATGAATATTGATAATGATAACATCTGACAATCATATATGAAAACTGAATACTTTTTGAACTAGTCTAGTCCGAAAAGCTTCTAACTGAACTGTCTAAAGATGGAGTTGATGGGATAAGCCCCCAACTAACTTAAACTACTGAAAACATTAATAAACTGAAATACTAAAATATAAGCATATCTTCAATAGATAAGGACTCACTACTGTAATATGATACTGCTGACTGAATTTGGCTAAGTGCGGTCAGGAACCTGAGCGTCCGAACCTATGATATGAGACATCATAGCACAAAGAGAAAGTATACGTCAGTACATGAAATGTACTAGTATTCTAGATAAGGTAAGGCTGAATGCAGGGGTTTATATGCATGAGCAGTAATTGGCTGAGTAACATGAATATAACTGAATGAGAGTACATATATATATGAAACTGCTGTAAATACTAATTATTCAATACTATGCACATAACTACATATACAGTAACTAAGATCATATTAACATATGGTACTGAGTTCTGATTACTGAATGACTAATAGCTGAGTTCACTGATAACTGTATTACTGTTAGATGGGTGACTGTTTTTGACAATCCGAATTCTATAGAACTGAACTGAGTTCTATACTGAGCTAGGTGACTTTTTTGACAGTACTGGTTCTGTAGAATTAAACTGAGTTCTATACTAAGAATAAAACTAAAACTAAAACTGTGGGAAGTAATCATCTAACTGATATGTCCCTCTATGAACTGATTTGGGGTCCAACCTGTAACCCCAGTTGGAAAGGTGTCAGTACCGTGCCACGGATAAAGACAAGTTGCTGAGTCACCAAATCTGGAAGGTTCTCTGAAGGAGAATAGTGGTACCCTCAACTGGAAGGTAAGACACCTCATCAACCCTCAACTGGAAGGTTGATGTCTCAACCTATGCTTGATACGTAGTTCTGGAATGCAAGGACTGCTTCTAAGGATCACACCCTCTACTGGCAGGTGAGCCCCCATCCTTGGGTTCACTCGGTGCTGAATCCTACTCCCAACTGAATAGATACTGAATTGATTTCTAAACTGTACTAGGTTGGCTGAACTGTTACTCATCGTGTTAACTGACTGAACTGGACTGAGTTCACTGAGTTCTGATATCTGACTGAATACACCGAGTCCTGTACTAACTGAATACTACTGATCATGATATTTTTCAGACTATTCTGTAACTACTGTAGCTCTAGGTCAATAACTAGATTTTTAGGTATTAAATACCTCCAGGACTCAATAGCATAGAAAGTAAAACATAACATAACATTAAAAGCATAATAATCTTGCTTACTAACAATGCATTTATTTAGAAATTTTGTCAAACACTTGATATACATGATCTTGTGCATGAATGGAATCACATAAAATGTCATGCTTTCACTAGTCAATTCACATAAAAATTTTAACAAACACTTGGGGAGAATGGTTATTTCATATAGCAATAAACATGTAATAATATCATGGCTACTACATTCAACTTGTAGTTCAAGAGCTCACCACGAAGATCACATAAATCACTCACAACTATCTAGTTTTCATGAAACTTGTAATAAATCATAGAATAAAACCCCTAACGTCAATTAACACATGGACACAATCCAATTCCAACATGTAAATCATGAAATCATAAACCTGTAGTTTTAAAAAGGGTTCTTGGACTTCATGGGTGAAAGGAACCCATGAATGAACACCTAACATTCCTTGGTAATTAAATTCATGAAGATTTGATAGTGTGTTCTTGAAGATTGGTTTTGAAATTTGAATGTCCTAGGGTTTGTTCTTGAGTAAATTTGAGAGAAAATTAGGGATTTGGCCTTTAGAGTAGGTTTCATCTCATGTTTTTGGGGCTGATTAAGGTTGGGAAATTGATCCAAATACCCCTATGGACGCAGAGTTTTAATGACTGAAAATGTGCCTAGTGATGTGTAGACCGATGCATCGCGTTGATGGGGTCGATGCGATGCATCGAGATTTCACCGGCTCACTGGAATTTGCACTGGGAGATGGGAGAAATATCTATAGATGCGATAGGCAACACGGTATATCGAGATCGTATCGATTGACTATTTTGGTCACCCAAACATGTTTCAAACGAGGTCCAAAAAATTCAAAATTTGTCCGAAGTGACCTATTACACACCTGATCATGATTCAACCTAAAAATCGACATTTTAAGGTCGTAAGGGTAAAAAATAAGTTCATGGAAATATTGAGGCCAAAATAAGTCTAAGTGTCCATACTTAGCTTAAAATTTTTTAAGTCTGGGACCTCTTTTCTTGCTATAAAAGACTGATCTAGGATTGAAATTTAACGGGGTCTTATAATTCTCCGGGACTCACATGCTCAACCTTCAGTTGTTGGCACACCATTCACTTACCCACAAAACTAGCCACATCCTGCTTCATATTGTTCCACCAATACATATCCTTAAGGTCATGATACATTTTCATCGAACCATGATGAAAAACATAACAGAACTCATGCACCTCAGCTAAGATCCTCTCTCGCAAGACACCAACATTGGGAACACATCATCTCCCATGGTATCGCAAAGTACCATCACCACTAATCTCGAAGGCCATCACCTTCTGTCCACCTACATCACCCTTGATCCTTATCAATACAGGATCTAATATCTACTTTTCCTTGATTTCAGCACCAAGGGATGATCACGCCACTTTTTGAACAAACACGCCACCATTCTCGGAGTCCAAGAGACAAACTCCAAGGTTAGCCAAACGGTGAATGTCCTTCATCAATTCTTACTTCTCCTCATCCGCATAAGCTAGACTCCCCATGGATAACCTGCTACGAGCATCAACAACCACATTAGCTTTACCTGGATGGTATTGAAGACTCATGTGATAATCTTTGAGCAGCTCAAGCCATCTTCTTTGCCTAAGGTTAAGCTTTTTCTGAGTAAACACATACTATAGGCTCTTATGATCGAAAAAGATTTCCATATGCACGCCATAAAGATAGTGATGCCATATTTTTAACTCGAATACCACAACCAATAATTCCAAGTCATGGGTCGGATAATTTTCTCATGCACCTTCAACTGTCTAGAAGCATAAAATATCACCTTGCCATGCTGCATGAAAATGCAACCAATTCCCACACGGACGTATCCCAAAATACCATAAATCTATCTGTGCCTCTGGGCAAGGTCAAGATCAGAGCCAAAGTTAGCTTATCCTTTAGCTTTTCAAAACTACCTTCACAAGCATTCGACCACAAAAACTTTGCCTTTTTCTGAGTTAACTTAGTCAACGGGGCAGCTATAGAAGAAAAAAATCTCCAAAAACCTCTTATAGTAACCAACTAAACCTAAGAAGCTCCGAATATCAATTGGAGTTGTTGTTCTAGGCCACCTCTTAACTACTGCAACTTTCTGTGAATCCACCATGATACCTTCACTAGAAATGACATGACCCAAAAAAGTAACAACATTCAACCATAATTTAGATTTAGAGAACTTAGAATACAACTGCTGTACTTTCAGGGTCTATAACATTATACAGAGGTGATTAGCATAATTCACCTTACTTTTAAGTACACCAAAATATCATCTATGAACAAAATGGCGAACAAATCCAAAAATTAATGGAAAACTCTATTCATCAAATCCATGAATACCACCGGGGCATTGGTTAACCCATAAGACATAACTAGAAACATAAAATGCCCATATCGAGTACGAAAGGCAGTCTTAGGGATATCTGCTTCTCTAATCTTTAGCTGATGATACCCAGATCGAAGATCAATCATTGAGAAAAACATAGTACCCTGAAATTGATCAAATAAGTCATCTATCCTTGGAAGAGAGTACTTATTCTTTATCGTTACCTTATTCAATTACCAGTAATTAAGACACATCTGAAGGGGACCATTCTTTTTATGCACGAATAAAATAGGCACACCCCACAGAGACATAATAGGAAAAAAGAAAACTTTGTCTAAAAGATCCTTTAGTTGTTTCTTAAGATCTTTCAACTCAGCTGGAGCCATTCTATACGGGGAAATGGTAATTGGAAGAGTGTTCATTATAAGATCAATCCCAAACTCAATATCCCTATCAGGAGAAACACTAGGGAGGTCATTAGGGAAGACCTTAGGAAATTCATTCACCATAAAGACGGGATGCAAAAAAGGACCATCCGAGTTAGAATATTTAACCTAGAATAGATAATAGAGACACCACTTAGATATCAATCTTTGAGCTGTAAGATATGATATAAACTTACCCTAAGGAGCTAGGGAATTACTCTCCCATATAATAACCAGCTCATTTAGGAATTTAAAGACTACCTTATGGGTTCAACAATCTAAAGAAGCATAGCAAGAGTGCATCCAATCCATCCCCAATATGACATCAAAGTAAATTATATCTAATTCAAATAGATCCACTAAAGTTTTGTGATAACCCACAGATACCACACAAACCCTATAGACCCTTCTAACCATCACAGAGTCACCCACCGGGGTAGAAATAGAAAAAGGGTCTGAAACACACTTGGGACTAGAACCAAAATAAACAGCCACAAATGGGGTCACATAAGAAAGAATGGCCCCCGAATAAAGTAAATAGTACATATCATGGGAAAAGATTTTTAACATACCAATCATAATGTCAAGCGATGCCTCAAACTCCTAGTGAGTAATGAGAGCATAAAGATGATTCAGACAAGTGGCAGAACTAAATGGTGCACCCTTTGGTGTTGGAGGTGAAGAAGAGGCAACAGGAACCTTGTTTGCCAAGAAGAAACCTTACCAATAGGACAATTTCTAATTAAGTAACTTGGATGACCACAGTTGAAACACTTGCACTTTACTTTATCAAATAACCCTGATGAAATCGACAATAGAATCAGAAGGAAGGATATGATGGAGCTGACTGGCCCCTACTAGCCTGAGATTGCGCACCCTGTACCTTATAGTTGTTTCCACTCTAAAAACACCGGTTACATAACGACTTTAGGTAAGATCCAGAATTGCCCCACTTCTTCTTGGGCCACTTCCCACCATCCCTGCCACCCTACTGTTGGCCACCAGCCTGCTCAGAAAATTTGAACTTCTTGCTCTACCTCTATACTTTCTCAACCTGCTTATTCTTCTCTTTCTCTACCTACTGCATATGTATAGCCAACCTAGAAATATCCATGTCCTTGTTTAACAAGGCAACCTTACTCTTTGGAATCAAGTCTTGAGATGACCCAAAAGTGAAATTTCTTATTTTATCCCTCTTTCTAGAAACTAACACCAGAGCATTGTGAGATAATTGGTGAAACTTCAAGGTATAATCCTTGACTGACATCTTGCCTTACTTCAGGTTAACAAAATCTTGCACCTACGTTTTTCTCAACTCCTGAGGAAAAAAATGATCCTAAAATACTAGAGAAATCATCCTACAGGGCTGACTCAGTATTGTCAACCTTAGTTTGTTCCCATTCTTTTTACCATTAGTATGCTACCTCATTCAATTGATAAGTAGAAAACTCCACATCCTCCGCATTAGTTGAATGTATAACATAAAAGATCTTTTTCATATCATCCATAAAAGCTTGAGGATCCCCCACAACCTTAACACCTGTGAACACAGAAGGGTTCAACCTCATAAACTGGACATCTCTTGTGGACTCGGAAGATGGAATAAAAAAAGTGCCATGCTCAACCTGAGAATTTTCTAACTTTACCAATATATGGATAGACTAAATAAACTCAACATTCATCACTTCAGCTCGAAGAGCTCCAGAAGAACTAGAGGTAACTGGTTGAACTCTAGGAGGACAGTCAAGAACTGGACCCCTAGAGTAATTTTGGACCCTATAAGTAAAACTAGTCCCATCAATATTTTCTTTGTGTGGAACAAGGAGTTTTCATGAGCTCCAGATCATCAAGGAGGCATGATTGAAAAAGAAAGAAAATAAAAATTAGAGGAGAATTCAAGATCTTAGTGTAATACCCTGTATTAAACTTAGCTTAGTTCAGCTCCTAGAGCTTTTATAAGAGGCCTAAAGTCTGAAAAATTTATCGGAGTGTTGAAGACAACCTTATTTTGACCCCTTAACTTTGAAAATTTTTAAGTTGACCTTCTGGACTCCAAGACAATGGTTTTTGAGTTAATTTATGTTCAGGGGTGTAAGGAGCATGTCTCAGGGAAGTTTTGAATTTTTCGAACGAGGTTTAGGTCATGTTTGGATTTCGATTCCAGTAGCTCAACATGATTGCACTGCGTCACACCAGGTATAACGATGAGCATGTCATCGTGTCATTCTAGGACTCTAAATGACATTCAAATTATGACTTTAATCTTTTGAGGGGTAGTTAGTTCATTTCTCACCGACTTAATTCATAAAAAAATAGATTAAACGTCGATTAAGGCATTATTTGCCCACTCTCTATCAATTTTCTCTCCAAGAAATCCTAAACTCCTCTCAAGAACACTAAAACTTCATTACTTTCTCTTGAAGATAAACAAGGATTTAAGTTTCTAATTTAAGAAGTTCAAGAAAGCTTTCAAGATCATATCCATGGCTTACAAAGTCAAGCTTTCATCCATCAAACCAAGCCTATTAAGGTATATGGGGTTATGAACAAGGGTATTCTTTCAACCTTGTGCCCAAATTACATGATTTTAAGATTTTATTTACTTTTTTTAAAGTAGGGTTTATACCCAAGTTTATAAATTCTCGAAGCATGTGATTATCATGAGATTTAATGCTTTAAGTATATTAAGAAGTGCTTATGTTTATGTCTTTAACTTACAAGATTTATATTATGAATGAGATTAGGATATATTTTTGTTGTGTTACAAACTTGGTACCAGAGCCTAAGGTTTTAAAGAGTTCTAGGAAGTCAAACAAGCCGCGTTACGTAGAGTCTTGATCATGGGTGTAAAGCACACCACATTTATAAGCAAAAGACTATGAAATAAGTTAGGAATAATCACTTATTTCATAATCTATCATGCTTACAGTTGTCTCTATCATCTTTAAATTATGGTTTAATATGATAAAATATGCCTCCTCGCTGAGCCAATGCATGCCGAGATGGTGACCAACCACCAATGCAAGCCAACCCTTTGAATAAGAATGTGTCTCATGCTGAATTTTAGGTTGTCTTTCAGGTGTTGGCCCAAGATGTGAATGCTAATATTCAGGGAAACCAATAGGCGATAGTCCCACTTTAGCAGAATTGTAATTTAGCTACAGCCAGAATTCGTTACTTCATGAGAATGAATCCACTTGAGTTCTTTGGGTCAAAGGTTGATGAAAATGCATAACTCTTTATTGATAAGGTGAGAACGATCACTTAAATTATGCATGTTACTGAGGAAGAGAGTGTAGAATTGGCATCCTATAGGTTGAAGGATATTACTAATGATTGGGTATTATGTGGAAGAAAAGTAGAGGTGAGAATGCAACTCTTATGAGTTGGCAGGTGTTTTAGGATGTGTTTATGGACATGTTCTTTTTATGTTAGATAAGGGAAGCTAAGGTTGACAAGTTCATAAACCTAAGGCAGGGCTCGATGACAGTGGAGAAATACTGGCTTAAGTTTACTCAGTTGTCTAAGTATTCTTCTAATTTGGAAGCTGTCCCTAGATCTAGTATGAGTAAGTTTGTTATTGGGGTGTCTGATTTGGTAGTCAAGAAGTGTAGAACTACAATACTTATTGGGGATTTAGATATTGCTAGGCTGATGACTCATGCTTAGTAGATTGAGGACAAGAAGTTGAAGTGAAAAGAGAAGAGAAATAAGAAGGATAGAACTGGACAGTTTGAGTATGGTCAGCTAGGGTCTAGAGGGGGAAACTATTTGTAGTTTTAGGGCCATTCAGTAGCACCAGCGCCATCTTTATCCAATGCCCCTACACCTAGAACCAAGAAGGAACAAGTTTTCTATTTCTAGGTCTCATAATATTGTGGGTGGAAGGCCCAGTTATCTAACTTTTGCAAAGTGTGGCAGAAACTATCCTGGTGAGTGTTTGATGGGTAAAAGGGTTGTTATAGATGTGGAAGGTTTGGTCACGGAATCAAAGAGTATTTGTATACTAAGCAGATAGGAAGGGATGATCATCCCAAACTCAGGCTACTAGCACATCAGCCCCACTTGGTCCCCCAGTTCCTCCTCAGAGCGCATCATCCAGTACCGGTGGCGGTCAACTCTAGAATTGGTTCTATACTTTACCATCCTGACAAAAGTAAGAGAGTTCTCCAGGTGTGGTTACTGGTATGATTCTTCTCTTTCATCTTGATTTATATTTGTTGTTATACCTAGGATCAAATCTCTCTTATGTAACTCTTTTGGTTTTGGTAAATTTTAGGATAGGTCCTGAAAAGATCTCCAATCCCTTCTTAGTTTCCACCTCAGTGGGTGAGTCAGTTGTTTCCAAATGAGTCTAGAAGAAGTATCCTATCACTAGACTATATAAGATCATATTAGAAGAGCTCATAGAGTAAGAAATAGTAGATTTTAATGTTATTCTAAGCATGGATTGACTCCATTCATACTGTGTATCTATAGATTGTCGCACCCGTGTGGTGAAGTTTTAGTTTCCTGACGAGGCAATTTTTGAGTGGGAAGGTAGTTCTGAATCTCCCAAGAGTCATTTCATATCTTATCTTAAGGCCAGAAATTTATTATCAAAAAGGTGTATTTATTATTTAGTATGATCAAAGATACTAAGTCTGAAGCTCGAACAGTTCAATCAGTCCGTATAGTCAATGAGTTTCCTGAGTTTTTTCTTGAAGATTTGCAAGGGGTACCTCCCGATAGAGAGATAGAATTTGGTATTGATCTTCTTCTTGATACTTAGCTCATCTCGTCCCCTCAATATCGTATGGCTCCATCCGAGCTTAAAGAGTTAAAAGAGCAGCTTAAAGACCTCCTAGATAAAGGTTTCATAAGGCTTAATGTCTCTCCGTAGGGTTCTCCAATTATGTTCGTGCATAAGAAAGATGGATCTCTCTAAATATGCATCGACTATCACCAGTTGAACAAAGTCACGATCAAGAACAAATATCCTCTTTCTAGGATTAATGATTTATTCAACCATATCCAAGGTGAAAGTTATTTCTCTAAGATAAACCTTAGAGTCGGCTATAATCAGCTTAGAGTAAGGGAATATGACATTCCAAAGATAGCCTTTAGAACCCGTTATGGTTATTTTGAATTTCTAGTTATGTCATTTGGATTAATGAATGCCCCAGTAGCCTTCATGGACTTGATGAACAGAGTGTTCAAATGGTATTTGGACATGTTCATCATAGTTTTCATTGATGACATCTTTGTCTATTCTTGTAGTGAGAGTGATCATGCAAACCATCTCTGAATTGTGTTATAAACTCTTAGAGATCATCAGTTGTTCGCCAAATTGAGTAAGTGTACATTTTGGATAAGTTCAGTAGCTTTCCTTGGCCATATTATTTCTAGGGATGGCATTAAAGTTGATCCTCAAAAGACCGAAGCAGTGAGAAACTAGCCTAGACCCATTTCTCTGATAGATATCAAGAGCTTCTTAGGTTTGGCTGGAAATTACCGATGATTTGTTAAAGGGTTATCATCTATTGCATCCCCCATGTCTAGATTGACTCAAAATAAAGTCAAGTTTTAGTGGTCAGATTCTTGTGAGAAGAGTTTTTAGGAGTTGAAGACTCGACTCACTTTAGCCCCAGTTTTGATGCTACCTGATGGTACAGATGGATTTGTTGTTTACTATGATTCTTCTAGAGTTGGTCTGGGTTATGTTTTGATGCACAGAGGTAAGGTCATAACCTTTTTCTCTGGACAACTTAAGACTTATGAAAAGAACTATTCTATCTATGATCTTGAATCAACAACTGTTGTTTTTTCCTTGAAAATTTGAAGGCATTATCTTTATGGGGTGCATGTTGATGTGTTCACGAATCACAAAAGCTTGCAGTATATGTTGTTACATAAAGATTTAAATCTTCGTAAGAGAAGGTGGTTGGAGTTATTGAAAGATTATGACATGAGTGTTTTATATCATTGGGGCAAGGTCAATGTAGTGGTAGACGCCCTTAATAAACTGTCTATGGGTAGTGTTGCTCACATTGAGAATGATAAAAAAAGTTAGTTCAGAAGTTTCATCAGTTAGCTAGATTAGGTGTTTCACGATACCAGGGTAGACTGTGTGTGCCGTGTGTTGATGGTTTGAGGCAGCGGATTTTGGCGGAAGCACATGGTGCGTTTTACTCTATTCACCCCAGAGCAACTAAGATGTACAGTGATTTGTGGGAAATCTATTAGTGGAGCGACATAAGGAGAAATATTTCTGAGTTTGTAGCCAAGTGTGCTAATTGTCAATAGGTTAAGGTTTAATACCAAAGGCCTTATGGCACCTTTCAGGAGTTTAGCATTCCCACTTGGAAGTGGGAAGAGGTGAACATGGACTTTGTGATAGGGTTATCTCATTTGCGTCATCAGCATGATTTAATTTGGGTTATTGTAGACAAAATGACCAAGTCAACCCTTTCTTTACAGTTCATATTTCCTATTTAGCCGAGGATTTCGCCAAGCTCTATATTAGAGAATTGGCCAGATTACATGAAGTTCCTATGTCTATCATTTTAGAAAGAGGTACTCAGTTTATCTCTCACTTTTAGAAAGATTTTCAGAAGGGTCTTGGTACCCAAGTTTATCTAAGTACTGCTTTTTATCCTCAGATAAATGGCCAGGCGGAGAAAACTATTCAGACCCTAGAGGATATGTTGAGGGCGTATGTTATTGACTTTTAAGAAAGTTGGGATGATCACTTGTCGTTGACCGAGTTTGCCTACAATAATAGTTATCATTCCATTATCCAGATGGCTCCATTTGAGGCTCTCTATGGTAGAAGATGTAGGTCACCTATTAATTGGTTTGAAGTGGATGAGGCTGCTTTGGTAGGGCCATATGTGGTGTTTGAAGCTATGGAAAAAGTTTATTTAATTTGAGATAGGTTGAAAACAACCTAGAGTCGACAGAAATCCTATGCAGATGTGAGGAAAAGAGATCTTGAGTTTGATGTTGGTGACTTAGTATATTTGAAGATTTCGCCTATGAAGGGGGTGAAGAGATTTGGCAAGAAGGGGAAACTTAGTCCCCGATATATTGGCCCTTATAGAATCTTGAGCCGTATTAGGAAGGTAACATATGAGCTTGAGTTGCCTACAGATTTGACATTTGTGCACCCAGTGTTTCATATATCTATATTGAAGAAGTATATTAGTGATCCAACTTTTGTAGTTCCTTTGGAAAACATAGATGTTCAGGATAGTCTTTCTTATAAAAAAATCCCAGTTGAGATCCTTGATCGCCATATTCGTAGACTAAGGAACAAAGAAGTTTCCTTGGTCAAAGTTCTTTGGTGGAATCAGTCCGTTGAGGGAGCCACTTGGGAAGCAGAAGCAGATATGTGAACCAAGTACCCTCATATTTACTCTACAAGTTCAGTTTCATCCTAAGGTAACAATTTTCCACAGATTTTCTCTATTCCATTCTCAGTTCCAGCCTTATATAATCATCTTTATATCATTTCATGCATTCGCGAATCAATTCAGTCATGTAAGCATGTTTTCAGTTTTGCAAGTTCAGTATGTAATCTCAATCCCTTAGTATTCTCAGCTTAATCAATTTCTTTCAAGGATAAATATTTCCAAGGGGGAGATATTGTAATACCTCATATTAAACTTAGCTTAGTTCAGCTCCTAGTACTTGCATAAGGGTTTAAATCTTGAAAAATTTAGCTAAGTGTTGAAGACTTAACCTTATTTTGACCCCTTAACTTTGAGGATTTTTAAGTTGACCTTCTGGACTTCGAGATGATGGTTTTTGAGTTAATTCATGTTCATGGGTGTAAGGAGCATGTCTCGGGGAAGTTTTGGATTTTTCGGATGAGGTTTGGGTCGTGTTTAGATTTTGATTCCAACAGCTCAATGTGATTGCACCGCATTGCGCCAGGTATAATGATGAGTATGTCATTATGTCGTACTAGGCCTCTAAATGATATTCCACTTAAGAGTTTAATCTTCTGAGGGGAATTTAGATCATTTCCCACCGACTCAATTCGTAAAAAATATATTAAACATCGATTAAGACATTATTTACCCATTCTCTATTAATTTTCTCTCTAAGAAACCCTAAACTCCTCTCAAGAATACCAAAACTCCATTACTTTCTCTTCAAGATAGACAAGGATTTAAGTTTCTAATTTAAGAAGTTTAATAAAGCTTTCAAGATCATCTCTAAGGCTTTCAAAGTCAAGCTTTCATCTGTTAAATGAATCCTATTAAGGTATGCGGGGTTATGAACAAGGGTATCCTTTCACCCTTATGCCCAAATTGCATGATTTTAAGATTCTATTTACTTGTTTTGAAGTTGGGTTTATACCCAAGTTTATATATTCTTGAAGCATGTGATTATCATGATGTTTAAAGTTTTAAGTATATCAAGAGGTGCTTAAGTTTATAATTTTAACTTACAAGATTTATATTATGAATGAGATTGCACTATCTTGACTTGTTATTGTTAAAGTATTTCAAGAATTATATTGACCATGAAGTTTTGGTATGAATTACTATGAGTTTAAAACATTAGATTTAAGCACTAACTTTAAGTGTTGGGATTTCAAGAAGATTTTGCTTTTAAGCATTCTATGAAAAGTTTATATTAAGATTTAAAGAAAGAATGGATCTTTTGATCCCCAGCTAAGACTGTGCAATCCACATTATTTAGACTGTTTATTATTTAAAGTAAAGAGAAGCATAATTGGTTTTTTATTATACAAAGCCTTATGCTATTTTAAGGTGAATTTCCTATAGTATGAGCATACAAATAATATGGGAGTAGTATTTAGCACTGAGTTGGGTATGAGTCCAAGGTCATATGCACCAAAACTATGTGCCACCATAGGTTTTAATACCATAGTGGGTTCAGTATAGTGATCACTCTAGCTTAGGTTCTATTCCGATAGCAAGGGTAGAACAACTCTCCCCAACAAGGGTAAGAAGTTGGACTCCATGATAGCTCACATGGTTTATGTCGGTTAGAAGAACCTCTCAAGAGAAAGAGTAAAAGTAAAGCTTTTAGAAACTAAGTGTGTGGCTCATAATGTTTATTCAGTATGCTTTATAATTCATGATTTATGATATTTTTCAGTTTTAAGTTCTATTAAGTCCCAAGGTGAGTCACTTATACTTAGCATGCATTACAACTTACATAGCTAAGTGTTATGACTCACAAAGTTTGTCATTATGCACTATTGTTCATGTGTATGATTTTACATCTTTCGATTTATTCAAGCCTAAGGTGAGTCATTTACACTTAGCATGCATTGTTTGAACATATAAGTACACATTGAGTTATTGTTTTACTTGTGCATTCACCCCCACATACTCAGTACATTCCAAAAGTACTGATCCACATATATGTCTATGGGAAACATTGTCTTATAATGTAGGTCCCGGTGCTAAGTTCTAGTAGCATGATTGATTACGAGCATCTCCACCTTTATCAAGATTCTTGGTGAGTCCTCATAGG
This sequence comes from Capsicum baccatum var. pendulum, assembly GCA_030864225.1. NCBI lineage: Eukaryota > Viridiplantae > Streptophyta > Magnoliopsida > Solanales > Solanaceae > Capsicum > Capsicum baccatum. The sequence goes on from CM061552.1 coordinate 77,966,434, forward strand.
ATCCCATTCTATCAGACTTTATTATCGATGAAGTATTTTAGTCATTTGATCTTTGTTATGTTCGGGTCAGCTGGGGCTTGTCCCATTGGCTCTCTAGTTAGAAGTAGAGGCTTGTTCGACTGGTTTCTGTTTTAGTTTTAAAAGTGATTGTTTCTAAGATTTCCAAATATAAGACTTCCTGTAAGATGTTATTTCAGTTTTAGTTAAGATATTAATTCAGTTATTTTGAGTTTTCATATGTCAGGTTTATGTTTATTATGAGTTCCAAAGTTGTATAAGGCTTAAAGGGTTAGCTTGGGACTACTTATAGTCTTGAGCATCGTGTGATGTCTAGGGTGTATTTCTAGGTACACTTAGACTCTATATCTTGAAATCAGAACACAAGAAAGAGAAACATTCCTAAATGCATTATATCCTCTCCCTTAAGATTGGGGGGGGGGGGGGGGGGCGCTACACACCCTTAAAAGAGACTCTACTCAACACGGCTTTGTCAGACACCCAATTGACCATGAACCTTAGGCTCTGATAGCAATCTGACATGAGTCAAACCAGGGCCTAGTCATGTCGGGAATCTCATGTCCAACCAAGATTGGAGACCGCCCCCAATACCCACTTGTAACTGCCCTGTACCCTATGTCGGATAAATTCCAAACATATATAAATATAAAGCAAATTAATTGAAAGACATTTAATAAAGTCCACAACTGTAACCAACCAAATATACAACCACATGTCCAACCGGTGTTAACCCCAATGTTAATACCAATACTGAGGCTGACACAAATACCGACACCACCCATGCCCATAGTTGTCTGACAAAGACTCTAACCAGAATTAATAACATCTGGTCAGTACATGCCCTCGATCATAGCCAAAATCAAACCAAGGAAATAACAAAAACAAAAGAAGTCCATATCAATGAAATGGAGCCTTCCGGAGTATGGAAGCTCATTACTTCAGTCTGACTCAACGCTATCCCCAAATCTAAGACACTGAGCAGGAGAAATGGTTGTATGGTCAATTCCTGCATCGCGTAGAGAGACAGTACCTAAAGAAGGTGAGTGGAATTAATGGTAGCATATACTCAAGAATAATATAATATAATTCCAGTAATTTAAAACCAAGGTAAATAATCATATGCAATCACATACATACATATATATATCGTGTTGGGAAAGGGAATTGAGTTTAGCATGTATTTAAAACCTTTTACCTGCGTTGTGTAGCTTTGCCATCCTAAAACTACCCACGGGCTATATGGATTCAACTCTTCCTATTGAAAGGGCCCCGGTGCGTGTTAGCCGCACAAACTGAAGAATAAAACCTGAGATGACTAGTACATCTCCCAAAATATAAGTGTGACTCATGCACACGGTCACCATGACCAAACCTCACATCGAAAAATATGAGTTTCCAGTATTAGTCCCCCCAGGACCTCCACCTTCCATGACTTTGCTAACACAACCCCCTTTAAGCCCATATTAAAATCTTTCTCACATAACCAATCATTTACCTAGGAGTCTTTTAATTAAGAATTAACCATTGGTATCGTCATATTAAAATTAGAGATTGCACGTGTATCCTTTTATGCCATACCAAAACCATTAAACAAAATAGACTCTAGAGTTTCCAATTAAAGCAAAACCATGGCTATCAAGACCTTCCCAATCCTTTTAAAACCAACAAAATCAATTTAAGTTCCATTACTATATTATGGAATGATTTCAAGAATAGTCAAACTATGTGACAAAATCATTCTCATTGTCATTTTAACAAACATTTTGAGGGAATATAGTTTCCAAAACCAAAAATCAAGCATCAATTGAACATTCCCATTTAATCACATGTTCAAACCATAATTATAACATAAAAACCATAAGAAAATCATGGAAAAATGTTATCCAACCATAAACAACCAAAACCCCTAACATCTATTTCAAAACCAAAACAATACCACAATTATACCATGAAAACCATTCATTGAAACATGCTTTTAATTAAACTAACAACGAGGGAGGAGTAACATGCCTTAAACACCATGGAATATAGATAGATTCACCCTTGAAAGTCCTTAATTGATTGCCTTGTAGAAACCCTAGACTTTTCTTAAACTGAGATATTGAGAGAGATGTTAAGAGATTTTAAGAGTGTTGGATTGAGAATAATAGGTTAATGTATCCACTGAAGATGTTTTATGTTAAGGGTTCAAAATGAGTTAACAGGAGAAATGTCCAAAATACCCCCAACTTAAAACTGTAGAAAACTCGCAGGTGGGTACGAGCGGACCCTCCAATTCGTCACCACCACATTCGAGTGGTACCCTCAAGTCGTCACTAGGTCAAAAAGTTGGATACCATATTCTGTCCAATATACAACTCCCTTGCCCAACCTGTCACTATACCATATGACTAGTACCATCTAGTCGTACCCTAAACAGAACATCAAGGGCTAGACACTGGACAATATACAACTCTACTATACCACTCGTACCCTATCCTCACGACTTTTAGTGAGCCACTCATACTCAGAACCAAGTTAAGTCACTAATTTTCAGATTAGGTAAAGGATCAACCCAATGACCCATCACCAAACCATACAACCCATACCCACTAAGTCATAACCATAACAAAAAACTATCCATCATACACTGTATACCTTACTAGTTGGGTCACCTAACCCATACCCATACCCATACCATACGACTCGTATGGTGAGTCGTTATAAGGATAGTAAGCTCAAAGCTCAGGAATTTTCCAAGGCCAAAACCTAGGGTGTTTCAGGTACTAATCTTAAGTTTACTTCTAATCTTTAGTATGTATATCTTCATGTTTTATATGAATCTTTATACCATACTAGGAGTGTCCACAATCATCATTCGAGCATGAATGATAACAAAGGGAATAATATAACACCCCATATGTTTGAATGCCTTATTTTAGTATAATAATAAGCCTATATGACCCTTAGATTGAGTAGAAATAATTAGGGATGGGTTTGAATATGTTAATGAAAGTTTGTACATTAAAAAGATGTCTTGCATCATATTGAGGGAGGTCGGGACCTAGCCCCTGCACCTCACCGCAACTTAGGAGGACACTATTTTTGCTCCATGGTAGGGCCTGCACCGTACGACTATAGGGTCCACTATGGGGGACACACCATACAACCCCTCCCCCAGCCTGATAATTTTTTTTAATTATTATTTTAAAGGCCTTTTGATAGTTTCCATGATTAAAAACCAAACATTACCTATACTAAATGATCCCAAACTCCTAATTATGTAATTCATCCCCAAAGAAACATATTCTATTCTTCTCTAAAACACAAAGAGAGAATTCAACTAGGGTTGGCCAAGGGTCCAAGCTTTTATCAAACTCCTTCCATCAAAACGACAAGTTGAACACTCCCTACTTTAATTACTATTGTATAGTGTGAATTCAGTTATTATTTATGAATATTTTTTTAGAGGTTTGAATCTAGGGTTGAGGCTTGTGTTATGAAAAGCTTGATATAAATTTTTCTTTCTTTTATAACAAATTTTAAATCTTTACTTGGGATTTTGCGACTATAATGGCTATTCAAAAATGATGAATTTTTATATCTTGAAATTTGAATGTTAAAAGGATGAATACTTAATCCATGATTATTAAGTCTCTTGAAAGCTTTGAGTTGCATATGAAATATAAATGTTTTGCCCTTTCTTTATATCATTGGTCATATGGTATCATGAGAATTTCTTGAAATGATTATGAAAAACTTAAATATAATTATTTTATGATTTTAAAGTCGAGATTAAGAGTTAATAAATATTTAATGATAATGTTTTGGAATGATATAAATGATTTACAAGTCTTGATACCACAATACCAAACTATGAATGCCTTAATGAATGGTTCTATGAATAAATGTCGATGAAAAATATATTAAATTGACTTAAAGAGAATTATGTAGTTTACCTATAAGGCATAAATCTTCGTGACTTGATGCCCAATATCTATGCTTTGCTGACGTAGCGGTGTTTTTTTCCTTAACGGGACGACCTTATGATATTTTTCTCTATGAGGATACTTTGATGGTCAAATCATGTTGATCTCAGTTCATGCAGTAAAAATGGATTGGGGGCCATGGATTGCACAAATATTGAATCAATATAGCCCATGGGTTACTATATGCTGGTGCAAACTACACATTTCAGAATTAATGTTTCAATATATGATTTACATCCCTTGCCTCATACTTTTTCTATTATGAATGATGAAATAAGTTGTATGACTTACTTTATGAAAAAGCTTTATCCCTTTTCCTCGGTTGCATACCAGTACTCGTTGTACTGACTGTCCCCAGATGCTACATCATTTCATGATGTAGGTTTTGAGGCATTTTTTTGTGGTTCTGGGCAGCACTAGGACATTCATTCACTCTCTCTATCAATAGCTAGTAGCAAGTGGTGAGCCCTCCATCCTTCGGAAGACATTTGGTCTTTTTATCCATATTTTGACTCTTTTTATGGTATTATCGTAGCCATGTTTTGGCTTAGGAGTTTTCGTTCTTAATGTTAGCAGATTCATAGAAATTGTTTGATAAATGCTTTTATACCATATTATAAGACTTATGTTTCAGTTGAGCTTTATATTTTATGGGTCAAACTCCTCACTTTGTTATGACTATGCCTATGATGATATGCTAAAGGGTTTTCTCAGGCTTTATTGGTCTGGATGCCCGTCATGGCCATGGCTTAAGCTCGGATCACGAAAATCTTGGTATCAGAGCATATTTTAAGGTCCTAAGATGTCTACAAAAAAGTAGCGAGAGTGAGTGTGTAGCTCAACACACTTATAAGGGAGACACTGCAAGACATTTAGAAATATTTTCCTTTCTTCATGTTGTAGTTCATGCTAGGGAGTCTCGTTTCAAGTGAATTTTTTTCTAACTCCTAAAATTTTCCCTCATTTTACATCATGCCTCCAAGAAGAACTAATGACCAAAGAGATTCAGCTGAAACCTCCACCCCGCTGCGAAAAATGTTGAAAAGGTTCGTCCTACTCATAGGATGTGAACCAGTAATGGAGCCAGTACTTCTGATTTCACTGCTCACACATATTTAATAATAATAATTATGTAATTCTAATATATTTTTACTAATTGAAAATTACATGTAGGTACCACACACGAAATGCACATAAGATGAACGTATACTGCATGAGATGCACGTGTGATGCACACAAAAGTTAATTTTATTGAATATTTTTGAATCCTTTTATTAGGATTTGCGACCACCAAGTTTGCTGAATCACCCCTGCTTCTCTTATAGTATGATAACTCTAAAAGTGTTAGGATTTGAAATTGAATCCTTAAATTGATTCCATCCCTAAATGAAGATAGTGGTTAGAAAAAAGCTGTAGAAATTCACATGGCAAATATGTGTAAGGATAGAGTTTGTTATTTCTTATATTGTAGTATAACACTCTAAAAGTGTTATGAATGGAAATTGAATCCTTAAATTGATTCCATCTCTAAATAAAGATAATGGATGAAAAATAAAAAAGGATGTAGAAATTCACATGGCAAGTATGTGCAAGGATAAATTTTTTTATTTATTCTCTTGTAGTGTGAACACTCTAAAAGTGTTAGGATTGAAAATTGAATCATTAAATTTATTCCGTCGTCAAATCAAGACAGTGGTTAAAAGAAAATATTGAAACTTACAAGGAAAGTATGTGAGAGCATTGTTATAATGATAAGTATTATGGAGTCTAAAGTAATTCAAGGAATCAGTAATCAAGAACACTTAACATGTAGTGAGTTCATAACAGATATAAAGCAAAAGAGGAAGAAGAAGAAATATAGGAGAAACAAAGTAATCTGTAGAGCTCAAATCTCTGCAGAATTGTATATTGAACTCTTGGGTATATTGATCAAAACAACTTGTATATACAGTGTAGAAAGCAAACTGTAACTGACTAACTAACTAACTCATTACTGTGTTATATGCTAAGTAGTTACATAACATTTTATAACTAATTTTTGAAATGACGGCTGGCTGTTAACTGTGTAGAATAAAATTCACCATTTTTCTTTCTCATTCAACACACTCCCTCAAGCTTGGAGGTCTTGACTTCTGAGATTGAGTCTTCATAAAGTGTTGTTCTTCTCCATGTCTATCCTGCAGTAGGAATGAATAGTTCAAGAACTCTGCTTGGACTTTAAGTATCATTCTGCACTTTATGATCCCTTTTGTAAGAACGTCAGCAGGCTGTTCCTTAGTACCAATATCTTGTGTCTTAATTATTCCTTGTTGTATTTTTCCCTCATAAAGTGGAAATCAATCTCTATATGTTTGGTTCTTTCACGAAAAACATGATTTACTGCATTTGCTGTAATTTGTATTGAACCTTTCTGATCACTATGTTTAGTCATAGGCTGAGTAACTTCAACTCCTATTTTCTTTAGTAACCCTAATAGCCAAGTTAATTCTACATTTGTTGCTGCCAAACTCCTATATTCTGCTTCTACATAACTTCTTGACACAATAGTTTGATTCTTAGACTTTCACAAAATAATAAAGTCACCAAGTTTGATCATGAATCCTATCACTGATCTTCTTGTTAATGGACATGTTGCCAAGCCTGCATCGCAAAAAGTAGTGATTGTATTCTTCTTATTACTAGACAATAGTATACCTTGACCAAGCTGATGCTTTACATATCTTAAAATCCTTAATGCAGCCTTCATATGTGAGCTCTTAGGTTTTTGTAGAAACTGGCCTTAGGTTTGAACTTCAAAGGAAATATCTGGTCTTATAACAGTCAAGTACAACAATTTTCCAATGAGACTTTGATAAGTAGTTTGATCCACTAGAGAGTTTTCTTTAGTACTGGCAATAACCTTGTCACATGGTGTAGAAGTTAGCTTCTCATTGTGTCAATGGGACTGAATGCACCCTTTGCACCTGCTAAATGACACGATATGAACCAAGGCCTTGTTGTAATGGGCATCCCAAGTTCAACCAGGACCGGGGACCACCCCCATTACCCCACACAATCGCCAAACACAAACCCTGAGTCGGATGAATTTTGAACATATAACAAGAAAGCGCATTTGTCCCAATTCAGACTCTGGGATAGGTCCATAACCGTAATCAACCCAAGAAAGTCCAGCCATTCGTTACTGTAACACCGCTCCTTCGAGCTAGTATTTAAACCATCGTTTCTATGCGTCTAGACCCGGATCAAAAGACTCATTGTTAATATATGTGTTATGATAAATTCTATAGTGTTGGAATACCTTTAGATATGAATTGAGGTCACAAATATCTCTTAACTCAAAGACGAGTTGAGAACATTTCTATCGATTAATTTTATGGAACGTTTTAGCTTCAGACAAATTTCAAAGACCATTACTCATACTATATAATGATTTATGTTTCCTAACATATACCAAAAGAAAGATCTTTGAGTCTTCTTTCCATTGCTACTGATTTCACCTTAATCCGATATCGGAGCAAAATGTTATGCTCATTTTACTTCAGCATGTTTGTCTGTCAACAAAGTGACGACCAGAGTTGATAGGCCATCACAAAAGTGATGACCTATCATCCAAGTCATCACCCCAAACCAGTGAGCCATTATTTTAAGCTTCCATGTGATGACCTGAGTTGATAAGCTATCACCTAAGTGATGACCTATCGGCCCAAGTCGTCACCCAAGAACAGCGACTCATAAAATCAGTTTCTGAGTGACGAATTGGTGTGACAGTTCATCAATTGGTTGATGACCTATCAACCAAGGTAATCACCTTTGAAATTTAGAAATTTCTATTTGAATTCGGAGGGGTATTTTGGTCTTTTCTTCACCTAAAACCCTACCCCTCCCACAACTTAAAGCATCTGAAGGCATTATTTTCCTCATATTCAATCACATAACACACTATTTTCTTATTCCACTCTCAAGAACAAGATAGAAACTAGGGTTTCCATTAAGATCAAGAATCAAACTCTTAAGTCCAAGATTTCAAGAAAAGGGTCAAGATTAGAATTCCAATCTTCAAACTAAACAACATAAGGTACGTGCAGTTTTTCTAAACTACATGGGCATAGTGAAAAACATTTTTTTAATAACAATTGAATGATGAGAAATCATGAGTTCATGAAGGGTTTTGAAGTATATTAAAGATCATGCATTTTGAATTCTTCCAATGATATAATGTTTTGGTCTTTACGCCTTTCCCCTAAATTTGATTTGTATTCGTATACAAGCATGAATTCAATTGAATTTGAAGATTTAATTGAGAGCATGAACATAGAGAATCACTCTCTTGCATTGAATCTCCATTGTTTTCATACGGTATAGATTATTCCAAATGCATATTGAGAAGCACGATACATGTGTGTTTAATATTGTTTGAGCCTTGTCTTTTGTTATGAACTGAAGAGATAGAGTTTATTTCTTGTTTATATAAAGGAGAAGTGATGATTTTAAAGAGTTGCATGGTTTGTCACAAAATACTTAACCACCACATGTTTGAGGAGATATTGAAAAGAGATAATCTCTGCATAGTTTGAAATATGTTTTGAAAATAAGAACTCTCTTGTATTGTTTGATTGATTTGGTGGTCTAAAAATTGTTTTGCCTAAAAAGAATTGTAACTTGATAATGTATGGCTGTGAAATATGAATTGCAAGTCTTGGTATGACGATACCAAATCAGATAATGCCATAATAGATTCAGAACAGAACATAAGTCAGATCTCATTTAGATTTTCAGATTTTGAATTCAAAAAAATGCATGCTAAGAACAGAATGGGCACCAAGAGAGTTAAATGGTTTCCCGAAGTAGGAATGAGTTATATGATTGTTCTCAAAATTGTGTTTTGCTGATTTTTGGTTTATCATATCCCCAACGAGGGATTATAGCTGGCCTAATGCCTTGTGGCGTATCAGATTCAGATACTCCAACCCTTGCGACAAACTTGGGTTGGAGGCTTGACCGTCGAATTAAGGACGGATCCCATATAGCCCGTGGGATACTTTTAGATATGTAGGGTGTATCACCTATCTCAGAAGTAATACCAAGAAAAGGGGTTGCACTCACAGAATTCTTTAAGATCATATGAAACTGCCCATGTGTTTTAAAATTTTTTAATGTATCAAGTTTTGGTGAAATACTCTCCCTTATGTTATTTATTAAAGTACATTATTTTGGATTGCTCTGTGTACCAGTACATCTGTATTGACCCCCCTATATTTCACGATCTTAGGCTCAATTTCGGAGGCCCGCTAAGTCTTAGATTGATTGGTCAGAGTTTTGCAGTTGGTGAGCCTCCCTAATCCCGAAAGGCGTAATGTATGAGTCATTTTTATTTTATTTTGATTCATGGTCAGACTGGGTGCCTTGTCCCAGTCTTCACACAAAGATTGTTTTCAGTTAGTAGAGATTTAACAGACTAGTGTTAGATATTTTTGATCTTTATGAACTTATTTCAGTATTGAGTAGTTTGAAATAAAAGTTGACCATGATTCTATTTTGTTATGTATTTCTACCTTTCCTCTTAGTATATGAATGGTGCATATAATTGCAAGTTTGAAGGGACGCTCAGGCCTTCATTGTTCGAGATGTCCGTCATGGCCAGGGCCTCGATTTAGGTTGTGAAAAACTTGGTATCAAAGCTTGGTTCATGATCTCAGGGTGTCTGAAAAATCGTGTCTAGTAGAGTCTTGCTTATGGGTGTGTTGTGCACCACACTTATAATCAAGAGGCTTCCAGTCATTTAGGAGTTGTTTCTTATTCTTTCATACTCTATCTCGTGCTATAGCTTCATTGATAAGAAAGTTATCCAAATTTCTTCTTTGCTCTAATTTCATGGGCCATGCCTCATTGTCGAGGCGATACAAGCTTAAAGGTCTAGCTTCCCCAGCGGTGTGGTTCTCTATGATTGAGTTATTCATACAGTTATGAGATTACACAAGGACTTGAGAGGAGTACATTAGTGTTTCAAAGTATATCAATTCAAGTGTATACCTTTATCCTGATAAAATCATGCTTTTCAGTCTGAGTACGAAGTTTATTTAGTCCCTTTTCAAATTTCTTGTTGCAGATGTCACACATAAGGGTAATGATGTGTATCAGAATGTTGGAACTATATTTCCACCCAAGTAGTAGTAAGTATTAAAGTGTCATGACCTATTGGTAGTGAGATGGTCCATAAGTTGGTGACATAAAGTCACAAGGTTAGCGGTCAGAGTGCGGGTGACTTTTGCATAAATAAGTATTATTAGATGCATGACCATTTGATTGAGGGGTGGGTTTTACTTTTATGGAGATTTTATGGTAGTCTATGAAGGGAGTGTTTGGCTATGAGTATTATTTATTCAAATTAGGGAAGAAGCCTAAAGTGGATAGTTATGGTGGTTATAGAAATTATTTATAGGTTGTGAATGGAAAGGGGTAGACTAGTTAATATGTCATGGGTAGAGACTCATTAACGTAGGTGGAATTTAAAGGTAGTACGGTGTATGTATGGTAAGTAAATATAATGTGGGGAAGTGGAATATGTTGATCATATCATAACAGTTTATGTTATAAGATTAAGATTGACTAACCCTATTATGAATTTACCCCTCCCTTTTGATTGTTTTTATTCGAGTAGTTGTAAGCTAGTACTGCTTGAGAGAAGGTATGTAGCAGATTTTGAGGTGTAGTAGTAGTGTCGCGGATGGGGCGTGATTGTAGGTAGTCGTTAAATGAAATGAAGTATTTTTGGTTGATTTTCTAATTTGATGGACTAGTATAGTATGTGGCATGCTTCATTGGTAGTACATGATTGATGTTAGACTATAGGCTTGCACTTTAGATGTTAAGTGTGGTGATAAGAATAGTAGCTTAAGACTAAAGATGCAAATTTTATGGGAGAAAATTCGTTGGCTTGATGTAAGGTATGCAATAGCCTAGGTTGAAAACATATGGGATAATGAGTGGTAAGCCTAAGGTATATATGTACATGAGAACTAGTGTTAAAGCGACGAATTGTGGTTGAATCATTAAGTGGATAAGAATGTGAGTATAAAGGAATAAGTTGAACCCCAAGTAGCAGGTTGTTAGATAAAGTTTTATGTGTATAAGTGTTTTGTGTACCTAGATTTAGTTCCTGAATCTTGTAGTATGGAGAAGTCTGGGAAGTTGTTGTATGGTGTTCTTTAGAGTTGAATTGAGGTGATATAGGTGGGCAATGTATGCCTTTGGTATAGTTTTACAGATTTTGTTAAGTTGTAGGTTATGTGATTAGAGAAGTAATGATAGTATTCTAAGAAATTAAAGATGGAGCGTTAAGTGTTTAGAAGAGTGGGTGTCTATGCCCATGAAAATTTTAGTCGTAAGTTGATGACTTCGGGAGTTAGAAGAAATTACGATTAGTGTCGCTGAAAGGGGATGTCCTAGAAAGAATTTAGTGTCACTGTATTAGAGATTAATGAAAGGAGTTTGTGTTCATGTATATACTGATACCCCCTTTTCTGATAAGGAGTGTTAATGTGTGCGCTCATGTGAGTGGGAGTTGTAGAGTGATGGCTATAGAGGCTAGCAAAAGTTAAGAGTAGCATTTACGGAAAGTGAGGCCCTTAGAGTATAGTTCATCAGGGAGATTTTAGAGCTTAAGTATATGGCAGTGTCTCTTTTGTGTTGAGAGTTCTGGCAATAGATTTTAATGTGAGGTTATGTCTGCAAGTCTAGGAGTGTGATATTAATCTAAGGGGGAGATGATGGATTAAAGTAGTTCCTGAATATTCTTCTGGTGTCAAGTTTCAAGTAAGAACCATGATAAATCAATTCTTATTCAAGAAAACTCCTCCTACTTCAAACTGAATAGACCTCTACCAATGTCTTATGTATTCATGTCTTGCCTATGCCTAAGGTTTGAGCTCTCTATGTATCTCATGTCAAGTTCCGACCTCCAAACAAGAAGCAAAAATGTCCTTCAATTATCAATATTCCAAGTATCCAAGCCATATGTTATGTTGGTCATGATCCAAATCTATGTCTCACAGCATGCTTAGTCCTAAGAAAATATGTTTCTATATGTCATAGAATCATTTTATGCCGGGATTAGCCAAGGTGATAAAGTTTATGCTAACTCATGGAAACAAATTTCAGTTCTTTAAATGAGGAGCAATCACTTCAAGTGGAAATCCTTTTCTTAGTTGATAACTACATAAATTCTAGCTTTATGCTATATCGCTCAGAATATGTGCACCCATGTTTCTCACTGTGGTCTGTCCAAGGAAACCATGTAGTGTTGTGTTTTTGCCAAACGACTCTTTACTTATGATCCAAACACTTGATATATGAAGAACTTCATGTCTATTTTGTCGTATCTTCACCTCATGTCCCTCCTTGAGTAGTGAAATAAGTATAAGTTATGGTTTGATAAGTATTACTTCCATTCATGATTCTTATGCTTGGTTCCCTCAATGACCCTCCGTATGTTAGTATAATGGTAGTTGTGGAGGCGTAGTAGTGTGTTAGGTGGGGGAGTAAATGTTCTTGAGGGTGAAAAAATAATTTTGATGGGATTCCCAAGCTAAGGTTATAAGTGAAAGGGAAAAGAAGGAGATGAATTTTTGCTGTGTGAAATATCTAAGAAGGAGAAATATGGCAAAAATATTTATGAGGGCGATTGAAATTGTTGGTCTTAGTGGGGAGATCCATGAACTGGGTGTAGAAATAATAGGATTGAATGTTGTGCTTGATGAAAATGCAAACCATACTCTATGTGGTTAGTACTACTCTATTTAAGGTAGAAGATTGTCCGTTTATAGTGATAAGATGGAGAAGCGTTCTTAAAAGGAGGTAGAACATCAGGCCCCATAGCTTAATCTAGCATCTTTTTACTTTGGGTTAGGCTTTAACATGGGAGTTCAATTCAATTAGACTCAAGCTCTTGCAATTATGTATTTAGCAGAGGAATTATAAGATTGGGATGTTAAAACGTGTTAGTCATAGTTTAAATCATAGAGGAAAAACATCTCAAACATTTAAAGACTATTAGACATATCAACTGAGGTAGAAAAATATTTCAATTCTATTCTTATGTTCCACGGGAATCTCATCTCATGTATTGTACCATTCATAATCAGGCCGAGGAATCTTAGAAAAGTTTGTGCCTTATAGTGTGTTGATCATGTGCCGTCAAACACATGCCAAGTTCATGTCTATGTCATGTTTCATTATCTCATAATTTGTGCCTACACAATTTACTTGGTGATGCCGTAAATTTCTTTTTGAATGTCTACGTATGTTTTATTAGGGAAATAAAATTCCTAATGTGAGATTATATCCATTGTTCCATACTTCATTAGCTTCACCAAAATCCTACCCATCATTCAAGGACGAATGATACCAAGGGGAAGATAATGTAACACCCGGCTCCTTTGGGCAAAAATTTAAACCATCGTTCCTACGCGTATAGACCCAGATCAAATGAATCATTGTTAATATAAGTGTTATGATAAATTCTATAGTGTGGGAATACCTTTGGGTATGAATTGAGGTCACAAATATCTCCTAACTCAAAGACGAGTTGAGAACGTTTCTATCGATTAAGTTTTATTGAACGTTTTAGCTTGGGACAATTCTCAACAACCATTAATCCTACAATATAATGAGTTACATGTCCTACCAAATACTAAAATAAATATCTTTGAGTCTTCTTTCCAACACAACTTGTTTCACCTTAATCTGATATCGGAGCGAAAAGTTAGGCTCATTTTACTTCAGCATGTTTGTTTGTCAACAAAGTGACGGCGTGAGTTGATAGGCCATCACCTAAGTGATGTCATATCAGCCAAGTCATCACCCCAAACCAGTGAGCCATTATTTTTAGCTTCCAAGTGATGACCTGAGTTGATAGGCTATCACCTAAGTGATGACCTATCAGCCCCAGTCGTCACCCAAGAACAACGACTCATAAAATCAGCTTCTGAGTTACTACTTGGTGTGATAGGTCATCACTTGGTTGACAACCTATCAACCAAGGTCATCACCCTTGAAATTTGGAAATTTCTATTTATATTCGGAGGGGTATGTTGGTCTTTTACTCACTTAAAACCCCACCCCTCCCCCGACTTAAAGCATCTGAAGGCATTATTTTCCTCATATTCAATCACATAACATGCTATTTTCTTCTTCCACTCTCAAGAATAAGATAGAAACTGAGGTTTCCTTCAAGATCAAGAATCAAACTCTTAAGTCCAAGATTTCAAGAAAAAGGTCAAGATTAGAGTTCCAATCTTCAAACTAAACAACATAAGGTACGTGCAGTTTTCATAAACTACATGGGAATAGTGAAAAACATTTTTTTAATAACGATTGAATGTTGAGAAATCATTAGTTCGTGAAGGGTTTTTAATTCTATTAAAGATTATGCATTTTGAATTCTTCCAATGATATAATGTTTTGATCTTGAGGCCTTTCCCCTAAATTTGATTTCTATTCGTATACAAGTATGTATGTAATTGAATTTGATGATTTAATTGAGAGAATGAACATATAAAATCCCTCTCTTGCTATGAATCCCCATTTTTTTATACGGTATAGATTATTTCAAATGCATATTGAGAAGCATGATACAAGTGTGTTTAATGTTGTTTGAGACTTGTCTTTTGTTATGAACAGAAGAGAGGGAGTTTGTTTCTTGTTTATATAAAGGAGAAGTGATGATTTTAAAGAGTTTCATGGTTTTTCACAAAATACTTGACCACCACATGTTTGAGGAAATGTTGAAAAGAGAGAATCTCTGCATAGTTTAAAATATGTTTTGAAAACAAGAACTCTCTTGTATTGTTCAACTGATTTGGTGGTCCAAACATTGTTTTTCCTGAAAAGAGTTGTAACTTAATAATGTATGGCTGTGAAATATGACTTGTAAGTCTTTGTATGACGATACCAAATTAGATAATGCCACAATAGATTTAGAACAGAACATAAGTCAGATATCATCCAGATTTTCAGATTTTGAATTCAGAAAAATGTATGTTAAGAACAGGTTAAAAATAGGCACCAAGAGAGTTAGGTGGTTACCCAAAGTAGGCATGAGTTATATGATTCCTGCCTGGAATTGTGTTTTGCCGATACAGGTTTATCATATCTCCAAAGAGGGATTATATGCTGGCCTAGTGACTTGTGGCGTATCAGATTCAAATACTCCAACCCTTGCGGCAAACTTGGGTTGGGGGCTTAGCCACTGAGTTAAGGGTGAATCCCTTATATCCCGTGGGATACTTTTAGATATGTAGGGTGTACCACCTAGCTCAGAAGTAAAATAAAGAAAAAGGGTTGCATTCACAAAATTTATTTAAGATCATATGAAACTGCCCATGTGTTTTAAAAAATTTTCATGCATCAGGTTTTGGTGAAATGCTCTCACTTATGTTATTTATTAAAGTACATTATTTTGGATTGCTCTGCGTACCAGTACATCTGTATTGATACCCCTATATTTCAGTATCTTAGGCTCAGTCCCAGGGGCCCGCTAAGTGGTAGATTGATTGGTCAGAGTTTTGCAATTGGTGATCCTCCCTTATTCCTAAAGGCCTAATGTATATGTCATTGTTATTTTATTTTGATTGATGGTCTGACTGGGGGTCTTGTCCCAGTCTTCAGACAGAGGTTATTTTTCAGTTAGTAGAGATTTCACAGACTAGTGTTAGATGTTTTTTTATCTTTATGACTCATTTCAGTATTAAATAGTTTGAAATAAAAGTTGATCATGATTCCGTTTTGTTATGTATTTTTATATTTCCTCTTAGTATATGAATGGTGCTTATTATTGCAAGTTAGAAGGGACGCTTGGGCCTTCATGGCTCTGGATGTCCCTCATGGCCATAGCCTTAGTTCGGGTCGTGACAGTTACCCAACCAATAACCATACCAAAACTAAAACAATTACCAAGTATGAGTCCATAACATAGAAGGATGGAACAATCATAAATACAACCCAACGGTATTAGCCCCAATACCAATGCCAATACTAAGGCTGATAGCAATACTGACACCACCTATACTAACCTAAAGTAGTCCTACAAAACCTCTAATCAAAAGTAAAATAATATCTGATTGTGACATGCCCCCAACCATAGTCAAAACCAATTTCCAATAACTAACCAAAGTATGTAAAGACATCCATGATATGAAAGGGATCCTTCCAAAGTATGGAAGCTCACCACTTCCATCCAATAGTTGATCCAGAATCCGATCACTATGCAGGAGGAGTAGAATGGCCGGTTCCTGTATTGCATGAGGATACAACAGCCCGAAGATGGGTTAACGGGTGAACGCTAGCAAGTACTCAGGATAAGGGTAGAATAATGCCACCCTTTAAAACCAAGTAAACCAACCATATGCATTCATAAACATACATATATACATACATATATACATATATACATATATACATACATATATACATATATATATATATACATATATATACATATATATACATATATATATATATACGCACAACAATAATAACATACCTAGTGTATTCCTACATAGTGGGGTCTGGGGAGGGTAGAGTATACACAGACCATACCACTACATCAGATAAAGTAGAGAGGTTGTTTATGATAGACCCTTGGCTCAGGATCGGTAGAAGTATAACAAACACAAATCATAAATGCATATAAACTCGTACATTCTGTAAAATAATTCTACAACCTCAAGATAATACTAAAAACCACGCGCAAGAAACTTCAGACACAAATAAAGAACGCTCTCCTATTATTACCGACACACTCTCACCCTTACCCCTCTACCCTATCTGCGCTCTCCACACCTTCCTATCAAGGGTCATGTCTGTCGTAAGATGTAACTGCTTCATATCATTCCGAATCATCTTTCTCCAATATTTCTTCAGCCTACCCCTACCCCGCCTAAAACCATCCATAGCCAGTGTCTCACACCTCCGCACTGGAGCTTCAGAACCCCTCCTCATCACATACCCGAACCAACGTAACCTTACTTCTTGTATTTTGTCCTCCACCGGGGCCACTCCCACCTTCTGCCAAATAATATCATTCCTCACCCTATCTTTCCTGGTATGGCCACATATCCATCGTAACATCCTCATCTCAGTCATCTTCAACTTGTGGATATGGTAGTTTTTAACTAGTCAACACTCTGCTCTGTACAACATAGCCGGCCGGACTACCACTATGTAGAACTTCCCTTTAAGCTCTTGGGGCACCTTCTTATCACATAAAACTCCCAAAGCGAGCCTCCATTTCAACCACCTAGCCCCAATACGATGCGTGACATCCTCATCAATTTCACCATTGCCCTGAATTATAGACCCCAGATACTTGAATTTCTTCTTTTTTTGAATAGATCGAGAGTCGATCTCTACAACCATGTCAGCCTGCTATGACACATCACTCATCTTACACTCTAAGTACCTCATTTTAGTCGTACTTAACCAAAATCCTTTAGGCTTGGGGGTCTGTCTCTAAATCTTCAACTTGTCATTAACTCCTCCCCGAGTCTCATTGATTAATACCACCTCATTAGCAAATAACATACACCAAGGAACCTCTCCTTGAATATGTCGTGTCAAAACATCCATCACCCAAGAAAATAAAAAAGGGATAAGAGTCTATCCTTGATGCAACCCTATCAAAATTGAAAAGTACTCTGAATCTCCACCTACCATCCTCACCCGAGTCTTTACGTCATTATACATGTCTTGAATTAACCTAGTGTATGCCACGGGCACCCCTCTAGCCTCTAAGAACCTCCATAAAATCTCCCTGGGAACTATGTCATAAGCCTTCTCAAGATTAATAAACACCATGTACAAGTCCTTCTTCCTCTCCCAAAACTGCTCTACTAATGTCCTCACAAGGTGAATGTCCTCCGTTGTTGAACAATCTGGCATGAAACCAAACTGATTCTCAGAGATAGTCAGGATCCTTCTCAGCCTCAACTCTACCACCCTTTCCCAAATCATCATAGTATGACTCAACAACTTAATACCTCTATAGTTGTTGCAACTCTTGATATCTCATTTGCTCTTATTTAATAGAATCATCATACTCTACCTCCATACTTCAGGCATTTTTGCCACTCTAAAAATGATGTTAAACAGCCTTGTCAACCACTCCAGACCTGCCACACCAGTGCTCTTCCAAAACTCCACTAGAATCTCGTCTATCCCATTGCCCTACCTTGACACATCCTGCAAATAGCCCCTTTGACCTCCACAACCTCGATATGCCTACAATAACTATAGTCGCAACACTGTTAAAATTTCTACAAGTCACCCAACACAAAATCCTTGTCCCTCCATTGTTCAAAAGTTTGTGAAAATAGGATTGTCACCTCTTCCTAATGAGGGCATCCTCTACCAACACAGTACCATCCCCGTCCTTGATGCATTTCACTTGGTCAAGGTCACGAGCCCTCCGCTCCCTAGCCTTGTCAAGTCTATATAACTTCTTATCCCCACCTTTCTCCTCTAAAGCCATATACAATCTTTCAAAAGTTATCATCTTGGCTGTCGTAACCGCTAACTTAACCTCTCTCCTAACTACCTTATACTCTTCCTTATTATTCCACCTCTCCTCATCATCCTTACTCTCAACCAACTTAGCATAAGCCACCTTGTTATTAACCTCTTCATTCCACTACCGGTCCCCTCGATGCTTGCTAGATCAACCTCTCGAGACACCCAACACCTCTCTAGCGATCTCCCTAATGCAACTGGTTGTCGTCTCCTATATAATATCCATATCCACTTTACTCTCCCAAGCCCCCTACTCCTCAACTTCTCTCCCATCTTTAAAGAACTAGACAATGTCAAGATACCCCACTTAATCCTGGGTAGAACCTCTACAATTCTCTTTTTTATGCCCTTATTGATTACCAAGTTCATCTCTAACAGCCTATGCTAAGTCAAAAGATTCTCGCTAGGTATGACTTTACAATCTTTACATAGTGCTCGATCGCCCTTCCTAAGGAGTAAAATGTCTATCTGAGTCTTGGACACAATACTACGAAATGTAATAAGGTGATCCTCCTTCTCCGAAAAGCTCACATTCACTATCCACAATCCAAAGGCCCTAGAAAAATCCAAAAGAGAAACTCCTCCTTCATTCCTCTCCTAAAAATGAAACCGCCATGCATATCATCATAACCTTTTGACAAAGACCCAATATTCCCATTGAAGTATCCTCCCATGATAAGCTTCTCAGTGCTCGGCATACCCCTCACCACCTTATCCAAAACCTCATAAAAACCCATTTTCTCCTTCTCATCCAAACCTGCTTGCGGAGCATAAGAACTAATAACGTTTACCGTAGACCCTCCCATGACCAATTTAATAGACATCAACCTATCACTAACTCTCTTAAACTCTACCACCTGCTCTCTAAGTTCTTCATCTACTAATATACCCACCCCATTTCTATGCCTCATGCTACCCGAGTACCATAACTTATATCCATCAACATATCTCGCCTTAGTGCCTACCTATATTATTTTCTGGACCCACGCTATACTAACCCTTCTTTTTCTATGAATCTTCAATAGCTCTATAGACTTAACTTGAAGCTGTAACAACTCGAAACTACCCCTAGTCATTACACGGTGCTTACAATCCCGAGAGATCATAAACTAGCCCATGAGCTGGTACCTGCTGTGAGCATTGAATAATATAGTCATGAATGTGGAATAATAACTAAAATGACATAAGATTTTACTAATAAAATAATTACTAAATTATGAATCTGATAAAAATCCTGAAATCTGAATAGTTTGAATAGCTAACTGTAGTGGTTGAAAAGCCTCCAAGACTAACTGACTAAGAGATGATGGGACAACCCCCCAACTAACTCTACTAACTACTGAAACAAAGACATGAAGGAAAGTAATCTATCCTCGAATGATGAGAACTCACCACTGCTACTGTGCTATTGATGATTTGAGAATCTAGGTGAGATCCGGGAACTAAGTGTCAACACCTATGATATGAGACATCATAGCGCAAAAGAAAAGTATGCGATCAGTACTTTAAATGTACTAGTATGATAAATAAGGTAGCTGATATACAAGGTTTCATGAATAGAAGTAATAAACTATCTAGATGTACATGTAAAGCATGGAGTACTGAGTATAGGACATGAAGTCTATAGCTACTGGAGATATATAAAGCATGTAATTACTGTATATGCAAATACTAAAATTAAGTTAAAATCTGTAGGACACTGAAGAAGTATGACTAGGCATATAACATGGACTAATTAAAATCAGTAATCTTAAGTACTAAAAATATACTAATATCTGTATGCCTTGATCAAACAACACTAAGACTGAATAACTGAACTGGGACTGTAACTGAGACTGTATCTGAGACAGTGGGAGGTATCATCTAACCAACATGCACCAATCTGAGCTAATCGGGGCCCAACCTATAACCCAGTTGGAAGGGTGTTAATACTATTCCATGGGTACTAACGCTAGTTGTGCGGATCCACTAAATTGATATAATGTCCAAAGGACTAAGGGTGTCAAGCCTGAACTGATGGGTGACCCCTGCGAGATAGTCAAGCCTAATCCGATGGGTGGCTACTCATATCCTACACTGGCTATGTAGTTCAGGAGTATAGAGACTGCTACTAATGACTCTGCCTATCTGATGGGGAAGCTTCCATCCCTACACTCGCTCGATGCTAAGTTCTACTCCCAACTGAATGACATTGAAATCTGGACTATTCTGAGTTTAACAGACTGTTCTGATCATGCTCATGATATAATCTGAAGTTATTTTGTAACATACTAAGACTAGACTAAATTAACAACTATGGTTTTTGGGTATTCAATACCCCCAGGACTCAAAACAACAATATTAATATGACATCAAAACTTGGGGAACATGACATGTAGGCTTTCATAAAACATTTACTCTTGTAGGCATTTTATCAAACACTTGTGGTTCATAGTTTAGTCAAATCATGGAAATACTAAAGGAATGGCATAATTGACATGAAAGTAACATGGAAAACACTAAGTCATTATTTAATGCAATAAATGATAACATTAAAACATGGGGAATCGAATAACCATAATAACTTCATATAAACATGGTACAAAATCAAAGTTCATGGAAGTTCATGGAGACTCATGGTTTAAAATCATAATTAAATATCATAAATCTTGAAAATATTATAACTTTATAATTAAAATCGGATACTTGAACTCCATGGATGAAAAGAATCCATGAATGAATATCTAACATACCTTAATTGATAAATTTCTTAAAGTCCTTGATGAGTTCTTGAGAATTTGACTTTAAATTGGGGAGCTAGGATTCTTGATTGGGAGAGAGAGCTTCTTGATTTGGGGAAAAATAATCAAATAATGAGTTCAAAAATATTTTTAGGGCTTAGAAGCACACCTGGGCGGATAAAAATAATGGGAAAGGACTATTTTAACCTTGGGTGACACTTTTAATTTTTATGAAATTTTTCTGATCTGGACCCCTAGTGCGACTCGCCGCTATCGTGCCAGGCCATTGACAAAGGACAATTGGGACTTAGACAAACACCGTAATGCGGAGCTATCATGGTAAGGCTTTGGATTGCCAATTTGACCTGCTCCGCGACGCACCATGATCGCGTACCTCCACTGGAAATTAACAATTACGAAACTGACTGATGGCGCAACGTGCTACTATCCCGAAGTAATACTGGAAACTGACAATTGCTATTTTGACATACTCCACGATGCGCTAATGGGTAAAATGATGGTATTTAACGACTGAAACTTAAAATCACCTTAACTTCTTACCCAGTTATCGGATTTAGGTAAATTTTATATCGTTGGAAAGCTAATTGAATTTTCTATGTAATGGCAGGATCTAAAATTAGAATAATGAGTGTTTAAAATTTTTTATATATGAATACTCATGTATAGGGACTTAAATTATGCTAGAAAAATACGGGGTGTTACAATATCTCCCCCTAGGGATCATTCGTCCTCGAATGAAACTGGTTAAGCTGAGGTAACTAATGGACTGAGCTTACATACCTAATATGCAAGTCTGATGCATGGAATGCAAGACTGAACTGCTTCATGAAAGCATGACTTACATGAACTTGATGTGCAACTGAATCTAAGCATGATAGAGATAAATCTTAGGAATATTGGTACCTCATGCTGAATCTAGCTATGCGGAGAAAAGATGAGGGTACTTGGTCTGTATATACGCTTTTGCTTCCCAAGTGTCTTCCTCAACGGATTGGTTCTGCCAAACAAATTTGACTAGTAGAACTTCTTTGTTCATTAGTGTACAAACTTGATGATCGAGAATTTTGACCGGAACTTCCTCATAGGAAAGCCTATTTCGAATATCTACACTCTCTTAGGGAACAACTATAGCTGGATCACCAATATGCTTTTTCAACAATGAGACATAGAACACTGGGTGTACTGAGGCTAGATCTAAAAGCAACTCAAGCTTGTAAGCTAACTTTCTAAAATGACTGAGAATTTTGAAGGGACCCATATATCGGGGACTGAGTTTCCCTTTCTTTTTGAATCTCTTCACTCCATTCATAGGAGAGATTTTTAGGTACATAAAATCACCGACCTCAAACTTGAGATCCTTTCTCCTCACATCTGCATATGATTTCTATCGTCTTTGGGCAGCCCTAAGTCTTTCTCTGATTAACTGAACCTTCTTTAAGGTATCAAATACCAAGTCAGGCCCTACTATTGCAACCTCACCTACTTTAAACTAACCAATTAGAGATCTACATCTCCTGCCATAGGGAGCCTCAAATGGAGCTATACAGATATTGGAATGATAGTTGTTATTGTATGCGAACTCAATCAAAGGCAAGTGGTCATCCCAACTACCTTTAAAATCAACTACGTATGCTTTCAGCATATCCTCAAGAGTCTGAATGGTCCTTTCTGCTTGACCGTCTGTCAGAGGGTAGAAGGCTGCATTGAGGTAGATTGGGTAACAAGGTCCTTTTGGAATGCTTTCCAGAAGTGTGAGGTAAACTAGGTACCTCTATCTCAGATGATAGATAAGGGAACACCGTGAAACCTAACCAATTACCTAAGATAGAGATTGGCATAGTCCTCAGCTGAATAAGAGGTATGGGCTGGCAAGAAATAAGCTGATTTGGTCATCCTGTCTATGATAACCCAAAATAGAATCATGCTGATGAGTACGAGGCAAACCTATCACAAAATCCATGTTCACTTCTTCCCATTTCCACATGGGAATACTAAACTCCTACATGGACCCACCAGGTTTCTAGTGCTTAACCTTAACTTGCTGACATGTAGAGCACTTAGCTACAAACTTTGCAATATATCTATTAATCCCACTCCACTAATAGATCTCCCGCAAATCGTCGTACATCTTAGTAGACCCTAGATGAATGGAATAATGCACACCATGCCCTTATGCAAGAATTTATTATCTCAACTCATCTACTCCAGGTACACACAATCTACCCTGACAGCACAACACACCATCTCCCCCTTGGAAGAAAACCTCTACTTTCGAATATCTTACTAATTCCTTCAACTTAACTAGGCTGGGATCTCTATCCTGCTTTTTCTTCACCTCGAAAACTAGAGATGATTCTGAACTACTCTGCACCCATACACTATCTTCTGATGAATCGACTAAGCGAACACCTAGTCGGGCAAGCTAATGAACTTCCTGAGCTAACTTCTTCTTACCATCCTCCACATGAGCTACGCTACCCATAGACAGTCTACTGAATGCATCATCAACTACATTGGCCTTACCTGAATAATACAAAACACTCATGTCATAATCCTTTAATAGCTCTAACCACCTTCTCTGATGCAAATTCAAATCTTTCTGAGAAAAGACATAGAAGACTTTTGTGATCTGTGAACACATCTACATGTACCCCATACAAGTAATGTCTCCAAATATTTAAGGAAAATACTATTGCTACTAGCTCAAGATCATGAGTCAGATAATTTTTCTCATGAGGCTTAAGCTGTTTGGAGGCGTAGGCTATGACCTTACCTCTCTGCATGAGGACACAACCCAAAACTACTCTAGATGCATCACAGTACACAACAAACCTATCTGAACCATCTGGTAGAGTAAGAACTAGGGTTGAGGTGAGTCAAGTCTTTAACTCTTGAAAACTCTTCTCATAGGAATCTGACCACTAAAACTTAACTTTTTTCTGAGTCAATATGGATATAGGGAATGCAATAGAAGAAAAATCTTCAAAAAACCAACAGTAATGGCCAGCTAAACCCAAGAAACTCCTAATGTCTGATGGAGAGATGGGTCTAGGCTAGTTTCTCACTGCCTCTATCTTTTGAGGATCAACTCTAATGCCATCACCAAAAATATTATAGACAAGGAAAGCTACTGATATTTGCCAGAATTCACACTTACTGAATTTAGTGAACAACTGGTTAGCTCTAAGAGTTTGAAGTACTATTTAGAGGTGGTATGCATGATTGCTTTCTCTACGAGAATAGATAAGGATGTCATCAATGAATACTATGATGAACATGTCCAAGTACTACTTGAACACTTAGTTAATCAAGTCCATGAAGGCTACTGGGGTATTTGTAAGACGAAAGGACATGACTAGAAATTCAAAGTGACCATACCGAGTTCGCAAAACAGTTTTCTAAATATCTCATTCTTTGAATCTAAGTTGATGATAGCCTGATCTGAAGTCTATCTTGGAAAAGTAACTAAAACCTTGAAGTTGGTCAAATAAGTCATCAATTCTAGGAAGTAGGTATTTATTCTTGACTGTGACCTTGTTCAACTGATGGTAGTCACTGCACATTCTAAGGGAACCATCTTTCTTACGCACAAATAGGACAGGTGCGCCCCACGGGGAAAAACTGGGCCTAACGAATCCCTTATCTAGGAGGTTCTTTAATTATTCTTTCAACTCTTTGAGTTCATCTGGGGTCATTCTCTATGGCAGAATAGATATAGGCTAGGAATCTGGGAGAAGGTCTATTCCGAAGTCAATTTCCATTTCGGGAGGAACTCCGAGAAGATATTTAGGAAACACATATGGAAATTCATTTACTACTGGGATTGACTCAAGAGTAGGAGTTTCTGAGCTAGAGTCTTTGACTCGCACAAGATGGTAGACAAACCCCTTGGATATTATATTTCTGTCTCTAAGGTATGAAATCAACTAACCCCTAAGAGTTGTAGTACTACCCCTCTATTTAAGGGATGGTTTATTTGGAAACTGTAAATGAACTATTCTGTTTCTACAATCAACTGAGGCATAGCATTAGTAAAGCCAATCCATGCCGAGAATGATGTCAAAATCCATGATCTATAACTTTACAATATCAAATGAGGTAAATTTTTAAGATATTGTGACCAGACAGTTCCTTTATATCTGCCTGGATACAATGGAAACACCTACTGGGATAGTCACTAAAAAGGGTTTTGCTAGATTTTTGAGACTGACTCCAAAATTGATGGCTATATATGGAGTTAAAAGAGAAGCTCCAGGGTCTATTAAAGCATAAACATGTAAGTGAAAGACTTGCAATGTACCAGTAACTACATCAGGAGAAGTTTCCTAATATTGGCGGGACTGAAGAGCATATAAGCGGCTCAGACGCTGACCACTGGAAGCACTAGAAGCAGCACCCTGCTGATTTGGGCGACTGAATGGAACAAATGACTGATGGAACTGACCCTGTTGGCGTACATCCCTGCCTTTCTAAGAAACTACCCGACACTCCCAAATTTAATGGCCTGGCCTGCCACACCCGAAGCACATATCACTAACTTGTCTACACTCACCCTAATGGTGTTTTCCAAATTTCTGACATAGAGGATTTGTACAAGCACTACTAACACTGACCTGAGACTTAGAGCCTGGTGCCCTGTCCCTATTATTATTTTTGAATTTGGGTACTGAGTCACTGGCTGAAGAAAGTACTAGGGATGAAGACCTCTAATAAAACCGAGGAAGGTTACCACCTTCTGACTTTAGCTGACTGAAGTTAAAGTTACCTGCTCTATCTCTCTTATTTTCTTTCTCCCTCTTCTTAATCTTCTGCTCCTCTATTTGTTGAGCATGGACCATAAACCTAGACAAGTCTATCTCACTAATCAGTATTGCGGTTCTACACTCCTTAACCATACTATTAGATATGCCAGATATAAACTTACTTATCTTGGACCTGCTGTCCACCACCACATGAGGATCATACCTAGCCAACTGAGTGAACTTGAGAGAATACTCTCTCACACTTATGTTGCCTTGCCTCAAATTAATAAATTCTAGTACCTTGGCCTCTCTCAACTCTAATGGAAAAAATTTGTCTAGGAAAGCCGTGGCAAACTCTTCCTATTCTATAGGCCCTACATCAACACTTTTATCAACTTTCTACTATTTGAACCAAGTATGTCCTACATCCTACAATTGATATGCATCTAACTCAGCACTCTGACTAGACATCACCCCATAGCATCCATTATCTTCTAAACCATATCTAAGAATTCTTGTGGACCCTCTTCAGACTTAGTTCCCATGAAGGAAGGAGGATTCATCTGGGTGAAATCTCAAATTCTAGTTGCAGAAGTATTGGCTACTGGGTTGGGTGGAACAGTAGCTGGCCGTTCATTCTACACTGCTATGAAGTTTGCTAGAGTAGTTAATGCAACTCTAAATTCTACGTAAGAGACATGCTCGTCCAGAGAATCTGCCTGGATGGGCTGAGGGGTTGGCTGAGTTCCTATTCTTCTTCTATTTTTCTTGGAAGGCATGTTCTATAAATGGAAGGAGGAAACAGATTAGATTGAGAGTTTAACTTGAACTCATGCTCACTCGCATGACATGAATACTAAAAGAAGGGGAAATTTTCCTAAATTCCTTATAGTGTCTCGTCCATAAGTGTGGCACGCTACACACCTATGCATTAGACTCTACTCAATGTGGCTTTTAGACTTCCTAGGACACTTTAAAACCTGGCTCTGATACCAAGTTTGTAATGACCCGAGACTATCCCTAGTCACTACATGGTGCTTATGGTCTCGAGGGACCACAATGTAACCTATGAGTTGGTACCTATTGTGAGCACTGAATAATATAGTCATAAACATAGAAGAACAACTGAAATGCCATAAGGTTTTAATAATGAAATAACTGCTAAATTATGAATCAGATAAAAATACTGAAATCTGAATAGTCTAAATAGCTAACTATAGTGGTTGAAAAGCTTCTAAGACTGGATAACTGAGAGTTGATGGGACAAGCCCCCAACTAACTCTACTAACTACTAAAATAAAGACATGAGGAAAAGTAATCTATCCTCGGATGATGAGGACTCACCACTGCTACTATGTTGATGATGATCTAAGAATCTAGGTGCGATCCGGGAACTAAGCGTCAGCACCTATGATATGAGACATCATAGCACAAAAGAAAAGTATGCGATCAGTACTTTGAATGTACTGGTATGCTAAATAAGGTAGGCTGATATGCAATATTTCATGAATGGAAGTAATAAACTATCGGGATATATATGTAAAGCATGGAGTACTGAGTATAGGACATGAATTCTATAGATACTGGAGATATATAAAGCATATAATTACTCTATATGCATGAGAGACTGTAAATACTTAAAATACATGAAAATTTGTAGATATTGAAGAAGCATGACTAGGCATATAACATGGAATGAGTAAAATCTATAATCTAAAGTACTAGAAAATATACTGATATCTGTATGCCTTGATCAAACAACACTAAGACTAAATAACTTAACTGGGACAGTAACTGAGACTGTATCTGAGATTGTGGGAGGTATCATCTAACCGACATGCCCCAATTTGAGATAATTGGGGTCTAACCTATAACCCCAGTTGGAAGGGTGTTAATACCATGCCACAGGTACTAACGCTTCCTGTGCGGATCCACTAAACTGATATAATGTCCAAAGGACTAAGGGTGTCAATCTTGAACTGATGGGTGACCCCTGTGAGATAGTTTAGCCTAATTTGATGGGTGACTACTCATTTCCTATACTGGCTATGAGGGACTGCTACTAATGACTCTGCCTATCCGAAGGGGAAGCTTCCATCCCTACACTCGCTCGGTGCTAAGTCCTACTCCCAACTGAATGACTCTGAAATATGGACTATTCTGAGTTTAACTGACTGTTCTGATCATGATCTTGATATAATCTGAAGTTATTCTGTAACATACTGAGACCAAACTAATTAAATAGCTATTGTTTTCGGGTATTCAATACCCCCACGACTAAAAACCATGATATTCATATGAAACCAAAAATTAGGGCACATGACATGAAGGCTTTCATAAAACATTTACTCTTGTAGGCATTTTATCAAACACTTGTGGTTCATAGTTTAGTTAAATCATGGAAATACTAAATGACTGACAAATTGACATGAAAGTAACATTGAAAATACTAAGTCATGATTTGATGCAATAAATGATAACACTAAAACATGGGGAATCGAATAACCACAATAACTTTATTAAAACATGGTACTAAATCAAAGTTCATGGAAGTTCATGGAGACTCATGATTTAAAATCACAATTAAATTTCATAAATCTTGAAACGATGACGAATTTATAATTAAAATTGGATACTTGAACTCTATGGACTCAAGGAATCCATGGATGAACATCTAACATACCTTAATTGATAAATTTCTTGAAGTCCTTGATGAGTTCTTGAGGATTTGACTTGAAATTGGGGAGCTAGGGTTCTTGATTGGGAGAGAGAGCTTCTTGATTTGGGGGAAAATAATAAAATAGCGAGTTTAAAAATGTTTTTAGGGCTTAGAAGCACACCCGGGTAGGTTAAAATAATAGGAAAGAACTGTTTTAACCCTGGGTGACACTTTTAATTTCGTGAAATTTTCCCAATCTGGACCCCTGGCGTGACGCGCCACTATCGCGCCAGGCCAGTGGAAAAAGGACAATTGGGACTTGGAAAAACACCGTGACGCTGAGCTATCATGGTAAGGCTTTGGATTGCTAATTTTTCCTGCTCCGCTACGCGCCATGATCGCGTACCTCTACTAGAAATTGACAATCACGAAACTGACTGATGGCACGATGCGCCACTATTGCTAAGTAACACTGGAAACTGACAATTGCTATTTTGACATACTCCACGATGTGCTAATGGGTAAAATGATGGTATTTAATGACTGAAACTTAAAATTGCCATAACTTCTTACCCGGTTATCGGATTTAGGCGAATTGTATATCATTGACAAGTTTATTGAATTTTCTACGTAATGGCAGGCTCTAAACTAAAAATAATGAGTGTTTCAAAAAATTTATATATGAATACTCATTTATAGGGACTTAGATTATGCTAGGAAAATGCGAGGTATTATAGATGCGTACCTATGTTCCAGGACCCAACTCTCACCCCAAAAGCACCCTTATCCTACCTAGCCCTACTAACTCTTGCCCCCAACTCCAAACTTGAACCTAAAACCGAAACCATCCCCGTCACCGACCTATGACATGACCCTAGTTCCATATATCACCCCAGCCACTACTCTAAAGGATAGATTAGCAGAAAATGAAGAAAAAGGAGACAAAAAACACGATGATCAAAATCAGCAAGTAATGAAGTAGTAAAACACACCACAAATACAAGCAACCAGCAAGTGTTACTAAAATAAGCAAACACAATGAATAAATCAACTAAATCAGCAAATAAAATAAGTAAGCAAGTTTGATACTCACAAGCAACCTCAAGTGCTATACTATTAACATCAATGAACACCTACTAATTTCTAGAGAAACCGAAATCAGGAATCCTACAAAAATAATCAAGAAAATCAGACAAGAAATTAGGATAGAAAATCATGATAGAAAAAGAGAAAAGATGCCTATACCATATAGACTATGGAAGAATAAACTAGAGAAAACTTAAGCGAGTGCACCTAATACACAATGAAGAATGTTGTCTTGATTTTTTTGTCAAATTTTGGCAAATTGGTGTAGAAATTAGTCGTCGGAATATTGCCACTGTAGATATGCTAGAAGTTTGCCGGAGAGTCTGAATCTGAAAGTACATATGAATGCAGTACATCTTGAAACTATCGACCTACTTCTTGGAAGTTTACCGAAGATATGGTCTCGATATCACTGAAAGAGACAGTTTGGTAGTAGGTAGCTTAACCTCGCTGATCTTGGTTAAGCTGATGGGTTCCATTAATTTGGTAATGAAATTGGTTGTCGGACTATCTTGTTGGGGATACTGCGCGTCTACATTTAAAGATAATTGGTGATTATGGAATCAATATGCCTTTTTTCTCTTTAGGTAATTTTTTCTAACACCTTCCGTCCAAATTGATTTCTCATACGTGAGTTTTGATGGATAAGAGGCGAAGGAGAGCCATCGTCGAAGATGAGGCGAGGAGATTAGTCACCAGAGAAGATGCAAAGAAGAGCAGTAGCTGGAGCGTTATTTGAAATTGCTGGAGAATACTAAATATGGAATTCCTAAATCTCGATGGGGTTAGGTTTATTTGTGAATACCCAGCTTAGAATCTAATGATTGAATACAAATGAGTCCTTTTCAGAGAAGAAAAGTCTTATATATATATATGTATAACCATGATGGGAAAGGGAACCGGGTTTAGCATGCATTTAAAACTATTAACCTGGGTATGTATAACTTAACTATCCTAGAACCACCCACGGGCTATATGGATCCAGTGTAACCCCTAGAATGGGCTTCGGTGTGTTTAGCCACATGAACCAGAGATACCATAGGAGTAGGGGATTCCCAAGTACCCTTCAATTTCCATGATACATATATACAAGTGTAACCTAGGGAATTCCCATGTACCCCATATGGTTATCATGACCAAATCCTCATGTCGGCAAATATGAGTTTCCAGTGTCCATCTATTGGACTTACACCTTTATGGTTATCTATCACACCTCGCTATTATTGCCTTGTTAAAATCATTATCACATAACCAAGATCACCAATCCATTTATTATTAACCAAGTGTATAACTAGTGGTATCGGCATACCGACTATAGCTTGTAAGCAATGCCCTTAGACAACCTTGCAAAGATTAAGGGATTCCCTTGTACCCATAGGTTTCATTATTATGCGACCTGGGGGAATCCCATATACCCCACAAGTGTTTCATTGTTCTGTTTGCTTGGGGGATTCCCTTGTACCCTACAAGGCTTTCAATTAGACCAACCATAACCACCAAGACCTTACCATTTAACCATTCCAAATCATTTAAACCACTTATATAATTTAAGTTTCCATTACCAAGTTAAACCATGCAATAGTTCCATTCAGAGTCTAACAATTTAACCAAAAACATTCTCATAGGCATTTTATCAAACATATTGGGGGAATACTACTTCCAAAACCAAAACCAAGTACCAATTAAACATTCCCATGCAACTAAGTTTCCAAACCTCCACTAAAATATGTAAATCCATAATTAAAATATGGGGAAACCATAATTAAAATATGGGGAAACCATAACCAAATGTTTATATCCAAAAACCCCAATATATGATTGAACACCCAAAACCATACAATAATTATGCCATGAAATAATTCATAAAATATGTCTTTAGTTGGAATTAACAAAGCGGGAGAAGTATCTTGCCTTAGATTGAGAAGAATATGAGAAGAAATCACTCCTATGAGCCTCAATTGACCACCTTGAAGAAAACCCTACCTTTTGCTTAACCCAAGATCCTTGAGAGATTTTGAGAGAGTTGTATAGTGTTTAAGTGATTGTAAATAGGTCAAATGAAGCCCCAAAGATGATTTAGGTCATAGGGTCCCAAGGAGTTATAAAGGGAAATGTCCAGATTAACCCCAATATATACTATATTAAATGCCCATAGGAGGGTACGACCACCCCCTCCATTCGTACCCTAGGGTATGAGTGGTACCCTTACTCGTACCCTAGGCCTCACTTTATACCCCTACACTCTTCATCATATGACCATTCAATACCAAATTTTACCATAAGGTACGAGAAGTACCCTACAACCCATACCCTAGACATAATGTGATCAAGGATACACTGATTAACATACGAGTTAGCTCCATATGACCTGTACCCTAACATACAACCTATGTTGTCCACTTATACCTTAAATAGAAACCTATGCCATCACACTATTTAAGGTATGACTAAGACCCTCCTAAATCGTATCACAACATACGGCTAGTACCCCTAGTCGTATGATGTCCAGAGAGTTCAAAACTTAGGAAATTTTTAAGGACCTAAACCTAGGGTGTTTCACTAAACCTGTTTCAGTTATTAACTCTAGAGAATACTTCTTTTGATACATTTTTATTCCTTTTGATAACCTAGAAAATTCAATTCCTAAAATATATCTTAATTCACTAACATCCTTCATCTTGAAATCCTATTTTAAGGCATTCTTTGTCTCTTCAATTAACTTAAGACTAACACCAATGACTAAGATATCATATACATAAACAAGAATGATTTTAATACCTTTATATGACCTTTTTATAAATAAAGAGCGATCAAAATGGATTTTCTTGAAGTTTAACTTGGTCAGAGCTTCAAACAACTTTGTAATTCATTATCTAGGAACTTATTTTAGTTCATAAAGGGATTTGATTTTTCTTCATACCTTTCTTAACTTCCTCTAATAGTTAAATCCCTGTGGATTCTCCATAAATTTTATCAAAAAAATCAACTTGAAGAAAGGCATTATATACATCCATCTAATGTACATGCCAATTATAAGTTGCATCTAAAGAAAGAACTGATCTTACTGTTATCATCTTTCCCACAAGTTAAAATGTCTCTTGAAAGTCTATACCCTCCTTTTTATTATATCCCTTAGCTACCAATATATATTTGAAACCTTTCAATTGTACCATCAATTTTATTTTTGATCTTAGACACCCATTTACAGCCTTATAGTGCTCTTACCTTGAGGCAAAGACATAATTTCCCCACGTCTAATTATCTTCCAAAATTTTAACCTCTTCTTGAATAATTTGTATTCATTTTGGATCAGTAATAACTTCTTTATAACTATGATGTTATGAAATAGATAATAGTGAACTAACAAAGGCATGGTATTTGTTAGACATTTGATCAACTAACATATTTGTTCATACCATAGTTTTTTATTGTATCCCTTAGCTGCCAATCTAGCCTTGAACCTTTTAATTGTTCCATTATATTTATATTTAATCTTATATACCCATTTACAACCTATAGTGATCTTACCTTGAGGCAAAGTCATAATTTCCCAAGTATGATTATCTTCTGAAGTTTTAACCTCTTCTTGCATAACTTGTATTCACTTGGAATTAATAATAGCTTCTTTATAATTTGAGGTTCTGAGATAAATGATAGTGAACTAATAAAGGCCTGATATTTGTTAGACATTTGATCATAGCTAACATATTTGTTCATGCCGTAGTTGATGTTGTCGTGTATGTTAAAGGAAACAAATTCTTTCATCCAAACTGGTGATTTTGTCCCTCTACTTGATCTTCTTATAGTAGAAGGTTCAACTACACGAGGTTGCATTACAACTTTTTCTTCTTACTCATTTATTACTTCTGAATCTATCAAGTTATTAGGAACTTAATTTGATAGGTCAGGATCCATATTGACTTGAGATCCAACACCATGTAAAATAGAACTGCTAGGTAGTGTAGAATTGATATCAACTTTGTCATAGAATCAATTATCTAAGTTTGTCAATTGAGAAGTTGTGTTAAGAAATACTAGCTTATGAGAGTTAAAATGTGTGCAAAATGGGAAGATATATTCTTTAAGTACAACATTCCTATTAACAAGAAAATATTGTAGTGATATCTAGAAGAATATAGCCTCTTTATATAGTTGAGTATCCTATATGCATAGCAGTTTTAACTCTTAATAATATTTTATCTTGCTGGCTTATATATTTAGCACAACACAATCACACGAAGACTCTAAAATGACTAACATTAGGGGTTTTTTTTATTTACCTTTTGAAAGGGAGAAATATGATTAAGAATATCAGTTGGAAGTCTATTAATGATCTAGATAGAAACAAGTGCACAATGTCCCCAATATGTAATTGGAATGTTTACTTGAAATCTGATTGCTCTAGTTACTTTCAAGGTATGCTTATGTTTTCTCTCAGTTACTCTATTTTGCTGAGGGGTATATATACACATCCTTTGATGAATTATACCAAGTTTCTTATACATATTGTCACATACAATATTCAGAACTTCAGAACCATTATCATTTCTAATTACTTTTGTACATTTGTCAAATTGATTTCTAATATAAGCTATGAAATTTTGTAGACACATACATACATAAAATTTATGTTTAAGCAAAAATAACTAATTGAATTTAAAGTAATCATCTACAATTGTTAAAAAGAATATATTTCCATCAAAAGTAGGTGTCTTGTAAGGCCCCATACATAAATAATATAACGAAGTAGCAAATGAAAATAGTGATGGTGAAAAGAAGAAGAGAGTGATCAAAAGAGAAGAAGAAAACTATCAATGAGTTGTATTCATTATTCTATTACTTTTACATGTTACTTGAATACATACATACATATATACACACACACGCACAGAGGCACACATACACACACACACACACACACACACATATATATATATATGAGAGAGAGTGTAGTGTATAATTGTATAAAATCTAACTAACTTCCTAAATAAATCTGTAAGTAACTATCACTTATCTCATTCATTACACTTTTATGCATACTGATACATATAGAATACAAGTATCAACCTGTCTTCTCAACACTCCTCCTTAAACTTGGTACTACAATATGTTAGCAAGTCTATGTTTGGATATCAAATACTCTTATTGAAATATGTTCAAGATTTTGGTTAGTGCATAAATAGGCTAATCATGTGTTGACATATACTTAAGCTTTATTAAACCTTGTTGAATATTTTCTCTAATAAAGTGGTAATCTATTCTATGTGATTAGTTCTCTCATGGTACATAGAATTTGCAACTATTTGAATTGCTTCTTTGTTGTCACTAAGAAATTTAACTGGTAATTAAACTTGAACTCCATGGTATGAGATTAAACCAACAATCCAAGTTAGTTCATCTACTGTAGAATATAAAATTCTATACTTTGATTTGGTTTAGCTTCTAGATACAGTAGTTGGTTTCCTTGACTTCTATGAGATGAGTGAGTCACCAAGTTAAATAGCGTACCCTATGATTGATTTCCTATAGGATGAACAAGAAATCCAATCTATATCTCAATGTGCTATGAGAACATCTCTCTTGTTTCCATATAACAATAAACCTTGCCTTAGATTTCCTTTGACATAATTAACAATTCTAAGATTTGCATTTATTTGAGATTATTTTAGTTTCTACAGAAATTGATTTAGTGTTTGTAAATTGTATGCTATAGCTGGTCTATTCACTATTAGATACAATAGATTCCCTACAAGCCACTGATAAGCACCTTGATCAACAAGTACATCATTACTTTAATCAACCTCCTTGATATGCTGATCATATTCACTAGTAGTTAATTTTATAATAGCCTCCATAGGTGTAAACAATAATTTGACTACACTAAGCCCAGTTTTTGATATAATTATAAGAGCATATTATCTCCGACGCATCACAATACATTGTTGGTATCTTGCAAACTCAATATCTAAGGATTATCTTTGTTCACCTAGATCCTTTATCTTGAAAACTTTATGTAGTGTTGTTTTTGACTTTAGGATTTGATATAG
Organism: Capsicum baccatum var. pendulum; assembly: GCA_030864225.1. NCBI lineage: Eukaryota > Viridiplantae > Streptophyta > Magnoliopsida > Solanales > Solanaceae > Capsicum > Capsicum baccatum. The sequence continues at coordinate 78,002,257 of CM061552.1, forward strand.
CTTCTCTCCAATGACAAGTATATCATCTACATACACCAATATAATTACCAAACCGTCATCAGATTTCCTAAAATAAAAAGAGTGATCAAACTGACTTTGTCTGAAACCACAATTGATCAAAGCTTTGGATAGTTTTGCGTTCTATTTTTGAGGTGCTTGCTTCAAACCATAGAAGGATTTTGAGAGTCTGCATACATTATTATGTTTCTCTCCCTAAATCTAAAATCCTTGTGGAAATTTCATATAGATTTCATCCTCTAAATCACATAATAGAAAGGTGATATTAGGCCAAAATTATATATTTTTAGTCATTATTTGTCTCATATTTAGTATTTTTATCTATCCTTTTTGAGCATTAATTTTATGAATTATACCTAATATTATATTTAATGTGTAGGATTAAAATGCTGTAAAAATGAAAAGATTTAGAGCCAAGTTGGATTAAAGAGAGAGGACTATAGAAGAAAATCAAGCAGATGACTTAATAGATTAAAGTTAATAAAATAATAAAAAGTGACCTTTTAATTTATAATTGAAATACGCCTGCTAATGGCTTGAGGCGACGTGACACACCAATACTGTGCCACATCTAAGGCGTGATACGAAGGAGCTCTGCTTCACGATAAATTTTCTCAGTCCATTTTAAAATCAATTATTTTATTTGGAGTTTTTTTTCCTACACCTATAAATATTCCATAAAATCAGTATATACAGAACTTTTGATCTAGAGAGAGGTAGGAGCTACTGTACAGGCCGGAGAACTTTGGTTTCATCTTTCTTCTCCTTTATTATTTATTTTTATGTTAATTCCTTGGATAATTTGTTGTAATTTTTCCAAGTCTATGTTGAGTTAAACTTTTCATTCTAGAATTATGGTAGCTAATTAAATAATTATTTAATAACTCTTGATTTTATTTATTTTATTATCATTATAGTTGTTCTGATATTATTGTTTTTACTATTTTAAAGATTCACGACTTTTAAATAAATCTTTGAGCTTGAAGTGAACTAACCAAGGGATCAAAGGGTTAGAATAAAGAATATAGGGAGTTAGATCTCTTATTTAGTAAAAATAAGAAATTGATTTGTGTCTAGGATATGAATATAGCTAGATCACGTTACTTGGTTACAAAATAGGAAGATAAATAAATGTGTTTGAATTAGCTACTCACATTCTCTCTCAATAATGTAGTTGTGAGACTATCTTGAATAGACAATTAGAAGATGACCATTTTCGAATCATAAAATTAATTCCGTAAGTCAACAACTAGATAATCAAATAAGTTGATGAAATTGATACTAAATATGATTGTTAGTGAAACCATAATCCTAGATCAATTAATTCATTTATTATGTAAGAGTCTGCTCTTTTCTTAGTTAATTGTTCATTAGTTGTTTTATTTTTATTTTTAGTTTAGTCAGTTTATAAATATATCTTGAAATCCACCGATTGAATAAATAATTAGCATTAATCTAATTTAGTAAAATAATTAATCAACAAGTCCCAGTGGGTACGATATCTGGACTTAAAAATTTTATATTACTTGTATGACTGTATACACTTTTGTGTATGTTTGGACACGACAAAAGACATTGAAAACATCTATTTGATGGATGTACCATTGTCTAGCGGCAACAATTGCTAGGATTAATGTCAGGATCACCATTTTAACCATAGGACTAAATGTCTCTTGATAATTAATTCCTTCTTTTTGGCAATAACCTCTAGTAACTAGCCTTCCTTGAATCTTTCCACCTCTCCAGTAGATTTGTATTTCACCTTGTAGATCCATTTGCATCTAGTTGGCTTCTTCTCTTTAGGTAGTGGAACCACTATCCAGGTGTTGTTAATTTCAAAAGTTGCAACTTCAGTTTTTCTAGCTTCTACCCACCAAGGATCCTTAATAGTTTCTGCATAAGTTGTTGGTTCAACAATGGTAGGAAAGATGACAAAAAACATTGATATTTAGGTGACAATTTGTCATAGATATGTAATAAGAAAAGGGATAAAGAACATTGTAATTAATGGTGAATGTCACAAAGCCTTTTATCCATCTAGGGGGACGTGTTCCTCTTGTTGATTTTCTTTATGCACCCTAAGTTTGTCTAACAATTGTACTTCTAGTTTGTCTAGTAGTAGGTGAACATGTTCTTGGAACTATAATTCTTGACTAAGTAGTTGTAGAAGGAGTCACTGTAGTGGACAAGTATGATTCAAGTAATCTTATGGTAGTAGTAGTTAAATGTTGCTGCATTGGAGCAGGTACAATAGGTGATGTTTGAGAATTTATCATCTCAACATTGCTTAGAGTCACAGGAATAACTATGTTCATTATAAGTCTATCAATCATAGGAAATATTGCTTGAGGTGTCTGACTAGTCTAACTTTTGAAAGGAAATATATCTTCCTTGAACATTACATCCCTATTCATTAAAAAAATTGTTAGTCTTAGTTTCTAAGTAGCCCATATGTATAGATTCTCTTGATCTAGGCATAAGTTTGTCTAATTCATAAATTTTTTTGCATAGCACAGACATCCTAACACTCTTAAATGATCAAGTGATGGATTCCTATTGTACAACTTCTCATAAGGTGTCACATGACCAATTATAGGTATAGGAAGTCTATTAATTAATTATGTAGTAGCCTTAACACAATGTCCCTAGTATTTTAGAGGAATAGTAGCTCCAAACCTAATTGCTCTTGTCATTTCTAAGATATATCTATTCTTTCTTTCAACCACTCCATTTTGTTGTGGAGTACATGAATAAGAAGTTCGATGATTTATTTCTAATGCATTGAACAATTCAGCACACAAACTATTTACAAATTCTATTCCATTATCAGTTCTCAAGGTTTTGATGTATGTATTGAATTGATTTTCAGCATAGTAAAGGTTATGCTTAAGAACAATAAACCTATTAGACTTTAACCTATTTAGAAATATCAATGTTATCCTTGAGTAATCATCTACAATAATAAGAAAGAATTTATGACCATCATAAGTATCTACATTATAAGGACCCCGAAGATCCATATGAACTAAATCAAAAGTTTTTTCATTAACTGTTATACTAGATGGAAAAGGTAGCCTGGCTTGTTTAGAAAATGGAAAAACATTGCATGCAGTAGTCTTTTATCATCTGAACCTATTGGTACAAAGAGCATTCTACTCAGTAATTTGTAAGGAACATGAACAAGCCTTTTATGCCATAGTTCCATATTCTTACTATTTGAGACCATCATATTAAAGCACCTTATTTTTATAGTTCTTGCTAGTTCTTTTTTTAGTAAGAACTATAAACCAAGTCTTTCTCTACCACTCTTCTTCACCTTCCTATACCAGAGATTTTGAAATACACAAAAAATATAAAAAAAAATAGTTGAACATTATAGTTGTCTAGCAGCTTTTGAGACTGATAATAAATTATACTCGAACTGAATATGAAATCCATTTTTAAGAGAGCTATAATAAGATATGTCACTAGATCTAGTCTGTGTAACTTCTGACACATCACCATTTGGTAACACAACTTTCATAGGATACACAGACTTAAATATTGATTCTTGGTTCAAAAGTTCAATATCTACAGTTATGTGATTAGTAGATCATGTTTAAATAATCCACAACTAACCAGGCACTACAATTACCTAAAAATTTACTAATTTTAGTGAGGGTTCTGATGGTATATTATGGCCTTGAGCATGATTTTACAACATTTGACAAATGTACTCATATTGTTAAGGTGTAAGCTTTGGTAGCATGGATATAACCCCTACACCTTGCATGTTTTGAGATAAATGTGATGCTTGAGAAACACTTTGAGACTGCACTTGTTGAGGCTGGCAGTGCCAATCTTCAGCTATGGCATTGCATGCACTAGGACCAATTCTTATTTGCTTTAACATGTGATTATAACTCTACCTGTAACCATAATTATTCCTAGTCTTAATATTTTTTTTGTTCTCCATGTATAGGATACCTAGATGGATAGCCAACCAACTCAAAAATATCTATCTTATAATGTTCCTTTAGCTTGCAATGATCACATACTGCATTAGGATTATAGTTTGAGGTATAACCTATTTTTTCTTTCTGATATCCACCACCCGACTTACTAGACTTAGAGTACAAGGCTGTTAGGTGCAACACCAAGAAGTCCTATGTAATTTATAAATTGAGACACAAACTTTTGATTTTCATCACTTATGATCATGGAATATGCCATGTTGAGAGTTGGTAATGGTGACATTAGAAGAATTTGGCTTCTTGCATGAGAGTATATGTCATTTAATCCCATTCGAAATTGGTATAATTTCTATATCTAAAGATACATCACGAACTCAGCTGATCTCTCACAATTGCAAGCAAAGAATGACACCATAGAATAAAACTCATCCCATAATTTTTCAATTCAATAAAATAGACAAAAATAGACTGAAATCCTTGAGAAATGGTAGCAATTTATTAAGGAAGGTTATATGTTTTTGATCCATCAATTTTCTCAAACCATTTTTATATCTTTCTAACTAAGATGAATACACTATTCCACCAAGAAGATCAAAAGAAATTGAATTCATTAACCATAACAGAACTATTACATTACTCTTTCCTATTGATTTTACAATTCAGTAGGAAAACTATCTTTTGTCCAATAACCATCAACAATGCCAAATATATTATGAACTAATAGTGCAATCCTAACTGCTTTAATCTATATAACATAACTCTCACTTTTTTAATTGAAATGATACAAAAGAGTTACCAACAATATTCGTAGTTGATAGATGCGGAGGATGATTGATATCTAGAGTTGCAGTGGATTAAAAAATAAAGCTCCCATTATTAGTAGGAATTAATGGAGCTGTAGTTGAAGTTCAAACCCTATTCTCAGTAGAGTTTACACCAGTAGCCATTGATGATTCCATAAGTTCCTAACAAGATTCACAGAAACTGTCAAATTCTTAAATCATAGAAAGATGGTAGGATCACTTAAGAGTACTAATATAAGTCAGTATGCTCTGACACCATGATGAATTATTGATGATCAAGAAGAAGTAACAGATGAAGATGATAATAATGAATAAAAAAAGAAGAGGAAAGAAGAATAGAGTGATTAATAGAGAAGAAGAAAGTTGTCAATGAGTTGTATTCATTATTCTGCTATTTTTACATGCTACTTAAAAATCTATAGAGAGTAGTGTATTGTTGTATAGAAGCTAACTGACTGAATTGTAACTAACTATCATTTAGCTTCTTCTTTAAACTTTTATGCATATTAATACATATAGAATACAAGTATAAATTTATCTCCTCAATGCAAGGTCAAATGTCATATGATTGGTCGCTCTAGTATCAATGCAATTGAGGATCACTGGAATCTAGCATAACTATATATTGATCAGCCTTGATTGACACAACCTGTTGTATTTGCAAATAAGTGTGTAGTGGATGTTTATGGCGGTCCATTGATCTAATGAATAAATTTGAGAATCTTATCATATTGTTCTTTGGAGAACATGTTGGCCTTAGATATCTAAGTCTATGAAGAAGTAGCAGCCTAATTTCTTAACCCTTCACCATCATAGTGTTGTGACTTAGTAAGAACATAACCAATAGTAGGAACTACTGAACCTTATCCATGACCAACTTAACAGTAGAATTAGTGTCACTATTATTTTTAGTCATTACAGTGAAAGCAACCTCATTTGTGCAACCATGCATACCATTCAAATCTATGATGAAACATTTTCTTCTTGGTCTTAAAGTTTGGAGAGTAGCCTATCAACTTGTAACAATTCTCTTTAGCATGTCCTTTACACTTACAAAAATGACAAATAAAATGGTACTTGTCATAACTTTTCTTGAACCTTTGAGTATTATTGAATCCAACATTATTGGTTCAAGAGTACATATCCATCTCATAATTGCCACAGCCAACCCCTGAAATAGCACCAAGAACACCAATTCCAGATGCAACTAATTTTTTTACCCTCATTACTAACTACTAGTGCATATGCTTGATTAACAAATAGGAAAGGACTCATCATAAGAATTTGACCCCTAGCCTGAGCATCTAAATCATTCAACCCCATTAGGAAATAAAACTACTTCAGTTTTGTAAATGTAACACAAAGTTCTTAGAATTTTCACAATCACAACTAGGTGCTAGCACCAATGCCTTAAATTCTTCCCAAAGACTCTTTAATTTTGAAAATACACATACAAAGAAGATGTTTCTTGAGTAAGGGTAAAACCTCTTTATGCAAGTTATGTCCTAGAGCCATCAATCTTAATGAATATTTCAAAGAGATTTTGTCATACTACTTGTGCAACAGAAGCATACATTACACCACCAAGTAGATTATTAGATATTGAATTCATTAAACATGAAATAAAAGTTGTATTAACACGTTCCTAATGATTTATCATCAATTCTAAAATTTATCTTTATTATATGATCCATCAACTAGGCTAAGTTTATTTCTACCTAGTAAAGCAACACACATTGATCCAAACCATATTAAGAAGTTCTCAATACATGTGAGTTGGAGCGAGACAATTTGTATGCCACTCACATCAGAAGAAGACCATAATCAGAGATGATAGTAGATGATCCCATTAGCAGATCCAGAATTTTCAAGATTGAAACCATTTGATGAATTTACAACATTGCCTTTAATATTAGATGGAACACCTTTTCCTTGAGAATTCTTTATTGTTCAGAATTTGTAATGGAAGAAAATGTACTTTGAAATACATAGAAGACACAACACAATTAGAGAAAAGAACAGATAAATACAGAGAATAATGTTCAAAAGAAGAATGATGAATTTATAGAATTTCAAAAACAAATCCCTTAACCAATTGTCTCTGACACCATGATGTAATTAAAGGATTCAGTAATCAAGAACACTTAACATGTAGCGAGTTCATAACAGATATGAAGCAGAAGAAAAAGAAATGTAGCAGAAAGAAAGAATCTGTAAATCTCAATTTTTTATAGAATTGTATATTAAACTCTTAAGCTATTGATCAATACAACTTGTATATATAATGTAGAATGTAAACTCTACCCGACTAACTAATTCATTAGTGTGTTATCAGCTAAGTAGTTACCTGAAAAGTTATAACTAATTTTTAAAATGATAGTTGGTCTGTTAATTGTGCAGTGTAAAATGCATTGTTTTCCTTTCTCGTTCAATAAAGTCACTTTTATTTGCCTTTTAATTTATTACTAATAAATATTAATTGAAAAATAAAGTTTTAAAATTTAATTTCCTCTATGATTCAATTACCCCATAAATCATCAATTATCAGTACAAACCTGGATATAAAGGAGGTGATGTGATACCTTTCTATGGCCAACATTTACATTTATCTTTTTCAATTCTTTTTGAATTTTCTTCTATTTCTTGTATCTAATTTAATGTGAAATGTATAAAAATCAACTAGACGACTATTAGCTATAAACTGAAAAGGTTCATAAATTATGCATGTTATATCAACTACTAGAAAGCCCCAAAATCATCTGAAGCAAAAGAGGGAAGCACACTTGTTGGCTCTATTCCAATGCATTCTGCCACTTTTTATGGTGTTCTGGAGTTGCAATATGTTTGAAAGGTAAATTTTATTATACCTAATGAAAATATAATAAGAAGTCCTGTTGACACCTAATTTTGGCTTTCCATACTTAAAATTGGCACTTTTAGACTTTATGATCGTTAAATGGTACAAACTGCAAATTTTCACACATTTTTGGCAATTGTTATTAAATTATTGATAATCATCATTATTTTAGAATTTTTACTAATTTATTGTTATATAATAATTTTACATAATTTATTGATAATTATCCTTAGTTTTGTAAATTTTAGAATTTTTATCAATTTATTGTCATTTTAAATTTTTGCATAGTTATTTGCATCCGTACATAGTATATCATTGCAATTTTTTATCGCACACTATAATTTTAGTTGTTTATAACAGAATATATTTTTAAGATAATTTTATTATATTTATTATTTGCATTTTCCTGTAACTATATATCGACATTCATATTTTTGTACAGTCTTCAAACGTGTCGGCTCAATTATTTTAATGCATAGAGTAACGAATCAGTCAAATTAAAATCTCATTATTTTTAAAAGGTGATACTTGAAATGATGGGTTGAGATTTTTATGCCTTGGAGAATAATCTATAAAAAGGTGATACTTGAAATGATGGGTTGAGATTTTTATGTCTTGGAGAATAATCTTTATTTATTGATTAAAAGGATGAGATAATCCTTCGAATGATAAATTACAGACTAAAAAAGGCTTTGAGGAGACAAGAGGGATCATTTTTTTATTTTTTGGTTAATAAAGTGTCAAAGTTATATTACAAATAAAGAAGGGGTCAATTGTTTTAATTAAAATATACACACAAAAATCAAATCCTTTCTCTCTTTCTCTCTCCATCAAAAACACTAGCGGCTTCTCTCTCTTTTCTATCTACTGTGTTTTGCCTCGTCGGTGTTGATCACCGGCGGGCGATCTCCAACCCAAAATCCACCGGCGCCACCCCCTTTTCACCCTCACTGGTGAAATCCGACACACCACCACCAAACCTCCAACCCACCGCCACCCCTCTCTGCTCTCCCCCACCAACAAAACCTATTTCCGACGGAGCCTCATTGGCGAAACCACCAGTCGCGGCTCAAACCCTCTCCATCTCCATCATCCACCACCACCCACTTCTCGCTGCTCACTCTCTTCTTTCCCCTCTATTTGCTGCTGTAACATCGAGAAAGGGGTCAAATTCGATCAAATTTGTGTGATTTCAACGTTTCTCCGGTGAAAACCATTGAATCAACGTCGCTCTGATCATTGTTTTATTTTTTAGTATACATTAAATGTGGTTGTTTGATTTTTTTAGTTTAACAAATTTGGTCAAAGTCAAACTCCGATGAACAACATCTATTCTGTTCCATAATGCTTTATTTATTGTTGGTTGTTTTAGTTCTCACTTTATTTTGTGTTACTTTAATATAAATGCTCCGTTATTTTATGTTGTCTTACTTTAATCTGTTGTGTTTTTTTGTTACATTTTTTATAATGTCTATGCCTATTTTTTTTCCTCATTTTGAATAAATTATTTCTTGATGATTATTAAGCTTTTTTTCCATATCTAATCTCTAACGTCCTGTTTTTTGTTTTCTTTACTATCTTGCCTTCTTGTTAACTTTTTCTAGTCAACCTTATTATTGTTTCTTGCCACCACTTATGTTATAACAATGATGATCTTTATTTAATTTTTGTTTGTTACTTTATTCCTTTGTTTCATGACCATTTTACTTATCATCTATTTGTTTGGTATTGTTAATTTCAGTTTGTTATTTGCTTGTTTGGTGTTTGCTAATTTCACTCTAATTTATTGCAATTGTATAATGAAAGAAGCCACTTTGACTATGTTGGATCTTCCAAAAAGAATAATTATTAATTTATTTGACCGATGAAGAATATTTCCGTCGATTTTTTAGGCATCCATAAGTAAAAAGATGGATATTATGTATATAATTACGTAATAAAATAAATAAATTTTAGCGATGACAAAATTTTTATAGCAAAGAAAAAGTTTTATGATTCGTATCTTAACAAGACGATTTAGGATGGTTAATAAATTGAGCAACCACTTTATCGCCATGGAGTACCTAAAATTTGATCCGAGCCCACACTTTTATTGAAAAATGCTATTTTTTTTTATACATGCACACATATATTCTCTTTTTTTTATAATTATTTATTTATTACTAATATTTTTATTACAAGTGTTTATACAGATTCTTGGGAATATTTATCGGAAATGACATGCATAGAAGACTTTAATTTTTTTGTTTCGTATTTTTATATTTTTACACTTGTACAAAATATCAATTATAGTGAAAATTTTATTTTTTGGGGCGTTGGGCGGAAATGCTTTTATACAAATAATCATCACGCGCTTAGGCAAATTTATGGCGTTAACATTTTATGTTAAATTGATTCACATATTTAATCAAATAATTCACACTTTTATATTAAATTATATATATTATTTAATACACATTATATTTACATTTAGAAACATTATTTATTTTTGTTCTTTTTTTAATAAACCTAAGTCTGGCTGGAAACCACATTTGTGGATTCTGAAGGGTGCCTAACTCCTTTCCTTCGGAATAAATTTGAACCCTTACCTAGAATTCAAACTGGTTTCGTAGATTAAATAAAGTCATATTTGTTAAACAAATAAATAGGATTCCTATTTTCTCTTAAAATTAGGTGGAGACTCTATATAAAATTAATTCCTTTAGAGTCCATAATGTCGTACTTGTTTGGACCTTAGGTAAAAATAGGGTATGACAGTTTGACGACTCTGTCCAAGGTTCTAACCATTACAGATTTAGGTAAATATTTATATTTTTCTACATTATTATTTTTCTCTTTCTAATTGTCTTGGTTTATCTTGTTTGAGTGACATAAATTGTTATTTGTTTTGTATAGCTTATTTATTTTCTTATTGCTTTATATAAACTGTCATCCTGTTCATATTTCTTCCTTTTAGAAAAGCTAACACAATCACACATACAAGTGAGGTGTGTTTTGCACCCGAAAATTTCTCTCAAAATCCTAAATTTTAGGAGATTTGGCGTGTGTGCGGGGTGTTCGAATCTTTTTTTGTGTGCCCGCGTAACCTTCTCACTCAAGTAGTCCGCTCGAGAACCACAGGTCTAGAAAACCACTTTGAATCGAACTTAGGATAGAGCTAAGAAAACACCTTTTTAGGTGCATGCATCATTAGTCAACTTTATTTTCGAAGGGTTTACAATTCACGTGACACATTACTATAGTTTTTATACATATTTGAAGGATTATTGTGTCTGTACATATTTATTTATTCTAAATTATTTATTCTTTTGTGGGTAAATGTAATCTAATCTTTGTTTTGCATAGTTGATCAGTTAAAAGATACACCTTACCAACATTGCCATTAGCTGCGTATGAGGTTGAACTACGTTTTGATCTGATTTTTGCCCTGACAAGATATGTAAGAAGCCCTTCATTAGGGTTTGGTCTCTTCACTGTTTCATAATTTCTTCGGTATTTAAACTGGGGCAATTTTCTGAAATAGTTCAAAGACACTCCTTCATAGCACAATTTAATAGCTCCTCAAATCCTAATCTCATTGACATTAGTGACTAGTTGGCCTATCTCCAAATTTTCACCTATTTTTTGTGCAATAATACCTAACTTATTCTTTCAAATATCATAAACTATTAAATTTATGACGTATCGTACCTCACTTTCAAAAGCAAGAATTCATATTTTTTTAGTTATAATAATCCTGCCAACTGCGGCGAAATAATGTCATAATTCCTTCAATGTCTGACTTTTTTAATCTTTTCAGATTACTGAAGTTGTGTCAAAGCTCTTCCTTTGCTTTACGTCTATTCTTTCGATCATTTGATCAGAACAATTTTGATGCTAAAAGCAGTTCTTTCTTGATCGTCTTTCACATTATTTTTATGAATGACCGTCAATTTTTTTACAATCATACATTGGACATACAAATTTAGAAAATTTCCTGAACTACGCAGAACCTGATTCTTATTTTCACAAGATACGTAGGCAGCCCCCATTTAGGTTCGGTCCCATTCTTTTGAAAAAATAATAAAATTTTGACTTGGTTAGTAATAATACAGTTAGGAGTGTGCATGAGAAAGAACAATTGGTAAGATGAAAAGAACCGACTTTATGATAAACTATAAGTTCTTTTGGTACCTTTTATCACACCTAAGTAACACTTGAAAATTCTCTTGCATATATTTAAGATAAAAACAAAGTCAACCTCATTGTTTCATGTGCATTGTGTGGCGAGGTTTAGTTTAATTCACTGCATTGCATTTTTGATCTAGAACTTGGCCTTAATATCTGTTGAGGTGAATTTCTGAGTTACACTTGGTTTAGGAAAGGACTATAGGCCTTCTTTGACCTGATTGTGCCTTTCACAGCCCACCAAATGACATTAATCCCTAACATTCCCTCTTTTGAGTCTAAAACCTTTTTTGGACAACCGTATTTGAGCCTATACTTTTTTGAGTACTTACATGCACTATCCCTATCTTGAACCTACCTCCTTGAGCACACTAAATATGTGCAATTTACGGATAAAGATTCAAGATCAAAGATGTAAAATGCAAATAATATATTATCCCAGATGAACAAAATTAAAAAACGACTTCAAAGAAGCAAAAACCCCACAAAAAAAGAGAAAAGAAAAAAAAGAACAAAAAATATATATATGCAATTTGTTGAAAAAATGGGGTAAAAACTACAACACAAGATTCAAAAGAAGTCGAAGCAAGTACAAAATAAGGGACAACACAACACAACTAAGAAGATCACGAATCAAAGCGCAACAAATATCGAAATCACAAATGCAGTGCAATGCTTATTGAGGGATTAGTCACTTTCATCCTAAATTTATCCTACCTGACCCATGCCCACATTTCAAGCCAATAACAAGTCCTACAGGATCTTATTTCAAGCGTTCTCACATTAGTGGATACTTACATGAAGGTCAAGTTTATTGTATTGCAATTGCATGCATTGAATTTCTTTTTGAGTGTGAGTGGATTTCTCTATGTGTCCCTAAATTCAAGAAGAAAATTACTCAAATATGTGTGAAATGGGACTTTCTTTTTGGAGAGGACACTTGAAGCATGAGGATAGGCACGGAGCCGTAGCGAAAGTGATTCTTCATAGGGCAATTGTCACTGCTTATGGACCCGAACCTGGGTGATCTATCCATGACCAGGATGAAGCTTGGGTGAAACTAAGTGAAGGAGTTACCCTAAAGTCGATCTCAGTTAGCTGCGAAGGAGATGGGGGGATTCTTATACACACTACTAATTCTTGGTACCAATTGAAGTCAAGATACCATTGTGTCTTCTTCATCTTTCAATACTTTTTACCAAAAAATGTAGAATTCTTTCTTTCTTTTTTTCAAGTTGCCCACTTGCAAATACGAACATTTTTTCTTACCTTTCATTCAAGGTGCCCATTTTCACATACATCTATTTTATTTATTCTTTATTTTTCACTCAAGGCACCCAATTTTAAAATACGGACATTTGATTTTTCTTTCAAGCACATACCTTTAAATACTGGCATTTTATTCATTTTGTCAGGCACTCCTCTTAAGCATTTTTACTTTTATAGCCTTTCCAGTTGAGAAGCTATTACATTTGTGCTGCTAGTCTAGAGATTTTTACATTTAAATAACCTCGCCAATTGAGTGGCTATTAGAGGACCTCAGTTTTCATATATAATCGAAGACGACAATAAACATCAATCTCCATAAACAATTGGAGATGTCATGCATCAGTCTTTGTAGACAATCGAAGACGTCATTCATTTTCAAGTCCTTGTAAACAATCAAGAGACGTCATGCACTCTTTTAATAACAAGATTTTTTTTTACGAAGCAATGTCAGCGTAAATAATATACTGGGGCAAATTTTGAGAGCCGCCTAAAAAATACTCTATTTTTTTATTTTGAACTACATTGACCTGATTCTCATGATACTCGAGATATGTAGGAAGCTCTATGTCGAGTTCGGTCATCACAACTTCATATTATTCTTTCTCCCCAACAAGTACATAATCTTGTATTTTTTAGCTTCTCACAGCTCGATATTGGGGTAATTTTAAAAGCAGCATTGAGAATATGTGAATACTTTCATCCCCAAATATTTCTTTGCTCAATATTCATTTTTTTCACATGAATTTGTCCACCCTAAAATAGAACAATTGAGTTAGTCTACCCTCCAATAAGACAGTTATGCATGTTTTTCTTTAATTAAATATTTATGCTTTTTACTTGCACATATCGTACTTTATTTATTTTCTTTTGCACTACATGATATCTTTGTCTTTACTTGTATGCAACGCAGTGTATTTATTTTATCATTTGTTATTTAACCATTGTATATTTTTCTTGCTTTTATTTGCACATCTCGCAATATATTTATTTTATTTAAGCACTGTATTTCTTTTGTCTTTGTCTGCACATACCGCAGTGCATTTATTTTATCATTTAAGCACTGCATTTTATCTTTGCCTTTATTTGCACGCATCGCAATGCAATTATTTTATCATTTAAGAATCACATTCATCTTTGCCTTTACTTGCACGCACTGCAATGCATTTATTTTATAGTTTAAGCACTACAGTCTATCTTTGTCTTTACTTGCACGTATCACAATGCATTTATTTCATTATTTTAAGCACTGGATGTTATTTTTGTCTTTATTTGCACACATCGTAATGCATTTATTTTATCATTTAACCACTGCATTCTATCTTTGCCTTTACTTGCGGCCGCAATGCATCTAAGCACTGCATGTTATCTTTGCATTTACTTGCACATTTCATAATACGTTTATTTTATTATTTAAGCACCGCATATTATTTTTATTTTTGCCTGCACATATCGCAATATTTTTATCATTTAAGCATTGCACGCACCTATTGGAATGCATTTATTTTATCATTTAGACACTGCATGCCTCGCACCACATGATATCTTTGATTTTATTTACACGCATCACAATGCATTTATTTATTTTTTATTATTAAAGCATCGTATGTCATTTTTGCCTTTATCTGACACATATTACAATGCATTTATTTTTGCTATTTAAGCACTGCATGCATATATCCCAATGCATTTTATCATTTAAGTACTGCATGTCTTCCGAATGTTGCAATGCCTTTATCTTATCATTTAAGCATTGCATGTCATCTTTGTCTTTACTGGCACATACCACAATTTGTTTATTTGTCATTTAAGCACTGTATTTTGTTCTTACCTTTACTTGCACGCATTGCAATGCATTTATTCATTTTAGCATTTAAGCACTGCATGTCATCTTTGCATTTGCCTGTACATGTTGAAATGCATTTATTTTTTATTTAAGCACCTTTGTCATCTTTGCGTTTGCCTGCATATATCGCCATGCATTTATTTTAATTATCATTTAAGCACTGTATGTCATCTTGGCCTTTACCAGCATATTTTGCAATCCATTTATTTTATCATTTAAACACCACATTTTATCTTTGCCTTTACTTTCATATCACAATGTACTTACTTTGTTATTTAAGAACTGCATGCTTTATCTTTACCTGCGCATATCGCAATGCACTTATTTTACCATTTAAGCACTAAATATTATCTTTGCATGTTCCATGTTTTTTCTTATTTAGGTAAGTACTGCATGCTATCTTTAATTTCTCCAACAAAAAAAAAGAAAAAAAAGAGAAAAATAAAAAAAGAAAAACAAACAAAAAATCACTTTAGTTTTTTCTTAAATTTTTGCAAGTATGAATTAGGTTTGTCCACCCTAAAGTAGGACATTTCGGGTTAGTGTGTCCTCTAATAAGACTTTTATGTATGTCTTCCTTCAGTTGAATATTTTCTTGTCTTTGATTAAAATTGTGCAATGCATTTACTTATTTATCTTTACATTAGTTAAAGCATTACATGTCATTTTTTGAATTTCTTGAAAAAACAACAAAATCAAGCTTAGTTACTCATTTGACCTCTGCTTTTTAGTTTATAAATTTTATAGGCATAGAATTCGAGGACGCATTAGATTTTTCCAATCCAAAATAGGACATGTTGAGATAGCTTTTGACTTATACCAGACCTGATCCCTATGCAACTCGAAAAATGTAGGCAACTCTAAATTGGAGTTCACAAAAAAATTTTATTAAAAATAATTTCTTGTCGAGCAAAATTGGCTAAACGTCAACGTTTTCATTTGAAGACTTCTACATTATCTTCAAACGAAAAGGGGTAAATTTTGGATCACCATACTTAAAATTGACACTTTTAGGCTTTATGATCGTTAAATGGTACAAACTGCAATTTTTCACATATTTTTTGCAATTGTTAATAAATTATTGATAATCATAATTATTTTAGAATTTTTACTCATTTATTTTTATATTTTAATTTTACATAATTTATTGATAATTATCCTTAGTTTTGTAAATTTTAGAATTTTTATCAATTTATAATTATTTTAAATTTTTGCATAGTTATTTTCATCTGTATATAGCATATCATTGCAATTTTTTATCACACACTATAATTTTAATTGTTTATAGCATAATATATTTATAGGATAATTTTATTATATTTTTTGTTTGCATTTTCCTGTAACTATATACTGACATTCATATTTTTGTACAGTCTGCAAATGTGTCGGCTCGATTATTTTAATAAATAGAGTAACGAATCAATCAAATTAAAGTCTAATCATTTTTAAAGATGATACTTGAAATGATGGGTTGATATTTTTATCTCTTGAATAATAATCTTTATTTATTGATTAAAAGGATGAGATAATCCTTCGGATAATAACTTACAAATTAAAAAAGGCTTTGAGGAGACAATAGGGGTCATTTTTTTTATTTTGATTAATAAAGTGTCAAATTTATATTACAAATAAAGAAGAGGTCAATTGTTTTAATAAAAATATACACACAAAAATTAGATCCTTTCTCTCTCTCTCTCTCCATAAAAAAACTAGCGGTCTCTCTCCCTTTTCTCTCTACTGTGTTTTGCCTCACCGGAGTTGATCACCGGCAGGTGATCTTCAGCCCAAAATCCACCGGTGCCGCCCTTTTTCCAGCCTCATCGATGAAATATTCTACACCACCACCAAACTTTCAACCCGCCGCCATCCCTATCGGCTCTCCCCCACCAGTGAAACTTGGTTTCGACGGAGCCTCACCGACGACACCACCAGTTGCCAATCAAACACTCTCCATCTCCGTCAGCCGCCAACACCCACTTCTTCCTCGCCTTCTCACTGCTCACTCTCTCTTTTCCCCTCTATTTGCTGCTGTAACGTCGAGAAAGAGGTCAAAATCAACTAGATTTCTATGATTTCAGCGTTGCTCCGGTGAAAGTCGTTGAAGCAACACCGTTCCAATCATTTCTTTATTTTGTAGTATACATTAAATGTGGTTGTTTGATTTTGTAATTTCACAGATTTGGTCGAAGTAAAACTCCGATGACCAGCATCTATTCTGTTCCTTCATGCTTTAATTATTGTTGGTTGTTTTAGTTCTCATTTTATTTTGTGTTACTTTGTCATAAATGCTCCGTTATTTTCTAATGTCTTACTTTTATTTGTTGTGTTCTTTTGTTACATTTTTTATAATGCCTATGCCTATTTTTTTCGCTCATTTTGAATAAATTATTTCTTGATGACTATTAAGCTTTTTTTTTTCATATCTAATCTCTAACATCCTGCTTTTTGTTTTCTATACTATCTTGCCTTCTTGTTAACTTTTTGTAGTTGCCCTTATTATTGTTTCTTGCCATCATTTATGTTATAACAGTGATGATCTTTTATTTATTGTTTGTTTGTTACATTATTCCTTTGTTTCATGACCATTTTACTTATCATCTATTTGTTTGGAATTATTAAATTTAGTTTGTTATTTGCTTGTTTGGTGTTTGCTAATTTCACTCTAATTTATTGAAATTGTCATGTGAAAGAACCTATTTTGAATATCTTGGATCTTGCGAAAAGAATAATTATTAATTTATTTGACCGATGAAGAAATTTTTCATCGATTTTCAAGGCCTCCACAAGTAAAAAGACGGATATTACATATATAAGTACGTAATAAAAAAAATTAGACAATGACGATATTTTATAGCAACGTAAAAGTTATATAATTCGTATCTTGGCAAGAAAATTTAGGACGGCTAATAAATTGAGCAACCACTTTGTAGCCATGGCATACTTAAAATTTGATCCGAGCCCACACTTTTACTGAAAAATTCAATTTTTTATACGTGTATGCATACCATCTTCTCATTTTTTTTATAATTATTTATTTGTTACTAATATTTTTATTACAAGTGTTTATACAGGTTCTTGGGAATATTTGTCGTAAATGACATGCAAAGATTTTAATTTCTGTGTTTCATATTTTTATATTTTTACAATTGTACAAAATATCAATTATAGTGAAAATTTTATTCTTTGGGGCGTTGGGCGGGAATGCTTTTATACAAATAATCATCACACGCTTAGGCAAATTTATGTCATTAACATTTTATATTAAATTGATTCGTATATTTAATCAAATAATTCACACTTTTATATTAAATTGTTGTAAGACCCCATAAAATTCTTAGCTTAATTCAGTCCTTAAGCTTGTTGAAGGGGGTCCCAGACTTAGAAAATTCTAGCTAAGTATTCAGACTTAGTGTTATTTTAACCTTCGAAAGTTGGCAATCTTGTTTCGCGACCTTTACGCCCATTAAATATTGATATTTGAGTTAGTTCAAGATAAGGAAGGTCAATAGGTGTTCCCAGACAAGTTTTAGATTTTTCGAACCTCGTTTAGACCCTGTTCGAGTGACCAAAATAGTGAGTCAACGTGATCTCGACGCATCACGTCGTCAATCGCATCGACAGATATTTTTTCCCTCATCTTAGTTCAAATTTCAATGAACCGATGCGGACTCGACGTGGAGCGTTGGCCATCGAGTCGATTCTAACGACGCGGCACGTCGGTCTGCGCGTCAATAACACAGTTTTCAATTATTAAAAGGCAGTGTCCTCAGGGTTAATTAAGTTTTTTTTCCACGCCCTTCAATCCCCATAACACAAAATTTAGACCTCATTTAGCAAGTTATATTCATTCTTTCACAAATTGCTCAAGAACAAAACCCTAGGTGAATTAAATTCAAATTCAAGACTTTAGATTCCACCGTTAATTCTCAAGAACTCACCATCAATCTCTCTAAATTAAGGCACTAAGATATGTGAAGTGTTCATCCAGGGGTACCTTCCACCCTTGGAGTCCAAGAAATTATTTATAAACTTCAAGTATATGAATTTCATGAATTCCATGTTGGATTTGATAACATCCAAGTTTATAATGATTAATTGGGTTTCAAATCCATGTTTCATGATAAATTTTATGCGGTGTTAATTGATTTATATGTGTTATCATGTGAAATCAAGCTAAAGACTTCAAATTGTGAATTTAATATTGGGAATGGTGTGCTCACATGTTGATTTGTATTATCTGCATATTTTATGTCTTTCAAGTGATTGATGAATTAAGCATGTGAGTTGAATAGTGAAATTATATCATGTTAGCATGTATTCAAGTTCATGCCATACAAGTGTTTGTTAAAATGCCCCAATGAATGAATGATGATCAAGTACTCAATTTATATGTTTCAAGTTTGTGCCTTGTCTCTTAATTTATGCTATCGAGTCTTGGAGGTACTTATACCCGATATTTTAGTTGTTTTCCTAGAGCCATAGTCATTCATAGAATAGTACCAGCCATGTCATGATCAGTAATACTCTTAGTCAGTCACATAACTCAGGAAAAAACTAAGTAGACTCGGTACTAGTCCGATCTAGTTCAGTACTCAGCCTCGACCTCAGTAAACTCAGTCAGCTAACAGAATTGAGTAGTATTTTGTCAGTCAACGAAATTCAGTGAATTCAGTTCAGTTCAGTTAAACAGTAATATCAGTAACAGTTTAGTCTAGCCTAGTCCAGACTAGAAATCAATTTAGTATTTATTCAGTTGGGAGTAGGATTCAGCACTGAGCGAACCCAGGAATAGGGGCATTCCTACTAGTAGAGGGTTTGACCCTTAGTAGCAATCCCTGCATTACAGAACTACATAGATAGCGTAGTTTGAGATATCTTCCTGATAGATATTATAAGGGTTGATATATCTCATTCGAGGTATCTTGCTAGCGAGGGTTGACGAAAGAGTTTTTTGTTAGAGAGGGTTAACTCACGGCTTGTCCATACCCATGGCATAGTATTGAAACCCTTCCAACTGAGGTTACAGGTTGGACTCCAATTAGTTCTGAGAGGGACATGTCGATTAGATAATTACCAACCATAGTCTCAGTTTCAGTCTCAATCTCAAAATAGAACTCAGTTCAGTTCTACAAATCCAGGACTATTAGATAGTCCCTCAGCTCAGTACGAAACTCAATATAGTTCCACAGAATCAGGACTATTAGTTACAATCATTTAACTATCAGAAATACAACATCAGTAAACTCAGACATTAGTAAATCAGTATTCAGATTCAGTATCCAGTATTATCACGATCTCAGTTAAACTATACGTATTCGTGCACGTACTCTTATTCAGTCATACTCATGTTATTCAATTATTATTGTTCGTGCATATGAACCTATGCATTTAGCCTACCTCACTGAGCATACCAGTATATTCAAAGTACTGACGTATGCTTTTCTTTTGCGCTATGATGTCTTATATAATAGGTTCAGACACACGGGCTCCAGAGCACCCTTAGCAATTCAGATTTTCAGCAGTCGGAGTAATGGTGAGTCCTCATAGTTCGAGGACATGGTTGTTTTCAGTATTTCAGTATTATTTTCAGTAGTTGGAGTTAGTTAGGGACTTGTCTCATCAACTCCAAAGTTTAGAGGCTTTTCAGACTAGAGTATTTTTAGATAGTTGTTCAGTTTTTGGTATTGATGTTCAGTTTTGGTATTGTGATACCATATTCAGTAATATTTATTGTATTTAACCTTATGGAAAGTTTCTACCTATTTTTTTATATTTACAGTATTATTATTATTCAGTTGTTACAGTAGGTACCAGTTATGGGTTAGCTTGTGGTCCTTTGGGATTATGAGCATCGTGTAGCATCCGGGGTATAGACTCGGGCCGTTACAAACTTAGTATCAGAGACAGTCTCAACAGTGTCCTATGAAGTATGAAAGCCACATCTAGTAGAGTCTTGTGCATGGGTGTATTGCACACCACACTTATGGGTAGGAGGCTACGAGGTATTTTAGGAATAATTTCCCTTCTTTTGATATTCATGTCGTGCGAGTAAGTATGAGCTCAAGTTAAACTCTTAGTCTAATTAATCTCTTCCTTATGCTTCCAGAACATTACTTTTAGAGAAGTTAACGAAAGAAGTAATGAAAACCAGTCAGCCCCTCCGCCCATTCAGGCAGATCCCCTGAATAAGCATACTTTTCACGCTGAATTTAGAGCTGCCTTCACCACCTTAGCTCATTCAGTAGTTGCTCAGAATAATCAGCCGGTTGTTATCCTATATTGTCTTATGTCTCATGCTCTACAGGATGGGGAGGAGAGGCATAGGAAAAAGGGGAGAAAGAATAAGAGGGCTGGAATATCAAGGCCAAAAAGTGCCTGAACAAACCCCCTTTTCCAGAAATATGGAAAAAACTATGAGGGTATCTGCAAAGCTGGCAGCGACGTATGTTTCGAATGTGGCACTCCAGGCCACAGGGTCAAATATTGTCCTCAGTCAAGTTCTCAGGGTCAGTTTAATCATCCCTTAGCTTAGTCCGATCGCCCGAATCAGCGGGGTGCCTCAACGCCCAAACAGGCTCTATGTACTCCAGTCCAGACAAGATCAGAAAATTTCTCCTAATGTGGTCACTGGTATGTTACAAGTTTATCATTTTCATGTTTATGATTTGCTAGATCCAGGAGCTTATTTGTCCTTTGTTACTCCTTATATAGCTGTCGATTTCGGAGTCAGTCCCAAAATTCTAGCAGAGCCTTTCTCTGTTTCTACCCCAGAGAGTAAATCCATCATAGCCAGGTGGGTATACAGGAGCTGTCTGATTATGGTATCTCAAAAAGTCACTTCAGCAGACTTAGTCGAATTAGAGATGACTGATTTTGATGTCATTCTCGATATGGATTGGCTTCATTCCTACTATGCCTCAGTCAACTACAGAAAAAGAATTGTCCAGTTTTAATTTCTGAATGAACCCGTCCTAGAGTTGAGGGGTAGTACTTTAGCACTTAGGGGTCAGCTTATTTCTTACCTTCGGGCTAGAAAAATGATGTCTAAGGGATGTGTCTACCATCTCGTTCGAGTCCAGGACTCTAGTTTAGAATTCCCTAATCTTGAATCAGTCCCAGTAGCTTGTGAATTTCTAGATGTGTTTTTCGAAGATCTTCCCGGAGTTTCTCCCAAAAGGGAAATTAACTTTGGAATCGATCATCTCCCAGATACTCAGCCCATATCTATTCCGACATACAGAATGACACCTGCAGAACTCAAAGAATTAAAAGAGCAGCTAAAAGATCTCCTATATAAGGGATTTATCAAACCCAGTATGTACCCATGGGGCGCGGAAGTTTTATTCATGCGTAAGATAGACGGTTCTCTCAGGATATGTATAGACTACCATCAACTAAATAAAGTCATGGTCAAGAACAAGTATCCACTTTCCAAAATCAATGACTTGTTTGACTAACTTCAGGGTGTCAGTTACTTCTCTAAGATAGACCTCAAATCAAACTATCATCAGCTCAGGGTCAGGGAAGGTGACATCCTGAAGACAGCCTTCAGAACTTGGTATTCACTTCAAATTCTCAGTTATGTCCATTGGTCTTACCAATGCCCCAGAAGCTTTCATGGACTTGATAAAATATGTGTTCAAGCAGTACTTGGACACGTTTGTCATAGTCTATATAGATGACACTCCTATCTATTCCCGTAATGAGGAGAAACCCGCTGATAACCTCAAACTCGTACTTTAGACTCTCAAAAACCATCAGTTATCATGATATCCATTCATTTCTAACATGTCAGATCCATGATCATAGCCCACACTCGTGTACATTAGCAATCATGCATGCTTACAGTTCCTAGTATAAGTAGTTCCAGTTCACCCAGTGTTACGAATCATATTTCATGAATACAGAAACTCCAGACTCAGGTCATGACTCAAATATCCATGTCATACTATACAGTACGCTCATTTCCCATGACCCATGCTACACTTCTACCGATCAAATATATTCAGATTTTGTCATGCATATCCTCAATTTAGATATTTTGATAAATCCATGGTGTTAATATTCTATTCCTCAGACCTCAGTTAAGTGTCGAGTTTGGTATAGTATTCATGCATACCTCGGATCCTTATGTTTTAACCCTTCAGTGGACTCTTCTTACAAAATAATGTAGTGATGAACAGTTGCTTAAAAGGGAGAGAGTAAATGTTTCATGTTAAGAAAATATTATTGCATGCCAGTTTTATACGAGGCTGTAGTTATAAAGATAGGCTTGAATGTTATGTTGATGTGTAAGTGGCTAAATACATTTTAGAGATTTGAGTAGGCTTGAACATAGTGGGAGAATTCAGTCTAGATCAGACCTTAGTAGGTAGAGTTATCAAAACCCAGTATTCAGTTCCAGTACAGACTCAGTTACAGTCTTAGTTACAGTCTTGGTCCCAGTCCCAGTCCCAGTCCAGTAATCAGATCAGTAACTCAGTTCAGTTTTAAATTTGCATGACCATAGCGTACAATTATCAGTTATTCAGTTATCAATATTTCAGCACCTCAGTTTACAGACTATTTCAGAGTTATGTTATACGTTTTGTCTTGTCTTCTCAAATTGTATAGTTTTTGAGAATTCATGCTCAGTTATCCCATGTTACTTAGTCAGTCCCTACTGCATATACATGATACTATGCAGTTTCAGTCCAAACTAAGTACAGTTCAATCCTACATGACCAACATTCAGCTATCGGCCACTCAGTTAACCAGATAAGTTAGTACATTTATGCGTTTGTGCTTAGTGCCCATGTGAATATTTTTAGTATCCTCAAGTGAAATGCATACAGTGTTGAAGTAGAAATTCCAGTTGTTGGAATAGTTGAGAAACATGGCTAAGATTGCAAACTAGCAGTTACAGTGCATAAGGCTTAGTAACTCTATCTAAGATGACGTTTCGTAGGCCTTGCTCCAAATTACAGAATTGCAGCCACGTGGTGATTTTTTATTCAGATGTCTTATTTAGACCACGTCAAGATTTCCCTACTCCCTAAAGCCACTAGAACTCTATAGAAAGAGTGTCAAAGAATGGCTTCAGTCGAATATAAGTTGTCAGCATAAGTTAGTCCGCAAAATCAGTAATTCAGTTTAGCAGTTAGGTGGACAATGTTCGGATGGTTGGGTCTCCCACTCTCCATCAAGTCGAACTATCCGAAGTCTTATAAATGTAACTATTCCAAGATCGAGCATCCATGTGATTGCGAGTTAGGCTCAGTTCAGGTATCATGCCTCAGTTTTAGATCCCCGATATGTAGTCACAATTCAATTTGTAGGTGTTTTATCCATCACCTCAGTTTTTCCTAACTATCTCAGCCAAGTCAGCATTCTTTAGGGTATATAATGTCCCAAGAGGTAGATACACTATAATCCCCGATCTTTTATGACCTAAACCCTCTATCTTCTCTTTATCTAACGAATCTAGTTTGGAGTAGTGGATACTCATAGGTGGACCCACAAGTTCCAATATCATCCATAAGCTAGGTATTTAGGGTCTCAATTGCATTCATGATATTCAGTTCCTATATTATGTTTCAGGATCAGTTATGTTCTCATGTTCCCATCATGCATATTCAGTAAATGATCTTGAGTTGGAGATCAGTGATTGTGTATTCTTAAAAATCTCTCCTATAAAAGGAGTGAATAGGTTTGGCAAGAAGGGGAAACTCAGTCCTCGATATGTTGGTCCTTACCGATTTCTCAGCTATTTTAGAAAGGTAGCTTATGAGCTTGAGTTGCCTTTAAATCTATCTTTAATTCATCTAGTGTTTCACGTCTCCTTGCTAAAGAAATGCATAGGTGATCCATCAGCCGTAGTCCTCGTAGAGAGCATAGATGTTCAGAACAACCTTTCTTATTAAGAGATTTTAATCAAAATCCTTGATTATCAGATTCGCAGACTGAGGAACAAAGAAGTCCCTCTAGTCAAAGTTTTTTAGCGAAATCAGTCCATTGGGGGAGTTACTTGGGAAGCAGAAGCAAATATGCGAACCAAGTATCCTCACCTCTTCTCTGTAAACTCAGACTCAGTTCAAGGTAACAGTTCCTCTAGCTTTATTCAGTTTTATGCTCAGATATAGCTACCAACTTTGTACCAGTTACCATTGCATATTCAGTCATGTGTTCATGAGTCAGTTCAGTCATGTATTCATGCATCAGATATGCATGTTCAGTATAAGAAACTCAGCTTATCAATAATCCCATTCATGCATTAATGAATTAACTCAGCCATGTACTCATACATCAGATATGTATGTTCAGTATAAAATTCAGTATGATAGAAATGTCAGTCATATAATCATGTTTTGGATGTTCATGTCCAGTAAGTTAGTTCAGTCTACCAGTATTCTCAGCTTAGTAAGTCTCATTCGAGGACAAATGTTCCCAAGGAGGAGATATTGTAAGACCCCACAAAATTCTTAGCTCAATTCAATCCTTTAAGCTTATTGAAGAGGGTCCCAGACTTAGAAAATTCTAGCTAAATATTCAGACTAGTGTTATTTTAGCCTTCAAAAGTTGGAAATCTTGTTTTGCAACCTTTACGCCCATTATATGTTGATATTTAAGCTAGTTCATGATCAGGAAGGTCAATAGGTGTTTTCGGACAAGTTTCAGATTTTTTGGACCTCGTTTAGACCATGTTAGAGTGACCAAAATAGTAAGTCGATGCGATATCAACGCGTCGTGTCATCAATCACGTTGATAGATAAATTTTTCCTCAGCTCAATGCAAATTTTAGTGACTCAATGCGGTACGTTGGACATTGCATTGATGCCAACGATGCAACACATCAGTCTGCGCGTCGATAACACAGTTTTCAGTCATTAAAAGGCCGCATCCTCAGGGTTAATTAAGTCTTTTCCCATGCCCTTCAACCCCCATAATACGAAATTTAGCACTCTTTTAGCCAGTTATACTCATTTTTTCACAAATTGCTCAAGAACAAAACCTTAGGTGAATTAAATTCAAATTCAAGACTTCAGATTCCACCGTTAATTCTCAAGAACTCACCATCAATCTCTCAGAATTCAGGCACTAAGGTATGTAAAGTGTTCATCCAAGGGTCTCTTCTATCCTTTGAGTCCAAGAAACTATTTTTAAACTTCAAGTATAAGAATTTCATGAATTCCATGTTGGGTTTGATAATATCCATGTTTATAAAGATTAATTGGGTTTCAAATCCATGTTACATGATAAATTTCATGTGGGGTTAATTGATTTATATGTGTTATCATGTGAAATCATGCTAAAGCCTTCAAATTGTGAATTAAATATTTGGAGTGGTGTGCTCACATGTTGATTTGTATTATGTGCATATTTTATCCCTCTCAAGTGATTGATTAATTAAGCATGTGAGTTGAATAGTGGAATTATATCATGTTAGCATGTATTCAAGTCCATGCCATACAAGTGTTTGTTAAAATGCCCCACTGAATGAATGATGAACAAGTACTCGGTTTACATATTTCAAGTTTAGACCATGTCTCTTAATTTATGCTATCAGGTCCTGGGGGTACTTGTACCCGATAATTTAGTTGTTTTCCTAGAGCCATGGTCAGTCATATAATAGTACTAGTCACGTCACGATCAGTAGTACTCTCAGTCAGTCACAAAACTCAGGAAAAAACTAAGTAGACTCAATACTAGTACGGTCTAGTTCAGTACTCAGCCCCGACCTTACTAAACTCAGTCAGCTAACAAAATTCAGTAGTATTCCATCATTCAACGAAATTCAGTGAATCCAGTTCAGTTTAGTTAAACTGTAATATCAATAACAGTACCGTCCAGCCAAGTACAGACTAAAAATCAGTTCAGTGTCTATTCAGTTGAGAGTAGGATTTAGCACCGAGCGAACTCAGGGTTAGGGGAATTCCTGCCAGTAGAGGGTTTGACCCTTAGTAGTAATCCCTGCATTACAAAACTATGTAGCCAGTGTAGGTTGAGATATCTTTCCGCCAGATATTATGAGGGTTGACGAAAGAGCTTTCTGTTAGAGAGGGATAACTCACAGCTTGTCCTTACCCGTGGCACGATATTGATACCCTTCTAACTGGGTTACAGGTTGGACCCCAATCAGTTTAGAGAGGAGCATGTCGGTTAGATAATTACCTCCCACAGTCTCAGTTTCAGTCTTAGTCTCAGAATAGAACTCAGTCCAGTTCTACAGATCCAAGACTATCAGATATAGTCCGTCAACTCAGTACGGAGCTCAATATAGTTCCACAGAATTAGGACTATTATCTACAGTCATTCAACTATCAGAAATACAGCATTAGTAAACTCAGACATTAGTAAATTAGTATC
The DNA here is from genome assembly GCA_030864225.1 of Capsicum baccatum var. pendulum. Classification (NCBI taxonomy): domain Eukaryota; kingdom Viridiplantae; phylum Streptophyta; class Magnoliopsida; order Solanales; family Solanaceae; genus Capsicum; species Capsicum baccatum. The sequence goes on from CM061552.1 coordinate 78,029,512, forward strand.
CAGTATTATTACGATCTTAGTTACAGTATACGTATTTATGCACGTACTTTTATTCAGTCATACTCATGTTATTCAACTATTATTGTTCATGCATATGAACCATGCATTTCAGCCTACCTCACTGATCATACCAGTATATTCAAAATACTGGAACATGTTTTTCCTTTGCTCTATGATGTCTTATATCATAGGTTTAGATGTACGGGCTCCAGAGCATCCTAAGTAGTTTAAATTTTCAACAGTCAGAGTAGTGGTGAGTCCTCATAGTTTGAGGACATGGTTATTTTCAGAATTTAAGTATTATTTTCAGTATTTGAAGTTAGTTGGGGACTTATCCCATCAACTCCACAGTTCAGACAGTTTAGAGGCTTTTCAGACTAGAGTATTTTCAGACAATTGTTCAGTTTTCAGTATTGATGTCCAGTTTTGATATTGTGATACCATATTCAGTAATATTTATAGTATTGAACCTTATGGCAAGTTTCCACCTATTTCTGTATATTTACAGTAGTATTACTATTCAGTTTTTACAGCAGGTACCAATCATGGGTTAGCTTGTGGTCTTTCGGGATTATGAACACCGTGTAGTATTCGGGGTACAGACTCGAGGCATTACAATTGTCTATATTATTTAATACACATTATATTTACATTTAGAAACATTGATTTATTTTTGTTCTCTTTTTAATAAACCTAAGTTTGGTCGGGAACCACATTTGTGGATTCTGAAGGGTGCCTAACCCCTTTCCTTCGGAATAAATTTGAACTCTTACCTAGAATTCAAGTTGTTTCGTAGATTAAATAAAGTCATATTTGATTAACAAATAAATAGGTTTCCTATTTTTTCATAAAATTAGGTGGCGACTCTGTATAAAATTAATTCTTTTAGAGTCCACAATGTTGTACTTGTTTTGCCCTTAGGTAAAAATCGAATATGACAAGTCCCATCAGAAAAATTGTTTTGTTAATTCAGTGGCCAATAACACGTTCACATTTCTCTATTTTGGTTGTTTTTAGTCTCATATGTATGATATGCATGGTTTCATGGCACATTCAATGCTTAAAACAAGGAAATTATGTAATTACTTAAGTATTTTTGTTAGATAGGATGTGCTTTTGTTGTGGTTTTACAGAAAAATAGAGTTCTGAGAAGAGAAGGAGCAAAAAATAATGAAGAGTAGCAGGAAGGCTACCTACGATCCCTACCTATAGCTTGTAGGTAGTACCTATGAGCCCGTAGGTGGCCCACGTAGGATGTCTTGAAAGTTCTTCAAGTTGATGATTATTTTTAATTCCTGCGGACCCTACCTACAAGGTGTAGGTACTACCTATGGGTCTGTGGGTACCCCTCATAGGCAGGGGTTCTGAAGCCTGAAGATTCCTTTTATTCCTACGAACCTACTTATGCCTTGTAGATAATACCTATGACCCATAAGTGCGGTCGTAGGTTGGTGCCAACTCAATTTTCCTATTTTATTTAGGATAGGTTTTCTGATGTAACTATAAATACCCATTGAATGTTTCATTATTATATTTTTTTGGTAAACAGGTAACTTCCATTCATCCAAATTGCTTTACAAACCAACCGGACACATTTTGACTCAGTACCAGCTCTCACTATACTATTACAGTGATCAAAACTACTCAATTTTAGCTACATGCAACTTTTACATAGGATAACCAACTAGTTTTTCTAAATAACATTTTCATTTTCTTTGTATTTTTCGTGCAGCAGGAATTGGATAGCAATACTTCTTTCTTTTTGTGTTATGGCCATTCTTTGATCTGTAAATCATCTTGCATGTCTTTCAGCCCAAATATGTTAAGCTACCGCAGAGAAATAGAATCTAAGTATGCCAGCTCTTGGGCATATATTTTACCAGCCTTTATATCTCTTGATGCCAATCTACTGTACTCTTCTGATAACCCAACCACATCAAAGTCGAACTCCAAAGACTCTGAGAATAACTAAGTTGAATAATAAGTGATCGAAGCTTTCCTCTTGAAAAGAGCTACATAAAACAGTCTTTTTGCACTATTATTCCCCACTTACTCACTCTATCCACAGTAGATAATCTGTTATGAAATGCCAATCAGAGAATAAAGTGATGTCTGGGTATCAACCCTTTCACCATGGCCACTCTATTCCAACTAACCTTAGAGTATTAAGGCCTCATGCTATGGTAGGCTTTTTTAATGCTAAAACCTATCTGATCAGTTATTAGTTGCAGCTCAGCCTGTACACTTACAGTACTAGATAGCTAACCTCTTGCATCAAATACCTTCTTAAGAATCCAACTATCTTACTTTAGAGTGCTTATTATATCAATATTCTGCCTCTTTATATAGTATGTATGCACCCAACGAATCCATAGCTTGCCCTATTTTTTTTCCACAGCCCATAGTAGTTTATAGATTGTAGCTCTATTTCAGGACTTCACATCTATAACATTAAGGCCCCCTGCAATTTTAGGTTGATAGATTTTTTCCTAAGCAACTAAAGCTTTCCTAGAACAATTATTACTTTCTGTCCATAAAAAAGTTCTACAAACAGTGTTGACCTTCTTGGGCAATAAGAAAATTTATGCCCAATAAGTATGCATCTCAAATAAAACACTCTTCACCAGTTGCAATCTACCACTATAAGCCAATAATTTGAAAGACCAACACTTAATTCTGGAAATCATCCTCTCCATAGGAGGCATACATTGAGAGATGGAGAGCTTTCTTATAGAAAGAGAAATATCTAATTACTTAAGAGGAAGATCACCTGGTATTAGTTTCAAGTCCCTTAACATCTAGTTTTTAAAATCTGATGAAACCCCAACAATATACAATGAAATTTTCTCCATGTTTGCTTATAGGAGAGAGACAACTGAGAAGTGGTTAAGTAAATCAAATAATAGCTTGATAGAGATTTCAATATCCCTATAACTCATGAGTAGGTAATCGAAAAAACAAATATGGATAATTCCCAACTTGTTGCATCTAGGATAATAGTTAAATTGGGGGGTTAAACGTGAGCTGCTGCAATGTTCTATGCAAATATTCCATAGCTAACACAAATAATAAAGAAGACATGGGGTCCCTTCTAAGTCCTTTTTCGCTTGAAATATTGGATTTAGTCCACCATTAATTAACAGTGAATATTTTACTATAGTTACAGATTCCATGATCAATTGGACAAATTGAGTAGGTAGGCCAAATTCCAGTAGCACTATCTTTAGGAAAGGCTACTCCATTGGGTCATATGCCTTCCTTATATCCACCTTAATGGTATATCTTGGTGATACTCCCATTTGTGAATATTCTTTCACTATTTCATGTGCAACCACCACATTATCAAGTATGTTCCTACAACATATAAAGACTGATTGTGATGGACTAACTATATAATGCACCACAGACTTCAATTTACTTGTTAAAATCTTTAAAATCAATTTATACATTATAGCAGGCAATAGGACTGTATTCTTTGACATAGAAAGGATTTTGTACCTTTTGGAATCAGTGTCACAGTAGTGTTATTTACCCATTTCAATAATTTACCAGACTTAAAAAATTGTAAAATACCTTATGTTACCTCTGAGCCCACAATATCCTTGTGGTTTTTAAAGAATTCTGCATTAAATCTATCTAATCCATGACTTTTATCAACAGGTAAATTTTTAATTTCTAGGAGCACATTTGTTGCAGTCATAGGTTTTAGGAGGTGTTTTTCTTGCTCCATATTCAAACAAGGATCATCCCTACTAATAGTGATGTCTAATCCTAGTAGTGTTTCAGCTGCTTGGCCAGTAATGCTATAAAAAATTTCAAAATTCTTGTTGGATGAGTTGAGAATCTGTCAGCTTTATTCCTTGGTTTGTATTAATAGAAGAAATCTCATTTCTAGCTTGTCTAGCCTTCAGGTGTGCAAAAAAATACTTAGAATTCCTATCCCCATGTTGAATCCAAATTGCTCTTGATTTTTGTTTCAATACTCTTTCATGTATTGTCTCTCAGCATTCTAAATTCTACAATATTAGTCTCTTCCCAGAAATGAAAGTTTAGTTAAACAAGTCTTTCTATCTCTTCTTGAATTTCATTCAACTTGGTTCTGTACATGTCCAACCTCTTATCTATAGATGTCATTTCCTTTTGTAACTTCTTTTATTAATGAGCAATTTATGATATTTTTTTGCATATAATGATCATCTTAAAGCCTGTAACCGGTTGTTGCCATATAGTTCTTGTCATTTCTTTGAAATTATCCTACTGCGTCACTACATTCAACAATCTAAAATTCCTTTTCAACTGGAGAGTAGTCTGGTCAGTACAAAGCACTATATGTGTATGGTCAGAACACCCAAAGTCTTTAAACTAGGCGTCAATGTGATTAGACTGCAAAAACTAGGAGGGATTGCCAAGTGCCCAGTCAATATGACTATAGATTTTCGCCTGTCCATCTCTATTATTATACCAAGGATACCTATGACCTTTACTATGTAAAGGTTCCACTCCAATATCATCCACACATTGTTGAAAATCATCAAGCTCTTATGCCACAATTGGATTATCATTTAATCTATCCTCATGAGATAAAATGGCATTGAAATCACCCAACACCAGCCAAGGATTCTCGCATCCTCTCCTTAGTGTCTCAAGTGATCCCATAAGGGTATTCTTTCAGCAAATGTATTAAGACCATAAACAAAATTCATCCAACATGTAAAAGTGGAGTTCTTATCTTGAACTTCACAATGCACTAATTGTGCAGAGGTGTCCAAAATAGCTACATCCACACTTACATACTTCCAGCACACCCTTATTCTTCTATTTACTACAGTGGGATAATCAACAAACACCCTTCATTCTTGCCCAAACATATTTTAAATTTTCTTTGCATTAGTAGCCTGAAATTTAGTCTCCAAACATCCAATAATATCTACTTTATGTTGTATTAAGAAGGATCTAAGATCCTTCTACTTAAAGGGCTTATTAATCCCTCTTATATTCCAAGAGCCAAATATCATTGGCCCACTACAAGGTCAGGTGCTTTAGCCCTGTCAGCAGATGTTGGTGTCTTCCCCTCCATCCCTAGCTTGGGATGTGATAACAAATAATTCTTCATGATAGTTGTGTTCCTTTGATTCAGCTGGTAGGATTTTTATAGGGTAGGAAAAGGTTCTTGTTCTTCATTTACCTGAATATCTTTACCCTTATGCACTTGACCAACAACCTCAGTTCTAGAAAGCCATTTAGGAATTAACTTCCTTTTTTAAGCTTTTGTGTCTAGGTATAGGTTTTTGTGATTCAGTAGCCACATTTGAATCTTGAGAATTACCTATTGTGTGCCCTATGTGCATACAGTCTTGGCATAAATCTGGAGCCTATTAAAACTCTATCGCTTGCGTATGTATAGTACCATCCTACTTCTAAATATACATCTCCTCTAGGAGAACTTGGATAATATAAACCTTAATAAAAACACGAGCATATGACATTCGTTCTACCTACGTAATTAATCGATTAGTACATATAGGTTTCCCAATAAAACTAACAATTATACTAAGATTTCCTCCACCTACTAATAAACAGGCAAACTAGAAAATATCACCCATAGTGGAATAAATCGTATTATCTCATCTTTAAATAAAAAATCCTTCTCTTAATTTTGTAGCACCATAGGGCGATTGTTGTAAGTATAGGGTCCATTTTGCAGAATCTCATCCTTGTCAGCTTTATTTTCAAATAAGAACACAAAATAGCCTTCATTATGTAATGATACAAGAATAATCACGGATATGGACTTATGAGAGTGTGTGTTGGACTCGAGCCTCGGTGTGTGCAATTGAAGTGTAAGAGAGGCCCAAAATGCACCAAAATAAGTCCATAACTTACACTTGATGGGCGCCCACTCTTTGAAGGGCCTTTTGGTCATTTTAACTTATATTTTGTAATAGCTATAAAAGGAACATTGTATGGCTTTTAGACTTAGTTTTTGTTGAATATTGAAGTTGTAAACACTTAGAAAGAAAAGTCCTCTCTCCTTTAGAAGGCTTGGCCAAAACTAGGGCAAGATCTAGTGTGGAATCACTAGTGATTGTATTTTGCTTGGAACCGTAGATGCTAGAGAGGTGGAATCCGATATTGTGTCACATAAGAGATAGTTGAATCATTGTGTGTGGTATTAAGGGTCCAAGAGTGGAATAGGCTCTTGGGTTCGTAAGATTATACCTTTGTGTAGTCTATCTATCTATCCTTTTTCTTATTGTAAATCTTGTTAGTGTTTGTTCTAGTTCTTGTAATCCATATCTTGTTGCTCTTATTATAACATTGTGGTTGTTCATCTTGTCCGCATATTGTTGTTGATAATAATAGTTTGAAAGACTGTTTTGGTGTTAAAACACACCCTTCATCTTGTTTGAACTTGGCCGCCCCTTGTTGAACCTTGTTGTTGTGTTTTTTTCACTTTGGTCGTGTGTTGTTAGTGTTGTTCTAAGCTTGGACTTGTATTATTGTTGAGTATTGGTGGCCTAAGGACAATCTTGTTGAAGTTTTTATAGTCTTGGACGTGTGAAACATTGTTGTAGTGGAATTGGTCGTGTGGTTATGTTGTGGATCTTGGTGATTATTGTTGAATTTTCTTGGTGATTGTTGAAGTGTTTTTGATGTTTTTCCTAACCTTCATACCTTTCTAAAATAAAGTGAAATTTAGATTCAAAAAGAAAAAGAAAAAGGTGTGAGAACTTTGTTAGTCTCGAAGGATCATCACTCACCAACTAGTTAATCATATCTCAACCAATAAGGAGAAGAATGGTCTGTATATTCCACCGAAGAACCGTGATGCTGACTCGAGGATGGAAGCATTGCTTGATAAGATAGTTAAGGATTAAGAGAGCCAAGAGAGTTGCCTTAAGGAGATTAAGGCAGATATATCAAGGATGATCTAGAAACTAGAATCGCATGCTGCCGCGATTAAACAACTTGAGCAGCATTTTGGTCAGATAATAGTTATATTGAATCAGTGTCAACCAAGCACTCTTTCAAGCAATAACAGTCAGAACCCAAAGAACAATAGTCATTGCCTAGCTATCAACGCTCAGAGTGGTAAGGCTACTATGGATCCACTGATATAATAACGCATCCAAACTTAAAACTAAGAAGTTGACGACTAATGGTGAGATGTCATAAAAATTGAAGGGTGTAACAAGATGATAATGATAAAGGTATGGATAAGGATGTTAAACCAGTCTTGAATCTTATTCCATGAACTCCCCCATCTTTTCCTCAGAGGTTGAATAAAGCAAAAGATGGGAAATATAAAAAATTTATGTCGATGTTGAAGGAATTGTATGTGAATATCCCTATTGGGGAAGCTTTAGAGAAAATGACCAATTATGTAAAGTTCATGAAGGATTTAGTGACTAAGAATCATTGAGTTTTGAGGCTGGTGATATATGGACCATTGCAGTTCTATTTCTTCTCGATCTTTGGTTGAGAAGAAGGAGGATCCCAGAGCTTTTACTATTCCTTTCACTCTTGGGTCCTTAAATATTTCCTGAGCATTATGTGACTTGGGAACTAGTAATAATCACATGCCCCTAGTTGTATACAAGCTGTTAGGATTAGGGTCTCTTCAGTCGACCTTTAGGAGACTATTGATAGTTGATTGTACTGTGAAAAATTAGGTTGGTATATTGTGTGATATGTTGGCGAAGGTAGCTTCTTTTATAGTCCTAGATGACTTTTTGTATTCTTGATTGTGAGGTGGATTTTGACATCCCAATCATTTTGGAGAGACCTTTAGGAGACTATTGATAGTCGATCATACTATGAAGAAGTCAGTTGGTATATTGTGTGATGTGTTGGTGAAGGCAACTTCATTTATATACCCAGATGAATTTAAGATTCTTGATTATGAGGTGAATTTTGACGTCCCAATCATCTTGGGAGAGCCCTTCCTATCCACGAGTAAGGCATTGGTTGACATGGATATGGGATAAATAAAATTAGGCTCAACGATGATAAGTTACTTTCAATGTGTGTCAATCAATGAGCTAGCCAAAATACATTAGGGTAGTGTATGTGATACACAGTGTAGATGAAGATGCATTGATTTCACCCATTGAGGACATATTTGGTGCACAGGTAGTTGCGACAGTAAACATAAATTTTTATAGCGATGGTATCAATGTGTATGATGATATGGTGAGTGAACTTGTTGGTAGAGGTTCTTATTGTTATGCACCAAATAAGTTAGATCTTTATTTGATCAATAGAGAAACCCTACCAGCTCGACCATCTATTGAGGAGCCACCGATCTTGGAATTGAAAGCCCTCCTCTCTCATTTGTGATACACATTCTTGGGGGCCAACAATAACTTATTGATTATCATTACTATAGATTTGTGGATACATAGGTTGAGGCCTTAATTTAGAAATTACAGAAGTTTGAAAGGTCCATTGGTTGGACTATTGTAGATATTGTCTAGAGTCCACTCAAAATTTTCACTCACAAGATTCATGTTGAACCGGAGTGTATACCGAGCATGAGCATCAATATTGTTTAAATCCACTTTTGCAAGAGGTGGTGAAAAAAAATTATTAAGTGGTTAGATTCAGGTATGGTTTACCCTATTTCCAATAAAACATGTCTCCAACCATCAATAAAACCTTATCATATAAAAGAGACTACCTCTATGAAGTAGATGTGTTATCACAAGAACAAGATTTTTCTTCCACATATCTACCTCTACGAAACCCATATTCTGCCTTTGTTTAAAAAGAGTGTAATCCATAGATATAGATTGACTCTTTGAACCATGAAAGTCCAAAAGGAATTAAGAAATACTTTGTTGTGACAACACTTGACCAGCATATCATTACGACTCCAACTGAACAATTTCTCACTCTACATATGCCAAAGGATTTTCCATAGTAGTGGAAAATTCATGGCTATACCCATATTTGTTTTGGTACTATTAAAGTTATGCTGACTCATTAGGAGAGAAAAGGACAACCAATAAAAGTGCGTCTTTCCCTCCTTGATACGAGATTCAGCAAGTACCAACATGTAAATATAATACCCCAGAAAATTTTTTCGTTGAAATTTTGTGCGTAAACGTGTCGGGATCCTATCTTAGAGAATGATTTATAATTCTTCTGTATGTCATTTCTTGGATTTAGACCCATCATTTCATAGATCATTGAATAAGCTTTTCAAAGATATGTGGATGACCCAAAATGGACACTCGACCCATGAGTTACGATCATTCCGATCAAACTACGACCATTCCGATTGAACTGTGAATGGTAAAATGTGCAGGAAAAAATAACTGCAGCCAGGCGATTTTTTTGGTCAACTTCAAATGATCATAACTCATTGTACATAATGATCTGGGTGAGCTACCATATATCAACGGAAAGCTCTGCGAGTCCTCTTTCCAATGAAATTGGTCTCATTCAATTTGGATATTGGAGTAAAACGTTATGGTCTATATACTTCAGCCTATCAAAACAGTCCCCCATGGACAGATTCGGGTTTTATTTGTTTCTTAGGGGCATTTTGGTCTTTCACCACTCTTTTAAACCTCTATAAATACCCCATTCAGCTGATAACTTGTATTATATATATATATATATATATATATATATATATATATATATATATATATATATATATATATATATATATATATATATATATATATATATATATATATATATATATATATATATATATCAAGTTAGGGTTAGGCTTTTGAATTGGGGAAAATTAATTGGAGGCTTTGATTTAAGAATTCCTTCCGTCAATCTTTTCTGGCTACGGAGTCTAAGGTATGCAAGTGTTTATCTATGGGCTCCTTTCGTCCATAGAGCCCACAAATCCTTTTTCAAAGGCTTAAGATACATGTATATATATGATTATACATTCTAAATTTTCATTGTGTGTGTATATATATATATATATATATCAAGTTAGGGTTAGGCTTTTGAATTGGGGAAAATTAATTGGAGGCTTTGATTTAAGAATTTCTTCCGTCAATCTTTTCCGGCTACGGAGTCTAAGGTATGCAAGTGTTTATCTATGGGCTCCTTTCGTCCATAGAGCCCACAAATCCTTTTTCAAAGGCTTAAGATACATGTATATATATGATTATACTTTCTAAATTTTCATTGTGTATGTGTGTAGTATTTGTGTGATGGTTGGTGATTATGTTGTTAAAGTTGATGATATCCAAGAAGGGATCTTTGTATGTTTGTGGAAACTATGGTGGTGTGTGATGTATAAATATATGAAATGGGTGATTGAATTCTTGTAATCTTGATGAATCCACCTATGCCTAAGAAGTGCATGTAAGGTGTTTGTGATAATACCTAAGATACTAGAGATTTTATTTTTATAACATAATAGGTCCAAAATTAATTGATTATGAATATATGATGATTTAAATTGTTAAGCCTTGATTTATACTAGTATTCCATTATTTCCTTGTTATGACTTGATAATTGTTATTGGGAATTATATATCCCTACTATTGATTGATATGTCAAATATTTTCTAAATGTGAGTTGGATTGTGAATTGAGAAATGTGGATATTGAAGTTGAAGGATGATGGTGTTGTGGTGCATGAAATTGAGCATTAAATCTATGCCCTAAATGGTGCATGTAAGGTGATTGCTAAAATGCCTATGTAAAGAAGAATTAAGTATTTGACATGTTTGTTATCCAAATTATGATTTCAAGCCATATCCATATGCTTAACTTATGTCTACCATATATTTGACAAAATATTTAAGAGAATAGGAAACTATGCATTGTGGTTCATTAGGTCTTAAAAGATAAATTCATGCTTTGTTCCTATGGATAGTTGATTTCCTTGAATTTGTGGTGCGTTGTGGGTGTATGATGGAATGCCATGATGAATTATTGAGGTAACTATGATGTTTGTGCGTAGTATTTGTTGTGGACCAAAGCATGCTCCCCACGTGTTCGATTGGATGCTTATTTGAAGAAATCAGGCCATTTGATTTGCTAAGTGTGAAGTCCTCAATTATGTGTTGTGTATGGTGGCCTATGGGCATATTGTGTATGAGTTATCTATCTTGTGTTACTTTATGCTATTGTGGTTGGGGGTACGTATGCTCGAAATAGTCTGCTGGTCTAGAGCTGAGTCATTTTCACGATAATCTCAATCGAGCGATGAACAATGAACTCCCGGTAAGTTTTAAAACTTGGGGAAAACTCAGTAATCTCAGAAATCATTCTTTATCGAATACTCGGGTCATAAAGCTCTGAAATCTTACATATCAATTCACTCCGTTACAGACCTCTTTACATTTTGTGATATAGTAAGCTTATCTTAAAAGTAAGTGGCATTTAGAAATACTCCGTCAGAGAACGGAATCAAGCAAACTCTGTTATATTGATAAAGTATCATAATGTGAGGACAGATTCAATTCAGTTGAGTACAGTTAAGAACCGGCTAAGTGTCTTTCAATTGGGAGTAGGATTCAGCACCGAGCGAGCTAAGGATGGGAACATTCCTGCGAGTAGAGGGTTTGATTCCTAGTAGCAATCCTTATGCTCCAGAACTACATCGCCAGCGTAGGTTGAGACATCTATCCTGCGAGTAGAGGGTTAGATGAGGTGGTTGTCCTGTGAGTAGAGGGTCCCACCATTCTTGTTTGAGGTCCTGATAGTAGAGGGTCCTATGCAGTTGTCTTTACAGGTGACGCGGTATTGACACCCTTCCAGCTAGGGTATAGGTTGGATCCCACCTGTGGTAAGTGGGGCATGTCGGTTAAATGATCACTCCCACAGTTTCAGTAACAGTCTCAGAAAAGAACTCAGTTAATGTGCAGAAGTTGAGGCTGTCAGATACAGGCCTCCCAGTATTGCTATCATTATCATTGAGTAGAGAGACTTCTTGCGAGATGAGGGTTGCTCTCGAACTTAGTTACCCATTATCATTATCATTGAGTATAGAGACTTCCTGCTATATGAGGGTTGATCTCAGATTCAGTTGTTCAGTGTTCCATAGTTGGTGAATTTGAATATCAAATATCAGTAATATCAATTATCCGATTTCTCAGTATGGATAAGTACAGATGTCAGCTCTAGTAGCTTCAGATACTTAGTATCTTACTGTCAGTATTATTATTTTCGGGCGTCAGTGTTCAAAATGTAACATTCGGTGTCATGATGATTTCAGTTGTACTTTATGCATCCATGGGTGTATTGTTGATCAGACATGTTTCAAAATTGGTAACTGGAGAGTTTCTATATATGTTTATTCCAGCGAATACATATTATTCAGATTGTTATGTTTATGCATAAGCCTTATATTTCACCTTACCCTATCCTTGCATACTCGGTACATTCTTTGTACTGACGCATTCGCGCTATGGTATTTTCCCCACCATAGGTTCATAAGAGCGAGATTCAGAGTATATTTAGCTGTCAGATCTTGTAGCAGTGGGTGCATCAGTGAGTCCTCATCATCCGAGGATATTCTATTTCAGTGTTTTGATGATTTTAGTAGATGGAGTTAGTTAGGAAATTGTCCCTTCAACTCCATAGTTCAGACAGTGTAGAGGCTTTTCAGACAGATGTATTGATATTTAGTTTTCAGTACTGTATATTAAGATGTTTGAACCTTATGGCAAGTATTAGCCAGTTTTCGCATGTATTTTAATATATTATGTAGTGAACAGGTACAGATATCATAAAAAGAGTTAGATTGTGGTCCTTCGGGATCATAAGCACTGTGTGGCATTTCGTCTCTCAAGAATCGGGGCATTACAGTAAACTTGGGTATGATGGAGATCACCCTGGGTGTCGGGATAGTGATTGTTACTATTTTCCCTAACTTCAATATGTCCCTCACCGATCCATACCTTATGGAGGCACTAAAAATCCAAGTAAAAATCCTTGAAACTTTGCATATCACCTATACTATTATTCCAGTGCTGCACTACCAGATAGCTTGGCAAGTTCAAAACCATGAGAGGAACCTATCCATGCCATGTGACCATAGATCCTTATTCCTAATCGTGGGTGTCACCAATAGCATAACACATGGCATCCAATTTCCAAGGTAAGTATGCATAGAAGAATTTCTTACAGTTCTTCCCAATTCATGGATGAAAGGTTATGAGAAGTTGAGGATCTTTCCTTACCATTTTTGAACCATTGAACCCATGTCTGCTACTAAACCTAAAAGGATATCTCTCTCTATCCATATGTTTACTTCTGCTGATGCATTCCCAAAAGAAGTAAATCTAGATCCAGCAAAAATCTCATGGTTCCTTGAAGGATCCATGAAAGAAAATGATTGGATACAATAGTTTAATCACGAAGGATGCTATGTACACTAGTTTAAATCTCCTTTCATGAGGTATTGTCCATGGGATATTGACTGTGACTATAAAAGATGTTGTGAGGACTAGCTAAATGATTGTGATGAGGAAGAAGGAAAGTTAGAATGGGCTGAGTATTGGGTATTTAAGAAACCCCATTTCAATAAATCTTGGAGGAGAAAGAGATGAAACACGTATTCCTGGTCTCCTACAGACCCCAAGACTCGCCAGCTCTGCCCACTCCATCCGAAAGCAAAACCTCTAACACTAAACCCAAACCTCAGATATTCATCATGGCTTTCACAAGCTCCAACCCTAAATAATTCTGCCCACCAAACCCACTATTCAAAAAGGATAACTTAACCCAATCTTAAAAAGTACCCCATGTTATCCTACCAGAACGTGCTCAATCATCTACACAATATGCCATACTTATCAAAGCACTATATTAAAGTAAGTTACAGACCATCAAGTTTGAATGATGTATGAGAGGAACCCCATTTATATATTTTATTGACCAATAACAAAAAATGGCCTCACTTGAAGAACAACCCCATCTTCTGAAATATGATGGCACTAAACTACAAAATGCCCAAAAAGTCCACTGTATTTCCACAAACATATACTCCCCGAGGATTAATCCACTCTTTTCCACTTGCCCGCCTCATTCATCCATGCTATTCACTCTAGCTCTACAAGATAAATAGGATTTCCGTATTGCTAAATTTTTATAGATAAAAAAAGATGCCATGGCAGCCCAAAACAAGTTGAGATGGCACAAGACACTAAAGGATAAATATTCTAGAAAGGTTCCATATGATACTGATAAGATGGCCTCAAGATGTTCTTCTCTAATTCATGATCCCATCTTCTAGGGTCTAGATCATATGGCCCTAGATGATGACCAGAAGATCCAAAGTGCAGAAACCCAGAGTAAAAAAGCCACCAAATAAAGACTTGAAGTCCATCAAAAAAATATATTCCCAGTGACAAAAAATTATTTCTAGATGTCTTCTTCGAAGAAGACTTGGTTACATCAGATTAGGTAGTCCTTGAATGTTATATAGCAGAAATTAGAGATTCCCTTCCTCAGCAACCTATCGGTGATGACCCTATTGAGTAGTATCTAAAAGCCAATGATGAATTCCAGGGTTTTGATCCTAAGAAAGAATAAGAATATTTAACCGATACTGATCCTTCAGATGTATTCTTTGAAGTGGATAATAGCTTCCATGCAGATGAATGTATGCAAGATGATAACGATTCATCTGTCGATGCTAAAGAATATGTAAAAGATGCTCTTGAATCTTCAATTGAATCTCCTAAGGAATACTATACACCAATGTTGATGAACCATTCCAGAGAGTCAGAGATCTCAAAGTAGTCGATGAACAAGACGAGATGCCTGATGATTCGGTCCTAGAAAAAGGTTGTAACCAGCTATGATAGTAAGGAAACCCATTGGAAGTGGATTCCACACCTTCACTCTCGATAATGTCAAGGTTTCATATTTGACATCCTAAGACTTTGACTTTAATATCAGCATCCTATAGGGGGTTTTCTATGACAACACATGCACGAAGAGATACGTGCTGAAGCAAATCACCCAAAACAAGCCAGTACTTGATCGGGCATGCAACAGGAACAATCTTGTTACAAATTCCAATTTCCCCTACTCAAGCCATTAAGCAGAATCCCCAAAAAAATTGTGGTTCAAAAGGTTCAAAATACCTAGGCCTCCAGACAACAGGACCAAGATAATCATATAAACCAGGTACTTCAGATGAAGAGGCTCGATGAACTAAAAGAAGAACAATGGCTACTTGTTTGCCAAAACCCTGACCACTTTGCAACAAACTGTCCTCAAGCCCAAAAGTCGAGGGAATCAGTCCATCTCTTTAGAGAAATTACTGACCACATAGGTATCTATCTAAACAAAAAGGACGACCTTAAAATGGTCTTCTTGCTAGAAGAAGAACCGATGAGGCCACCCTCTTCTCCATAGAGGCATACAAAAAATCAGGAGACCTCTCACTAGAAATCACCCCCATAATGTATGTTACCTTCTGGACCATGTCTAGGAATTTCTATGGATCTTTTTCAGATTTGGATCCCAAAAATAGAGGAGGATTTATTTGGGTAAAGTCCTGAATCTTAGTTGCGGCAGTATTGGCCACTGGGTTGGCCAGAATAGCGGATGGATGAACATTTTGAGCTGATACAGAGTGATCTAGACTAGTGAATACAGCTCTGAACTCTACATAATAAACATGCTCATTCAAGGGATCTTCCTGAACGGGAGGAGGTGTTGGCTGGTTCACATTTCTTTTTCCGTTTGTCAAATTGGGAGGTATGTTTTGTCAACGGAAGGAAGAATAGATTAGACAGAAATTTTAGCATGAGTATCATGCTTATTCGCACGATATGAACACTGAAAGAAGGGATAATTTTCTTAAAATGCCTCGTAGCCTATTTTCCATAAGTGTGGCGCGCTTCACACCTATGCACAAGACTACTTGACGCAACTTTCAAACTTTCTAGTATATTTTGAAACCTTAGGATCTAATACCAAGCTTGTAATGCTCCGAAAGTACCCCTGGGCATCACATGGTACTTACAATCCGAGGGACTATAAGATAACCCATGATCTAGTATCTATTGTGAGCATGAAATAAACTGATAACAATAGATCATATGCAGAATTTAACTGAGGAATGCCATAAGGTTTTAAATCATAGTTTTGATAAAGTCTGTAAAACAAATCTAAAAATACTGATAAAACATCTGACAATGACAATTGAAAATTGAAGACTGACTAATTATCTATACTAGTCTGAAAAGCCTCTACTGACTGATTGTGGAGCTGATGGGACAAACCCCCGACTAACTCTGATTGAATAAGAAAAATACTGAAACTAATGAAATAGCTGAGATAAATAAGCCATGTCCCCAAAATATGAGGCCCACCACTGCTACGCCTAATAAATCTGGAGAGTCTATGTGCTATTCGGGAACTGAGCATCCAAACCTATGATATGATACATCATAGCACAAGAAACAGGTATGCGATCAGTACTTTGAATGTGCTGGTATGCTAAATAAGGTAGGCTGATATGCATGGTTTCATGTACATGAGTAATAACTGACTAAATGAATAGCATGAAATACTAAATAGAATGCATGAAATCTGTAAATACATAGAATGCATGACCAAGCATAAAACATGTTCTAAATATAATCTGTAAACTAAAATATTGAGTACTGATACATGAATAACTGATATCTGTATGCTATGGTTAAGAAAAACTAAAATTGAATTACTAAGTTGATGGCTAGACTGAGACTGTGGGAGCTATCGTCTAACCGACATGCCCCAATAAGCAATTTGGGGTCTAACCTGTGACCCCAGTTGGAAGGGTATCAGTACCATGCCACAGGTACTAACACTGGCTGTATGGATCCACTAAAGTTTTATCCTAAAGGACTAAGGGTTACCCTTAAATGGAAGGTACCCATATGAGATCAACCCTCAATTGGCAGGTAAACATCTCAACCTACGCTGGCTACATAGTTATGGAATGTAGGGAATGCTACTAAAGGTCACACCCTCAACTGGCAGGTGAGTCCCCATCCCTGGGTTCGCTCGTTGCTAAATCCTACTTCCAAATGAACTGACTCAGAATACTGAATTGTTCTAAATTTAACTGATTTGATAACTGACTGAGCTGGTAATGCTCATAACATGTCTGAAACTATTCTGAAGATACTGAGACTAAGTAAAAAGCTAGATTTTTAGGTATTCATAACCCCCAGGACTCAATAGCAATAATATCAAGTTAGTACTAAAACTTTGGGGACATAATATAAAAGCATTTATTCAAAATTTATTCTTGTTGGCATTTCATCAAACACTTGATATGCATGGTGTAAGCTAAGAATGGGAATAGTTTAAAGCTTGTAGTAATAGCATGATTTCAACATCAACATCACTAATTGTGATTTAAATCAATAAATAACATTAGTCAAACGTATGGGGTTTGATAACAACAGCAATTTCATGTAAACATGGTATAGAGTTTCAATTCATGGGAATTCATAGTTTAAATCTCAATTAAAATTATAATAACTTGTAATGATCATGAATTTGAATTTAAAATTTGATTCTTGGACTCCATGGGTGAAAGGGACCTATGGATGAACATTTAACATACCTGGGTTGATGAATTCATGAGAGTTCTTGGGGTTTTTCTTGATAATTAATCTTGAATTTTAAAAGTTAGGGTTTGTTCTTGAGAGGAGATTAGTTTCTTGGAGAGAAATTATGAGTAATGGGGAACATAATGCCCCTTTAGGATTTTTATTACGTATTTTGGACGGATTTGTGGCTATGAGAAAATACCAAACGGTCCCTAGAAATTAAATCGTGGAACTGCAAAAATCCCATTTTTTTGGCTCCCGGTGCTTATCGTGTTGGGCCACTGGAAAAGGATAATCCTCATTTTGTCCAACAGCGCAACGCGGTGCTATCGTTTTGCACCATTGGAAATGAATAATTCTGAACTGGCACCTTCGCGCGATGCGGCGCCATCACAATGCCCTACTAGCACAAAATTTCCCTGTGGCGTGATGTGGCATTATCGTGGTGGTCCGCTAGAAAAGGAAAAACGTGATTATGGCCATCACCGCGATGCGACCTTATTGTATTGGGCTACTATTTTTCACTAAAAGTGCCATAACTTCTCACCCGAGTAGCAGATTAAGGAGAAATTGGTATCACTGGAAAACTATTTCAATTTCCTATCATTTGGTGGGTCTTGATCTGGAAAATTCTGAGTAGAACAAAATATAAGCTCATTTGAAGTTGACTAAAGCAACATTCTTCTTGAAAACTCAATCGGTAAAGAATATTTTGATTCGTCTAATAGCTTGGAGTTATTTGAGGCCTTAACATACATCAAACTCACTTATAAAACTACCAAAGAACTACAATATACTTTCCATGAGCTTGAAACATGGCTCTAACATAGGTCTGGATTTTTGGGGTATTACATATATTGACTTCATGGGTCCATTCGTGAGTTCACATGGCGTAAAGTACATCTTGGTGGCAGCCAAATATGTGTCTAAGTGGGTGGAAACAATTATGCTTCCCAATAATGAAGTTCAAAGTGTCATAACCTTTATAAAAAAATATTTTCTCTTAGTTTGGTACTCCACGAGCTATCATCAGTGATGGTAGGTCCCATTTTTGCAATCATCTATTCAAGGCTACTTGAAAAATATGGTATGAAACATAAGGTGGCAACACCTTACCATCTGCAGACAAATAGGTAAGTTGAGGTCTCCAATCATGAGATTAAGTTGGCAAAGACTATGAATGATAACTGGACACTGGATGAGAAATTTAGATGATGCATTTTGGGTCTACCGAACATCTAAAAAAACTTCTATAGGTACCTCACCTTATCATATTATGTATGAAAAAGCTTGCCACTTGTCAGTTGAACTTGAGCATAAGGCATTATGGGCATTGAAGAAGCCAAATTTTGAGTAGAGTGATGCCACACAATTGAGAATAGACAAGATGAATGAGTTATATGAATTCTACCTCTATGAATATAAAAGCTGAGCTTTATATAAGGAGAAGATGAAGTTGTGCCATGATAAGAAAATTAAGAAGAAGGTATTCTAGCATGATAATGTGGTCTTGTTGTATAATTCAAGACTTTGCTTGTTTTCTTGAAAGTTCAAGTCTAGGTGGTTTGTTTACCATTCACCATTGTTAAAGTATTTACACATGGGGC
This sequence comes from Capsicum baccatum var. pendulum, assembly GCA_030864225.1. Lineage (NCBI taxonomy): Eukaryota > Viridiplantae > Streptophyta > Magnoliopsida > Solanales > Solanaceae > Capsicum > Capsicum baccatum. Next base: position 78,048,664 of record CM061552.1, read on the forward strand.
AATTGAGCTTAATAGAGATGGATATGCCTCATTCAAGGTGAATGGGCATCGTGTTAAACATTATATGGGAAGCATGGAGGAGTTGAAAATGTGTGAGAATGTTAGCCTTGGTAAGTCTGACCATCCAAGGGAGTTGAGTTGTGTCTTGACATTAAATTGGGCACTGGATGGGAGGCAACCCATAGGCTTGTTAGTGAAATTGGAGTACCCAACATAGCCACGTCGTGTCGCGACATCAAATCAAGTACTTCTTGGGAGGCAACCCAAGGTGTTAGTGTTCACTTTGTTTCCGTTTTGTAGGGTAAAAGCATGGGGAAATACCTTAAAAATGGTAAAAATTGCAAAATTCCAGACAATGTTAGATAAGTGGACCTACGACACTACTTACAGGTTTGTAGGTGCAATCCACAATAGGTAAGTTGGGTCATAGGGAATCTGAACTTCAACCTACAGACACTACCTACGACCCTATAGGTTGGGTCAAAGAAGTCAGAGCCAAACACATGTACACTGCCTACCTCTAATCCCTATCTACTAGGGCATAGGCACTACCTACGACCTATAATTATGGTTGTAGGTAGGGCCTATGCGACCTACCTGATTCGACATGAACGGGCTTTAAAACCCTCAGACTGATCCTTATAGCCCCCAACTCCTCAGTTTCAAAACTCGCACTTAAATTCAAACTCTATCTCACATTCAAAAGTTTAAAAGGCAAACCTTTCCTCACATCACCCCACTTTGCATGTATTACGCTGAGAAGTTAAGACTAAACCACTTGTTCATCTTTTACTTCTATAATATGTTTCCAAGGTAAGGTTTTCTTGGTTCCACTTTTTTGAAAAGTTGTTCTTGAACATTAAACTTAAGATTGCACTTATATTAAACATTAATTTACATAATTCTCATAGTTCTTGTAATATTGGAGCCTAAAAATAGTGAAAATTTTGTTGAAGCATGATTTTTTTAATTTAGGAAGCTTGTGATCACGTTAAAAGTAGAGTATAAGTTAAGTATCTCAAATGATATTTGGAATTACCTATGGAAATTAAAGTGATGCAACTTATAGTTATTGAATTTGGTCTGAAAATTGAAAAATTTGTTGTGTTGGATGGGAATTTTAGGAATAAGTTGAAGTACCAACATCCTAAACCCACGAAACTTACCTATGAACACGTAAGTTGTACCTACGAGCCCATAGGTGGCCACGTAGGTGTTAGATTGAAGCCCTAAAAGTTCAAGGCTTTGTCTGCTACGTACAGACCTATAGGTAGGGCTCGTAGGTAGCTTCTAGGAAGGAACTTCAATTTTTTCCTCATTCCTATTCTAGTATTGTGATATATTGACAAATCTTTTCAGAGGTACTATGGCACCCATGGCTATACCGAAGAAAAGAGTGTAGTATTGGTTGAGAGATGAGTCTCTTGAATGGAGTGGATCTATGGAAAAGTACCCTATGAGTAAGAAATATTCACCCTTGGTTCCACACCAGACTAGGGGTCAGGCACAGAGGTAGGTTACAGCTGGGATAGCTATTTAGCTGAGCTCGCACCCTACAACAGATGCTATTTATTTGAGCTCCCATCCCACACCACCACAATCATCGTGGTTAGGGCCCCAGACGTGACATGAAACAACCTAGGTCCTTATTGTAGTGGGCATCTCAAGTTCAACCAGGATCGGGGACCACCCCTGTTACCCAACCAAACCAACCTATGCATATCCTGAGTCGAATGAATCCGGAATGTATAACAAGATAGTGTGTAAGCATAACCCAAGACTCTGGGATAGGTCTATAACCGTGACCAACCCAACGGAGTCCAACCATCCATTATCCAACCAAAAACAATTACCGAACCAAACCGTGAACCAAATAAATTCCAATATAAATATAAAATCCAAAATAAAAGAGGATGAAACAATCATAAATTTAGTCCAATGGTATCATCCCCCAATACCAATGCCAATACTAAGGTTGACACCAATACCGATCCCTCCTATCCCAACCTATAGTAGTCAAACAAGCCTCTAACCAAAAGAAAACAATATCCTATTGGGACATGCCCCCAACCATAGCCAAAACCAATATCTATAACTAAACCAAAGTATGTAAAGACATACATGATTTAAAATAGATCCTTCAAAAATATGGAAGCTTACTACTTTAATCCAATAGTTGATCCCAAATCCAATCACTAAGCAGGAGGAGTAGAATGGTCGGTTCTTACATTGCATGGGGATACAGCCACCGGAAGATGGGTTAGAGGGTGAACGCTAGCATAAACTTAGGATAAGGATAAAATAACATCATCCATTAAAAAACCAAGTAAACCAACTATATCCATACAAATCATACATATATATAACACCATACTGGGAAAGGGAATCGACTTTAGCATGCATTAAGAACCATGAACCTGGGTATATGTAGCTTAACCGTCGTAGAACCACCCACGGGCTATATGAGTCAAGTGTAACCCCCTGAATAGGCTTCGATGCATGTAGCAACACGAATCAGAGATACTATAAGAGTAGGGAATTCCCAAGTACCCTTTGCTCTCCATGATACATATGTACTATATACTTAGAGGATTCCCATGTACCTCATAGTATAATATAAGGTCACTATGACCACCCCTCATATCGGCAAACATGAGTTTCTAGTGTCCATCCATTAGAATCTCACCTTTACGGTTTGCTATCACACCACACCATTATTGCCCAATTAAAACCATTTCCGCCAACTAAACCATTATTCCATTATTATTAACCAACGCTATGAGTAGTGGTATCATCATACCGATTGTATCTTGCAAGAAATGTCCTTAGCCATCCTTTTTATTTGAAGGGATTCCTATGTAACCATAGATTACATTATCAAGTTAACTTGGGGGAATCCCCTGTACCCCACAAGTGTTACATTATTAAGTTTGTTTAGGGGACTCTCATGCACCCCACAAGTTGTTCATTAACATTCTTACTTGGGGGATTACCTTGTACCCCACAAGGATGTTTAATTAACCATAACCTTGACAGCCCAAACCTTACTATTTAACCATTCCAAACTATTAATCCATTTATACAATTTAGGGTTCCATTACCAAACCATACTATACAATAGTTCCATTAAAAGTCCAATAGTATAGTAAAAGCATAATGATAGGCATTTTATCAAACATATTGGGGGCATAGTTTTCCAAAACCAATTCCAATTCTAATTAATCATTCCCATGCAACCAATTTTCCAAATCACCATTTAAATCATGTAAAAACATAATTAAAAAATGGGAAATCCATAACCAAGCATTTAATACCAAAACCCCAACATATATTTGAAACCCCAAAACCATACAATAATCATGCTATGAAAACATTGTATAAAACATGCCTTTAATTGGAACTAACAATGAGGGAGGAGTACATGCTTTAGATTATGAAGATGATGAAGAGAAATCACCCAAACAAGACACAAATTTCTCCTCTAGATGAAACCCTAGTCTTCCTTTACCTAAGAGCCTTAGAGAGAACTAGAGAGAGTTTCTAAGTACTTAAGATTAGAATAATAGGGTAAATAACCTCCCAAGTATGATATAAGACGTGGGCCTTAAGTGGTTAAGTGGGGAAATGTATAGATCACCCACAACTTAACTGCTTAATATTCCCATCATATGGTATGACTATCCATAACAATCGTACCCTCCAATATAAGTGGTACCCACCAATCATACCCTAGACCTCCCATTGGACCCAACACTATCCACCATACGTCTTACCCAACCCAAGTCATACCCAAACATATGATTAGTACCCCTAAACCATATCCCAAGAAGAATAGAACTAAAGGAAGTTTGAACATTGCCTACCATACGAGTCAATAGTATGACTAGTACCCTATCTTACGGCTCATGGTGAGCCACTCATACTCAGATCCAACTTAAGTTACTAAGTCTCAGATTAAGTGAAGGAAAAACCTAAACCATACGACCCGTATCCAAATATATAGCTGGTACCCACCAAGTCACACCCATTTCAGAAACCAATCCAACCCACCAACCAACACTAGTTAGTGCACGACCAAGCATTACCAACCGTACCCCAGCATATGACTTGTACCCTTTAGCCATATCTTGTCCATAAAACAAAAAATCTAGGAAATTTTCTAAGAGTTCCAAACACAGGGTGTTTAAGTCTCCCCCACTAGGATCATTCATCCCCGAATGACGACTAAGGTAGGTCATACACAAGAACGATTCATTTGCATTATCAAATATCAATCGAACCTTTAAACAAGTTAGAAAATAAAGATGTGATCAAGAATACATAACTTCAACACGAATATCCAAAGCAGAAAACAACTGTGGATATTTAGACTCTATGTCCGTTTCTGCTTCCCGTGTAGCCTTTTTCATCTTATGGTTCCGCCATAGACCTTAATTAAGGCCACATCTTTGGTCCATAACCAATTAACCTACCCATCAATTATATTAACTGGGACCTTTTCATAAGACAGAGAATCTAAGATACCCAGTCCTTTCAAAGGAATCACCAAAGAAGGATCACCAAGACACTTTTTCAACATAAAGACATGAAATAATGGATAAATGGAGCTCTAACTAGAAGTCCACTCCAATTCATATGCCACATTGCCAATCCTCCACAAAAACCATATAAGGACCAATATACTGGGGACTGAGCTTTCTGTTTTTACCAAACTATATCACTACCTTCCTGGGAGATACCTTTAGAAATGCCTTATTCCTAACCTCAAACTCTAAGTCTCTATGTCTTACATTCGTATAGGACTTTTGGACACTTTGGGTATCCTTAAACCTATCTCGTATCACCTTTACCTTCTCTATATCTTAATAAACCAATTTTAAGTCAAATATATCTGCCTCATTGAGATCAAACCATCAAATAGGAAATCAATACCTCCTACCATACAATGCCACAAAAGGGGTCATCCCAATGCTAGAATGATAGCTATTGTTGTAAGAAAACTCTACTAAAAGTAGATGCTCAACCCAATTTCTACCACAATCAATCACACACGCACAAAGAATATCCTCCAATATCTGAGTATTCTTGTTTACTTCCCTAGCCATCTACGGATGAAAAGTAGTACTCAGACTAACTTTGTAATACCATGTAACTATCTTCGCTCAATTTATCCCAGATTACATGTACTAGAGGCTTAGAACCTAAAAGTTTGGCTAAGTGTTTGAGACTTAGTTTCATTTTTGGCCTCTTAAATTCATTGATTTTTAAAGTGACCTTCCCGAACCCAAGACATAAGTTTTTGAGTTGATTCACGTTTAGGGGTGTAAGTGGCATGTCTCAGGTAACTTTTAAAATTTTTGGACAAGGTTTGGACCACGTTTGGATTTCCAAAATAGCATCTCATCGTGATTGTGGCGCGTCGCGGTGACTATAGCAGTGACAGCCTTAGCGCATCATGGTGATGGTCAAATTCATGTTCCAGTTGCAAATTTAAATTTCCCAGAGGCAGTTTGGTTTTTTTCACCCGCCCCAATCCCTAAAAAACACGGGATTAAAGCCCCCAAAGGCATATTTGGTCATCTTTTACTCAAATTCTCTCAATTGAAAACTATTCTCTCTCAAGAACAAACTCTAGCCCCTTCAAGATTCAATCTCAAGTTTTAAGGAAACCACCAAGAACCTTCACGAATTCTTCAATTAAGGTATGCTAAATTTTCATTCGTGGGTCCTTTTCACACATGGAGTCCAAGAACCTAATTTTAAGTTTTAAAGTTATGGTTTTACATGCTACCATGAATTTTACCCATGAATTTCCATGAATCTCAATTTTATATAATGTTTACATGCAATTGTTGTTTTTATTAAACCCTACATGTTTTGAATGGTGCTTGTTCGCTGATTTAAGCCTTAATTGGTGATTTTAGTATTAAAACCATGCTATCTTTACATGTTAAAATTATCCCCATGTTTAAACCATGAATTGCAAGTGTTAGATGAAATGCCCAATGGAATGAGTTTTGAATAATGACTACTCATTATGTCCTTAAGGTTTTTGTACGGTCTTATTGTTATTGAAATCGAGTCCTAGGGGTTATGAATACCCAAAATTTAGCTATTTACTTAGTTTTAGTACTTTCAGAATGGTTTTCATGCATATATGACTATTATTAGTTCAGTAAGTTATCCTATTAGTCAATTTTAGAACATTCCAGTATTCTGAGTCAGTTCAGTTGGGAGTAGGATTTAGCACTGAGCAAACCTAAGGATAGGGGCTCACCTTCCAGTTGAGGGTGTGACCTTTAGTAGCAGTCCCTATGTTCGAGAACTATGTATCCAGCATAGGTTAAAGATGTTAACCTGGCAGTTGAGGGTTGACATATAACTTACTAGAGTACCTGTTAGTAGAGGGTGACTCTTTAGTCTTTCGAGACTTCACTTCAGTGGATCCACGCAGACAGTGTTAGTACCCATGGCGTGGTATTGACACTCTTCTAACTGGGGTCACAGGTTGGACCCCAATTAGCTCATATTGGGGCATGTCGTTAAATGATAGCTCCCACAGTCTTATTCGAGTATTCAGCTTAGAGTTTAGTTTTCAGGCTTTCTTGACCATGGCATACAGTTATTACTTATTTAGTACCAGTATTTCAGTTTACAGACTATCCCGGTATCATGTCATATGCTTGGTCATGCATTCTCAGATTTTATAGCTTTCTCGCATACTATACATCAGTTATCTCATGTTATTTATTCAATCAGTTATTATTCACACATAAGAGCCATGCATATTAGCCTAACCTCATTTAGCATACTAGTATATTCAAAGTACTGACTGCATACTCATTTCTTGCACTATGATGTCTCATATCATAGGTTCGGACGCTCAGGTTCCCAACCGTACCTAAACATCCTAGCGCACCAGCAACAGCAGCAGTAGTGGTGAGTCCTTATATTTCAAGGACCGTTTATGTTTATTTCTATGTATTAATTCAATAGTCAGTCGGAATTAGATGGGGACTTGTCCTATCAGCTCCACAGTTAGTTATTTAGAGGCATTCAAACTAGTACAAATAGATACTCAATTTTTTGTCGTTATTATCAGTTGTTTTATCAGTATTGACTGTATGTTTCAGATGTTTTAAAACTAACATACAATATTAATTTTCAGTTGTTAAAACCTTATGGCATTTTTCAGTTAAGTTCTGCACATGTCTTTATTATTTTATTCTGTTCTCACAGCAGGTACCAGCTCATGGGTTAGCTTGTGGTCTTTGGGGGTTATAAGCACCGTGTGGCATCCAGGGTTTACTCTTGGGGCATTACAAACCTTAGTACCCAACCCATTCTGAAAAGACCACCGAAAATGAGATGAAAATTGCGTACCATGATCAGAGATAATTGAAACAAGTACTCCATGCAGCTTTACAATATCATGAAGATACAACCTCCCATAGTCCTCAGCCAAAAAAGTTAGTCCATACCGGCATCAAGGAAGACTGGTAATGAAATCCATATTGATTACCTCCCATTTCTATTCAAGCAACTCAACTTCCTGATACAACCCTCCAGGCCTCATGTTCTCAACTTTAACTTGTTGGCACACCATATACTTGGCCACAAAATCAGCCATATCCCTCTTCATGCAACTCTACCAATATATCTCCTTGAGATCATAATATATTTTTATCGACTTGGGATGAACAACATAGCGTAATTCATGCACCTCAACCAAAATCCTTTGTTGCAACTTAGATGTCAGGAACACATAACCTCCCTTGGTATCTCAAGGTACCATCACCGCTGATTTTAAACACCATCACCCTTTTCCCACTAGCCTCACTCTTGATTTTCATCAAGATGGGATCTAGAATTTGTTTATCCTTGATCTTTACACCAAGGGATGATCGAACCACTCCCTGTACCATCACACCACTATCATTATAGTCCAAGAGAAAAACTCCAAGATTAGACAAGCAGCGAATATCCTTCACCAATTCCCATTTCTCCTTATCTATATCAGCCGAACTCCCCATGGATAACCTACTAAGAGCATTAGCAACCATATTATCTTTACCTGGGTGGTAGTGATGACTCATATCATAGTCCTTGAGAAGCTCCAACTATCTCCTCTGCCTGAAATTTATCTCCTTCTGAGTGAACACATACTGTAGACTCTTATGATTAGAAAAGATGTCAACGTACACTCCATACAAATAATATCACCAAATTTTCGAAGCAAAAACCACCACTAAAAGTTCTGAATCATGATTAGTATAATTGCTCTCATGTATCTCCAACTGCCTGGAAGCATAGGCTATAACCTTCCCATGCTGCATCAAAACACAACTAAGTCCCATCTAGGATGCATCATAATAAACCACATAGCCTTAATTACCTACAAGCAATGTCATAAGCGGAGCTGAAGTTCGAATGTCCTTCAGTATCTTAAAACTCCCCTCACTGAAATCCGACTAAGAAAACTTTACCTTCTTCTGAGTTAACTTAGTCAATGGGGAAGCTATCGTTGAGAAACCATCCACGAAATGCCTATAATACCCAGCGAAACCCAAGAAGCTCCAAATGTCAGTTAGAGTTGTGGGTCTATTCCACCTTTTAACCAAATCAACCATTTATGGATCCACTATGATCCCCTCACAGGAAATAAATGACCAAGAAAAGTTACAGCATTCAATAAAAATGCACACTTAGAGAATTTAGAATACAACTATTGCTCCTTCAAGGTCTACAACACCATACGAAGGTGATTATCATGACCCACCACACTCTTAAAATACACCAGAATATCATCAATGAACACAATGACAAAAAAATCCAAAAACTGCCTAAAAACCCTGATTATCAAGTCCATAAATACCGTCGGGGCATTCATCAAACCAAATGACATAACCAGGTCATAACGCTCAATCTACAGCTCTCGTAGGAGTGTAAAGCGGTCGTTAGCAAATATAGAACCCAACCTGGGTTGGGTGTCGATCCCACAGGGAATAGCTTGGCCAACAAGTAAGCAAAATTACTAAACTTTTGGTGCAAGTCTCGTAAGAAGGGGGGCAGTCTTGTCGTGCAAGTAATGTAAACAAAAGCTGAAAATAATAAAGTAAAGAGAGAGAGATTGTTACGTGAGTTCTAAACAATGAGAATTGAAGCGTTGGGGTTATGTCCACCTTCTGAGGTATACGACTCTATTGGCTATGAGTGTGTAGAGTTTTGACATGCAACTGCTTATAGAGAATTGTATTCGATGGTAAATCCAAGCGTCTTTCGACCTTAACAAGGACTATTTCACTTTAACTCTTTCGAGCTTAAAGCGTGTCTAACGGTACGAATTCTCCAAGAGGTTAGTCCAGTTACGGCACTAGCTTTTTAGTAGGAAAGGGTGTCCTACTACCTTGACACTATCTATTTTCCAGACAAATAACCTTTCTTTCGAACAAGTTAAATGTTATACTGGCGTACTCTTGCGTTTGCAACCACAAAGAATGTAGATTAAGATGAAGAGAATAATGATATAAGAAGTATACGTGTCGTGAACTCACAAACTCACAGCAATAGATAGTAACTCATACGGCTTCCATAACCCCAACAGAGAAGTTTAGTTACCCATAAATGCGAAGGAGATCACGATTGACATTGTTGTTATACCACAAGATTGATGATTTTTGTGTAGCACAGGTGGTAGGCGTGAGGCGTGAATTCCAAGGAAAAAGTAACGATTCTCTTGTTGCGGTAAATAAGAACAGATGAATAGAAGAAGAAAAATTAATGGAAAGATTAGAAGAGTAGATTAGAAGATGAATTGTTAAGAGAGGAATGAATTCTCTCCACTAAGGGAGGAATGTATCTCTCCACTAAGGGAGGAATGTATTCTCTCCACTAAGGGAGGAATGTATAAAAATCTCTAGCATGATAGGGTATTTATAATACCCATATCCTACTCCTACTACGCTAATGAAACAAATAACCAAATCCTACTAGGCTAATGGAATACTTAACCCAAATGTACTAGGTTAATGTAACATTATCATAATCCAAATAAACTAATGAAATACATAACCCAATTGTACTAGGTTAATGTATCATTGTCCAAATCCAGCTATGTGTCTGTAAGTCCCCAAAGTTTTCAGAAATGTTGTTTTAGCTCGGGACAGATTTTCCATGCAGCAGTTTTGGTCCTTAGGCGTGTACACTCCTTTTCCTTTCTTCGTGAGCTTTCTTTTGCGTCAAGTAAGCCATAAAATGCTGAATTTTGCATCATTTATACCGGAAACTTTGCTAATCATGTTCGTTAGCTCATTTACAGGAAAAAGGACTAAAAGTGCATGAAATATATAATGTGTTCTCAAAACTAGGCTAAAATATGGGCAAAATATATTGATATAAGCGTGTAAATCCGCCTATCATCAACACCCCACACTTAGAGCTTTGTTCGTCCTCGAACAACATATCATGTCCTTCTAAACATCAACTTAGGGTTTTTACAACAACAACACAAAACATTTATCAAGACATGCACAACAATTATCAACAAAGAGTAGCTTTTCGATTATAAGTAGAAACAATTTAACCTCTAGCATAGACTCGTGATGGTGATCAACTCGCATGCAAACGTTAAGGTGCGTAGAATCATATACAACTATCCAAAACTCATCAACCATGTGTGTCTCACAATATAGTACCCATAATCACTCACAAATATATCATATTTTTCAAACATGGGTATCAACATATCCTTGCTCTCACTCTCACAAAGAATTCATATGTAGCAACTGATGACCATAGGCTTGCCCTTAATGTAGTACTCTACTAAATGTCAGAATGCTAAGATTAGGATCAAATAGGTCTTTTGATGGTTGTAATGTAGGCTAAGGGACGGGTAGGACTATTTTGGCCAGAAATAGTGACTAAGTTCCTAAGCACTTTCATACATCACATTGTATCATTGACATTTTTTTTTATTTCAACCTTTCTTCTTTCTTTTATTCTACCACCCTTTTTCTCCTCTTTTGTTTTTCAATTTTAAGCATAACTCACTTTTCAGCTTTCTTTTCCTTTTTCTTTTCACAACATACCTCTTATACTAGCACTTTTCTTTTTTTTTTCATAACACATTCAAGCACCATTACAATTTAAAGCATCATACTCACCCAATTTCCTCTTATGTTGTCACATGACTTTTTCACTTTAAAGTACTTAGGAATTTGGATCAAATTACGGTCTTGAAAAAAATGGATTAGGCTTACACACGAGGTTGTCAAAGAAATAGGCTAAAGGCTCAAAAGGGTTTAACTAGGATGATGTCCAAGGGTAGGTAAAACTGAAGGTAAACAAATATAGGTTGCCAAAGAAATGCCTAAATCATATCCTAAACTTACACTCCTTATTTTCGCTTTGCATACATACCAGGCAAGTTCTAGGATCATCCACAAACATAGAATATACTATTAATCTCGCACACACAAGGCACATGGTCGACTTGATTGGAAGTAATATAGACTCTCGACCCAACAAGTGAAGGAATTGAACCACAAAATATCACATAATGAGTCACAACTAGAGTCTAGGCAGAGCTAAGGGGGCTTCAATCCTTACTCTTTATCCCCATCTTCGCCAACGTCTCAATAGTCACAATTGTAACACATACTCTTGTTATAATCTCATGCTGCCTATCAAAATAATTTCATGCAAAGCTAGAAAAAATTTACTCCTAAAAAAAAACTTAAAACAAAAAAAACGAACTCAAATAAACAAAGTAAAACTCAAATAAACAAAGTAAACAAACAAACATAGGTGCAAACAGAGAAGTATAGCATGCGATACCGCCACCCTATACTTAAACGGGACACTGCCCTCAGTGGAAAATAAATACGAAGAACCTGGTTAGTCGGACTCTTCCTCAATGTCGGGGGTCATACCCCCTTCGTCTGAATCATCATAAGAGTCGTCGTCAGAGTTCTCCTCCTCGTCAGAATCAGGCAAGCGTCGATCGTCATCAGTCGGCACATCATCATCTAGAGGTTCCTCAAAGTATACGCCCACTCCACACATCTCTCGTGCATGCATGTTCATTGGGTAGTCGTGGTCCAGCTGTTGGAGCTCTTCAGCAGTTGGAACACGTCCACCACTTATCATAGTTAATCATGTCATGCCATAGAGATGACGGAAGAAACTCTCATCACGAGCATGTCTCTCCGCAGTAGTAAGGTTGACACCATGAGTTGTTTCAGCATCTTTGACCTTGGTGAGGTCAATCTTCTTTGGGTTATGTGGGAGTTTGTGGTCAGATGGTTCCTCTTCGATATTCTCCTTCCGCAAGATTGCTGTCAACAAATTTCCGAATGTGAAGTGGGCCCTTTTGTGGAGTCTGGCCTTCCTCATGGTAGATCGAATTATTGCCCCAAAGTTGATAGGGATATTCGTCATCAAAGCATAGGCCAAACACACTCTATCTCTTGATATCTTGGTGTATTGAGTCCCAGGAATAAGGCATGAGTTGACAATGCGCATCCAGATTCTTGCTTCCCTATTTAGTGGAGCATAGGGGAAGGTGTTGTGTCGGCCGGTTTCTTTATGTCTGCCCCACCTTGCCATCAATCTGCTTCCACAAAGTGTGTGTCGTATTTCTTGATAAAGAGGTCTGCTGTACAGCTCTTTGAATGGTGCTGTGTCGACCGAAGGTAAGCCAAGAAAAGAGTTGATCCAATCCGCGGTGAGCTGTAACACTTGGCCCCGAATTTTGACTTCATTGCCTGTTGTGTTCGGCGACCAGTTGGCATAAAACTCTCTTGTTAAATCAAGGTTGCATTCTCCCATGTCGCGGAAGATGAAATCAAGCTTTAATGCCATTATTTTTGCCAACATACGCGGCTCCTTCTTTGCTAAGGTGTCCTTGTTGATCAAGTCGACGTGAACATATTTTCGTTCTTTGTTGTTCCTGTACCATTCTTTGGCTTCCTCCTCAAGAACCCATTTTATTCCAAACATTCTGCGGAGTAGTTGTGCTGAGGATGATTCTCCTTGGTCCTTGCGACCTCTCTTTTTGCCCTTTTGGGAAGTGGTAGCCTTCTCCTTGCCTTGCCTCGCTTTAGGTGCCATTGTACCTGAGACTAGAAATAGTGTTAGTGGCAGCACAATCTCAATCGATACAATCTATAAACAAGCATTAGGGGTACCACCCCACACTTAGTTTTGTTAACACAAATCAGTGAAGTGAAAGTGGTCGAGTACTCAGATTTCGTCGACATACGTTTCAAGATTGTATTCCGACAAGAAAATCAGCAATGCATCACTTACTTGTAGCCATTGGAATACTTTCATGGTAGATATAACAACACTACTACATAGGGGTTACCACATGGAGTAGTTATTCTTACAACAATCACAACTTCTTATGCCGGTAGGCACTATAAGTCTTATCCCGATGGCCGGGATAGTCTAACATGTAAGTATCCAAACAACAATCTTAAGCAATGTTCATAGCCATAGTAATTCCATAAATACCATAACAATGCTATTGAAACCAAATTCAAGTCGGAAACAAGTCAAGATTTTCCTACGTATATGTTCACTCACATGATTTTGTATCAACTATCAAAACACATAAACATCACCAACAATCTTATACGATTTAGCAATTCATACTAGACGTAGTAATTACGAGAAATAAATAAAGAATAAGAGAGCACTTACTTGCTTGAAGCTTGTGGGGATGGTTTTGTGAATTGGAAGAGCAAAAGAAGAAAATTTTGAGAGGATTTGGATGTATATGCGGCGCCCTTAGGTCAATTTTTAGTGTGGTTGTGTTGTAAAACTAAGTCCCCTTTATATAGGAAGAGAATGGGTCGGGTTATGACCCATTTACAATCGGCTTTGGAGACAAAAATCTCACATATGCGGCGCATAATGCTTGGCATAGAAATGACATATGCGGCGCATTGTCTATAGCATAATGGGACATATGCGCCGCATAGTCTATGGCATATGAGATACTGAGACCAAATGCCATAGCATAGGCGGCGCACAGTCAAAAGCACACTTAGGAATAGGCGGCGCATAGTATATAGCACATTAGATTCCGAGACCTTAGGCTATAGGATAGGTTGTGCATCGTTCGTGGCCTAGTTTTTCCAAGGCCTAGCTTTCCTCGATGCCTATTTGGGCATGAAAAATTTTCAATCCATAGCCTTATGCATCACTATTCCTAACTTACCAACTTTACCATACAATGCGTCCAAATCGTCAATTGATATCAATCTCCTCGTTGAATACTTCTTGCACCTATTTTTGCTCAAAACCAAACGAAAACGATTAGTACGATGGGTTTTCTCCCACCAAGCGCCTTAGTTTTGGTCGTGGCACGACTCTTATTTTTGGATTTTTCATTTAGCAAAACAAAACAAGTACTAGAACGAAAGGAAAAACTATAAACGATAAAACGATAAAATGATGGGTTGCCTCCCATCTAGCGCCTTATTTATTGTCGTGGCTTGACATAGTAATCTCAAGTACTTAGACTTCGTCGAGATAAGTGATGGATCATTTTCTGAAAGGATTTAGACGACAATGAGGCTTACCTGTGGGCATGCGATCTTTTTCGAGATGGCTCCTACGTTTCTCCGGAGAGTCACCAATTATATCATCAACAGTCCAACCCATAGCTCTCTTGTATCTCTTCAGATCAGAGATGAGAGCCTCTACGTGCTGTTCACTTAAATCATCTGCACTCTTTGGAAGTATATTTCTACTTTCCAAGAACACATACCTTAGATAATCGGGGAGCTCTTGCGATTCTAGCATTGGTGGCTCGTCAATGGGAGTCTTCGTTGTTGGTTGATTCTTGAGATCACAATCCGGTTGCTTAGGAGTATAAGACTCTATTTCTGTTAGATCACCCATAAGTTCTTCATAATCTTCATTATCCTCATGCTCAACATTCAGTGGCGCAGCAGACAATGGCTCAACAGTAGGCTGTTTCTCTATAGATAATGCTTTCATATCCTCTTGATTAACATCAGTTACAGATAACTCATTCGTATCACTGGGCTGCTTCATGGTTTTGCATATATCAAACCGTACTACTTTGTCATTAATTCGAAACAAAAGCTCATTATCTTTCATGTCAATAAGCACACTTCCGGTTGCAAGGAAAGGACGTCCCAGGATTATAGGAACTTCAGAATCCTCCTTACAATCCAGAATAACAAAGTCTGCAGGAAAGATGAATGAAGAAACCTTCACCAACACATCATTCAAGATACCCACAGGTCTTTTTACCGACCTATCAGCCATCACGAACCTCATATTGGTTGGTGTCGGATAGCCTAGCCCCAACTTCTTGTAGATGGATAGTGGCATCAAATTTATGCTAGCACCTAGATCGCACAATGCTTTGGCAAAATCCAACGATCCAATAGTGCAAGGAATAGTGAAAGCTCCGGGGTCGGCCTTCTTCTGAACTATCGATCGGATAGCAATTGCACTACAATGATGCACATCTTCTTTCAACTCATAACTTGTTGCCCGCTTCCTAGTCAAAAGATCCTTCATAAATTTCGCATATCCAGGCATTTGTTCAAGTGCCTCCACCAATGGAACATTAATGGTCAGCTGCTTTAACATAGTCATGAATTTGCTGAACTTTGTGTCATCCGCCAACTTCCTCAATCTTTGGGGAAAAGGTGGTGGTGGGTATGGAATTGTTCTCTCCATGGCTTTCTTCTCCTCTTGCTTCTGTTTTTCCACTTTTTCAGGCTGCACAGTGCTGGATGTGGCGTCCTTTACGTCAGGAGTAGTTGCTGCAGAATCTTTTCCTTTTGCGTTTTCATCCATGTCCGCAACTTCGTCAATCACTTGCTTGCCTTTTGCTGAAGTTTCCAGCACCTTACCACTTCTGGTAGTGATGGCCATGCATGACCCATCATTCCTTGGGTTTTGCACAGTATCGCTAGGTAAAGTGTCGGCCTTTCTTTGGTTGAGTGCTGCTGAAAGTTGACTGAATTGCTGCTCTAGTTGTCTTATTGCAACGGAATGTGAGTCAACCAACTGATTCATTGAAGACAGATCCTTCTTCACCTCAGTTACGCCCATATTGGTTGCCTCCACTCCTTTCAGCAGCTTGGCCATCATATCTTCCATAATCTTTTCGGAGCCAGACGCCTCAACCTCATGATTTCTAGGAGGAATATACAAACCACTCCTGTCTGAATTATTCTTCCGACTACCTTGATCGCGGTCCTTGTATCCAGATTTATCATAATAGCTCCGACCTTGGTTTCCTTGGGTAATACCTCCGAAACCCCCCTGATTGTTCAAGTAGTTGGCTTCTTCTTCTGAATCAGATTCGTTTCTTCCATGTGATACCACGGCCTTAACTTTTTCGGTCTTCCCTGATAATAAATGCTTTGTAAGAAGATCCATTTGTGTTTTCATGTGCGCCATGTCTTGATCACGTTCTTCTTCTCTTCTCCTTTGTTCAACAGTCATGCCAATAGATAAAGTAGGGCTTGCTACCTCAGAATCCCTGGTATACCAAGCTCTACTTTGCTTCGTCATCCGATCTAGCATATTGCTTGCCAGACCAAAGGTGAGGTCCATGAATGATCCTCCAGCTGCATTATCCACCACTGGTTTAGTTATTGAATTCAAGGCTCTATACAAGATCTCCATTAGGTGAACATTGGTCATGTGATGGTTTGGGCACCTCGCTAGCTTTGTCTTGAACCTCTCCCATGTTTCATGAAGAGCTTCAGTGGGAAGCTGACAAAAGTTGCTGATTTCATCTCTCAATTGCGCCCTCTTGGATGGCGGAAAGAATCTTTCTAGGAAAGCGTCTCTCAATTGCCTCTAATTTGTAATAGAGTCAGGAGTCAGCCCATTCAACCATAGTGTTGCCTCCCCAGACAGAGACAATGGAAATAGACGTAATCGAATTGCATTCTGACCAACACCAGGATTGTCAAAAGACTTGCATGTAGAAATAAAGTTGATGAGATGCATATTCGGATCATCGCCTACTAGTCCACCAAATAATCCCTTGAGTTGCAATAACTGAATCATGGTGCTTGTGATGTTGAACTTGGCTCTGGGCGCTAATGGTGGTGGAATTATGGCCCCAGTGGCTACGGCACCATCAAGATCATCATCATCATCGTCGAAAGCTGGCTGCATAGGTTGGCGATCATACCTAAACCGAGCTTGTCGACCTCTTCGGTTGGCAGGTGTTATAATTTCAGCATCACGCCTAGGGTTTAGTAACTCGTCATCACCTAAATCCTCATCGCCAGGATTTGTTGCGCGCCCAGGGTTAGCAATGTTTTGTTGGTGTACTTGGGCAGCGACAAGGGCAGCCAATCTTGCTTGTTCCTATTGAGCAGCCATCCTTTCGATTTCTGCTTGTGCTTCCATTCTTCCAATGCGTTGTGGTTCAAGATTGATAGGTAATAACGGTTGACCAGAACTCTAGTATGGGGCATGCACTGAATAAAAACCTGCAGTAAACAAAAACAAAAACTGAAAGTAAAAGTACGAGAATCTTTGACCAAAGGGTCTATTAATTATCACAAACTTGATTGACACTCGTATTCCCCGGCAACGGCGCCAATTTTTGATAACGCTCAATCTACAGCTCTCGTAGGAGTGTAAAGCGGTCGTTAGCAAATATAGAAATTAACCTGGGTTAGGTGTCGATCCCACAGGGAATAGCTTGACCAACAAGTAAGCAAAATTACTAAACTTTTGGTGCAAGTCTCGTAAGAAAGGGGGCAGTCTTGTCGTGCAAGTAATGTAAACAAAAGCTGAAAATAATAAAGTAAAGAGAGAGAGATTGTTACGTGAGTTCTAAACAATGAGAATTGAAGCGTTGGGGTTATGTCCACCTTCTGAGGTATACGTCTCTATTGGCTATGAGTGTGTAGAGTTTTGACATGCAACTGCTTATAGAGAATTGTATTCGATGGTAAATCCAAACGTCTTTCGACCTCAACAAGGACTATTTCACTTTAACTCTTTCGAGCTTAAAGCGTGTCTAACGGTACGAATTCTCCAAGAGGTTAGTCCAGTTACGGCACTAGCTTTTTAGTAGGAAAGGGTGTCCTACTACCTTGACCCTATCTCTTTTCCAGACAAATAACCTTTCTTTCGAACAAGTTAAATGTTATACTGGCGTATTCTTGCATTTGCAACCACAAAGAATGTAGATTAAGATGAAGAGAATAATGATATAAGCAGTATACGTGTCGTGAACTCACAAACTCACAGCAATAGATAGTAACTCATACGGCTTCCATAACCCCAACAGAGAAGTTTAGTTACCCATAAATGCGAAGGCGATCACGATTGACATTGTTGTTATACCACAAGATTGATGATTTTTGTGTAGCACAGGTGGTAGGCGTGAGGCGTGAATTCCAAGGCAAAAGTAACGATTCTCTTGTTGCGGTAAATAAGAACAGATGAATAGAAGAAGAAAAATTAATGGAAAGATTAGAAGAGTAGATTAGAAGATGAATTGTTAAGAGAGGAATGAATTCTCTCCACTAAGGGAGGAATGTATCTCTCCACTAAGGGAAGAATGTATAAAAATCTCTAGCATGATAGGGTATTTATAATACCCATATCCTACTCCTACTATGCTAATGAAACAAATAACCAAATCCTACTAGGCTAATGGAATACTTAACCCAAATGTACTAGGTTAATGTAACATTATCATAATCCAAATAAACTAATGAAATACATAACCCAATTGTACTAGGTTAATGTATCATTGTCCAAATCCAGCTATGTGTCTGTAAGTCCCCAAAGTCTTCAGAAATGTTGTTTTAGCTCGGGACAGATTTTCCATGCAGCAGTTTTGGTCCTTAGGCGTGTACACTCCTTTTCCTTTCTTCGTGAGCTTTCTTTTGCGTCAAGTAAGCCATAAAATGCTGAATTTTGCATCATTTATACCTGAAACTTTGCTAATCATGTTCGTTAGCTCATTTACAGGAAAAAGGACTAAAAGTGCATGAAATATATAATGTGTTCTCAAAACTAGGCTAAAATATGGGCAAAATATATTGATATAAGCGTGTAAATCCGCCTATCATCACCAGGAATTCAAAGTGCCCATACAAAGTATGAAAAGTTGTCTTAGGTACGTCCGCCTCCCTAATCTTAAGCTGATGATACCTAGACGAAAGATCTATCTTAGAAAATAATTGGCACCTTTCAACTGATCAAACAAGTCATTTATCCTTGGAAGAGGATACTTGTTCTTAACCGCTACTTTATTCAATTACCAATAGTCCATGCCCATACGAAGGGAACCATTCTTATTCCATACAAATAATATTAGTGTACCCCATAGGGATACACTAGGACAGATGAAACCCTTATCCAAAAGATCCTTAAGTTGCTCCTTTAGTTTTCTTAACTCAATTGGAGATGTTCTATAAGGGGGAATAGATATTGAACGAGTGTCCAGAACCAAATCAATACCAAACTCGATCTCTTTATCCAGAGGAGCACCAGAAATATTATCTGGAAAGACCTCAGAAAACTCATTCTCCACCGAAACTGAATGTAAAGAAAGACCTTCCAAGTTAGAATCCTTAACCCGGACCAAATGGTAGAGACACCCTTTAGAGATTAACCTCTGAGCTCTAAGATAAGAAATAAACCACCCCCTAGTATCTAGGGAACCACCCTCCCACTCATTAATCAATTCACTAGGGAACCTAAAAACAACCTTATGGGTCCGATAATCTAAGGATGCATAACAAGAGTATAACCAATCCATTCCCAAGAATAACGTCAAAATCCATCATATCAAGTTTAAATAAATCTACCAAAGTCTACCTACTACCCATAGATACCACACCCCCTATAGACTCTTTTAGCAACCATATCATCACTTATCGAGGTAGAAATAGGAAAAGGATCAAAAATAAACTCAGGATTCAAACCAAAATACACAGCCATAAATGGGTCATATAAGAGAGTGTTGACCTCGGATCAAGCAAACAATACACGTCATGAGAAAAGAGTTGTAATGTACCAGTAACGACATCAGGTGATGCCTCAGATTTCTTCCGAATATCAAGATCATATAACCTATTCCAACCTGTGCTGGTACCAAAAGATGAAACATACATAGAAGTAACACACTTTGGTGCAGGAGCAGAAGATGAAGCAATTGGAGCCTTAATATCTCCCGAAGAACCCTTACCAACAAGATAATTTTTTATCATATGGCCTGGATGACCACATTTGAAACACATGTCTCTCTCTTCATCATAGAATACCCTATACAACCTACCACAGAACCGACAACGAGGGCATGATGAGGCTGAATGAGCCTCACTTGATTGAGATTAGGAACCTTATGCCAGGAAATTATCACCACCCTATTGACGCCTATTACTCGACTATTTTAGGTATGGAGATGTAGTTGTAAAGATGGAACCAGAACCCTCCACTTCTTCTTTGGCCACTTACCACCATCCTGACTACCTTATTGTTACCCATCACCTTATTCAGAAAATTTGAACTTCTTACCCTATCTTTTTTCAAATTCAGCCTGCTTTCTATTTTCCTCCTCCACCTGTTGCATATGAACTACCAACCTAGAAATGTCCATATCTTTGATCATCAGTGCATTCTTGCTTTCAAAGATCAAATCCTGAGATAGTCCAAAAGTGAAATTTCTCATTGTTACCCTTGTATCAAACACCAATTCCGGAGCATACCTTGACAGCTGATGGAACTTCAAGGCATATTCTTTAACCGATATTTTCCCTTGTCTCAGATTGCAAAATTTCTCTATTTTTGATTCCCTCAACTCCTAAGGAAATAAGCATTCCAGGAAAGCATTGGAGAAAGTCTCCAACAAGGTCGATGATATATGAGTATATGCTAACACATTTGAGGCTTTTAACTCTAAATAATTGTAAGGTCTTGAGCAACTTTAGTTATTTTTTATTAGTTATGTTTGATCTTGCATTTTAAGCTGATATGATAGAGGACCAACATCATATGAAGCAAAGAAGTTGAAATTTAAAGAAATCTGAAGACATGTATCACTGACGACATTTGTGATAAGTCATCAGCCCTGTGATAAGCTATCAGGTTGGTCGTCATCAGTAGAAAGAGAATTAGCCTAAAGTGGAAGTTGTGATGACATTTTGTGATAAGCCATCATAATGGTGATAAGTCGTCAAGAATGCCGTCAGATTTTGGAAGGACATGAGAATTGGAGCAAAAGTGTGACGACATTTCTGATAAGTCGTCACAGTCCTGATAAGCCATCAGAAGTTGCCGTTAACCTAGATAGGACGATTCCAGATTCGGAGAAGACCTGACGACATTCTTGATAAGTCATTAGGATCCTGATAAGGAGTCACCAATAGTCATCGTCTATTCATAGAAAAGTTGTAACCTTGTTTTTGTTTCCTTATTTAGGGTAAACTACTTAAAAATTTGTTTGAGGGTTTTCTAGAGGGGATTAATATTATTATTATCATTATTCTTCAGAGGTCGACACCTAGAGTTTTAGGAGGATATTTGGATATTTTCTCTCTTCACTTCTGGACTTGAATAGTACAACTATTTCTGAGAGATTATTATTAATATTTTGGGATTTTTCATTTGTGATCTAATCTACGATTCACTAGTTATTATTCGTCTCTATAAATTTATCTTTCAAATCAAGAATTCAATTATGTGTTTCGTTCGTTACATCATGAGTGGCTAAACTCCATTAACTTGAGTTATGGGATCTAGGGTTAGATCTTGATGAGGTGCTAAGTATTCAAGATTCAAAAGGTGGTAGCATTTATTGATAATTCTGAAGATTTAACTAACGTCTGTTGGTTGCAAACAGTAGACACACCTGCTTTGATTTGCTTGAAAAAGAAATCAAATATAGCAGGAAGTGAATTATCAATAGGGACTCAAAAATACTTCGTTTAATAATCAGCATTGTAACAAGGTTGGTTAACCTGATGTAAAATCTGAGCAGTTAATAGATATTAAATGCTTAAGTAGGTTGAGAGACATTTAAGGATAACATAGATAAAGATAGCTTGTTATCCTACCCACCGTGAGAATATTGAATTACTTCTAGCATCTGTCATGTACCGGAAGCCCTAGTGAACATAATTCTGGTTATTTCATAAACTTTTGATTTAAAAACACCGAAAGTAAAGTGACAAACAACTTGTTAAACCTAAACCCCCCATTTCAGGAAACATTAAACTATCAATGGATTAAATCACAAACAACTTGAGTGCACACCATATTCCCTATGGGATTCGACCCCAACCTAGTTGGGTTTTATATTGACAATGATCGCTTACACCCATTCAAGAGTGTAATTTCAGTGTTATCAAAAATGGCGCTGTTATCGGGGAATAAGGTTGTAAGATGAAGTTTCTATGCGCTAATTGACTGTTAGTTAAGTTTCCTAGATTTACATTTATTTATTGTTTTTATTTATTTGCAGGATTTTATAATGTATTCCAAGCACCAGAAGTTTTAGAGAAACATTATTACCACTAAATTCGGAACCATAATGAATAGGAAAAAAGGAAAAACAGCAAGAGGATAACATACTGGAATCCTTAACTAGAGCTCAGGTGAATGTGCAAAATGTCGGGCAACATGCACGACATCCAAACCATGAGGATAAAGATTTGAGGGACGAGGAATTATTGAACCTTGGTAACCCAAGGCGTGCAGAGCAGATAGCTGAACAAGTACCACGTAATGTTAACTGGAACCATCCATTCCAAAGAAGACAAGAGTACCAGCCAGTCTAGTATGATCTGAATGATGATAATGATGGCATGGACGGGGCAGGTGCAACGGGTGCAATAATTCCTCCAACATTGGCACTTGGATCCAAGTTCAATATTATGAGTACTATGATCTAATTCCTCAATCTGAAAGGGTTGTTTTATGGCCTCCTGGGGATGATCTGAACCTGCATCTGGTGAATTTTGTCACCATTTGCAAATCTTTTAATAATCCAGGAGTGGGCCAGAATGCTATCCGGTTGAGGTTGTTCAAGTTGTCTCTGTCTAGGGAGGCAACATTATGGCTGACTGAGCTTACGCTTGATTCCATCACCCACTGGAGGCAATTGAAAGAAGCATTCCTAGAATGGTTTTTTCCACCCTTTAGGAGGGTACAGTTGAGGGATAAAATCAGTTATTTTAGACAGCTTCCTACTGAAGCTTTGCATGAGACTTGGGAGAGATTCAAGAAGAAGCTAACACAGTGTTCGAACCACAATATGATAGACTTACACTTGATGGAGACTTTATATAGGGCCTTTAATTTTGTAACAAAGCTGATTGTAGATAATGCTACTGGTGGTTTGTTTGTTGATCTGTATTTTCAAGATGCCTCAGATATGTTAAATAGGATGACCAAACAGAATTGGGCTTGGCATACCAGGGAGTCTGTGGTAGCAAGCCCCACTATTTCTGTTGGTATATCTACTGAACAATATAGAAGAGATGAGAAGCGGGATCAATACATGGCCTATCTAAAGACTAAGATGGACTTGCTCACCAAGAACTTATTATCAGGGAAGACTGAGAAAGTAAAAGTTGTAACATCTCAAGACCAAGTAGATGTGAATCCTGAAGAAGAGGCGAATTATATTAATAATCAAGGGGGTTTCCAAGGCAATAGCCAAGGGAATCAAGGTTGGAACATTTATGCCAAGCCTGGTTACAAAGACAGGGAGCAAGGAAATTGGAGAACCAATAATTACAGGAGTGGTTTATATGTTCCTCCTGGAAATCAGGAAGCTACTGCAACTGTCTTTAGAAAAATGTCCATAGAAGACATAATGGAGAAATTGTTGAAGGGAGTTGAGTCCACCAACTCTGGTGTAACCACCATGAAGATTCAGTTGGTTCACTCACACTCTACTGCCATCAAACCGTTAGAGCAGTAGATGATCCAACTTTTCACTGCATTTAACCAGAGAAAGAGCAGAATATAACCAAGCGATACAGTTTAGAATTTGTGAAATGATGGCTCATGTATAGAGATTACCACTAGGAGTGGTAAGATATTACCTGGCCCTTCTATGGGAAAATCTGTAGATGGTGAGGTAGTTGTTGATGAATCTAAAGAAAGCAATCCAGTAGAGTCTGCGAAGCTGGATAGTTTTATTAATTCTTTGGAGAAAGAAAGAGAGAAGAAAGAGAAAGTGGTGTTGAAAACTATCCCAAGACCACCACCTCCCTTTCCTTAACAATTGAAGAAGAAGGCTGAGGATGTAAAATTTAGGAAATTCCTGGCAATGCTCAAGCAATTGGCAATAAATATGCCTTTGGTTGAGGCACTTGATCAAATGCTAGGATACGCAAAGTTCATGAAGTACCTTATGACCAAGAAACGGAAGGTTATCCATGATATGGAATATAATCTTCTCCATTGTGGCGCTATCTCTACAAGGTCTTTAGTGCAGAAAAAGGTAGACCCGAGAGCGTTTACCATTCCATGTACTATTGGTTCCCTGAAATTCACCAAAGCATTATGCCATCTGGGAGCCAGTACAAAACTAATTCCACTTGTTGTGTACAAGAAACTGGGTTTGGGGAATCCTACCCCAACAAATATGCGGTTTATGATGGCTGATAGGTCTGTGAAACAGCCTGTGGGCATATTACACAATGTTTTAGTAAAGGTAGCCGATTTTATTCTGCCTGCTGATTTTGTAGTCCTAGATTGCGAGGTGGACTTTGAAGTGCCCATCATGTTGGGTAGACCATTCCTTACAACCGGGAGAGTGATCGTAGACATGAAAATGAATGAGCTGAAGTTCAGGCTAAATAATAAAGAAGCACACTTTGAGATACACTCATCCATGACTCAGCAAAAAGAGATGGGTGTTTTCTCAATCGTTGATGTATTCTATGAAGATGATAAAAGAGTATCAACAGGCTGTCTTGGCGAAGTCTGAGTAGTCAAGATAACCAAGTCATGCCGCGATAGTAAATCAGGCGCTATTCGGAGGCAAACCAAACTTTTATATTCCATTAAAGTATTTATTTTTATAGTTAGGATTTAGTTTACAAAAGGTGGAAAATTGATGAAATTAGCAAAAAAGGTCCTGACGGCATTCATGATAAGCCGTCAAAACTGTGATAAGCTATCAGAATTATCGTCAAAGAGGTTAATTTTGAATTGAAGTTTTGTTAAGGCTGACGACATTTGTGATAGGTCATCACACCTGTGACAATCCATCATAAAATATCGTTAGAAAGTAACTTAACAACCAAATCTGGGCCAATTATAAAGATCCGACCCAGGCCCAGTCGAACCTTTCCACCTCCTCGCTTGTTTTTAATTACTTTTAAGTTAATTCCCTTCAATATTTAGAGTATTTTATTTCCTTATTCAAAAAAATTTCCAAGTAAAACAAAAAGCAAGTTTCCTTGTATGTGGGTTTGCAATTTAAATCAAGGATTTCTTCCTACTTTCTCTTGTGCGTGTAATCCCATTGAAGGCTCCCATCAGGTATGCTCTAAATTTGACTTTTCTTTTCAAGTAGTAAGGGATAGATTAATGACAACCCAATTTCCCAAGATACTTGAACCAAGTTCAACTGGAAAAGGGTTTGAAATTCAGAACTAGGGTTTGTTGTGCAAGCCTAAAGCTTAAAATTCAGCTTACAAATCAGAACTTGAGTCGATTTTGAGAAATAATGGGACCAAATATTGAGTTCAAATCAAAATTGGGGTTCTGATAAGAGCTGAAGACATTCATGAGAATCTATCACAACTGTGATGGCTTATCAAAAATGTCATCAAAGGCTACTAAGAATGTAGTGAGTTCTGTTTAGAGCTGACGATATTTGTGATAGGCTATCACATTTGTGACGGCTTATCAAAAATGTCGTCGGAAGTTGATAAAGTTTTGCAGGTTCTGTATAAGACTGACGACAATTGTAACAAGATATCACAGTCATGACGGCTTATCAAGAAATATTGTCACACCTGGAACCTGAAGCATTAATGGCCCTTTTCAAAGGATGTGAAGCTTAAATGATTAATGTGCTTTTGTTTAGGCTCTTGAGGATTGACTAATGGTTTTGATATTGCTACAGGAACCCTATAATGGCACCCAGAGAAAAGAGCCCCATGCCTACAAAGAAGGAACAACAGAAAAGTGTACTCCAGAAGCTCATCGATGAGGAGTCTGATTATGAAGAGGAAGAACCTATGCTCAGAAAGCGAAAGAAGAAGAAAAGCCCTAACCATCCTCCACCACCCCCACTGGTTAAGGTGGAGGATAGTGAGGACACTGAAACAACAACTGCTTTTGAGAAAAAGGTACCTAAACATTCTAGACCATGAGCAGTATGAGTCTGAACATGCTGAATCTAAGAAGCAAGAACATGAAGGGTCTGAGGAGCTTAAGTCTGAGGGAACAGTATTTGAATCCCCTTCCATTGAACAACAAGATAATGAGGAGTCTCCAATTTGGGGAACACTTAACAAATATAAGAACCCAAAAGTTTGAGACAATGCTAGATGGAAAATTCCCAAGGTAGAAGGCAACTTCACTGCTGGGCTCAGCAGAACTGATAGAAGAAGGACTAAAAGGCCGATTCAGGAAGAAAAGAAGATTATCACCAAAGGTCTGCATAGGTATCCTGAAGTAGAACAGAAGTTCCAAGAGTACGGCTTGGATGGACTACAAAAGGGGGAAACTCATCTTGCCCTACATGGTCCGAGAGTTTTATGCGAACTACCAGGCTTAGTTGGAAAACATGTGTAGGTCAGAAGAAAGAGTTGCAAACCAGACCCTATTGGAGAGAGTTCAGGTAAAGGTCATAAGGGTTGATATCTCAATCAGAACCATCAACAGGTTCTTACATGGCCCTAACTTTACTCCTTAAGCCACTTCACCATCAGTCTATGCTCGGATTAAGAATCAGGCAAATCAACATCCGTGGTTGGCCAACATCATAGCCAAAGGGGAACCAGCATGGGTGACCAACCTAAACAAGAGAATTTATAAGTCTTCTTTGACTCAAGAGGCAAAGTTTTAGTAGGGTGTAGTGCGTATCTGGCTGATGCCCACTGATAGAGACAATATTCTGGGTGACGACCAAGTTATTCTAGTAGCAAGCATGGTGCAGAAGATCCCCCTTAATTTTGGGGAAATCATTGTTGATGAGATGAACATTAGAATGGAAATAACCGACACTGCTTATCCTTTTCCTTGTCTTATCACAGAGTTTTGTCAAGCTGCTAATATGCCGGAGATTACATGGGTTAATGATGACATTCCTGCCTGAAAAACCCATAATCCCATATGGTATGATGAAAATCATCCAGGACAGAAACTTGATAGAGGTGTAGAGGTAGAAGTAGACCCTCCAATTACAGATGCCAGTTCAACACCTAATGTGGAAGTCCAAGATTCTGAGACTGTGCAACCAAATTTTTCAACACAAGCAGATTCGGTGCCAGAGAATGAACCCAATCCCTCAGCTTTTACAGCATCAACAGTATTTCCATTTCATCTTATCGATATCAGAAAAGTGGACGAATAAGCCAAATAGTGTGAGGCATAGCTACATGTTTTTGCCAAACAGTTTGCTGCAGCAGTAGACAAGAGAATCAAGGCTTTCCTTGAGCCTTTTGTGACTTTTCCTAGGCAGGTTGCAGATTTGGAGAACTGATTTGATGCACAGTCAAAAGAAATATTAGGGGTTGATCTTGTTAAATTCAGAGCGGCCTTAAACAAGGTAAAGGCAGATGTTGGGTTGTTGCAGTATCACCAATTTATGGTGCCAACAGATCCATCTATGCATGAATCTGAGGAAGAAATTCCAATGCTTGACCTCACTGGAGATTCACCAAAGAAGAAGAAAAAGAAAAAGATAAATAAAAGAGAGCAGAAGAGCAAAGATAAGAGAAAAGATCCTGACAGTGTGGAAGAAAGAAGAGTGTAAAAAAGGCAAAAAAGAAGTCCAAAAAAGATGAGTTTAATAAAGCAAGAATGGAGTCCCTAGCAGATAATGAGAGATGGGAGGAGGCTTTGAAAGCCAGGGATACAGGTGTCTCATCTAGCAGACCCCCTACCACTGTAAGGCCAGAAGCTCCCGATGGATAGAAGGTAGCATATGATGCAGTAGCAGGGTCAGAAAACCATGACCCCCAAGCTTGAGTCACTCCAGGTATGCCCTAAACCCTTAGTTTAGCTTTATTTTCAATTTTAAGTTGAGGGTGTAGTGTAGGATGTTGTTGTAACAAATTTTTGGTAGATAATTATGAGTAATACAGGTACTTGAGGTAGTTAGCTTGTTTTGTGACTTTTGAGTACCTCTCCATTGATCTGAGTTTATAACTATGTGAATTGCATTCATCTATGACTGCGGTGCATCTTTTTGTGGCATTAGTCTGGCGACTTGATGATTTTGGCTGAACAAATTGTATAAATTGGATAATTAGTGATATGTGATGTACTTGTGTACCATTTGTGTGTGAGGTTTTACTCAGATCCTGCTATGTACCAAATCTAGAACTTGCCCTGTTAGTCCTGCCTAGTTGTAGAATAGGGGTTAGGAAGGATCATAGGACATTTTTTGATTGTCACCCACTTTCAGCATAAATGACCTTCCTAATGTGAATAATATTCCTTGATCCATGATTTGAGCCTATATGCCTATTTCTTTCTATGAAACTCTCACCTTCCTATTTACCTCACAATGAACCTGTTTTGGCCCTGGTCCTCCTTGGACACTGTGCACCTTGACTTAGGCAAATAGCCTAAGTTGAGGGTGGCTATCATAGGGGTACGTGATGCAAAATGAGCATGAAAAGAGGTAGAATAAGAAAAAGGAATAAAAATTTGAGTGCGGTGAAAAAAGAATAAGAAAAGAGAAAATTGTGTTAAAGATGATAAAAAGATAATATGATGATTGAAAAGACCACATCCATCTTGAGCATGTGTCTATTGGTTGCAAATAGTAGACACACCTGCTTTGATTTGCTTGAGAAAGAAATCAAATATAGCAGAAAGTGAATTATCAATAGGGACTCGGAAATACTTCTTTTAATAATCAACGTTGTAACAAGGTTGGTTAACCTGAGGTAAAATCTGGGTAATACATAGAAATTTCCTAAGTCTGAGAGGATTAGAGAATTAAAAGCTTAAGTAGGTCGAGAGACATATAAGCATAACATCGATAAAGATAGCTTGTTATCCTACCCACCGTGAGAATCTTGAATCACTTCTAGCATCTGTCATGTACCAGAAGCCCTAGTGAACATAATTCTGGTTATTTCATAAACTCTTGATTTACAAACACCAAAAGTAAAGTGAAAAACAACAACTTGTTAAACCTAAACCCCCCATTTTAGGAAACATTAAACTATCAGTGGATTAAATTGCAAACCACTTGAGTTCACACCATATTCCCTGCGGGATTCAACCCCAACCTAGTTGGGTTTTATATTGACAATGATCACTTACACCCATTCAAGAGTGTAGTTTGACCATTATCAGTCGACTCCTCAACATTACCTGTTACCCTATCCCATTCCTCATACCGTTGGTACGCCATATCCTCAAGCTAGTAAGCAGCAAAATTGACCCCTTCACATTAGTGGCCCATAGTACCCTAAAAATTTTCTCAATTACATCTAAGAAACCCTGGGGATCCTCATCCACCTTCACACCAATAAAAGTAGGAGGATTTATATTCATAAACATGCCAACCCTTATGGCCTCAGTAGATGCAACCAACTGAGTAATAATATGGATTGATTAGAAAAAGTCTACATTAGTGGCCTCATCCTAAGGAGGACTAGTAGCAACTGGTGGAGCTCCAAAAATATCATGGATAGGACCCCTAGGCTGAGTATAGATCCCCTGAGTAGTGTGTCTCCCTTCAATATCATCTTCTGGGATAGTAGAGTTACCTTGTCTCTCAAATCATTGAGGCATGATCTGAAAATTGAACAACTAGGATTAGAGAAAATTCCAGGACTCAGACTTCAAGCTTGAAAATAGAATACCAAGAAAATAAAACATTCCTAAATGCCTTGTAGCCTCTCCCTTATGAGTGTGACATGTTACACACCCTTAAAAAGACTCAAATAGACACGATTTGTGGGATTATAATTGACCATGAACGTAAAGCCCCGATACCAACATGACACGATCCGATTCGAGGCCTTGTTGTAGTGGGCATTCAAAGTCCAACCAGGACCGAGGACCACCCTCATTACCCAACCCAACCAACCTATGCATATCCTGAGTCGAGTGAATCCCAAATGTATAACAAGATAACGTGTAACCATAATCAAAGATTCTGGAATAGATTTATAACCGTGACCAACCCAAAGGAGTTCAATCATCCATTATCCAACTAAAAACCATTACCGAACCAAACTACGAACCAAATAAATTCCAATATAAATATATAATACAAAATAAATGAGGATGGAACAATCATAAATTTATTCCAATGGTATCAACCCCAATATCAATGCCAATACTAAGACTAACACTAATACCAATCCTGCCATTCCAACCCTTAGTAGTCACACAAGCCTATAACCAAAAGAAAACAATATTCGGTTGGGACATGCCCCTAACCATAACCAAAACCAATATCCATAAATAAACTAAAGTATGTAAAGACATACATGATATGAAATAGAGCTATCCAAAATATGAAAGCTCACCACTTTAATCTAATAGCTGATCTCGAAGGCGATCACTAAGCAGGAGAAGTAGAATGGCCAGCACCTGCATTGCGTGGGGATATAGTCATTCAAACATGGGTTAACAGGTGAAAGATAGCATAAACTTAGGAAAAGGATAAAATAATGTCATCCAGTAAAAAAAACAAAGTAAACCAATCATATGCATACAAACCATACATATATAAATAACCATTCCAAGAAAGAAAGTCGGGTTTAGCATGCATTTAAAACCAATAACCTGGGTATGTATAGCTTAACTGTCCTAGAACTACCCATGGTCTATAAGGGTCCAGCGTAACCCCCTAAATGGGCCTCGATGCATGTAGTCGCGTGAACCAGAAATACGATAAGAGTAAGGGATTTCCAAGTACCCTGCGCTCTAAATGATACATAAGTACAGTATACTTAGAGGAAACCCATGTACCTCATAGTATTATATATGGTCACTATAACCACCCCTCATGTCGGCAAACATGAGTTTCTAATGTCCGACCATTAGACTCGCACCTTCACGCTTAGCTATCAAAGCCCACCATTATTGTGTAATTAAAACCATTTCCAACAAACCAAACCATTATTCCATTATTATTAACCAAGACTATGAGTAGTGTTATCATCATACCGACTATATCTTGCAAGCAATTTCCTTAGCCAACCTTTTTATGTAAAGAGATTCCCACGTACCCATAGATTACATTATTAAGTTAACTTGGGGGAATCCCATGTAACCCACAAGTGTTCCGTTATTAAGTTTGCTTGAGGGAATCCCATGTACCCCACAAGTTGTTCATTAACATGCTTACTTGGGGGATTCCCTTGTACCCCACAAAGATGTTGAATTAACCATAATCATGACCACCCAAACCTTACTATTTAACTATTAAAAACCATTAAACCATTTATACCATTTACGGTTCCATTACCAAACCATACCATGCAATATTTCCATTAAAAGTCCAATAGTATAGTAAAAGCATTATCATAGAGATTTTATCAAACATGTTGGGGGCATAGTGTTTCCAAAATCAATTACAATTACAATTGATCATTCCCATGCAACCAATGGTATAAACCACCATTTTAATCATGTAAAAATATAATTAAAACATAGGAAATCCATAACCAAGCATTTAATACCAAAACCCCAACATATATTTGAAACCCCAAAACTATATAATAACCATGCCATAAAAGAATTGTTAAAACATGCCTTTAGTTAGAACTAACAATAAGGGAGGAGTATATGCCTTAGGTTATGAAGATGATGAATATAAATCACCCAAACAAGCCCCAAATTGTCCTCTAGATAAAACCTACCCTTCCTTTACCCAAGAGCCTTAGTGAGAATTAGAAAGAGTTTTTAAGTGTTTAAAGGTTAGAATAATAGGGTAAATAACCTCCCAAATGATATATAAGTCGAGGGTCCTTAAGTGGTTAAGTGGGGAAATGTCCAGATTACCCCAAACTTAACTGCTTAATATTCCCATCATATGGTGTGACTATCTATACCAGTCGTACCCTCCAATACGAGTGGTACCCACCACTTATGCCCTATACCTCTCCTTGGACCTAACATTGTCCACTATACGACTTACCTAACCAAAGTCATACCCAACCATTTGACTAATACCCTTAAATAGTACCCTGGCAGAATAGAACCAAAGAAAGTTTGAACACTGCCTACCATACGAGTCAATGGTATGACTCACACCCTATATTACAGCTCATGGTGATCCACTCATACTTTGATCCAACTTAAGTTACTAAGTCTCAGATTAAGTAAAGGGAAAACCTAAACTATAATACCCGTATCAAACCAGATGACTCGTACCCACCAAGTCATACCTATTCCAGAAACAAATCCAACCCACCAACAAACACTGGTTAGTGTATGACTAAGCCTTACCAACTGTACCCTAGTATATGACCTGTACCCTCTAGTTGTATCTTGTCCAAAAACCAAAAATCTAGTAAATTTTCTTAGGGTCCCAATCTCTGGGTGTTTCAATACTTTACCAGCTCATGTCATCCAGGATGGGCCTTGAATAAAGTCAGCCACAATTTTACCACCATACTCTTCTATTTATCTACAATATAATGAGGGAGAGAATGAGTCAAGGTTCTAGCTTTATTAAGGAGGAGGAGTCTGCCGCCCCCCAGTTTGAGGAGGGGTCAGAGTATGTATCCGGTTCAGGTAATAGTGAGATAGATGTACCCTACTCTGAGAATAGTGCTGATGTAGTTTAGGGTATGCAGGATTCTTCTTCTATCGCATAAGGTACTCAGGATGCTGCCTCTTTAGCTTTTATCGTCTATGATTCCATACTCATCTCCGCAGTACCACTTGCTCAGGCTATTTTGAGATAGTGTGTTTAGAGTATGTAAAATATCTTTGATAGAGATAGTACCATTATTGAGCAGGGATGACCGAGGCCTAATATTACTGAGAAGACTCAAATTGAGCTTACTTCTTTTGTAGGAGCTCCAGACATATAGGTTGTTTATGATAAATATACACTTGGGTGGACAGCCCAGCCAGTAGGATCTTACTATATAAAGATTGTACATGAGTTCTATGCTTCTTATGCATTGAATGTGTAATTTTTACCCTAGTCGATGGGAAAGAGTATACCAGCCCCCATCGACTCATACACTAGTTAGAGGGGTTCAGAATGATGTACTAGAGAATACTATTCATCATTTCTTATTTGGTCTGGAGTTTGTGGGGGTGGTGTAATGCCTCGGGAGTACACCCTGGATGCCACACGGTGCTTACAGTCATAATTAACCACAAGCTGACCTATGAGTTGGTACTTGCTGTGAGCACTAGAAGGGTGTCAGTACTGTGACACGGGTACTAACATTTGGCTGTGTGGATCCACTAATCTGATATCCTGAAGGACGATAATGATATGCCTAACTGATAGGGTATGCCTCAAAGTCTATGGTAGCGTCATAGGTCTGGAACCTAAGGACTACTACAACATCTCATACCTACTGATGGGGGAGACAAGTGTCTTAGGCCTACTAATGGGGGAGACACCATCCCTACGCTCACTCGATGCTAAGTTTTACTCCCAACTGAATGACATATATTTCTAAACTAATCTAAGTTTAACTGACTAAGATAACTGTTGAACTGATAATGCTTATGGTTTATCTGAAACTACTCTAAAAATACTGAAACTATGTAAACAGCTAAGTTCCGGGTATTCATAACCCCTAGGACTCGATATCAATATCAATAAGAACATATGAGAGCATATTTAAACCATAATAAGTAAGCATTATTCCAAAACCATTACTTAGCCATTTCATCAAACACTTAAGGGTCATGAATTAATGCATGAAATAGTTAAAACATGTGATGGTAGTATAACTTCAATACGAAGACAGCGAATTAATGATTTAACATGAAAAATTCCATCATTCATGCATGTAAGGTTAGTTCAATCGAAAATCACTTGTACACATCATGTATATTCGAAATTCGTAAAAGTTTCATAAAGATAATTCATGTAAACATAAGAATTCATATTTTAAAACATGAAAATAGGTTCATGGACATCATGGGTGAAAAGGGCCCATGGATGACCAATTAACATACCTTAAGGTTTTAATATTGCAAGAGAAATAACTTTCTTGAGAATTCTTGGGTGGGTAAGCTGGAATTCTTGAGTTTATTTGAAGGAATAGTGATGAACTTGATGAATGTGGGTGATGGATAGGGTTTTATTTTAGAGGGTAATTGAGGAAATTTGGCATATAATGTCTTAACTGATGATAAATCGTTTATTTTCACGGATTGGGGCGGTGGAAAAAGACCAAAATGCCCCTGGGAAATTTAAATTCTCAAATAGAACTCGAATTTGACCATCACTGTGACGCGCTAAGGCTGCTACCACTATAGCTACCGTGATGCACCATAATCATGGTAAGTTGCTGTTTTGGAAATCTAAACGTGGTCCAAACCTTGTTCAAAAAATCTATAACTTACTTAAGACATACCCCTTACACCCCTGAACATGAATCAACTCAAAAACTTACATCTTGAGGTCGGGAAGGTCACTTTAAAAATTTTCAAAGTTAAGATACCAAAACTTAAACAATGTCCCCAACACTTAGCTAAATTTTTAGCTACCAAGCCTCTTTTGCATGCACTATGGGCTGAACTGAGCTAAGACTAATATGGGGTATTACAGTTGGCCACCACTGTAGAGTTTGACTATCATTTAAGGCTTGTGATGAGTAGGCATACCATGAGAGATATGGAGAAGAGAGAGCAGAGGAGAGACTTGGCTAAATAGGTAGCTGAACATATTACTGTGTTGGGTAATGATGCCCCTTGCGTTGAGAGAAAGGCGAATATTAAGAAGGCTTCATTGTGATTTATAGTGCAGTTTTGGTGGACTATTATGAGGAACCATTTGATTTCGACACCTGAGGAGAATGTACTCACTTAGGATAAAACTATATTAAATACCAGCCTCATAGCTAGCTATGATATCAACTTTGATAGAGATTCATTAAAATACATTCTGAGATTGACTGTTATACCTTCCCATTCTTGATATAATAGTTATGTGATGAGTTTGGGACACCAGGTGTTTTGGAGGTTGATTAAAGAGTAGCGGTTACCCACATGGCTAATGTTGCTTTGATTAAGAATGCTGCCAACCCTATTGCACTACATAGAGCACAGTCGCCTATATATTTATGCATAGCCTACTTTGAAAGTCCTTCTATAATGATTAATAATGTTGATAAGCTGACACCAGTTAGGTATATTGATAAAGGTAATCAATAGGGAGATCCTATGACTACTGTAGAAGTGAGGGGCTTGCGGGCATTTCAGCTCCAGCTTTATCTTTTACTTTTCCCCCTTGACTGCTAGCTTTAGGTTTGGTAAATGTTCCTCAGGAGTCATTACAATAACTAGTGGATTGGCAGTAAGAGTTATCTTATTGCCAGACGCAGATCGACACCTAGTTGGCCATATTATCTAGTCAGATCCATCTATGGGTATGGATTACTTTAGAGGCCTCTAAGTAGAGAGTAGAGGGTAGGATGATGGCTTTCATAGAGAGGTTTACTAGATAACTGCATGGGTATATTGATAGTTTTGAGTTCTAGATGAGAGCGCGATATTGCGATCCTCAAATGTCTAACTTACAGGGACTTTGTAAGAAGGTGGCTACATTAAAATCTGAGGTTTGCTTCTTAGCTAAGAGCATATTTCAGTCATCCCATTAGTGATTCTTTCTTTTAAGTAGCCACTGCCCAAACCTCCACCACTAAGCATTAATTTATTTGTTGAGAATGATGAGGCCTCGACTATTGGGGCCAAGAGAGGTTGTAAGAAAGACGAACAAGGTGGCTTGATGGGGAGTTTAGGCAGGCCTTGAAAAAGGCCACTATCGAGTCTAGGATGCAACGCACCACCACCACCTTCTGGTGATGAGCCACGTGATGCCTCAGTTGGGGATGAGCCCACTTGGGATGCCTAAATTGTCCCAACTTTGCCCCTACACCTTTGTGTTATTTATTTTCTAGTATGAAATAGAGATAATGCATCATCTTTTAGTTGGGGTAGGGGCGTACCAACCACACAGGGTTTTTATTGCGGTGTCTCTTTTGCCCAAGGTGTGTCATAGTAGAACCAACATTCTTAGGTATTTTTTGTATTGTAATATGTGTTATGTGTTGTTTATGTTTAATTAGAAGAAAAATAAGGAACCTAAGAGCAATTGACATGTTTTGTTGTGTGTTTTTAAGTGTTTGAAGAAAATAATACCCCTCAAAACATTGTGAATGGTGTGTGTAAATATATGTGTGACCATAGTTTGAATCTTGTTATGGAATTAGTATTAGGGATAAAATAATTAAAGCTTATCATTACATGAACTGTACAGGTAGTATTTTGATAATATAACCTTTTACCATGTGTGTGTGAGGCATTTACCTAGTTCATTTTGTGCATTTATCCAGAACTTGACCGGTTAGTCTTGCCGAGGTTGTAGGATAGTTGTTGGGACATGATCATAGGTGGTGTTTGGATAAGTCCACTCTTAGCATAAAATACCAACTGAAGAAGAATAAGTATCCCTTGATCCCTAATTTGAGCCTAAGTTAACCTATTTTTTAAATTTTTTTACCTTCATGATTAGCTACAACGAACCTGTTTTGGCCCTGGTCCCTCCTTGGACACTGTACATCTTAACTCAGGCAAATTTCCTAAATTGAGTATGGCTATCATAGGCGTACATACTTGAAAATGGGTCTAAAAAAGAGTGTTGAATAATAGAAAAGAAAGTAGGATTTGGTGTGGTAAAAAAGTGTGAAAAAATTTTTTAAAAAAAAAGAACTTAGTAAATAAAAACAAGAACAGAAACCACACCCAATCTAAATAAGCAATAAATGAGAAAACGGGAGAAATAAAAGAAGAATGGTTAAGTAGTGGAGCCAATAATGTAAGTTTAGTTTAAATTAGGATGATTCACTATTTCACATATGTACCATACCTACCCCCAAGCCTATATTACAATCTTAGAAAAGTCCTATAGTGATCTCAGTCCATTTGTCTAAAGAAATAAGGTATACAAAGTAAGGGCAAGCCTATGGTAATGTATGAACATTGTCTGAACTTCTTTTGAGAGTGAGTGTCTTGATATAGTCCCTTTTATTGACATGAATTATGAAACTATCAGAGTTAGGACATCCTTATTATGAGGGTATCCCTTGCATTGACATGCATTATGACTGTCATAGTTGAGACTTCCTTGTTATGATGGTACATGGTTTTTGTTGTTAACTACTTATTTGTTCGGGTAGCACCAGTTGCATATATACTTGGTTGTTTTTTGCTAATGTAATATTATCACTTGATTCCCTTGTGTCATATTGTTGTGCTACATGGATCTACATGGTGGTTTTGAAATATGTTAATGGGAGAGGGAAAGATATATGAGCTAACTTAAGTTGATTATCGTAGGTTCCTTGGGTATCTTTTAGTTAAGCGTCATTTTTTTTGTTATGTGTTAATTGCGTAAGGACATGCAAACGTTTGAAGTTTAGGGTGTTGATATGTCATGGTTTCATGACACTTTTGATGCTTAATACAAGTAAATTATGCAAGTACTTAAGTATTTTTGTTATATGTGATGTGCTTTTATATTGGTTTTGCAAGAAAATAGTATTCGAAGCATAGAAGGAGCAAAAAGTGATGAAGAGTAGCAAGAAGACTACCTACAACACCTACCTACGTGTCGTAGGTAGTACCTACAGGATCGTAAATGGCCCATGTAGGTTGAGTCCAAAGAGTTCTGCTAGTTGATGATTGTTTCAGATTTCTATGGCCTTACCTATGAGGCGTAGGTAACCTTCGTAGGTAGGGATTCTGAATCTTGAAGATTCCTCTGATTTCTAAAAACCTACCTATGGCCCCGTAAGTGGAGTCGTAGGGTGGTGCCGACTCTATTTTCCTATTTTATTTTGGATAGATTTTCTGTTGTAACTATAAATACCCATTGGATGTTTCAATATTATATTATGCATTTTATACATTTATTACATTTTTTTGAGTTTTGAGATACACTTTTAATCTTGGAATTCTTGTTTTTTATTTCTAGGGTTTGATATTAATTTGAGATTTTGATTTTCATTCTTATTATTCGTGAGAATCATTCGTATTCTTTCAATTATGAATTGTATGTATGTTCTTGCAATCATGAGCAGCTAAACTCCATAACTAGGGTTGAGGGAACCTGGTGGATTAACAAAATAGAGGAAGAGCAAAGTTATTCTAAATTGGTGTTCTTGCATGTATTGTAGTTTTCGTCAATTTCATTGCTTTCTTGACGGTTGAAAACATTAGGAACTCAAATTTATTTTATGCTAACTTAAGAGAGAGGTAGAGATTGAGAAAGGAAATCATAACAGTAATTTGAAGCTACCAACCTGTCACGGCCAGAAAATAAGGGGTCATGATGGAACTTATCGCGGCAAACCTTGACAAGTAAGCCTATCACCCAAATTGATACATAAGGGGGGAAATACAATAATAACCCCAAGGTAAATCTTATAGAATGAACTAAAACCCTACAATATCACAAATGCGAAAAGAAATAAACCAAAATACCATGCATCCCCAAAACCTGGGGTCAATAGTGCAAGAACTACTAATACAATTCGAGAATCCAATACAAGGACAACCAAAAAAGGATACAACTCTATCTCTGAAATAAAATAAAGACACTGTCTAATATAGATAAGATATAAGTTAACTTCAGACTCTTGAAATCAACCACTACCTTAAAAACTTCAATAGTCTCCCGAATTAGCCAAGTTAGGGCGCACTCGAACTTGGACCTACACCGAAAGGGCACAATAGGCAAGAGTATGGTCCACTTGTATTCAGTAGGGATCATATTCTGACCAAGCAAAGTAGATAATAAAACATACAAAATACACACAATGGGCACGCCACCTGCAATCAGAAAATATCCCACAATAATAGCCTACACCGCTTGCACTGATAGTTTTATAACATCCATAAATAATACAAAAAAGCACCATATAAGAAAACGAGTAAACATTTATACCACATACGAGCAAAGGAACAAGGAGAACAATATATATGAAAGTATCAAGTACAAATAAGAGAAGATAGAATTATGTATAGGTAACAAGTCAAAACAGGAAATACAATCACATTATAAGCATAATAAAGTAAATACCCTAAATATGATGATTAGATGATTATGATGATGTAATGCACGAGGTTGTCGCACAACCTCGAGGCTGTAGCACAACCTCCGAGATCGTCACATAGTATATATACACACCTATGGAAATAAAGCTTCCTAACACCCATGGAGGGTTCTTCAATGTATATACAATCCATATATCATATATTTTCCTTGGCACGTCCCTCGGGGAGGGATTTATAAGATGTCACAATATCTTCTCCCCAGCACATCCCTAGATGAGGGTTTTATAAAAACGTGTTGTTGATATTTCTCAGTATTTCTACGATGGTACCATTTTTTCACGAATGAGTATGATATGAGGATATAATGCTCGCAACCAATCACAATGAGTATTTCTACCACCGACCACATAAGTATTTCCAAAACCAACTAATATGCCATTCACGTGAGCCAAATATTCACTCAATATTTCCAACCATTCATGAATTTCAATATGATCATATGCCAATAGAATATGAATACATCACAATACAAATTTGGTAACACAATATGCTTCTCAACAAACACAACATAATTATTTGCATGTATATAGGCTATCAACATCACATAGGACCTCACACGGTCACACATAGCACATAATATATCAAATCCACCATATAATATCACATATAGGCTCCCACACTGGCACAACGCAATTAGATGGACATTTAACATGCATTTTATATACAAATTAACTACCCAGCCTAGCCTGAAAGAGTTAAGTCATAACCTATCTCGAATGTCAAAACCAGTCCACTACACGTTGATCCAGAAGCCTTAATCCTTATGAATGGACCCTAAATCAATTGAAATATCAAAATATAGAATCTATGCATCATAAAAAATCCAGTGACACCCATATTGCCTAGTTTCAACTCGAAGTCAAAACGAACCCCTGAAATGAATTTTTGAAAAAGAAGCGTAAAATTATAAATTCGTTTCAAAAATATGTTCTCCATATTTTTAGAAACCTACAGCTGAAAATTCAAGGAAAAATGAGTCAAAAGAGGTTTAAATTGAAGAAAAATTATTTTTAAGCTTTACCGGGTAAAACCTTCAAAATCCATTTTAAAATCAAGATTTA
The DNA here is from genome assembly GCA_030864225.1 of Capsicum baccatum var. pendulum. NCBI lineage: Eukaryota > Viridiplantae > Streptophyta > Magnoliopsida > Solanales > Solanaceae > Capsicum > Capsicum baccatum. Next base: position 78,089,232 of record CM061552.1, read on the forward strand.
AAGTTGTTTTGAATATGAAATTGAGGAAAAACTAGTAATTATAGGATTAGGAACATTATTCAAGCAAAAAGGTGCTGAATTGGGGATTAATTTGAAGAAATACAATTTTGGGGCCTTCGGGGCAAAAATCTGCAATTTTCACTTTCAAATTCGAATTAAAATAGAGTTTAATGTTAAGGATGGAAGAAACTAATTGAAATGGGTGTAATGGAGCTTACCCAAGCTTAGAAATGGAGGAAGTTTCTTAAAACCACAAAACCCTAAGCTCCAAGTCTAAAGAATGGTGAAAAATAACAAAACATAGGTACTTATACTCAGCACTCGCAATTGCGGACAACGGGTTACGATCACGGTACATCAACTGGTCGAGGAAATGCAATACGACATCCTGATTATTGGTCTTATCATGATTGTGGCATTCCTTCCGCGATTGCGGGTGCACCAATTGGGGATTTTGGATAACTCTGAGTCCCTACGGGCCCCTCAGGATTCATCCAAAATCTCATGAATGCATTCGAACTATGATACCTTATAAAATTTGATGCTCTAGATCCATGGTGATATCATATTTTAAAAAATACGTTGTTTTCACAAAGTTAACCCCTAAAACCCTAAATCACAACTTTTTGAACCAAGGGTCGAAATGAGATTTAAAAGTCATAAAACCATACCAAATATGTTACCACCCTAAAATCGATGTTTAGGATCTGCTGACGCAGTCAATTTTCCAATCTATCGTACAAATCAACAGATCTCAATTGAAGTTCACTATAAGGCTCTGGAAGCCTCCCAAAACCACAATATCACATAAATGGCACCAAAATGCATCAAAAACTGTGTCAATCCTCCCTACACCCCAAAATATCATAATGCAACTATGGGGAGGGGTAAAATATTCAAATCACACAAAAACACATATTTCATATATTTCACCCAAATTCAAGTCGTTACATCATCCACTACTAAACAGCTAGTTCATCTTCGAACTAAAGGTAAAAGAAAAACCTGAATCGGCAAAAATCTTGGGATAAGAACTATGCATATCAGACTCGACCTCTCGAGTAGCCTCATCTACAGGTCGATGTTGCCACTAGACCTTAACCACAGGGATAACTCTATAACGCAACCATCTAATATCCCTAACCAAAATGGAGACCGGCTCCTCAATAAAATACAACTTCCGATCTAACTGAACAACTACCAACAAATGACATGAGACTCATCTAAAATGTAACAGCGAAACATAGAAACATGAAAAATTGGATGGACAGCTGATAAATCTAGAGGCAAAGCTAACTCATAAGCCATATCATCAACAATCCAAAGAATCTCAAATGGACCAATATACCTGGGGCTAAGCTTGACCCTCTTCCCAAACCTAATCACACCCTTGATGGGTGAAACTCGAAAGAAAATATTATCTCCAACACCAAATCTCAAGGCATAAAGTCTAGGATTTGTATAGCACTTCTGCCTACTCTGAGTTGCACGAAGCCTATCCTCAATGATTCAAAGTTTATCCAAGGACTCACGAAGAAAGTCCATACCTCAAGGTCTAACCTCAAAAAATCAAACCAACCTACTGGAGAGCGACAACCCCTTCCATACAAATCCTCAAAAGGATCCATATCGATACTGGAATGGTAGCTATTATTATAGGCAAACTCCACTAAAGAAAAATGTTGCTCCCACTAGCCGCCAAAATCCATCACACATGCATGGAGCATATCCTCCAAAACTTGTATAGTCTGTTCTGACTGACCATCAATATGGGGATGAAACGTTGTGTTAAGGTCAACCCGATCACCCATTTCATCCTAAGAAGTCCTCTAGAGTTGAGAAGTAAACACAGAGCCTCGATCTGATATGATAGACACTGAAACACCATGAAGTCGCACAATATCACAAATATATATACAGGCTAACCTCTCAGCACTAAAGAAGATTTGCACCAGAATAAAATGAGCAGACTTGGTTAATCGATCCCCAATGACCCAAACGTTATCTGAACCATAAAAAGTGTGAGGCAATCCGATTAATAAATCTATAGTGATCCGCTTCCAGTTCCACTCGGGAATGGGTAACCTCTGAAGCAGTTCAGCAAGTCTCGAATACTCAACCTTCACCTGCTGACAACAAAAAAAACGAGCAACAAAGTCTGTTATATCCTTTCTCATACCACCCCACTAATAATGTTGCCTCAAGTCACGAAACATCTTAGTCACTACTGGATGGATGGAATACCTAGAACAATAGCCTCCTCCAAAATAAATCTAATCTAATCACCTGCTCTCGGCACACAAACTCGGCCCTCAATTCTCAAAACACCATCTGAATCAAGTGATGTTTCCTTAGTCGCACCACTCAATACCTTAACTCAAATCAATCTCAAACCCACATTATCAAATGGATGAGCTCGAATCTACTCCAACAAAGAAAACCTAGCCTTCAGAAATGTCAAAGCACACCCAGGTGCCAAAATATCAATCCTAACCATCTGGTTACCTAAAGACTGAACCTCTAAGTCAAAATGCCTCTCATGGGTCAAAATATGCGCCAAGCTAACCATGATAGTTGACTTTTATCTTAAAGCATCTGCAATAACTTTAGCCTTGCCCAGATGATAGAGCATAGTCAAGGCATAATCCTTAAGCAACTTAAGCCAACAACGTTGCCTTATATTAATATCTCATTGTGTGAAAAAGTACCAAAGGCTAAAGAGATCCAAGAAAATCTCACAACATACTCCATACAAGTAGTGCCTCCGCAACTTTATAGAAAAAACAACTGCAGACAACCCCAAATCATGGGTAAGGTAATTCTTCTTATTGGGCTTCAACTAATGAGAAGCAAATCCAATCACCTTACCCTTCTGCATGAACATAATACCTAACCTAACACCTGAAGCATTACAAAAGACAGTGAAACACATGCCTTCCTTGGGTAAAGTCAAGATAGGAGCTAAAGTCAACAAATCCTTCAGCTTTTGGAAGCTCGCCTCACAAGCATCAAAAAATAGAAAAGAAATTTTCTTCTGAGTCAACTTGGTTAATAGAACCACAATTGATGAAAAACTCTCAACAAAATGCCAATAATAACCTGCCAATCCAACAAAACTCCAAATCTTAGTGGGCAAAGTAGGTCTATCCCAATCATAAGTCATTGCAAGCGTGGTTAGATCAACCATAATACCCTCTTTAGTCACCACATGACCCAAGAAAGAAGCATACTCCAACCAAAACTCATACTTGGATAACTTTTCATACAACTTCTTATTCTTAAATCTCTTAAGCACAATCCACAAATGTTACTCATGATCGGCCTCACTCTTGGAATAAACCAATATATCATCTTAAATACAATAACAAAAGAGTCGAGATATGATTGGAACACTCGATTCATCAACTCTATGAACGTATCAGGGGATTAGTCAACCCAAAAGACATGACCAAGAACTCATAATGACCATATCGAGTTTGAAAAGCTATCTTCTGAATATCCATAGCTCTAATCCTCAACTGGTGATAACCGAACCTTAAATCAATCTTTGAAAATACTATAGCACCCTAAAGTTGATCCAATAGGTCATCAATATGATAAAAATGATACTTATTCTTTGCCATCACCTTATTCAACTATCGATAATCAATACATCTCTCTATAGACCTATTTTTCTTCTTCATAAAGAAGACAGGTGTACCCTAAGGTAATACACTAAGACGGATAAATCCCTTATCCAACAACTCCTACAACTGATCCTTTAATTCTTTAAACTCGGTTGGGGCCATCCTATAAGGAGAAATAGAAATTGGCTTGGTGTCAACTCAATATCAATGACAAAATCAACATGGAAATCCGAAAGCATACCAGGCAAATCCATAGAAAACACATCCATGAACTCATAAACAACATAAACAAAATCCAAAGAATGAGGTGAATCAACACTAGTATCATAAATATAAGCCAAATAAGATAAACATCCATACAATCCTGAACATGAGATATAATCCTCTTAGGTCCTAATTGAAGTGCACCCATCCAAGCTATCCATGGTATACCCCTCGAAGCTAGAGTCAAGATCTTAGAAAAATAATCTAGGACAGATTGATAAAGAGCCAATCGATCCATACCTAAGATAATATTATAATCAACCATATCTAACACAAACAAGTCTACCTAAGTCTCACGCCCACAAAAAATCACAACATAGGATTAGTACATCTGATCCACCACTAAAGAATCTCCTACTGGATAGATACACAAATAGGCATAGTAAGAGGCTCACTGATAGAATAAAAACCTAAAGAAAAATATGCAGACACATAGAAGAAAGTCAATTTAGGATAAAATAACATAGATGCATATCTGAAACAAATGGGGACGATATTTGTGAGCACAACATCTGAAGCCTCTGTCTCAAGTCTGGCTAGTATAGCATAGCATTGTCTACGACCACTAATTGACTAAGTAGCCCCACAACTAACATTGAGGGCCCTACTACCTCTACCCCATGCACCTCTGATAGAACCCCTACCTCTCATAGATATAAGATGAGTAGCTTTAATCATACGGTAGGGATAGTCCTTGGCCACACGGCTAATCATCACACACATAGCAATCTCGAACTAGGACCTATATCAAAAGGGCGCAGTATGCATGAGTACGGTCCACTTGTACTCACTAGGTATCATAGGTTGACTGATCAAAGTAGATAATAAAACATACAAAATACACACAAAGGGCATGTCATCTACAATTAGAAAATGTCCCACAACGGTAGCCCACACCATTTACACTGAAAGTTTATAACATTCACATGTAATACAACAAAGCACTAGACAAGAACACGAGTACACATTTATACCATATATGAGAAAAGGAACAAGGAGAACAACATATATGAAAACATCAAGTATAAGTAAGAGAAGATAGAACAATGTATAGATAACAAGTAAAAATAGAATATGCAATCACATGATAAGAATAATAAAGTAAATACCCTAAATATGATGATGATGATATGCATGAGGTTGTCACACAACCTCGAGGCTATCGCACAGCCTCTGAGATCATTACACAGTTTTTGTATACACCTACGGAGCTAAAGCTCCCCGACATAGGACCAATGGGAGGTTCATCAACCCATATACAATTCACATATCATATCTCCTCCCTAGCATATCTTTCAAGGAGGGTTTTATAAGATGTCACAATATCTCCTCCTTGGCACATCCCTTAGGAAGAGTTTTATAAAAAGGTGTTGTCAGTGTTTCTTGGTGTTTCCACAGTGGTACTATTTGTTTTATGAATAAGTATGATATGAGGATATAGTGCTAATAACCAATCACAATGAGTATTTCCACAACCAACCACCTGAGTATTTCTACAACCAACCAATATGCCATTTATGTGAGCCAAATATTCACTCAATATTTCCAACCATTCATGAATTTCCGCATAATTCATAAGCCAATAGAGTATGAATACATCACAATCTATATTTGGTACCACAGTATGCTTTTCATCAAACACAACACAATTATTCTCATGTATATGGGCTATCAACATCACATAGGACCCCACATGATCACACATAGCACATAACATACCAAATCAACCACATAATATCTGATATAGGCCTCCACACGGGCATAACACAATAAGATAGCCATTTATCATACTTAGTTATCACTTTCTTAATATGCATTTTGTATACAAATTAACTACTCAGCCTAGTCTGAAAGAGTTAAGCCATAACCTATCTCGAATGTCAAAATCAATCAGCTACAATTTGATTCTGAAGCCCTACTCCACACGAATGGACTCGAAATCAACTAAAATATCAAAATATAAAATCTACGCATCAAAAAAATCCAACAGCACCCATATTGCCTAGTTTTAATTCGGGATCAAAATGGACCCCAAAACGAGTTTTTAAAAAAGAAGAAAAAATCATAACTTTATTTCAAAAATGTGTTTTTCGTGTTTTTAGGAATCTACTGCTGAAAACTCAAGCAAATATGAGTCAAAAACGAGGTTCAAATTGAAGAAAAACTGTTTTTAAGCTTTATCGAGTAAAACCTTTAAAATTTATTTTAAAATAAAGATTTGAATTATTTTTTTTTGAAGATGAAATTGAGAGAAAACTAGTAATTATAGGATTGGAAATATTATTCAAGTGAAAAAGGGGTGAATTTAGTCTTAATTCAAAGAAATACAATTGTTGGGCCTTTGGAGCCAAATTTCTCAATATTCACTTTCAAAGTCGAATTAAAACAAGAATCTAATGTTAAGGATGGAAGAAATTAGTTGAAATGGGTGTAATAGAGCTTACCCAAACTTAGAAATGGAGAAACTTTCTCAAAACAATGAAACCCTAAGCTCCAAGTCTCAAAAATAGTGAAAAATAATGAAACATGAGTATTTATACTCAGCACTAGCAATGATGGACCATGGATTGCGATCGCGGTACATCGACTAGCCAAGGAAATGGGATTGCAACAGAAGTATCGCAATTATGACATCTTAACTGTTGGCCCTATCACGATCGTAGGATCCCTTCCGCGATCGCAAGTGCCCCAAATAGCTGGTGCACCAGCTGAGATTTTGGACCATTCTAAGTCCCCGCAGGCCCCTCGAGATTCATCTGAAATCCTTTAAATGCAACTGAACTATGCTACCTTATCAAATTAATGCAAGCTCCGTACTCAATGGCGATATCATATTTTTAAAAAGACGTCATTTTCGCAAATTTAACCCCCGAAATTTAAAATTACAACTTTCCAAATCGAGGATCGAAATGCGATTTAAAAGCCAAAAAATCATATCAAACATGTTAACGCCCTAAAATTGATGTTCTGAATCTGCTGGCACAGTTGTTTTCATCCATCGTACGAATAAAAAGGTATCAACTGAAGTCAATTATAAGACTTTTGAAGCCTCCAAAAACCACAATATCACATAAATGGCACCAAAATGCATTGAGAACCATGTCAATCCTTCCCATACCTCATAAATACCACAATGCAACTATAAGAAGGGATAAAATAGTCAAATCACACAGAAACATATATTTCACCAAAATTTAAGTCACTATACAACCTTTATCTATATAACATGAGACCTAGAGGAGATAATTATCTGAGATCCAGTACAAGGATTAGTAATGCAATATTTTGAGACCAAAAGGAGATGAGTAAAATTTACCCAAACCAAGATCGAGAGATGACTAAGTGATACATAACTTGTTAAATTTTGTATGTAAGGAACCGGGATAGTTTGACGAGCACAATAAGTTTGTGGAGTTAAGAAGTCATGGGGAACACAATCCTAGTGATCATCTCATACTGATAACAACACTATCTGCCAGTACTGTTACTACTACCATTGTTCTTACAAAATCTCCTATTTACTTTCTGCAATTTTCAATTACATCAACAAGCTCGTGATAGATTTTCAACCCATCTCTCGTGCGATCGACTCCAACCTAGTTGGGTCTTTATTTGACAAGCGACCATTTTATACTTTCTTGGAGGTATAATTTGAGCAACATCAATGTTTATTATATTTTATTTCAAGCCCCTTTGTTAAAAAAACTGATTATATGAGAAACATTTTTATAAAATAGCTTTTTAGAAAAGAAATATTGAAAAAAAAATTGTGTTTGGTACATTTATTTAAAAATTTCTTTTGATAAACAAATTGGGTTTGGATATTTTTTTAAGAAGTGCTTTCAAGAAAGAAATGACGAAAAAGGACATGTATCTATAGACTTTTACTATTAAAATTATTTTATAGAGAAAATTTATTTTAAATATCTATTATACTATTTTTGATTAAAGTTTTTATTTTGATTTAACTAAAAAGTACGTACCTAAAATTTTCAATGAATATTTATATACATAGATACATTAAAAATATTAAATAATAATATAATATTATTATAATAATTTAAATATTACTTAAAAATATTTATAAATGCTGGCAAAACACCATTTGATCTTGCAACATGATACTTATGTTATTTATTGTTATTAATAATAAAAATAAAGAGCTATATATTCTTCGATGATCACCACCAATGATATTCAATTTTATTTAAAGAAAAGCAGTGAGACATATAATAATGTTATATAAATCATAAAATAAAATAAAGAATCATGATGTAAATATGAAGCATAAAATTTTAAAATCAAACTTAAAAAATATGTTAATCAATTAATAAGAGATATATTCATATATGTATGTCTCTGTGCTAGGGATATGAAAAAAAAAATTCTACTTCTGTTTCTGTTATTTTTGAAAAGCAGAAATTTTCTGCTTCTTTTTAGTAGCAGTTAAAAGCACTTTTACAAATTTACCAAACATCATTCTTTTCAAAAGTAATATTTTTTTTCTCAAAAGTAAAAAATAAAAATCAAAAGGCACTTCATCTCTTTGGGTTTGTACGGTCTTTGAACAATTCCTGATAGGAATACTATTTTGTTCTTAAAATGCTTGGGTTTAACTCAATGACTTATTAACAAATAATAGTATGTTTGAAGTAGGGGTGGCTCAAGGGTTAGGCTAGTAAAGTCTTTGTTTTAGGCACCCAAAATCTCAAGGCCTCAAAAAAATTTATTGATAATTTATTATTTTTTTATAATATTGAATGTAGTTAAAAAAACTATCAACATTCAATAGAAATATTTTAAAATTTTGAATTAAACTACTCAAATCTTTATAATAAAAATAATATGTTTACAATAACATCAAGATAATATTTTGAAAACAGATGGTTAACTTATTATTAACTTGAATCAATCCTTACTATTATAATTAATAATATTGCTATGTAAAATATTATAACGCCCCGAGAGTACACCTTGGACGCCACACGGTGTTTGGAACCACAAGTGATCCCAAGCTAACCCATGAACTGGCATACTGTTAAGCAACTGAATTATAATACATTAAACAACAAGTTTTGTTGTGCGGAAACATAATCATACTGAAAATTTAAAATAGTATATAGCTAATAAAGTTTTACAATCTTATAAATCTGAAGGAAGGAACTGAAATTACATAACTGACTCTAGCTGTCATCTATGAAGCCTCTACTATACTAACTATAGATAGCTGGGACATGCCTCCAACTACCACTAATCAATACATATAAAAAATAAATGAACTGCACATGAACTAAAAATATCTGGAGTTGCCGAAACAAGAGAACTCATCACCTGCTAGCTAGAAACTGCAACTGTCTGATCATGATGCGCAGGCTATAACTGGTACCTACATTATCAGACAATGTAGCACAGAGACATATATGTGGATCAGTACTTCTGGAATGTACTAAGTATGCAAGTGTGAATGCAATAGGTAAAACTGATTTCATATGTAATCTTAAAACATGTATGCTAAGTGTAAGTAGACTCATCAATAGGCTCGAATAAACTGAAAGTTGAATTATCTTAAAAGCATGAGCAGCAAACATAATCTGGTAAGCTGGTGAATCACTACACTTAGTTTCTTAAAATATTTACTTTTGCAGAATAATTAGAACTAAAGTTGGGATACGATAAAGCATGGATACATGAACATGCGAGACCAAACATACATGTACTGAGCTTATCTGATTAACTAAATAACTGATGGCTGGGTTATGGAATGATTGAACTCTAAGTAAAGGGGGTAACTAGCACCTATATACTGAGTAGCTGATATATAAATATGGACTACTGATATTCGAACACTGAATAGCTGATGACTGAATACTAATCACGTAATACTGAACTGCAGTTAGTCCGAATAACTGGACTGAAACTATGCGAAACTGAGCATATGAGATAAGGACTAACGGAACAACATGATATAATTAAATGGGAATGCATGAAAACTATATTACTAAGTGTATATCTATTATGTTATCGAGATAATCTATAATCTGAAAAACTAAAAGCTGTAAAACTGAGTGTCTGATAGTCTATACACTTAGTCAAGCAAACCTGAAACTGAACTCTTAAACTGAACACTGAACTGAGACTGTAGGAGGTATCATCTAACTGACATGTCCTAATCTGAGCTAATCGGGGTCCAACATGTAACCCCAGTTAAAAGGGTGCCAATACCGTGCTATGGGTACTAACAATGGTTTTATGGATCCACTAAAATGGTGTCCCGGAGGACTAAGGAGTAACCTTATACTAGCAGGAAACTCATGAGATATGTGTCAATCCTAAACTAGCAGGAAGACATCTCAAACCTACGGTGCCTACTTAGTTCTGTAACTCAGGGTTTGCTACTAAGGGACAAACCCTATGCTGGTAGGAATGCCCCCATCTCTGGGTTCGCTTGGTGCTGAATCCTACTCTTAACTGAACTGACACAGATGTATAACTGGTGCATGCACTGATAACTAATAATTGATAAGCTCAGGTCATGGTATTCTGAAAATAGCAATGTATACGGATTCTGAGATAATTATTAATGTGTAAATTAATACTAGAACTGAAATCGAACTGAGCTAACTTAATTGGACTCACAACTGACCATATTACTGACTGAATGATATTTTCTATGGTATAACTGAAATCATTCTGTAGATACTGAAAACTAGGTAAACGGCTAAATTATGGGTATTCATAAACCCCAGGACTTGATAACAATAACAATAGGACATGCTAAAGCTTCAAAACCATAATGAGAAGCATTATTCAAAGAAACCCATCACTTGGTCATTTCATCAAACACATGGAGATTAATACTTCAACATAGGGCAATTCATCAAACAAATGGGGAATATGAACTTGAACATAAGAATATCTTAAACATGGGAGCATAGCATGATTACATAACTAAAACTTGAATTGAGAAATTTACATGAAATTCGCTTGAAGTAGGACATGGGCATTTCATCACAACATGTAAAGATCATAGCTTGAACATAAGAATGTCTTAAACGTGAGGGAACAATAGAGTTAAATGGAAAAATTTATAACTTGGGGATTCATCTTGAAATTGATTGAACATGATATGAAAATTTCATCAAACATGTGGAAAGCATGAATTTGAAACATGGGAATGTTGCTCAAAATCATGAATTTAGGGTCTATCGTGGAATTCACTTGAATAAAGCATGGGAAAACTTAAATTCATGGCATGAGGAATTCAACATCGCATGGAATCACACATGGACTGAATTGAATTTAAAAACACTACAAAATCATGAAACTAAATCTTTCTTGAACTTACAAAACTCCATAACAAGAATAAAATTTCATTCTTTAATTGAAAGGAGGGTTTTTGGGCTCCATGGGTGAAAGGAGACCCATGGATGAACTCCCACATACCTTAAAGCTTTAATCTTGAAGTAGAAACACAACCTTGAAAGCTTACTTGAATTGGAAAACTTGAGTTCTTGGCTTTTCTTAAAGAGAAGATAATTAATTTGGTGTTCTTAAGAGGTGGCTAGGATTTTTTTTTGAGAGAAAAGATGAATAATAGTGTGTAAAATACTTTTGGGGGCTGAAATTAAGTGTTATGGGCGGATTTGGGTGAGGGAAAGTGACCTAAGTTCCCCTAGGCCCTTCTGAAACTGAAATAGCATGTGAAACAGCTCCGTATCGCGTTGGTCATCGCGTCGAGGACCATCGCGTCGGCTTACTGCATCACACGAAAAATGTCATAACTTTTCTCTTGGGTATCGGATTAAGGCAAAATTGGTATCGTTGAAAAGCTAATTCAATTATCTACAATTTGGTGGGTCTTGAGCTGCAAAATTTTACGAATATAAAAAGTTATACACGCTCAAAGTAGACCCTTGTAGAATTGAATACCAAACTTTGGACGAATCAAAGGCTCTAAGCTCAACTTTGTTGTAAGTGATTCTTATGAACATTTTTCACCCCGAAAGCACATCAAACAAGAGGATAAAGATCATGAAACCTATATTTACATGGACACCATTTGGATTATAACTTATACACGTAAGAACGACGGTTCAAAGACTAGCCCGAAAATACGAGGTGTTACAAATATAATACGACATTAAAGAACAACAATTATGGAAAGAAAGAAAAAATGGCAACATTAATTTTTTATTTATTATGCATACATATATTTTCAAAACATCAAATTAAAATTTGAGTTTAAACAACTAATTTTATTGAGACGTGTTTGGTTTGAAGCATGGTATGTTTGGAACATAAATGTCACTTCGTTTAGTATTAGTAAAAATTATAATTGAGCTCATGAGTTAGAATTGAAATTATGCAACTTTATAAATTAAGTTTTTGTAGTTGCTGCCATATTTAATTTTTACTTTTAGTTTCTTTATTTTGATTAAAATTCTTATCTTTTTAATCCACCGGTAGTAAATGAATCTCATCCCTCAATTTTTGCCTAAACATATGTCAAGAAATAAACACCTATCATACCTACCGTACGTTATCTTATCGAAGGGGGTGCTTATTCCCTGTATCTTAATTCATGCTTTCATTTTTAGTGTGTCCATTATATAAATTATCATATTTTTTTATTTAGAGATAGGTTAATTCTAAAATTTTCCTTTTGTAACTTTAATGATATGACTTAGATTCACAAGTTTTCCTTGATAGTTTTCATCGATATATGTCTAAAGCAGGGCCGGCCGATGGGTAAAGCAACTCAAGCGGCTACTCTGGGCCCAAAATCTTTGGGGGCCCCCAATTTTAGACAAGTATAGTCGATTTTGAGGTTATAATATAGATGGAGTAGATTGTTTTTCATTTTAAAAGAATATTTACTTCAAAAGTAAAAATATAAAATACTTTTAAAAGGTAAGATTATTTTCACTTAAAAAAGGTAAGATAATTTCAGTAGAAACTTACACGTATTTGTTGTAAATATCAAATTAATGTTCTTTATCATGATTAAGTAATTAAATTAAGTAGAATATATATTAATTAATTATAATTAAGTAACATAAACTCTAAATTCAAACACATGACATGCATATATTGATTTAATGTATACATCGAATGTGTATAAATTTTAACCGATAATTTCCTTTGAGAGAGATTGACGTGACTTTTGAGCTATGAATAAAAAAGGTTGAACCTACATATCTTTTGCTTTTAGATCATTTATTAGTACTTGTTTACAACTCATGAACTTTCATTTTCATTTTTCCAAAGGCCTCTACTCATAAATTTTCTTTTAACTTTTCTCTTATGATCTGCACCACTTTTCTTTTATTTGATTTCTCCAAGTTCAAGTATTGATTATGCTATAAGAGCTGAAGAATACAATAGAGTTAAGATATTACAATAGTTTAAATCGACGGAATGTTAATTTTGAAATTATGTTTTCGACTTGTTAAATCTTATCTAATTTTTCGTTAAAAAAAATGCTATTTTTAAATATTTTTATTTTATAAATATATTTTATTTGTAATTGTTAGAATTTATATTATCAGTTGAAAAAAAATTATTATTAAAAGAACTGACTACATAAAATTACTCACATAAAAGCTGGAAGAATAAACTTTGAATAAATTATATTAGTTTTTTTAAGGCCTCAAATTAATTAATGGCTTTAAGCCACAAATTTTCTCGAGCCGACCCTGGTCTAGGGGGATTTACATTAGTTATTCCATGCATCTTAATTTATGTGGTACGCTTTCATTTTTAGTCTATCCACAAGAAAAATGCCATTTTTTTACTTAGAAATGATTTAATTTTAAATTTTTCATGTTATAACTTTAATATATATTATTTATATTCAGAAGTTCTTATAAAAAAAAAAATTCTTCCTTTCTTAAACTCCTTATTCAATCGAACAAAATGGGATGAATTTGATCGATTAGTTATGTATCGAAAAGTGATATATCCAGAAGGCGATGTATCTCCAACATAAATAATGTATCATGATCCTAAGTAATGTATCAGCAACTTCAAATTGGAGATTTTATGTAATTTTGAAAAGATATATAAAAAGAATAATCAAAAACTTAGGAATATGATTACATATGTTCTGAGAAACTTACGATGGAAAACGATGGCTCTTTTAGTATTTGTTTATATTATTACATAATTAGGAATGTCATTTCAAGATCATATAATCACATAGAACTCTATAAAAGTAATTCAACTTTTCCTATATTATATATTTAATGTGCCTATTTTGAATTTATCTGCAATCAAATTGTGGTCAAACATTATTTGATTAAGTTGAATGGACTATGACGTTTTTATATCAAATATTAATTTTTATCCTTTATTATTTTGTTCAATAACAAAATCATTTTTTAGTATTTTTTTAAAAATAATTATTTAATTTTATTTACAATATTGACTCCTAAAATATATAAAAAGTATCGTGACAAAATGAAGGCTTTTAAAATATATGGCAAAAGACGTACAAGAAAAATTGAAGAGTCCTAAAATTTTAAAACAAAAACATAGCTTTATATTAGGTGAAGCCAACACAAATTTAAAAACAAAAATCTAACCTTATATGAAGAAAAGTCAATGCTGTGAAATACGGAAAGAGATAAAAAAAAAAAATTGTGGAATATTCAAAGAAAAAAAGAATGTCATGAAATACAAACACAATCTTAAAGTAAAATGAATCAGATGGAATTTGATATTGTTTGATAGATTACAGCTCTATCATTGTAGTGCATGGCATGACCAACATGATTTCAACTTTTACCTTTTATTTTCGCTATATTCTTCAGGTTCTTTCCTGAACCTTTTTCGTTAATTTTAATTATTTTATATGAATTTTTTTGATTGAAATATAAGAAACTAAATACCTCCTTTACTTTGAGTAATTATCTCAAAGTATTTAGGTTCTACTCAAGGTTTTCTTCTTAATTTTAAGTTTGATATAAATTGTGTTATTACATTCATTAGTATAAGTTTTTTGCCCTTCTTTATTTCTTATAGTTGATAGCTTTCAAGATTATACATGAATTATACATAATCAACAATTTATAGTGAGTTTTTTACTTTTACTTATTTCTCTTTCAGTTAAAAATTTATGATTAAAGAAATTGGACAAAACAAGTATATTATTGCCTAATGAATTAATCAGAGAAATCAAGGTTATTTCCTTTTTAAAAAAAAAAAAAATTTAAATAAATTTCTTATAGATCTTTTAGACTCCAAAATTTTATCAAATATCATGATTTGTAGTTTTGTAGTTATCTTAGAACAGAATGAGTATCTTGGTGTCAAAAAGATGTCTATGTTAGTGATATGTGTTAAAGTAATTTCTAAAATCATAAAAATTTTAGACTCCTAAGATACATAATAAGAGAATAATATATGACAATAGAATAGTATATGATAAGAGGTATTATGAGAATTAATGTCAACAAATTTTCTCAATTAAAACCAAAATTACATTAAGTCAAACCACCCACAATCATTATAAACAAAAATCATATATGTGTATAATAATGGGTGTTTAATAGGAGATGGGGAGGAAATCATCGTTGGTGTTTAATACTATTGGAAGAAAGAGATGCAGAGAGAACATAAAACTTTTTTTTTAATGATTGGGTAGTGATATGTATAAAATTGAGCATATAAAAGTACTAACGAACATCAATATTATTAATGGCGGTGGATATTCTGATTTAGTTTAGATTGAGTTTAATTTGTAGGTTTTAGGTTGAATTTAATTGAGAATCCATTTTAAATGATAATTCTAACCGAAGATCGTATTATTTCGGGCAAATTGAAAACGTTGATTTGAAAGGTATATATGATAAGTTTCATGATGGTGAAAGCATGAATAGTCTGATAGTATAATGAATGATAAATTTAACTAATAGATGAAAATAAGAATTTTTTTTGACCCTATAAATCACAAATATAAATTTTTTGTATGTATATTGTTGTACTTTCATATAATTGTAAAGACATGTACTTTCTTTTAACAAAAAAATATGTGTTTTTGTGGTGGAAAATAGCAAAACACTTTTCACAAAAGAATCTATCAAATATTTGTTATTTATATATTTTTTTTATTTTACGTATGTTGCTGCTGCAAATATTAGGTGTGCTTGTAGACTAGGATTTTACTTGGATATTTACCTACACATTCACTGACATTAAAAATATAACATCTCCTGCTATTCTTTATTGTATTTTCATATAATTTATCCTAAAGACGTGTAAATTCTTTTAACAAAAATGTATTGTGAAGCTATTTGTCTGTTCTTTGTTGTGCTTTCGTATAATTGTGAAGACATGTATTCTCTTTTAATAATAAATATGTGTTGTTTTGGTGAAAAAAATAAAAAAGAAAAATAGTGAAAGACTTATCATTAAAAAATATGTTTAATATTTGTTGGCTACAATTTTATTTTACAATTATTAGCTATACAGTTACTTGGTATTACCTTTTAGCTATTTTAAAGTAAATTATCCTTATTGTGTTATATTATTTGATGTAATTACACACGTGCAAAGCACGTATCATAAACTAGTATCTTAATTCATGTGTCATGCGTTCATTTTTAGTGTGTCCATTATATAAATTATCATATTTTTTTTATTTAGAGATAGTTTAACTTTAAGATTTTTATTTTATAACTTTAGTGATATGACTTAGATTCACAAGTTTTTGTCGATATTAGAAGGAAAATATGATGTTTTTAGCACTGTTTGTTTAAAGGAATTTACATTAGTTATTCCATACATCTTAATTTATGTGGCATACTTTTATTTAGTTTGTCCGCAAGAAAAGTGTCATTTTTTTTTATTTAGAAATAATTTAATTTTAAATTTTTCATGTTATAACTTTAATATATTATTTATATTCAGAAGTTCTTATAAAAAGAAAATTTCTTTCTTTCTTTAATTCTTTATTCAATCGAACAAAATGGGTTTGTGAATTTGATTGATGAGTTATGTATCAAAAAGTGATATATTCAGAAGGTGATGCATCACCAACATAAGTAATGTATCATAATCCTAAGTAATGTATCAGCAACTCAAAATTGGAGATTTTATGTAATTTCAAAATGAGTTGGATATAATGTAATTAGATACTAAACAATTGAGATTTATGAAAATTTCTCTATATATGTATACACTTTAACTATTTAAAAAAAAAAGATAAGATTAAAAAGTTGAAACTTATATAGCAACTACAGACATCTTCATCAAGTGTTATGTAAAACCAAAAAGGGTTGTGGTAGAATGATAAAAGCTCCTTTATCCTTAATCAAATGTTGTGGATTTGAGCCCCCGAATACGGAATTGTCTTTATTAGCAAGCATTTTACCCACGTAAATTTAAATTTAAACAGACTCTAATAAGTTACCGAACACCAAATAAAAAACAAATTACATAAGGAAAAGCATAGTGCTACTGCACTAATATTATTCTTACATATATGGAACTTCAAAAATAGAAATTTATTCCTTATAGAAAGTTAAAGAGTTCTACAAATTGTCTTTTTTAAGGATAAATTTCAATCAAAGACCTCAAGCCAAGAGAAGTTATTATTTTATATTCACTAAAATCAGCATCTAGAAAAAGTTTTTCCCAGTCCCTCTCAGTTCTCTCTTTGGAAGCAAAATTAATGCTCATGATGAAGTCCACCAAGTGTTGTGATTGAACAAGCTGCTCATTGCTACAATTATCTTCCACTACCATATCTATGATAATCACTTTTCCTCCCTTTTCCTTATTTGGATTGATTCTTTGCATTTCTTTAATATCTTCACACAATCTTGGTCATTCTGTTCTGATTGTGCAAAATCCACTGTTTCGCCGTGAAATAACAATTAGTTAATGAGTAAATGGATGAAAATATTTTCATTATAATATGTAAATAGCATCACAGTTTTTTTGTTTGTCACTTTAAAGTAGATGGACTTACTCACTATAATAAATCTAAGTCACCAAACTTTTCTTTGTTTCATTAAAATAAATACTTTACCCACTTGTAACGATAAATAAAAAAATATATATATATTTACCCATAATGATGACAAATTAAAACCAAAACCTAAAGAGGGTTATATGGTTGTGCTTCATTTTAACAAATAACTACAGTTTGGAGCATGGGCATATACAGTAGCTATAATTTATATGAATAACAATTACAGTCTGGACCATAATTATAAACAATTAGCTAGCAATAATTTTGCTAATTACAATTCATGGGTAAATTTCATCCATGATCACTTAATTTTGTATCTATTACACAAAAGTCACTTTTTTTTTATTTCATTTCATACATGGTCACTTAACTTTGTATCTATTACGCAAAAGTCACTTTTCTTTCATTTATTTCATCCATGGTCATTTAACTTTACTCTGACCATCACAAAAGTCAGACCGAATTTTACAATAATTTCATCGAAAAAATAATGTGGCAACCTTAATTAGTTCTTAATTTTAATTTAAATGAATATATAATATATTACTCATATCTTGACCATTTTTATATGTGCACAATTTATTTTTTCTTATGGATTATTTAATGAAAGAATACTAATTTTTTAATATATTAGATTACATAATGAAGACTATTTACATAAAAAATTTTGGTTGATACGTTTATGAAACATTTCATAATATTACAATCATCTGCCAAAAAGGAGCATCGAAAAAGAGTGATAAACAAGATAAATTCTTCAAAACTCATAAAATAGAAATACATGTATGATATTATTATTTTTTTTAAAAAAAAAAATATTTTAATTCTTTTAAGATTAATCAACATGCTAAAGATAGTTTTAAAATAAAATCTTTTTAATTTGTGTCATTGAATAAGTATTGTCAAAATTTGTACAAATAATGTTATATTAATGTACAGTTTTGTTAATAAAAGTTATAAAATATAAGTACTTTAATAGATAAAGAAATTATAGGATATCTAATTTTTATATTTATCAATTAAATTAATTAAACAATATGTAATTTATCAAAAATTGAATATTATAATAAAAACTTTTAAGAGAATTAATCGATTAGTCAAACAATTAAAAGCACAAAGACAAACTCAATAAATAGAGCAGTTTATCATAATATTATGATATTCCGAATGCAAAGACTCACGTAGCAAGAAAAAGAATGTATGAAAAAAATAATTTTATCAACTACATGTCACAATTTTAGAGGGAGAAAAATAATTTTATCAAATGCATGCCATAATATATTAGTGGAAAAAAATAATTTACCAACACATATCTCAACTTTAGAAGATTTTAAGAATATATAAGTATAATGTTATTTCATAAAAATATCAACTAATTTTTTTTAATGAAAATAGTCTTCATTAGGTAATCTAATCTATTAAGAAATTGGTATTCTTTTATTAAATAATCCATAAAAAAAATTGGGTTGTGCATATATAGAAAGGGTCAAGATATGAGTAATATATATTCACTTAAATTAAAATTAATAACTAATTAAGGTTGCCACATCATTTTTTCGATAGAATTATTATAAAATCCGATCATAGTGACTTTTGTGATAGTCGGAGTAAAGTTAAATGACATGAATAAAATGAATGAAAGAAAAGTGACTTTTGCGTAATAGATATAAAGTTAAGTGACCATGGATAAAATGAATGTAAGAAAAATAACTTTTGATAATAGATACAAAGTTAAGTGACCATGCATGATATTCACCCTACAATTCATAGCAACAATTTTAAAGAGGAGACAGGCAGACGAAATTGAGAGTGGAGTAGCTATAGTTTGGACCATAATTATATGAATAACAGCTATAGTTTGGACCATAATTATAAAGAGTTGTGATTTAGATTCCCTTGACTAATTGCTAAATCTTTCAACTAATTGTATAAGATTATATTTATTTCTATTGAACTGATTATGGTTCTCAATATTTCGTAATTACTTTTTATGAATTGAATAGAATTTTTTTATAGACAATTTTATCTTGCTTTTAAAATTATCAATAAAATGTTTTAAATATTGAAATTAAAATTATTGATAAAGTTAAAAATGAAATGGTATCAATTAAGATCGGATTATTTTTAAATATCTTTTTTGGTTAATTGAGAATTAATATTCTTAGGCATAAATTAAAATAGATTCTCGAGGTTCTTTTTGATGGATTTCTTTTTTTTTTTCCTTAATTTAATTTAAAACTAAGTTTAAATTACCTTATTAACTAACTTAAATTCTTGCCACGTGAAATTATGAATAAAATTAAGACTTGATAAATATCTGAAAAAATATATTTCTATTTATAGTTATAGAATGTATATTCATAAACTAATAAAAATATTAATAGTTTTCAATTAATTGAGTTTGGGTCCAAACTTAACACGATCTTTATAAAACAAGTATATATACATACATACATACATATATGTACATACATACATACATATATGTATGTGTATATACACATAGATATATGTATGTATATATATATATATATAATGTCTAAATTGTATCAAGAATAATTGAAGAAACAGAAAAGATTCAAAAGCGAAAAAGAGAAGATTCAGAAGCCGCCTTTGATGAATTGACTTATTGACTACATTTCATGTATCAATTACTCTATTTGTTGTTTGTTGTGTGGTTCCTTAAACTGGAAGTTCTCAAATTCTTAACTATACCTTCCCCCACCCCCACAAGTGGATTGTTGCTTATGTGGAGAACATGTTAAAATTGGAGAGTGGAGCCTTAATTGATAATACTTTTGGGAGAAGTATGCTTCTGGCGAGGGAGGAGAGAGGGGAGTGAGAAAAGGAGATAAAAAGAGATTTGCTATAAAACACTAGGGGATCGTTTGGTAGAGTGTAGTGGAAAACTTAATACATGCATTAGTTTAATGTACAAGCGGTACCTTGTTTGATTTGATTGTTTATCTTATGTATAACTAATGCAAGCATTAGTTATACACTCTATTGTGTATTGAGGCGTGCATTATTAATGTCACCATTTTCCTATGTGTTAATAATACAAAGGAGTTCAACACATGCATTAGCTTGAGTAATCACATAAGTACCCCTCATTTTTCTTAAAAATATTTTCCAATTCCACTGGTCACACTATTGCCTTGTTCCTTTTTTTAGATTTAAACACAAATTTTATTTTTAGATTTAAACATAAACTTAATATCTGGGAGCATAATTTGATAGTGCTGATAACTAGGAGAATTTTTTATATTTTTTAAACATGTTATAAAAAGAAAAATAGTTTCCGTCACCAATGGTTCAATTAAAAACTGAAATTTCTCTTCAATTTCCCTTTCTTCCTTCACCATCCAAAAGAAAAATTAAGGCATATTTCTTTTCTCCGACCACCACCAAACTACAAGGTACTTCCTCATCTCTCTCTTTTCTTATCAACTTCCGTATAAAATGATTAATTATTTAAATATGTTGCAACTCAAAAGCTGATTCTAGTTCAAGAAAAATATGAAGATGGACGAAACACTTTTATCAATTTTCCTCGAGAAATTTGAAGCAATGCTAATAGAAAACAACTATTCACATGCATTAGAGGAAAAGGGAAAGTAAGTTTTCAGTTTAAAAAACTACTTTGTTGCAAAATAATATGCAAGGTTCAGAAATATGGAGGGTATTTTTGTAAACAAATATTTTTTTACAAAAAATTATATGAGATATATATTTTTTAATACACCAAAACTAAATAGTGTATAAGAATAATGTCAGCATAACAAATGCAAGCATAACTAAAGTCAGCATTACTAATGCAAGCATTACTAATACATCATATTCAGCATTATTCTTATACACTCTATCAAACACTCCTAAGGGCTTAAGTCATAAGTTGCCCCTTAAAGTTATTGACATATTACAATTGGATACCTTAACCTAGCCTTAATTTTATTAGACACAAAGCTAACAAATATATACCTATTGAATATTTTTCTAACAGCTAGACAAAATATAGAGTGTGTGTAAGGCTCCATTTGTTTTTTTAAAGATTCAGACGTCTGAATCTGAATGCACATCTAAATGATTAAGATGTTGTCTCTAGATCTGAAAATTGAATGATTAAAACTGTTTGTTTTTCAACATCTGAATGTGTAAAAAAATTTATTTATATACATAATAAAATAAAAAATACAATTCAAATAAAAAAATAATTATATATTAAAAAAGTATGTAATTTGATACAACAAAATTATTAGTATTTGATTGAAAAAAATATTTATGTTTGTTAGCGATAGTGGAGATGGCTTATAATAGTGGTTGCAGTGACAATGATTGATGTTAATGATTACTAATGTTGGTGGTAATAATTGTTATGGTTGGTATTTTAGTGACTGTTATGATGGTGGAAATTGATGGTGGTGATGGTTGTTGTAATGTGGCGTTGCTTGATGTTAGTAATTTAAGGTGTTGATTGTGTTAACTGAAACATGAATGCATGATGATTGACGATGTGTTGGTGCTAGTTTGAGATGTTATTTGTTGTGACGGTGGAGATGGTTGTTAGTAGATATAAATTGTAGCGATGGTACTGGTTGAAGTGGTGGTAGAGGTGGCGTTACTAGTGACAATGGTGGTAGCGGCCAAAGAATGTGTAGAGGTTGTGATGTATTAGTAGTAGTTAGTGGTGACGCTAGTTGTGATAGATGAGTGATTTGTAGTAGGGATTGGCCTGTAGTGATTGTTGATTGTGGTGCTGTTGACGACAGTGGTGGCGGTGAATATAATTAGACTAAAAGAGGTAGTAGGTGTGGTAGCGATTGACAATTGTGGTTGGTAGCGATATTTTTTGTCGATGGTGGTTGTGATGGTGGTTGTGATGGCGGAGGTAGTTGGTGGTGGTGGATGGTGGTGGACGGTGGTGACAGTGGCAGAGGTGGTTAGTAGTGGTGACTGTTGATTATGAATAGAGTGGTGAATATTATCCAACGCCAGAATATCCCTTCAGACCTATTAAGACTTGGTTCTAGATCTGAATGATTAAGACCTATTCAGATTTATTAAGATTTAAAACCTTAATAAAAAAATAAATGCACTTAATGGTTTGAAGTCTGAACTATTCAGATTCAAACCTCCATTAAGTGTAAGCAAATGAGGCCTAACTCACACACGGAAGATAAGGCAAAATTACGAATCAACTAGTGACAGCTGACATTTTTAGTTAAGATAATCATAAAAATAATTTTTTATTATAAGCAAAATCTAAAACCAAAAAGATTATAATTTTAGCAAAAACAAAAAAGGTATGAATTCATTTATCATCCTTACCTTCCCTTGTTTCTTCTCTTTCCTCACCATACTAATTTCCCTGTTGTATCAATTAAATTGTTGAATACTGATATCTTATTTTTTATTCTCTTTCGGAAAAAAATTGCATAAATTTTCTCCAGTGAATAATTTTCTATTTCCAGAGAATAAAAAATTAGGTAAAATGAAAAAAAAAAGATGATCAATAGCTTGAAGAAGAAAAAAAAATGAAAGAGTGATTCTTTTGGACATGTGAAAAAAGCGCTATCATTATTAGTGAACATAATAATTCATATTTTGAGGAAAATAATAACTTAAATAATAATTGTTAGATTCAAAAGTGATCGGAATTGGGTAGGAGCAGCCCTGGAAACACATGAAAAATGAAATTAAAAAATTCTGTTAAGTGGGTAAAATCTAAGGGATATAGTTTCGCTTTTTTTTGTGTGTGTGTGCACAGAAGGTCAAGATTAAATTGGATGTAGACGTAGATTTTAGTGGTGGAGTGATGGCCGAAAATGACGGCCTTAAAATAAGAAAGGAAAAAGAATTTTTAGACAAGAGAAATAACAAGAAAGAAAAATAGAAAATTTTGGCCCCAAAAAAAAAAAAACTGAAAATGAGGTTAAAAGACTGATCCACACACCTACTTAGGTGTGAAAAACATTCAATGTGCCAAATAGACAAAAGTGTTTAAATAACTCAAATTTCAATAATAGAGGTTTTCAAAAGGAACAATACTAGGTTAAAGTGCCTACGTGAATTTTTTCAAATAACTTTTAGGCGTCGTCGATGACTTAAGCTAAACCCTAAGTATAGTTATATACTATATAAATATATTGCGGTTGTATTTGTTGTAACTTTCCCTAATTTTATTGTTATAAATTCAATCACTTCAATGTATTACTTTAAAAAAGCATTAATTTTCAAAGATATGTTTCTTGCATAATATTATTGGAGAAAAATATGAGATTTTTTACCAAGAAATCATCAAAAATATTTCTACTAGCCAATAATACGTACCTTGAGTAAGATTGCATTAGCGTGAGG
This sequence comes from Capsicum baccatum var. pendulum, assembly GCA_030864225.1. Classification (NCBI taxonomy): domain Eukaryota; kingdom Viridiplantae; phylum Streptophyta; class Magnoliopsida; order Solanales; family Solanaceae; genus Capsicum; species Capsicum baccatum. The sequence goes on from CM061552.1 coordinate 78,113,454, forward strand.
AATTTTATCAAACATACTCCCGGCAACAAATTTCAAATTTTCTGTTCCCTTTCGGTCACCTATGACATGAGGGAGATCAAGCACAAAGCATTTCAAACCTGAAAAAGCTTCGGCTATAGCCATCGCCATGACTCCAGTGCCACGTCCAACGTTCACCAATGATGTTAAGCCCTCAAAAACATGCTTACAACAATCAGAAATTAACAAATTAGAGATCAACCTTGAATCACTAGCCATTGCATCGTCGAAAACACTATCAAACTCTGACTCTTCAGCACAATAATCCCAATGGGATTTCCCATGTGCCGTTTCAAAGGCAGTGGGGAGATCATCCTGTAGCCAATGACTAACGGAAGCAGTTTTTTTTAGCATAATAGGATGTTGAGAAAAAAAGAAAAAATGACCTTTTGCTAGAGGGGTCATTTTTCACAAAGAGACGATCAAAATTGGTGATTGAATAGCCATCTCCTTGTTGTAATTGGTGGTAATTGAAAAGGCCAAAATCAACTAAAACTCGCATTAAAACTGGAATAAAGATAGTTTTTGAAGGGTTCAAATTTGACGGGCAGTAAGGTCAGAAACAGACATAACGGGATTAGCATTTTTACAAATTATATCAGGAATTCCTAATTCAATTGCACATTTAATACACGATGGACGCAGATCACGTAAAAGGTAATCCCAATTGTGAGCTTCATCTTGTATTAGCTCATTAACACAAATATTGTAATTATTCATAATAAGAACTACATTAATTGAGATATATGAATGAGTACAAAGTACATTTATAATGCAATTTTATTGAAAAATAATGTATTTCAAAAGAACATTTGGATTAATAGTATTGGCACAACATAGTGGTGACATTTGTCAAAATTCAAAAGTAAGTGTTGACGTTTAATTGGCTTGCTTGTTGATGCATTTCAATATCTTTGCCAAATGTTTTATTTCTAAAGATGTCTTCAACTCTTCATTCGTCAGGATATCTAGATGAGTAAACATTAGCTCATAATAATTTTAATCTAAAAGAATACTCATTGAAATAATTTTTTAAGATAATATCTTACACGATTCAAACATTATTTATACTTAATTATAGATAAATATATTTATTGTTGTGTTTTTACTTTTGTTCCTCAATAATTTAAGAAATTATGAGAAATATGTTATGAAAATAAAGGCTATAATAAATACACTTGAGAAAGAGGTACAAAGTGAGAATCATATAATATTCAACTTTTTCTGATGTATAAATGAACTAAAAGAACTTGCCATTTAAAAGAACTGAAGCAGCTTGCCTTGTGGGTAGCAGCTTGTAAAGCTGCCTGTGGGCTGTTTGCGGAAATCTGCTTGTAAAGCTATTTGTGGGAGTGATAAATGAACATCAACAAATAAGTGTATTCATAAAATATAATATGTCTCATTAAAATCTTATTAGAAAAAATTCAGTAGAAAAAAGCATATTACAGAAAAAAAAAGTACACATATCTTGTAATACGTTTTTAGTGTTGCTTCATTAAAGGCTTTACTAGAAACATTTAATTGAAAAAAAAAATCATTAAGAAACAAAAAAGAATAAATCGCATATTTTGCTCTCCCTCATGGTAACATCATTTTATTTCTCTGAGATAACACATTTTAATTTTTGTATATCAACTACGTAAAATATGAGGTTGGTAATGCTATCGTGAACAAAGCAACCAAACTATCAGGTAAGCAAATTTGTTGAACATCTATTTCACCTTTCTTCTTAAGATCATGAGTGAAAAAAAACATTGATGAATTATGTTTTGTTCTGAATTTTTTAATTTATCCCCCCTTCAGCTGAGTTATGTATGTAACGTTATATTCATATATTGTAGTTTAAAGTTCCTTTTCAAAAGAAACCCACATTTCTTAAATATGTGAGTTATTGATCTCAATCAAATAGAGTCTCAATTTGCTTTATGAATAGCTATTATTTTTGTGTAATTTGAAGAAGTGGCAATAATGGCTTACTTTATTGAAAGATAAAATATAGTTATGCCACAAGTAGTCCACACGAGATCAGGCCTCATATAAATTAAAAAACTATTGCATTTGCAAAATCAATCATTTTTTATTTGAATTCATTAGAATAAACTAATCTCAACCATGTCGATGGTTTCTTGAAGAAATATGCTTAACATCATTTCAATATCTTTTCACTTGAGAAGAAGCTGGATCTAGCCAATAAACTTATTGCAAAATAAATATCTGATCGACTATCATAGGCAAGGTAAATTACTATCCTAATTGTACTAAAGCATGAAGCTTCATCATCAAGAAACTCTGAATTCTTTTTTCTTAGATCAGATTGATTTTTATTTATGTCAAATAATTTCACAAACATTAGAATACTCAATAGATGTGTGTTGCGCATATAAAATTACGTCAAATTAATGTATATTGATTGATGATCAAATATTTTATCTGTCAAATGCTCAGAGTATTATATTTATTAATACACATTACTAGCTGCCTCATTGAGAATTTTATCAAGAAAAATTTATTGAGATAAAATTGTGATTAAGAAAAAAACAGTACAACACACATTATACTCACGATTAAAACACCACTTTAGTATTTTAAATAATTCTCCCTAATAAAGAAGTGCAACGACACTACTAAAATATGATACTTCTGACCATTTTTATGAGAACAAAATTGATTCTTGTTTATACTAAGAGATTTTATAACTATTCGAGTGTTCAATTAAATCATTTTATAACCTTTTAAATCATTCAATGATTTTCATATAACATTTATAATCGATTTAGACATGACAATAATTTATTATATATATTCAAGTTTTTCAATATTTCTAGACTAAAACAAGTATCATTACATCCACCACAGGAGAACACATCTCCAGATAATAATGTCAAAATTTTTGTAGAAGATCATTATGTCTCAAGACATAAGCCATACTATTTATCTTATGGTTTTACTTTTTGCGCTATAATCATGTTATCTTGTATATATTCGGGTATAAGAATCTATATACATACAACACGAACTTCAACTCTAGTTCAAGTCTAAGACAAGAACACGTATGAAGCTACCTAACACCTTCAACACTAGATTATGAATCATTTATCTAAGAAGTGTGTTAATTTTCAGAAAGAGATGAAATAAAATTTTAAGGCCAAGTCCCCCGACTTCAAGGAGTGTCCTTAAAGAATAATTTCCCTTACTGTACTCGAGGTTATGGAATCTTCCTCCAAGGATAAAATGGCCTTCAATCTGATCAATAGCGGTACCTCAAATTGTTGGATTCAACGAACTCACTCAATAGTTTGATTGATCACACAGAATATTTTTGAAAACAAGAGGAGAGTTTGTATTTCAAAAAAATTCGTGTCTAAACCTGTGGATGAAAGCAGATTTATATAGCTTTCATGTGTTTCTTCTGAAAAGTGGCAATAAATAACATAAAAGGTGTGACCTTTGCTGAAAAATCATGTCTGTTCGTCCAATGATTGCATTTTTTTCGAACAGAAAAACCATTTCCTGAATCAGTGTGTCATTTCATTGAAGGATTATATCTTTCCGAAGCATCAATTTGAAATAGTGCATCCTTCTGAAGCATCAGTTTGAAATAGTGCATCCTTCTGAAACATCAGTTCGAAACACTGCATGGATGCATATAATTGGAGGATATGCATAGGTGATTTCTAAATGTTCAATCCTATATATTAAAATATTTGATCAAATATTCCAAATTAAGATAATCATTAAAAGACTTTTCACCTTAAGTCTTATCCTTGTTTACTAAACATTGTCTACATCATGAGAATGGGTTGGGTATATTGACAATGTTGAACCTGTCAGTCACAACCTTGTCTGATCTCCTTGAACCTAGCTCTTGAGATCATCAGTCTGCTAGGTAGAGTTACCACCATGCTGACTTGTCCTAGGACTTAAACCCATTCCCTTGGATGTCCTTTCCACTCCTTCTCTAGATAGACCTTTTATAAATGGACCCGACACATTATCTTTTGACTTTACATAGTCAATAGAGATAATTCTACGAGAGAGAAGTTTCCTAATATTATTATGTCTTCATCGTATGTGATGAGACTTACTGTTGTACATCATACTCCCTGTCTACCTATTGCCGTTTGGCTATCACAGTGTATACATACTGGTGCAACTAGTTTGGGCCAATAAGGAATATCTTCCAAGAAATTTCAGAGCCATTCTACTTCTTCATCGGCTATATCCAATGCGATAAATTCAGATTCCATTGTAGAGTGAGCAATACAAGTCTGTTTGGATGATTTCCAAGAGACTGCTCATCCACCGATAATAAATACATATCCACTTATGGATTTTACTTTGTTCGATCCGGTGATCCAATTTGCATTACTATATCCTTCGAGTACCGCGGGATATTTATTATAATGTAAGGCATAGTGTTGAGTGTATTTAAGATACCCCAAAACTCTTTTCATTACCATCCAATGAGTTTTTTTAGGATTACTCGTGTACCGACTCAATTTACTAATAGTGCATGCTATGTCTAATAGTATACAGTTCATTCTATACATTAAACATTCCAATACTCTTTCGTACTCCAATCGTGAGTCACTTTCACCTTCATTCTTTTGAAGTGCAAAGTTCACATCCAATGAAGACTTAGCAATACAGAATTCCATATACATGAATTTGTTAAGTACATTTTTGATATAATGAGACTATGACAATGCCAACCCTTATGGAGTTCTATGGATTCTTATTCCTAAGATCACATCCGCAGCTCCAACGTTTTTTATGTCGAACTTGCTCTCGCACATTTATTTCATTGCATTTATATCTGAAATGTCTCTACTGATGATCAACACATCATCCACATATAAACACATAATGACTTGGTGATTTGGAGTGTCTTTAATATAAACACATTTATTATATTCATTTATCTTGAATTCGTTTGCCAACATAGTTTGGTCAAACTTTGCATGCCATTGCTTAGGTGCTTGTTTTAGTCCATAAAGTGACTTACCAAGTTTACACATCTTATTTTCTTTTTCTGGAACCACAAAACCCTCAGGTTGTTCTATGTAAATTTCATCCTCTAATTCTCTATTTAGGAATGCAGTTTTCACATTCATTTGATTGATTTCAAGATCATATACCACCGCTAAGGCAATTAACATTTGAATCGATGTTATCCTTGTTACCGGTGAGTATGTATCAAAGTAATCAAGGTCTTCTTTTTGTTTGAAGCCTTTTACTACAAGTCTTGCCTTGTATTTTTCAGTAGTACCATCCACTTTTATTTTCCTTTTGAAGATCTATTTATAACCTAAAGGTTTATTTCCTGGAGGAAGATCAACCAATTCCCAAGTATGGTTGCTTAAGATTGAATCAATCTCACTATTGACTGCCTCTTTCCAAAAGGATGAGTTTGATGACGACATCGCTTCTTTAAATGTTTGAGGCTCATTTTCTAAGAGAAATGTTACAAAATCCAAACCAAATGAAGTTGACGTTTTTTGACGTGTACTACGTCTTATATTTTATTCATTATGTACATTCTCACTTGGTTCATCTCAAGGTCGTTTAGACCTCCCACTAAACTGTTCAAGTCTAGTTTTATATGGATAAATGTTTTTAAAGTATTCAACATTATCTGATTCAATTACTGTATTTTCATTAATATCCAGGTGTTCAGATTTATGAACCAAAAACCAACATGCTTTACTAATTTTAGCATATCCTATGAACACACAATCACTGTCATAGGTCCTATCTTAACCCTTTTAGTCATAGGAACTTGGACCTTTGCTAGACACCCCCATACTTTGAAATATTTCAAGTTGGGTTTCCTTCCTTTCCATTTTTCGTAAGGAATTGATTGTGTCTTACTATGGGGAACTCTATTGAGTATATGGTTGGCTGTAAGGATAGCCTACCCCCACAAGTTTTACGATAAACCTAAACTTATAAGTCAGGTATTCATCATTTCCTTCAAAGTTTGATTTTTCCTTTCCACAATTCCATTAGATTGAGGTGAATACGGGGTCGTAGTTTGATGGGTAATTCCATTCTCTACACATATTTCGGCAAAGGGAGATTCATATTCTCCGCCCCTATCACTTTTTATCATTTTGATCTTTTTCTCTAACTGATTTTCAACTTCAGTTTTGTACTGCCTAAATGTATTTATTGCTTTATCCTTACTATTTAGTAAGTAGATGTAACAGTATCTAGTGCAATCTTCAATAAAAGTTATGAAATAATTTTTACCACCACGTGATGGTGTTAACTTCATATCACAAATGTCAGTGTGTATTAAGTCTAAGGGATTTGAATTCCTTTCAACGGACTTATAAAGATGCTTTGCAAACTTTGATTCCACAAACGTTTGACACTTTGATTTATTGCACTAAAAATTTGGAAAAACTTCTAAGTTAATCAGTTTTCATAATGTTTTGTAATTAACATTGCCTAAACGTTCATGCCACAAATCATAAGACTCAAGCAAGTAAGAAGAATTTGAATTTTTATTGATTTCAACATTCATACATTCATCTTATAAAGGCCCTCGGTGAGATAACTTTTTTCTACATACACTTCTCCTTTGCTAATTACATTTTTTTCTAGAAATGGTTACACATTTGAATCCGTTCTTGTCTAGAAGTGAAATAGAAATCAAGTTCCTACATAACTCTAGAACATACAAGACATTGTTAAGTGTCAAGATCTTTCCTGAAGTCATTTTCAAGCACACTTTCTTGTTCCTTCTACCTTAGCAGTAGCGGAGTTAGCCATGTAGATTATTTCTTCTACTTGAGCAGGAGCGAATGACGAAAACAACTCTTTGTTGGCACAAACATGGCGGGTGGCACCAAAACCCATCCACCATTCCAAGTTGCATTCTGAAAGCATAGCACACAGATTATCATATTTTTTGTTGGACTCAATCATATTTTCTTGGTCCTTTTTCTTCCCTTTCTTAGGGGCACAACAATCCGTGGATTTGTTGCTAATCTTGACACAGTTGAAACACTTTTCCTTGAATTTCTTCTTAGGTTGATTTCTTCCATGTTCAACTTTCTTCCTTTTCTTAGAATTGTTTTGGTCATCTTCTACAATATGTTCTCCATTAATTGTAGAATTCCCTTTTGACCTTCTCTCGACAACCTTATTATCCTCTTCTATACGTAGTCAGACAATAAGATCTTCGACAGTCATCTCCCTGCGTTTGTGCTTCAAGTAATTTTTGAAGTCTTTCCACATAGGTGGTAGCTTCTCAATGATCGCTACTACTTGAAATGCATCATTCACAATCAAACCTACAAAACAGTTTATACGAGTACTAAGAACATTTTAAATTTGTTCAACAAAGGTATTTTTCAAAGATATAACTTCTGCTAGGAGATCATGGATGATTACTTGCAATTCCTGCACTTGATAGACAACCGACTTGTTATCTATCATTTTAAAGTACAGGAACCTTGCAACGAAGAATTTCTTAATTCCCATATTCTCTGTCTTGTATTTTCATTCTAGTGTCCCCCCCCCACACACAATTCCTTCGATGTCTTAGCTCCACTATAAACATTATAGAGGTCATCTTGGAGACCACTCAAGATATAATTCCTGCAAAGGAAGTCCGAGTGTTTTCGAGTCTCTACAATTATGAAACACTCTTTGTTTGAGGTTCCCTCGGGCACCTCAAGAGCATCCTCACTAATGAACCTTTGAAGACATAGAGTGGTGAGGTAAAAGAACATCTTTTGCTTCCATCTCTTGAAGTCAATGCCCGCAAAATTTTCGGGCTTCTCCGTAGGTACCATAGGTTGCGAAGAATTTGCTCGACTTGCCGTAGCAATACTAGTTTCCCCTAGAGTTGTTGCATCTTGCACTTGAATTTTGTTAGTCATTTTTCCTGTCACCACAAGACAGTAAATTTAGTATTTTCAAAATACAACTTATTAAAAATTGCAATAATTTTAACCACCTCTTGTTTCTAGTTAACGATAAAGTTTTTATGACTTTCAATCATCAAACGAGTGATTTTCAACTTAAGATGAAGATTTTATGTCTTCAAATCACTAATTAAATTCAAACGGAGCAGAAAACTTAAAGCTTTAATCTCCAAAAACAAGCAATACAGATTCTGGATTATTCCTTATGATTTTTATCTTGTATATATTCGGGTACAAGAATCTTTATACATGCAACACAAACTTCAACTCTAGTTCAAGGCTAAGACAAGACACTTATGAAGTTACCTAACACCTTCAACACTAGATTATTAATAATCTATCTAAGAAGTGTGTTAATTTTCAGAAAAGAGATGAAAGAGAATTTTAAGTCCAAGTCCCCCGACTTCACGGAGTGCCCTTAAGGAATAGTTTCCCTCATTATATCGAGGTTATGGAATCTTCCTCCCAGGATAAAATGGCCTTCAATTTGAACAATAGCGATACCTAAAATTATTGGATTCAATGAACTCACTCAATAGTTTGATTGATCACACAGAATATTTTTGAAGGCAATAGGAGAGTTTGTATTTCAGAAAAATTCGTGTCTAAACCTGTGGATGAAAGTAGGTTTATATAGACTTCATATGCCTCTTCTGAAAAATGGCAATAGTTTACTTAAAAGGTGTGACCTTTACTGAAAAATCATGTCTGTTCGTCCAAAGATTGCATTTTTTCAAACAGGCAAGCCATTTCATGAATTAGTGTGTCATTTCGTTGAAGGATTGCATCCTTCCGACGCATCAGTTCGAAATAGTATCCTTCTGAAGCATCATTTTGAAACAGTGCATCCTTCTGAAGCATCAGTTCGAAACACTGCATGCATGCATATAACTGGAGGATCAAAACACAGAAAAAATTTACTGCATTTTTATTTTCCCTTCAAATTAAATTTCTGTTAAATAAATTTTTCCAAAAAGATGGATCTCATCGATCTATCATTTGACAAATCCAACCGAAGTCGAAGTCGAAGTCGAAGCCGAAGTCAAAGTCAAGCGAGCGACGACGACGACGGGGTGAGGCATCTCTTATTTCTTGCCTCACTTACCAATTGGAAGAAGTGAGAGGTGTTGAAAGATCACTACCGCATAGTCATGAAACCACCAGTGATCCATGCAAAAAACTATACCCCAAAAAAGGTATAGCAAGTGTAACATTAATACAAACTAGAAGTACTGGCAAGCCTCATCGGTAGACCCAAATCAGATTACACAAATATAATATAGATATCCAAGAAACATGCATGTAGATGAACTCATTCCACAATCTCCAAGGTTTGCTTCCACCCTCTTTATAACCCTGTTATAGGTACCAAGACACCAGTTTACCCTTCTTCCACAACTTTATTACTTCACACCGCCAAACCTAGTTCACCCTGTAACTACATACGACCCCTTCCCTATCCTATCTACCTAGAACTATTAAATCAGCCCCCAACATGTTGGTCTTCCACCACTATGAGTAACCCAATAGTAAGCCCTACTAAAAGTAAAAATTAAATCAAGAGGGTTTCGCACTATTATGTATGAAAGTGACCTATGACCATACATTCATCATATAGCAAATCAAGTAGATAAAGATCAACTTACAATCAATAGACTATCAATAAGTAAAATCAAATCAATCCAAGTCTATGCAAGTAAACAATTATGTAGCTAAACCATAACCATGTCAACAACCCTAACACTAACAACAAGAATCTCAAATATATGACTAGTACCCGATCACTTAGAGTGCAAATATGTACACACAAACCAATCATAAATGTATAATCACCTGACCCTCATACATACACGCTACAGGAGATGCATACACCCTCTAGATATGACCTGCATGAGATAATTACCATCCATGTACTAAATCCAGGACATACATGTCTGGTAAACTTATTTTACCAATATCTCATGAGAATTTCAAATATAGTAACATCTCACATTTAGAATTACCCTGGTCAATTCAATAAGCAAGTAAAGCATTTTATTGACCAACATCAAACAAAATGCATTAACAAGCCACATTACAAGATAGTTAATATGCACTTACAATATACATAGGATTAACCACAATACCATTATTATGCTATCAGTGGGGCCGTAGCCATGACACATTCCCAAAACTGACGGTGAGAGACATGAATTGGAAGTACCATAGGGAATAACCTGTCCCCCTCCCCCCCACCCCTTACTCGGTACCATTCTATTCTTTAGAGTTCAGCTAACACCTGATATCACCTTCATACTATGACATACACGAATTGGTAGCAGAAAGAACACTTTTGAATAGCTCCATGCAACATGAAATGAATTAATCCTATAATCAGCCCCAAATATATAGACTACCCGCATTTTAATCAGTTTTTTATTCATCCAAACTCCATGCTAGAAGTCTCCCATCCACCATGTTAAACTAATGCTTTCTAACTCGACTGAATGCTACAAATTTAACCTTATCTTACCGGATGTCAACCAGCTATAGAAGGAAAAACAAATGCAATTTCCAACCATATTGACGCGTTATTATAAAAAATATGTGGGTTTGGACCCATCTGCACTGGTTTCTCCTTTGCTCTTAGGTTTCAAAGAATTGGAGGTAAACTCTAGGGTTCTTGGAGCCTCGAACGTTGTTATTTCACTAAATGGAGAAAAGGGAAAATCAACGCACTTAGGTGGAGATTTTTTCTGGTATCACACTATTATATGGTTTCCCACCGTTATAGGGTGCCACTACAGCGGAATAAATTCCCTTATAACGGAATAAATCCTATTATAATGGAATGACATCAGCCTGCCCCCGCTATTTAATGATCCAAAATTTTACTCATCGTCGCTCGCATTAATATCTAATGAATTACCAATAATACCCACACTTCGTAAATGTTGAGACGTTTCATAGTAATGACAGATTTGTTCATTACATTTGAGCATCCAAAAAAATCTCTAACCTAAACAAAAAAATCCTCGAAGCCTAATCAAATGTTCATCTACCATCTGTAAACTGTAATAAAATAATACGATAACAGAGATATTACAACGATACGGTTAAACCTAACTTTTATACAAAAATTTCTCAAAGCCCAACCGAACATTCATCTACCACCTGTATTAAGAAAAAAGTAAACTAAAAAATAGTAAAACAACAGAAGCTACAACAAAATAGATACCAGAACAATATGATTAAACCTAACATTTGCACAAAAAAAAATTGTCAAAGTTCGATCGACCATTATTCTATAATATTGACTTAAAGTTGATGAAACTAATATAGACCCGTAACTTCAAAGCTCATCAAAAAAGGATCTCTAACCATAATTCAAACATTTCTCAAAACTCGATCAAGCGTTCATCTACCACCTTTAAACTACAAGAAAATAATTCGATAATAGAGATATTAGAACAATATGATTACACCTAAACTTTATAAAAAAAATCCTCAAAGCTCAACTGAACATTCATCTACCACCTGTACTAAGGAAAAAATAACAAATAGTAAAAAAAAATAGAAATCATAGTAAAATGGATATAATAGGATTAAACCTTATCTTTATACAATTTTTTTTGAAATTGATAAAACTATTATAGACCGTAGTTTCAAAACTCATTGAAAAAGTAGCTATAAAAATATCGCGTCACCACAGTTCCTAAATCCAACAAAACTATAGCAAAAGCGTCATGACAATTGAATTAAATTTGTAGTTAACAATTTATCGTAGAGAAAATTTAAAAAACATTGAGAAACAGTCGACAAATAAACAATGATTTTTACGTAAAATTAAGGAAAAGAGAGCAAGAAAAACATAGAAGGATCATGGTTGTGCCAATCGAACACCATATTTGTAGAGATTTTCTTTTATTTAAGTTACAGTTTTAATAGATTTAAAAGTGTTTAAAAATATATTTTAGGAGTACTTATTTTATAGGGTTTTAATTTAATTAAATAATGATTGGAGGAAATAAGTGCAAAGATAACTTTTTCTATTGCAACGAGATTTAATGAAGGTTAAAAAGTTTGAATCACATTTGTAAGAGTATTTACACTTTTAATATGATATGGATATAGAGTATTATTATTATTATTATCATTATTATTGTTTATATTAATATTATTATCTTTTATTTAATGTTTGAATATATTTTAAAACAATGAAATGGATAAGTTTAAGAATATTAAGAGTTCATTTAAACTCTTAACTTAAAGATTGTTGAATTTGGGAGTTAGTATATCTTTCTTAGTTGTGCAATTATGTATGACTTCAATCACTCTTTATTAGGGAAGAAAGTTGATAGCTTTATGGGATGGATGGACTAAGTTTTTTCTTTTTTTAACCCCTTCCTAGGAGTTTTCATGCTTTTTGCTTCCTTACGGTTGGAAGTGAAGGATGATTACTATCCCAACAACCCCTCTTGTCCAAATTAGACGTGTCTGGAAAAATTCCCCTTAATATTCAGCACTTCAGTTAGAATTAGATTGAAACTGCTTTGCATATTGTAGGACTATTAATTCTCCAATTAACGAATAATATACTAGTCTACTTTAAAATGTAAATTTCAAGCACTATTGTGAGCCTTTTCTATAATGTAGCCTTAAAGCTCTCTCAGACATAGTGGCCACTCATTGTTGTGTCATGTATGTGGGTCTAATTTGAGGTTTCTTTCAAGTTTCAACCAAATTTGTAACCTGAATATTGAAAGAAACTTGCGTTCAAAGGGGGTACTGACGAATCATGTATCCCTGGATCTCAACCCTAACTTCTTTAGAACAATTATCACTGTGTTGCTTTCTTAATTTATTTTTTAGCTTTAAATTAATGTTTCAACAGTAGTGTTCTTGTATGTACTGGAAATCTTATCCCAAACCTTGTTATATTTATTTTTTTGACATAGTACTCTATACTTTGTTGGTGACCTTTTGATGCATTATAAATTTAGGCAATGTACATTTTTCTCAGAAAAGTTTCCTCTGATTAGGTCATAGGAGTGGCAAATGCACTTAGGACTAGAATAAACGGACTCATTTAATGTGGTGATCAACCTACTGGCTGTTGGTGGCTTGTGAAGGGAGTTAAAGGTGTAACTGAAATTATAATGGTGGTTCTAATGGCAAAAGCTTTTGCTTTAGCAATATCATGATTTAGAAGGGGTAGAGTCAGTTTCTCAAAACCTTTCAACAAGCTCACTGAATTCAATGCCTTTTGGACTCGCACCATCTTTTTGTCATTGTCTATGCTTTACTTATTGTCCATGGTGAAAATCTATAAATTACCAAAGATTATTACAAGAGAACGGTTCGTAAAATGTTTAATATCTTTTTTGGATTCAAGGTTGGTGGACTGACATGCTTAATGTAATATTTAGCACACACGTGTACAAATTCACCAAGAAAAAAAATAAGAATATTGGAAAAAAGAAAATAATTCTGAAGTGGAGAAGGGTCACATTTAAACTTTTATTTCATGAATAGTAAGACTCCTAATAGTCTGAAAATGCGCATGCTGAATTTTTAGAGTATATGTTATTTAACACTTGAAAAATAAATCTTTAACCAATATAGAGGATTTTTGTTTCGCTATTATTAACTAGATTAAAGACATTGACTCTATTGGCTCCATTTGAACACTAATTCCTCAAAATTCAAAAATTAAATAAATACTTGTCACGCTTGTAATTAAACTTTATGGACTTTAATAATTATTTTAAGATATAATTTTTCATCATGTTGATATGAGAAGAATTATATCTTATCAGTGGTAGAATTAGAATTTTCGCTAAAGGGTTCATAAGTGTATATAAAAACTAATTGAAGGAGGTTCAACATCTAATATATACATAAAAAAATACTTTTAACCATGTATATATCCATAGTGTAAATCCGCCACTGCATCTTATGGTATTCATCATACAATTTTTGGATATCTAAATTAAATTTAGATATTGAATTTATTTAATTCAATTAAAGCTTCAAAAATTAGTCAAATTTACTCCTATGAAGGAAAATATAACAAGTAAAACTGAACGAAGAAAGAATCATTTGAAGTTAAACTTAAAGGTGAAAAGGAGTTAAAACTATGTTTGATATGAATTTTACTTTAAGAAAATGTTGAACTCCTGCAAACAAAACCATCACTTCGTTTGAGTACTCCCCAAACAAAATTTTCTAAATTCAGTTTGCAATCTAAAATAAAATTAGAATAATAGATAAAATTATAAAATAAATATCTATATACAATTTTTGAATATCAAATGCCTCACCAAAAATTGACTCGAATATGTAAACTAAAGAGCTTCTTAGGTCCAATGTAATGACTAGTGTTAAAGGATAGCTGAAGAACTTGGCCTTAGAAGAGAGTAGATGAAGACTTTTCTAGCACAGTTGCACTTTCCTAACTGAGCAGTTGAGTATTGTTTTCTTTGTGTCTTAAATTGGTTTTGGGCTTATATTTGATACTATTTTGTTGTTTTAATTTGGACGAGATGCATATATTTGAAAAGTATTATAAAAAAGAATTTTAATCAATTACAGTATAACATGTAATATATGTGCTTACTCCATTTTTATTTGTTTGCCTAATTTTGACTTAGCATGGAATTTAAAAAAATAAGAAAGATTTTTAATCTCGTGAGCTTAATCTAATTAAAGATACGAAGAATGCATCAAAATATATTTTAATCTTGTGATCTTAAACATGTCAGGTGGAAAGTTAGAATTAAAGTGTTGTAAAAAAAAGAAAGAGACATTCTCTTTTAAATTTATTAAAAAAGAAAAATAAGACAAATAGATTGATACTATTTTACATATATAGTATGTCAGGTTCAGTATGAAGATTATTTATTTTATATTCTACTATGGTGTAAAAGATCCGTGTCACAGATGACCAAATTGTAAACTCCAGCAAAAAAATTATTGTTACTTTTCCTTACATGATGATAGAAACTAATGTACAGTCCCTTCAACATCCATAAATTCATGTACTATAATTTTTTCTAAAAGTTACACAAATACACAACTTATGTTTCCAATATTATAACATATTACAAAAGTCTCAACATATACACAGAATGCTATGTATGTGTTAGTTATGTTTATGTATATTAATAGGGAGAGAGAGTAAAATTATTAAAAAAGTGAGAGAGAGTATAATTACTTCCAAAAGAGTTGATATTTATGTTATTTATACTAATTTTTTTGAACAAGTCTCGGTTAGCAAAATAAAATGATCCATAACAAATTGACCCAAATGACATAAATTATCTTCATTGGTTAGAAGTCCATCACACAATCTGATAACAATGAGGAATAAATATGTCACGGCCCAAAAACAAGGGTCATGATGACACTTGTGGCATACCTTGAACAGTAAGCCAATCACTCAAACTGATAAAAAAAGAAAAAAAAACAAAAATACCCAAGGTAAGGCTTCTAGAACAAAGCCTAACCAACAAGTAATTATAACAATGTGGAAAGAACTTATCTAAAATACCAATCACGCCCAAAACTAGGTGTCAATGGTGTAAGAACAACTAACACAATCTAGGAGTCAAATACATCAGAAAAATAACCACAAAAGAATAATATCTGTCTCCGAATACTAATAAAGACGTAACTAATACAGAAATATAGAGGTGAACTCCAAACGTATGAATGTCCAACTGTTACCTTGAGAAATCTGAAGGCACCCAAAATCGACTAGTCTAAGGCGCACTCGAACCTGCACCGAAAGGGTGAAGTAGGAGTGAATACGGTCCACTTGTACTCAATAGGTATCATAGGCTGACCGAGCAAAGTAGAATATAAATCATACAAAATATACACTAAGGGCACGTCACTTGCAATCAAGCAAAGTAGAAAACAAAGCATACCAAACACAAACTAAAGGCATGTCACCTGCAATCAGATAATGTCCCATAACGATAGCTCACACCTCTTGCACTAACAGTTCTAATATATCGCATATATTGCAATATCACCCCAATATAGAACAAAAGTATGCATTACATCACATATAAGTAAAACAAGGGGAACATACATATAAAAGATCATCAAATACAAATAAAAGAAGATAAGATAATTGCATAGATGACAAGTCAATATGGCAATACAACACAATATAAACACAATAAAGTGAAATTTATATGCTGCTGATGATGATGATGCACGAGGGTGTCGCACAACCTACGGGATCGTCGCATAATCCCCATATAAACCTACGGAGGCAAGCCTCCTAATGTAGGACCTATGGGGGTTCGTCAACATGTATATAATCCACATATCTCATATCTCTTATTTGACACATCTCTCAAAAAGAATTTTATAAGGTGTTACAATATCTCCTTCGTGGCTTATCCCTCGAGGAGGGTTTTAAAAAGGTGTTGCCAGTGTTACTGAGGTGTTCCCATGGTGGTACCAATGTTATGAGGATGTAATGCTCACAACCAATTACAATGAGTATTTACACAACCAACCACATGATATATATATCCCCAACCAACCACAATGATATATTTCCACAACCACATGAGCCAATATCCACTCATTATTTCTGTTTCATCCATGAATTTCCACATATCTCATATACCAATAAAGTATGAATATAAGCACAATACACCAATAGTACCACATTAAGCATTTTAACATCACAATACAACTATTCATATGTATTCAAGCTATTAATATCATATAGGACCCCACACGGTCACACATATCACATAATATCTCAATTTTACAAATTACATCACATATAGGCCCCCCCACGGGCACAACATACCTAGCTATTTTTGCCACGATTAGTTCTTACCCTTAACATGCATTTTGTACCATCATTTACTCCCAAGCCAGTCTGAAAGAGTCAAGTCATAACCTACCTCGAATACCGAAATCGGTTCTCTATACTTTGAACCCACGATCTTACTTTCCACAAATGATGAAATCTACACATCAAAATAAAATCAATGACACCCCGAAATGGGTTCTCGAAAAAGAAGGCAAAATCATAACTTTACTTCAAAAATGTATTTTCCATATTTTTGAAACCTACAGCTGAAAACTCAAGTCAAACCGAGTGAAAAATGATGTTCAAATCGAAGAAAAATCATCTTTAAGCTTTACCGGGTAAATTTTTTGAAATCTGGATTAAAATCAAGAATCAAAGTTGTTTTGAAAGTTAATTGATGAAAAATTAGTAATTATAAGATTAGAATATTATTCTAGTGAATACGAGCGAAATTAGGGTTCAAATAAAGCCCTGAGATTTTTGGAGTTTTGAGAAATTAATAAGGAAATTAGTAAGAAAAGGGTGAATTCTTACCTTGAATCCGTAAGAGAATCAAGATGTTAATCTAGCTTTCCAAACTCCCACAAACTTCACTTTTAAGGTCTTACACTATTTTATGGTTTAACTCTCAAGCGACAAGGTGAAAGAATGAAAAAAGAGGGCCAAAAAAGGGTAAAAAAAGCTATTTTTATATTGTCCACCAGCTGAAAAAATCATTTTTTTTCAGTTCGACCCGACTTCGACGAGGTGTCCGAGATTCGTTCAGAGTCCGATGAATGCAAACGAACTATGCAACCACACTAAATTTGATGTTTTGGAAGCTTTGCTGAAGTCAGATTTTTAAAAAAATATCATTTTCACAAAGTTGACCCCCGAAATACGAAAATCGCAATTTTCCAAATAGAGGATCGAAATGAGATTTAAAAGCCGTAAAATCACACCAAACATGTTACCACCCTAAAATTGACGTTCCGGATCTGTTAGTAAAGTTGAATTTTTCATCCAATGTCGTTTTGACCAAATGTGAATCCCACACTCATATTATTAATTTTCCAACTTTCCAACCAATAGGTAGAAATGAGCTCGGGTGCACCGTGACCCGAACCAAAGGTCTACATAGCCTAAATTGATATTTTAAAGATGCTAGTGTAGTCCGTTTAGAAATCCATCACACGAATCAAAAGATATCCACATAAGTCTAAAATAAGGCTTTCGAAGCCATAAAAAACCACAATATCGCATAAATGGTACGAAAATACATCGAAAATTATGGCAATCACCCCACACGCCAAAAATATCATAATGCAACTATGGGAAGGGGTAAATTAGTCAAATCACATAAAACTCACAAATTTCACATATTTCATCAAAAAATAGGTCGTTACATCATCCACTACTAAAAAATCTAGTTCATCCTCAAACTAAGGCAAAGAATACCTAAATCAACGAAGAGTTGAGGATAAAAACTATGCATATCAAATTTGACCTCCCAAGTAGCCTCATCTATAGGTTGATGTTGCCATAGGACCTTAACAACAGGGATAACTCTAGATCGCAACCGCCTAACATCCCTAGCCAATATGGAGATCAAATCCTCAACAAAAGACAACCGCTCATCTAACTGAACTGACTCCCAACGAATAACATGAGACTCATCCGAAATGTAACGATGAAGCATAGATTATGAAAAAACTAGATGGGCATCTTTTAGATTAGGGGGGCAAATCCAATTCATAATCCATATCACCAACAATCCAAAGAATCTCAAATGGGTCAATATACCTGGGGATAGGCTTGCCCTTCTTCCCAAACCTCATAACACCCTTCATAGGTGAAACTCAAAGAAAAACACAATCACTAACATCAAATCTCAAGGAACGAAGTCTACGATCAGCATAACACTTTTTCTTACTCTGGGCCGCTTTAAGTCTATCCTGAATGACCCGAACTTTATCCAAATACTCACGAAGCAAGTCCGTTCCACGAGGTCTCACTTTTGAAACATCAAATCAACCAACTGAGGAGTGACAACGCCTACCATACAATGCTTCAAAAGGAGCCACGTCGATACTGGAATGGTAGCTGTTGTTATATGCAAACTCTGCTAAAGCCAAATGTTGCTCCCACTGGCCACCAAAATCCATCATGCATGCGCGGAGCATATCCTCCAAAACCTGAATAGTCTTTTCTGACTGAGATGTCTGGGGTAAAACGTCCTGCTAATATCAACCCAAGTACCCAACTCATCTTGAAAAGTCTGTCAAAAGTGAAATGTGAACACAGAACCTCGATCTGAAATGATGGACACCGGCACACCATAAATTCTCATAACCTCACGGATGTAGATACGAGTCAACCTCTCAGCATAAAATGAGACCTGGATAGGAACAAAATAAGTTGACTTGGTCAATTGAGCCACAATGATCCAAACACTTTCAGAACTATAAGATGTACGTGGCAAGCCAGCCGCAAAGTCCATGGTGATCCATTCCCACTTCTACTCGGGAATGGGTAACCTCTAAGGCAAACCACCAGGTCTCATATGCTCGACCTTCACCTGCTAACAATATAGGCAACGAGCCACAAAATCTTCTATATCTCACCTCATGCAACACCACCCATAGTATTATCTCACCTCATGCAACACCACCCATAGTACTATCCTAAAACACAACACATCTTAGTCATACCTAAATAGATGGAATATCTAGAACAATGGGCCTCCTCCAGGATCAACCTAATCAAATCGCCTACTCTTGGCATACACACTCAACCATCGATCCATAAAATACCATTCGAATTAAGTGAGGTTTCCTTAGACTTACTACTCAACACCTATCTCGAATCGACCTCAACCCCAAATCATCAAACTAATAAACTCAAATTTCCTCCATCAAAGAAAACTTGGTCTCCAAGAAATCCAAAATGCACCCAAGTGTCAAAATATAAAGCCTAACTATTTAGTTAGCTGAAGACTGAACTTCTAAGGCTAAAGGCCTTTCCTAAGTCAAAAGATGTGCCAAGCTATCCATGCAAGTCGACTTCCAGCTCAAGGCATCCGCAACCACATTAGCCTTACTTGGATGGTAGAGAATAGTTAAGTCATAATCATTAAGCAACTTAAGCCAACGGCCCTGCCTCATATTAAGATCTTGTAAGGTGAAGAAGTGCTGAAGACTACGATGATCTAAGAAGATCTCACAACGGACTCCATAGAAGTAGTACCTCCACAACTTTAAGGCAAACACAACTGAGCACAACTACAAATCATGGGTAGGATAATTCCTTTCACAAAACTGACGAGACATATAAGCAATCACCTTGCCCTCCTGCATCAATAAAACACCTAACCCAACACCTGAAGCATTACAAAAGATATTAAAACTCACGCCCTCCCTAGGCAAAGTTAAGATACGAGCTGAAGTCAACAAATCCTTGATATTTTAAAAGCTTGCCTCACAAGCATCGAACCACTAAAAAAGAATATTCTTCTGGGTCAAATTGATCAAAGGAGCTGAAATAGAATAGAAACCCTCAACAAAACGCCGATAATAACCTACCAAGCCAATAAAACTCTGAATCTCGGTAGGCTAAGTAGGTATAGCCTAATTACGAACCATTGCAACCTTCGTTGGATCAACCATAATACCTTCCTTAGTCACCACACGACCCAAGAAAGAAACAGACTCCAACCAAAACTCGCACTTAGAGAACGTAGCATACAACTTCTCATCTCTCAATCTCTAAGCACAATCTGTAACTGCAAATGCTTCTCATGCTCAACCTCACTCTTGGAATAAATAAAGATATCAACTATAAATACAATAACAAATAAGTTGAGATACGGTCGGAACACCTGATTCATCAACTCTATAAATGTGGCAGGGTCATTGTTTAACCCAAAGGACATGACTAAGAACTCACAATGACCATATCGAGTTTGAAAAGTTATCTTCAGAATATTTGAATAATCCTCAACTGGTGATAATCGAACCTCAAATCAAACTTTGAAAATATGCAACACCTTGTAGTTGATCAAATAAGTCATCAATATGGGTAAGAGGACACTTATTCTTAACTATCACCTTACTCAACTACCGATAATCAATACATATACGTATAGACCCATCCTTCTCTTCTCAAACAAGACATGCGCACCTCAAGACGATGCAGTAGGTCGGATAAGCCCTTATCCACCAACTTCTGCAACTGATCCTTCAATTCTTTCAACTCAACTAGAGCCATCCTACAAAAAGAAATGGAAATAGGCTTAGTTCCCGGCTCAACATTAATGGCAAAATCAATATCTTGATCTAAGGATACCAGGCAAGTCTGTAAGGAATACATCTATAAACTCAGGAACAACATGGACAGAATCTAAGGAATGAGGCAAAACAACACTAGTGTCGTGAATATGAGACAACTAAGATAAACATTCCCTCTCAACTAATTTATGAGCCTAAACATAAGAATAATCCTCTTAGGACCCGAATAAAATACACCCTTCCAAGCTATCCTTGGAACACCCAGTGAAGCTAAAGTCACGATCTTGGCATAATAATCTAGGACAGCATGATAAGAAGCCAACCAATCTATACCCAAAATAATATCAAAATCAATCATATCTAACACCAGCTAGTCCACCAAAGTCTCATGCCTAACAAAAGTCATACCAAAATATTGGTACAACTGATCCATCACTAAAGAATAACCTACTGGTCAAATACACAAATAGGCATGGAAAGAGGCTCAGAATTAAAACCCGAAGCAAAATACATAGACACATAGGACAAATTCAATCTGGGATCAAATAATACAAATATAGGTATGAAACGAATGGGGACGATACCTGCAATCATAGCATCAGAAGTATTTGACTCAGGTCTAGCATAGCATAACACAGACTACGACAATTAGCTGCTTGGGTGCCCTACGACCACCAACTGCTTAAATGGCCCTATGACTACCCCCACAAGCTCCACTACCTCTGCCCCTCACACCTCTGGTAGCATCCTTAGCTCTCACAATTGAAATAAAAGTAGACCGTGATAACACTTCACTTACATGTCAATCTAGTGTAAGGTGGTCGTCATCAATATATTTACCCAACTTTTAGAGTCGGGTTCAAATCCACAGGAAATAATGTGAGTGACGATTAAACTAATTTGAAACTATAGCTACAAGTTGAATTCAAACAAATGATACAAAAAGATAAAATGGGGGTTTTGGAGATTAGAAAATAATTGTTGGTCACTTTAGTTTCAGTGTTTGTAATCAAGAGTTTATGGAAAGCCATAAATATGATCACCATGGGCTTTGGTACTTGACAGATACTTATAGTGATTCAAGATTCTCACGATAGGTAGGAACAACAGATTGTCTTTATCGAAGTTATGCCTAAATGTCTCTCGACCTACTTAAGCATTTAATTACCTAATTCTCTCAGACTTGGGGAATTTATATTCACTGACCAGACTTCACCTCAGGTTAATTAACCTTGTTACAACATCAATTATTAAATGAAAGGTTGGTAGCTTCCAAGTCCCTGTCAATAATTCACTTCCTACTATAGTTTATTTATTTTCTCAAGCAAATCAAAGTAGGTGCTATCTATTATTTGCAACCAATAGACAATAATTAAAACCTCAAAATTATCAAGGAGTCCTATTACAGTTAGAATCTTAAACACTTAGCAACTTACCAAGACCTAACCCATAGATCCTATAATTCGGGTTAAAGGAATTTAGCCACTCATAATGTAATAATCAATACAACAAGTTCAATTTATAATTTAAAAGATGAACTTACAGCAAGATGAATAGCAACGAGTGTTTCTCAGATTAGATCAAAGTAGAAATCCCAAAATATTGATGATAATCTCTTCAAAGTTAATTAGTTTGCTTAAGCCAGGAAATGAGAGAGAAAATAACAAAATATGTGCATTACCAAATAGGTTCAGAATGTCGAGTACTAGTCGATATGTTCAGCCGCCCGATATGTTTAGCCTCTTTTTATAATTAGAAAACCCTAACATATGCTTTAAATACTTCATCCTAATTATGGAAACAAAATTATAGAGTTCAGTAATTTCTCGGACAGGTGACAATATTTTGTGATGCCATATCAGGAGTCTGACGACTTATCACAGATGTCGTCAGCTCCTTTTTTTTTTTACATTTGCTACCTTAGGCTGACGATGAAGTGTGATAGCTTATCAGATCTTTGATGACTTATCATGGATGTCGTCGATGATTTACTTCAGCTTTCATGTTCTGCCTTAGGCTAACGACGATCTTGATGGCTTATCAAAACTGTGATGACATATCAGACAATGTCGTCACTTCTCTACCTCATCTCTCATGTTCTGTCCAATGCTGATGGCGACTCTGACGGTTTATCACAAGGCTAACATCTTATCACATGTCGTCGTCACTTCTTCCAACTGAATCCCATTCTCTGTTTAAGGCTGGCGCTGAAGCTGATAACCTATCATAGTGCTGACGACTTATCAGGAATGTTGTCAGCCAAACTTATCTTCTATTTGCTTCAGATTTCAACTCTTTTACTTCCATCATTGTTAGTTCTCTTGCATCTCAACTTCCACAGCAAAATCAAAGATAAAATAATTAAAAACGATAAAAGTTGCTTAAGACTTTACAATTATTCTCAGTTAAAAGCCTCAAATGTGTTAGCATTTTCTCACATATCAACACCCTCAACTTAAAACAATTGCTTGTCCTCAAGCAACTAAAACACAACCAACAGGATATAAAGTACATTTGGCCGTCAATCATCTATATTATCTCAAAACCATCTTTACCTTCTCCAAGGTCAATTAATTCCAAATCAACTGTGTATGCTACTGAAGAACAATAATGGGACACACCGGAATCAAGCTATGGCATCAATTCAGCAACAACAACCATGCATGTATCAACCTTACACTATCCAAATAAGTTAGCAACTAGCAACGTAACCAGTGTGCCCTCAGTACAAAGATGTCCCACTTCACTTATATCAGATATTACATATATAACCATGGGGACAATCGCCAGACACTCACTCTCAAAATGAAGTTCCAATCAATGTATGTCGAATACCATAAGCTTTCCCTTATTTTCATTACCAAGACTTTCAGGCAGGTCATCTAGGATCACTATAGGTCTTCTCTTCGGCTTGTAATGTAGGCTAGGGGATGGTATTATACTCAATGATATTTAAAGTGACTAAGCCTCCTTGACACTATACTAGCTTTTCGGGTTTCACTTATTAGCCTTTTTCTATACTTCCCTTTTCTTGATCACATTTATTCAAAATGGGTGCGGTACTTTTCTACAATTACTTCTTTTTTTTCACAAATTTTCTTTTCTTTCTCTTTTCCACCGCACCCAGCTTTTTATTCTTTTGTTTTACTCTATCTTTCTTCATACTCATTTTACATTATGCACCCCTATGATAGCCACCCTCAACTTAGTCCATTTGCCTAAGTCAAGGTACACAGTGTCCAAGGAGGACCAGGTCCAAAACAGGTCCATTGTGATACAAATGGGAAGGTGATAGGTATAATAAAAAGAATAGGCATTCAGGCTTAAAATCAGGATCAAGGGATATTATTTACACATGGAAGGTTATTTAGGATAAAAGTGGACTAATATCAACAACGACCTATGTTTCTTTCCTAACCGCTATCCTACAACCAAGGCAACACCAACCGGGTAAGTTCTGGATTTAACATACAACAGGAACTAAGTAGTATCTCACACACACATGGCACAAAGGTACATCTAAAGCTACTACCGATTAGGTTCATGCAATTATTTAGAAATGGTTATCATGTCACTAGTACTAATGCCAAAACAAGATGCACAGTGGTCACACATAAATGCATATCACACAGTTATAAAATAGACCATTAGAGAGGTGTTCAAAAATCTAAAAAATATGTAAACTGCCTAAGGTACTTGTATTTCTCCTAGTCAACTACAATTTTTTACAACAAATCATAATATGCCTAAACATGTTGTCTCTACTAGGAACAAGACTCCGAGGAAAAGAGGCATGGCAAAAAAAACCCTAAGAGGACATCAACACCCACAGGTAGCCCCATCCTCAACTTAAAATCATGCAATGTCCCCAATGCGTCAAACCAAAACAAGAGAGTTAGAAACATACCTGTGGCACCATGGGCGCGAAGATTTGATGTCAATCACATAATACGAATACAAACAACAAAATACCTTGGGTTGCCTCCCAAGAAGCACCTAATTTAGTATCACGACACGACAACATTTAGTCATCCCTTATCCCTCCACTTAGATGATTTGAATTATCGTCCTATCTTTCGATCTTTACATCTTTAGGTCCATGGGGCAAATATGAGGGCATGATAAGGAATGTTCTATCACGCCACTTCAAAAACTTGACCCGTTTGCCCAATTTTGCATCGAACTTTCATGTGGGCTCATTGGGCAATAGTAAGGTCTTAAAAATCCACTAAATAAACATCGATGTTTAAGCTTCTTGGTCTTCAAGATTGGGGTTGTAGTAGACCCTTTTGGAAAGATAAACTCTAAAATGTAAGAATTTTCTTCCTCATTTTCAAAATTCATCATTTGCTTGGGTGATTCGACTTTCATCACATCCACCAAGCATAATGTTGAAAAGTGGTTCGAATGAGGACTAACTCTCAATTCCAAAGTAGCTCTTCAAAAGAATTATGCTTGATTTCTTCTTTCTACTCTAGTACTATTTCCTCATCTTTGGCATCTTCGTTCATGAATTGTTCGGTTGGTTGGGAAATCACCAAGGGTTGCTTAATAAAAAGCTCAACATCACTATAGGATTCTTTCTCCTCATCTTCATACTCTTCAATTAGTCTAAATAATACCACAGACAAGATATTATCTAAACATAATGTAGAAGAGTGCTTTGGATGATTGACCTCGAGATCCATCTCCCCTATCCTTTCTCTTTCCTTGTTAAATACCCTAATGTCTTAATGTATAATACATATGATATCATTCGTTGTGCCCATACGATCCAACATTAGTTGAAGCATAGCATCAATACCACTCTTCCTGTGCTTCGTTCTTCCTTTTCTTGACCAAAAGACCTATCAAAATCATAAGAAAAAATAGAATTTGAGTTAGAACAATGGGGGAAGGGGGCATTTGGGCAATCAGTCCAATTTCCATCTTGACCACCACATAAAGAAAAATCATACTCCCGGTAGGATGGAGATGGTGCAAACATCTCTCTCTGCGGAGCATATCTACATTCTTGCCAAAAGTGAGGTCGATCACAGTATGGACATGGATCATCAAGATAAGATTTCAAAC
The DNA here is from genome assembly GCA_030864225.1 of Capsicum baccatum var. pendulum. Taxonomy (NCBI): domain Eukaryota; kingdom Viridiplantae; phylum Streptophyta; class Magnoliopsida; order Solanales; family Solanaceae; genus Capsicum; species Capsicum baccatum. The sequence continues at coordinate 78,139,571 of CM061552.1, forward strand.
CACCAAGCTCATATTTATTCCACGATGCCATAGTAATAAGTAAACTAAAATAAAAATCTACCTAATACAAGAAATTTAAAAAAAAAACTAAAAACAAATATTTTCAAGTTTGAATTCAAGCAAGTAAGCTAAAATTTTAAACCAACTCAACACGCCAAATTGTTCTCCGGTAACGACGCCATTTTTGATAATGCTCAACTTACAGGTCAATCTAGTGCAAGGCAATCGTCGTCAATATATTTACCCAACTTTTTGAGTCGGGGTCGAATCCACAGGGAATAATGTGAGTGGCTACAGCTACAAGTTGAATTCAAAGAAATGATACAAAAAGATAAAATGGGGGGTTTTGAAGATTAGCAAATAATTGTTGGTCACTTTAGTTTCAGTGTTTGTAATCAAGAGTTTATGGAAAATCAGAATTATGTTCACTATGGGTTTTGGTACTTGACAGATGCTAATAGTGATTGAAGATTCTCACGATAGGTAGGAACAACAGATTATCTTTATCGAAGTTATGCCTAAATATCTCTCGACCTACTTAAGCATTTAATTACCTAATCCTCTCGGACTTAGGAAATTTATATTCACTGACCAGATTTCACCTCAGGTTAATTAGCCTTGTTACAACATCAATTATTAAACCGAAGGTTGGTAGCTTCCAAGTCCCTGTCAATAATTCACTTCCTACAATAGTTGATTTCTTATCTCAAGTAAATCAAAACAGGTGCTATCTATCGTTTGCAACCAATAGACAATAATTAAAACCTCGAAATTATCAAGGAGTCCTATTATCTTTAGAATCTTGAACACTTAGCAACTTACCAAGACCTAACCCATAGATCCCATAATTTGGATTAAAGGAATTTAGCCACTCATAATGTAATAATCGATACAACAAGTTGAATCATAATTTGAAAGATGAACTTACAACAAGATGAATAGCAACGAGTGTTTCTCAGATTAGATCAAAGTAAAAATCCCAAAATATTGTTGATAATTTCTTCAAAGTTAATTGGTTTTCTCAAGCCAAGAAACTAGAGAGAAAATAACAAAATACATGCATTACAAAATAGGTTCAGAATGTCGAGTACCAGTCGATATGTTCAGTCTCCCGATATGTTTAGCCTCCTTTTATAATTAGAAAACCCTAACATATGCTTTAAATACTTCATACTAATTATGGAAACAAATACACAGAGTTCAACAATTTCTTGGACATATGACAATATTTTGTGACGCCTTATCAGGAGTCTGACGACTTATCATAGATGTCATCAGCTCCTCTTTATTTTTGACATTCGTTGCCTTAGGCTGACGATGAACCATGACGGCTTATCAGATCTTTGATGACTTATCACAGGTGTGGTCGATGATTTACTTCAGCTCTCATGTTCTGTCTTAGGCTAACAACGATCTTGATGGCTTATCAAAACTGTGACGACATATCAGACAATGTCGTCACTTCTCCACCTCAGCTCTCATGTTCTGTGTAAGGCTGATGGCGACTCTGATGGCTTATCACAAGGCTGACGGCTTATCACAAGTCGTCGTCACTTCTTCCAACTGAATCCCATTCTCTGTTTAAGGCTGATGATAAAGCTGATAACCTATCAAAGTATTGACGACTTATCAGGAATGTCGTCAGCCACACTTCTCCTCTATTTGCTTTAGATTTCAACTCTTTTACTTCCATTATTATTGGCTCTCTTGCATCATTACTTTCACTACAAAATCAAAGATAAAACAATCAAAAATGACAAAAGTTGCTTAGGACTTAGCAATTATTCTCAGTTAAAAGCCTCAAATGTGTTAGCATCTGCTCACACATCACTCCGAACCACCCAGCGGGGACTGTCCCTAGCCACATGGCCAGTCTCATCACACACATAGCAATATCTACGACCAGTCTCAATAGGAAAAGGTACAACTGAGACCGAAAGGCCACCCTGAACTGATGAACTAGAAGATCCTTTCCAACTGAGATCGAAAGGCCACCCTGAACTGATGAACTAGAAGATCCACCACCTGAATTCTATAAAGTCACCTGCACTAGCATACCATGGTATCCATGAGAACCTTTAAAATCTTTGCCTCGAGAGGTCCGACTCCTGAACTCACAAAATTTCATGCCTTCTTGGCATCTCCCTGAGATGCACTAAGAATACCCTCTGTCATCTTAGCATGATCAATAATACTCTGAAATGAATCCCCAATCACACCTATCTAAGATTTAGCCAACTGAACGGAGACATCCAAACCCTTCACAAACTTTTGAATCTTCTCAGACTAGGTGAAAATGCTATCTAGACAAGGCATGGAAGCATGCCTCATACTCAGTAACTACCATGGATCCTTGCTCTAAATTATCAAACTGACCCCGCAAATGGTTTCTCAAACTGAAAGACACAAATCTTTCTAGAAAAGCCTCGACAAATTTATTTTCAAGTCATCTCGGGAGAATCACGAGATCTACAACTGACAAGCAACCCCCACCAATCTATCACCACATCTCTCAATTGATAAGATATAGTATAAGCCAACCATCAACACAGAAAGAGTGAAACATAACTCAGAATACAAAGTGTGAAGAAGCTTCGCACAATAAAGAATAAAATAATGGAGGTTTCCTAAAGACGTTCTATTGCCTCTCAAAGATAGATACGGACGTCAACGTGCCAATCCTCGAGACTCTATTAGACATTCTGTTCTTACACAATTTATAATAATGAAACCTGGTTGCTCTGATACCAATTTGTTACAACCCAAAAAAAGGGTCATGATAGCAATTATCGCGGCATACCTTGACAAGTAAGCCAATCACTCAAACTAATACAAAAAAGAAAAAGAGAAGATAGAAATATCTAACGTAAGGCTTCTATAATAAAGCCGAACCATACAAGTAATCATAAATATGGAAAAAACTTATCCAAAATAGAGAAAATACATAATTACCCGATTGATCTTGTTCGATATTTGCAAAAAGACACCTAAACTTTAACTTCGACCTATTACCCCACGATTTTTCTTTATTTCGTTGCAAACACACCATTTTGACCCCCTGCGTGTACACACGCTCCACAGGCGGGTGAAAGGGCTCAAATTTGACATTTTTGACCAATTACAAGCTGCCATATGTAAAATAATTAATATATAATTTATATTCTTTTAAAAAAATTAATATTTATTTATTTATTTATAAAAATTGTTTCATACCCCCCACCCCCGTAACCCCCCATCCACCATTGTCTTCTTCCTCAACTTCTTCTTCATCACCATCACTAAACAACATTAATTACAGCAATAACAACATCAATTACGCCCACAACAACAACAACATCATCATCACCATAACCCCACCCTTTCTTCTTCAATACAATGACACCATTAAAGCTCCTCCATTGAAACTTTTTTTAAATCATATTATTAAAGCTCCATTTTGCAATTAAATCATATCATTTAACTACCCACCATTTCTTCTTCAACATAATATCTTCTTCAACACCATTAAAGCTCTTCAACACAATTTCACCATTAAAACTCTTTCATTGAATCTTTTTTTTTAAAGCTCCATTAAAGCTTCATTAAAGCTCATTTAACTATCTTTAAAACTCAATTCAATCATTTAACTATTCTTAAAACTCAATTCATCATAAAACTAATTTTTGAATTGATTTGAACAAAAAAAAATTTAGACGTGGAGAGTACTGGACGCGAGGCGGAGGGGGAGGTGCTGGATGTGGGGAGAGAGGGAGATATTGGACGCGAGGGTTGGGAAGGAGAAGTGCTAGATTGGGGGGTGGAGATGCTGGATTGGGGAGGGAAGAGGGGGTGGGGTGGGGTGTTAACTAAATAAAAAGGAAAATTGTATTAAAAAAATAAAAATATATGAAATTAAACGTATTTGACACATGGAAACACCTGATTGGCGTGTGTATTTCACTCTCCTTGCTATGGCTGAGATTCAGCGAAAAATGATGTGTTTGAAATGAAATAAAAAATAATCGTGGGGTAATAGGTCGAAGTCAAAGTTTAGGTGTCTTTTTGCAAAACTCGGACAAGATCAGGGGGTAATTATGTATTTACTCTCCAAAATACCCATTATGCCCAAAATCAAGTGTCAATAGTGTAAGAACTACTAATACAATCCAGGAGTAAAATACATAAAAAAAATAACCAGAAAATAATAATATATGTCTCTGAATACTAATAAAGAAAAAACTAATACAAAAAGATAGAGGTGAACTCTGAATGTATGAATGTCCAGCCGTTACCTTGAGAAATTTGAATGCACCCGAAATCAACCAATTTGAGGTGAACCCAAACATGAAGCTGCACCAAAAGGGTAAAGTAGGAGTGAGTATGGTCTATTTGTACTCATTAGGTATCATATACTGACCAAGCAAAATAGAAAATAAAGCATACAAAATACACACTAAGAGCACATCATCTGCAATCAGAAAATGTCCTATGGTAGCCCATACCGATTTCACTAACAGTTCTAATATATCACATATGTTGCAACATCATACTAAGATAGAACAAAAGTATGCATTATATCACATATAAGTAGAACAGGGGGAACATGCATATACAAGATCATCAAATACAATAAAAAAAGATAAGACAATTACATAGATGGTAAGTCAATATGGTGATACAACATAATAAAGTAAGTGAAATGTATATTATGATGATGATGATGATGATGAAGAGGTCATCACACAACCTTCGAGATTGTCACATAATCTCTGTATACACCTACGAAGGCAAGCCTCCTAACGCAGGACCTATGGACGATTCATCAACCCGTATACAATTCACATGTCTCATATCTCCTTTTCAGTACATCCCTCAAAAAGGTGTAAGGTGTTATAATATCTCCTCCTCGACATATCCCTCGAGGGGGATTTTTAAAAAGGTGTTGTTAGTATTACTGAGGTGTTGCGAAGGTAGTACCAATGTTTCATGAATGACTATGATATGAGGATATAATTCTCACAACCAATCACAATGAGTATTTCCACAACCAACCACATGATATATATCCACAACCAACCACAATGATACATTTCTACAACCATGTGAGCCAATATCCACTCATTATTTTTGTTTCATCCATGAATTTTCACATGTCTCATATGCCAATAAAGTATGAATGTAATTAAAATATACCAATGGTACCACATTAAGAATCTTAACAACACAATACAAGTATTCGTATGTATTCACAGCTATTAATATTGCATAAAACCCTACATGGTCACACATATCATATAATATCTCAATTTTGGCAGTTACATCATGTATAAGCCCCCACACAGGCACAACACATAGATATTTTTTTCATAATTAGTTCTCACCCTTAACATGTATTTTATACCATCATTTACTACCCAGTCTAGTCTAAAAGTGTTAAGTCATAACCTACTTCGAATGCCGAAATCAGTCTGCTACACTTCGAACATAGGTCCTTACTTTCCACAAATGATCCCAAACTCCACTAAAAACATCAGATATGAAAACTACACATCAAAACAAAACCAACATTATCCATATTGACTATCTTTGATTCGGGGTCAAAATGGACCATCGAAATAGATTTTCCAAAAAGGGCAAAATTGTAGCTTTACTTTTAAAAAGTTTTCACCATATTTTTTGGAACCTACAGCTGAAAACCCAAGTCAAATCAAGTCACAACGAGGTTCAAATCTAAGAAACTTATCTTTAAGCTTTTTATCGAATAAAATTATTGAAATCCGAGTTAAAATCAAGAATCAAAGTTGTTTTGAAGGTTAAATTAATGAAAAATTAGTAATTATAAGATTAAAATATTATTCGAGTGAAAAGGAGTGAAATTGGGGTTTAAAATCAAGCCCTAAGATTTTTGGGGTTTTGAGAAATCAATCAAAAAATTACTAAGAAAGGGATGAATTCTTACCTTAAATTCGTAAGAGAATCAAGAAATAGATGCTAATCTAGCTTCCCAAACTCTCACAAACTTCACTTTTAAGCTCTCCCATTATTTTAGAGTTTAACTCTCCAGAATCAGAGTTGTTTTGAAGGTTAAATTAATTAAAAAAACTAGTAATTATAAGATTAAAATAATATTCGAGTGAAAAGGAGTGAAATTGGGGTTTAAAATCAAGCCCTAAGATTTTTGGGGTTTTGAGAAATCAATCAAAAAATTACTAAGAAAAGGATGAATTCTTACCTTAAATTCGTACGAGAATCAAGAAATAGATGTTAATCTAGCTTCCCAAACTCTCACAAACTTCACTTTTAAGCTCTCCCATTATTTTAGAGTTTAACTCTCAAAAAACAAGGTGAAAGAATGGACAAAATAGGCCAAAAAGGATTAAATAAAATATTTTTTATACTGTGCACCATCTAAAAAACCTAGTTTTTTTTAGTTCGATCTGGACTCCGACGAGGTGCCCGAAATTCGTTCGGAGTCTGATGAATGCAAACGAACTATGCAACCACATTAAATTCGATGTTTCGGATACGTTAGCAAAGTAGGATTTTCAAAAAAATGTTATTTTCTTAAAGTTGACCCCGAAACTCAAAATCACAATTTTCCAAATCAAAGTCGAAATGAGATTTAAAAGCCGTAAAATCCCATCAAATATGTTACCACCCTAAAATCGACATTTTGGATCTACTGGCCAAGTCAAAATTTTCATCCGAGGTCGTTTTCCACACTCATATTTATAATTTTTCAACTTTCCGATCAATAGGTCGAAATTAGCCCCGTTGCACCGGGACCCGAACCAAAGGTCTACCTAGCCTAAAATCAACATTTAGGAGTTCCTGTCGCAGTTCGTTCAGCCATCCGTTGTCAAAAGATATCCACATAAGTCCAAAATAAAGCTCTTGAAACCATCAAAAACCACAATATTGCATAAATGTTATCAAAATGCATCCGAACTGTGTCAATCACCCCCACACCCCAGAAATATCATAATGCAACTACGAGGAAGGGTAAAACAGTCAAATCAGACAAACTCATAAATTTCACATATTTCATCAAAAAATAGATCGTCATAAAATACCCTTTAAATGATATTTTTCACAGATCAAACAATCTGCTCAATACAACAAGAATGCATATCAAACAAGAAATAATCAAACAATACCATATAATTAAATAACTTTTATCACAATCAAATTATTGGGTGAACACTTAGCAAATCGATATATCAAAGTGATGCTCGACATAATTGGAGATCAAATACATCACAAGGAGGTTTAAATGCTCTCAAATCACGAAAAAGGCTTAGGAAAGAAGAATAACTAGAATACTATAAAATTATACTCACAATTTTGATAAATAAAATCACTTTTGTTTATTTGTTTTGTGATTTGCCGTTATTTTTCAATAAAGCTTATTTTATAAATTTGCATCAAACTTCACGTTAAATTGAATAAGTAAAATACATATGCAATGCACGTACCTGATTTTTTTTCCTTTAAATAAAATCGTCTTTTCACGACTAAATTTTCTAAACATTTACTCATTCACTTCTACAAAAGTAGCAAAATTGCAGAATTTTATTCATAAACTTTGGGTCGAAGCTTTTTTTCTTCAAATACTTATATAAATTTCTATAAACATTGATGATCTTTTTGTATTTCTATGTTGTTTTTCAAAATTAATTGTTTTGCTTCTATGTCTGTTGGTGTTTGGCTTGTATGGGACATCTAATAAATGTAGAATCAACTCTATATCTGTTGTTGAGGCTTTGTGGTGGAATTATTGAGCCATCGTTAGTAGCTTTGACTAGAAAATACAATCAGGGCAAGAGGATATGTCGCAGGTACGATTCCTTAATATTTGTTTTTTAATGTGTGTGTGTGAAATAATAGTAGATTATGTGATTATAAATATATGAGTAGAGTAGGCAGTAGCTCTTTGGGGGGGAAAGAACAGAAACGTCACTTCAAATTAAACTATTTTTATGAAAATGGTCATGGAATTTAAATTTCACTTTCTAACCATTTTAATTTACTGGCTTGTTCTATACCATTTTTACACACCTTCTATACAATGTCTATACAAATCTTATATATATAAATATTTTATACGAAAATTATACAGTTTTGATATACAATTTATACAATAACTGTACATGTTTTTACACGTTTTATACAACAATTATATAATTTTCATACACGTTCTATATATTTTTTATACATATACATATTTGATAGAACTATACAATTTCTATACATATATCTTATATAGATACATATTCTATTTAACAATTATATCATTTTTATATAATTTTATTATTATTTCTAAACAATAAAAAAAAGTAGAATATTTGATCAGTTAAAAATTTTTATAGAAAAAAAAAGATTAAAATATTTTTAAAAGGGTCGAATTGCCCAAATTGAATACTGTATCAGTATTGTATATAGGCTGTATCAGTATTGTATATGGACTACGTAGGCCTAAATGACCCAAATTAAAAAAAAAAAAATAGGAAATGGACACAAAGTACATTTTTTAACCCTACTGAACATTATATATCCATATGCCCAAACTAGAGCTATTTGTTTTTAAAAAGACTACACAATGTCTTTTTTCCTTCTTTTTTGCTATTTTTTTGGCTTAATAGTCATGATTTTGATAAATCTTGGTGCATCATCCAAAAATTAGTAAAAGATTTGACATCTCAACAATTTAATTTACTATTTGTAGATTTTTTATTTTTAAATTATATAATTACTGTAAATTTTATATAGGTTAATTATGGATATGATAGTCTAGAATCAAATTTTTGTGGTCGAGTGAAATAGTGAAAAATCTAAGGTTTATTTATTTTCTTTTCCTTTTTCTTTGTTTAAACAAAAAATATGTATATCTTTTAGACTCTAAAGTGGTATCTTATATTATGATTTAATTTGTAGTTTTGAAATCATTCTTTGAACTTCTATAGTGTTTCGCTTTGAATATTTTATTACAAGTAGAATTTGTTTGGAATATTCAGAAGGATAAAAAAAAGAACATAAGCAGAATTATATTACGTTAAGTTACATACAATTGTTACAAGAAAAAACATTAAGTCAAGAAAAATTATAATCTGATTATTTTCTTATATTTGAGGCTTTCAAAATAATTAAAATTTTAATTATTAAACTTTTCTTATTTAAATTAATGTAAAAAAATCTTAATATTATAAAATTTTAAATATAACGAAGTGTCCTATTACTTACTGCTAAAGTTTTATATATATATATATATATATATATATATATATATATATATATATGAAGAATCAAGGTTAGAGTAAACTATTATATCGATTGTTAGAGTATCAATTATTTCAGATAGTTTAATTTTCTTCATTGTATGAATGTATTTGCTAATTTTAATTTTAATTTATTGTTCAAACACATTTAATTCTTTTCCAATCCTCTTCTTTTTTTTGGTTTCGTTCCTACTGTCACCGCGAGTTCTTTCCATTCACCAGAAGTGGGGATCGAACCCCCAACCTCTTGCATAAGGGATGAGGTGCTGAACCACCACACCAACCCTCGTGGTTAATTCTTTTCCAATCCTTGCAGCTGCCTAAAGAACTTCTTGCTTTCTTCAAAAGAGATTTAAGTTGTATATTTTGTGTAAAACAAAATTATATCGTCATGTTACCTTTAGCATTTGTGTCATATAATTGGTCTTATTTTTACGGTTACTTAAATTTCACATTTTGAAGAGAATTTCTATAGATATTTTTACGGTTAAAGATATATTTTTTATAGTAACGATGCAGATAACGAGTACGAAGCTTCAATTAGATGCTCCCTAGGCTTGAAAAGTCTAGAAAAGTTCTCAGGCCCGTTTGATCATTGCGAGATGAAATCATGATATAAATTTGGACTTTTTTATGTTGTATATTTTCTCATGAACATAATGTTGGGTTCAAAACCGAAAGGATGTCATGCGGAAGCTATTAATTACAAACTATGAGACGATAAATTAGTCGACAAAGAAAATAATACTAAAAGAGCATAAAATTACTATATGTTATGACCAATTGGCCTATATTATAAAATCTAATATTTGAAAAACACAAGAACCTATGAGAAAATCCCCCCTAACCAAAAATCTTAAACGATTACATTGTGGATGTTACTGTGTTATTGTATGAGAAGTGAATTTTCTATTTATAGAAATCTAAAATCATTCCTCCAAGAAAGAGGTTTGCCAAATATGGAAAAGTTTTATATTTTCCTTTTAGGAAAAATAAAAGTAATTATGGTAACTTTTATTTTCTTTCCAAGAAAAAGTAAAACTTAATTTTGGTAAGAAAATCAGAGCAAAATCCGTAACAAATCTTTCCTTTTTGGCTTGACTTTCTGTAAAATATTCATGATCCTCCTTCTTCTAGTGCATAATCTTCGTTCTTCATATATTACTACTATTTGACATGCTTTAAAAATTGAGCCTTTAGGGGTTAAAATATATTAGCCCTTTTCAGGGTAAAAAATATTGGAGCCCTTTTGCAGGGTTAAAAGTGAGCTTTATTTTCAAATATGTGACAGCAGGATTGTTGAAAATATGATTGACAATTATCTCCACATGTAGTTTTATTTTGACAAAATATCTTCATTATCGCCAAATTGTTGCAGCATGATTTTGAAACCGCTTTGAACCTGTTTAATCTCGTCTCACCACATCATTGGACCATTGAACCATAAGCTCTGATACCACTTATTGGGTTCAAAATCGAAAGAGCGTCATACGAAAGCTATTAGTTGCAAACTATGACACAATAAATCAGTCGACAAAGAAAATAATACAAAAAGAGCATAAAATTATTATATGTTTTTGCCTTTTTTGCCAATTGGCCTATATATTATAAAATTTAATTTTTAAAAAAACACAAAAATTGATGAGAGAGAAAATCCCCCTAACCAAAACTCTTAAACGACTGTGGATGTTACTGTGTTATTGTATGAGAAGGGGATTTTCTATTTATAGATGTCCAAAACCATTCCTCCAAGAAAGAGGTTAGCCAAATATGAAAACGTTTTATATTTTTTTCCTTTTAAGAAAAATAAAAGTAATTATAGTAACTTTTATTTTCCTTTCAAGAAAAAGTAAAACTTAATTTGGGTAAGAAAATCAAGGCAAAACCCTAACACATAAAAGCCTCATAAATTGTGAACTATTAAAATTGTCTCAATTCATTATGCAATCCTAAATAAGCAAAAATTTATGACAAAGTATAATGCATTATCACAAAGTTATTATAAGAAAATTTAATAATTATTGATTAAATTATAGTTCAATAAAAAGGTAAAATTGAACCTGAGTTGTAGTGTACAACTCTTTAATATAAATCTCTCGCATAGATTGAATGAAAGTTGATTTGAAGTAATAATAAATTTTATGTTGGTGAAAATAACAATTATATGAGATATAAATAGTTTGAAGAGAATATTGTGAACTATAAATTTTACTTACATGCAAAAAAAAAATGATTGTTAGATATAAATGGTGGAATATTTTTCTTTATACAACATTCGTATTTAAAAAACCCTAAATCATGATTTAAAATCTCGATTCACATTTTTTAGAGAATTTGAAATTTCATATCTTGATCTGATATCACATGTTTAAACGCTGATTTCGTCTTATAATTTCAAATTACACACTTGATATTGCATATCCAAACACCTAATTAGTTGAAACATTTTGAGTTGTATGTATTTTAGCCAAATAATTTTAAATTCACGAGGAATAATATCAAAAATAACAAAAGTGTTATGAAATATAAAGTAAAAAAGAAGAAGAATAGAGAAAGAAGATAGGAAACTTCTTTATTTCTCACAAGGAATTCTTGAGGAGTGAATTACAATGAAGGAAAACACCTTTATTTATAGGGGAAAAGTAACATTGGGGTTTTTAACTTTTCTATAAATAGACATTTGCTATATATGGTAAAGTAGATATTCACTATATATAGTAAAGTAGACATGCACTATATATGGTAATACATTTATAATACTCCCCGTTGAATGTCTAATTAATAGCTAATGTGCCTCATTAAAACTTTATCGGAAAAAATGGGAAAAAAATCTAGTGAAGAAAAAAGAGTACGCATCTCTAACAATACAAAACCTCGTAAGGTAAAATGAGTACAACGCGTATTAACTCCCCCTAATGAGAACATCCTTGAGCCTTTGCATCTCAATCTTGTGCACCATTTCTTGAAAGTTGTAATTGAAGGAGACTTGGTGAATAAATCAGTCACATTGTCACTTGAACAAATCTGTTGCACGTTAATATCACCATTCTTTTGGAGCTCATATATGTAGAAAAGCTTTGATGAAGTTTGCTTAGTTCTATCTCCTTTTATGAATCCTCCCTTAAGTTGTGTTATGCATAATGAATTATATCTATATAAAATTATGGGTACATTGTCACATTTCACACCACATTTTTCTCGAATGAGATGTATCATGGATCTCAATTACACTCATTCTCATCTTGCTTTATGAATAGCTATTATCTCAGCGTAGTTCGATGGAGTGGCTAGAAAGACTGCTTTGTATATCTCCAAGATATGACAGTATCCCACATGTGAACACATTGAATGTTTGCAACCGAGATTTATGTGGATTAAATAAATATCCAACATCAGCATAATCTATAAAATCGGGACTACAATCTTTAGAATGAAATCATGTGTTTGATCCCATTCGATATCTCAGTAGGACCAGAACTATATCTTGCTAAAAAAATTAACCGAAAAAGGCTATATCAAGCCTTGTAGTATTTGCAAGATACGTGAGTGCACCAATTGCACTAAGATATGGTACTTCATAACTACTTCAATTTGATATAATTCTCATGTCAGCAAATAATCTATTGCTTTTGAAAACTCTCCAAGAGTTTCAATAATATTCAAACTATGAATTTATCCCTTATAAGTATAATAAACATGTTTCTCAGAAACTTTATATGCTTCAAGCATTTTGAATCCTGTAGGGATTTTCATATAAATTTTTTTTCAATGACAATATCAATATGTGTGACATCTTCAAGTGTCTGGACTGCAAATCAAATAAGTGTTATGCTTACCAAGATGCATCCTTTAATATCACTTGATAAATGTTTCTACGTCAGCATGCTTAAATTAACGTAGAATTCAGATCCTCATAATCTTCTACAATATTGTCCCAATATTGTATCAAAGATATCATCGATGGTTTCTCATTTTGTATCAGTTCGCAATGTAACATAATATTTTGAGATCTCATCACTCTGTTATTTTCAGGCATCAGAACTTCTCATAAGGTTTCATAAAGTGCTATGTCGTAGACTTTTCAAGAGCACATTGTCATCTTATTATAATTATTTGCTCCTTGTTCTTTTCAAGAATGATTTCATTTAGAACCAATTGGTCTACCATGCTTCATACATTAGTATATTTTGTCCTTTAGGGACATCAAATTGGACCATTTACAGCTAAATATAATATCAATCTTTGGTTGAGATATTGACAATAATTCACAACATATTAGATATTTATTATCTCTTCTTCATGTTAGAAAAACTAACATACATCTCAATTTACTTTAGAGAATCCATCTTTGTGTATCATGGTATATCCATTTACAAATACCATACATCACAATTACTAGAAGGAATAATTGATTCCTGACCTTGAACCAATTGAGAGGGAAGTCTTAATCATAATTTTTGGTCTAATGCAAACAAGTGTTATTATATGCAATATATCATACTTCAGACCAACACATGTGGCTTTGTTCTCATAAGAAATGATTCAACTATTTATCGAAGGAATTTAACACCAACTTAATAGCATTATCAAGATGAATTGCCTTGATTACACAATCAGAAAATTATGTTCCAACTCAATTTTATTGAGCAATCAACTTTATGAATGTCAAACTGCAGGTTGACAATGAATGTACATGTGATCATCTTATATCGATGCATCTTAATAGATCACATGACTGGTGAACGGGACCATATTCACCTATTATACTTTCCATATTTAAGGAATTCAATCCCAACGTTAGTTGGTCCAACCAACTTATCATGAGAACACTCAACATTAAAAGTTAATGAAGAATTTTCTAATTCTTCAATATTTGTTCAATACTCAGTATGCACATCTTTTGGGATGTCGCAATCGTTCATGTCAATTTATGAACTTTTATTCTAGCAAACTCCAAGTTTACCATGACATGTAAATTTTACTTAAGTAAATTTCAAATTTATTATTACATAAATAAATTTCAAATTTACTACTTTAGAAGTAGATTTCAAAATAACTCTACTCAATTATTCAGCCTCTTTTGCCTGTTTTGGAGATGTGTTGTGATATCATCACAATCAAGTGCATGTTTGCATTAATAAGCTTCTCATTCCCCAATAATAGAAGATAATCGTGCCTTAAGCCTATCAAATTATGATAGCTTATAGCCTCTTTAAGATATTGCTATCAAGAGCAAATCGAGGCATACATATGGTTGCAGAGAAATTTTCTCTAACATATCTTATACTCATAATAGCGTGTGAATATATTATCACTTTTGATGATTATTATCATATTGTCTATTCACTCTTATATTCGTGCATTCAATCACTTGTCTTCTTTCAGACATATTATGCACTGCTATCATATTCATTTCAGAGAATGGAGCATATTCAATGGAACATGTATCATGACTTTTCACAAACACCCATTATTTTGCTTAGCCATCATAATATTATCAATATGGTGTATTGAGATTCAAACTCAATATCGTATCCATATAAAAAGGCGTCTTAGGTTACAACTCGATCAGACTTAAACCCAACATCTTATCATCATGGTGTATTAAAGCTTTTAACCCAATGTCTTTCCCTCTTAATGAGATAAGATTTAAATTCATCACCATATTTTTTAATAATATTATTCTTCATGAACAAATATAAATCATAAGTGGTCCCAAACAAATTATTTTTCCTCAAATCCGACAATAATTATATCATTAGTAGCAAAAGACAAATAACATAAGCAATTACTAACCTTAAAATTACCTTTAGATTTATAATCTTACTTTGTTTGTCAGATTCTCGGGCTGATAACATGTTATGAAATATAAAGTAAAGAAGATGAAGAATAGAGAGAGAAGATAGGAGACTTCTTTATTTCTCATGAAGAATTCTTGAGGAGTGAATTACAAACCCCCCTTTATTTATAGGGAAAACTAACCTTGGGGTTTCTAAATTTTCCATAAATAGAAATTCACTATACATGGTAAAGTAGACATTCACTATATATGATAAAAGTAGATATTCACAATATATGGTAATGCATTTATAACAAAAAGCTTTCTTACTGTTATTTCATTTAGGACAAGTTGGCAAATTTGTCTTTACCTGTTTCTGATCAAATAAAGATCAATTTTATCTCTGAAGTTTCGTATTGTCACACCCCTTTTTTAACCAAAAAGATTGATTTTAAAGTTTGAAAGAGTTTTTATTATTAAAGTGACAAAATAAAGATTTGTTTTGAAAAAGAATTTTTTATGTTTTTATTCAGAGTCGTCACTTGGCATAATCCAATGTGCCAAGTCAACTTTGGAAAATTCTTTTCAAAATGATTTGACTCTTTAAACTGGTTTGCGAACAGAGATTCCCGCTAAGGAATTCTGTTGACCGAGGAAAAGGTGTTAGGCACCCCTCAATCCCGTGGTTCGACCACGGTCGCTTGGTGGAGCATATTGGCTAATTTGACACTATAAAATGTATAAAAAATATAAACACAAAAAAAAAAGCAACAAACAAATCAAACAAAGTTCCACACCAAAATAATGTCCAGTCTGAGTTATACAATCCCAAAAATAGAAAAATACGAAAATGTAAATCCTATTCTAAACTAATCCTAGACTAAGCTCCAATGTTTTACCCGATGCCTCGGGCCTTCATCACAAACCTCCTTTGCATACATAATACGTCGGGGCATTCCCCGATGAAGAAGTACAATTCCTTCGGAACATTCCCCGGCAAATGAATACAATTTTAATTTCATGCGATAAAATAGAAAACATTTAACACATTTAACATTCCATGCATTAAACCAAACATCATTCCTAAATTTTGCCTAACCGAACCTAAACTTTTTCCTATTCAATTCGACCTATCATTATGCTATCAAGTTCACAAATTTAACATTTATTTCGAACTTAATCAGAAAATAAATAAATTAAAATTAATCTAAATTCACCCTTTTTATCAATTTTTCAATTCCACCCAAAAGTTTCTTTTACACCTCACTTTTTCACACACAACAATTATCCAAACACGTGCTAACATCGATTCATACCATGATTAATTATTTACGGATAAACAATATCGAACATCAATAAGATCATCCAATCAACAACCAACAACACACAATCATAACATCAATGCACCAAATCGAAACAAAACGAAAAGAAAGAGTCAAAGAATTAAACCGCAAGTGTCGATTTTAATATATCGGAGATAGAATTGCTCCTCAAAAACCTTGATTTGAACCTTCACACGAACAGAATCAACTCAATATCGAGAAAAAGTGACCCAAAAAAATTAAAAAATTAGTGAAAAACCTTAATACGAACCCAGCCTCGATATGCAACCCTTTTTTTTATTTTCCCCTAGCTCAAAATAGAAACTACAAAACAGACAACACCCAGACCCATTTTCATCCAGGACGCTGCTGTCTGGTCATTTTTCGATGGGTTTCGATGGGAAATGGAGTTGGTTCATTGTTTCTACTTGGCCAAAGCTCCGCTGAACTCAAACGATAAAGGAGAAGAGAGGTTTTTTGGCAATTTTCTTTTGGAGTTTCTGATGAGCTTCGACAGAAACGAGTCATATTTTGGTGAGGTTTTGGGTGGCCGAAGACGTTTGGTTTGCTGTTTTGATGTTTTTGGTCGACTTTCAGTGGTAACGGCAACGCATGATGATAGGGGTGTTCTCCGATCAATGATTTCGGTAATTAGGTCGCTAGAAAACCAAACCAAGGACCGTTCTCCCTCTTTTTCCTCTCTCTCATATTCACAATTAATTCTCTCTCGAATTCACTATTTTTCCTTCAATCTCTCAATTTCTGCTCACCTTCCTACTCCCTCTCCCCGATCAGTTTCGCTCTCTATGCATGAAGTGTGTGTGTTAGGTCAAAAGTGGAAGAAGTTGTGTATGTGTTGTGCGTATATCATGACTGTGTATTCTCTGAAGAAGATGAGTTGTGAGGGTCTTTTTCTAATCCCGCAAATCAGTCCCCCTTTTTGTGTTTATATCACGTTCAGTGGAAAAAAAGACGTGTTAGAGGGGTGACATGGATAGGGGTAGGGGTAGGGGTAGGAGGATAGGATAAGGTTGAGGATGTTGAATTTAATTGGTTGAGAGGTTAGTTTGTTGAGAATTTGGTTGTTTTTTGTTCTTTTGTGAAGAAATTACCACACGGGATAGCATACATGGTAAGACGAGGGTAAAAATGGGTAAATTGGGTTTTCAGGAGGGACAACATTAGATGTCTACATCATGCCTCTTTTTTGGTGTAAACACAAAGTATTTTCAGACAAAAAAGTAGACCACGAGACCAAATTTTGACCCGACCATTATTCGAAGAAAGAAATTGAAGGAAAAAGGACAACAGAATTGGAGGGTCGAGTGAGGTCCTGTCGAGTTCTGATCCGCGGCTCTGTCATTATATCAAAAATGAAAATTATAAATAAAAAGATAACTGAAATTACAAAAGTCCTATCTATGCAGATTCTTTTGGACTCTTGACTTGAGTTTCATCACCCTATTCTTCAGGCGGGCTCCTGACTTGCAATTTCTTCAACTTGTTGCTTGACTTTCAATGTCTTCAACTTGTTGCTTGACTTTCAATTTCTTCACCCTGCACTTCAGGTGGACTCTTGACTTGATATTTTTCAATCTGTTGACTTTCAATTTCTTCATCTTGTTGCTTGACTCTCAACTACTCCACCTTGTTCCTTAACTTTTCATTTCTTCCCTATGTTCTTCAGACAGGCTCCTGAAATCATATCAAAACTAGAAAGAAAATTATTCCAAACAAAGATTATTATAAAGAGAGATTCCATTTGTCAGAAAAGTAAAGTTCCAAAAAGAGGAATTAAATTTTTTTACCCTAGTTTATCATTAGAAGACCTTTGTGAATGTCAAACCCAATCAACTACTTGCATGTTCCAATGATGAATCAAGACTCTAACCAAGAAATGCATCTCTTGTGAGTAAAATTAAATGATTAAGATTAGGAAGTGTGTCTCCTAAGAAGTAAAGTAAGAAATTCTGACTAGAAACTGCATCTTCTAGAAATAAAAGTTTAAGTTGAAAAGTGTGCCACCTGACAAATGAAAACTAACAAGGAAGTCCATCTCCTAAGGTTAAATGAAATGATTCAACTAGGAAGTACATCTTCTAGAAATCAAGGGAACTGACTCGACTAGGAAGTACATCTTCTAGATATCAAGGAGACTGACTCGACCAAGAAGTACATCTTCTAAGAATCAAGGGGACTGACTCGACCAAGAAGTACACCTTCTAGGAATCAAGGGGAATGACTTGACCAGGAAGTACTTCTTTTAGTAATCAAGGATACTGACTCAACCAGTAAGTACACCTTCTAGGACTCAAGGAGACTGACTCGACCAGGAAGTACAACTTCTAGGAATTAAGGAGACTGACTCGACCAGGAAGTACATCTTCTAGGAATCAAGAATTAAGTTAGGAAGTGCATCACCCAACAAGTAAAATTTGGATTACCCAATCAAGGAAGTGCGTCTCCTTACCAATGTTGCCTAAATTGTCAAAACAAGGAAGTGTGTCTTCTTACAAATGCCGCTTGAATTGAACAAACAAGGAAGTGTGTCTCCTTACCAATGCTGCTTGAATTACCTAAACAAGAAAGTGCGTCTCCTTACAAATTCCACTTGAATTGACCAAATAAGAAAGTGTGTCTCCTTACCCATCTCTTTACAAATGCCGCTTGAATTGACCAAGCAAGGAAATACGTATCCTTACTACTAACACTTGAATTAACCAAACAAGGAAGTGCATCTCCTTACCAATTCCTCTTGAAGTATCCAAAACAAGGAAGTGTGTTTCCTTACAAATGTCACTTGAATTACCCAAACAAGGAAGTGTGTCTCCTTTCCTTTGCCACTTGAATTACCCGAACAAGGAAGTACGTCTCCTTACAGATGCCGCTTGAATTACCCAAACAAGGAAGTGCATCTCCATACACATGCCGCTTGAATTACCCAAACAAGAAAGTACATATCCTTACAAATTCCGCTTGAATTACCCAAATAAGGAAGTTCCTGAATTACCCAAACAAGGAAGTGTGTCTCCTTACAAATACAACCTGAATTACCCGAACAAGGAAGTGCGTTTCCTTACAAATTTCGCTTGAATTACCTAAACAAGAAAGTGCATCTCATTATAATGTCGCCTGAATTACTTGAACAAGGAAATGCATCTCCTTACAAATATCACCAGAATTACCCGAAAAAGGAAGTGCATCTCCTTACAAATGTCGCTTGAATTACCCAAATAAGAAAGTGCATCTCCTTACAAATATCGCCTGAATTACCCGAACAAGAAAGTGCATCTCCTTATAAATGTCGCATGAATTACCCAAACAAGAAAGTGTGTCTCTTTACAAATATAGCCTGAATTATCCAAACAAGGAAGTGAGTCTCCTTACAAATGTCACTTTAATTACCCAAACAAGAAAGTACATTTCCTTACAAATGTCGCTTGAATTTCCCAAAAAAGAAAGTGCGTCTCCTTACAAATATAGCTTGAATTGCCCAGACAAGGAAGTGCGTCTCCTTACAAATGTCGCTTAAATTACCCAAACATGGAAGTGAGTCTTCTTACAAATATCACTTGAATTAACCAAACAAGAAAGTGCATCTCCTTACAAATGTTGCTTGAATTACCCGAACAAGGAAGTTCGTCTCCTTACAAATGTCACTTGAATTGTCCAATCAAGGAAGTGCATCTTCTTACAAGTGCCACTTACATTGGCAAAACAAGGAAGTGCTTCACCTAGAGATATTAGATTATGAGTTTTACTATGGTTTTGATTACCAAATCTGTGCATCAACATTGCCTCTTACATTTGTAGAAGTGATGCATTGTAGCCTTTGATATTTAGACCCTGAAGTCTTTGATTTGAAGACAACCTGTGTTCCTATTTCATTCAAAGAAAACTTATGAGTTTAAAAACATGGTGGCTGGTTTATCGCTTTATCTTTCATGGAAAATCATTCTTTCCCTCGTCATATTTAACCTTGCTTCCAGCTATTAGCTTATGTCATTGACTTGTTGCATCATTGACCCAAACTCAGATTATTAAGAGTGACTCTGAAACAAACACAGTATCTTTTCTTTGTCATCCTCCTCAGATAAATCCTTTGAACCTTGGTATTTTCATGAGTTCCCGGACTTGTCTATTGATAAAATTTTCTGCATGCTTTATTTTGGCTCACAATCATGTCTCTTTTATGTGTTGGCTTTTGTCTTGCTCTATGTAATTGAAGAAGCTGGTAGCCAGTTTTGAAATCTTTTCTCACTTACTTTGACATGGACTTGACTCAAAGACAAGAGAAAAATAATGATGATTTTTTTATTTGGATAACTTACTCAAGAAGATAAAATAAAGTGAAGAAAGAAAATACAATGAATGTCCCCATTTGAAACAAAGAATCAAAAAAATTATCTAAAATGACAGTTAACTCTAATGATTATGCTATGTAATTGGATTAAGTTGTCTGATATTTCCATCCAAACTTTTTACCAATTGTTGTTGAGTCAATGGCCTTGAAACTAAGTTGCTTTCTTAGGTCAATTGTATGTAAGACCTCATTCGGCTAGTGGCACCTTAAAGGGTTTTCGCCAACAAGCCTCTCTCATTTTCTTTTTCTCAACTCATGATTGCCTTGTGGTATCTGTGAGGGTTTTCAGTAATGAGACTCTGCCATTTTCATTTCTCTCAGCTCACTATCGTCTTATGGTGCTCGTGAAGGTTTTCACCAATAAGACTCTCTCATTTTATTTCTCTTAACTTACCGTCGTTTTATGGTGCCCGAAAGGGTTTTCACTAATAAGACTCTCATTTTTATGGTATGCATTGCATGCTCAGCCTTATCATTCTCAAAGACTGATCTGAAGGTCTTTCTTTGATTGTTACTTGGTTTTTGGATAAGGTTAGAAAGAAAGTATGACATGAGGCCCAAACAATACTTGAATTGGGGTAGGACTTACAACTTTTGGAATCGACTCAAACAATGAGGATTAACTCGTGCCCTAGTTTCTTTTGACTTGGCAATTCTAAATTGTTCATTTGGTTGTACCGAGTTAGAAGTAGGGCAGCCTACATATCTCACCCTCGAGAGAGGAGAATCAGGTCACACGTAGTTTCGGCAACTTGTTCTTTTGCTTGATTCAGAAATTTTTTTTACTCTTTTCTTTTTGGGATTTTCTTCTGACTCTATTTTTTGGCACTCTTTCTCCTTTCTTTCTTCTTGGACACATTTTTTCTCTCTTTTTTTTTGAAATTTTTCTGACCCTATTCTTTTGCTCGACACTTTTCTTTTGAGCTTTTCTGACTCTATCTTGATTCTAAAAGAGGTGTATGAAAGAAAATAAAACTAAGGCTTGAACGGGATAAATGAAAGATGACATAATGTTTGGATAGCAGAATGAAATATGTCATATCAATCTTTGAAAATTCAAGTACATATCATGTAATATGAAATGAAAAATAAAGATCATTTCTGACATTTTTACAGCACTAACTTTAACTGATCTTGTGCATCGCTATTTTGTCAGCAAACTCCACCTTTGTCGTGTATTCTTCACGTCGAATGACTCATGCTTTTGGGGAGCTGATTTTCTTTCTGTTCCTTTTGATATAGGAATCACGCATTCACTATTTGATCTAATTGAGCTACGATTTTTAATTGATGACCAAGTTATTCTTCTAATTCTCAGAAATAATTGTCTAATTTTGAAAGAAGCCTTTAACTTGTCACCAAATGTCTCAGCACTCTACCTATTTTCTCATATATGTTTTCTAACTTTAGCCCTCTCATATCACTAGAAACAACATAAAATAAAATTTATAAAGAAAATAAACAAATAACGCGAATTTAAAACATAAAGGGAAAGGGTCACTCCATTTAGTTGAAATAAAATATAGAAGGGTTTGAACATGAACAACAAAGGGACAAAACAATATAGATCTCGAAATACAACCCTGAAATAATTCAGATAATATAAAAGCAAACCAAAATAAGCTACTAAATCCTTTCCTAGTAAGGAGAAGAGTGACTTCTCAATTGTTAAATCTAACATCTTAGCCACTGGTCTGTACATCAACATGACTGGAGGTTTCATCACTGTCAATGTTCTAAACCATAATCGATTTATCTTGGATCATCTTTTTTATTTCTCTTTTCAAAGCACAACAATCTTCAATACTATAACCCTGAACATCAGAATGATATGCACATCGTCTATTAGGATCAAAACTTCTAGAATGCGGGTCAGGAGTATACCCAAGGAGGGGAATGATCATGCCCCACTGTAAATAATCTCTGGAATAAACTGTCATACGACTCTCCAATTAGTGTGAAGTTATCTCTCAACTTCTTCCATATTTCATTGTTTGGCTTGGATAAAAAATTTAGCCTAGAAGGGCCTTGGTATATTTGTGGGGTCGGAGGGTGACTCTGAGGAGTTAGCGTGTGCCATTGTAGGTAAGATGGGGGTTGAACATAGGGTTGTGCGCTATATACTAGATATGGAGGTGGAGGAATGGAGTATAATAGATTTTGGGAGGGATTCTATGGAGCTTGGGTTTGAGCCAGATGGTAATGATGACGTAGTCTTCTTGACTGCGCCCGCTGTCCAACTACAATAGTAGATACATCTTCCTCATTCTTTTTTCCCCTGACACTTCCTGAACCCTTTTGAATTTCTTGAGTAGTTGCTTTCAATGTTGAAAAACTTACAAAGCGACCGGTCTTACTTCCATCCTCTATAATCTCCCCAATTTTGAGAAACTCAATAAATGGCTTCCCTAATGCAGGTAACAACGGTTGATAATACGTTTTATATTGTGCATGAATAAACACCTCTTCTATTTTTCTTTCTTTCATTGGTTGCTTCACACTAGCAGATTGTTCACGCCATCGAATCGCATACTCTCTAAAACATTCAATACTCTTCTTTTTCATGTTTGTTAGGAATTTCACAGCAAGAATCAACTCCATAGTGTATTGGAATTGTTGCATGAATTCATTAGCTAGGTTATCCCAACTAATCCACTTGTCGATGTCTTGGTTAACAAACCATTCCAATCTAGGCCTGAAAGACTCTTACCGAAATAAACCATGAGCAATTCTTTCTTCCCTCCATTGCCCCTTAATTGGTTACAATAACGCCTCAAATCTTCCACTGGATCACCGTGCCCATCATATTTCTCAAACTTCGATATTTTAAAGCCAAGAGGGAGATTAACACCGGGAAATATGCACAGATCTTTATATGAGACACTTTTGTATCCCCAAGTCTTTGGAAATTCTTCATAGCCAGTTCCAAACGTCTCAATTTTCTGGTCATTTCCTCTTGTTCTTCTTTCATAACAGGATTTTCAATATTAAGAAAAAATTAGGTGGATAAGTATAGCCATATAGACCAGTCGACTTAAATATGGGCTCGAGAGTACAATGTTGATCACCAAAAATATTCAATACAGAGTTTCTTGTAGAGTGAGGAATCAAAATTGTTGGATTGACATTAACAGCAGGAGCGTCAGGTGGGAGGGGGGCGTCGTAAAAGCATGAACAGTAGGTAGATTCGAGCATGTGGTAACTTTGTGTTGAAGAGTGAGGAAATAAATATTGAAAGTGTTCGGATAGTGTTGCCCCAGCCTTGATGCATGTTGTGGCGTGTCAACAAAAATGGGAAATTATGCTCGTGACACGGGAGGTGAGCTAGAAAGATATTCCAGATTATCAGTAGGAAATGGAGGAAGTGGCAACCCATTATCCCAAGCTCGTTGCATTTCTATCATTTGTTGCCTTAATTTTCGAATCTCTTCATTACCTCCTAAATTCTCATTCCATAAACTCTTCATCTGATTAGTGACAACAACCTTGGTATTCTTGTTGGCCATAATTTTCTCTTCGACTTGGTGCAATGTGGAGGGCCAGCCGAAATGCCACAAACCAAAAACCTTAAACTAACTGGACAAGAGATAGCAAATGCGTTAGAGTTTAATAATTTCCAGAACTCTTTTTCTGCTTTTCTTTTGAAAAGATCACCGAACCCAAGAAGAATGCTTACGTATCTCATTCCCAAGAGAGGAGAATCAGGTGTGCGTAGTTCGTGAAGTTTTGCCAAAATGGCCAGTCAAACTCTTTTTCTCTCTTCTTTTTTTTGAAACTTTGAGAAGAAAAGAAAATAATAAATTGTCAAAAGAATTGACGAAAATCTTTTTGAATTTTTCATCTTTAAACTCTCTATAAAAAATAAAACCTATGATTATCAAAGAAAATCTTTTTAGGTTTTCAATTTAAAATTTCATACGAAAATGAAACTTGAACCTAGTAAAGGAAAATCTCTTTTGTATTTTCTTTTGAAAATGTCTATGAAACACCTACTCTAAATGAAGAGCGAAGAAAATCGTTTTTTGAATTTTTCAGATTCCTATACAAAATGAAATCTATGATTACCAAAGAAAATCTTTTTTGCGTTTTGATTTTGAATTTTATACGAAAATGAAACTTGAAACTATTAAAGGAAAATCTTTTTTGTAGTTTTTTTTTTTGAAGATGTATATGAAACACCTAATCTAGATGAAGAGTGAAGAAAATCTTTTTGAATTTTTCAGATTCCTATGCAAAATGAAACCTATGATTACCAAAGAAAATCTTTTTGGGATTTAGATTTTGAATTTCATATGAAAAAATAAAATTTGAACCTATTAAAGAAAAATCTTTTTTGTACCTTTATTTTAAAGATGTATATGAAACACCTACTCTAATAAAGAGAAGAAAATCTTTTTTGAATTTTTTGAAATAAGATCACCGAACCCACAATAGGTTGCCTACGTATCTCACTCTCGAAAGAGGAGAATCAGGGGTGCGTAGTTCGTCCAGATAGGATAATTAAGGATTAAATAAACTAATCATTGACTTAGGAGACACGACCAAAGACAGATGATGAAAAATACCGATAAAATCTTTTTTGGTATTTTTTAATTTGACACTTCACATAAAAATGACACCAATAACTATGAAAGAAAAATCTTTTTGGTATTTTTGGTTATATGAAATGTACAAAACTTCTACCATATTTTTATTTTTTGAATTTTTCTTTTATACAAAGCTCCTTTTGAAACAAAAAATCTTTTTGGAGTTTTTGAATTTGTGAATGCTTGCTAAAGGAGACAAAAGAAAATCTTTTTGATGTTTTTTGACAAATGAGTGCAAAAGGTAAAACTCTTTTTTTTGAATTTTTTTTGGATTATGAAGAACAAAAGACATAAAAAAACTCTAAAAACTATGAAACTCTTTTTTGACTCAGTTTTTCTTTTTCTTTTTTTTTCAAACACACCTTTCTTTAATACTAGCACGTGCATTCCCCAAATTAGTCTGTTAAATGACCCCGTCACCCTAAAAAATGCAACATTTAGCACGTAGGGATGCTTTTAAGGTGAGTCTCCTATGTAGGACCAATTGGGTCCCACTAGGTCTTAATATGATGCAAATAAGCATGACCTAAAGGCTGACCTATGTTGGGGTCCACTAACAAGGCTGTTCGGGGGAGCGTATGATCGATAGTGGCTGCAAAAGCTTTCCACCCACTCCATACATCCGACGGATCTCCCTTCTAAAATAAGAGTGACTCAACTAGAGTTCGTGTACACGACGTGCACTCCAGGACTTGTTGCAGGAAGAATTAACTCGGGTTATGCAAATGATGCCATCTATAAACTGATAACACATAAAGAATGACTGTAAACACGTAGCACGTAGGTAATCAACAATGATAAAATAAACACAAACTATAACACAAACAATATTTATACACCCATAATGCCAAACTAAACCGATACAACTCCAAAAATAAGCTCGAATTCTGAAAATTCCCCAGTAGAGTCGCTAGAGCTGTCACACCCATTTTTTTAACAAAAAAGATTGATTTTAAAGTTTGAAAGGGTTTTTATTATTAAAGTGACAAAATACAAATTTGTTGCGAAAAAGGACTTATTATGTTTTTATTTAAACTCGCCACTTGGCATAATCCGATGGGCCAAGTCACCTTTGTAAAATCCTTTTCAAAACAATTTGACTCTTTAAACTAGTTTGCAAACAGAGATTCTAGTGAAGGAATTCTGTTGACCGAGGGAAAGATGTAAGGCATCCTTCTATCCCGTGGTTCAACCACGATCACTTGGTGGATCATATCGGCTAATTTGATACTATAAAATGTATAAAACACATAAACACAAAACAAGCAACAAACTATTCAAACAAAGTTCAAAACCAAAATAATGTCCAGTCCGAGTTATATAGTCACAAAAATAAAAAAATAAAAAAATATAAATCTTATTCTAAACTAATCCTAGACTAAGCTCCAATGCTTTACCCGATGCCTCGGGCCTTCATCACAAACTTCCTTTGCATACATGATACATCGGGGCATTCTCCAGTGAACAAGTACAATTCCTTCGGGGCATTCCCCGGCAATTGAATACAATTTTAATTATGTTTAATAAACTAGAAAACATTCAACTGTAATATACTATAAGAATTTTTTTAGATTTTGACTTTTTATCCCGTGGTAAATCGAATAAGTTTTCCATCGATACTAAATTATCTCAAATCTGACACTCGGGCGAAGAGTTAGAGCCATTTTAGTGAGACAGTGTACCACCTGGAACTTTAGCGCATCACGGAGCAAGCCAAAATGGCAATTGTCAAAATTCAGTAAGCCTCCGCAATTCCATTGAGTCGCGGTGGCTTTCCAGTTCACAACCAAGGTTGCAACTCAATTTCTACCGCGTCGCGCCGAGGCCCAGTTTCCCAATTGTCCAATTTCCAGTAAGCTGGAGCGATTATAGCGCGTCGCGCCAGCATGTAAAATTGGGATTTTTCTAGTTCTGGATTTTTAATTCAAAGGGCAAAACGGTCATTTTTCTACCCTTATATATACTCTTTAACACGAGATATCTCATTATTTCACCCAAATATACTAGTCTTCTCTTAATTTTCCTCAAGAACAACCTAGGGTTTCAACCCAAACTTTCAAGAACTCAAGATTCCTCCATTAACTTTTAAAGAATCAAGAAACTAAGGTATGTAGATGTTGATTCTTTGATTCCTTCCACCCAAGAAGTTCAAGAATCTTTTTCTAAATTCAAAGATCTTATATTTATGAGTTTTCATGATTCATGTGAATTGAAATTGAAGTTTATGTTATTATTGAGTTTTAATTCATGATTTAGACTACCAATTTCAATCTTTGATCCTAGTATGTGATATTCATGATAAACCCTCTTCAAGTTGCATGTTAAGTGATGTGTTTATGTTCATTAATTGTAGAAATTGTCGAATAACCAAAGCATGCTCCTCATATGTTTGATAAAATGCTTATGTGAAGGAATTAGAGACATTATAGCATGTTGACTAGAAATTCTCAATTTTGTGTAAGTTCATGCATGCGAAGTGTTTGTTGAAAAGCCTTAGTGAAAGAATTGTGACATGTTTGCATGAAATCCCCCAATTATGTGCTCTTTAATGCATGTTAAGTGTTTGTTGTAAGACCTTGTTGAATGGAGTATGAGCCAATAGCATGTCTCCCTATACTATCACATGTTTATGATTTCTAAGTGTTTGAAGAGATGCTTTAATGATTGTGATGGGGAATGAAAGTTCATGGTCATGATTATTCAAGAATGGTTATGTTTTACTTTTATGTTATCGAGTCTTGGGGGTATTTATACCTGACAAATTAGCTGCAAGTCTAGAGCCCGCGTCAGTTTTCATGATAATCTCAGTCAAGCCATAATTCTTAGAACTCAGTTAATTACAGAATTCAGTACTCTCAAACAGTTACAGAACTTAAAAAATTTCAGTAATCTCATTATCATTGGCATTCTAGGCTCAGTTCAGTACTCAGCTCAGATCTAGTAGTATTCAAGTGTTCAGTTCAGACCTCAGTAGTATTTAAGTAATCAATTTAGAACTCAGTATCATTCAATTAGATAACAAGATTTAGTAGTATTCCGTCAGATAACGGAACCAAGTGAACTAAGTCAGATCAGTCAAGAAATATGAATAGTAACAAATTCAACTCAGTCTAGAATAGTCTAAGAATCAGTTCAGTATCTATTCAACTGGGAGTAGGATTCAGCACTGAGCGAGGGCAGTGATGACGACTTCCTCATTATTTTAGGTAGAGTCAATAATAACAATTCCTGCACTCCAGAACTGCGTAGAAATCGTAAGATGAGGAGTCACCCATCATACTAGGCTTGACTACCTACCCGAATTCACCCATTATATTAGGCTTGGCTCCAACCAGATACCACCTATTATATTAGGCATGGAATCCTGGGTTCAAAGAGAAGGTGTCTTTACCTGTGGCACGGTACTGGCATCCTTCCAACTGGGGTTACAGGTTGGACCCCAAAGAATCTAGAAGGGATATTTCGGTTAGATGACTACCTCCTACAGTCCCAGTTTCAGATTTAGTCTTAGTAATAGAATTCAGCTGAGGAGTCACCCATTATACTAGGCTTGACTACCTCTCAGAGATCAACCATTATATAGGCTTGATCTCAAATTCAGACAATCATATTCATTATTAGTAGACTTAGAGATCACCGTTATATAGGCTTGATCTCAGATTCAGACAATCATATTCATTATCAGTAGACTCAGAGATCACCCGTTATATAGGCTCAATCTCAGATTCAGACAATCATATTCATTATCAGTAGACTCAGAGATAACTCATTATATAGTCTTGATCTCAGATTCAGACAAGCAAATTCATTATCAGTAGACTTAGAGATCACCCATTATATAGGCTTGATCTCAGATTCAGACAATCATATCATTATTAGTAGACTCAGAGATCACCCGTTATATAGGCTTGATCTCAGATTTAGACAATCATATTCACTATCAGAAGACTCAAAGATCACCCATAATATAGGCTTGATCTTAGATTCAGACAATCATATTCATTATCATTAGACTCAGAGGTCACCCGTTATATAGGCTTGATCTCAGATTCAGTTTATCAAGTATCAGACATCGTTACCAGTAAAATCAGAGGTTACCCATTATATAGGCTTGATCTCAAATATAATAAATCAGTATCAGTATCAGCAAGATTAGACATCAAACTTAATAGAATCTGCTATTCAGTCTCTCAGTATTAGTAAACTCAGACATCAGTACTAGTAGACTCAGTCATCAGTAAGTTAGTATTCAGAAACCAGTATTTAGAGTTTGTACTCAGTGTTACTCCAATTCCAGATTTCATTTGTGCATTCATGCATAAGTCCTCATTTAGTACTCTCACGTTATTCAGTTAACATATGTTCATGCATAAGCCCTTGCATTAAGCCTTACGTCATATAGCATACCAGTACATTCAAAGTACTGACACATACTTTTATCTTACGCTATGTTGTCTTATACCATAGGTACAGAAGTGCAAGATTCAGAGCACCCTTAGCAGTCCAGACTCAGTCAGCAACAGTAGACGTAGCAGTGAGTCCTCTACATTCAAGGATGATCCTTCTTTTATTATGGCATAAGACTCAATTTATTTTCAGTAGATGGAGTTATTTGGAGACATTTCCCATAAACACCACAGTTCAGATAGTTAGAGGCTTTTCAGACAAATATATCAGTATTTAGTTTTTAGTATTGAGATATTTGAACCTTATGGAAAGTTTCTGCCAGTTTTTCACATTTATTTTAGTATGTTATGCAGTGCTCAGTTATAGATATCAGAAAGGGTTAGCTTGTGGTCCCTCGGGGTCATGAGCACTGTGTGGCATTCCGGTTTCAGAAAATTGGGGTATTACATCAATATATTCAACATTCTATGCATTCAACCAAACATCATTTCTAAATTTTGCCTACCTCAACCTAAACTTTTGCCTATTCAATTCGACCTACCATGATTCTATCGAGTTCAGAAATTTAATATTTATTTCAAACTTAAGCAAAACTACAATAAATCAAAATTAACCTAAATTCACCTTTTTTATCAATTTCTCAATTCCACCCCAAATTTCCTTTTACACATCAATTTTTCACACACAACGATTATCCAAACACGTGCTAATATCAATTCATACCATGATTAATTATTTATGAATAAACAATAGCAAACATAACCAAGATCATCCAATCACCAATCAACAACACACAATCATAACATCAATGCACCAAATCGAAACAAAACAAAAAAAGGGAGTCAAAAAATTGGACCTCAAGTATCGATTTTAATATATCAAAATAGAATTGTGCTCAAGAAACCTTGATTCGAACTTCAACACGAATAGAATCAACTCAATATCGAGAAAAGGTGACCTAAAAAAAATTCAAAAACCAATGAAAGATACCACAAAATAGACCACACCCAGGCCTATTTTCATCCGGTACGCTGCTGTCTCATCATTTTTTATTGGGTTTCTAAAGAAACGGAGTTGGTTCATTGTTTTTACTTGGCCAAAGATCTGATGAACTCAAACGGTAAATGAGGAGAGACATTTTAGGTGATTGTTTTAGAGTTTTTGATGAGCTTAGACAGAATGAGTCGGATTTTGGTGAGGTTTTGGGTGACTAATGACGTTTGGTTTGTTTTTTTTGATGTTTTTGATTGAGTTTCGGTTGTAACGGCAATGCACGATGATAGGGGTATTCTCCGGATGATGATTCTGGCAATTAGGTTGCTGGAAAATTAACCAAGGACTTTTCTCCCTCTTTCTTCTCTCTTTCGCATTCACAATCAATTCTTCCTCAAATTCACTATTTTTCCTTCGATCTCTCCATTTTTTCTCACCTTCCAACTCCCTCTCCCCGATCAGTTTCTCTCTCTATGCGTGAAGTTTGTGTGTTGGGTCAAAAGTGAAAAAACCTATGTATGTGTTGTACGTATATGGTGACTGTGTATTCTCTGAAGAAGATGCCTTGTGAGGGTCTTTTTCTAATCCCTTAAATCAGTCCTCTTTTTTGTGTTTATATCATGTTCGGTGGAAAAAAAACGTGTTAGAGGGGTGACGTGGATAGGGGTAGGGGAAGGGGTATGAGGTGAGGGTAGGGTAGGTGGTAAGGATAAGGTAGAGGGTATTGAAATTTAATTGGTTAAGTGGTTAGCTTGTTGAGAATATTGTTATAATTTGTTTTTTTGTGAAGAAATTATCACACGGGGTAGGATACATGGTAAGACGAGGGTGAAAATGGGTTAATTAGGTTTTTGGAAGAGACAAAATTAGGTGTCTACATGTATTATTTTATTTTTTCTTGTATCGTTCAATATAGAACTTCTGAACAAATTCTGGAAGAAGATGATGATGAAAAAAAGGAGAGAAGGAAAGCTTTTGTCTGATATTATCTATACTGAGTACAAATTAAATAATTTTAAAAAATAACAACCTTAGAGTCAATTTATGACTAAGAAATTATTTTTTTTCAATTGTTATTTTTTTCTATATCATCATATATTTATAAACTATTGAGTTTTTAAGAAGTGTGAATGAAAAATGAATAGGTTTTTTTCAGAAAAGACGCCAAGTGAAAGGATGCAATTTGAAAAGTCACATTTTTGAATTGGATGGTTATGACCTTTCTAAAGAGTTGTAACTTTTTTGAAGAGCTGCATCTTTTCTGAATAGTTTCACCCTAAGACTATGGACTGCGTGTTTCATTGGATATGCTAAAAATAGTAATGCATGTTGATTTTTTGTTCATAAATCCGAACATCCAGATATCAATGAAAATATGGTATTTGAATCATATAATTCTAAGTTCTTTGAACACATTTATCTGTACAAAACTGGACATGAGCAGTCTACTAGAGTGTCTAAACGACCTCGATATGAACCAAGCGAGAATAAACTTAATGATAAGAATCCAAGGCCTAGTACACATCAAAGAACGTCAACTTTCTTTGGATCAGATTTTGTGATATTTCATATTGAAAATGATCCTCAAATAATTAAAAAAGTAATGTCGTCTTCACGTGGATCATTTTGGAAGTAGTCAATAGTGAGATTGATTCAATCTTGAGCAACCATACTTGGAAGTTGATTGATCTTCCTCCGGGAAATAAACCTTTAGGTTCTAAATGGATCTTCAAAAAGAAAATGAAAGTTGATGATACTATTGACAAATATAAGGCAAGATTTGTAGAGAAAGACTTTAGACAAAAAGAAGGCCTTGATTATTATGATACATACTCTCCTGTAACAAAGATAACATCAATTCGGATGTTAGTTGTCTTGGCAGCAGTATATGGTCTTAAAATTTATCAAATGGATATGAAAACAACATTCCTAAATGGATAATTTGAGTAAGAAATTTAAATGAAACAACCTAGGGGTTTTGTGATTTTTGGTATAGAAAAAAAAGTGTGCAAACATATTGTGTCACTTAATGGACTAAAACAAGCACCCAGATAGTAGCATGCAAAGTTTGACCATACCATATTGGTAAATGGCTTCAATATAAACTAATGTGATAAATGTATGTTTACATTAAAGACACTCCAAATCATAAAGTCATTGTTTGTTTGTATATGAATGATATGTTAATCATCAATAAAGAGATTTCTAACATAAATTCTACCAAAAGAATGCTTAAGATCAATTTAGATGTGGAAGAACTTAGAGTTAAGGATGTGATCATACGGATAAGAATTCATAAAAATCCACAAGGGTTGGCGTTGTCACGGTTTCATTACATTGAAAAGGTACTTGATAAGTTCTAGTATTTGAATTTCAGTATTGTCAAGACTCCATTAAACGTGAGCTTTGCACTTTAAAAGAATGAAGTTGAAAGTGACACATAGTTTGACTACACCAGAGTATTGGGAAGTTTAATGTATATCATGAATTATATGTGAACATATATAGCATGTGTTATTAGTAAATTAGGTCAATACACAATTAGTCCCAATCAAGCTCATTGTATGGTAATGAGAAGAATTTTTGGGTATCTAAAACATACTCAAGACAATACTTTGCATTATAATAAATATTCAGCGATAATTGAAGGATATAGTAATGTAAATTAAATCAGCGGATCAAAGGAAATAAAATCCATAAGTGGATATGTATTTACTTTAGGTGGAAGAGAAATCTCTTGAAAATTATCCAACAGACATGTATTGTTCGCTCTACAATGGAATTTGAATTTATTGCGTTAGATAAAGCTGGTAAAGAAGCTGAATGGCTGCAAAATTTCTTGAAAGATATTCCTTATTGGCCAAAATATTTATCACTAGTATGTATACACTGTGATAGTCAAGCCGCAAAGATAGGGCAAGTAGCATGATGTATAATAGTAAATATCGCCATATAAGATGGAGACATAATACTGTTATGTAACTACTCTCTAGTGTAATTATCACTATTGACTATCATATAAGATGGAGACATGATACCGTTATGTAACTACTCTCAAGTGGAATTATCACTATTGACTATGTGAAGTAAAAGGATAATGTGTTACATCCACTTATAAAAAAAGGTCTATCTATAGAGGGAGTTGAGAAATCATCAAAGGAAATAGATTTACGGCCTAGGACAAGTCAACATAGTAGTAACTCTACCTAGCAGACTGAAGATCCTAAAATATAGGTTCAAGAAGATCAAATAAAGTTGTGACTGACGGTTCAAAATTGTCAATATAATTAACTCATTCTCATGATGAAGACAATGTTCAAAGAACAAGGATAAGGCATATGGTTTGAAGCTTCTTAATGGTTCTAAGTTTGGAAGGTTTGACCAAATAGTTTGTTTTATATGATAAACACTTAGGAATCACCTATGTGAGGGTAAAGTGGAAGCCTCTTCAAGAAGAATATTAGTAAAGGTCTATTCTCTACGCTCTCATAAAATTGAAACGTGTTCATGACTGAAACAAACAAAGTTATGAGAACCATAAATGATAAAAGGTTTATTGAATGACTTATGTTGTCTAGGTGTATACTAAAGTTCGATGGCTTAAAGATATCAAATCTACCGATTTACCAAGTGCATCCGATACATATTGACTATGAAAAGTTTAAAGAAAACCCTACTTATCTAGATGCAACTAATCTTTGCTTGTAAATCACACACTTGTCCATTAGTTTTTTATAAAAAAAATCATTCCCCATTCATGTGTGGGATTGTTGGATTTTTACTAAGTGTGAATGAAGCATGAATAGTTGTTTTTCTTGAAATACACCAAGAAAAAGGATACAATTTGAATAGGCACCTTTTCGGATTGGATGGTTATGACCTTTCAGAAAGGTTGTGACTTTTACAGAGAGTTGCACCTTTTTTGAAGAGTTGCATCTTTATGAAAGGATTCACCTTTCTGAACCATTGCTTCTTTTCATGAAGCAACACCTTTATAGTTATAAATACTTGAATTTTTTATTAGGTATAGACATGAATTTTTAAAGAAAAACACTCTTCTTTCTTAAAAAAAATCTAGTATGACTTGTTGTTTTTGAGTGTGTTCATAGTTCGACAAAATTTGAGGTACTGCTATTCTGTCAAAGTGATTCGTTTTATCCTGAGAAGATATATTTCATAACCTCTGGTACTTGGGGGGAATAATTTCCTTAAGGACACACCGTAAATTTGGTGGACTTGAATCTTTTTGTTTCATCTCTTTTTCTTAAAGTTGGTTTTACTATTTTTTCAAAAAATAGTTTGAACTTCATATTGATAGTTCTTCGAATGTTTGAACTTGTGTTTGAAGTTCTGAAAAATTCACTTTGATAGTTCATAATTTGGTTGAACTTGTGTTGAAGTTCTTAACATTTGGTTTTGCTATTTTTCAGAAAATAGTTTAAACTTCATTTTGTTGATGTTCATAAGTTGGGTTGAACTTATTGTTAAAAGTTCAAAGTTGTAAATACAGAGTTTAAACTTTATTTAATTTTTCATATGATTATTTGAACATGTGCTTAGAGTTTTTATTGAAAATATAGATTTTAGTAAACCCGAGAAAAAATAACACAAACAAAAGTTAAGTTGAAAGTCTTACAATTTGCGACTGTTGATTCATTTTTAAAATATGATAAATAAAATGACTTGAAGCACTACCACCAACAACACCTTGGTAAGAAGGCAAAACTAGTAACAAGTATTAGCAACTTAGCACTGCTAAATGACTAATGGCTCCCAAATAATTCCATGATAATGATAGGGTTGGCTCGTTCGGTTCGTTCGTTATATTAACATAGCTTATATTCACTTATATTATATGAGGGAGTAAAGCTGAAGCAGGCACAAAGTCAACATGTCTGCTGCAACTTCTTCGGCCATAATTTTACTGTAGCCCTTAATTAATTATTATAAGTCATTTACGTATTAGAAAATTAATAATATTTAATAAAAAAACAAGTAAAATAGACATTTATGACATGTCTGTTTCAGATGCTTCAATTGTAATTTTATTATATCACCCCTAATTAAATATTATAAGTCATCCTGATATTTTAAATTAACTTGACTTCTTATACAAGGCTCACTTAAACTTTTTTCGCAAATATTTTTATAGTAATTATTCTGTATCACTTCTAATTAGTTATATAAGTTATTTAAAACATGTCTACTTTGCTGTTTCAATCGCGATTTTACTATATCACCCTTAATTAATTATTATGATCATCTAAGTATTAAAAATTTAATAATATTTCATAAAAAAGTAAAATGGACATAAAATGATGTGTCAACATAAAAAGTTTGGTTGTCCATCAAAACTATATTAGTACCTCATAAATTGGGATGGGACAGAGGAAGACAAAAAGTAAGTTTCACTATTGAAGAAGACAGCAGGTCGGCATGTTTGCTTGTGTTGTGTACTTCCATTTCTTCAATCGTGATTTAACTATATTATAACACTCTGGATTTGGTCCTTGAAAATTTTTGAAATTTTATGCACACTGTCCTGACTACAACTCACCCTACGAGTTGTAAGGTGTCTTGACGGGTCATCTGACCCTAGTCGTAAGGTGTCCAATAAGTGGTGATTGAGTTTTTTTCCTGAGTACAACTTGGGGACATAAGCAATAAGAGACCTAAACATGAATTATAATTGGTATGGCATGTCGATGTTACCTTGTAAGTGTAGTTGCTATGACGATACCAAAAACGCATGCCTAAATGTGCATCATCGTTCAATGAATAGGAATGCATGATAAATTATTTAATTGGCATTTAATGAGGGTTTTGTAGCTGAGTCGTGAAAGTGGAGGCCCCGAGGGACTAATACTGGAAACCACGATTGCCGATGCGGGGGTCTAGATGACCGAGTGGTTCGATTCGCCCTTATTATTATCATATGATTGGGAGGTTCGAGTCCCCCATATTATATTACATGATTTGGTGCTTGTGTCACCTTGATATGCGAGGAGGTTTGATTCCCCCATAGTGCATATGTATACCCGATAGTTCATGTAGCCATACCACTAGGGTCCTGCCAGCTAGGGGAGAGCTGGGCCCATATTGCCTCTAGGTTCCTTCTTATGTTATTATGGTTGAGCTACACAATCCAGACTAAGATTTTTCTAAAGTTCATGTGAATATAGGTAATTGCATATGATGTTGTGCATTGGATTTTGGACTACTTTTAAATTTTTTATCCATGAAATTATTTTTTCCCTTATCCCTGAGTTACATGATAGCATTCACCCAGGTAATCATCTTCGAACATTGTATCCCCATGCGATGCAGGAACTAACCATACTTTTAATTCTCCTGCTCAGTGATTAGGATTTGGAATCAGTTCGTGAGTTGACATTGAAGTGGTGAGCTTCCATACATCGAAACTCTACATTTCATGTTTTGGTTTTTTATGTCTTGACTTGTTTAGACTTATTTTTGGGGGCATGTCTTAACACTCTATTGATATTCAATTTCTGTAGAGGCTTTGTTGTATTACTGTGAACTTAGGTTATGTTGGTCGATTGTTTTGATCGATACCGGTCATCGATTATATAAATATCTTTTAATCTTTAAACTTACCTTGTGCTATCTTGTTTTATGTTTGTAATTTAGCCATTTTTGGGTTGTGTATGGTATTTGGTGAGGTTTAGGGGGTGATCTCCGGTCCATGATGGATTGGAGATGCCCGTCACGGTCGGTCCAGGTTTGGGTTGTGACAAATTTGGTATTAAATCCTAGGTTTGGTGTCATTATGTGTCTACAAAGCCATGTCTAGTAGAGTCTCTTTTATGAGTGTGTATCACACTACAATTATAATGGAAAAGCTACAAGACATTTAGGAATTTTTCTCTTTCTTGTTGTTCTATTTAAAACTATAGAGTCTACGGCCTTGAATCTCTTTTAATCCTCGTATGTTCGCTTTTCAGATCATGCCTCCTAGAAGATCTGATGTTCATAGAAACTTTTCTATCCCGTCTGAGGATAATGTGGACGGAGCTCATTCTACTCAAGGAGTTCAGACTCGATCTAGGGTTTCTACTTCTAATTGAAATAGTAGAGTTTCATTAGTTCCCCCTATCCCTCCTCGGACACCTTAAGTTGATATGTCTAATGCTGAGTTTTGTCGGTTTATTCATTTGCTTACCCAATTAGTGGCCTCTCAGAATAAGTGTGTTCTTCTGTTATTTCATCCTCCAAGGCCACTAGAGTTGGACAATTTATAAGGTTGAATCCTCCAAATTTCACTAGTTCTAAAGTTGAGGAAGATCCTTAAAATTTCATTGATGAGATGAAAAAGATTTTTTGTATGATGCATGCTATTAATATGGAGGGTGTGGAGTTCACCACTTACCAGTTGAAGGATGTGGCGTATCAGTGATTCGGGGAATGGGATCAGTCTAAGGTCGATGATGTTGAGCCTATTTTGCGTAATGACTTCTCTAGTGCTTTTCTTGATTATTTTTTTCCTAGGGAGTTGAGGGAGGCGAAGCTGAGGAATTCATAAAATTGAAGCAAAACAGGATGTCAATACGGGAGTATGCCTTAAATTTTCATCAATTGTCATAATATGATCCAAAGTTGGTGTCTAGCATGAGGGCTAGAATGAGGAAGTTTGACTCTGGGTTATCCCATGAATTGATTTTGGATAGCAAGGCCGCCTTGTTGAGCAAGGAAATGGACATCTCTATACTTGTGGTGTATATACAACAAGTGAAAGATGGAAAGAAGAAGCAAGCAGAGATAGGTGAAAGGCAGGGTAAGAAGTCTCGATATTTGAATCAAGGCGGATGTCATCAGTAGAGTAGTAGAGATGGTGAAAATGGTGTTAGGAGTGGGGTGTAAGAACCCATAAGGTCCTAGCTCATTTTAGCTCACTCTTGCATGTTAAAAGGGTCAGCGACTTAGAATATTTCACCAAGTGTTAACACTTAGTCATTTCTAAAGCCCTAAACTTTGATGAATTTATTTTTAATCATCGTGATATCAGAAAGTTAATTTTTAAGATGATTCATGATTGGGGTAGTCCATAATATATATCAGTGAGTTTATAAAATTTTGGACAAGCATAAGGATGAGTTTGGATGTCCAAAACAGAAGCAGCACGCGATTAGCCCACGACGCGCCCTCCATTTCACCCCTGGGAGAGCAGTGGTAGAGCCCAAGGCACGCACTCCATCGCGCCTCGTGTATTTCCAATTTTCAGTCACATTCTTTCAAGGGAATTTAGGTCTTTTCCCTTTACAAAACTGATCCAAAACACTGTATTAAAGCCCCCAAAAGCATATTTGGTCATCTTTTACTCAAATTCCTCAATTGAAAACCATTCTCTCTCAAGAACCAATCCTAGCCCCTTCAAGATTCAAGCTTAAGTTTCAAGAAAACCACCAAGAACCTTTACGAATTCTTCAATTAAGGTATGTTAGATGTTCATCCTTGGATTCTTTTCACCCATGAAATCCAAGTATCCAATTTCAAGTTTAAAATTTTGATGTTTACACTCTAGTATGATTTTTATCCATGAACTCCCAAGAATTTTGATTTTATACCATGCTATCATATATTTTCATTGAAATTAGTCTATCGCATGTTTAAAGGATGGTAATTGCATGTTAAATCCTTAACCCATGGTTTTAGTATTGAAGTTATGATATTACCCTGTGAATTAAACTATTCATATACTTAAACCCATGAATTCCAAGTGTTTTATGTAAGGCCTAAATGATTTGGGTTTGAAACAACGACTTATTATGATTTTTTGAAGCTTCAGTATGTTCCTATTGTTATTGTCACTATGTCCTGGGGGTTATGATTACTCGAAAACTTAGTTGTTTACATAGTTCAGTATTTGTAGAATGGTTTTATATAAAATATAAGCCTTATCCTTCAATCAGTTAGTATGATTAATTGTTGGTTTAGTCATAATTAGACCAGTTGAAGAATCAGTGTCTTCAATTGGGAGTAATACTTAGCACCAAGCGGACTTAGGGATAGCGTCTCCCCCGTCAGTTAGGAATAAGCCGTTAGTAACAGTCCCTAGATTCCAGACCTACGGCGCCACCGTAGACTTTGAGGGGTCACCCGTCAGTTAGGCATGACATCCTCGTCCTTCTTGCTATCAGATTAGTGGATCCACACAGCCAGTGTTAGTACCCGTGGCACAGTACTGACACTCTTCCAACTGGGGTTACAGGTTAGACCCTAATATTATATTGGGGCATGTTGGTTATAGCTAGCTTTTTGTGTAATTCAGCTCAGGTTTGTATTGACTATAGCATACAGTTATCAGTTATTCAGTCACCAGATTTTAGTGCTTTTAGTTTACAGACTATTTTAGTATCTTGTCATGTGCTTGGTCATACATTCTCAGATTTTGCAGTTTTAATGCATGTTGTTCATCAGTTATCTCATTCTATTACTTTCAATCAGTTATTATTCCTATACATGAGCCCATGCATATCAGCCTAACCTCATCTAGTATACCAGTACATTCAAATTAATGACCGCATACTCATTTTTTGCGGTATGATGTCTCATATCATAGGTTCGGACGCTCAGGTTCCCGACCGCCTATAGATATTTCAGCACATCAGCAACAGTAGCAGTAGTGAGTCCTCATACTTCAAGGACCAATTATGTTTATTTCATTATTTTAGTCCTATAGTCAATCGAAGTTAGTTGGGGACATGTCCCATCAACTCCACAGTCAGACAATATAGAGGCTTTCAAACTAATACAGACAGATAGTTAGTTTTTAGTTATTATCATTAGTTGTTTTTATCAGTATTGATAGTATGTTTCCGATGTTTAAAAAACTATGATGTAGTATTGATTTTCAGTTTTTAAAACCTTATGGCATTTTTCAATTAAGTTCCACATATGTCTTTGTTATTTATTCAGTGCTCACAGCAGGTATGAGCTCATAGGTTAGATTGTCGTCGTTCGGGGCTGTAAGCACCGTGTGGCATCTAGGGGGTACTCTCAGGGCATTACAAACTTGGTATTAGAGCCTAAGGTTTTACAGTGTCCTAGGGAATCTAAAATTCATGCTAAGTAGAGTCTTGTGCATAGGTTTGAAGTGCGCCACACTTATGGATAAGAGGCTATGAGACATTTTACGAAAAGTTCCCTTCTTTCAGTAGTCATGTCGTAAAAATGAGTATTATCTCAATTTAAACTCCCTGTCTAATTCAATCTTTATTTTTTTTTACAGAACATGCCTCCTAGAAAGACTAACGGAAGAAGAAATGGAAACCAGCCAATATCTCCGCCCATTTAGGAAGATCCCCTGAATGAGCATAGTTTGCATGCTGAGTTTAGGGTTGCATTCACTACTTTGGCCCACTCAGTAGTAGCCCAGAATAATCATCCAGCTGCTATACCATCCAACCCAGTGGTAAATACTATCACCTCCAGGATTCAAGACTTTACCTAAATGAATCCTTCTCTGCTTTTGGGATCCAAATCTGAAGAGGATCCATAAAAATTCCTCGACATGGTGCAGAAGGTAATAGAATGGGTGTGACTTCTAATGGGAGTGTTGAATTAGTTGTTTACCAATTGCAGGATGTAGCTCATACCTGGTATAAGCACTGAAAAGGAGATAGAGACGTAGATGTAGGGCCTGTTGAAGGGTAGGAATTTTCTACTACCTTTTAGATAGGTTATTTTTCTTGGAGTTAAGGGAAGCTAAGGTGCAGGAATTTATTGACTTGAAGCAGGGTATTGATGTTGGGCGTATTTATACGTCTAAGCACCATAACTTACCCACGTTTTAGCTAAGTTTTGTGGATAAAATACATAATTCGTGCACTTTTAGTCAATTTTTAGTTAAGTGAGCTGACCTATGTGATTAGCATGCTTTTTAGGTACTAATGAGGAAGATTTCAGCACTTTGGGGACCTGTGGACAGCAAAGGAACACTTCACATAAAAAGGAAAGCAACTTGTGGACTGAATGTGCTGTGTGGGAACTTTTTCCCGGGCAGACTCAATATTTTTAAATAGTTAAGGATGCAGTAGCAATTTATTAGGGAAGGATGTTATTAAAAGCACTATTGCTGAATTTTTAGGTATTATTCAGATTCTGTATTATTTTTGAACACAAGGAAAAGCAGCTTAGCTTGAGGACGGAGAGAGAGAAACGTGTTTCTCTCTATAAGTGCATGCATGTATAAAATTCGTATTACTCATAGTTAATAGAGAAGTAGAAGCCACAAGGTGGACATAACCCTAACTTGTCATTCTCTGTGATCAAATATTATTACACATATCATCTCAT
The DNA here is from genome assembly GCA_030864225.1 of Capsicum baccatum var. pendulum. Classification (NCBI taxonomy): domain Eukaryota; kingdom Viridiplantae; phylum Streptophyta; class Magnoliopsida; order Solanales; family Solanaceae; genus Capsicum; species Capsicum baccatum. The sequence continues at coordinate 78,181,591 of CM061552.1, forward strand.
TCGTTACACTAATAATATTATTGTGCACTTCAATGGAAACTCCCCTTACCTTAGAACCTTCGATCAATAGTCTAATAATAATCGCAATACTTAGTGATCATAGTATTCCCTGTGGGATTCGACACCCAACCAAGTTGGGTTCTATATTTGACAGCGACCGCTTGCACTTTCAGACGAGAGTTGTAATTTGGGCGTATCAAATTTTGGCGCCGTTGTCGGGGAATACGGTTGTCAACTAAGTTTGTGATAGTTAATAGACCCTTTGGTCAAAGATTCTCAAATTTTACTTTTGTTTGTTGTTTTTGTTTTGTTCAGGTTTCGTGGATTGCATGCCAAATACACGAAGATCTGGTCAGCCATTATTACCTATAAATCCTGAACCACATCTCATTGGCAGAATGTATGCACAACGAGACCTTGAAAGGATGGCTACTCGATAGGAGCAGGCTAGATTAGTTGTATTGGCAGCCACGCAAGGAAATCAATAGAATGTTGATAACCCAGGTCGGGCACCAAATCTTGATGATGAGGACCTGGGTGATGATGAGTTATTAAATCCAAGGCGTGCAGATAATGTGGTTGCACCAGTGAACAGGAATGTCAACAGAGATCGTCAAGCTAGGATGAGACCCGAACGCCGAGCTGTGCAAGTTGCTTTTGATGATGATGATGATGACCTGGATGGGGCAGGTACCACAGGGGCTATTATTTCTCCTCCCTTGGTACCTGGAGCCAAATTCAATATCACTAGCACCATGATCCAACTATTGCAACTCAAAGGGTTATTTGATGGACTTGCAGGCGACGATCCGAATATGCATCTGATTAATTTTATCTCAACATGCAAATTGCTTGACAATCTAGGGGTTGGACAGAATGCGATCCGGCTACGCTTATTTCCATTGTATCTATCTGGAGAGGCAACTCTATGGTGAAATGGGCTAACTCCTGACTCTATTACCGATTGGAGGCAACTGAAGTAAGCTTTCCTAGAAAGATTCTTTCCGCCATCCAAGAGAGCACACTTAAGAGATGAGATAAGCAATTTCAGATAACTTCCAACTGAAGCTCTCCACGAGACATGGTAGGGGTTCAAGAAGAAGCTTATGCGGTGCCCAAATCATCCGATGACCAATGTCCACTTAATGGAAATATTATATAGGGCTTTGAACTCGGTGACTAAGCCAGTGGTCGATAATGTTGCGGTGGGTCATTCATGGACCTTACTATTATTAAGGCATATGATATGCTGGATCATATGACAAAGCAGAGTAGAGCTTGGCATATCAGGGATTCTGAGGTAGCAAGCTCTACTGTATCTATTGGCATGACGGCAGAACAGAGGTGAAGAGAAGAGGAACGTGACCAGGATATGGCTAACATGAAAACACAGATGGACCTTATTACCAAGAATTTATTATGAATGGAGACAGAAAAGGTCAAGGCTGTTGTATCACAGGGAAGAGATGACTCCGATTTTGTGGAGCAAGCAAATTACTTGAATAATCTGGGGGGTTTCCGAGGCAATGTCCAAGAAAACTAAGGTCGGAACTATTATGAAAAATCCATATACCAGGACTGAGACCAGGGGAATTGGAAGAATAAGAATAACAGGAGCGGTTTGTATGTCCCTCCTGGAAATCGTGAAGCTACTGCATCTAGCTCTGGGAAGATGTCCATGGAGGACATGATGGCTAAGCTGTTGAAAGGAGAGGAGGCAACCAACACAGGAGTAACTGAGGTAAAAAATAATTTATCCTCAATAAATCAATTAGTTGACTCGCATTCCACTTCAATAAAACAGCTGGAACAACAAATGAGTCAACTATCAGCGGCATTCAATCAAAGAAAAGCTGGCACTTTACCGAGTGACACTGTCCAAAATCCAAGAAAATATGGATCATGTTTGGCTATTACAACCAGGAGTGGTAAAGTGTTGGAAAATCCAACCAAGGCAAGCCCGTGGTTGATAGTATAGAGGAGAATGTTATTGAAGCAGATTGTGATGATTTTGTAGAAGTTGAAGATCAGGATGAGATCGTTCATGATACTACACATAGATGTCAGCAGTCTGAAAAGATTTATAATAGGAAGCACAATAAAAAGGAAGTGGTGGAGAAAACTCTTCCAAATCCACCACCACCTTTTTCTCAGAGACTGAAGAAGAAGGCTAATAACACCAGGTTCAGTAAATTCATGACCATGCTGAAGCAGCTGACTATAAATGTGCCTTTGGTGGAGGCACTGGAGCAAATGCCAGGGTACGCCAAATTCATAAAGGACCTTTTGACAAAGAAAGGGCAGCGAGCTATGAACTAGCAGATAATTTTCATAATTGCAGTGCAATTGCCATGAGGTCTTTGGTACAGAAGAAGGCAGATCTGGGTACTTTCACTATCCCTTGCACGGTTGGATACTTAGACTTTGCTAAGGCTTTATGTGATTTAGGGGCTAGCATTAATTTGATGCCACTAGCCATCTATCAACAGTTGGGGTTGGGTGATCCTACACCAACTAACATGCGGCTTGTAATGGCAGATAGGTCGGTAAAGCGACCTGTTGGTATCTTGTATGATATATTAGTGAAGGTTTCTACCTTTATTATTCCTGTAGACTTTGTTATTCTGGATTGCGAGGTAGATTTTGAGGTGTCCATAATCGTGGGTCGACCTTTCCTCGCAACAGAAACTGTGCTTATTGATTTGCGAGCAAATGAGCTTTTATTTCGAATGAATGACGAAGTGGTACGTTTTGATGTATGCAAATCAATGAAGTTGCCCAAAGATATGAATGTGTTCTCTATAGCTGATGTTTATGATGAGGATGAGAAGGAATTATCTTTAGAGAAGCAGCTTACTGTTGAGCCATTGCCTACTGTGCTTTTGAACTTTGATCGTGAGTATGTTAAAGAGTACGAAGAAACTATCTGTGCTTTGATAGGAATGGGGTCGTATTCTTATGCCCCCAAGAAGCTGGACGTTGACCTTAAGAATCGACCTTCACCACCGACGAAGCCATCCATTGAAGAGCCACCGGTGCTAGAATTGAAAGAGCTACCCGGTCATCTAAGGTATGTGTTCTTGGGTAGTAGAAATACACTGTCGGTTATTATTGTTGCTGATTTAGGTGAACAATAGGTAGAGGCTCTCATCTCTATTCTGAAGAGGTACAAGATAGCTATTGGTTGGACTATTGCTGATATAATTGGTATCCCACCTGGCATATATATGCACAAGATTCAGCTAGAGGAAGATTGTGTACCTATTATTGAGCATCAGTGTCGTCTGAATCCACCTATGCAAGAGGTAGTGAAGAAAGAAATCATAAAGTGGTTAGATGCAAGGGTGGTGTATCCATTTTCTATGATATGCTTAAAGACACCTTGGAGGTGTTTATGGATGACTTTTCGGTTGCAGGTGAGTCATTTGATTCATGCTTGGCAAATCTGAGTATGGTTTTGCTGCGATGTGTGGAATTCAATCTGGTACTAAATTGGGAGAAGTGACATTTTATGGTTAAGAAAGGCATTGTTCTCGGGCATAATGTCTCTGAAAAGGGAATTGAAGTTGATCGAGCCAAGATTGAAGTTATCGAGAGACTACCACCTCTAATTTCTGTGAAGGGGGTTCGTAGTTTTCTCGGTCATGCTGGTTTTTATCGGAGGTTTATTAAAGACTTCTCCAAGATTGCAAACACATTATGCAAACTTTCGGATAAGGAGGCAAAGTTTTACTTTGGTGAAGATTTCTTGAAGGCATTTTAATGCCTCAAAGGAAATCTAGTTGAAGCCCCTATTATTGTAGCACCCGATTGGTCTCTACCTTTTGAAGTTATGTGTGATGCAAGTGGTGTAGCCTTGGGTGCTGTACTTGGTCAAAAAAGAGAAAAGCTATTTCACCCAATCTACTATGCGAGCAAGGCCTTAAATGGAGCACAGAAGAACTATACTGTCACTGAACAAGAGCTTCTTGCGGTTGTTTATGCTTTCGAGAAGTTCCGTGCTTACTTGTTGGGAACCAAGGTAGTGGTTCATACAGATCATGCATCTCTAAGATATCTAATGGCAAAGAAGGATGCCAATCCAAGGCTATTTAGGTGGGTGCTACTGCTTCAAGAATTCGATTTCGAGGTAAAGGATAGAAAAGGTTGTGAAAACCAAGTAGCTGATCATCTATCTAGACTTGAGAGTGATCACACAGTGCAGACCGACCTTGATATTGATGATGCATTCCCCGATGAAGATATTCTAGAAACTATAGTGGAAAACTTACCGTGGTATGCATATTTTGCTAACTACATGGTAAGCGAAGTGATTCTCGAGCATCTCTCCTTTCATCAAAAGAAAAAGTTCATGCATGATGTGAAACATTACTTTTGGGATGAGCCTTATATTTTTCGACGATGTGCTGATGGTATTATTAGGCGGTGCATCCCAGATGTAGAGGTGCCTAGCATACTGGAAGCAAGCCATGCTTCCCAAGTTGGAGGTCACCATGCAGGTGATCGGACGGCCAAGAAAGTACTGCAAAGTGGCTACTATTGTCCTTCATTATTCAAGGATGCCTACGATTTTGTAAGAATATGTGATCAGTGTCAGCGGCAAGGTTCTATTTCAAAGCACCATGAGATGCCCATGTCCAAAATACTTGAAGTGGAGTTATTCGATGTCTGGGGTATTGAATTCATGGGCCCATTTGTGAGCTCATTTGGGATGAAATATATCTTAGTTGCTATAGATTACGTATCCAAATGGGTCGAAGCAGACGCTCTAGCTGATAATGAAGGTAAGAGTGTTGTGACATTCTTGAAGATAAATATCTTCTCTCATTTTGGGGTACCCCATACCATCATAAGCGATGGAGGATCATATTTCTACAACAAGCTGTTCAGAGCCGTATTGGCAAAGTATGGGGTTAAGCAACATAAGGTAGCTACACTGTACCACCCACAAACTAGTGGGCAGGTGGAGGTTTCAAATTGGGAAATCAAGCTGATCCTTGCTAAGACTGTGAATGCCAGCAGGAAAGATTGGTCCAGGAAGCTGGACGATGCCTTATGGGCATATAGGACCGCTTTTGAGACACCAATTGGCATATTACCATACCAACTAGTTTATGAAAAGGCTTGTCACTTTCCAATTGAGCTAGAGCATAAAGCAATGTGGGCACTGAAGCAGCTTAACCTGAACTGGGATGATGCTATAGATATGAGACTGGGACAGCTGAACGAGATGGATGAATTCCATCTAAATGCATATGAAAGAGCAGATCATTACAAGGAAAGGATGAAAAAGTACCATGATCGGAGGATTATCCAACGAAACTTTCAGAAAGGCGATTTGGTACTCCTTTTCAACTCTAGACTAAAGTTGTTTCCAGGTAAGTTGAAGTCTAAATGGTCTGGTTCATTCAGAATCAGCTAAGTTTACTCATCTGGAGTAGTGGAGTTAGAAAACAATGATGGTAGTGTCTTTAAGGTGAATGGCCAAAGAGTGAAGCTATATATTGGTCCAACCAACTCGATAAAATGTATAGCCACCATATATCTTGATGAAGTCTGAGTAATCGAGACAACTATGTCGTGCAGCGACAATAAATCAAGCGCTACATGGGAGGCAACCCATCATTTTAATCATTTTTGTTATACTAGGAGTTTGTTTTTGGTAAATAAAAATTCAAAAATAAGAGTCGAGCCACGACCAAAACTAAGGCGCTTGGTGGGAGGCAACCTATCCTTCTAATCATTTTTGTTGTTTTTGATTAAGTGTAGGTGCATAAAGTACAAAGGAGGAGATTAGCCCCAAATTTTGACTTGAAAGTGAGCCATGTCAATGGTGGTAAGTGTAGGAATGATGGAGCATAGGCAATAGGCTAGGCGCCGCCTATGCCAACATAGGCAATAGGCTAGGCGCCGCCTATGCCATCACCTATGCTCACTGCCTCACATAGTCAATAAGCTAGGCACCGCCTATGCCAACATAGGCAATACGCTAGGCGCCGCCTATGCCAACATAGGCGATAGGCTAGGTGCCGCCTATGCCTCGCCTATACTCACTGCTCACATAGGCGATAGGCTAGGCACCGCCTATGCCAACATAGGCAATAGGTTAGGCGCCGCCTACTTATGCTTAGGCGATGCTGTAGGTGCCGCCTATCAACGTGAATTTTGCCTACTAACCCGAGTGTAAATGGACCAACCCGACCCAGGCCTCATCTTGTAAATATATCCTCTACCCTTAAACCCCACTAAAGTTTTTCATCAACCTAAGCGCCACCCAATATCTCCTTTCCCTCTCCAAGATCTTCTCTTTTCTCATCTACTCCTGCAGGCTCACCTTCCCGATTCACCACGAATTTATCACCAAGTAACATGGCTTCAAAAGGACGACAGGGAAAGGAGAAAGCATCCACCTCACAAAAAGGTCAAAAAAGGACAAGAAAGGACCAGGCTGATTCCTCTTCTCATCAAGTGCCTCGACGCACTTTTGGGATCAAATGGGTTCTGGAGGAGGAAGGGAAGGAATGGTATAGAAACAATAAAGTATAGAAATATGTACATATGGAGTCGATCCAGAAGGAATGTTTAGCAAGGAACTGCCCTCGCATTTTGGCAAAGATTATGGCACTAAATCTTGACTTTATCTTTCGAGACCTGGGAGAATGTAATCTTGATTTGACTCAAGAGTTTTATGCCAACTAGTCCCCAAGGACTACAGGAAATGAAGTAAAAATTTGGGGGCAAGTCTTGTAATTGAACGCTGATTTCTTCAACTCTTTCCTGGGTACTCCAAGTATGGATCAATCACCACTCAAGGAGCTCTACCACAGACCTCACTACAGAGCCATCAAACATACGTTGTGTGGATCAAGGTCCATGACCTGGTGGACTCGTCATAAAGATAATGGTCGTCACAATACTTACCCATATGCTTGTCTGAACAGAGAAGATCACATATGGTTAAGAATAGTCAATTCCTGCTTGATTCCTGGGACACAATACACTAAGGTCACGCGTGATCGAGTCCTCTTGGTATATGCTCTGATGACGAATGTTCCCATCAACATTGGTACAGTTATACGAACGTCGATGCGAAAAGCAAGGGTGCACAAAAGGTCCCATTTTAGTTTCAGCAACTTGTTGACTGCAATTTAAAGGAAAGACCATATTGAGGAGGACCCATCAGACCGTAAGTTGCCATAAAACCCGAAGAAGGTACATCTTACGAAAATCAAAGATCCAAAAACTAGTCAAGGCATCAACCTTACCACTGCTGAGAGACATGCTCGAGATGAGAGTTTTTTTCGCCATCTGTATGGCATGACTAGGTTTACTATGATGAATGGGGGTCGTGTGCCGACTGATGCAGAGCTTCGGCAGTTGGACTATGACTACCCGCTTAATGAGCATGCTCGAGCCATGTGTAGAGTGGGGGTAAATTTTGACGAACCTCTACATGATGATGTGCCGACAGACGATGATCACCGACTGCTAGACTCTGATGTGGAGGACAAATCTGATGATGATTTTGACGCAGGGGGTATGACCCCGAATGTTAAAGAGGAATCTGACTAACCAGGTTTTTGCTTATTTATTTACACTGAGGGTAGTGTGTTCCGTATAAGTGTGAGGTGCGGGTATATGTCTGCGGATTGGCTTGTCTGCTGTATTGCGTACTGCTTGCTTGCATTTATTCTATAGTTGTTTTGATTTAGTCGTAGTTAGTTAGTTGTAATTAGTCATATTTTTGCATAAAATTGTTCTTATAGACGGCATGGCATTATAACAGGAGTTTGTGCTAAAACACTACTATTGGAACATTTAGGCTCTAAGTTTTGACTCATTCTGTGATAATTGCTTGTGGTTTAATTCATTTATCTGTTGGGTCAAGAATCTATAATTCTCCTAATTAAGTTGACCATGTGCCATGTGTGTGTAAGGTTATTGTATATTCTTTGTTGCGACTGATGCTAGAACTTGCCTAGTGTGTGTGTGAAGCGAAATAAAGATTGTGAGTTTAGGAGATGATTTAGGCATTTCTTTGGCAACCCTGATTCTTTTTATCTTCTTTTTACCTACCTTTGTACATTGTCCTACTGAACACCTATGGAGCCTTTAGCTATTTTCTTTGGCAACCTCATATGTAGCCTAATCCATTTTTTTCTTGAAAAGACCATACTTTGATACAAAAGCTCCTAAGCGCTTTAAATTTTAGAATCAAGTTGAGAAAATAGTGTAGCAAAATAAGAGGAAAATGGTCAAAGTGATGCCCCAAAGTTTAGTTACTGATACATGAAAATATTGTGATCGGGGGTGGCGCCCTGAGGGATGCAAATAGTATAAATTGAGGGTGGCTATCATAGGGATGTATAAAAAAATATATAAATAAAAATAAAATAATAAAATAAAAGAGTTGTATATGCCCATCATAGTGTTTTTAATTGAGTAACAAAATGGGTGAAGGAAGGTAGAGTGGTTGTTAAAAGTTAGTGTAAATGGCATAATGTAGTGTATTAAAGCGCTTAGGGAACAGAGTCACCATTTCTGGCCAAAATAATCCTACCCGTCCCTTTAGCCTACTTTACAATCCGTAAAGACCTATTTGATCCTAATCTTAGCATTATGATATTAGTGGAGCATTACACTAAGGGCAAGCATATGGTCATCAGTTGTAATCTAAGAATTCTTTATGAGAGTGAGAGCAAGCAAGTTCTTATACCCATATTTCTAAAAAATGCAAAACTATGAGTGATTATGGGTAACATTTTGTGTGAGCGCACATGGTTGATGATTTTTGGGTAGTTTTATATGATTTATTTTGGCTTAACTTGTGTATACGAATTAACCAACTCAATGAGTCTATGTTGGAGGGTGAGTTGTTTCTAGTAATGATAAAGAAATCTACTTTTTGTTAATAATTGCAGTGTATGTCTTGTTGAAAATTTTGTGTTACTCTAGTGAAGTTTAGTTAGGTATTTGCATGGATGTACTATTTTGTTCGAGGACAAACAAAGCTTTAAGTGTGGGGTGGTGATGTTGGGCGTATTTATACGTCTAAGCACTATAACTTACCCACGTTTTAGCTAAGTTTTGAGGATAAAATACATAATTCTTGCACTTTTAGTCTATTTTTAGTTAAGTGAGCCGACCTATGTGATTAGCATGCTTTTCAGGTACTAATGAGGAAGATTTCAGCACTTTGGGAACCTGTGGACAACAAAGGAAAACTTCACATAAAAAGAATAGCAGCTTGTGGACTGAATGTGCTGTATGGGAACTTTTTCCTGGGCAGACTCAATAATTTTAAATAGTTAAGGATACAGTAGCAATTTATTAAAGAAGGATGTTATTAAAAGCATTATTGCTGAATTATTAGGTATTATGCAGATTCAATATTATTTTTTAACACAAGGAAAAGCAGCTTAGCTTGAGGACGGAGAGAGAGAAACGTGTTTCTCTCTTATTGTCGCTAGTCATCTTGATCACCAAGATCGTTCTAAGTTTTGGTATGATGGATATGTCTATCTTGATTTTCGTTTTATTCATGAGTAGCTAAGTTTATTTTTTAGGATTATGGAAACCTTGTAGTATACTCTCTATTGCTATGGGTTTTTGAATTTATGATGTGTTAATCCACTTATATCATTACTCTCTTCGTTTTGATTGAATTCTCGTGGTTGCAAACATAGGGAATGCGCCATTATAGCAATAAATTGTTCGATAGAAAAGTTATTGTTTGGAAAAGAGAGTGTGACAAGAAAATAGGGTTTCCAACCTCTATTTTACACGTTAATGCCCTTGCAGGATTAACTTCTTGGAGAGTTCGTACAATTGGTTGTACACTTTGGATTCGACAGAATTAAGGTGAATAAATCCTTGATGGTTGAAAAACACTTGGATTTAGAATTAGAATACGTCTCTCTATAAGTGCATGCATGTATAAAATTCGTATTACTCATAGTTAATAGAGAAGTAGAAGCTACAAGGTGGACATAACCCTAACGTGTCATTCTCTATGATCAAATATTATTACACATATCATCTCATTCGTTACACTAATAATATTACTGTGCACTTCAACTCAAACCCCCCTTACCTTGGAACCTTCGATCAACAGTCTAATAATAATCGCAATACTTAGTGATCATAGTATTCCCTGTGGGATTCGACACCCAACCCAGTTGGGTTCTATATTTAACAGTGACCGCTTGCACTTTCTAACGAGAGTTGTAATTTGGGCGTATCAGGTATCATGAGTATGAAGGATTATTATCTTAAGTTTACTCAGCTAGCCAGGCATGCTCCTCATGTGGTGGATGATAACAGATCTAGGATGAGCAAGTTTCTGATTGGGATATCATATAGTATGGTCAAGGGGTGTAGGACCACAATGTAGATTAAGCAGATGGACTTGTCTAGGTTTATAATCCACGCTTAACGGATTGAGGAGAAGAAGGTTAAGGAGAAGGAAAGAGAGAATAAGAGGGCTAGGACAGGGAACTTTAATTTTACTCAGTCGAGTTTGGAGGGTGGTAACTGGCCTAAATTTTACTACAAATCTTCATCTCCAGCAATGTCTTTAGCTAGTGCTCCAGTGCCAAAGTTTAGAAGTGATAATCGGAATAGGTCGCCAGGCTTTAAGACTCAGAGTAGTGTAAACAGTGGTCAGGCTAATCCCCTTTGACAGAAGTAAGTTAGGAATAATCAAGGGGTATGCGGGGCAGGCAGCAATGTATGTTTTAGATGTGTCAATCCAGGCCACAGGTTGAAGAAATATTCGATAGATATGTGGAAGGTAGGAATAATCGTCGGCAGGGTCAGACGAACTCCTCCGCAGCACCAGCAGGTCACTCAACTCAGTAGGTTGCCATTTCCAGTGCCACCAACGGTCAGCGCCAAAATAGTTTGTATGCACTCCAGTCCCATCCTGATCAAAAAAGTTCTCCTGATATTGTTACGAGTATGTTATAGGTCTTTTATTTACATTTTTATGCTTTGGTAGATCCTGAGGCTTCTTTTTATTTTATAACCACATATATAGCTATGAATTTTGGTGTTATTCCTGAGACTTTGGCAGAACCCTTCTCAGTGTCAACTCCAATAGGTGTCTCTATTATTGCCAGGAAAGTATATAGGAATTGTCCGATCACAGTATCCTAAAAAGTCTCCTCAGTTGATCTTATGGAGTTAGAGATGACTGACTTTGATATTATTCTTGGAATGGATTAGCTCCACGTATGCTATGCTTCAGTTGATTGTGGAAACAGAGTGGTTCATTTTCAATTTCTGAATAAACCAGCCTTTGAATGGAGGGGTAGTACTTCAACACTTAGGGGTCAACTTGTTTTGTACCTTAGATCGAGAGAAATAATATCCAAGGGGTGTGTTTACCATCTTGTCTGAGTCAAAGACTCTAGTGTGGAGACTCCCAGTCACAAGTTAATTTCAGTAGTAAGGGAATTTCCAGATGTGTTCCTTGAAGATCTTCCTGGATTTTCTCCCAGAAGGGAAATTTACTTTGTAATAGACCTTCTTCTAAGTACCCCGCCCATCTCTATTCTGCCATACAGAATGGCTCCAGCAGAACTTAAAGAGTTGAAGGAACAATTAAGAGACCTCCTAGATAAGGGGTTTATTAGGCCCAGTGTTTCCCCATAGGGCGCTTCAATCCTTCTCGTGTGAAAGAAAGAGAGTTCTCTTAGAATGTATATTGATTATCATCAGTTGAACAAAGTCACAATCAAGAATAATTGCCCACTCCCCAGAATTGATGAATTGTTTGACCAACTTTAGGGTGATTGTTATTTCTCTAAGATAGACCTCAGATTTGGCTATCATCAGCTTAGATTCAGAGAATGTGACATTCCAAAAACAGCTTTAAAAACTCGATATGGTCACTTTAAATTTCTAGTTATGTCCTTTGGTCTTACAAATACCCCATCAACTTTCATGGACTTGATGAACCGAGTGTTCAAGCAGTTCTTGGACATGTTCATCATAGTCTTCATAGATTATATTCTTGTCTATTCCCATAATGAAAACGATCATGCAGACCACCTCAGAATTGTATTGCAGACACTTAAAGACCATAGTTGTTCTCTAAGTTTAATAAGTGTGAATGTTGGCTAAGATCAGTAGATTTTCTTGGCCATATTATATTCGGTGATGGCATTAGATTTGAACCTTAAAAGACCAAAGTATTGACAAATTAGCCCAGACCCCTTTCTCCGTCAGATAGTAAGAGTTTATTGGGTTTGGCTAGCTATACAGACTGTTTGTTAGATGGTTTTCGTCTGTTGCATCCCCCATGTCTAGATTGAATCAGAAAAAATTCAAGTTTCAGTGGTCAGAGTACTGTGAGAAGAGTTTTCAGGAGTTGAAGACTTAACTTACTTTTGCCCCAATTTTGACGCTACCTGATAGTACAGATGGATTTGTTGTTTCTATGATGCTTCTAGAGTTGGTCTGGATTGTGTTTTGATACAGAGAGATAAGGTCATATCCTATGCCTCTAGACATCTTAAACCTCATGAAAAGAATTATCCTACCCATAATTTTGAGTTAGCAGCGATTGTTTTTGCCTTAAAAATTTAGAGGCATTATCTGTATGGGGTGTATGTTGATGTGTTCATGGATCACAAAAACTTGCATTATGTGTTTTCATAGAGATTTAAATCTCCATCAAAAAAGGTGGTTAGAATTATTGAAAGACTATAATATAAGCATTTTGTATTATCCAAGCAAGGACAACGTAGTGGCAGATGCCCTCAGTAGATTGTCTATGGGTAGTATGGCTCATGTTGAGAGTGATAAGAAGAAGTTGGTTCAGGTGGTTCACTAATTATCTAGATTAGGCATTCGTTTGGTTGACTCAACTGAGGGTAGTGTATGGGTTTAGAATAGTTCAAAATCTTCTTTGGTTTCCAATGTAAAAGAAAAGAAAGATAGGGATCCCAATCTAGTTAGGTTGAAAGAGTAAATTAGAGATCAGAATGTAGAGTATTTCTCCCAAGTACGAGATGGTGTGTTACATTGCCAAGTTAGACTGTGTGTCATGTGTTGATGATTTAAGACAGCGAATTATTACAAAAGCGCATGGTGTGCGTTATTCAATATACCCAAGCACCACTAAGATATACCTTGGTTTGCGAGAAATCTATTGGTGGAGTGGTATGATGAGAGATATTGTAGAGTTTATAGCCAAGTGTCCAAATTGTCAGCAGGTTACGGTTGAGCAAATAAGTCCTAGTGGCACTATGCAGAAGTTCAGTATTCCTACTTGGAAGTGGGAAGAGGTGAACATGGATTTTATGACAGGGTTGTCTCGTTCACATCGCCAGCATGATTCAATCTGGGTTATTGTAGAAAAAATAACCAAATAATCCCATTTTTTGCCAGTCTATACCTTTTATTCAGCCGAGGACTATGTCAGGCTCAATATCAGAGAATTGGTTAGGTTACATAGAGTTTTGTTGTCCATCATTACATATAGGGGTACTCAGTTTAGCTCTTATTTTTGGAGAGATTTTTAGAAGGGTCTTGGTACCCAAGTTCATCTCAGTACAACCTTTCACCCTTAGACAGATGGTCAGGCGGAGAGGAATATTAAGACCTTAGAGGACATATTAAGAGCTTGTGTTATCGATTTTAAAGGCAGTTGGGATAATCACTTATCATTGATTAAGTTTGCTTACAATAACGGTTATTATTCCAGTATTCAGATGGCTCCATTTGAGGATCTTTATGGATGGAGGTGTAGATCTTTTATCTATTAGTTTGAGGTAGGTGAGACCGCATTGATAGTGTCAGATTTAGTATTTGATGCATTGGATAAAGTTCAGCTAATCAAAAAAAGGTTTAAGATAGCCCAAAGACAACACAAATCCTATGCAGATGTGAGAAGGAGAGATTTTGAGTTTATGGTTGGTGATTTAGTTTATTTGAGAATCTCTTCCATGAAGAGAGTGAAGAGATTTAGCAAAAAGGGGAAACTCAGTCCCCGATATATAGTCCCTTACAGGATCTGGAGTCATTTTGGAAAGGTAGCCTATGAGCTTGAGTTGCCTGCAGAGTTGGAATCAGTCCATCCAGTGTTCTATGTGTCCTTATTAAATAAGTGTATTGGTGACCCAGCAATGGTTGTTCCTTTAGAAAGTACAGAAGTTCAGGATAATCTTTCTTACGAAGAAATCCCAGTTGAGATCCATATCATCAGACTCATAGACTGAGGAACAAAGAGGTTCTCTTGGTCAAAATTCTTTAGCAGAATTAGTCTGTTGAGAGAGCTTCTTGGGAAACAGAAGCAGACATGCGTACCAAGTACCCTCACCTCTTCTTCGTAAACTCAAACTTAGCTCAAGGTAACAGTTTTCTTTGTATTATCTCTTTTCAATTCTCAATCCCAGCCATGTGCTTATTTTCATGTCATTACATGTATTCTTGATTCAGTTTAGTCAGTCACCATGTTTCAAACTCAGTCATGTAGTCTTGTTATCAGTTATGCATATTCAGTATGTAACCTCAGTACCTCTGTACATCACTTAGTCATTTCTAAATCCCTTAACTTTGATGAATTTATTTTTGATCTTTCCAATATCAGAAAGTTAATTTTTAAGTTGATTCATGATTGGGGTAGTCCATAATACATATTGGGTGAGTTTCAAAAATGTGGGATCAGTGTAAGGATGAGTTTGGACGTCCAAAACATAAGTAGCGCGTGATTAGCCCGTGACTCACCCTTCATTTCACCCCTAAGGAGATCCTGCGAAAGATCCAACCATGTTTGGTGTACTAGAGCCTATGGCACGCGCACCATCGCGCCCCGTGTATTTCCTATTTTCAGTCACATTTTATCAAGGGCATTTAGGTCCTTTTCCTTCACCCAACTAATCCAAAATACGGGATTAAATCCACAAAAGCATATTTGGTCATCTTTTACTCAGATTTCCTCAATTCAAAACCATTTTCTTTCAGGAACAAACCCTAGTGCCTTCAAGATTCAAGCTCAAGTTTCAAGAAACCCACTAAGAAACTTCATGAATTCTTTAATTAAGGTATGCTAGATGTTCATCCATGGTTTCTTTTCACCCATGGATTCCAAGAATCCAATTTAAAGTTTAAAAATTTAATGTTTATATGTTAGTATGAATTTTATCCATGAACTTCCATGAATTTTGATTTTATATCATGTTTTCATATGTTTTCATTGAAATTAGTCTATGACATATTTGAAGGATGATATTTGTATGTCAAATCCTTAACCTGTGGTTTTAGTATTGAATTTATGTTATTACCCCATCAATTAAACTATTCACATGCTTAAACCCATGAATTCCAAGTGTTTGATGAAATACCTAAATGAATTAGGTTTGAAACAGTGATGACTTATTATGGTTTTTTTAAGCTTCAGTGTGTTCCTATTGTTATTGTCATTGAGTACTAGGGGTTATGATTACTCAAAAACTTAGTTGTTTACATAGTTCAGTATTTGTAGAATGGTTTTATATGAACTTTAAGCATTATCCTTCAATCAGTTAGTATGATTAGTTGTTGGTTCAGTCATGATTAGACCAGTTCAAAAATCAGTGTCTTCGATTAGGAGTAACACTTAGCACCGACCGAATTTAGGGATGGCGTCTCCCCCGTCAGTTAGGCATGAGGCGTTAGTAGCAGTCCCTAGATTCCAGGCCTACGGCGCCACCGTAGACTATGAGGGGTTTCCCATCAGTTAGGCATGACACCTTCATCCTTTGGGACATTAGATTAGTAGATCCACACAACTAGTGTTAGTACTCATGGAACGGTACTGACACCCTTCTAACTAGGGTTACAAGTTGGACCCTAATATTATATTGGGGCATGTCGGTTATAGCTAGATACCACAGTTTTAGTTGAGCTTTAAATGTAATTCAGTTAAGGTTTTTATTGACCATAGCATACAGTTATCAGTTATTCAGTCACTAGATTTCAATGCTTTTAGTTTACAGACTATTTTAGTATTTTGTCATGTTCTTGGTCATACATTCTCAAATTTTTTAGTTTTAATACATTTTGTTCATCAGTTATCTCATACTATTACTTTTAGTCAGTTATTATTCCTGTAGATTGGTTATTTGCAGAGGGATTGTCCTTTTAGGGTTACTTCTGAGCAAATAAGGTCTCTGTTGCCATTTTACCAGCTTCTACACTAAAGGTTGCTACTCATGCGTCTGTCTTAAACACTGGGCACCAAAGGGATTGGTATGCTTAAACTTTTCTCTCGTGATATATATTATTTTTTTGATCCCAAGTCTTCTCTTTCTTACGTAACCCCTTATATGGCTATTCATTTTGGTTTTGATCCTGAGTGTATTATGAATCCTTTCTCTGTGTCCACCCTGATGGGTGACTCTATTATGTCTAGTAAGGTCTATAGGGGCTATGTGATGCCAGTCTATGGTAGGGAGCCATTGGTGGTTCTGATAGATTTGGACATTATAGACTTTGATATGATTTTTAGAATGGATTTGGTTGCATCCGTGCTATGTGTCTCTTAATTATTGGACCCGAAAGATTAGTTTCCACTTCCCTAATAAGTCGGTGATTAAATGGGAAGGTAGTTCCCTAGTGCCTAAGGAAAGGTTTGTTTTGTATCTTAGAGCTCGAAAATTGATTTTTAAGGGGTGCCTCTTATCACTTAGTGCATGTTAAGTTATCTAGATTCGAAGTTCCTTCTTTGCAATTTGTCCCTTTGTTTTGTGAGTTTTTGGAGGTGTTCCCTGATAATCTTCCTGGTGTTCCTTCCAATAGGGAAATTGATTTTGGGATTGATCTTCTTTCGAACACTCATCCTATCTCAATCCCTCCTTACCGAGTGGTTCTAGCTGAGTTAAAAGAACTGAAGGAACAGTTGAAAGATCTTCTAGATAAAGGTTTAATTTTCCCTGGTGTTTCTCCTTAGGGTGCTTCGGTTCTCTTCGTGTGTAAGAAGGATGGGTCCTTATGGATATGTATAGATTATCGTTAGTTGAATAAGGTGACGGTGAAGAATATGTATCCACTTTCTAGGATCAATGTTCTCTTCGATTAGCTTTAGGGTGCTAAGTACTCCTCCAAAATTGATCTTTGGCCGGGTTACCTCAGTTGAAGATTAAGGAAATGGATATCCCTAAGACTGTCTTTTAAACCCGGTATGGTCATTTTGAGTTTTTGGTGACATCTTTTGGTTTAACCAAGGCCCCAGCAGCGTTTATGGACCTCATGCATCGAGTATCCCATTAGTTCTTGAATTTGTTTGTAATTGTTTTTATAGATGATATTTTAGTATATTCTAAAAGTGAGGCAGATCATTCTGATCACCTTCGCCTTGTGTTGCAAACCTTGAATGATCAGTGATTGTATGCAAAATTCAAGAAGTGTGAGTTCTGGTTGAATATTATGACCTATCTGGGTCATGTTATTTCTAGTGAAGGGATCATAGTGGATCCATAGAAAGTTGTGATGGTGAAGCAGTGTCCTAGACCCATGAATCCAACTGACATTCGGGGCTTCTTGGGTTTAGCTGATTATTATAGGAGGTTTTTGGAAAGTTTCTCTTCTATTGCTGCCTTATTGACTAAGTCAACTCAGAAGAAGGTAAAGTTCTTGTGGTTTGATGCTTGTGAGGGTACTATTGAGAAGTTGAAGGATAAGTTGACTTCGACTCCAATCTTGACTCTACCTGAGGGTACTGATGGTTTTGTTGTCTATTGTGATGCTTCCTGGGTGAGAATGGGTTGGGTATTGATGGAGTATGACAAAGTGGTTTCATATGCTTTGAGGCAGTTAAAGGTTCATGAGAAAAACTATATGAATCATGATTTGGAGTTATTGGTTGTGGTTTTTGCTTTGAATATTTGGCACCACAAGTTATATGGGGTCCATGTAGATATCTATTTTGATAATAAAAGCCTACGTGCTCACCCAGAAGGAGCAAAATCTCAGGCAAATGAGGTATCTTGAGTTGCTAAAGGACTATCACATGAGTCTCCACTATCACCCAAGTAAAGCTAATATGGTTGTTGATACTCTTAGCAGGTTGTTCATGGGGGGCCTCATATATACAAGGAGACACAGGATTTGCTGAAGGATATTTACTATTTGGTTAATCTTAGAGTTTGTCTCATGGATTCCAATGATAGTA
The DNA here is from genome assembly GCA_030864225.1 of Capsicum baccatum var. pendulum. NCBI lineage: Eukaryota > Viridiplantae > Streptophyta > Magnoliopsida > Solanales > Solanaceae > Capsicum > Capsicum baccatum. The sequence continues at coordinate 78,199,748 of CM061552.1, forward strand.
GTGTGATTGTTCAAGAGGTGATAAAGTCAGCTCTTGGTGCGGAGGTGAAGGAGAAATGGGTTTTGGATCCTATCTTGATGCAGATCAAGGATGAGGTGGGGACACCATAAAGTAATGGCTTTCGAGATTAGTGGTAATAGTATCCTGAGGTACCAAGGTAGACTATGTGTTCCCGATGTTAATGGATTGTGAGGAAGAATTTTGGAAGACGCTCATGAGTCATGTTATACGGTTCATCCTGGTTCGACAAAAACGTATCATGAGATTAAAGAGATTTATTGGTGGAATAATATAAAGCGGGATGTGGCCAATTTTGTGGCTAAGTACATGGTGTGTCAACAAGTGAAGGTTGAGCACTTGAGGCCCGGTAGGTTGACTCAAGAGATTAAGTTATCGGTGTGGAAATGGGAAATAATTAATATGGATTTTGTTACTATTCTTTCGCGGTCTAGTCAGCAATTTGGTTTTATTTGGGTCATCATGGATAAGATGACCAAGTCTGTGCACTTCTTGCCAGTAAGGACTAATTTCTCTTTTGAGTATTATGCCAAGTTGTTCATTGAGAAGATCGTGAAGTTGCATAGTGCTCCAGTTTTTATCATGTTTGATCATCATACCCAATTCTTATCTCACTTTTTAAGGTCATCACAATGAGGTTTGGGGACTAAGGTAACCCTTAGTACTGCTTTCCACCTACAGATAGATGGGAAAATGAAAAAGATAATTCAGGCCTTGGAAGATATGCTTAGGGCTAATTTATTTGATTTTGGTGGTAGTCGGGTTGATCATTTTCCTCTCATAGAGTTCACATATAACAACAGTTATTACTCTAGCATTGGTATGGCTCTGTTTGAGGCCTTGTATGGTTGGAGTTGTAGGCCTCTTATTGGGTAGTTTGAGGTTGGTGAAAATAGGTTATTTGGCCCTGATTTGGTTCACTATGCAGGTGATTCGGGATAGGATTAAAACCGCCCAAATTTACTAAAAGTCCTATGCAAATGTGAGGTGAAAGGAGTTGGAGTTTAATAATAGTGATAGGGTGTTCTTAAAGGTTCTCCTCTAAAGCGCGTGACGTGGTTTGGGAAGAAGGGAAAGCTCAATCCCCATTATGTTGGTCTGTATTTGGTTTTGAAGAGGGTCAAAATGTTGCATATAATTGAAATTGTCTTCCAGCTTAAGCTCCACTCATCCGGTCTTTCATGTTTCGATGTTGAGGAAGTACGTGGGTGATTCTTTTACAGTTGTTCCTTTGGAAAAGGTGGGCATTTCAGATTCCTTATCCTATGAGGAAGTCCTGATTGAGATTTTGAATTGGCAAGTCCGTCGGTTGCGGACAAAGGATGTGGCTTCGGTAAAGGTTCTTTGGAGGAACCAAAAGTTTGAGAAAACTACTTAGGAAAGACATGAAGTCCAAGTACCCATTCCTGTTCCCTGCTCTGAATAATCGTGCTTAAGGTATGTGCATTCCTTAGAATCTTTGTTTTCTGACTTTGTTAAAGGAAATTGTGAATTCCTTGATGTTTTTGTTTTCTGTCTTTGTTAAAGGCAAGTGTAGTTATGTTCGGAATCGAATCGTACTAATAAATTGCCTTAACCCATTATTCGAGGATGAATGATCCTAAGGGGGGAGAATGTAACACCCCAAATTTTGTTCCTTAAAAATTTTTGAAATTTTATCCTCACTATCCTGACTACGACTCACCCTACAAGTCGTAGGGTGTCTTGATGGGTCATATGACCCTAGTCGTAAGGTATCCAATGAGTGGTGCTTGAGTTGTTGTCCTGATTACGACTTAGGGACATGAGCCGTAAAGAACCATGACAAGTCATTGACTTCATATCGTAGCATAAATAGTACGTGTGTGGCTAAGTTTGGCTTTGAGTACGAGTGGCTCACTACAAGTCGTAAGGACTCGTTATGAGTGGTTTGGTGCAAATCATAGTGTGACCAGTGTAATGCACAAGTGGTTTTGCCTTGGATATGATTTGGACCCTTCGAGTCGTAGAGTCAAGATACGAATAGTATGATATAATTCGTAGGGTCAACAGTATGGGTTCCCCTGGTACTATCTTGGTTACGACTTGTGTTAACGAGTCGTAAGGTGTTGTTACAAGTCGCAGCGTGGCCCGTAGTCACTGGCGATACTTTTTCAGCTTTTAAGTTGAGGGCGCTTTGGACACTTCCCACTTTAACCACTTAGACTCTAGGTTCATAAAATACCTTTGGGGCATTCTTTCCATACTTTAACACATCAAAGACTACTTTTATCTCTCTAAACCCCCTCAAGCAAGATACTTAGGGTTTCCAAGAAGTAGGTTATCCAAGGACTCAAGGGTTCAATTCTCTCTCTAATCTTGGGTATTTTAGGCATACTACTCTTCCCTACTTGCTAATTTGTTAGAAGCATATGTTTTAAAGTGTTATTCATATGGTATTGGTAATGGTTTTGAAACATGGGTTGAGAGTTTTGAATGCTTGTTGTTGAACAATGTTTTCCCATCGTTTACATATGACTGTTCATGCTTTAATTATGATTTTAAACATATGGGGTGCATGGGTATGGTGAATAAAATAGGGGATTATGATTTCCCAAAAAACTTATGACTTTTGAAGTGGTAATGATCTCAACCTCATCTGTGAAATTGGTTTTGACTGTGAAAAGTATGCATATTGAACTACTCTTAAACTATTGCATAATGTTAAAAGCCAATGAAGTACAACGGTTTTGAATTGAACTTTAAGGGGTTGTGTAATTCTCCAAATTAATGTCTAATTGAACCAAGAAGGTTATGAATTTTCCCGTATGATTATAATTGGCATGGCATGTTGATGTTACCTTGCAAGTTAGTTGCTATGACGATATCAACAACGTATGCCTAAATGTTTATCATGATTCAATGAATGAAAATTTGTGATAAATGATTTAATTGGGTTTTAATGAGGGTTGTGTAGCTGAGTCGTGAAAGTGGAGGTCCTGAGGGACCAATACTGAAAATCGCAGTTGTTGATGTGGGGTTTAAATGACCGGGTGGTTCGAGCGCTTCTTATTATTATCATATGATTGGGAAGTTCGAGTCCCCCATATTATATTACATGATTGGGTGCTTGTGTCACCTTGATATGTTGTAAGGTTCGAGTCCCCCATTGTGCATATGTATACCCTCTGGTTCGTACGGCCACACGCACTGGGGCCCTACCAACTGGGGAAGAGCTAGTCCCATATAGCCTGTGGGTGCCTTCTTATATTGTGACGATTGAGCTACACAATTCATGCTAAGGATTTTTTCAAGTTCATGTTAAGCCTTGTTCCCTACCGCCGCATGTGACATTATAAATATATGTAATTGCATATGATGTTATGCATTGGATTTTAGACTTGTTTTAAATTTGTTATCCATGACATTATTTTATCCCTTATCCCTGAGTTACATATTAGCATTCACCTCGCTAACCGTCTTCGGATGTTGTATCCCCATGCAAAGTAGGAATTGGCCATACTTCTACTTCTCGTTCTCAGTGATTAGGATTCAAAATCAGTTCGTGAGTTGACATTGAAGTGGTGAGCTTTCATACATCGAAAGTCTATAGTTCATGTTGTGGTCTCTTATGTCTCGGACTTTATTCAAACTTGTTTTTGGCTATAGTCGGGGGCATGTTTCGACACTCTATTGATATTCAATTTTGGTAGAGGCTTTGGTTGATTACTATGGACTTGGGTGACGTTGGCCGGTTGTTTTGATCGGTTACCGGTCATCACTTATAGATGTCTTTTATTCCTTAAACTTACCTTAGGGAATTCAGCCATTATTGGGTTGTGTATGGTGTTTGGTAAGGTTCAGGGGGTGATCTCCGATCCATGGTGGATTGGATATGCCCGTCACGGTCAGGTCCTGGTTCAGATCGTGACATGTTTCACTCCTAATTAATTATTATAAGTCATTTACGTATTAGAAAATTAATAATATTTAATACAAACAAGTAAAATAGATATTTCTGACATGTTTGCTTCAGCCATAATTTTACTATACCATCCCTAATTAATTATTATAAGTCGTCTAAGTATTTAAAAATTAATAATATTGCATAAAAAATTAAAATAGAGATAAAATGATAAATTAACTCTTAATGTTTTAAACTAGCTTGACGCCTTATATGAGGCTCACTTAAATTTTTTTTTCACAAGTAATTTGTCATATCGCTTCTAATTAGTTATTACAAGTCATTTAAGACATGTTTGTTTCGCTACATCAAACGTGATTTTACTATATCACCCTAATTAATTATTATGATCATCTAAGCATTAAAAACTTAATAATATTTCACAAAAAAAGTAAAATAGAATAAAATGATATGTCAACATAAAAAATTTAGTTGACTATCGAAATTATATTAGTCCACATAAATTGAGATGGGACAAAGCAAAACATAAAGTAATATATATTATTTGAAAATGAGATAAATGTATTATAAATCACAATACTTAATAACTTATTGTGTATATTGACCCACATAAACTAGGACAGAGATAGTATATTGACCCACATAAACTGAAATGGAGAAAGTATTCGTATCTTACTGAAAAATTATGTAAACAATATTATAAATGACATAATTAAAAAATTTAAAAGATATAAAATATTTGATTGACTCTCGAAATTATATCAGTGTCACTTAAATTGAAATAGAAGAAAAAGTATTATAAATTACATTAGTTAAAAACTTAAATTATTTTAATGACTGATTATCTAAATTTTTGTGCCTTATATAAATTAAAAAAAATAATATATACTAAGCTCCAATTATCAATTATCTAAATCTAAATATAAATATAAATTATCTAAATTCTAGCATGAGCCATCAATATCTAATAAGGAAAAAAAAATGTTAGTGCATTAATAAGAAGACGTCCTGTCAAAGTCAAATTATGTTAGGTGAAAGGATTCCATATAAATCATACTTACTTAAAAAGAATAAAAAAATTGCTCGACAAGCTTTATTTAAATGCTCACTTGGTTGTATGCTCTAAATGCACACTACAAAATTATTATTCGAACTCGTACCGAAAAATCCTACAGTGGAGATAAATTACTTTTTAATAGAGGTGACTTCATATCAGAGAGATTTAAACTCAAATTTTTTACTTAAAAATGAAGGAGTATTTATCACTCCTCTATTATCTTTGTTGTCGTACTACAAAATCTTTTATTATTATAATAAGTTCTCCAATCACACTGGAGAAAGGGAAAGGAAAGGAGAATTCGATAATAACAATAGAATTTAGAACCACAAGGGTTGGTGTGATGGTTCAGCACCTCATCCCTTAAGCAAAAGGTTGGAGGTTCGATCTCCATCTTTGGTGAATGGAAAAAACTCGGTGGCCAGTTCCCTACCGCTTAGTGCGCTGACCGTAGGAACGGAGGATTAGTCTTACGGCTGCTGATTGTGGGGATACCTTGAGAAACCAAAAAAACAATAGAATTTAGACTTATTTTGTGAAAGATTCTCACGGCGTTAGTAGACTTTTAAGTTATTATTTACTGTTTTAAATGCTTAATTATTGACAAAACTAGGGGTGGGCATGATACTGTACGGTACGATATTTTAAAATTCGGTATGGTAGCTTCGGTTTTCGGTATCTAAAAGAACAATATCATTACCATACCAAATTAGTTCGGTATGGTTCAGCATTTTTAAATTCGGTTTTGGTATTTTACGGTATGGTAGTTCGATAACGATACTTTATTTGATTTCGATTTACATATATTCATATAAAAAAATTATAACTTTAAACTTTAAAAACGCCTCAAGCATATAAGACTAACAACTACCTTTGTCAATCAATTACACAAAAAGAACATTTCAATCACGATTGATTAGTCCAAGAGGCAAACTTTGAACAACATTACCTAAACTTAAGCATCGTACTCCTAAATAATAAGTTTCCCAAAAAAATTATTTGTAAATAAAAATTACTTTTATGTTCAATTGGCTAATGGATGATACATAAATATATTTAATAATCTTAAATATAATATATATGGATTTTATGTATTATTAAAAAACTTCAGTGCATTATACGGTATTTTGGTATTTATTATATAAATATCAAATACTATATCAAATACCAAAATAATTTAAAACTCTTACCAAATATCATAACATCCATACCACGATATAAAAAATTTTAATTTTAATTTCAAAATGATATTCGGTATATACCGTACCATGCCCAACCCTAAACAAAACTACATAACAGAATTTATTCAAACAAATTACTAAACTGCAACTATTTTCACCAGTAACAAAAAATACCACATCAAACGAAAAAGCATATGCCACACCACTCATCTGAATTAAATTCGGCAACCATACATACCGTCATTATTTTTGGTTTGGATGCATGCGTACGGATAGTTTAATTGTATTTTTGGGTTCAAAATAAATTTTTCCTCAGAACAATTATTTGTTTCAGTTGTTAATAAAGAAAATATATTTATTTCAGTTCAGGATTCCTCGTTTCTCTTTTTTCTTCTTTAAGAATAGAAGTATGAATAAATTAATTGTATTTATGCGTTCAAAATAAGTTTTCAAAAAGAAGATTAGTTTGGGAAAATTTATCACCTTTGGCTTTTGACTTTTGGAATGATTCTTATGCGCACGAAACCAACCCTATTACTAAGTAGCCGTTTGCCTAGAAAATTATTTATTTATTGTTAAAATATTATTTTAATTTAGCAAAAAAAGTGAAAATAATATGTATTGGGACATTAGAATTCCAAATATATTTGAAATTATATTTGAAAAAGTAATTTTTTTACTTCTATTTCTCTTATAAAAAATTCAAATATAACTCAAATTTATATCCATGGTTAAACACAACTCCAACTTCAACTTCAACTCCAATTCCAAGTTCTACTTCAAAAAATTGTAATTTTTATGACCAAACAAAACCTAAGTTTACCACTCTACAAAATTAGAATGAAAATAAAAAAAATTTAAATCCAGAAGGGACTAGTTCCTTTGAAAAACTAGCTACTTTCTTTTCAATTTGTTACTTCTGTCGTAGATAATATATATGAGCTTTTGAAAAAAAAAATCAAGAAAATAGTTATTGCAACTTCAAAGGCAAGTCAAAAAGGTGGGCACTGATGACACGGTGATTCATGGGACTTTGAGCTAAAAGTGATAAAAGAGTTTGAAAATAAAGTGTAGGTGACTTAAGTCTTAATAATTGAGTGTAGGTGACAATTATTTTATTATGGATCAAGAAAGTTGGGTAAATTTGAGAATGACTCACAAGTTTTTAAATTTATACTTTAATCCAAATGTTTATCTAATATAACGGAAAACGGAAGGGAAAAAAAGGTGTGTTTCTCTCTTTTCTAATCCATTGTTGTTTTCTCTCTCTTAGTGATTTTTGTTGTCCATTGTTGTTGCGGCTTTATTCATCATCTTCTGCTTCATTATCTTCATCTTCTACTTCATTATCATCTTCATCTTCTTCTTGTTGACCACTGTTGTTGTTGTTACCGGTGTTGCTGCTATCTAACCAATTTCTTAGGTCAAAATTTGTTTCGAACATCACTTTCCACTTTGGTATTACTTCACAGGAGACTTTTGTAAGTCAAAGTATGATTTTTAGTTGAATTTGTCATCTGGGTAACTGTTGTTGTGCTGTTTTTTCAACAATAGATAGCACGCGAACATGAATGCAATATAAGAGACATCTATTTAAACAGATCAATCATCTGTTGCGACAGATGAGCCATCTGTTGCAACGAAAGACATATGTTGGATTCATGTTTATGGTTCTATAGTGTCTTAACATGAATCGAACAGATGGGTCATCTGTTCTAACAGACTAGTTATCTATTGCAACAAGGGTAAATACCTATTGCAACAGATTAGTAACCTGTTACAACAGGGTAAATACCTGTTGCAATAGATTAGTAACCTGTTGCAACAGATCCTGAACTCGATTCCAACAGGCGTTTCGTCTGTTGCAACAAGGTAAATATCTGTTGCAACAGAACATGTACTCTCTTCCAACATACGCGTCGTCTGTTGCAACATATGATTCACCTGTTACAACAGCTAACTCGTCTATTGAAATCAGCTTCAGGAGCATAATATGAATCCCAACAGGTAAGTAATTTATTGTGATTGATCACTTACCTGTTGCAACAGATGACACATCTGTTCAGATTTATGTTACGGAACGATGAAATTATTATTAACTTTTTTTAACTAATAACTTTATTTAGGTACCACTAATTGATGGATCAATAACAATAGGGGTGGATTGTCATGGTCAATGGATCGAGAAGAGAAATTGATATTTATGGCGTTGAAAGAAGGGTGAAATGCTAAAGACGATAGCTATGACAGTCCAAAGTGATGCTATGTATGATGATTATGTGAAGTTAATCATCAGCTATTTTGGACAGAATTGTCAACCGAAAGAACTCGTCATCAGCTACATGCACAGCTCCTTTGAAAATCAAATGGTACTAACTTTCAAGTAACCGATCAAGTTCGTTTGCGTGCTTATCTTAGTGATTTATCCAGGCCAAAGTTAAGGGTGTACGTAGTTGAAAAGACGAGAGGGAATGAGAACCAGAATGTAGAAGAACAACAACAACAAGACATCTTTGATGATAGGTTTGATGATCTAGACATGAATATTCCAGATGATGATCAAACACCTACGCCAGTTGATGCGACTAATATTATGGGCAGTTCTACTCGATCGACACAGTCTGGCAATCATTAAGATGACGGGACCGGATTTTTCAGTGGAATGTCATTCAAGGGAAAGAAAGTGCTATCTACTACTTTATTTATTTCATGCTTGAAAAAAGATTTCAGAATAAAGAAGGTGATTAATTCAAGCAAAGTATTTTGCTACAAATGTGCTAATCCAAACTGCAAGTGATAGTTGAGAGCGGTGAAGTACTTAAGTTCTGACAGATTCGTCATTCATAGACATGAAAAGTATCAACATGTGGTTCGGAGCATATCTCTGGAAAAAATTATCACACACGTCAAAGGTCCTCGGTGAATATTTCAAAAATAGTTTCCCGGATGGCAAAGGCCCTTCTATAAGGGTTATGACCAATCAACTTCTTATGGAATTGGGTGTCCTGATCAGTTATTAGAAGATATATACAGCCATGGAAATTTTTAAGGACTTGGTTAGGGGGACACATGAGCATGGGTATGCAGTACTCGATGCCTACCATTACATGCTTGAGTTCACAAATCCTGGAAGTAAGACGGCATTGCATGTTGATGAAAATGAAAGATTCAAGTATATTTTTGTATCCTATAATGCTTGGATTCAAGGTTTTCGACATTTGTGAAAAGGCATAATCATTGATGGTACCTTCTTGAGGAGCAGGTATAATGGAGTTCTGCTAGCAGTGGTGGCGCAAGATGCGGAGAATCACATCTTCCCTGTCATTTTTTGTGTAATGGACAAGGAATATGATGTCTCTTATGAATTTTTTTTTAACAACTGCGAAGCTACGTCGAAGATACTGAAGAGTTGTGTTTTGTTTCGAATAGGCATCCAAGTATTCCAAAGATGGGTTCAATTTTCTTCACTTCAGCTTACATCGGTTGTTGCATCAGGCATCTTAGAGAGAACATTCAGACCAACTTTCACAATGAAAGGGTCATGACCCTTTTTTATAGAGCATCTAAAGTATATAGTAGAGAGGAGTTTTTAGACCATTTCAATCAAATAGTAGATATGCAACCCAAGGCAGCAAAACATCTCATACGTGTCGATTTCGAGAGATAGAGCCAAGCATTCTGGCCGGCAAATAGGTACATTGTTATGAATTTAATGTCTTGTTTGAGTTACAAGTTTAGTATGATATCGTACTAGGTGATTCTTTTGTATAGGTACAATACTATGACATCAAACATAGCTAAATCGGTGAATTCATTATTTGGCAATGAAAGAGAATTTTCCATCAAAGCTCTGTTTGAAATAATAAATAAGAAGTATCGCCAATTTTTTTAATGAAAGGCATGTGCAGTTCGAAGACGTAAAAACCCCATTTGTTCTAAAAATGGAAAAAATAATATAAACGAACATCTGTATGGGGAATAGGTTATTATCTCATCAAATAGCGGATTATAAATTCAATATCACTGGTCATAGTGATGTTGTCGCGATCGATCTTCAAACAAGATCTTATACGTGCAGAGTTTTTGACTTGGACAAAACACCTTGTCCACATGCCATGGCAGCGCTTCGAGCTCAATATGGTACAAAATATGGACCTAAAATTTATGAGCACTCCTCTCCATATTATTCAGTAGAAAAATATACAATGGCATATAGTGGGCATATTACTTCGGTGCCTCCCGAAGAATCATGGGTTGTTCCACCTGGAAAGTCAAAATTGGTCAATGCTAATCACGGAGATACAAAAAAAAAATAACTCGTCTGTTTTATCAAATCAAAAAGGTTTTCCTCCTCTTTTAAATTGTCTCAAATAAATTATATTTCTATTGCAATAGATGGATCAACTGTTGGGACAAATAATAACATGAGAAGACCTGTATGATAATTTCTAATGGATAAACCATCTATTGCAACATATGACTCATCTGTTTGGAAAAACTGAAATGGTAGGAAGTCTTGATTTAATTTGTCCCAACTGATGACCCATCCATTGCAGCAGATAGGTCATCTATTATTACAAATAAAAGTAGTACGTAGAGCTACTTGATTTGCTAAAACAGATGAGACATATATTGCAAAAGATACTTTATCTAATGCAATAGGTTAGTCAACTGTTGCAACAGATGTATATATCTGTTTGATAATTTTCAGCAGATGTGTCATCTATTGAAACAGATATGTGTCTATTTGTTAGTTGGAACAGATGATATTTGTCACGCCTCAAATCCTATTGGGGCGGACTGGCACCCGTAATCGAGGAGGTCCGAGAGAACCATCTCATAACCTTATACTTCCCATGCATACCTCTATGACAACCCGAAATTCGGACAGCATCATGTCGCATATAAAAGGAAATAATCACCTGTATAAGCTCGAGCACACATATATATGTATATACAATACTTGGCCGTTGGATCCATCATGTCTGTTAACAAAACACCATCTTGACTGTACATTAGGTCTACAAAGCCTCTAGACAATACACAGAGTTTAACTAAGGTCGGGACACACCCCGCCATATAACTAACTTCTATATAATACCAAAAGTGACTGGATATAACACGAAAAGCCCCAAAGCAAACTGGAGCTCACCAAAAATAGCTGGATATCCTGGCTCCTATTTGTGCGGTGTATAAGCTGAGGTACCTGTGCCTGCAGCATGAAATGCAGGTCCCCCGTGGGGGAGGTCAGTATGAAATATGTACTAAGTATGTAAAGCTGTAGATAATCACATATGATATAGGAGCTCAATAGAAATCAGAAACAAGTGAATAAATCATAATAGGAGTGGACCACACTTACTAGAACTTGTGACAACCTGTACATTGTATTTATTCAATCACTTTACCTTCGTTCTTATCATCTTTGTAATCATTACTGTACTGTACTGTGACCATTAGGCTGCCTCCAGTACATATCAACTAGGATCGACCCATGCTAGGCTTATGCACCTGGGATACCACCCATAAACACATAACTAGGGATCGACCCATGATAGGCTTATGCCCCTAGGATACCACCCGATAAGAGAGAACTTCCATCACTTAGTTCAATTAATCTTTGAGATTATTATTTCGGTCGCCACCATATTTTTGATACTTTGAAACAATGATACATCAATAAGAGATATATAAATAGACCATCAATGCAATAACAATGAAGTAAGAACTCATTGGCACATCAATAAAGTGTTTTGGAGTCATCAATGCCATAACAATGAAGTAGGAACTTATTGGTATATCAATGAAACGTTTTGGAGTCATTAATAGCACATGGATCTTGTTTGAGTAACCGGATACCTTCTGACATTCATTAGTGCAATAAACATGTAAGATTTGGAAAACAAGTAAGTATTGGAATGTCTTGACATCTTGTTGGGTGGGAACAAGTTCATTGGTAACGTAAGACATCATACAAAACCATTATGGATCACATGTTATTGAATAACTTTGGAAACTTTCTTAATAGAACAATTGTTCACTTTCATGCCAAAGATATGGTATAGAGTATGCTTTACATACCTCACTGTCAACCTTCAATACTAGTCCCAAATGGACTTCTCGTCTTTTCGGATTACTTATCTACAATGAACATATATAGCAATCTAGTATTAGCGACCAAACGTCACAATTCAATTATTTGAATTCACCAAACTAGTGGTTAAGTAGTAAGCCTTAATTACACCATAAAGGGTGTCACTGTAACCTTCTTATACTCCAATTACATTTACATGTCACGCATATTCATACAACATCCTCCAATATCAAGTTTGAATTCATTTATCCTTCCAACCAATCCATTAAACCAAATTAAGCCATAGACATAAATAATTATCGATTCAATAGTATATCACCATATCCACCTTCCATAACTCAATTACCATATCCACCTTCCATAACCCAATTAACTTATCCTCCTTCCACAATTCAATACAACCAAACCATGCACAATAGTCCATAACCCTATTTTCATCACCTTTCAATAACAACCAATACATATAATCCTCTATCACACATATACATATGGAAGATAAAAAAGGTAAACAATATTCATACATTAGTATTCACCTCTTGATTATGCAATCCTATTTGCACAAATAATAGGTGTCGTTCGAAGCTCTCGAGATGACAAACGCAGTTATCGGATTACTTTGGAATTTTTACGGTTGAATCAAAAGTAATTTAAAGGTCAAATTTGGCTAGGGTTTGTTCTTTCTCAATGATTGATGATGAAAATGACTTTTTGAACTCATATACATGTATATGTACACATATTCTTGTCCATAATATCATAGGGAATGACCAAAGTGCCTTTAAAATTTAAATAATGTCAAATCTGTCCTTTGGTGGACTGTTTTGATAAGCTAAAGTAGATCGACCATAACTCTTTGCTACGATATCGGATTTGGGTGAAATTGGTATATTTGGAAAGATAATTCAAATAAATTTCATTTCATATAAAGTAGGTCACCCAGTTTATCCTGTACAAGGAGTTATGATCGTTTGAAGTTGACCCTAAAAATCTATTTTGAGAGGCTGAAGTAAAACGAGTATAACTCCTTACTCAGATGTTGGATTTGGATGAAACCAATTGTATTGGAAAGAAGACTCAAAGATCTTTCTTTTTATAGATCGCAGCTCTCCTAGTTCATTATATTAAGGGAGTTATGATTGTTCAAAGTTGACCCAAAAAATTGGCTCCTCAGTAGTTTGTGTATTCCCAATATCCCGGCCACCGTTTTATAGTTTCGAACGTGCTCGATTATATCCGAAACCTATCCGTTTTTGGAAATCTTTATATCGTTGGAAAGCTTATTCAATAACCTTCGTATGGAACCATCGACGGGCAAATTCCGGTATAAATAAAATAAAATAAAATAAATTCCATATAAATAAAACCAATACATGTACTTGAATACGCCAATACACGTACTTGAATATGGGGTGTTACAATATATATTTACCTTCTTCAGCTCGTGCTACTCTCTTTTGGTCATTGTTCATTGCTCAATAGTGCAACACATGGATAGAGGAGTTGCAATTTTGCTTTTTGGAAGCTTGAATGCCTTGAAAATTACTTTTCTTCTCCTCTTAGCCTTAATCTCTAATGGAGTGGGTGGATATAAAATTCTCTTTGATGGAATGACACCCCTCTTATAAATCAATTCCTTTATAGAAGCAGTTTATGCACTAATAGGATTAATCACTACATCATATTTCGCGTTGCAGTCTTGACATTTGCATGCAAAACATTTGCTGAGAAAGGCAAAATTTGTATAACTAGTATGATCATACTCATAATGGTTTGTTGTTTTAAAAACTGTAAGATGAGCATCATTAGCACCAACAACAGCACCACTACCACAACCAACAACCTCATCACCACTAAGACCATCAACAACAACAAGCCCACCCTCCAAAATTATTTTTTTGTGATGGTTGTTGCGCCAAATAATTCTATTTTTATTCTGTCAATGACCTTAGGGTCCGATAAAGTTTGCACAAACCGTAAAGTGAGAAAAAATGGCATCATCAACTCTCGATTGGTCAAAACAAGCGACGGATGCACGATCTAACATAAATCATTACATATATTAGAATGATGATTAGATCATTCAAAAAAATATTAATTAAAATTAAACTTAATTATTATTATACTTACTGCATCCTTCGGGGGTTTGAAGAGATCAAGAAATTTTGTATTTTTATCAGTTTTGGCCAACAACCATTTAAAGATTCTAAGACAGAAAACTTCTTCCTGGTAGTTCACTTGTTTTCTCAAATAAGGAATGGCTTCAAATGCCCAAGCCTATAAAATAACGTCAATAAATAAAAGTCATTATTGAAATAAAAAAATAAATCATATCATAATAAAAGAAGTATTTACCATGAAAGTCTGTGGAAAGCCATATAAGTTGATTGTCTTTGGCGCTAACGAAGTCAACAAATATTTGACAGTCATTTTGAAGCTTTCATACCCTTAAGGATAGTTGTTAAATGCCTCAAGATCCTCATAGAGCTTTATTAAACCAACGTTTATGTTGTTGTTAACGTCTCTCGCCCAAAGAATATTATGTACAAACCAAACCAAGCACAATGATTGTTTGTGCTTCTTTGAAATTCTTTTACCTTTCAACGCTTCTACCAAATTTTTGTTTTTGAATCTTGAACCAACAATCAGGTCATCATGATCACTCGACTTGACTTTGCCTTTTTGGGTGTGTGGGTACTTTTTTGGGTTAATATAGGTATAACTTGAGAAAGACGAGGAGCATAACATTTTAGTCCAGTAACTATGGCAAACTCCTTTCAACCAAAACAAACAGGCATGCTACAGTAATTTATCCACACCCTATCTATCTTATCTTTGTTTTCATACATAAATCTATGCTTGATAAGTTCATATACTACTTTCATTTTGAAACAAGCACTGTTGTCCTCCGGCAAATCAAAATATTTCCCAAAATAGCTGTCCCTGAAATAAGCATCCAATTTTTATTCTCGAAGTATTTTTCTAAAGGCGTCGAAAGATTTTTCCATGGCAGACTTAATCATGAAATCACCCGTTAAATTTGTGGCACCATCGCACTGCATTTTCATAGTATAACGATCAATGTTGAAGGTTTTGACCAACTCTTCGGTGGAAGAGCTATTAGCATTTGGATCATCTCTCTTAAAATATTTCTCCTCTCCGTGTTCATCATATTCTGCTCCTGATTTAGATAACATTTGTTAAGCAATCTCATAGAGTGGTGGATGTAGCCTGGTTACTTTACTTGTTCCTTTACTTGGACTTAATTCAATTTCTGTTCTTTGGGGAACCATATTATCTAAAATTACCAGAAACATAAAAAATATATTATAGTTGATTAATTCATCGTTAAAGAGGATAATAGTACATTTTACTTGCAAAACAGTAAATAACAGTTCCAACAAATCATACGTTTGTTGCACCAGGTAGGTTATCTGTTGCACCAAATAACTAATCTATTACAACGAATGAGTAATATGTTGCAACATTACAAAAAAATCACTCATCTATTGAGATAAATGAATGGTCTGTACAACAGATCACAAATTTATTGTAACATATGAGTGATCTATTGGAACAACTAACTAACCTATTGCAATGAATGAGTAATTTATTGCAAGTGCAACAATACAAAATAAATCACTCATTTTTTAAGATAAAAGAATGTTCTGTGTAACAGATCACATATATGTTGCAACATATGAGTGGTTTATTGGAACAGTTAACTAACCTGTTGCAATGGATGAGTAATCTATTACAATAATACAAAATATATCACTCATCTATTGAGACAGATGAATGGTCCATGCAACCGATCACACATCTATTGTAACATATGAGTGATCTATTGTAACATATAACTAACATGTTGTAACGGATGAGTAATCTATTGCAACAATAAAAACATATCACTCATCTGTTGAAATAGATGACTGGCCTGTGGAACAGATCACACATATATTATAACATATGAGTGATCTGTTTGAACTGTTATCAACGTTCAATATTGACGGAAGGGTCGCCTATCGCGACAGATGAATGATTAGTTGGAAAAATCAAGTCTTGAACATGTCCTGTTGGAATAGTTGATAGGATTTTATTCAATAGGAGGTTCATCTGTTGCATCAAATGATTAATCTGTTACATCAGATCTTTAATTCGATGGTTCCTCCGTTGCATCAGATAGTTAACTTGTTGCGACAGATTTTTAATTTGATGGTTCCTCTGTTGCATCAGATGGTTAATCTGTTGCATTAAATAGTTAAACTACTGCATCATATGGTTAATCGATTATATCATATGGTTAATTTATTGCATCAGATTTTTAATAAGATGATTAATTTGTTGCATCAGATGATTAATTTATTGCATCATATGATTAATCTGTTGCATCAATTTTTTAATCCAGCGGTTCCTCTATTGCATCAGATGGTTAATCTGTTGTATCATATGCTAAATCTGTTGCATTAGATGGTTAATTTATTGCATCAGATTGTTAATCTGTTGCATTAGATGGTTAATCTGTTGCAGAAAAATAGTAGCATGATTTTTTTCAATAGAACAACGGCAATATTACCATTTTTACCAAGAATAAGAACAAATCTCCCAGCAACAGGCGCAACACGAAAAATACCAAATCGTTGTTTTGTTTGTATAAACACAAACAACAAAAATCAAACTTCAAAAAAATGTAAAAAAACAACAAAAAATCATAATTCACTCTGAAAAGAGAAGAGAAGAAATATCAAAAATTAGGATTTTATTCAGACCACATTTCAAATTAAAACAACAAATATTGAAATTGTTAATCAATACTAGAAGAGAAGTTGGCTCAAGCACCTCGTTTTCTTCAAAACTAAAAAGGCCATTATTTTTTACCTGTGAAAGAAGAAAAGGGACGATGAAGAATTCGAAGTTGTTATGACCGAAGAGCAAGACTATCACATAGATTGACGATTGAAGTTGAAGAGGAACTCGAAGCTCACCTATTTATCGCCGGAGGTTGAAGTCGTTGGAGATTGAAAGGAGAAATTTACAGAACTGTTGGTTGGGAGAAACTATCGAGAGAGATGGGGGAGAGACGATTGATTTGGATTGAAGAGGGGTGTGGATTGATTTGTATTTTTGAAAAGATTAGAAAGTTTTGAAAATATTAATCAATTCCATAATTAACTTAATCAAGTTTTATAATTAGTTTGACCTTTTAAGTTGGTCAATGTCATCAATCCTTCATTCAAGACTTAAAAAACACCTTTCCTTCAATTTTCTCGTGATTCATAGTGGCATAGTGACTAAATCACAAATTTCACTAAGGATGGTAAAGATTTAATATATTTGTAAAATTATGTTTGATTCATATACTTAATATAATTAGTGTAACCGCACGTGCCTCGCACGTGTAACGTTTGATTATTTAAAATTAAATAATTTTATTTATTGCAGAAATTTTTAATGAAGTATAACAAAATTCAATCATTTTTCAAAGATCTTTCACATTTTAATAATAATATAAACATAAAAATATATTTTAGTGTAAGCACATACATATTTTACAACCAGAAGTTTCATTTTTTTCTTATTAAAAATCTGTCTTTGTGTTTTAAAGTCAAATCTTTACAAAATCATTAATTACATTCTTATTGCGTATTTTAAATTTTTAAAAATTTGGTACTTCTTAAATTTTTATTATTCTAACGTTTTTATATTTATTTCTAGACTTTTCAAATTTTCTTACTATCAAATTTAGTTGATTTAGAATTCTTAAACTAATATAAAAATATTAGTTGTCATTAATTATGATGACTTCTAATAAGGAAAGGTTTTACAATAAATATATTTAATTAATTTTCAACTCTTAGATATTAGGAAAAATAGTGAAAAGACGATTTTGTTTTAAGCAAAAGACTTTTCATGAAGGGCAAAAAGTTTAAGTGAAATTTCTAAGGCCCTTCACACTTTTAGTATATTATTATAGATTATTAGAGATTATTAAAAATTATAGATTATAGATATAGATTAATCAACTATATTTATTTTGCACGTGCATCCTATGACAAATAAAATTATTAAAAAATATCAATTCACTTTAAAAATTCTTTGTCTATTTAAATCATCTAAATATGTATCTCAAACACTTGGATATCAATTGTCTATCAAGAATACATAATAATTTATTATTATAAACTTCAAGAACATACTAAAATTTGAGAAAGCTTACCTCAAGTCATAGACAAATTTATTTTTTTAATCATAGATACTATAACAATTGTCTATTAAGAAGAATACATGAAATTTTATTATTGAAAACTTCAGGAATATACTAAAATTTTAGAAAACTTACTGCAAATCATAATCAAATTTATCTCTTTAATCATAAATATTACCTGACAAAATGAAAAAATAAGAATCTAAATTTAAAAGACTGTTTATATAAAAATAGAATATTCATAAATCAAAAAGGACACTAATTAATAATTTTCAGTATTTCATATATTTTAATAATTATTTTTATGAAAAATAATTTTCTTACCTTGAAAAACTAACCTTTCCCATAGATTTAAGAAAATTCAGTAGTTTGCCTACATTAGAAAATTAATATTTTTCATAAATGTAGGAAAATACGTACAAAATAATTAGGAAAACAAACCTTTTCCCATAAAAATAGAAAAATTCACCAGATTTGACACCTAAAGAACTTCTCTATTTATTTTTTAGATATTTATTATAATCAATATTCAATTTTATAAAAATACAATAATGTAATAACTAAAGAAAGAAAGTGAAAAGACAATTTTATCTATTGCGGAGATTTTTAATGAAGGACAAAAAATTCCGATCGCTTTTTTAAAGGTCTTCACATTTTAATATATTATAGATGTAGATAGATGTAGATGTAGATATAGACAAAGATTGTAGATGTAAATTCTTTATATATATAATATAATTTTTCGACGGAGGGGGTTGATTTTACACCCTAAACTACATGTGTGATGCCACTAACTCGCACGTACTTCTACTTAAACTAGTGGGGACCAAATAGATTAACATTTGATGATCATGATCAAATCTAGGGGTGTAAATAGGTAGGGTTGATACGGTTTTTCATTAAAATATAATCAAATAAATAATGTCGTTTTCTAAATCTATAAACCATATCAAACCTATATACAATCGTTTTTTTAGTTTCGTTTTTAGTCGATTTTTTTTATTTTCTCGGTTTTTTGGTTTTCTCAATTTTTAACAATTATAATGTGATTGAAGAAAGAAATTAAATGTTTTCTCTAAAAAGATAAAAAAAATAATGATCATAGAGTAGTTTCAATTAAAATTAAGTTGGCAAATTACTAAGACGACCAAACTATTCTCTCAAAGTAATATTATGTGGATACCCAATTGGAAGCCCCTGAATCAAGATGCCAAGTAGATTTAATTGAATTACTTGTACCTGAAGAGGATGTCGAGAGTGCACTTGAGATGGCTTTGGGAAGAGCAACTGTAATAGAATCTCGAATTAGTTTTTCAAGATCATGACCAACAGAGAAGGAACCAAATGATGTAGTGATATTTGTCTGGTAAACTTGGTGAGTAGTTCGTGAACGAGTTGGGAGACGACGATAATCTGAAATATGATGACCAGTAATTTTGCAATAAACACAAATGTTTTTCTTCTTAGGACAATTGGCTGCGATGTGACCAAAGTCTTGGCATTCATAGCATTGGACACTTCTCTTAGTATTTCCTGTTGAAGAAATGGTTTTTTATTTTCCTACAAGTAATGCAACATAAGGTAATGGCGTAGGCTCCATAGCAGCCTGAGTTCCAAGTCTTTTATCTTCAAGCAAGACGGCTGCCAACACAACGTCAAGATCAGGTGTGACTTCCATGTTCAATAAACTACGATGAATCGGCTTGAATTCAAGACAGAGTTTCATTAAGAATTGCACCACCCTTGTCTTATTTCATTCTTCCAACACCTCTTTAAGCCCTACTTTAGAAATATTTTTTCAAAGAATTTGATCTTGTTCCGACTAGAGCAACTGCAAGCCAGCATAAAAGAAGCGAACATTCTTGTCCCCTATGTGTATTCTGCAATGTTGCATTCCAATTCAAACTCCCGTGCAAGGTTGCTTTGTTGGTAGATTGTACGGAGGTGGGTCCACATCTCAGAAGCCAAACTGAAAGGTCTAAGCCCCATAGCAATATCAGCATGTACCGAATTCAATATCCAAGCGATTACCTTTGCATTATTCAATTTCCAAAGATCCAATCTGTTGGTGGACGAGAAGATCCATCTAACAACCCAAAAAGATCCTTGCCTTGAACAAACATTCCAAAGTGGAATTCCCAAAGAGCAAAATTGGAACCATCCAATTTTGTGGAGAGCAAATCGTGCGAAGAGGATTGTGAATCCATTGATCGATTGATTATAAAAGAGGGGGAAAATAACAGAGAGAACAAAAGGAACTTAAGAAGGTAGCAAAGTACCTGTGCAAAGAATACAGAAAGCACAAAAAAAGAAAATAAATTTAGATTGTGGCTCTTGATACCATGACAAAGAAACAAGAGAAACCAAAATTTTCTGAATAACAATTTGTCTAATTCCATAATACATAGTGAAATACTTATTGCTATACAACTGTAGGTTAGAGTTCTATTCTAGGAAAGAATATATATTGTTATAACTACACAATCAGTAATAAAATTCTATTCTAGGAAAGAGAATATTTTGTCAAAATAATTATAATATTGCCTAACATACATCTAATACTATGTCAAATTAAGTTTGACTCTAACTCCACCCTACAATTAGCTCAAAGAGAGAACAAATACTCAAACCTTATAAGGAATCCAAATTACTATTTACAAGATACACAAAATAAATTGGAGCTAGTACTAGTATTTTAGTTATAAGGGAAAAAAAGTACTTATTTGAATATTTTTTATAAAATATTTACGGTTTTTAAAAATAAGTTTTATTTATTATCTGGATATATCATATTTAGAAAATATTTACCACTTATAGAATTGTATTATGTATTAAAAGTGAATTATGTATGTAATATAATTGTATTAGAAGTGTATTAAAATGTATTATATTTTATTTTGGTTTAAAAAGGCACTATCTATAATCTATAACTATATCTATATCTATAATCTATATCTATAATCTATTAAAAGTGTGAAGATCTTTAGAAAAGTGATTTGAACTTTTTACCCTTCATTAAAAATCTTCGCAATAGACAAAATTGTTTTTTTACTATTTTTTTTATATTTAAAAATTTAAGATAATAATAATTTTAGTACTTCGAATCCAACTAAACATTGTATATTATTTTTTTCTTATTTAAATTATGTAATTTAGGAGTTTCCAACCAATTAATATTGCATATTAATTTTTTCTTATTTAAGGACTCTTTATATATAGAAAGAGAAATTCGCCACCATCACAAAAATTATTGTGGTATTCTCTTCCGATCTCTTCCTTTCTCTATGTCGAATCTCTCACATTTTTTCTTTCGTTCTATCTTTTATTTTATCATAATTCTTTATGTTGTTAATTTAATGTTAGTAGGTTAATAGATGTTCACCAGCCAAAGCAGCAAGAGAATATCGACGTTGTCTCTGTTCAAGGAATAAATTCCGAGTCCTTCATAATCAAGGTTCTAAAAACTTAAATTTATGCTTCGTGTATTGATTTTGCTGTTAATTTCAAATCAAGTGTGTGGTCATAAATGTATTGCGAAAAGTTGAAAGTGTATAACTACTAAAATCTTCGCCATTGACAATTCAAAATAAAGTTCTACCACTTACTTGATTTTGTAACATATTATTACAGGACAAAAAGGAACATGAATTTGATTTAACTTCGATAGAGTTTTCTATCAAGTATCGAAACAAGCTGATCTAAGCATAATACGATTAGGAATGAGGAATGAGGATATTCAAGATAAGGTAAGAGTGACCATCGTGGAGTTCTACCACTTACTTGATTTTGTAACATATCATTACAGGACGAAAAAGAACATGGATTTGATTTAACTTCAATAGAGTTTTCTATCAAGTATCGGAACAAGTTGATATAGGTATAATAGGATTAGGAATGAGGAATGAGGTTATTCAAGATAAGGTAAAAGTGGTCGTCGCGGTGGACAAGATGATGGAAGCGAATTATATTGATATTATTCGATAGTGGATAAGAAGACGGAAGCGAGTTATATTGATATTATTTGATTTGTTTTACACTGATTTTGTAGGTATGTTGAAGATGGATGGACGATGATAATTAGACATAGTTGATGAACAAAGCATTGAAGGCAAGTTAATTAATTTTAGAGGTTTTGTTTTGTTTAATTAGAGCCTATGTATCAAGTAAGAAACTTTTATGATGGATTGATATTGAAGAATCAACTCTGGTTTATGGTTGAAACTGAGGTATTTTGTTGCCACTGGATATAGGTTGTAGTTTTATTCTTTATATATTTGTTTTTATTTTTCATCCGGTATTCGATGCCCGCATTGGAGCCTGACTAATTCGGATAGCGCGTTGCAGGGCCCAGGGCTCGAATTCGAGACCTTTGGTTAAGAGTGGAACAGTCCCACCACTGCACCACAATCCATGTTGATTTTATTATTTACATGTATATCTCCTTGTCTATCTAAACCCCCTTTGTTCATGAGGTTTAACACACTTCTTTTCCACCATCTGCATATATTTTTCTGTATGTACTTTCTTTACATGTAAATTATGTACATTTAATTTGAGGAATAACAAGGAACAATGAATTGCATAGTTTGGTTGTTTTGACTTTGAGATCTAATATCATGCAGTGCTATACGAAAGTTGGTGTTTTGACTTAGGATAACAACTTCACACATTTTTCTAACATTTAAAGTTTAAGTTATTTTGGAAGGGTGGGAGTGTAGTTTATGGAGATTAATTGGTACTTTCAACAACAACAACAACAACAAATCCGGTATATTTCCACATAGTGGGGTCTGGGGAGGGTAGAGTATACGCAGTCTATACCACTACCTCTAAAGAAGTAAAGAGGTTGTTTCCGATAGATCCCCGATTCAAGATAAAAGGCAGTATACAAAAGCATAGAACACGATAAAATAACATAGGTACGACATCCATAAAAAAATTATACATTGCCAAACAAAGGACATCAAAGTCCACCTGAATACTGCCTACGACTCATCCACACCCTTATCCCTCTATCCTAATGTTTTTCCTCCATATCTTCCTATCCAGGGTCATGTCCTCAGTCACCTGTAACTGCTCCATGTCACGTTTAATCACATCTCTTCAGTATTTCTTCGGCCTATCCCTACCCCGTTTGAAACCTCCCAAGGCCAACCTCTCACACCTACGAACTGGGGCATCTATGCCTCTCCTCATCACATGACCAAACCATCTCAACCCCACTTCCTGCATTTTATCCTCCACTGACACCACTCTCACCTTCTCCCGAATAATTGGTACTTTCGATTTTCAAAAATTTCAGTCATTAAGGATTTCAAATTGTGGCTTAATTTGACTAATAATTAGTGCTAAATCAGATTAAATTAATTTAATATTTTAAAATTAAAATTTAGATATTCAAAAATTGGATGAAAAGTAATATAAGTTGCAATCTTTTATATTGATTAATTCAATATCTTTTTTGAGATGAAGCATCTAAATAGTGAATTGAAAAACTTGAAAGTCTTTGCATTTGATAAATTTCAGTTCAGAAAACTTTTGTATGAAGAAAAATACTTTTTTAGAATATGTTTCACTTGATGAAATTATTTTTCAGTTTGTGTTTGATCACTTTTGATTATGGAGAATTGAATTTTACATTTAAACTAAAATAAGAGAAAATAAAAAAACATGTTCCACCAAAAAGGCAAACAATTTTGACAGCTTATGGACGGAATTTAGTTTCCTTTAAAGAGAGTCAGGATATCAAAGTAAAACTAACCTTGTCATTACAAGTATGTGCGATACCGAATAAAGTAATTAGAAAAATCAAAAGTTTAGCTTTTTTATTATTATTATTATTTTAGTTTAAATAAAAATTTTGCCCCACTAAGCTTCATGCATGTCATGATAAATCCGAAAGTAGAGTAATAAAACCTAAAATTGATTGCTTCCTAAAAGATAATTCTCTATCTCTTAGTCGATTATCATATTTTATTTATTAATATGAAGTTGTCTTATTTTAATTTTGATTCAAGTTATCTAATGTTTGTTATTGAGACATGAAGAAAAATAATAAAACTTTTGCAGCATGTAAAATACACGTGCAAAGCACGTATCTTAAACTAGTATATATTAAAAGTGTGAAAACCCTTAAAAAAGTGATTTGAACTTTTTGTCCTTCATTAAAAGTCTCCGCTTTAGACAAAATAGTCTTTATCCTAATTTCTTTTAATAGATAAAACCTAAAATTCATTGAAATTTTTTTATTAAACATTTCCTTATTTGAATTATATACCTTAAATATAGGCTTTTAAAATCAATTAAAATTTTACCTTAAGTAAATCTTTAGGAAAAATATTAATTGGAAGCTTGTCACTTTAGTACATAAAAAGTACTACTATAAACGTTATATGAACTTTCTGAATTAATTTTGTATGAAAATTGCTAAGTAACATCCAATTGTATTTTTAATTGACAAATTATTTTTCAAAAAAATTAATTTTAAAATTTTAAAAAATTTATATTATGTATATTTAATAATTTTTAAATTAATATTTAATTATTTTTATAATATTTAAAATTAAAAAATTCAAAATATATGGTAAGAGACAAAATATATGTAAATTTTTATAGAAGAATTAACAATTGATGATTTTTAAAATTTGTGGTGAGAAAAAATATAGTATAAAAATTAAAATGTCCTAAATTTATCAACAACAACAAACAAACTCAGTATAATCTCACATAGTGGGGTCTGGGGAGGGTAGAATGTACGCAGTCCATACCACTACCTCCAAAGAAGTAGAGAGGTTGTTTCCGATAGACCCCCGGCTAAAGAAAGGGACCGCGATCGAAGTCCAAACATCTAAATTTATGATAAGATTTTTAAATTTTCTCCATAAAAAAAGACGTTAATGAAGAAAATACTAATTTTTATTTAATGTAACTCATAAGAGTGATAAAACCAAATTCAATGATACCCAATTTTCAATTAGAAGGTACATACGTGATTCATCAAAATTAAAAAACAATATACATGTAATTGCTGAAGTTATGGTTATAAAATTTAGGAGTCTATTACGTGCTTACATATGTCCCAATTATTTTGGTCACAAAGCATTCATTCAGAATCTTCCTTCCCATCAAGTCATATATCTACAACTATTCTATGTTATATGTCCATTTACATTTAATTTATGTGCCTAGCTTTTATTCCTTTACTTTTTATTTTTTTGCTGAAATTTTTAATTTTTTTATATGTGATTTGGTTTTGTTTTGTAATGTATTTTTTTTTTTACTTTAATTTGTTTGAATGGTTGTTACGTATTGTTTCATAATACAATGTATTATATTTTATTATATTGTATCATACTGTATTGTTTTAGTAAATACAATATTTGAACAAATCATTTTTTTCATTACTAATGTTATACATTAACAATTTTTTATTGCAATCGTAAACAATTCAAGCTTCCAATGCAAAAATGGAAGCAGAACTAAGAAAGTTATTCAATTCGATCAATTAGAAGTAAGATTAGCACACCATATTTTGAGGACATGGATGATGATCTAATGAAGATCCAGATATGCTTAAATAGTCGCAAGACTACAAACTATGGTTATATATAACAAGGGGAGAGATATCTTAACAAATAGTTTTGGGTTGAAGTAGAACTAATCAAATATGTATCCTGTTGAGTGTCTTGAAATCATATAAAAATTGACTTTATCTTCTTCTTTTTTTATCCTTTATTTAATGGTGACTTCGATTTGATTATGTAATTTAAGCATATCCACTAGATTTTTCTTTTTTATAATTTCTTGTGTTTTTCATTCAGTTGAAAATTTTTTATTGAAAAATTGAATGAAATAAGTATGTTGCGTCGAATGAAGTAACTAAAAAAGATCAAAGGTTTCATCTCTTTCTTTCATTTTTCTTTATTTTAATTGTGACTTAAGTTTAATTATGTTATTTAGCTATGTATATTTTAGTATATCATTCGTTAATATTGTAGTTGAATTTTTAATTCAACTTATTTGCTGAATTTGAAATATATGATTTTAATTAAGTGTTGAGTCTGGATATGTAGAGTTTTTATTTGGGTGATGAAGTTTAGGGTTATAATCGACTCTTTCAATTTGGAGTTTACTAATTTATCAAGTACATTATTTATGTAATATGCTTAGCAATTGATTAAATTAATTTATTTTGTAACTCAAATATTGCTTAGCAATATTTATGTAGCTTTTTAAAGTTATGTGCTCAATGATATAAGTCGCACACGTAATAGTTTGCGGACTTTATATACATAATTTTATTATTAATATGGTACACACGTGCAAAGCACGTATCCTGAGCTAGTTTATTAAAAACTAAAAATAACATAAATCTCAACCTTATTAGAATTATTTACACTCTCTCCTACTTTCTTAATTACTTTACTCTTTCTCCCGATTCATATACATAACAAGGCCGACATATACATAGAAACCTTTGGGGTATATGACAAGGCCGACATATACATAACAAAGTTGATTCATATACATAACAAGTATGACAAGACCGACATATACATAACGAGGCTGACATATTTATAACAAAGTCGATTCATATACATAATAGAGCCGATATATACATAGAAAGCTATGTATATGTATTTTTAGAGAAAAATGAGATTTTTGTAATATGTTTGGAGAGATGAGATTTTTTGTAATAAGTGAAACTTAAGTTGTGGGTTTGTGTAATTTTTAGTATTAAAAATATATTATGCATAGACATGTATTACACTATGTATAAAAAATGAATTATTCATGAAATATAAATGTATTTTAAATGTTTAAACGTATTATGCTTGTTTTGATAATAAATCTTTAAAGTGAATTATACACGTATCAGAATTATATAGCTATAAATAATAAATATTTTTTAAATATAATATATTTGTCGATATTTACGTAAGTTTTTATTTTCGGGAGCCATGACTAGCGAGCCACATAGATGGGGCTAGAAAATCACTGAAGTTGATAAGCCCAATTGGGACAAGTTGCTCCTTCGACTACAAAGACAGCAACCTGGCTAAACAATGCCGTTTTCGTGCCTTAACGTCCCTTTTTCCCCTTATCGTCTAGAAAAGTTGGGTTAGTCTATTTTTTTGCACCAAAGAAAAAATAATAATATTACTATTTATTTTTCTTTATGTAATACTTATAAAACTAATTAATTTAAATTCATATAAAAAAAATTATCAAAGGACGCTTTGTCAGGGTGAAATGAGATTGTGAATTCAAACCAAAGTAGAATAGAAAAAGAAAAAATTACCGTGTTCACTCCGCGTATATTGTAAAGACAGCAAGGAATCTTCACTAGTTCTGGCCTGTCTGCCATTTGTATTACCCAAGATACTTACTATGCTGGTCGCCTAATTTTATAGTCCGTTTTAATTTTTTTTTCACGTTCACTAAAAATAAATAAAAAATATAATTTACTAGGTTATTATTTAATAAAAATAAAATTTGTTGACATATTGTAAATATTTTTTTAATGTTAAGACTCTAATTAAAATATAATTATTCATTTTATAAATAATTGTTGGATGGAGGGACTAATAGGTATGGATTTTTGATAAATTTTTGAGTTAAAATGGACGAAGGTATGCGTTGTATTGATCTTTTGTCTTTCCTCCCGGCCCCACACGTTTATTTCAAACACATCATCCACCACTCATATGCCTCCACCTGTTCTACCTTCCTCAGTTGCAATTTCTTTCGACTCTTCTCGGCTAAGGAAAGACCCTTCTCTTGCCGAATCCTTTAATTGCTAATTTTTTTCTTTTCCTAAATGAACACATTGACATATATGCCCCAAGGTCATAAATGGAACTTAAAACCATGAAAACCAGTTAAATACTCATACCAGGAAACAGCCGTTTTTACACACTTCTGGGAGAAAAAAATGGGGTCGCGATTCGAGGTGGAGGTGAAAATCTCATCAGCGAAGGATTTGAAGAATGTGAATTGGCGCTACGGCCGTCTGAAGCCTTATGCTGTTGTTTGGGTTGACCCGAAAGGGAAATGTTCCACGAAGGTGGACGATAATGGTGATACTAATCCTTGTTGGAATGAGAAGCTTGTAATTCCTTTATATGCTCCGATTGAAGAATCGACTTTGTATGTTGACGTTGTTCATGCTAATGCTCCTGAAGGTGTTAAGCCTCTTATTGGATCGGGGAAGCTTCCGCTCCGTGATGTTGTCGATAGCGTTGGAATCGGCAACCTAACGGAGCGGTTGCTTGAGTTGAAGCGTCCTTCTGGTAGGCCTCATGGGAAGGTGAAGGTAGAGGTTTGCGTCCGTGATCCGCGCTATCGTGCGCCGGATCCGTATTATGCGGCTCCTTATGGTGTTCCTCCCCCTGGATCAAAGGATTACCCGGCTCCGCCACAACCTTACGGCGGATCAGGATCAAGGGATTACCCTGCTCCACCTGCAGGATCGAGGGATTACCCTGCTCCGCCGCAACCTTACGGTGGCGGATCAGGATCATATGGTGCTCCGGCTTCCCCTTATCCTTCTCCTGCTCCTGCCGCTGCTCCTTACGCCGCTCCGCCGTCTGGTTACCCGTACAGCTCGGCTCCGGCTTACGGTCAATCACCAAATTACGGTTCCACTCCTGCTCCTGCTCCTGCTCCGGGTTATGGTCAACAACCAGGTTACGGTGCACCTCCTGCGCCGTACGGGCAGCAGGTTAGTTACGGACAGCCTGGTTACCCGCAAGGAAGTTACGGGTCGCAGGGTGGTTACGGGCAGCAAGGAAGTTACGGGTCGCAGAAAACAGGATATGAGAATGAGCCGCAGAAGAAAAAGGGGTTCGGAGGAATGGGGCTGGGAGCGGGATTGGCTATGGGTGCAGTTGCAGGGGCACTGGGTGGATTAGCAATATCTGAGGGTATTGATCACTTTGAGAATAGCATTGCTGATAAAGCCGCAGAGAAGGTTGAGGAGGATCTCGATGATGATTACGATGATTAATTCTCGAAAAATTATCTACCGTCTTTGATGTGAGTTTATTTTGATTCACATTTTCTGGTTATTATCCCAAAAGAAAAAGAAAGGGTATTTAACTCTACAAGAAAAAAAAAAAGTTGTGAATTTTGTGCTTTATTTACTGTTTGTTATTCGATGTACAACGTTGTCCCGGATGCAAGTTGTTGCCATAACTTCAATGACTATATTCCATTCCCCAAGGTTCAATTATGCTCTAAATTACTGGGTTTAAGAGTTTGTATGTAATAAGGTAATTTGGTGAAGATGAGGGGGAATGAACTATATGCATATTCTATTGAGTGTTTTTTTGTTGTGCCCATTTGAATGTTTTACATTATTCGGCAATACTTTGAGTTTGACGGGTCAGGCCGGATCAGTCCATTAAAATGATGGGCCAAAAAATATTAAGTCCACATCATTACTCTGTGGGCTGTGGGTCTCATGGGTCAATTTACTTTTTAAAAATTAATATTTTATAATTTAATTTTAAAATGTTAATAAACATAAATATTATTAAATAATATTAAATAATGTAATACTTATTAATTAAATTTTCAACACCCTAAAAAATACTTTTAATAACGAAATTAAATAACTTTTGATATGATATTTTTCGAATCAAATAAAAATACTAATAAATAATTTAAATAATTACATGTATTCCGGCTTAATCCACATTGCTCAAGCCCCACGAGCCACGAGTTTATTCGGGCTGAGCTAAAAAGTTTTATTCTTAAATGAGCTCAAAAAATTGAAATTCAACTCCATCAAATTATAGGTCGACCCGACCCATATTGACGATTCTAAATTACTACGGATAACTTCAGTAATGTAAGCTAACCACGACGTTTGACATGTTTGGATTTTATGAAAAAAGGAAAAATCCTTAGGCCATCAAAATTTGGCTCAAATTTGGCCAAAATAATAAAAAGGTATATTCATACTCTATAAACTAGTTGGTTTATAGATATTTTGCCCTTTTCATCCTAAATTTAAATTTATAACATTAATTTATTTATTACCATTTCCCAATACATTGAAAATTATCCCAATACATGATAATGGACAATTTAGGTATTCTATCTTTAATTATTTAATTGACAATTACATAATTAAATAATTATCAAATGTAGTATAGTATGTAATTAAGAAAACAAAAAATAATTAGTACAAATTTATTTATTAGTTGTTAGTTATATTTTTCTTTTTTTACGTTTTGAAGTTGTTGAATTTTATTTCAACTTTTAATTATGTATAGTTTATATTTTATACATATTTTGAGAAATTAAATTAAATTATTTTACTTATTTTTTTTATCTAGTTTGATTTTATGACTTTTTTTAATGAATATGGAAACTAGCGTATGAAAGTAGAGTTTTAAGAGTGAATTCCCTAAATAGTCATCCACGTTTTGAAAATTTCATTCAAATATCAGTTATGTCTCATTTAGGATCACAACATCACGCAATTATCATTTTTTTTCTCAAAAAATACTAAACACTTCAAAAGACTTCTTCTCTCTTAATTGACATGTCATGTCATTAATTTTTTTTTGTCATTAATTTTTTTTTAAAAAAAACATACTAAACTTATTTAACTCATCAAACTCATTTAATCATATTATAATTCTATTTGTTTTTTTGAAAAAATGCATTAGTTTATTAAAAAGAAATTTTATACTTAGAAAAACTTTGTCGGTACTAAAACTTGACACATATTTTCTCAAGGGTTATTTTTCTCTATGGTCACTCATATTTTTTGATTTGCCTATAAAAATTTACTTTTATTTTTTTTAGAGATAATAATATGACTCAACTATTGCTATTATTCTAAAGAAAAATAACTAATATCTCATACGTCTCTTCCTCTTCTAATTAGCAGGCCATGTCATTAAATTATTTTTTTAATAATAGACCTGTTTAAATCATCAAACTTATTTAGTCAAAATTGTATTCTTATTCTTTTCTTTAAAAGAAATATGTTAATTTATTAAGAAGAAATTTTCATACTTAAAATTTTTTTACCATTACTTAAACTTTCAATTTTTCTAAAGTTATTTTCTTAGATTGTTATCCATGTTTTTGGAGTCGCTTATAAAAACTTTTCGTTTTTGCTAAGACAGTAATATCACTCAATTATCAATATTTTTCTCAAAAAATAACTAAATATGTCAAAGTTTCCTCCTCTCATCTAATTAGCATGTCAATATCAGTAAACCATCATTTTTTAAAAAATAATAAACATATTAACTCAGCAAACTCATTTAACAAAAATAATAATTTTATTTTTAAAAAAAATATATTAATTTATTAAGAAGAAATTCTCATATTTATGTATTTGTACTTTTTTCTAGCGTTATTTTCCTAGATGATCATTCAGGTTTTTATATGTAATTGCCTACAAAGATCAATTATTTTCTAAAGAAAGTAATATCTCTAAATTAACTAAGTTATCTAGAGATTTTAATTTACATGTAAAATAATTTGATAAAGATTAAGTGTGGTAAAGAATTTCTAAATAGGAAAATTAGATTAATGCATTTTTTTTTTAAAAAAAGAATAAATTTATAATTTTGGTTAAATGAGTTGTTGAATCAAATAATTTATTATTTAAAAAATGTGATTCTAATGACATGACATGTCAACTAAGAGAGAAGAATAATTTTGAGGTGTTTAGTATTTTTTGAGGAAAAGAGTGATATTCTGGTCCTAAATTAAACATAAATGATATTTGAAAGAAATTTTTGAAACTTGAGTGATATTGGACCCCTACCATATTTTCTATATGATATATTAAAATTCAGATGAAATTTACTTCTTATTAACTTGATCAAAGTTGAATGACTTTTAAATGACAATAAATTAATAAAATTTCCTTTATGTTACAAATTTTTAAATTTTAATGACTTCTAGGTAAAACAAATTAAAATATAAATAATAACAACAAAAAAAAAATTATTAACAACAGTCAAAACTCAAAACACTTTAGACATGGTAAACACTTACACGTTATATAAGTCATAAAAATCATATAATTCATATTAGTCGACCCTAGTTAACAATGAACCAAAAGAATCACACATAATGTTGCAGTCTTGTGCAATTACGTTATATCAATTTGGTGACTTGCGAATCATTACTTATATTCGTATTAGTAAATCTTTTAATTAAGTAATTTTATTAATTCAAATTACAAATCAAAATTATTTTTAAAAATTTCAAAACCAACCGTATAAATTCAAAATACTTTAATTATAGAAGACTCGATTATAATAATACCATTCACACTATAGACTAATTTCTTTTTTGACATATCAATTATTATATTTTTTAAAAAGATAAATTACATAATTTAAATAATTTTTTAAATGTAATTTGAAAATATTATAATAAAGAAATATGAAACTCAAAACACTTTAAACATGGAAGATATCAATGTATCATAAAAATCATAAAAATTATATAGTTCATAAGTATCGACCCTAATTAATACCAACCTAAAAAAGTCATGTATTAATATTGTAGTCTTGCATCCCTATATTATGCTGATTTGATAATTTGTCAATCATAACTTATATTTGGACATATTTTATTAGTTTAATTTTAAATCTAAAATTTTGCATATTATTGATATTTTAAATATAGTTTGAAAATATTTCAATAACGACGGTCAAGACTTAAACACTTTAGATGTGATGGACATCGATAAGTTATAAAAATCAAATTATTCATTAGTGTTGACTCTAGTTAGCAATAACTCAAGAGAGTCACACGTTAATATTGTAGTCTTGCGATCATATGTTACACCGATATGATAATTTGAGAATCATTACTTATATTTGTTATTATTATGATCTCTAATTAAATATTTTTATAAATTATTATGCTTAAATAAATTTAAAATGCACATTTAAATAAATATTTAAACATAATTTGAAATAATACAATAACGACAGTTGAAACTAAAAATATTTTAAACATGGTAGAAATTGCCACTCTCTATAAATCATAAAAATCATATGATTCATAACTCATAAGTGCCAATCCTATTTTATAACAACCCAAGAGAGTCACATATTAATGTTGAAGTTTTATAGCTTTCTGGTGTTGCAAACGTTCACTTGGTTAAATAAAATCATTTATTTACCAATAAAAAATATTGAAGATTTAAATATATACTAGTTATCATATTTTAAAAAATAAAATAAAAATTTAAATAATTAAGTGATGACCCGGGCTAACATCAACACAAGAGAATAGTCACAGACTAATGTTATAGGCTTGCGCCTCTATATTAAGCCGATTTGATAACTTGTGAATCATTAGTTAAATTTGTAATTAAGGAGACCTCTAATTAAGTAATTTTATTATTTATTATATTTAAAAATAAATTTAAAAATGATATATGTAAATATTTTTTAAATATATAATGTTAAAATATATCAATAAAGATAGTCAAAGATCAAAACACTTTAGAAATGATAGATATCAACACATCATCAATAACACTAAACACTTACATCTTTCTTGTTATAAAAATCTTACAATTACATCCCCCCAAAATGTTATTCCTATTTTTGCTAAAAACGTTTAAACCTTGCATAAAAATCCTACATAATTGAAACTTTGTTTAACTAGTTATATATAAAATAACCTTAAAGGGAAAAATAATAAAAACTACAACTAAAAAGAGATTATATATAATAAAATATTATAATTAAATAAAATTACAAACACGTTACGTATTTAAAGCCATAGAAAATTATTATTTATAGTGGGTATGTTTAAATAAGTTTTATCATATCCTATTTCAAAAAATATTTTTTTAATCAAATGTATGAATATTTTTTTACCCTTGTTTTAAAATTTCGTTACAATAACTTCACAAAAACATTTTATTTATCTTTATGGTTATAATTTATCGTTTGATAATTATATTGTATATTTGATTATAGGGTCACTTCATAGGAGTTGTAAGTATAAAATTATCAAAATACATGTATAAGTATTTCATTTACAAATTTAGAAAGTATATTCATATCATAAAGTGTTCAACATTAATTATTATAAAACATTAAACATTTAAATATTGAGAAATTTGAAATTAAATATCATGACTAATGAATATATATATCCAAGCAAGAAATGTCCGGCCTATTTACTTCTCATTGGTGTCCCTTGTAAACCTTGCTTGAATTAGGAATTAACTAAAATATTATAGTTAAATAAAATTACAAATAAATTATGTATTTAAAACCTTAGAAAATTATTATTTATAGTGAGTATGTTTAAATAAGTTGTATCATATCCTATTTTTTTAAAAAAACATTTTTTCATAAAACGTATGACGAATTTTTTATCTTTATTTTAATATTTCGTTAGAATAACTTCACAAAATATCTTTTTTATGTTTATGTTATAATTTATCATTTAATAATTATATTATATATTTAATTATAAAGATACTTGAGGGTTTGGGCCACAGGTGACAAAAGAGTTTTAAAATGAGGTGTAGGTGACACAAGTCTTAATTATTAGTTGGAGGTGACAATTACTTTATTATGGATTAAGCAAACTGAAAAAGTTTGAAAATAACCCATAAGTTTTAAAATTACACTTTGATCCCAATGTTTATCTAAAATAACAGGAAACGGAGGAAAAAAGGCGTCTTTCTCTATCTTCTCATCCATTGTTGTTTTCTCTCTCTTAGCGATTTTTGTTGTTTATTGTTTCTGCTACTTTATTCATCATCTTCTACTTCATTATCATTTTCATCTTCTTCTTGTCGACCATTTGTTGTTGCTGTTGTTGGTACAACGCTATTGCTGTGATCTAACCAATTTCTTAGGTTAAATTTTGTTTACTACATCACTTTCCACTTTGACATTACTTCACAGGTGACTTTGGTAAGTAAAATTATGATTTTTATTCGTATTTGTCATCTGGGTACACTTCTGTTTTTTCTAACAATGGATAGAACCCCAATCATGAATCCAACATAAGTGCCCACAATTTGAATAGATCAATCATCTGGTGCATCAGATGAGTAATTTGTTGCATTAGAAAATTTATCTGTTGCATCAGACGTATTATCTGTTGCATCAGACGTATTATCTGTTGTATCAGAATGTTTATCTGTTGCACCAGACTAATTATCTGTTGCAACAAATGATTAATCTGTTTGGAACAACACAAATTAGCCCCTGCCACAAACCCAACAGATAACCAATATGTTTCAGCTCTTGCTATTAATACTGGATTTAAAATTATTCCTTACATCCAATTACCCGTCTCAAATTTCCTAATTCGTTTTCTCATTTTACTTGTCTTTTTCATTAATTAAGAAAGGATTAAAAAAAATCTCCATAGTTTACCCATTGCATTAATCACGTTTTCTTCAAATTAAAATGGAAACATCATTTAATAGGGGGACTATACGCCGACCGACGTTAAAAGCTTTCTTCTCTTATGAAATTTTGATTGAATAGCAAACAATGGTTATTTCAAACACGTCTACTGTCCCACCAACTAATTAGTGGGTTATGGTAAACTAGACATGTTATTAATTATTTTTCTTAATTAATGTGGCATCTCAATTTGGGACGGGTAATTTGAGACGGAGGAAGTACGAATTAAAATGTCAGAGTCAAGCAACAAACTAGTCATCTATTGAAACAGACTATTTATCTGTTGCATTAGACTTCTTATCTGTTGCAACATGAGTAATCTGTTTTGAACAACACATCAGCCCCTGTCATAATCTAATTATTATTATTATTATCATCATTATCATTGTCATCCGGTCAATCTTCAACCCGAAGTAGCAAGGCCCTCCCCAGCCTGCGTATCTCGCGGAGCATTCTTGCTCTAACTCCTCCCAGTTCCCATTGCAGGTCACGAACTTGATTCCTAAGTTCATTCACGGCGTCTTGTAGAAAAGAAACGTCTCACACTGGGTCTGCCATAATCTTCTAAAGTGTAATATGAAAGACGAGATGCAATAAATAAATAAAGTGTTGTTGAATGAACGATTGAGTAAGGAGGGACCTATTTATAGAGGATTGAATTTGAATAAGAGGCAAAAAGGCACGACTATTCACTCCATTCATTAATTACATTGTTGATTAAATTAAGAAAATAAATATTGTGATTTAAGTCATGACTTTTTAGATTATTATTATTAATTAGTTCTTTCGAAGAACCGTTTTAATTGAGTTGTGGCAACAGATTCTATATCTGTTGCTTCAGATAACACATCTGTGACAACAAATACATTATCTGTTGCGACAAATATAAAATATGTTGCATCAGATAACCTATCTGTTGCAACATATAATCTAACTGTTCACCTCTATTTATTAATTACATTTTTGATTAATGTGAAAAGTAATGACTTAATTAAATTAAGAAATATTGTGATAAGTCATGACTTGTCAGATTATTATTATTAATTAGTTCTTTCCAAGAATCGTTTTTATTGAATTGTGACGACAGATTCGATATCGGTTGCATCAGATAAATCATCTATGACAACAGATATATCATCTGTTGCAACAATAGTGAACCTGTTGCATCAGATAATATATCTGTTGCAACATATAATCTATTTTTTAAAAAAAAACTATCATCATATCATTAATTCAAATTTGCTTACTTTTTTATTTTATAAAAGAAAAAATACCTTTTCAAATTCGTTAATAAAATAATAACCATTTTATTATATAATAAATAATTTTAAAAAATAAATTCAAAAACAAAAATGGTGAAAAGTCACGATCAGTTATTAAAATTAAATAACCGTTCTTTTACGATTATAAATTGTGTTTATTATTTATTTCCTTATTATTTATTTACGAAACATTTTTCATATTGAATAGTCAGAAAGTCATGTCTTTTCACCCTCTCAATAACAACAATAACTCTTTTTTATTAATAAAAAAGCTAATTATTATTACTACTATTATTATTATTGTCAATCAAACATTTTTCATCCGGCAGCCTTGCTCCGAAGTCAGCCAAATCTCTCTGGAGTTCATCAAAATGCCTTTGAAGTTCACGCAAGGACTCCATATGAATATTCTTGTACGAATTTGGACAATCCAAATTTGTAAGGAGGGACCTATTTATAATTATTGTATCTCGGAAAGAAAAGAAAATTACTTTAAAATAAATCTACATATGGGTAATCTGTTGCAAAATATATTCTTTCTGTTAGATAACTTACAACATACTGGCAATCTTTTGCAACAGATGTATATATCTCTTTGATTTCTGCAATAGGTTGATCAACTGTCGTAACAGATGTCTCCAATTGTTTGACAATATAAACAGATGTGTCATCTGTTGCAACTAGCTAGTCATTTGTTTATTCAATTTAAGCCATAGATGGGCTAGGAAGAATAAGGTGCATGCAGATAGATCCACTATTATATGTGTGGGAGTTAAGTATGTATTACTGATAAGGTCACCGAAATAACACACATATAGTACAATGTTTTTGTGAATTTACTTTTTAACCGATTAGGAATTGATCATTCAAAAAAAATCCTGCATTGTACCATTAAGTTTGATGGGTTTGAAATTGATAAGGCTGAGGACCTCATGAAGATGGTGCAAATACCCTGTTAGGAATTACTGATGGTTGTTGCTCATGTTTATGTGTGTCAAGTTTTGAGAAGGGATCAATATTTATCATCACTGCAGAGAACCAATAGCGATTGAACTTAACTTTAAGTGTGCATTGGACCCTTAGAGGGATCTCGAAGCCCCGCACTGCATCAAATAAGGATGAAAAACCAATAAAAATTTCCCTGACCAAAATTTATATGGTTGGGTTGCTCGCTCAGGGTGATGATTATATGCCAGAAGGTGCAGTAGGAGAAAACTTTCGAGGAAAAATGGGTGGTTGATGGAAGACTATATCATCTGAGAGCTAATTGAAGAAGAGGCATATGGTAGAAAGTAACTTCTAATGAATCTGGCCGATGGAATTATCTTAACAGATGCGAAATCTGAATCAAGTGCAAATATGAAAGTGTATCCGGTAATGTAATTTTGTCTGTTGTCTCTCTGAAAGAAAAATAATGCAGATGGACACTTTGCTAGGGAGTTGCGTGGTCGGAATTATCACCCAGGTAGAAAATAGGAGAAGACTAACAAAGCTGCCTCACGAGCATCGAGGGTTGAAATGATGTTCAGCAAGTCAATAAAACTTACCAACAATAACTGCAATTAAAATAAGGAAACTAAGCGAAGGTGGCAATTTTTGAATTTTAAATTTCATCCCATGCCTTCTTATTTGTGTTTTCGATCAGGTCCACAACCGTTGACCTGATCAGAACCACAAACGAGATTGAAAGGAAAATAGAGTATCATTACTTCCTTAGTAATATGGATTAATTGATTGTGTTTTCTTGCCTTAGCATGCTTTTAACATTCCTTGGAGAAGATTAGATGCTTGCTATAGTATGTGAATCCTGATAATTTTCAAGCTTGCCTCTAGCTTGCTGATTCTGTATTCAAGCTGGTCATTACCGTCTTCGAAGTTGGTAAGGAGCTCCTTATCTTTTGTGAGCTCGATCAGGAACACTAACCTCAAAGTTGTGTCATTCTAGAAGCCCTTCAGAACACTTTCTTCAGAAGCCTTAAAAGATACATGGAGGTTCACTGTGTTTGTTTTAGGTCAAAATGTGTTGATGCACGTTGAAGATGTGGTCCTAACAGTTGAACAACACACTTTTATCTGGCGATATCTTGTCTGGGACCACATCCAATAAAAAAGTGTTGTTTAACTGTTGGGATCACATCTTCAATGTGCATCAATACATTTTGACCTAAAACAAACACAACGACCCTCCATGTATCCTTTAAGGCTTCTGAAAAAAGTGTTTTGAAGAGCTTCTAGAATTCCATAACTTTGAAGGTAGTGTTCCTGATTGAGCTCACAAGAGATGAGGAACTCCTTACCAACTTCGAAGATAGCAAGACCAACTTGAATACAGAATTAGCAAGCTGGAGGCAAGCTTGAAAATTATTGGGATTCACATACTAAAGCAAGCATTTGATCTTCTCCAAGAAATGTTGAAAGCATGCTAAGGCAAAAAAACACAATCAATTATAACCATATTGCTAAGGAAACAATGATACTCAATTTATCTTTCAATCTCGTTTGTGATTCTGATTCGGTCAACGGCAGTGGACCTGGACGAAAACACAAACAAGAAGGCATTAGATGAAATTTAAAATTCAGAAATTGCCGCCTTCGCTTAGATTCTTTATTTTAATTGCAGTTGTTGTTGGCGTAAGTTTTCTAGACTTGTTGTACATCATTTCAACCCTCGATGCCTGTGAGGCTTCTTTGTTGGTCTTCTCCCATTTTCTATCTAGGTGATAATCCTGACCACGGAGCTCCTTAGTAACCTGTCCATCTACATTATTTTTCTTTCAGATAGATAACCGACGAAATTATATTATCGGATACACTTTCAGATTTGTACTTGATTCAGATTTTGCATCTATTAAGATAATTCCATTGGTCATATTCGCTATAAGTTACTTTCTACCCTATATCTCTTCTTCAATTAGCTCTCAGATGATATAGTCTTCCATCAACCACCCATTTTCCCTCGAAGGTTTTCTTTTACCGCACCTTCTGGCGTATAATCATCACCCTGAGCGATCAACCCAACCATATAAATTTGCGCTAGGGCAATACTATATTGGTTTTTCGTTCTTGTTAGATGCAGTGCTAAGCTTCATGGGCCCTCTAAGGGTCCAATGCACCCTAAAAGTTAGTTCAATCTCTATTGAATCTCTTTACAATGACACCAAAACTAGATTCCTTCACATTGCTTGACAAATAAACATGAGCAACAACCGACATTAAATCTTAACAGGGTATCAAAGCCATATTCATGGTCCCTCAGCCTTATCAGTTCAGACCTACCAAACTTAACTGTAAAATTACAGACATCTTGTTTGAACGATCTATGACTAATTAGTAAAAAACATTCACAAAATCAGTGCACTCTATGTGTGTTTTCATGATAACATTATAGTAATACATACTTCCCATATATGAAGTGGTTCCATTTGCAAGTAGCTTATTCCTCCGAATCCAGCTTTACTGCGGCCTCTTGTGATGGTCCAGCAAAAGTTGATCAACTGTCAGTTCCTTATATCTACAAAGAAGAGGAAAAAAATTAATATCATAAAAAAAACATTATCCATCTATTGCATCAGATATGGAGTCTGTTGTAGTAGATGTAGAGTTTGATGGAATACATCAAACCAACCTTTCTGGTGGTTTGATTTGTTCCAATAGTTTCTCCAGCTGTTGCAACATCAACAACAACATAAACATCAACAACAAAGAAACAACAACATTTATTCCAACAACATCATCAATAATAAAGAAACAATATCCTTTGTTCCAGAACCATCAACAACACCACACCACAAGTTTCAACAACGCCAACCCCACCAACAACATCAATAACTGCATCAACAATAAAGAAACAAACAAAATACATACAAGAAAATGATACTGCCAACAAGGCTTTTAAACTTCTCCCAACAGATGACTTTTTTCGCATATTGTAATAAAAATTCTCGGTTTATTTATTCAACACTTAAAATTTCCTTCAAATTTTTTTTAATAAATATGATATTGGTAAATAGTAATTAAATAAAAAATAGATGTAAATAACTTGCAAAGAAGAAGACGAGAATGAAAGAGCAATAATGAACTATACCTTAATATAAAAAAAGGGATCAAAACAGTAATTTCAATAAAAGATATGAATCGATTTAGATCCAAAAGGATCTTTATGAAAAGAGATGAGAAAACAGAGAAAAAAGGCTGTGACCCTAAATAGGAGAGAAAGAAAAGATGAGAGTTGAATAAAATAAACTACAGCTGAAGGAAGAGATGAGATAATTTCTATAGATGTATTGTGTACGTAGACGTGGGGTTTTTCAATATTCATTAATTTCATTAATAATTTGAGGGGCACGAGGAAGACTAAGACTAGTGACATTGAAAAGACAAGACTGCTCAATGAACTCACTTTTGAGATATTCAAGAAATATTTTTTACGGCATTTAGTAGTAAGTACTACTACTTGATATTATCTACTCGGACCAGAAGCTTGCTTTTAAATTAAAAGATATTTTTTTTTCAAACAGATATGTCATCTGTTGCAACATATATAAATATCTGTTTAGAAATCCGAAGAGCTCAGTCATCTATTACAACAAATATCAATATCTTTTTAAAAATCCCAACAACTCAGTCATCTGTGACAACAGATGAAAATGTCCATTTAAGAATTAACTAAATCAAATATGTCAACTATTACAACAGATATAAATA
This sequence comes from Capsicum baccatum var. pendulum, assembly GCA_030864225.1. Taxonomy (NCBI): domain Eukaryota; kingdom Viridiplantae; phylum Streptophyta; class Magnoliopsida; order Solanales; family Solanaceae; genus Capsicum; species Capsicum baccatum. The sequence continues at coordinate 78,241,578 of CM061552.1, forward strand.
TCCATTTGAAAATTTCCAATAGGTAAGTCATCTGTCACAAAAGATACAAATGTCTATTTGATAATTAAATCAGATATGTCATCTGTTACAACAGATATGAATATCTATTTGAAAATTTTCAATAGCTCAGTCGTTTGTTGCAACAGATTTTATTGCAATTGATTTAGGTGGAACTAGGGATGAATGAATGAGCTCACAGGTTCAACTATAAAACCAATCGAGTCTTTCCAATTGCATGGCATTGGTATTGCATTCATCCCGATCCGAGTCGTCAATCAATCACTCTGAGTTGAAATGAGTTCTTATCAACTCAATGTTAGGATAATTATAGTACCTAAGTTGATTTAGGTGGAATGAGGGATGAATGAATGAGCTCTCAGGGTCAACTACAAATCCAATCAAGAATTGTATGATGTTAGTATTGCGTTTATCCCGACCCGAGTCGTCGATCGATCACTTTGAGTTGAAATGAGTTATCATCAACTCAATGTTAGGATAGTAATAGTACCTAAGTTGATTTAGGTAGAACTAGGGATGAATGAATAAGCTTACAGGGTCAACTACAAATCCAATCAAGTCTTTGCAATTGCATGGCATTGGAATTATGTTTATCCCGATCCGAGTCATCGATCGATCACTCTAAGTTAAAATGAGTTCTCATCAACTCAATGTTAGGATAGTGATAGTACCTAAGTTGATTTAGATGGAACTAGGGATGAATGAATGAGCTCGCAGGGTTAACTACAAATCCAATCGAGTTTTTGCAATTGCACGACGTTTGTATTACGTTCATCCCGACTCGAGCCGTCAATCGATCACTCTGAGAAATGAGTTCTCATCAACTCATCTTTTTGAAAACTATATCTTTTAAAATTTTTAAAATTAATTAAGATCAATTCGGACCAAATTAGCAATTTCAAAACTTGTCATTCTTTTCCAAAATTATAAATCAACCCATACAAATCATCAATTTGCGCGAAAAACTTTTCATTTAAAATTTTAAGTTCTCGCTCTTCTCTCTATATCTCTCAGAGTCTCCTCTCCCTCTCAATAATACAAACAACAACTACTCAACGTATTGCTCAACCCTTCAAAACAGGTCAATTTTCTTCCTTTTTATAACTATATATAGTTGTTTTTTTCAACTTTATTCCCGCTTGTATCCATCATTTTCTCTGTATTCACAGGTAACAGAGTTTGAGAAGAGTTCTACATTTGTTCTTTATTCTAAAAAATAGGGCTTTTTAGTTAATGATAAAAAAGAAGACTTTTAGTTGTATTATCTTCGATAATGGGTTAACCATTTTGAGTTTTGATGCTAAAAAAGTAGAAAGCACCCGAGAAAACCCTAGTTTTCCTGTCAGTGTTTTGTTGACTGTCGTGGTATTGTTGGATGGTCTTTGTGGTGTTGGTGGTGGCTTTTGTTGGTGGTGTTGGTATTTATATTTTTTAGTAGTGGTGTCGGTGGTCTTGGTGTTGGAATTGGTATTGGTGGCATTGGTGGTGGTCTTGGTGGCATTGGTTGTGGTGGTGGTGGTCCATCTGTTGCAATGGGTGGAGGATCTGTTGGGAGATATTAAATAAGTCTTCAAACAAATTTTCCATCTGTTTCAACTTATGGGTTATCCGTTGGAGTATTTTCTCGTAATGTGGCGTAGAATAATTTATTAAAATTTGTCCATCTATTGCAACAGGTGGAATATCTATTGGAAGATATTAAATAGGTCTTCAAACAGATTCGGGTTCCCTATCTTTTCCAACTGATAGATTGTCCGTTGGAGTATTTTTTTTGGTTATGTGGCGTAGAATAATTTATTGAAATTTGTCTCACCTTTTTAAAATAAATTATGCAGACATCAAATGCAATGTATTTTTTATTTTTCTATTGTTTGTAGTTAAAAGATGTCTCCCAAAAGAAAAAAAACTGAAAGTAGAGAAAGTGGATCAACATCTGATCACCAAAAAAAAAGGCTAGAGTACAGATAGATTCGAAGGAACTTCTAGAACAATCTCAATCAGGGAAAAATGAAGCCGAGTAAAGTGATAAATCCTCCTCACTAATGGGGCATGAAATAATATCGAAATTCCAGCATGATTTGTCAAAACCATTAGTATTGACAAGTTTCGAGTTGCGATGTCGATGAATAGCCCTAAAGAAGTATTTGGTGATCTTGTACTTAAATGTCTATTGAGGAAACCTTTTGACAAACTTAGGAGTATTATGAAGAAGGAAAACATAGATGGACTTTTTTAGAAAAGCTGTTTTGCATACTTTCTTGAGCTATCTAGGGCCTGACCTCTCCGTTTCCCAATGATCATGGTATATGACCTTCTCAAGCGTAGGATGAAGTATGCGTGGGATGATGGAGGTCCGAAAGAGGGAGGAAAGAAAATGGATGAAGTCTTAATCAACTACTGTGGAATGCCGATTTATTTTAGATTAAAAGAGTTTGCCATAGTGACGAGCTTGAGATGCGATCTTCTAGAAGAAAAATTAATTTTTTGAAAAGCGACGTTGTTTGTCATTTGCACATTTATTAAATTATCATTTTAATATGCTTAATTTTTTGAAAAGCCACGTTAATTCTTATATGCTTAGTTTATTTTAATATCGGTGTCTTACTATTTTTCTCGTTATTTTGACATTTATTAAATTATCATTTTTTACAATTTATTAATTCAAATTCGACATTTACATAATTTTCATTAATATTTATTTTTTTTATTATTTATTTTTTACGTAAATGTGAACACTCACAATTTACAAATGCATTGTCTTTATTATTACTACTATCGAATTTTATATAACATTAATTTTTACATGCTTAGTTTATTTTGATATCAATGTCTTATTATTTTCTCATCATTATCACATTTATTAAAATACCGGGCTTAATTTAGTTCAATTTAATTTCTCAATGTGTTTATTTTCTAGCCATCATGTACACAATTAATGTCAATTTTAACCAAATTGATATTAATTCCATTTTTGATCCCTTTTTAATGTAATTTTAATCTCAGTCATTGATCAAAATTGATCTAATGGCTGATGTTGACACACAATTTTGACCTCCTGATACTACTTTTTGGCTGCTATTTTGTCAAAATTATTTGATTTCAATTATTAATATTTTTGTAAATATTATTCTTATATTAAATGCATATTGACATGTCACATTAATAATTTAGAAAAATGCACAAATTATTTTAGTATCATTTTCTATAATTTTTAGACTCAAATACGACATTTTACATAATTTTATTAAATTATTTTTTTCACGCAATGGTGCACACTCATATTTTTTGCAAATATATTATCTAACTTTTCATTATTATTATTATTATCATTATTTATAACCTTTATTTAAATAATAGCCTAAATTAAATCAGTTTATCTGATCTATTTATTTTTTGACCCAATTTTTTTACCACATATATCAATTTTGACCTAGTTTTATTCAATTTATTACAATTATAGCCAATTTGTGACTCAATTAAAAAATTTATACAAATTTTGATCAAACCCTCAACCTTTAAATCTCAGTCGTCGATCAAAACTGATCCAACGACTGAGATCAAAATACACTCTCTTTCCTTTTAAAACACATAAGCAAACCTTAAGCCCCCATTTTTCCATCAACAACCGTACAAAGGCTCTCCCCCCTTATATTCTCTCTCTCTAGAAGACTCCCATAACAGATAACGAACCGCCGCCGGTGGACTGACCAACAACGGTGCCACCTCGATCGCCTCATCCTTCTCCCCGTCGTGTCACCAAGATCGACAGACCAAACTGCCACTTCACCATCCACTGCCGATGGACCACCAACCGCTGCGCCAACGTCACCCCTAGTTTCTCCTTCTCTCTCTCCCTCGATTGCCACTTCTCTAACCAATCAGCCAGCCTCAAATCTAGCATCTCCACCACGAACTGCTCTCAGCAGCCGCGATGTCAGCCGACAAAGCACCTGTGGACGCTACCATCGAGATAACGCCAGAGTTTTCACCGGTGAAAAGCTACCTGCGTCAGTCGTCCCGCCACCGCTCTGCTCTCCCTTATTCTTCTCTCCGTTTTCTCTCTTACCTTGATTGATTTCTAGGATAAATGAAGTATAATAAATTGATTGGGGCTCCCTTTACATCATCACTATATATCTCTCTACCTTGGCTCATGAGGAGCCTTATTGCACTAGAAGGAGCCTTATTGCACTAGTCATTATTTCTTTGTTATTATGATTTAAACTTAGAAAATTAATCATGCCAAGTATATTCTATCCTTGAAAAATATATTTCTCTTTTTCTATATTTGTATGTATTCAAATACCCTTTCTGGTTTAATTTGTTTGTCCTACATTTGTTTTATTTTGTTTAATTTTATCCGTATGATATATGACTAATATTCAATCTTTTGTTAGTTAAAATGCCTGCTTCTAGTCACTCTATCTGGGAAATTTCTTAAGATTAGAGCTATTTTTAGAAGTACATTATAGAAATGAGGTGATAAAACATTTTACCTGTCATATTATGTTTTATCATTCAATACAGAAATAAGGCGATAAAGCGCTTACCTGTCGTATTGCATTGATATCATTGTTATTGTTATTGTTGATAGTATTACATTATGATTTTCAAACACTAGTAGTTTTCATAATCAGTGCAAGTTCAATGTATACAATAGTGAATTAACTTTTTATTTGGAAAAATTTACAAGAATAAATCAGGCATTGATTTAGGAAATTTGACATTTCTATCAATGTTGATTAAAGTCAAAAGAAGCAAAGGAAAAGGTCTTCCTACGCCATAGGCATCATTGACATTCTTCCCATAAATTGACTTCCTAACAACATAAGTAGTAGTCCATTTATGATTATTTTAGTTGTAATTTGCTTATTCACATTGTTGCAATAAATAATACTTTAACAAATGAAAACAAAGTTCACCAAATTACTACCTCTGGTTAATTAATATTATATATATTTCAAAATTTTTATCATTTTTCGTTATTTCAAGTTATGTTTGATGAACAAATTTAGTTTAATTAACATTAACGGATGTGTTAAAGTTTCGATCATTGGTTTAGTATAGTGCTGAAAATAGTTAAGTGTAGTGTTTTAAAATGTGTACTAGTCACTTGAAAAGTGGATTAGCGACTTGAAATGGTTTAGTATAGTTCTTGAAAGGTGAACTTGTGTTTTGAAATTTGTAAAGTGTAATCACTTGAAAATGTGAATTCATGACTTGAAATTGGTTTAGTGTTGAAACTTGAAATGTGAATTCATGACTTGAAAATAGTTAAGTTTAGTCACTTGAGAAGTGAATTAGAGAGTTGGAAATGGTTAAGTGTAGTATTTTGAAATGTGTACTAGTCACTTGAAAAGTGGATTAGCGACTTGAAAATGGTTTAGTGTAGTTCTAGAAAGGTGAACTTATGTTTTTAAATTTGTAAAGTGTAATCACTTGAAAATGTGAATTCATAACTTGAAGTTGGTTTGCTGTTGATACTTAAAATGTGAATTCATGACTTGAAAATGGTTAAGTTTAGTCACTTGAGAAGTGAATTAGAGAGTTGAAAATGGTTAAGTGTAGTGTTTTGAAATGTGTACTAGTCACTTGAAAAGTGGATTAGCGACTTGAAATGGTTTAGTGTAGTTCTTGAAAGGTGAACTTGTTTTTTGAAATTTTTAAAGTGTAATCACTTGAAAATATGAATTCATGACTTGAAATTAGTTTAGTGTTGATACTTGAAGTGTGAATTCATGACTTGAAAATGGTTAAATTTAGTCACTTGAGAAGTGAATTAGAGAGTTGAAAATGGTTAAGTGTAGTGTTTTGAAATGTGTACTAGTCACTTGAAAAGTGGATTAGCAACTTGAAAATGGTTTAGTGTAGTTCTTGAAATGTGAACTTGTGTTTTGAAATTAGTAAAGTGTAATCATTTGGAAATGTGAATTCATGACTTGAAATTGGTGCACCTCCTCCTGTAGAAGAAGATATTGATGAAGATTTGATTGGTCTAGTTCCTGGAGATACGGACATGCTTGGTAGAGTGTTCATCAAGCCTGATGGATCTTCGTAAGTTTATTTTTCAATTAATAGGTTTATTTTGTTCACTAATAAAATATCAAGCTTACATACTTATTATGTTATTTACAGGTGGTATCCCGCGTCAAAAGAAGTTGATGAGGCTGTAAGAGAGAGCGTTATGAAACTTTTTACATATCCTTGGCATGAGTGGTGGGACATTCCAATAGTCTCTAAACAAGTCATGTTTCAAGAGTTTAAGGTATATTAGATTTAATTATATATATATATATATATATATATATATATATATATATATATGCACACTAATCACATAAAATCATATAACACTAGTCAATTAATTTTCAGACAATGTGTTGTTGGTTGGCAAAACACGATCAGGCCATTTCTATAATTTTTGAGAGACATGTTGCTATGTCACATCAAATCGCACATCTTAGACGTGCCTTGACACAAGCCGTTGCTCCTGATTCAAGTAGTGAAGAGGAAACAAAAAGTGATGAGAAGTTTGTTGGGGATACTCCTCAGTGTTGTTAGACTTGACTTTTAGATAATTTTTAGATATTTTTGAACTTAGCTTTTAATTAGTGAAAAATCTTTTGGAGTGTTTAAGTATTTAGAATGTTGTTGGATTCATTGTTTAAGTGTTGTTGATTTGAATTGTTTAAATGATTTGTTGATATAGTGTCTTGTATGATTATTGTAATAATGTATATTGCATGAGGGATATATATATTGAATTGTATTTTTATTTGGCAGGTGGGATGTAGAAAATGTAGATTTCTGCATCTAAAAAAAATGTAGAAAAGCGACAACCGTCGTCGCTTTTTTATTCATCATGAAGAAAAAAAAGTGACGACCAACATCGCTTTTTATTCATTATGAAGAATAAAAGGCGACGACCAACGTCACTTTTTGTTCATTATGAAGTACAAAAAGTGACGACCAACGTCACTTTTTATTCATTATGAAGAACAAAAAGCGACGATCAATGTTGCTTTTTTAAAAAAATATATTTTAATTTTCTCAAATTACGAAGGACAGTGTCAATTTTTCTAATTTTTTTTCAATAAAACGATGATGTCCATCATTTTTTGTTCATCGTGTGTTCTTCACAGGAAGAACAAAAAGAGACGCACAACGTCGCTTTTTCAAAAAATAACTAAATTTTTTTCCTAAAAGAGACGATGTCCGTCGTAATAAAAGCGAAGCAGGCCGTCGTTTTATAGAAACAACGCCCCTTTTTCAGACCAAAAAAAAGTGATGGATTTCCGTCGCTTTTGTTCAAAAAAGTGACCCTGGCCATCGCTTTGGCCATCGCCTTTTGGCATTTTTCTAGTAGTGACCAAGTCTAGTCTATTAAGGTATGTGAGGTTATGAACAAGGGTATCCTTTCACCCCCTATGCCCAAATTATATGATTTTAAGATTTAATTAACTTGTTTTGAATTGGTGTTCATACCCCAGTATGTATATTCTTGAAGCATGTGGTTTCATGAGATTTAAAGCTTTTAGTATATCAAGAAGTGCTTATGCTTTTAACTTACATGATTTATATTGTAATTGCGATTGCACTGTCTTGGCTTTTTATTGTTGAAATATTTCAAAATTGTTATTGAGCATGAAATTTTATTATGAATTGACATGAGTTTAAAGCACGGGTTTTAAGCCCTAAGTTTGAGTATTGAGACTTCAAAAAGATTATGATTTAAGTATTCTTTGATAAGGTTATTTCAAGATTTAAGCAAGAATTGATCTTTTGATCCTCAACTAAGAGTTGGAATCCACATTTACTGATTTTGATTAGTTTAAAGCAAAGAGAAGCATAATTGGTTTTCATTATAAACCTTTATGCTATTTTAAGGTGGATTTCCTAAAGAGAGAGCATATAAGTAATATGAGAGCAGTATTTAGCACCGATTTGGGTGTGAGGCCAAGGTCGCATCCCAGTATGAGTTAAGTATAGTGATCACTCTAGTTTAGGTTCTATTCCGATGGCAAGGGTAGAACAGCTCTACCAACGTAGGCGCGAGACGTTGGATTCCATGATAGCTCAAATAGTTTATGTCGGTTAGAAGAACCTCCCAAAAGAAAGGGTAAAAGTACAACTTTTAGAACTAAGTGTTATGTCTCACAAGATTTATACAGTATGCTTTATTATTCATGATTTATGATTTTCAGCTTTCAGTTATTCAAGTTCAAGATAAGTCATTTACACTTGGCATGCATCATTTAAAAGTTTATATGAATATTGAGTTATTATTTTATTTATGCATTCACCCCCACATACTCAGTGCATTCCAAAGATACTGATCCACATATATGTTTATGTGCTACATTATCTCATAATGTAGATATCAGTTGTGGTCCACACATCATAATCAGACAGTGTGCAACTTCCAGTCAGCAGGTGATGAGTTCTTTTGATTCGAGGGCTCGAGTCAATCATAGTCCGAGTATCATATTGTTATCTTTATTCAGTCGTATTGATTCGGGATAGCTGGGGGGTCATGTCCCGGCTACCTATAGTCAATACTAGTAGATGCTTCATAGATAGTTAATAGAGTTGAAGGGCAAAAAGCTCAAACAATATTTCTAAAGCCCTTCACTCTTTTAATATATTATAGATATAGGTATTTGTCCATTAGTAATAAATTAGTACAAAGCCCAATATTAATATAAAAACCTTAAACTATGCAATTGTTTTTAAATTTTACTTTCCAAGTTTTCAGAGAGTTCTCATTATTTCCTCATCTTTCTTTCATCTTACTATTCTCATTCGCCAAGTTGTGATTTAGGTTTGTTTCTCTTCTTTCTTTTTGATATGGAATTATGTTATAGTTAATTACTTTATGGAGTTAAGTTTTTAATAAGTTTTCTCCAATTCTTCATTCTTTTGTATGCTCATATTTTATGTGAAGGGAACTTTCAGACAAGCTATAGTAACTAATGACATAGAAATTGACTAGGCTTCTGATGCTCTATCTTAACTTGATGACATGTAGAGCACTTAGCCACAAACTCTGAAACATCTATTTTCATCCCACTCCACCAATAGATTTCTCGCAAGTCGCGGTACATCTTTATGGCCCCTAGATGAATATAGTAGCGCGCACCATGCGCTTTTGCAAGAATTCACTTCCTTATGTCATCTACGTCTGGAACACAAAGATAACCCTGACAACCAAGAACACTATCTCCCCCTTGGGAGAAAACCTCTATTTTCTGATTCTGAACTGACTCTTTTAGCTTGACAAGGCTAGGATCCTTATCTAGCTTTTCTTTCACCTCGGAAACTAGAGATGATTCTGAACTACTCTGAACACATACACCGTATGACTGGTGATTTGTCCTAATTCTCATCATTGTCTAGTGGTGTTTCTAAACATTTTATTCATACTACAAACGGGCACACATTACCCAAGTCGGGTATTGGTTCTGTTGGAAATCTTTCTAATGTTCTTTATGTATCAAATTTTAAGACTAATTTGGTTTCAGTTGGTCAACTAGTTGATCAAAATTGTGTTGTTAAATTCTCACCCAATGATTGTGTTGTTTAGAATCTAAAAACAGGGATGGCCATGGCCACGGGGAGTAGATTTGGCAGAATATTCCTACTAGATTTGGTTCACCGTCACTTGCATCATTATTTTCTTTCAATTTCTGCAGCAGATGTTACTCGTTCAAATAAATTACTCACTCTAGGCATAATAGGATGGGTCATCCTCATTCTTCTCGGCTTCATCACATGATTAAATCATGTCTTTCTGCAGCACATCACATCCATTTCAGTCTCCTTTTAACATGTACAAATTGTGCCGGTTCAAAAAGTCACAAGCTTTCTTTTCCATCCAGCTTATCTGCTTATGAAAATCCATTTGATTTAGTGCATAGTGATGTTTGGGGTCTTTCTCCTATTTTGTCAAGGATGGGATATAAGTACTTTGTGTTATTTATTGATCATGTATCCAGATACACTTGGGTGTTTTTTATTAGAAATAAATCTGAGGTTCCGACTCTTATTATAAATTTTATTGAGTATGTTCGTGCACAATTTCATAAAACTATAAAAGTATTTTGTTCTGATTCAGGAATAGAGTACACTAAGACTAATCTTGTTGATTTTTTCAAAAACAAAGGAATTATTGCCCAACGCACTTGTCCTCATACTCTGGAACAAAATGGGGTCGTAGAAAGGAAGAATCATCATATTTTAGAAACTACATTGGCTTTGTTGAGTACATCAAATATGCCAAAAAGTTTTTGGCCCGAAGGAGTACATACTTCTGTTTATTTGATCCATAGACACACTTCCCCATTCATTGGAAATGAGACACTGTACTTCAAATTATTTCATAGTAAGCCTGATTATTCTCACTTGTGGGTTTTTGGTTGTGTTTACTTTGTACATCTTCCAGCACATGAACGACATAAGCTTTCGTCAAAGGTAGCACAATGTATTTTTGTGGGATATAGTGATACACAAAAAGGGTATCTCTATTATGATGCATCTCGTCGTCAGCTTCGAATATCTAGACATGTTATTTTCTTTGAGGATCAGTTTTCTTGCAAACACAATGCTAAACATGCATCAAAATCTCTCTCTTTTCTATACAAGTTTGATGACGATGTGGTAGCTACTGACCCTCAGCTTTGTCTTCGAAACAACCCATGGACTAAGAAAATGGTGATCTCTATCCTTCATCTCCTTCAAGTACTGATCCTCCACTTGAATCTCTAGAACAACCCACGAACATTGGTAATGAAGCTCTCCAACCTTCATCTCTTTCTGGTATTGACTCTACATCGTCATTCTCATCTTCGGAAGAGTGATCCTCTCATCCAGTTACTCCTCTACGTCAGTCTAGTAGAACAAATCGCCATGCTCCGAATGACTTGGCTACTCTCCATGGAAATTTGGTAAGTCCTATGTCTTGCATACCACACGACATTCTATTGAGGTTCTTACATCTTACTCTCATGCTTCTACACAAACCTGCTAGAAAAAGACAATGTCGGACGAGCTTTGTGCACTGAATGAAAATTCAACTTGGGACTTTGTTAATAAAACAATGAATAGAGTTCTCATTGGAAGTAAGTGGGTGTATTTTATTAAAATGAAGGTAGATGGCACAATTGATCACTATAAAGCTTGATTGGTTGCTCAGGGGTACAAACAGGAGTATGGGGTGGATTATGAGGAGACTTTTGCACCTGTTGCTAAGATGACAACAGTACAGATATTATTGGCCTTGTCTTCAATTAAAGGCTGGACTTTACATCAGTTGGATATGAAAAATACGTTTCTTCACTGTTATTTGGAAGAAGTTGTGTTTATGAAACCACCACCTGGATGTGTTCTGCCAAGACCAAATGTAGTTTGTCGTCTTTGAAAATCTCTTTATGGCTTAAAACAGGCTCTCAGAGCTTGGTTTGACAAATTTCGATCCACGATTCAAACTACAGGCTTCTCTCAAAGTTCTTCAGATTTTTCTTTATTTCTTCATACTTCTCTAATAGGTATCACAGTACTTCTCATCCATGTTGATGATATCATTATCACCGGAAATGATCAAGAGAATATTACTACGTTAAAAGAATTCCTACATACCTCATTTAAGATGAAGGACTTGGGACGATTGACATACTTTCTTGGGTTTGAGGTTTTATACTTGCCTACTGGGATAATGCTTACACAACAAAAGTATGCTAGTGATCTTGTTGCTATGGCTGGTCTTACTGATGATAAGGTTGTATATACCCCAATGGAGATTAATACGAAATATAAGGAGGCTGATGGCGAACCATTCAGTGATCCCAAATTGTATCGTAAGTTGGTGGGATCATTAGTTTATCTCACTATGACAAGGCCAGACATCTCATATGCGGTACAAGTTCTAAGTCAGTTTTGTAGCTAATCCTTACCGTATACATCATACTGCATTACTTCGTATCATTCGGTATGTCTGTGGTTCTATGAATCAAGGTGTTCTCTTCCGTTCAGATTCTCCTATAAATCTTAAGGGATATACTAATGCAGACTGGGCTGGTTGTCCCGGTTCTCATCGTTCCGTTACTGGTTGGTGCATGTTTCTAGGCACATCCTTGATATCTTGAAAATGTAAAAAACAATCTCGTACGTCTAAATCATCTACGGAGGCCGAGTATCGGGCTATGTCGGCAGCAAGTATCTGAGCTTGGTGTTGCTATTATATCTCCTACAGTGTTACATGCTGATAACACTAGTGCGATTAAAATAGCCACAAATCATGTGCAACCTGAAAACACAAAGCATATAGAGGTGGACTGTCATTACATTCGGGAACTAGTTGTTAACTGTCTTATCACTCTACAACACATTTCTTCTCATAATCAACTTGCCGATTTGTTTACAAAGGCTATGACACACGCACGACATAGCTATCTTAGCTCCAAATTGCTACTGTGTGATCACCAGTATCAATTTGAGGGGATGTTAGGCAATAGTATAATTGTTTTGACAAAATATTCTCTTTCCTAGAATAAGATTTTATTACTGATTGTGTAGTTATAACAACATATATTTATTCCTAAAATAGAACTCTAACCTACAGTTGTATAGCTATAAGTATTTCATTATGTATTATGGAATTAGATAAGTTGTTATTCAGAAAACCTTGGTTTCTCTTGTTTCTCTGTCATTAGAGTCAAGTTCGATGAGGGCTGAGGAAACCGAATAGTTGTGGGGGTGGCAATACCTCTGATTCATGAATGTGCAGCACAAAATCGAACTGTGAAATTCCAAATAAAAAATCACTAGCTTAAGCCATGATGGAGGTGATGATGGAATTATCGACATCAATGAATAAGTGATATTATGGTTCCTTATAAGTTTTGACAATTCTCTTTTTTTTTTTAAGCTAATTTTTAAAGTGTGAATTATGGCGAAAGCATAATTTTACATCTTGAACATGAAATTCAAGAAATTAAGATTTTCGTTTTGAATTTTATGATTCTAAACTGATGAAGTATAATGTACCAAAAATGTTTTGTAAAATGAATGTATGCATTTTTCTCGAATTGCTTCTCTCTCATGTCTCACCTATATATCCAACCATATAAAATTTTGAATGGTAACTTTTTCTGCTTTGACTACAAAATAAAGTTAGGCTGGTACACAGATAATCAGAGGCAAGGGAAGTTTAGATCACCGATTAGAGCAATGTTTGTTCAACATTATTTTATATTTTTAAACTAATGAATTTATTTGCACTTTGCACAATCATTAAAAATCTAACTGAGTTCATAATTTTACCGTCTTCGATATATGGATATTAAGCGTTCCTTATTTTTTTTAGTAAGTTAAACTAAACATGAAAATATATAATCTCGACCTGTATGTATTTTACAAAATTTAAGTATTCAAAACCCAGCTAAATTAAGAGTCAAACTAAATAAAACCATTCCCAATATTTCTAGATAAAAAAATAATTAAAAAAAGAAAAACACAACCGCACAATAGTCTAAACAAAAATCTCAAGTATTGAATACTTTTACAAGGTTGGAAATTAAATGCCCGTCTTGTTAAGTTCACATAGTCAATCAAAAGTTAGTAAGATTTCTTAAAACCATATTTATTTATACTAGTTTAGTCGCAATTATCTTGCACGTGTAACTTTTGATTATTAAAATTAAACGATTTTGTCTATTGAAAATATTTTTAATGAAGTGCAAAAAATTCTGATCACTTCCCAAATACAACTACACCAAATTTAAGTGGTGAAAGAAAAAACAAACCACATCTCAAGTTAAGTTAACAATAATATGAAAATCAGACTGAAATATCTAACAAAAAATAAAGTAAATTTGTAATTACTAATCAAAGAATTAAATGTATGGTAAATATGAAGAATGTACTAACCAAAAATTTGAAATAGATGCACAATAAAATTGGAATTTTTATTTTCTTTCCTTAAATATTAAAAAAATAAATCTTTAATGACAAATTTTTACTTGGGAAAAAAAATATTATTTTTTCTAAATGGAATTTGTCTTTTATTCTAATGGAACGCTTGTTACCTTTTCTAGTTGAACTTTGTTATCCACTTATTTAAGTTAAGTAATGAAATAGATTTTTAAAATTTTTAAACTAATAAAAAAGGTATTAATTATCATTAATTCTGAAGATTTCAATGTCACGATCCAAAAACTAGGATTATGATGGCACTTGTCGTGGCGTACCTTGACAAGTAAGTCTATCACCCAAACTGATACGAAATGAGAAAAAGATAGAAATATCCCAAGTTAAGGCTTCTAAAACGAAGTGGAACCATATAAATAATCATAGTAGTGCGGAAAGAACTTATCCAAAATACCAATCATGCTCAAAACCGGGTGTCACTAGTGTAAAAACTACTACTACAATCCAAGAGTCAAATGCATCGAAAAAATAACTACAAATGAATAATATCTGTCTCTGAATACTAATAAAGACATAACTATTGTAGAAAGATAGAGGTGAACTTCGGACGCATGAATGTTCAACTGCAACCTTGGAAGCTCCAACAATCACCAGAGTCAATCAAGCTGAGGCGCACTCGATCTACGACCTGCACCGAAAGGGCGCAGTAGGCATGAGTATGGTCCACTTGTACTCAGTAGGTATCATAGGCTGACCAAGCAAAGTAGTAAATAAAACATACAAAATATACACTAAGGGCACGTTACCTGCTACCAGAAAATATCCCACAATGATAGCCCACACCGCTTGCACTAACAGTTCTAATATATCTCATATATATTACAACAACACACCAAGATATAGAGCACAAGTATACGTTATGTTAGATATAAATAGAACAAGAGAGAATATGTAAATATAAGATCATCAAATACAAGTAAGGGAAGGTAAGACAAACACATAGATGACAAGTAAAAAAGGCAATACAATACAACATAAACACAATATGAAAAGTGCAATGTATATGATGATAATGATGATGATGATGCACGAGGTCGTCGCACAATCTCCGAGATCGTCACACAATCCCCGTATACACCTACGGAGGCAAGCCTCCCAACGCAAGACCCATGGGGGGTTCTTCAACCCGTATACAATCCACATATCTCATATCTTCTTTCCATCACATCCCTTAAAAAGAGTTTCATAAGGTGTTACAATATCTTTTAAAAAGGTGTTGCCAGTGTTTCTCAGATGTTGTCACGGTGGTACCAATATTTCATGAATGAATATGATAAGAAGATGTAATGCTCACAACCAATCACAATGTGTATTTACACAAACAACCACATGATATATTTTCACAACCAACCACAATGATATATTTCCGCAACTACATGCGTCAATATCCGCTCATTATTTTCGTATCATCCATGAATTTTCACATGTCTCATTTTCCAATAAAGTATGAATATAATCACAATACACCAATGGTACCACATTTGCATTTTAAACAACACAATACAATTATTCATATGTATTCAAGGCTATCAATATCACATAGGACCTCACATGGTCACACAATCACATAATATCTCAATTTCGATAATTACATCACATATAAGCCCCCCCCATGGGCACACCACATAGATATCCATTTTCATAATTAGTCCACATAGATATCATTTACTACCCAACCCAGTTTGAAGGAGCTAAGTCACAACCTACCTCAAAAGCCGAAATCGGTCTGCTACACTTGAATCCGTGATCTTACTTTCCACGAACAATCCCTAACTCCATTAAAAACATCAAATATGAAATCTATGCATTAAAATAAAATCAACGACACGCATATTAACTACTTTTGGTTCGGGATCAAAACGGACTCCCAAAACGAGTTTCCAAAAATGAAGGGCAAAGTCGAAACTTTACTTTAAAAATATATTCTCCATATTTTTAGAAACCTACATCTGAAAACTCAAGTTAAATTGAGTAAAAAAACGAGGTTCAAATCGAAGAAAAATCATTTTTGAGCTTTACCGGGTAAAATCTTTGAAATTCAGGTTAAAATTAAGAATCAGAGTTGTTTTGAAGGTTAAATTGATGAAAAACAAGTAATTATAAGATAAAAATATTATTTAAGTGAAAAGGAGTGAAATTTGGGTTTAAAATCATGCCCTAAGATTTTTGGGTTTTGAGAAATTAATCAAGAAACTATTAAGAAAAGAGTGAATTCTTACCTTTAATCCGTAATAAAACCAAAAAAATGTGTTAATCTAGTTTTTCAAGCTCAAACAAACTTTGCTTGACAAGATGAAAATGAGCAAACTGGGTCAAAAAGGGGTGAAATTTCTGCAATAGCAACTGTTTTTTTTAAAGTCCACTCCGGACTTCAACGGGGTGCTCGGAATCGTTCGAAGTCTGATACATGCAAACAAACTATGTAACCATACTAAATTTGATGTTCCGGACGTGTTGGAAATATCATATTTTAAAAAAAAAACATCATTTTCACAAAGTTGATCCCAAAACTTGAAATTATAATTTTTCAAACCGAGGGTCGAAATGAGATTTAAAAGTCGTAAAATCATACCAAACATGCTAACACCTTAAAATCTACATTCTGAATCTGCTGGCGAAGTCATATTTTTTATCCGAGGTCATTTTGATCAAATGTGGGTCCCACACCCATATTTTTAATTTTCAACTTTCTGCCCATAGGTCGAAATAAGCTAGGGTGCACCGAGACCCGAACCAAAGGTTTATCTAGCCTAAGATCGATATTTTGGAGCCACTGGCGCAATCCGTTCGGCCATCCATCGTACGGATCAAAAGATATCCAAATAAGTCCAAAATAAGGCTCTCGAAGCCATCAAAACCACAATATTGCATAAATGATACCAAAATGCATCAAAAATTATACCAATCGCTCTCACACCCCAGAAATATCATAATGCAACTACGGGGAGGGGTAAAATAATCAAATCATACAAAATCACAAATATCACATATTTTATCAAATTTTTAGGTCGTTATACATCCACCACTAAAAATCTAGTTCATCCTCGAACTAAGGCAAGGAAATACCTGAATCAATAAAGAGTTGAGGATAAGAACTATGCATGTTAGACTCGACCTCCCAAGTAGCTTAATGTATAGGTTGATGTCGCCACTGGATCTTAACCACAGGGATAACTCTAAAGTGCAACCGCCTAACATCCCTAGCCAAAAATGGAAACTGGCTCCCCCACAAAGGACAACCGCTCATCTAACTTAACTGACTCCCAACGAATGATATGAGACTCATCAAGAATATAGCAATGAAGCATAGAACATGAAAAACTAGATGAACAGCTGATAGATCAAGGGGTAAATACAACTCATAATCCACGTCACCAACAGTCCGAAGAATCTCAAATGGACCAATATACCCAGGGCTAAGCTTACCCCTCTTCCCAAACATCATCACACCCTTCATAGGAAAACCTCAAAGGAAAACACGATCTCCAACACCAAATCTTAAGGCACGAAGTCTATGATCAGCATAACACTTCTACCTACTCTGAGCCGCTCTAAGTCTATATTGGATGACCCAGACTCTGTCACAAGACTCACAAAGCAAGTCTGCACCTCGAGGTCTCATCTCTGAAACATCAACTCTGCTAAAGCCAAATGTTTCTTCCACTGGCCACCAAAATCCATTACATATGCATGAAGAATATCCTATAAAGCCTGAGTAGTCCGTCCTGACTAGCCATTAGTCTGGGGTGAAATGCTATGCTAAGATCAGCCCCAATACCCAACTTATCCTGAAATGTCTTCCCAAAGTGAGATGTGAACTTAGAACCTCGATATGAAATAATGGACACCGACACACCATACAGACGTATAATCTCATAAATGAAGATATGGACTAACCTCACAACACTGAATGAGACCTGAACCGGAATAAAATGAGTTGACTTGGTCAATCGATCCGCGATGGCCCAAACACTGTCAGAACTATGAGATGTACGAGGCAATCCAGTCACGAAGTCTATAGTGATTCGTTCCCACTTCCATGCTCAGCCTTCACCTGCTGACAACATAGGCAACGAGCCATAAAATTTGCTATATCTCACCTCATACCACCCCACCAATAGTGCTATCTCAAATCACGATACATCTTAGTCACACTTAGATGGATGGAATATCTGGAACAATGGACCTCCTCTAAGATCAACCTAATCCAATCATCACTCTCGGCACACAAACTCAGCCCCCAATCCTCAAAGTTCCATCTAAATCAAGTGAGACTTTCTTAGATTCCCCACACAACATATTATCATGAATCAACCTTAATCCAACATCATTAAATTAATGAGCTCGAATCTTCTCCATCAAAGAAGATCTAGCCTCCACAAATTCCAAAACACGTTTCAGTATTGAAATATCAAGCCTAACAATCTGGTTAGCTAAGAACTAAATCACTAAGGCCGAAAGCCACTTTTGGGTCAAGATATGTGCAAAGCTACCCATGCTAGTCGACTTTCGGCTCAAGGCATCCGCATCCACATTAGCCTTACTCAAATGGTAGGGAATAGTCAAGTCATAATCCTTAAGCAACTCAAGTCAAAGGTGTTGCCTTATATGAAGATATCGTTGGTAAAGAAGTACTGAAGGCTATGATGAACTAAGAAGATCTCACAACAAACTCCATACAAGTAGTGCCTCCACAACTTCAAGGAAAACACAACTGCGTACAAATCTCAATAATGGGTAGGATAATTCCTTTCATGAGGCTTCAACTGATGAGACACATACATAATCACCTTTTCCTCCTACATCAATAGAACACCTAATCCAACATCACAAAACATGGTAAAGCCAACAACCTCCTTGGACAAAGCCAATATAGGAGTTGAACTCAACAAGTCCTTGAGTTTTTGGAAGATCACCTCTCAAGAATCAAACCACTAGATAGAAATATTTTTCTGAGTCAACTTAGTTAAATGAGCTGCAATAGAGGAAAAACCCTCAACAAAACACCGGTTATACTCGGCTAATCCAACAAAACTTTGAATCTCGGTGAGCAAAGTAGGTCAAGCCCAATCACGAACTGCTGCAACCTTAGATGGATCAATCATAATACCTTCCTTAGTCACCACATGACCCAAGAAAAAAATAGACTCCAAGCAAAACTTGCACTTAGAGAACTTAGCACACAACTTCTCATCTCTCAATCTCTAAAGCACAAAGGAGTTGAGATATGGTCGAAACACCAGATTCATCAACTCCATGAACGAGCCGGGGGAATTGGTCAACCGAAAAGACACGACCAAGAACTCATAATGACCATATCGAGTTTGAAAAGTTATTTTTGAAATATCCAAAGCTCTAATCCTCAACTGGTGATAATCGAACCGCATATCAATATTCAAAAATAATGCAACACCCTGAAGCTAATCAAACAAATTATCGATGTGAGGAAGAAGATACTTATTCTTAACCATCACCTTATTTAACTATCGATAATCAATCCACATACGTATAGACTCATCCTTTCTCTTCACAAACAAGACTAGCGTGCCCCAAAGTGAAATAATAGGTCGAATAAATCCCTTATCCAATAACTCCTGCAACTGATCCTTCAGTTCCATCAACTCTACGAAGGCCATCCTATAAGGAGGAACAGAAATAGGCTTGGTGCCCAACTCAACATCAATACCGAAATCAATATCTAGATCCAGAGACATACCAGACAAGTCCGCAGGGAACACATCCATAAACTCATGGACGACACAGACAGAATCTAACAAAGGAGGCAAAACAACACTGGTGTCACAAATATGGGTCAAGTAAGATAAACATCCTCTCTCAACCAATTTACAAGTATGAACATAAGATATAATCCTCTTAGGATCCGAATGATGTGCACCCTTCCAAACTATTCTTGGCACACCCGACAAAGTTAAAGTCACGATCTTGGCAAAATAATCTAAGACAACATGATAAGGAGCCAACCAATCCATAACCAAAATAACATCAAAATCAATCATATCTAATACAAGCAAGTCTACCCAAGTCTCATGCCCAACAAAAGTCTAACACAATATCGGTACACTCGATCCACCACTAAAGAATCACCTACCGGGGTAGATACACGAATAGGCATGTCAAAAGGCTCATTAACAGAATCAAAATCCAAAATAAAATACACAGACAGATGGGAGAAAATTGATCCAGTATCAAATACTACAGATACAAGTATGAAAAAAATAGAACGCTACCTAAGATCACAGTATCTGAAGCCTCCGCCTCAGATCTGGCTGGTATAGCATAACATTGTCCACGACTACCAACTAGTTGAGTAGCCCCACGACTACCAACACTGGCTCTACCATCTCTACCTCTTATATCTTTGGTAGAACCCTTATCTCTCACAACTGAAATAAGAGTAGCTCTAAACACACAGCGAGAATAGTCCTTGGACACATGGCCAATCCCATTACACACATAGCGACCTCTAAGACCACTCTCAATAAGAGAAAGTACAACTGAGCTCGAACATCCACCCTGAAGTGATAAACTAGAAAATCCACCAACTAAAATCTATAAAATCACCTACACTGGCCTACAATGGTATCCACGAGAACCTCTAAAATTTTTGCCTCAATAGGTATGACTCCTGAACTCACCAAAATGTCACGGCTTCTTTGGCGTCTCCTTGAGATGCACTAAGAATATCCTTTTTTATCTTAGCATGATCCACAATACTCTGAAAAGAAGCCCCAAACACAATCATCTGAGACGTAGCCAACTGACGGAGACATCCAAACCCTTCACAAACTTTCAAATCTTCTTCAACTTGGTGGAAATGCTATCAAAGGAATATCTAGACAGGGAATGGAAGAATGCCTTATACTCAAAAACTGTCATGGAGCCCTACTCCAAATGATCAAACTCATCTCGCATACGATCTCTCAAACTGAAAGGCATTAACAAACTGATCCCATGACAACTCAAGAGCATCAACAAGCTTACAACTGACAAATAATCTCCACTAATTTCTCACAGTTTCTCTCAACTGATAGTAGTGTAAGCTCCACTATCCGCGCAGAAAGAGTGAAACACAACTCAACCTATAAGATATGAAAGAATTTACATGATAAGGATTAAAATATGGGAGGTTTCCTAAAGACATTTTATAGCCTCTCGAAGATAGATACAAACGTCTACGTACCGATCTATGAGACTCTATTTGACATCTCATTCTTACACTGTTGAGACCAATAAAACCTGGCTCTAATACCAATTTTTCATGACCCAAAAGCTAGGGTCATGATGGAACTTTTTGCGGTGTACCTTGACAAGTAAGCCTATCACCCAAACTGATACGAAATGAGAAAAAAAATAGAAATATCCCAAGGTAAGGCTTTTAGAACAAAGCTGAACCATATAAATAATCATAACAATGCGGAAAGAATTTATCCAAAATACCAATAATGCCCAAAACTAGGTGTCAATAGTGTAAGAACTACTAATACAATCTAAGAGTCAAATGCATTGGAAAAATAACGACAAATGAATAATATCTGTATTCGAATACTAATAAAGACATAACTACTATAGAAAGATAGAGGTAAACTTCGAACGCATGAATGTCCAACCGCTACCTTGGAAGCTTCAACAATCGCCCGAGTCAATTAAGCTGAGGCCCACTCGAGCTAGGACCTACACCGAAAGGGCGCAGTAGGCATGAGTACGGTCTACTTGTACTCATAGGTATCATAGGCTGACCAAACAAAGTAGTAAATAAAACATACAAAATATACACTAAGGGTACGTCACCTGCAACCAAAAAATATCCCACAACGGTAGCCCACACCGCTTGCACTAACAGTTCTAATATATCTCATATATATTACAACAATTCACCAAGATATAGAACACAAGTATACATTATGTCACATATAAATAGAACAAGAGAGAACATGCAGATACAAGATCATCAAATACAAGTAAGGAAAGGTAAGACAAACACATACACGACAAGTCAAAAAAGCAATAAAACAAAACATAAACACAATAAAGAAAGTGTAATGTAGATAATGATGATGATGATGATGCACGAGGTCGTTGCACAATCTCCGAGATTGTGTCACAATCCCCGTATACACTTACGGAGGCAAGCCTCCCAACGCAGGACCCATGGGGGGTCGTCAACTCGAATAAAATCCATATATCTCATATCTCCTTTCCAATAAATCCCTTGGAAAAGGTTTTATAAGGTGTTACAATATCTTTTAAAAAGGTGTTGTCAGTATTTCTCAGACGCTGCCATAGTGGTACCAATGTTGCATGAATAAGTATGATATGAAGATTTAATTCTCACAATCAATCATAATGATTATTTCCACAAACAACCACATGATATATTTCCTCAACCAACCACAATGATGTATTTCCACAACCACTTGCGTCAATATCCACTCATTATTTTTGTATCATCCATGAATTTTCACATGTCTCATTTGCCAATAAAGTATGAATATAATCATAATAAACCAATGGTACCACATTAGCATTTTAAAGAACACAATACAATTATTTATATGTATTCAAGGCTATTAATATCACATAGGACCCGACACGGTCACACAATCACATATATCTCAATTTCGATAATTACATCACATATAAGCCCCCCACACGGGCACAACACATAGATAGCCATTTTGATCATTAGTTCCCTCCCTTAACATGCATTTTGTATCATCATTTACTATCCAACCCAGTCTGAAAGAGCTAGCCATAACCTACCTCGAAAGTCGAAACCGGTCCGCTACACTTGAACTCGCGACCTTACTTTCCACGAACAATCTCTAACGCTGCTAAAAATATCAAATATGAAATCTATGCATCAAAACAAAATCAACGACACCCATATTGACTAATTTTGGTTCGGGGTCAAAGCGGACCCCCGAAACGGGTTTTTGAAAAAGAAGGGCAAAGTTGAAACTTTACTTCAAAATATTTTCCCATATTTTTAGGAACCTACAAATGAAAACTAAAGTTAAATTGAGTAAAAAATGAGGTTTAAATCGGAAAAAAAAAATATTTTTGAGCTTTACCGGGTAAAATCTTTGCAATTCGGGTTAAAATCAAGAATCAGAATTATTTTGAAGGTTAAATTGATGAAAAACTAGTAATTATAAAATAATAACATTATTCTAGTGAAAAGGAGTGAAATTTCGATTTAAAATTATGCCCTGAGATTTTTGTGATTTTGAGAAATTAATCAAGAAATTACTAAGAAAATGGTGAATTCTTACCTTTAATCCGTAATAAATCCAAGAAAAATGTGTTAATCTAGCTTTTCAAACTCTCACAAACTTTGCTTTTAAGATCCCACAATATTTTAGGGTTTAACTCTCAAGAGACAAGATGAAAATGAGCAAAATGGGTCTAAAAAGGGGGGAAAATAGCAATTGTTTTTTTTAAAGTCCACTCCGGACTTCGACGGGATGTCCGGGATTCGTTCAGAGTCTGATACATGAAAACGAACTATATAACCATACTAAATTTGATGTTTTGTATGCGTTGGCAATATCAGATTTTCAAAAAAAATATCGTTTTCACAAAGTTGACCTCCGAAACCCGAAATTACAAAAATCGAGGGTCGAAATGAGATTTATTAGCCGTAAAATCATACCAAACATGTAATACCCTAAAATCAACATTCCAGATCTACTGAAAAAGTCAGATTTTTCATATGAGGTCGTTTCGATCAGATGTGGGTCCCACACCCATATTTAAAAATTTTCAACTTTCCGCCCAATAGGTCGAAATGAGCTCGGGTGCATCGGGACCCGAACCAAAAGTCTACCTAGCCTAAAATTGATGTTCCAAAGCTTCTATCGCATTCCATTCGGCCGTCTATCGCACGGATAAAAAAATATCAACATAAGTCCAAAATAAGGCTCTCGAAGCCGTAAAAAATCACAATATTACATAAATGATACCAAAATGCATCAAAAATCATGCTAATCACTCCCACACCCTAGAAATATCATAATGCAACTACGGGAAGGGGTAAGACAGTCAAATCACAAATATCACATATTTCATCAAATTTTTAGGTCGTTACATCTAATAAGAAAAGTTTTACTATAAATATTTAATTAATTTTTAAATCTTTAAATATTATGAAAATTTTGAAAAGACAAGTTTTTCTAAAGCAGAAACTTTTAATGAAGGGCAAAAAGTTCAAATGATATTTCTAAGTCCCTTCACACTTTTAATAGTATATATATATATATATATATATATATATATATATATATATATATATATATATTAACTGCACGCGCCTCTCACGTATAATGTTTGATTATCTAAAATAAAATGATTTTGTCTATTGCGAAAATTTTTAATGAAGCGTAAAAGTTTAAATCACTTTTAAAGATTCTTCACACTTTAATATAATAATGTAACTATAAACATATATTTTAGTGTAAGCACATATATATTTTATCACCAGAAGTTTCAAGTGGTTGATGAATATCGCTTTTGTATTTGTCAAGTAGTACCTCTTTACCTTACTGCCAGAAGATAAGAGAGACGCATCATTGATTCATTTGGCGGAAAATTCTTCCAAATTTTTCGTTTAAAAATTCTCATCTAAAAGAGAAACACAAGATATTAAAATAAGAGAATTTGTTATCAATTGTTGATTATGAATAACTCATATATAATCTTTAAAACTATTAATTAAAAGAATTAAATGAAGGCATAAAGTGTGATGATAACATGAAGTAAAATAATAAGAAAAAGTAAAAATAGGAGTATGTTTCTTGTAACTTTTACAAAATCATTGATCACATTCTTATTACGTACTTAAAACTTTTAAAAATTTGATACTTCTAAAATTTTTCTTATTTTACCGTCTTTATATTTATTTCTAGATTTTTTAAATCTTCTTAAAATCAAATTTAATTGATTTAGAATTTTTAAGCTAATGAAAAAAATATTAATTGTCATTAATTCTGATGACTTCTAATAAGAAAAGGTTTTACCATTATCATAAATATATTTAATAAATTTTTAAATATTAAATATTAAAAAAAGTAGAGAAAAGACGATTTTATATAAAATAAAGACTTTTAACGAAGGGTAAAAAGTTCAAACAATATTTTTAATTTTTTTTACACTTTTAATATTTTAGTTTAGTATACGTGCTTTGCACGTGTGTCTCACGTATACCAGCGAAAAACTTTAAGTTTCTAAAATAGTTAAATTTTTTGAAGTTTAATTATACATCTCTTTTCAAGAAATTATAAATAACTTATTGCTTAGAACTTCGAAATAAATTGAGATTTGCCATTTTAATTTTCAAGTTTCTATTCAATTTTTAGGTCCAAATATAAAAAATTAATATTAACATTAAAATACCTTCTAAAATTCAAACTTCAAGTTTTTAATATCTCACCTAAATCACTTAAGTAAAATTGTAAACTAAAATTTGCTAATAACATCATTTTGAAGTTATGGTGATACATAAGATGTAAAGACAACATACTAAAAAAACTCTCTCAATTGAAATTTAATAGAACAAAATTGACACAAAAAAAAACAGAAGAAGCATTTTGAAAGTACCACTAAAGCACCAGCACTAGAGCCTTGCCTTTCTTCTTTTGAAGTTTCTTATATAGAATTTCAATTCTTTCCCTTTCAAAATGCACCCATCAAAATAAAATTACTTTAACAAAATAAATAGAGAAAAATAACAAATCGAGGCAATTAAAATATTATATTTTAATTAAGAATACAATATAATATAATAGATGACAACCACTTAAATAGAGCCAAACACTTTTCATGGTTGAATAATTTAAGCTAATAATCAATTTGGAGTCGAATTTGTGAGAAATTGATAATGATTTATTATCAATCCAAAGGCACAATTAACAACATATCAATAAAGTGAATTGCACAAAAATTGAACCAAAGAAACAAAAACATAAAGAGAAAAAAATAATTGTGCATACGTACCTTTTATTCACGTAATTTAATCACCAAACAACCATATAAAGATGGTACATACACTACAACAAAAGATATATATTGTTATAAAATTCATCATAGCTAAATATGAAATTTTTCGTGGCTAAACACTTTAACTACAATATTTATTTCTGTAGCTTGCATAACAAGATGCAGCGTGGCTAAAAGTTAGCTACAAACTTTACATGATCCGTGACTAAGAATTTATACTTATTGCTACAAAAAAATTATTTTGTAGCTATGATGGTACAAATATTCTGTCACAAAAATTATATTTGTAGCAAATATTTTTGTTTTCTTGTTACGAAAAATCGAATGTGTAGCTGTCTTCATATTGTAGTCATGAGACGTTAAATTGTAGCCAAAAAAATTAAGTTATTTGTCATATAAATTTAAATTTTATGGCTATTTCTATGATTTAATTTGGTGGCAATAGTACTCATATTTAGTCACAAATTAAAAAAAATTATAGCTATGAATGAAAATAATTGCTACAAATATTTGCATATTGTAGCTAAGAATCCATACCTATTGCCATGAACTACAAAGCACTATAGCTAAAAAAATCTATTTTTGTTATGAAAAGTTAAATTTTTTAACCATGTTCTTGATATGTGGCAGTTGCAAGAATGTCTAGCTACGAACTTAAAATATCATAGCTAAAGTTACGTATTTTTTTGTCACGGGATATGAATTGTACAAAAAAAAATTCTTCATTTGCTATGAAAAATTATTATTATTTTCCTGATAACTATGTATATTTTGCTACAAATTTAAAAAATTATAGCTAGTAATTCATAAATGTATTTGAGGAATGGCATAAATATTTATAAAAATTATAACTGAATATTTTAAATTATGTAATAATGCGATATATTAGAGAAAAAAGTTAAACAAACGTGCAACAAAATTATTTAAAACAATAAAACATTATTCAACTCAAACATATCAATATGCTTTTACAAAAGAAAATAGTTGTTCAAATTCTTGTCCATCTTGATTCTTTCGTCACTCCTTCGCAAGCTGTGATAACAATTAAAACAATCAAATAAGAAAATCATAAAATATATAATTGTTTAAATGTTAAACTTAACTATTAATGTTTTTAACAAAATCAATATCCATACTTGTTTTTAACAAATGCCCTCTTACATACTTTCTAGAGGAAGAGAATACAAAATAACCATCATAATAATAGCTAATTTCTATTTCATTTGATGTGTTCAAATTTCCTACAAAATTATCAAATATGAGTTAGCTACATATGACAATACAAATATACAAATTTATTTTATTAAAAATAATAATAACAAAGTCAATATTGTAGAGAGTTGTATTACCCTGATAAACAAGTTCCTCTACATGTTGTGTTGGGATATTTTCTTTGATCAACATTGATTTAGAACTTTTGAAAAGCTCCACATCATCATTACGAGTCAAGCCACTAGTTTTTTTTTTTTTTTTGAAGATCATTCCTACCCATATCTGATTGTAAACAAATATTAATAAGGTGTAAAAATATAAACTCCGTCATTAGTATAAATATATTGTAAACATTAAATAGTTAATATTATAAGAACTAAAAAAAAGTGCATACAACTCAAGAATAATAAATTACTCATATACTTACGTTGATGAAAATTTTTTTTTAAAAAAAACGGGGTTGCAGAACAAAAAAATAGAAGAAGACATATGGTTCACAGATGGTTCTAGATCATCTCAGAAACTTAATAGCTACTAATAATAATAATAAAAAAAAAGACTTAACAATCCTTTATAAGATGAGCACCAGTGGAAGGACATAATAAAAATATTTGTGTTTACTAATTGCTGACAATATCATGAAAAATATTTTCAATAATTTTCTGTTGGGAAATAAGGTGGCAGCTTGCTCATATTCTAATCCACCATACACGCCAGCCTATGGCCAATATGCAAGTATTTAATTCAATTGTATGATCACTTTTTTTTTCGTCTTTTTGTATGTAGGAGGTGAAAGACAAAATAAGTATATATTGAAAGATTCAAAAGTGATTTTCCAAAGTCATTTTTGAACAAAAATCACAGATTGAACAAAAAAATGATTCACAATCAAATGTAATTTCTATCGATTTTTCAGAAAAGAGGCAAATAATGTAATATAGTAAAATCTGCATAGAAAAATAAAAGTAGAATCCACACAGAAAAATAAAAATTGAAAAATTATAATATTAAATTATTTGGCTACTGCATAATCTCACGAGATCAAAATAAATACAATCTAAATCATAATGAAAAACAATTAAAGAAAAATATATGCAATTTATCTTAAATTTGACTAGAACACGAGTTGAAATTGAGATTTTAAGGATAAGAGAAAGTGAGGATTGTGTTATTTTACTTTTTTCTGACTGTAGCTTTTTAGGTTTTGACTTATTAAAATAGGAAAAGAATGAGAGCTATTTTAATAGGAAAGGAATGAACTAATTTAGGTATAAAATAATTAGAGGGAAAAAAGTTTGGAAGGAAAACTTATCTATTTTTTATTAAAATTAGAGGGAATTTTTTGTGAATTCATCAATTTAAAAAGATAGGCATAAACTTAGAGGGAAAAAATTGGAGGGAATTTTTTTTTAATTTTTATTTTAATTTTTTATTATTAATTATATATTAATTCCTTGAAAATTTGATTTATCAATTAAATATAATTAGAGAAAAAAATTGTGAATTTATCAATTTCCCTCCTAACTGAGAATAATTGAATTTTTGTGAATTTATCGATTCCACGCGTAAATTTTAGTTTTTTAGTAATGATTAATTGTGAGTTCAAATCAAATAACAAATCTCAAAATACTTGAAGAAGAATAGTATTTGAAACTTACAAATATATATGTGTGTGTGTAAAACTGAACCAAATTTAACAATGAGCGCCTATTGTTACACCAAAATATATTGTTTCGACTGAATAAGTTTGAATTGGATAACAATTTTCAAAGCACTTGATCATAATAAAGTTTGAGCTTGGATTAGTAAAGTTAATTTTATTTGAATTCGATATAATTAATTAATCAAAATTAATTATAAATAACTCATATTTATTTAAACAATATTTAAAAATTTAAAAATTAAGATATTATAAAATTGAATTGATTGTGTTTGCAAAACTGAATCGAATTGAATGATGAGCTCCTATTATTACACCAAAATATTAATAGAATTTTAATTTACACGACCTGTTACAGTAAATGCTGGTCAAAAAGTCTTTGTAACTAATTGTGTTGGAATTTAGTTTATTATTAGAAATTTTTGGTTTTTATTGAATAACGGGGAGTTTCGAATTTAGAAATTTATTCAAAATATTCAATAACTTCATCAAAAAATATTTCTCCAAGTACTTGATCAAGATGGGATTTGAGCTTGGATTAGTGAAGTTAATTTTATTTGAATTTGATATAAGTAATTAATCAAAATTCATTAAGCATAACTCTTATTTATTAAATAATATTTGAAAGTTAAAGATTCAGATATTATTGAAAAATTGAATCGATAGAACGATTAACCTCTTTAATTAAGCAACCTCGATAAATGCATTGTTTCATAGAAAAGGTCCAAATTGAATAAAAATTTCCAACACAAAAATGAGAATAAAAACTTATGTTTCACCTGGTATCGGTTTAAACATTTCACCTCTGTCACAATTTTTAAAAACATAGTTAAATTACTAATAAATTATTATCCTAATTATCAGTTTTTTTTCTTTCAATAAACTATTAAATTAATTTTGTAGATATGAAATTTGAATAAAAGAATACTATGTGTATTACTCTGATCGTTCACTTTTACTTGACCACTTTGAACTTTTCACGTTTATTAAAAATAATATTTGATATGAGTATTTTACCATTACCTATATCAATTGATGTTTAGAATTAGGTCTTAAAAAATAATTTGTGAAATAAATAATTTATGCTAAGAGTAAAATATGATCAAAAAAATAATTTTATATTGTTGTTTGGTTAAAAATAAAAATAAAAAATAAAAATACAAGCAAAAGTGAAAATCTATTTTAAAAGAATGAACAAGTAAAGTGAAAGAAGAAAGTCGTACACACATAAATAAATGTGTGCCCTAAATAATGTACATTAATTATGTAAAGCTATTATAATTTTTACGTCATTTTCAAATAATATATATTACTTGTTCTGTTTCTTTATGTGGCATTGATAAAATTTTAAAAATCAAATCAAATTCGAATCAAAATTTTTATGTCACTAAAATATTCTAGATTGTTAATTATTGTAATTTATAATACTTTTTATGTATTATTTAAATATATAACAAATTAAAAAGAAAAATAAGATACACAAATATTGCTAAACGTACAATCCCATAAGCACACCCACTTTGTTTTGATTAAAAAGAATAGTAAATTAGTATCAATTACTCTGCATCATCATACCAGACCTTATACCCCTTTTTGATATCCAAAAATCCCCAAATCAATGTACATTATCTCTCAAACCTCAAGGTTTAACATCGATCATTCTCAGCTCCTCTTGCATCATCACAAAACTGGTAATTTTATTTCCTCACATTAAGAGTAAAAGGGACATCAAGTTTGAGCTTGATTAGTGAGTTGTTTTTTTTCCTCGTTCTCAATTAGCATACATTAGCACGATAATGTTTGTAATGATGTTTTGCATACATTTGAGGACGATGAAGACTTCATAAATTCGAGAAGAAATGATCTTGATGCTATTAGCACGAATGTTATTTTAGCTATCAGAATTAGATACGGATGATGAAGATTTGTCATTATAAATATTTAAAAGTTTTATTTACTTATTATTTATACTCTATAGTCTTTACATGGTAGCTTTTTTGATAAGATTAAATTTTCGTGTGATAGTTGAACATGTGCTTTGTTTTATTTTACAAATTCTACTTGGTTCATGTTCTATTTTTCAATGGTTGAGGGGTGTTAGATGTGCAATATTGTTTGAGAAGAGAATTACTTCATTGAATTGATGTATAAAGTTCTCTCTTTCGTGTTTATACGTTTATATTACCTTTTATTTATAGATTATGCTATTAAGTTTGAGAAGTTTCTCATGAATCTCAAAAGATTAGTTTTTATAAATAAGTTGTCACGGATCTCGACTTTAACTAGAGACAACTGATTCAATAGGTTAGGTACTAAAACTTTTTGGTGGTTAATATTCGTTATGTACTAATTTAATGAATAGGTATGTATGATCTTAAAAATTTGACTTTTTTTTTTTTGCTTAATAATGAAGAATTTAAAAAAGATAGTATTTTTACAACAATTTCTACCCATGATTAAAATAATTAGTATCTACCATATAAAATCACAACAATAATTTTATGGCTATACCATTTAGCCTCCGACGAATAATTATAACTATTAAGTTACAACTTTATAACTTAAAAGAAATATTTATTTAGCTATAATTTTTTCTTCGAATAATTTATTGTGGCTAAAAGATTATTACTACTACGATAAATTTTAACTCATAGCAAAAATTAATAATTCGCTATAAAATTTTACTATACCAAAAAATCTATGATTATTTCATTTAACTATTGCCACAATTTTTATAACTTGAAGCAAAATTATTTATTTAGCCACAATGTTTTGCTTTAAATAACTTCTTGTGGCTAAAGAATTACTATTGTTACAATTACTTTTTTGCGTGGCAAAATCTTATAATTAGCTATCCAGTTTTACTGTAGCAGAAAAATTGTAGCTACTTAGGCAATTATTGCCACGAATGTTAGCAATTGTAGCAAAAACTAAGATTTATTGTCAAATTAACTTTCGTGACTAAGAAATTTGATGAATTTTTAGATAGCCACGAAATTTAGATTTTTATGGCTATTAATTGATAATAGCTACGATTTTTAGATTTATAACTTAGATTCCGTAACTATAAATATATATTCTTATAGTGATAGGAGGAGGAGAGTACCGATTGTTGAAAGGAAAAGGGTGTAGGCGTGTAGCACACCCTTTAGGTCATTCTAAAATTGAATTAATTTATTGCAACTTGTAAATTGCTACCATGAATGTTTCTTTCCTTGAATAAATATAGTGAAAATAGTTAATATTTTTCTGTCAGCTAACTCACTCCATATTTAGTGATGGATATGGTAAGGTTTAGAACGGTTAATTGAAAATTTATATTTGTACGTTTTTGTTTTGTCAAAAATAAGATAATGTTTGTTAGGGCTCCTATTATATGTCTAGTTTACAAAAAATAATGAGAATTTTTCATTTTTTAAATATAATTAAAAAATAGTAAATGATAATTTTCTGTAAAGAAGTGTTTTTTAAGGG
Organism: Capsicum baccatum var. pendulum; assembly: GCA_030864225.1. NCBI lineage: Eukaryota > Viridiplantae > Streptophyta > Magnoliopsida > Solanales > Solanaceae > Capsicum > Capsicum baccatum. The sequence goes on from CM061552.1 coordinate 78,273,940, forward strand.
ACAAAAAATTTAAATCACTTTTTTTAAATATAGAAAAGTGGTAAATGACAATTTTGTGTAAAGAAGTGTCAATTTTGTGTAAAGAAGTTCTTTTAATGAAGGGGAAAAAATTTAAATTACTTTTCTAAGGGCTTTCATACTTTTAATATATTATAAATTATAGATATAGATTATAGATTATAATTATAGAGATAGATTAAGAACCATGCTCCTAAGTTTTATATTTTTATACTCTTTTAAGATAATAAAAAGAATGTAAAACTTACCTTTGACCCATATTTCAACAAATAATAAAATAAGAAAGACGGATAAAAGAAAGCCAAATGTCATAATTGATTACGAGGAAAAATAGAAAATTATGAGGAAAAAGAGAAAAATTCTTTTAGTTTTCTCTATTTGAATCAAAAACTAACATATCATTTCAAACGTCAAACAAGGTGTTGCTCAGGTTGAAGCTTTCTATCAGCACTTTCTTGTAAATTTTGAAAATACTATTGAGAAAACCTTGACATGACATTATATGCAATATTGAATGTATGATTCTTCTTACCTATGATACAATAAATTATCATAAATGTACATATTAAATATTAAGGATTATGAAAATGAAAGGTACGGGAGTTATTATGAGGACTTAAAAATGGGTTACAAAATAAAGACTATAATGAGCTATGGGAAATGATTTTTTTGGTATAAAAATAAATGAAAAAAGGAAAAAGAGAGAGGAAGAAGCTTAAAAGAAAAAATCAAAATTTTTATTAATGAATTATGTATACCATTGTGTGATGGACCTAACAGTAATGCAGCGTTTGTAGTGATACGTAGTACTTCCTCCGTTTTAAATTACTTATTACAGTTTTTTTGTTGAAAGTCAAAAGATGTAAACTTTGTTCACATTTTAAGATATCATTTTTAATCACATTGATATGAGAAAAATTGTAATTTATAATACTTTTCGTACAATTTTTAAATATCTAAATTTTAATTTTAATAGATCGAATCAATCTAATCTAATTTAACTTTAAGAATTAATTAGATTAGCTCCCAATAAGCGAAACGTGACAAGTAAAAAAAAACTAATAGAATATTAAATAAATAATAACCTTCCCTTATCATATGATGTGCAATAATTCTTTGTGGTCTAATCCTACTTATCCGAGTCTCGTGCATAGCAAAAGTTTAGTGCACCAAATTATACTTTTTAAAAATCATAAGAATAAAGATAGTCAGAGATGTAGGTTTTTTGCCCTGATTTTCTTACCAAAATTAAATTTTACTTTTTTTGAAAGAAAATATAAAACTTTTCCATATTTCGCAAACCTCTTTCTTGGAGCAAAGATTTTAAAACTCTATAAATAGAAGATCTCCTTTTCATACAATAGTAGTAGTTAAAAGAGTTTGGTTTAGAGGGAGATTTCTCCCATAGGTTTATGTTTTTTCAAATATTAGTTTTTAATATGTAGGTCGTTCGATCAAATCATATCAATAATATATCGTTTTAGTATGTTTTTATTTGTCATCTGAATTATCGTTCAATGGTTTGCAATTAGTAGCTTCCGCATGACACCCTCTAGATTTCGAACCCAATAAGTGATATCAGAGTCTACGGTTCAAGGTCCAATGATTTAGTGAAACGAGGTTGAAGACAAGTTCAAAGCGGTTCAAAATCAATTTGCAACCAATTTGATGATAATGAAGATATATGTTGAAGATACTACACGTGGATTAAAAGTTTCAAACAAATTTTCAACAATCCTACTGCTAATCCATCTTTAAAATCAAAATCAATTTTCAACCCATATTTATGGGCTCCAACTTTCAACCCTTGCAGATTTTTATGCTTGAGCTTCTTTCAACTCGTGCATTTACTTTTAACGCATGAGCTTCACTCTTAACCTGTGCTTACTTGCAATGTACAAGGCTCCACTTTCAACCATGTTTACTTATAACACATGGCTCCAATAATATCAACCCATGCTTTTATTTTTAACGCATAGGGTTTCAATTTTTAAGCCATACCAACTTTTAATTATGGTAAGCAACAGTGATATATAAAGATCATGCATGGGAAGAAGGCAGATCAAGTGAAGAAAATCAAGTCAAAAAGGGAAGATTTGTTAGGATTTTTGCTTTGATTTTCTTACCAAAATTAAATTTTTCTTTTCCTGAAAAGAAAATATAAATTTTTTTCATATTTGGCAAACCTCTTTCTTGTAGGAAAGGATTTGAAACTCTATAAATAGAAACCTCCTTCTCATACAATAACACAGGATCATCCACAATATAGTAGTTAAAAGAGTTTGGTTTAGAGGGAGATTTCTCTCATAGATTTATGTTTTTTTAAATATTAGTTTTTAATATGTAGGTTGTTCCACCAAATCATATCAATAATATATCGTTTTAGTATGTTTTTATTTGTCATCTGAATTATCGTTCAATGATTTACAATTAGTAGCTTTCATATGACGCCCTCTCGATTTCGAACCCAACAAGAGAATGAAGTCTTCTTACAATATCAAAACAGTTGTAACTTGTAAGCCACTACTTACAGTTTGTTGTTATTCAAAAATATACATCATTGCTGCCTCTATTCAAAGAATATTCATTTCCATATCTTATTTCAGTTGAAAAGAGTTAGAAATAATATTGTCAAATAAAAAATATACATAAACAATTTTTAACCTTGGAATTTGTTTGAAGATATCTATAGAAAAAGATTGAGAAACTCACCATTTAACTATAGTGATTCCAATTTCAAAGACTCGAAATCTTCTTAAGCAGTAATATCATGGATATTTGCAATATGATAAAAGCTTAATCTTATAATGATCATATACCATATAGTATTAGCCTTTCCCTTATCTATCCATGACATGATATTTTTCTCATCTCTATTACATGCTCTTGTGGTTCGATCCTTCTTATCTAAATTTCATGCATAGCAAATGTTTTAGTACACTAAACTATAGCTTTCAAATCATAAGAATAAATACAATTAAAAAAATAAAGTCTTCTGACAATATCAAAACAATAGTGATCCACGACCCACAATTTGTTGTTATTCAAGAATAGAACATCATTGTTGTCTCTATTCAAAGAATAATCATTTCCATCTCTCATTTCAAACGAAAAAAATTAGAAATAATATTGTCAAGTAAAAAGTAAACATGCCCAATGTTTAACCTCTGAAATTTGTGGAAGATATTTATAGAACAAAGGCTAATAAACTTATCATTAACTATAGTAGGTTCAATTTCAAAGACTCGAAATTTTCTTAAGTTGTAATATCGTGGACATTTGCAATACGATAGAAGCTTAATTCTATAATGGTCATATTGGAGCCACAGCCAACGAAGGGTGGTCAGATGAACATTCTTCGTCAGAATTTTTTTTTCGAGTATATAGGTTAAATATAGATATTTATGGTTATATACATGTTGTTGCACACCCTTAACAAGTTAGAGAAATATAGTCCAGTGGTTAAGAGTGTGCATTTTCGCATCAACAACCCGAGTTTGAACCTTGACAGGCGCAACAGTGCTTTATTTTCTTTGTTTTTTAAACAGTTCGTTGCCCAATGAAAAATATGAACACCCTTAACCAAAAGTCTGGTTCCGCCACTGATAATATGTAGAATTAGCCTTTCCCTCATTTGCTCGTAACATGATATTTTTTCATCTCTATTACATATTTTTGTGGTCTGAATCTTATGATCCGAGTCTTGTGCATATCAGAAGTTTTATTACATCAAACTATATCTTTAAAAATCATAAGAATAAACACAGTTAAGAGAATGAAGTCTTGTGGCAATATCAAAACAGTAGTAATCCACTATCCACAATTTGATGTTATTCAAGAATATAACATCCATCATTGCTGCCTCTATTGAAAGAATATACATTTCTATCTCTCATTTAAGACGAAAAAAGTTAGAGATAATATTGTCAAGTAAATAGTAAAAATGCCTAATTTTTAACATCAAAATTTTTTAGAAGATATCAATAGAACAAAGGCTGAGAAACTTATCATTAACTAGTAGATTCAATTTCAAAGACTCAATTTTCTTAAGCTGTAATATTATGGACATTTGCAATACGATAGAAACTTAATCCTATAATGATCATATAATATACAGAATTAGTCTTTCTCTCATTTATCCATGACATCAATTTTTTTTCATCTCTGTTGTATGCTCCTCCGTTTCAGAATAAGTGAATTGTTGAGGTATTTATTGAGGTTTTAAATAAGTGCATCATTGAATTTTTTTTTTCAAATTTACCCTTATGATTTGACAACCAATTAACTTTTGAAAAAATATTACAAGGATAGTTTTTTCTTTTTTAGGGGTAAAAATGAAAAGTTGTGTTAAATTTATGTTTTTAATGTTTTTTCCCTAATCTGTGTATCAAAATTCAACAATTCATTTATTATAAAACGGAGGGAGTGCTTTTGTGGTCTTATCCTTCTGATTCAAATTTCGTGCATAACAGAAATTTTAGTATACTAAACTGTACTTTTTAAAAACCATAAGAATAAACGTAGTTAAGAGAATGAAATCTTCTGATAATATCAAAACAGTAATAATTCACTATCCCCAATTTGTTGTTATTCAAGAATAACATCATTATTGCCTCTATTTAAAGAACATTCATTTCCATCTCTCATTTCTGACCAAAAAGGTTGGAGATAATATTGTCGAGTAAAAAAGTTAACATGTCCAATTTTTAACCTCAGAAATTTTTAAAAGATATCTATAGAACAAAGAGTGAGAAACTTACCATTTAACTATAGTAGATTTATTTTCAAAGACTCGAAATCTTCTTAAGCTGTAATATCGTAGACAATTGCAATACAATAGAAACTTAATCGTAAAATGGTCATATAATATATAGAATTAGCCTTTCTCTCATCTACTATGACATGATATTTTTTTCATTTGTATTACATAGTTATATCTATATCATAAGATAAATGTTGAAGAGGTTTTTGAGCTTCCTAACTAAAGGGAGCATTTGTTCCTTACAATGTAGTATAACATAAAACTTGCTTGTAAGTTATAGCTGATGTTTGAAATTTAAAATATTGGATAAATTTTTTGAAACGGCTACACTTGTAACAATCACCATCAGTGAGAAATATAAATAGAATCAATTGTTTTTCTTTAATAACTAACATTAGTGCATATATTAAAACAATTCAGTTTTTTTGTTACAACAAAATGAATTAAAATAGGCGAAAAAAATCAAAAGAGGTGCCGCATCACCTTTTCTATCTGTCTATATATTGATTTGTTTTTTTATATCCAAGGTTAGAACTCACACAATGAAGCATGTTTTCCTTTTTTCTTCCACGTCATTATTATGGCCAAACAGCCCATAGGCTGCGGATGCCTATAAGATAGCTATACGTAGTTCACCATAGAATGAATATAATTCTTTCTTTCGTAATTAAAGGTCTTGATTTTAGAATTTTGGATATGAAAAAATTGCTGCAGGAAGTGATTCTCTTTCTAATGAACCTTATATGGTGCTAATCCAAATTAATCAAAATTTCAATACAATTACAAATATAGGATGAGAAATCAAATGAAAGTTATACTTATTAACTATAATAGGACAATGTTTACTTGAAATTTTATTTGGACAATGTGGATCGCATGTGTTTCGTTATCATATTTGTTCTTACTTTCCCCTCTCTTTCACATTGAAAAAATATATCAGAAAACGAATAACAAATGGTCAGAATGATTGCATTAAATTAAGTATTGGGCTGGCCATTTGGAATGCCTATTTTGGGTCTAAATGGTGGGCTGGACCTCGAAGTACCCGATCCATTAGGTTTAGAAGAAGAGTTGTGGAACTTACCTGTAGCCGCCTTAGAAAATTCGTCGGGGATCTCCGGGTGAAGGGGGCTTTAGATCGAGGAACTTACCAGAAAGGTCATCGAATCTTTTAGTTTTGATGTCCTTTTGGTTTGATTTACCTCCTTGACCTGGAAGTTTGTGGTTCTTTTTCTTGCGGTTGAAGCTGACCGTTGTCCATTCTTCCTCCACCGGTGTAGGCTGGCTATTGGCCTCCGATGGGATGTCACCCTTGTTGTGGGGTACGTTGGGGCAATTTCTCATGATGTGCCCCAAACATCCGTAGGACTTACACAGAAAGCCTTCGCCCTCATACTGGATTGGTTGGAAATGATTATCAATTTTTACAAAAGATTTCAGCGGAGTTCCCAGCGGTACTTGTACGCATATACGTGCATACCTTGCTCTGAGTGTTGAGGATGTACAAGAATTTACCTTCAGTAGTTTACCCATTCTATGTCTTACCCGCTGAAGTATTAAATTGTCGTAGAATTCGGTGGGTAATTGGGGGAGTCGTAATCAGATCGCCGTAGATTCGATGAGGTTCTCTTTGGGCACAAAATTTGGCTCCCATAGTCATATTGATAGATACGCCCCGGCTACAAACCATGACTCCTCTTGTAAAATCCTCTGTTGTGATTCTACCTCCATGAATTTGACTGTGTAGTATTCCAGTCCCAGATCAATTAGAGAAAAAACTTCTTTCAGTTTCCAAAGATCAATTAACTTCTTTTTGAAGTACTGGTGGTGTAATTTTTTCCCCAGTAATTTGATGATTACTAAATATTTCCAGGGAGTATAGATCCTCCGCTTTTCTTCCAGAGATAGGTTGATTGAACTATCCTGGTCTTCAGTATCTTGGGACGGAGAGAGTCTCAGAGGCGTTTCTGAATCAGTGGGGAGAAAGGGCTCCGGGGAGGTGTTTTCTCTCACCACCTCACTAAAGAGGGGTTTACATGGGAGGTCAATGGCCATGTGGTATCGGGAATATCCGGTGGTTCAGGTGGGGTCAAAGATTGAGATAGGGAGGTGGTCATCAGGGGCGGCTCTCGCGCATTAGAGGCCTAAGATCAAAATCAAACGGAGGCCTTAAATTTTTACTTAAAAATTAATTTTTTTTTATAAAGTCTATTGTATTCAATCTTTTTTTGTGACATAGTATTCTAGATAAATCAAACTTATGCGAATTATTCTTTTTTATATAAAAAATTTATTTTTTCTACAAATAATATTTAAATCTTTTAGAAAAATCTATAATCTATTATTATTAGAAAAAACAACAAGACCCTCCAATTGGGGGCCTAAAGCGATCCCTTTTTTTCATAAGGGTAGAGCTGCCCTTAGTGGTCATGACTCCTAGTAGATGTTTGTGTGGGAGTTAGAGAGAGGTCTCTCTCTAATACAAAAAGTTAGATTAAATTTTTTTCGTTTTTTAAAAAAAGTATCACTATGTCGTTCTTTGGTGTATATTCACATTTGTTTTTTATTCGGTGCACCATAATTCTTACTATTTTTTTTGTTGCTCAAATTTAACCACCTGGCTCAAATCTACTGGATTGCTAGTCTCAAGTTCCTCTATATGATTCCCCCTTCTCCCCTTAATTTTGTCACATTTTTCACTGGAACCTACTACTATTCGTCTACTTCTGAATATGTAGAATCAGCCAATCGCCGTCCAACACGTAGCATTAATTAAGGGCTTTTATGTCTTTTCAAACCCTGAGCATAAGCCGGAGCGTGGCCGGCGAAGTAGATGCCGGAGCTCAGCCAGCTATGGCGGCGACAGTGTTGCCTTGTACTATAAGACTTTCATTCTATTCCGTCAACCGACAGCGTCATATAAGACGCTCTTCTTTCCATTGCACTCCAACGAGTTCAAGCGGTAACAATTCTATTAGGTCAACAAATGGGGATCGGGAATCCGAAGCAGCAGCAGCTTCTGTTTGTAAAAATGAGGGGAACAGCAGGAAGAAGAGTAGGAATCATATTCTGAAATCGTTGTTAGGAAGAGGATCCATGTGGAAACGGATACTGTTTGCATCAACTAAGATGAGGAGCATCATTTTACTCAATGTTACTACTATGATTTATGGTACGTCTCATCAATTCTACCTGAATATTCTACTTGTTGATGCTGTTTCTGCTTTCTACTGTTAAAAAATTACTATTGCTCTCTCCTTGACGATGCAATAAAGCTCCTGTTGTCTGCGGGGTTCGCGGAAGGCCAGGACCACAAGGTTGTATTGTGTGTCGCCTTATCTTGCACTTCTGCAAGAAGCTGTTTCCGCGGCTTGAACCCGCGGCCTCCTGTTGGCATGGCAAGCTCCTCTTCAAAATTTATAAGCAATATTGATATTTTGGTTACATAGATATAAAAGCATTTTGAAAGATCAGTAGTTTAATGAATTTGAATTCATAAAATTTACGGAAGTGTAAAGTGTATAAGTAATATATTTCTGTTAACCATCTTGTAAGGTCTTAAAGTTGAAATAGTGTCTCGACTGGATAGAGTACTAGAATCTCAATAAATAGCTACTGTAGTGAATATGCGCCTGCCACTTCTACTATGACTTCTGTTGTTGCCTTGTTGGTGTTTCTGCTGGATTGTGCTCTGTCTGAACCTAAAGTTAGAGTGAATCTCATGGAAGGGATGGATTAACCCATGTGGCTTTGAAATAAAGGGCTATGGTTTTAATTGTGACAAACCATTTTTAATCGAGATTTTGAGATCGAGGGTTCATTTTCAACATTTGTTTCATTTGTCCCATTTTCCAAGCAAGGTCTATTCAACAACTTCAATTTAGGGTTAGGATTTCTGGTGCCAAAATCCTGCAAGTGGGTGCCTGAAGAAAACACACCCAACTTGCCAAGAATCTAGTTACTGAGAGTAACATAGAGAGGCTCAGTGAAGAGATTGATGAGCTGATGCACAAAGGGAATGAAAGAGAAATACGTCTAGCAAGAAACTGATGACAAACTAAGTGACAATCTAATTTTACATGCCTGAATTTCTCATGGAAGATGTTTTTTTTTTCTATGTGTATAGCCTCTTGACAATTTGGTGGAAGAGAAATGGGAAATGAAGGGGGAACATACAAATACATTAGAAGGCATACAAACCATGTTATTTCTGCAGTAAGCCGACGCATAGAATGGTATTCTGCCTTAACAGAGGAAAGTGATGGTGAAGGCTATTTCTTGGACTTATCGCTATTGCTTTCTTCATGTTGGGTTTGGTTATGCTGAGAAGTCTCCTGCCATTTCTCACTTGATTTTTTGTTGTGGTTGGATCAACCTCATTGTTTGCAGAATTATACAAGATAGGGTTGGGTTGATGTTTGTTTGATCAACGTTTCCAGTGCTAGCCACCGAATCAATTGATTGTTTTGCTTCACAAAAATAAAAGTTGTAACGTCCTACATCACTCATGGATCGGTTTCATAATGGCTAGTTCTGCCATCTGGCTTTTCCTTCGGGCATCCTAAACCTTTGCAGAATACAATTTCTATGGGGTGAATCAAGCCATCAATAATGATGCTACCTTGGTTAGCCATCACGCGTCATTGTACATTTCAACCGCATGTCTGTCTACCTCTGCCTTGAATAGTCTCTATTGCTCTCCACATGTCATGACTTGATATAACCACGTGTCTTGACTTGATATGACCACGTATCTTGATTATTTTTACCCTATACAATCACCATGAAGAAAAGTGTTATTTCCGTCTAATTTAAATCACTTTTAGTCATTTTTAATTGCTAGTGCCAGAAGACAATGAACAATTCTCATTTTACCACTAAGGATAAAGTCTCAGTGAGTATCCCATGTATAACTAATCTAGCTTTAAAGTATTAAATACTCCCCTTAGATTTATATCTGACATTGTAAGACTATTTATTAGACAATTTACTACTTCTCTCTAGGTAAATCAATTACCTGTCCGATTTGATTGATCTCTATGGCTTCAAATTCCTTGGCCATTGCTTTCTGCCTCTTGGATGTAAGCTGCTTGGAAATGTGTGGTAGGTTTTGAAATATGTGAAGTGTTTGATTAGTGGAATAAAGGGCTAAAAATTGTGAGACAACAAGAGAAAATAAAGTTGCAAAACAAAAATATGTTAGATTTGTCAAGTAAACCATAACACATACATATTTGCCGGCCAACATCAGCGGAAAATGAAACTAATGAATCACGGATGACTCTCTTTACCGCGATGGGAAAAATTACAACGTACACATTTGCTTCCCTAAATAGATCCCATAGTAGGTAGCGGTAGGAGAGATCCAATATGGTGGGATGGACCGTTCTCTAATTTCCGCCAACGTTTTTGTCAATCGAAAAAATCACACATTGTTATTGCTTTATCCATGGTGGTCTTTCCCAACATGTATTGCCTTGTTGTTGCTTATTGATTTTTTACATTTTATGCATGTGATAAGGGATAAGGAAAAAAGTTTCGCTAGGGCCTTTCTTGGGAGAGTCCCTTCTCTCCCCCCCCTGGCTTTCCGTGATAATAAGCTCACTCAATTTTTAAAGTTTAGTATTATTATTGTTGGCATGGAAGGAGTTCTTCTTGAATGACCTGTACAGTGATGGGAGGTCTTCCTTACCTATTCTAGTGACATAGGCTCATTAGGTCGAGTGAAGAGACTTGAGATGAGCCACTAGGTATAGACCAAAGGGGAGGATCCGCTTTAGCATAACATAGAGGAAATGAAATATATAACTACTAGACAACTTTTTCTCTATGCTGTGCCAAAAAAGAACAAAACAAGATTGGATTTCCTCTCTAAAGTAAGGAAGGTTAGATATCTTTTAAGGGATTGTATTATGTTGTTCAAACACCCGAAATGAAATCTAGACGCCCTAACTCGAGGAAGGGTCAATCTCATTGCATAGGTTCTGCGTGGGACTTTCTTTATTCAAGTTGAGGTATAGGTGATATAGGAAACGAATGAGGTGAAAGAGATTGATTGTATAGAAAAGAAGCTGAACGAGATTGATTGTGAGGTATAGGTGATATAACTGTAGTAGTCTGAGTAGAAGGGAGAGATCATAAGGTATTTCTACTGCAAAATAACTTTCATTTAGATCCATTAGAAACTGTATGTGTTGACCATAGAGGGTAGAGGTCACTGGAGTTCTTTGCGCTATGATTAGCGCTGAACACCCTCTCTGGATCCCTGTTGGAGTAGAGTACACAGTCAACAATATCTTTTTAGGGAGAGTTCAAAAGGAATAAATCACCATATCATGGCACCTATGCCATGCTTTAAACTAAGAGGAGCTAGCATCAGGTTCAATGATTACTTCATCAATAAAGCCAATTTCGTTTTAGTGAAGGGAGAGGGGAGCTAGTTTTAGTGAAAGAGAAGTGAAAGAGAGATTTATATTATACTCTCTATCCAAACTGTAAGGGCTTCAAATATTTATATATGTGTTATGTTAGAACATGAGTAGTGATACAAGCATGAAGAGCACAAAAGGATACAAGGCATGGTCAAAGGCTCAAGCTTTGGAATTGGCAAGTGTTTGGAGCCTTTTAAAGTCTTGTCAAGTTGGAGGAGGAGAAGGGAATCCATACACTCAAGAAGCGCCTCATTTGAAGGGCAAAAAGGACTTTTTGCCTTATATTTCAACACCCAAGAGGCGCCCAAATTTAGGGCTATTATGGTCTTTTAATGGCCTCTTTTTACACTCCAAAGGAGCACCCTTCATTAAGGGTAATTTTGTCATTGTTTGTAATAAGTATAAATAGGCACATTAACTCTTATTTTCCTTAGTTTTGAGATAATGATTGAGTGACTTTTAGATTGTAATCTTAGTGTTAGATTGTAGTCTTTCTCTTCTCCTTAGGAGAGGGGATCCGAAACTTGAATCCTAATACATTTGGAATTGGCTTTTCACTTGTATTGGATTATTTGGCAAGAAATGTGTGCTTGAGGAAGTGTGAGTCCTTTGGGTCACCTAAGAGGAAGGTTTGAGCTTCTATTGATGAGGTGTGATTGATGGTTTGATACACCATCTTTTGTTAATCATTTGGTAGAAGTAAGGGTCTTTCTATCTATCTTTAATTTCATGCAATTCTTCTTCTTCATCTCCTTCTATTGTGTTGTTTTCACTTCATGTGCTTGCTGATTTTTGCATCTCTGTGTCCATTTCGTGAATTCCTAGTCTTCTCTTGTATCATTTGGTATCAAAGCCTTGGTTAGGGTTGTTCCAACATCCCTAAATCTTGGTTTTAGTGTTTTTATTTAGAAAATCTCAACAAAAAAGAGTCAAAAAATCAGAAAATACAAAAAAAAAAGAAGTGTAGTGTTGTGTGTTTGTTGTAGATCCGAATTTTCCAAGTTAGATCTACAAGTTTTTATTGTGTTTTGAAGGTTTCTAGTGCTAGATCCTTTCTCTCTAGCACATAGGGAGTCTAGATCTACTTTTAGATTGAAGTTTGGTTGAGTTTGAGCTAAGAACCTCCATGAACATAGTGTTTTTGAAGCTTTTGAGCTAAAATCCGAAATTGACCTTTCTATTTACACGAGTTTTGTGGCTGATTTTTAGTGGGTTGGGTTTGTTTTGGCCTAAGGAACCTAGATCTTCAAAAAAATTCAGATTTGGAGTTCATTTGCTAGGTGGTCAAACTTGGTCAACACTTGAATATTCATATTGTTCATTCATGATCTTCATATCTTAGTGAAGAAGAATATTCAAAGGTGTTGTTTGATCCTAAAGAGGGAAGAAAGAGAGTGGAAAAGTTGTTTGTCTAAAAGCTTATTCAAAGAATATTCCATTCTTCCAAGAGGAGGAGGGGACAAGGGGACAAACAAAGTACAAGTGCAATTACTAGGGGGGACCATTTCATTCCATTTTCATTTGAGACTTGAAAGAACCCTAAATTGCATCCTTTCACACCCAAATCCCAAACTCTCACTTCCAAGGGATAGTGTTTGGGCCGAAACTAGGTTTTGAAAAAAATTGAAAATTCGAAAAGTGACAACCAACCACGTAGTGCCACGTCATCACTTGTGCTCAACCAAAATTCAACTCTAAAATTAGATTTCCTAGTTTCTAATTTTTGATTCTAGTTTCTTTTAAGCTAATTCTATCACTAATTAACAAACTAGTAAGTACCTACTAGTTTGGTAATTAGTCTAGTTCGTTTATTTCGTGTCTTCGGTTTTTGTGTGCTTTTCTCATTTTTAAGTCGTAGTATTTTGTTGGTTCAAGTTCGTGCATCACTTTATTTGAGTCAATTCAAACAAAGATCAATTCCGATTCAAAGCTTCTCATCTCTCAAGTAACTTACCAAGTATTGCTGATTCTCCAACATTTATGAAGCCAAGTGTGAGGTGAGGTTGAGTGTGAGTGAAGTGAGGCTTTTGAACTAACTTGTTTGTTAGTTTTGTAGGTTGTTTTCTTGCTGTTTTTTTGCTTTTTTTAGGTACAATTGACCATGGAAGCCGAGGATTCTTTATCCCAATTCTTGGGAATTGATATAATGGGAGCCTTGAGGCTCACTTTGAGGCCTTTGCCTGAAAAATGGAGGATAATAATGATGCCTTGAGAGGAGACTTGAAGGGTGGGTTTGACATTATAAAAGGTGATTTAGGATCCATGAGGCGTGACATAATTAGAATTAAAGCGGGGGTTGATAGACTATGTCCACCAAAACCTCCACAAAATTCAAACCACCAATTCCAAACCCATCATCAACCAAATCTAATGCCTCCTCTCCACAAGTTAGAATCCAAGGAGAATGAGGTCAAGCCTCAAGATGGAGAGGAAATGGATGGTGAGGTACAAGAAGAGTGTGAAGAAAAAAGGGTAAGAGAAGGGAAACCATGGGTAGTGAAGTTGGAAAGGAAAAGAAATGCTTGATTGTGGATCTTGTCCACAAAGAATCCTTATTTCTTACTAACCCAAATACTAGCATTTTGCCTAGTATTTTCTTTTCTCATGTGCAGGTTCAAAACCCTAGAATCCCCAAGGAGAAGCCCAAGGAAATTCCCTTTAAGCCCTTAGCCGAAAGTCCCAATTTTGGGATAAGTGTTGAAGAAGTGAACCCAAAGGGAAACCTTGACATATTCCCTTGTAATGTGGAGCATGAGGGCTGCCATGATGTAAAACTATTTTCTATACTCCTAAAAACTTGAATTATTGTGATGTGGCTAGTAGTAGCCAAAGTGGTGTAGTTTCGGATTGTATTAGTAAAGAAGTGTATGAATCTCCCTTTTGTGATACTCTTGTTGTTGATAGGTTGCATAAGGACCAAACTCTTGTTGTGAGTACGCAAGCACTAGTTGATCCTTTAGATGACAAAATCAATTCTTTTTGTAAGAATGATTTGTGTCCATCTAGTGCTAGCACTTAAACTTGAATAAGGTTCAATTATCATGTGACAAGAGTATTCATACACTACATGACCCTCTTGTAGATGATAGCACCTTGGGTGATGTCTTCACACTTGATTCCTTCCTATTCTACCTCTTTGCCTGTGATCATAACCATGTTAATTTTTAATTGGTATTATGTAGAGGTAGTAAGTTTGGTGGCTGTTTTCCTTGCTTGAATGATGATGATTGTGAGTTTGGTAGCCTAGTGAAAGGAGTGGGTCACCTCGTAGTAACCTTTTGTCTTCTACTCCCATTTGACCCCGGAATATTTTTGAGTTGTGGAAGGTGTAGTTTTGGTTCATTCTCATTATCTTTTAATATTGATTCTATTCACTTCCTTGGTATCCTTTATGCTAAGATCTTCATGTCGAATACCAAGGATATGTAGGTATATGTCAAGTGTGAACAACCTTGGAGTGATGAGATATGTGTTGTTAAGGGAACCTTTCTGAGCCGTAGATGTCTAATTTTGAATGTTTGCCTTCCCTTGAAAATAAGTGACATATGTGTTTGTTTCAGATTGTATTCTCCACTCATTGATGTTTGCTGTAAGTGTGTCCTTTGTGACGTTAGTGGTCGGATTTTCTTACTCCTCACAAAGGATGGTTGGTTGTATTCTAACCCCTTGGCATGTTTACCTCACTTATGGTACTAATGCTAACCCTCCTATCATGAGGATTGTGTGTTTGTTTTCCCTCCCTTTGGTTTTGCAAGGTGTGAATTTGAGGACAAATTCCTTTCAAGATGGAGAGGATGATACAAGCATGAAGAGCACAAAAGGATACAAGGAATGGTCAAAGGCTCAAGCTTTGGAATTGGCAAGTGTTTGGAGCCTTTTAAAGTCTTGTCAAGTTGAAGGAGGAGAAGGGAATCCATACACTCAAGAGGCGCCTCACTTGAAGGGCAAAAAGGACTTTTTGCCTTATATTTTAACACCCAAGAGGCGCCCGAAGTTAGGGCTATTATGGTCTTTTAATGGCCTCTTTTTACACTCCAAAGGAGCACCCTTCATTAAGGGTAATTTTGTCATTGTTTGTAATACGTATAAATAGGCACATTAACTCTTATTTTCCTTAGTTTTGAGATAATGAATTGAGTGACTTTTAGATTGTAATCTTAGTGTTAGATTGTAGTCTTTCTCTTCTCCTTAGGAGAGGGAATCCGAAACTTGAATCCTAATACATTTGGAATTGGCTTTTCACTTGTATTGGATTATTTGGCAAGAAATGTGTGCTTGAGGAAGTGTGAGTCCTTTGGGTCACCTAAGAGGAAGGTTTGAGCTTCTATTGATGAGGTGTGATTGATGGTTTGATACGCCATCTTTTGTTAATCATTTGGTAGAAGTAAGGATCTTTCTATCTATCTTTAATTTCATGCAATTCTTCTTCTTCATCTCTTCTATTGTGTTGTTTTCTCTTTATGTGCTTGCTGATTTTTGCATCTTTGTGTCCATTTCGTAATTCCTCGTCTTCTCTTGTATCAAGTAAGAATCCTACTTGCAAAAGAATTGTAATGTCAGTTTCCTAGTTTGAAAAAGAGTCTTATGTAGTGTCTATAAATGAGGCTTCAATTTAATAATTTAGATACAATTCAATAATATTTTTCTCCTATATTTCTTGCATGGTATCAAAACATTCGTGAGAAAATTATCATTCTAGCATCACTGTGTTGTTTTTCGATGACAAAACGACTGTCCAAATAATATCTTTTTGTCGGTGTATTTCAAGACAAACCAACACCACCGTCAGGTTTGGAACTACCTAAAAAGATCAATTAACCCCTCGTGCTTTCAATTTTGTCTTTCTTGGTTATTCTTAAGTACAAAAGGAATATCGTTGCTGCTAACTTGATCTTTGTCGGTACCTTATGTGAGCTGAAGTCACATTCTTTAAGTCTCAACTTTACTTTACATCTTTTGATTCTGATTATCCTAACATGTCTAAGGTTTTACCTAGATCAACTTTTGAGGTTCCTACCGTTACTTCTACATCTCCGTCCATGGTGCCACTAGTCTTACCTGCACAGACATTTGAGGAATCACAATATCTTCAACAACTCCATCTATAGTGCCACCACTCCTGACTTATCATCGTTGTCCACGTACAATATACGACTTAGATGATTTTCGTCCTGCACTTGATCCTGCGCCTATTATAGACTTACCTCCTTCGATTGCACTTCGAAAAGGTATATTGTCCATTCGTAATACTAACCCTCATTATATCCTTTTAAGTTATCATCGTCTATCATCACCCAATTATGCCTTTTATATCATCTTTGTCCTTTGTCTCCATCCCTAAGCCACAAAAGAAGCATTTTACCATTTAGGATGGAGACAGACTATGATTGACGGGATGTCTGCTTTACATATGAGTGGTACTTGGGAGTTTGTTCATCTCCCTTCCGGTAAATCAACCGTTGGTTATTGATGGGTTTATGCAACGAAAGTTGGTCCGAACAGCCAAATTGATTGACTTAAGGCTCGCCCTATTGCCAAGGAGTACATTCAGGTATTTGGGCTTGATTACAGTGATACTTTTTCTCCTGTGGCTAAAATAACATTTCTTCTTTTTTTAATCCATAGCTGTTGTTCGACACCGGCCTTTTTTCAGTTGGATATTAAGAATGCTTTTCTCCATGGTGACCTTGAGGAGGAAGTTTATATGGAGCAACCACCTGGTTTTGTTGCTCAAGAGGAGTCTAGTCTGGTGTTTTGATTGCGTCAGTCACTTTATGAGTCTAAAACAATCTCCTTGAGCATGGTTTGAAAAGTTCAACACAGTAATTCAGAGTTTGGCATAATTTATAGTGAAGTAGATCACTCAGTGTTTTATCGACATTCCGCTTCAAATATATGTTTTTATTTAGTGGTTTACGTTGATGATATCGTTATTATTGGCAGTGATCAAGATGGCGTCATTAGTTTGAAACAACACCTCTTTCAGCATTTCTAAACTAAAAACCTTGACAGCCTGAAGTATTTTCTAGGTATTGAAGTTGCTTAGTCTAGATCAGATATTGTTATTTCGCAGCGCAAATATGCCTTAGACTTTCTCAAGAAGATAGGAATAATGGGATGTAAACCCGTTGACACCCTTATGGATTCGATTATTGAACTCTTGCCAGGACGAGGAGCCACTCAATGATTCGGGAAGATATAGGTGTCTAGTTGGTAAGTGGAATTATCTCACAGTGACCAGACCTGACATTTCCTATCCTGTGAGTGTCATAAGTCAGTTTATGGATTCTCCATGTGGTAGTCATTGGAATACAATTGTTCGCATTGTGCAATATATTAAGTCAGCTTCAAGTAAAGTATTATTCTTCAAAGATTGAGGTCATGAGCAAATTGTTGGATATACAGATGCCGATTGGGCAGGATCACCTTGTGATAGACGTTCTACATCTGGATATTGTGTTTTAGTAGGAGGTAATTTGGTATCCGGGAAGAGTAAGAAATAAAGTGTGGTTGCTTGATCTAGTGCAGAAGCAGAATATCTAGCAATAGAGCTAGCAACTTCTGAGCTAGTTTGGATCAAAGAGTTGTTGAGAGAGCTAAAATTTGGAGAAATAAGTGAAATGGAACTTGTGTGTGACAACCAAACGACTCTTTACATCGTATCAAATCCGATGTTTCATGAGAGGACTAAGCACATTGGGATTGATTGTCACTTTGTGAGAGAGAAGATACTTTTGAGAGATATTGTTACAAAGTTTGTGAAATCGAGTGACCAGCTTGTAGATATTTTCACTGATAGGGTAAGTGCTCATTTCGTTCTTGCTTGCTTTCATTCTGTTATGAGAGAGAGCTGCTATACGTCTATTCTCTTTAGACAAATGACTGTCCGCTGGAAAATACAGAAGTCCCTCACTGGTCCTCGTATTAATTATATTTGCAACAAGCTCGGTGCATATGACTTGTATGCACCATCTTGAGTGGGTGTGTTAGAATATGAGTAGAAATATGAATATAATATAGAATCCTACTTGGAAAAAGATTGTAATATCAGTCTCCTCGTTTGAAAAAGAGTCTAATGTAGTGTCTATTAACAAGGATCTCAATGCAATAATTTGATACAACAATTCAATAATATTTTTCTCCTATATTTCTCACATGTTGAAAGGTTCTACATCGGATGAAAAAAGGATAGGTTATCTCCTTATATAGTCTTGGACAATCATTCCTACATGAGCTAATTATTGAGGCCGAGTTAGGCTCAAATCCATTTGTTAACATGCTATCAAGCAGGACCCATCTCAATTCTTTTTTACCGATGTTGTGCCCCATATGTAATTGCCCACGCTCCATATATCCAACCCTGACCATGAAGTGGGTGTTGGAGAGTCTCACATCGGATGAAAAAGAAATGAGTGGTCTCTTACATCGATCTTAGGAAATCCTCCCCTCATGAACTAGCTTTTGAGATTGAGTTACACCCAAGATCCATTTCTTAACAACATGGAAGGGTCGCAAACTGCTTTAGTTTTTGCTTTCCATCCTCCCAGTTTTTACTCAGGCCTTCCACGTTTTCACTTGAACTAACGTTTCCAAGGAACATAGTATAAGATAGGAACTGATAAGTGTTTAGAGAAAATGCCAAATAGAGATCTAAAGAAGGGGGAAGGCGGAGGGGGCAAAAGGAAAAAAATCATTTGTCAGTTCTCAGTGCTCTTTACAGACGACAAAATAGTTCTTGAGAAACAGTTATACCTGATAATCAATCTAATCCAATATTTTATATAGAACCTCAATAACCTGTGGTGAGATTTACATGTTCAACCTCAGTTTTGGTTAACTTAGGGACTTTATCAAGGCAACTGGGGACATTCATCAGATGTTGGTTATATTTGATTACTGATCTTGCAGAATGGCCACAAGGCCAAAACACACTTCCATCTATAATCTTCAGATGCTAGTGACATCATAGAAGCCATCTATAATCTTCAGATGCTAGTGACATCATAGAAGTTGAGGACATATAGCTGCATATTATATGCTTTGCATGAAGATGACTGTCTTCACCTTTCGGCATGACTTTTTCATGGTTGCTAACTTGTTTGTCCACACTGCAGCTAGTAATATTCCTGTAGTCAAAGAAATTGAAGGAGTTTGTGATCCTGGCATCTTCAATGTTGTACGATTTGCTTCTGCAGCAATTCCCTTTATCCCTTTTGTACTCCGAACGAATGATACTCGGACCCGTAATACAGGGATAGAATTGGGATTTTGGGTAAGCTTAGGCTACCTTATGCAAGCAATTGGATTGCTCACATCTGATGCTGGGCGGGCTTCTTTTCTTTCTATGCTCACTGTAAGACCATTTTCCTGAATCTTAATTTAATAAATAAGCATTTCTAGTTATGGACTGTTCCTCCTTGCTGACTCCTGCTAAACTGATCAGATTGTTGTGGTTCCCTTGCTTGATGGCATGTTAGGATCCGTAATTCCTGCACGCACATGGTTTGGAGCTCTCATGTCGATGTTTGGTGTTGTGATGTTGGAGTCCAGTGGCTCACCTCCATGTGTGAGTCCTTGTGGAATTCCTTAGTTGTCAATTCCGAATATGTTTGGGATATGATTACCAAAAGTTTAAATATTTTTTCAACTAAATAATTTGTTTTTAACTTTTTTATTTAAAACTTGTCATTAGGCCGTTTGCTTCCCAACAAACTATTCCATGTAAAGGTGTTCACCTGCAGATCTGAACATTTCAGGTTGGAGACTTGTTGAACTTCTTAAGTGCACTCTTTTTTGGGGTTCATATGCTACGAACTGAACATATATCACGAAGTACTAATAAAGAGAACTTTATACCACTCCTTGGCTATGAGGTTCGTTAGGAAATTGTGCATAACCTATCTTCCATATTCTTGTTGGCCACTATGATTTCAATCTAAGTACCACATAATGTCTGCATCTATTTCTTCAGATGTTGGTTGTTGCTCTCATATCAACCTTGTGGTACTTTATTGGAGGTTCATTTTTCGGTACTCGAGCACTAAATCCGTCAGACTTGACATGGTCAACGTTCTGGAGTTCAACTTTGTCATTTCCCTGGATACCTGCTCTTTACACTGGCTTATTTTCAACTGGGTTATGTCTATGGATAGAGGTACACTTCTCTGTTTGCCTAAATAAATATTCTTCAAGGCACTTTAAATAGCTGCAAATTAGAGCTGGACTAAGGCTCTTCATGTTTGACTTCTGCCAGTTTCAGATATTATGACTTTATTAAGACTTTGTTCAAGATCTTAATGAAAATCTTTATTAAGGCCTATTCAAACCTATTAAGTGCTAAAAATCTTAATGAAAACAACTGCACTTAATGACCTAAAGTTTAAACCATTCAGATTCGGACCGCCATTAAGTGCAAACAAATGAGGCCTGGGAGAGGTGAGATTGTAGTAGCAATGTTTTGATGTATATTTTTACACTATAAATATAAATACGATGGGAACATATTTTGGTTTTGGTTTGATCAAGAGTCTAGATGGTTAGTGACTTAAAACTTTGTATGTCACTAGATATATTTTTAGATGCTGATTTAAATAATTGAGTTGAGTAAACTTTCATCACATCCAGCTTGAGAAAAATAGCACTGGACATTTAATCTGTACTAGTCTCTTTTGAGTTTTGACGATGCGAATATGTACTGAAAGCTGAATAACCAGTATTTGGATCATAAATATCTGATAGTACTAGTAATATGCTCCTTTATGTGTGTTAACTTATTAGCAATTGGTGTTGGTTTCAAAGATATCAGAAGGATGAATTGACATCTATACGTGACCCTTGTATTGTGTATTGTCTCAATTTAATGTGCAGATGGCTGCTATGTGTAATGTATCAGCTACAGAGACTGCAATAATTTATGGGCTGGAACCAGTATGGGGTGCTGGGTTTGCTTGGTTTCTCCTTGGTGAGAGATGGGGTTTAAGTGGATGGATTGGGGCCGCCTTTGTATTAGGTAATACCAATTCCCACTTTCAGTTTGTAATAGGAAATCATTCAGTAACTTGGTTCCTGAAGCAAAGCAACAGATTCTCCAGAATTAAAATATTTCATGACTTCTGTTGAGCTATCATTCACAGTGCTGAAGAAAAACAAATCAGAGAAGTAATATATAGATTGGAAACAAACCATCTTGATTCTGATTGTAGTAGGTCGTAGTGTTGTTATCAAATTTGTTCAGATCTAAAGAAATGAGCTTATTTCAGGAATCTTCCTTGACACATCAACATTTTTTAAAAGTTTTTATAACCATGGTGTCTAGGCCAGCCTTCCTTGACACATCAGCATTAGACACAAGTTTGACAAAAGGCTTGAAGTTTTATGTCATGCATGTCATTACTACTCTGTCCCTATTGATTTGAACTGTGAATAACATGGTTTGGTGGACAGTTGGTGAGTATTACCACGCTTTGGCTCAATCTTAGGAAAAACAAGGTTGTGCTGGATCGTGTAGTTCACATAGGTCTGATAGTCTTAGGTTTTATTCCACTTGGGAAATGTCTGCAGAATTTTCTATGAATCCATTTTTCTCAACTTCTAATATGTAGGTGGAAGTCTATCAGTGCAGATATTCGGAGCTTCATCTTCTTTATCAGGACAAGCTGAAAAAGTTATTCAGGATGATAAGTTATCGATTTTAGATGAAAGGAACAATATTCGTGCTTCACCACTTGTCATTAGCTGCAAGGAAGATCCATCTGACTTGTGGCGGAAGTCATGAATCTTGTTATGTCGATGTTTCTATCTTGCTATGTATATATAGGTGGATATTGTATTAGTATCGTGACTGTTTTACGCAAATACAACAACAAAAACAAATCCAGTGTCCCACATAGTGAGGTCTGGGGAGGGTAAGATGTACGCAGTCCATACCTCTACCTCTAAAGAAGTAGAAAGACTGTTTCCGATAGACCCCTGGCTCGAGACACGGCATACTAAACAAATTCATAGTAAAGCATGGAACAAGATGATACGTGAGAAAATGTTACGTGAGATTCATGAAAACTAAAGCACATCGTAACTGTTTTTATGATAGCATACTGAAAAAGAATCGATCTATAAAATATTTTAGATTTGATTTCTTTCCTTGGTCACTTCACAATCACAGACCTGTAAAATAGAAGTAAAGCTTTAAAATGCACTATTGTCTCAAATAAATATCGCAAAAATTTATGATTAAAGTAAAGATAGGTTGGTAACATACCAACTTATCAAACCCTCAAACTTAAAATATTGCTTATCCTAAAACAATTAAAAATATCCAATTTTCTTTGAGGGGCATGATTCAAAAGTGCACCAACATCATACTACATAGCCGTTTGGACATGAGATTTCATTTTGTGATTTGAAATTATGAGATAAAATCAGTGTTGGACATGCAATTTAACATTGACTTAGCTTTTTGGTCGTATGCTATCTTGAAACCTCTTTGCTTGTGGGGGTAGGAGTGGAAAACGCACTTTGCAAAAGAATCGTGTGGCGTGGTGAAAGATTTTTCGTTTGGGTTTTCGACTCTCCAAGTCTCCACCTACTTGTGGAATTGGACGCGAGGGGGGGGGGGGGGGGGGAGGGGGGAGGTCCTTGATATTAAGGTGTCAATACGGTTGAAGAAGGCCATATGTGGAAGCAACCTATGCTTTGATCATTCAATTGACTCCTTGCTGGCAGTCCGTGCTTGTTGTAATGCTGGCAAAAACAGGGGTTTCAGTCAATTTTACCTACTATTGAATTTGAACCAATGACTCACGCCGTATGAAAGTGATACCCTAACCGCTGAATCAAATAAGTTAAGTTGAGTCAAGCCACCCTATAAGAGAAAACCACGCAACCAAAGTAGCCTTTACTATACAAAGTGGGCAAAGTGCTAAGAAAGAGAAAGCGTTATCACTACACAAAAAGAAGCAGTGGCTAGAGCGCTAAGCTAAGATCAACCAATGTTCAAACGCGAAACCTTTCTTTGCCGGTCATTTGTCTTAATAAGTGGATTTTGATTCATGCATCTCTTTTTTGCTGCATTAGTCTTTTCACTCCCCACTCTCTACCACAGAAAAATCTTTTCACTATATCTCAGGAGTAGTCAAGGAAAGTACGACAGGTTTGAGTAGGAATAAATTGACTAAGAAGTAGCACATATAATAATAGATCAATTCATTCAACAAAATCTGTCTGGATCATACTAGGATAAATGAGATTGGTCTAACCACTCGCTTGGATGTAAGACTCCGTCCGCTGACAGATGTCCCATGCCACATTTCATGAACAGTTATGCTTGAGAATGAATTGTGATATAGAATCGAATAAGCCTCAACTCTATTCTCGACTCGAAATTCATAAAGGACTTTAATAGAGATAAAATTGGGGGCCCTGTACCATACATCCTGTTGCCTTTGGATGACTACACGTTACATTATAGCAGCGCTACCAAATGAAGGTGGAAAGCCTTTGTATTGGTTGGGCGCTAGCTAGCGCCTTCCTTATACTAATAGAAAATGTTGAGTCTTTCCCTTATTTAATAGTATTAGTAAAGTTGCTCAAGGATATCTATTGGGAATGAAAGTCCCTATTATAGGATCTCTAGTAAAGCCAATTTAATGATGACCGCTTATTTGAGTAAGAAGATGATGACTCTTATTATTGGTGAACGATTTTCTCTACATGTTTTATTTGGGCATTTTACTCTTTCAAATCGATGACTATTCGGATGCACGTGCTTTATGAAAATTCCATCTCCGGCATGAGACAAATTGAACCCTACATCTTACTTTATGTGTTTTCTTGAGTGAAGTTGTGGTACCCCTATCTCAAAAAGGGGTATAACTATTAATGATCCTTCCACATATCTCATGTCACCTTTTTGAACTTACTACAAAGCTCGGGCTTTGAGATGTCATGTGATGGTGGGCTATTATGTTCCCTTATCTTCTCTTAGAGGAGAGAAGTGGATCTATTGAGGAGTTTATATGAGTCAACATCACAATTCTCCGATTTAATAGAGTCAACAAGATTCAGGTGGCCAAAGTGATCAGCTTAAGGGAAAGTTTCATAGGTTTCTAAAGGAAAATTCTTGTCACTCAGTTTTTAGAGCTGAGCCAACTGATTCAGTGGTCTCCCTCTTTCCCTATACTTCGAACCAAGACTCTTTTTCAGACTTAGGTTCTCTAGCTTGATTTTGTATCATGAGATAAAATTCTAAATTCTCCAAAAACATGATTTGGGTATTTCATGTCATGATTTGAGATTTTTCAAATACAAAAGTTAATCTATAAGCCTTTTTTTTTAAAAAAAGACTCACCATTTATATTTACCAATAACTTATTTCATATGTAAATAAAATTTAAAGTTCATATCTATTACTCTTTAATTCATTTATATCTCATATAACCATTACTCTCACAGACATAAAAGTTAGTATTACTTCAAACTAACTCCTACTTTACTATTTATTATTCACTAAACTATTTTTTTTACCAAATTATAATGACCCGTTTCGTCGTTACATAAAATATCTGAGGTAAAAGTATGAGAACCTCCTACACCACAATTTATAGGACCAATTATTTATTATGGAAGTACATTGGACATGTACTAAGGTCATACGATACCTCTAACCCAAAGTTAAGTTGAAAGTATTTTTACCAATTAAGTTCAAGCCAAGTTTAAACTAGGGTTAACTTCACACGAGCATATCTCTTAGACATATACCCTCCAAATTACATATCTTTGAGTCTTCTTTCCAACGTATTCGACTGTTCGTTAATGCGCCTTCGGAGTAAAAAGTTATGACTGTTTAACTGAATACTGTCTGAGCTGAAAAATTAACCGCCACAATGGTACTACTGCAGCAGTGGACATTATTTAAGGTTGATTTTGATGAGTTTCAATCCCAAAACTCAAATATTTCATTTCTAAGATTTGCATATGGTTGGGGTGAAAATCCTTCATTAAGGTAAGGTTTTTACTCCTTTTTAATATTGATTAATCCGTTCATCTTCTAGAATCATTAGGATGAGGGGTTATGGTGAAATTCTTGTGGTTTAGAACCCTAGGTTCATGAAAACCTATGATATGAGTATTTTCACCTAGAATTGATTCTAGCTTTTTAATTAACAATTCTTAGCATGAATTAGTGACTCTAAAACATAAAATTGATGGTTGGAGATCTTGAATTTAATAAGCATGAAAGCTTTAGAGTTGAAACTCCATTAATGGAGATGAGTTGAATATGATTGAACTTGTTAATGGGTAATTGAGCCTTGGTTAATGTTTTAGAGCATGAATACAGGTAGAATTAATAGGTTTGAATTTTTAAATTATTTATTTAAAAAGTAATTGATTAATTATTCTTATAACTAATTGTTTCTTAGATGAATGAGCATTCTAAGGCCTGAAGGAAGGAAATGAGCATCCTTGGTGAGACTTGCTTGTTCTAGAATCTTCGATCGAGATAGATTATGATTTCATGTGTAGTAGACTTGTGATAGATGCACTTAGTTTTGATAGTAATGCCATGAGATTTCATGTCTTAGGCCTTCGAACATGGTGTTTGGTTGGAATAAATTGTTAAAAATCCATTTAAACTTAAATATTATCATGAATTATTGTTATACTCAGCTTATGGATGCTTGTGGCATGAAATTGGTGGAATATGTTGAGAATGATAGTTAGTTGAAAGTAATGTAATAATAAGATAATTGTATGTTATTGTCTTTTGTGTGGATCCCTTGTGGGTATTTGTGTTAGTATGACTTGATTGATAAATTGTAGAGTTATTATGTGAATATGAATAATAATAGAAGAATTATATGATCTTATATTATGTAAACTCGTCTCTAATATCTTATAAAGGGGTGAAACTGACATTATGTAAGTTTGAAGTAAGAGATATGCTTGCTAGAAGATAGTTAAGATGATGGATTATGATAAGAAAACGTGGTGATAAAACTTAAGAACATAAGATTAAGATTTTCAAATGCCTGAAAGTAAGATATGTAAAGGTAGATAACCCTAATTAGAATTGTAAGTTGAATAGAGTCGAGTAGTTGGATAATCAGCTAAAAGGGGATAGAGTCTTAAAACTTAGTTGTGACTTAAAAAAATGGTTACTAAATAGCACCTGAATTACTCGTTCAATCTGAAATAAAGAGATTCGAATTGGTTAGTAAAATAGGATGATGAATTAGAATATAGATATCAGTCTTGGTTAATGTCCACTTTTGAATGGAAACCTGATACATTGATCTTCAGACATGTTTTGTTTGATGATTAGATTTGATAATACTCAATTGAGCAAGTGGTGAAAGAGCCTTTATGCGTTACTTATAATTATTGACCGCATTTGTATATTTATACATATTTTTAAATAATATTTGGTGATAAAGGATCGGATACCACGATGGTACAAATATGATATGTTGGTTATGATGGATCGAGCACCACGCCAATAGAGATATGATATGTTGGTTATGATGGATCGAGTACCACACCGATACTAATATGATATGTTGGTTATGATAGATCAGGTACCACGCGGTGCAGATATAATGTTATAAATTGGTTGAGAAGGAAAGAGAAATTGTGCATAATTGTATACATACATTCATTTATATGCATTGAATGTGCACTTATATTTATATGTCGTTTTTGGTTCCTTGCATGAACTAATTTATGTTAATAAGGTATGATAGTTGCTTGTATGGACTGGTTATTTGATGAGATATTGTGGTCCCTTGAGTGGATCAGTTATGTTGATGATTGTGATTGGGAATTGCAGTAAGTGTGAATATAATATACATCCGGAATTATGTATAACTCATGTTTTTCTAAGTATATAACAATATACGTGATGTGTATTATTATGTTTTTCTTGTAAAGTTGTTAATACTATCAGTTACCTTGATTGATGCAATCTCGATAGTTAATGATGGAGTAAAATCTGTAGATCTATCATTGCTAGAATAGAGACAGGTTACATAAGATGAAAGAACATGGTAAGATAGACCGAATAATCCAAGAATAAATGCAAAAATGATAAATATTATTGGTTCACAAAGAGACTAAGTGTAAGCAGTAATTCTTGCATGAATGTGCTTTACTAACTGAAATTAAAGTTAAACCATTTTTTACTATTTGTTATCATTATTATTTGTTTTTAATCCTGGTTGGTCAATGATACCTATCAGCACTTGTGATTTATACTGATAATACACTTACTATGTTGCAGGTCAGTTAGAGTTTCTATAGCAGTGACAATAATCATTCTCCAACAACTCCTGTGCTTTCGATCGTGGATGGATGTTATGTCATAGATGTTCCTGCTCCTTATCTAGTGCTTTTGTACCGATTTAGATTAGGTTCTGAAAAACTGTTTAGTAAAATTCTTCAATGTATTTTTTTGTAATAAAGTTTTATTGTTGAAAAAGAAAGGGTATTTATTTATGGATTTAAATTTGCTTAAGGTTTAATAATGCCTTCTGCAATAATTGAATAGTTGGATGATAAGAAGTTTTCTATCTAGGATAAAGTTGAGTAGGTGCTCGACACGATCTATGGATTGGGTCGTGACAAGATGGTACTAGATCCGAGGTTACCGATCTCCCTATTTAAGAGAAAATGTCAAATTGACCTGTAGATTACTGCATTGACTTCTATATTAGATCTATAGAAGGCTACGAGACATTTAGGAATCTATCCTACTTTCTTGTCTCCTATCATGCAATCTTAGTGTTGTCTCCTTGAGTTAAGTTAAATTGGTATGTAGCATATTTCAATTGGTATCTCAACATCACAGTTGGGACTGATTGGTCCTAATTAGTATCTCACTAACATTGAAAGGTTGAAATAAGATATTCCAACCAGTAAAAGTGAATAAGAAGCATATGGACTGAATTATTATGTTGAGAAATTTGCTTGATATTGTCTTAAAATGCTTGTGCTTTAAATATTTTTTATTATGATAATAATAGAATGCGACGTGTATTACTTATATGGACAGTGATTGTCTGATCATACTATTACCTAGGTGTTTGATTTTCAACTTTTTAAGTGCAAATGATCATTAAAAGTAATATGAGATGAGTTGTTGCAATAAGATACACATTTGAGAATCATAAAACTGGTATTATTTTGAGGTATGTTTTCATTTCAGTGATTTGAAATATGTATTGATTTTTCATAATTTGAAGTATGCCTTGATTTTTATCTGGTCCTTGACGATATATTTGGATATCCATACATGTATGATTCGATCATTTTGATAAAAATATTTGGGACCCTTGTGTTGTCTGATTTTGATAATGATACAAATTCTTATGTGGTTTGATTAATGATAATGATGTTTGAGATCCTTGTGTGGTCTAATTAATGTTAATGATATTGGAGATCCATGTGTGATTCGATCAATGATAATGATATTGGGGATTCTTGTGTGGTCTGATCTTTGATAATTATATATAAGCTTGAAGTGCTATTGGGTCATCCTTGTGTGAATAATCTAGTTAATGAGTTGACTTGTTAATGATAACTTAAAAAGTGATTGGTTAAACCTAAATGAATTTAGTTGTATTGCTTGATGATTATATTTGAGCATGAAGTGTTATTGGGTCATCCTTGTGTGATAATCTAGTTAATGAGTTGACCGATTAATGATGTCTTAATAAGTGATTGATTAAACTGAAATGAATTTAGTTGTCTTGCACAACCTTGATGGATTTGAATGTAAGGTGAATTGTGTAGTTGATGTCACTAATGCAAGGTAAATGCACTAGATATATAAAATTGGCTGCTTCCTGTGATATGATAAGGTGAGATCGTAATGATGATTTTACTTGATATGAGTAAGTTGAACCTTAACTATGTTGTTGACAATTATATTGCTTATTTGATTAAGTGACTGAAATAAACTTATGAGGGTGAAAGTGTTAATGTCCTAAAGGTATAATAATCGATTGTACAAAATCCATGGTGGCTATGAATTAATATAATAGTTTTAGTTTTAAAAAAAAGCGAATAAAGTGATAGTAAATAATGTTTATAGGCTTAGTTAGGAGGCAGACTACTAAACTAATCTTGTAATTGACTAACTATGGATTGATATTGCGCATATGCTTAGTATATGAGAATAATTATCGGTGAATAGTATCCCTTGAATGTATTGTAGTTGAGTTGATAAGGTTGATAAAATAAGTTAGTTTGATTTTGATTGATGATCTTTAGTTGCAGGATCAATCAGGGGAGTAGAGTTATTAGATGAGTCTTATTATATTCATATCCCTCTTATTATTACATAATAAAATTTGATTGGTATTACCCTTGAGTGATTATGGCATGTTATATAGCCGAATAGAGTAATATAAGTTGTGGTGGAGAATATAAATGATAGTGAAAATCTATAATGGTATGTTGGTGTTGTTGTATTAGTTATTGCATTGGCTAGGGTGTAAGTACCCTACTAAACTTGTTCTTAGTATAGGAATAACAGCTGTAGAGTGTTGTGGCTTTGGTTACACATCTGGTGTTGTGTGGATTAGTGTTTAATGGTGGATCATGGTATGTTGATTGGTGGCTTTTAGTGGTTAACAGGTTAGAAGACAAGTTTAGAAACTCGTAGAAACTTTTGGTGCATAAAACAAGTTGGTAGAACTTCGCTTAGAGCGATTACCGTAAAAGAGTTAGTTCGTAATGTCGAATTTTCTGAAGTGTATTGTGAAATGGATTGAACTAGGATCAAGTCCCAAGTTACTGCCTCGAGCCGCCATAATATAAAATTAACTGCTACAGCAGTGCACAGTTTTATTCCCCCTATATCTCTGTTGTCATCCTAAATATCCGTGCATTTTAATATCATATGATGTTCCAGGTATTATAGATAAAATGATACATAAATTTTACTACGAATCATATTTCTTGAGTTATAATGGTCATGCTTTGTGCCTAGAATTTAGTGGTAAGCGGTGTGTAGGCTGGTTGGAGTTATTATGGGATAGCGGTTTGGTAAGTGTTATCTAATTGTGTTAAAAGTTGATGAGTGATTGCATTGGTTTTGTAACCATTGTGTGTGCTAAATTCTGAGAATCATGCTAAAAAATTTCCTCTTCACCAATGACTGTTCGGGGACGTATGATAGGTAAATTGATATCTAATGTAACAACTAATTCTGTCATTACTGAAAATATCCGTGGTAAAAGATTGAGAACCTTCATTACCGTAAGTTACAGGATCAATTATTTATTATGGGAGTGCATTGAACATGTACTAAAGTCATACGATACCCTTAGCCCAATATTAAGTTGAAAGTATTCTTACCGATTGATTTTCAAGCCAAGTTTAAACTAGGGTCAATTCAAATACACATATCTCCTAGAATATTATGAGTTATGGTACCAAATATACACCAAATAAAATATTTTTGAGTCTTGTTTCACCGCATCAGACCATTTGTTAATCCGTCTCTGGAGTAAAGAGTTATAACCATTTTATTAAACACTTTATGGGCTGAGAAATTAACCACTACAGTGGTATCACTATAACAATAACAACCAATATTTAAGGCTGATTATGATGGATTCCAGCCCCAAAACTCAGATATTTCATTCCTATATCCTAGAAGGGCAATTTACTCTCGACTGGGATGAAAATTCTTCGTCGAGGTAAGTCTTTTTACTCCTTATTAACATTGATTAATCTGTCCATCTTCTAGAATCATTAGAATGAAAAATTATGGTGAAATTCTTTTAGTTGAGAACCCTAGATTCATGGAATTGTGGAGAAAACCTATTGGTATGAGTATTTCTCATCTAGAATTAATTTTAGATTGTTAATTAACGATTCTTATCATGAATTAGTGACTATAAAACATGAAATTGATGGTTGGGGATCTTGAATTTAATAAAAATGAAAATTTTAGTGTTGAAACTCCATTAATGGAGATGGGTTGAATGTGATAGAACTTGTTAATGGGTAATTGACCCTTGGATAATGCTTTAGAGCATGAATAAGGATAGAATTAATAAGTTTGAATTCTCAAAGTATTTATTTAAAGAACAATTAATTAATTACTCTTATAAATACTTATTTCTTAGATGATTGAGCATTCTAAGTCCTGAAGGAAAGAAAGGGCTTGTTTATTGCAGAATCTTCGATCGAGGTTGGTTATGCTTTCATGTGTAGTAGACTTAGGCTAGATGTACTTAATTTTGATAATAATGTCGGAAGATGTCATATCTTAGGCATTCGAACATGTGTTTGAATGAATTAAATTATTAAAAATATGATTAGACTTAAATATTATCCTGGATTATTGTTATACTTAGCTGATACGATACTTAAGGCAAGAAAATTGATTGAATATGATAAGAATGATAGTTAGTTGAAAGTAATGCAATAATAAGATAATTGCGTGTTATTGTCTTTTGTGTGGATCTCTTGATGGATATTTGTGTTGGTATGACTTGATTGATAAATTGTTGATTTATTCTGTGAATGTGAACAGTAACAGAAGGATTAGGTGACCGTCTAATATGTAAACTAGCCTCTAATGTCTTAAAAAGGAGTAAACTTGGTATTATATAAGTTTGAAGTAAGAGATATGCTTGTTAGAAGGTTGTTAGGAGGATAGATTGTGATAAGATGACGTGATGATATAACTTAAGAATCTAAAGTTAAATTTTGCAAGTGCCTGAAAGTAAGATATGTAAAAGTGGATAACTCTATTTAGAATTGTAAGTTGAATAGAGCCGAGTACTTGGATAATCGACTAAAAAGGGATAGCGTTTTGAAACATAGTTGTGCTTTGAACAAAAGGGTAACCAGATAGTAATTGAATTACCCGTTCAATGTGAAATAAAGATTTTCATATTAGTTAACAAAATAGAATGATGAATTAGAGTCTAGATATCAATCTTGATAGAATGATCATTCCTTAATGGATAAATGATAAATTGATCTTCAAACATGTTTTAATTGATGATTAGATTTGATAATGCTTAATTGAACAAGTGGTGAATGAGCCTTCATACATTACTTATAATTATTGATTGCATTTGTATATTCATACACATTTTTGATGATAGATGGTGATGGAGGATTGGGTACCACTCCGACGAATATGATATGTTAGTTATAATGGATCAGTGACCACGCCAGTACAAATGTGATATGTTGGTTATGATGGATCGGGTACTACGCCGACAGCTATGATACATTGATTATGATGAATCGGATATCTCGCCGGTACGAATATGATATTGTGGATGAATTGAGAAGAAAAGAGAAATTATGCACATATGCATACGTACATTCGTTCTCAAGCATTGAATGTGCACTTATATTTATATATCGTTGGTGGTTTCTTGCATGAACTGAGTTATGTTAATGAGATATAGTGGTTCTTTGTATGAATCAGGTATTTAATGAGATACTGTGATCTCTTGAGTGGATAGTTGAGTTGATGGTTGTGATTGAGCATTGTATCCAAGTGTAATATAAGGTACGTCTTGAATTATGTATAATTTTTTTTTTTTGTATATTGTTATATATGTGATGTGCATTATGATGTCTTTCTTGTAATGTTATTGATATTATCAGTTGTCTTGATTGTTTCAATTTCGATTGTTAATGATGGGGTAAAATCTATAGAGCTACCATTGTTAGGATAGAGATAGGTTACATAAGTTGAAAGAACATTGTATGATAGATCGGATTGTCCAAGAATAAAGATAAGCAAAATCGATAAATGTTAGGTGGTTTGTAGAGAGACTAAATGTAAGTAGTAATACTTGTATGAATGTATTTTAGTAATCGGATGAAAGTTAAATCTTGTTTCTTTCTTATTTATTATCATTATTATTTGTTTCTAATCCTGCTCGACCGATGATACCTACTAATATGTGTGGTTTGTACTGATACTATACTTACTCTATCCCCTTTGGAGATATAGCCATGTTATATGTCAGTTGGAATTTCTATAGCAGTGGCGTCGATCATTCTCCAATAGCTATTGTCCTTTCGATCTTGCATGGATGTTGTGCCATGGATGTCCCTGCTCCTTGTCTAGTGCTTTTGCACCGGTTTAGACTAGATTCTAAAAAGTTGTTTAGTAGAATTTCGCAATGTATCTTTTTATAATAAAATATTATTATTGAAATAGAAAGATTATTTATTCAAGGATTTAATTATGTGAAAGATTTAATAATGTCTTGCGCAATAATTGAATAGTTGGGTGGTAAGGATTCTCCTCTGTAGGATAGAGTTGGATAGGTGTCCGGCACGATCCATGGGTTGGTTTGTGCCACAAATTCATTCACGAATCAAATTTATTACGACCTCATTCAAACCAATGCTTAGTTAAAAAAAAATAATTTTCCATAGTCAAATTGAGGATATGACATTAATTGAAAAAAATAATTTTCTAAACTTTATAAAGCATGGGGCAATTTTAATAGTTTTCACAACTTATGAAATTTTTAGTTTATGAGAAAACATGCAACATAAAAAGTCCCAATTACATGTCTAAATAAAAATTCTACTTCGGCTCATGATTTCATCTTGTGTGGCCAAACGAATCCTAAATTAAAACTTCATGTTAAGCACAAGCACATGGCTTAATTAATCCAAAACATATAAATCACCATCATTTATCAAAAAATTCACTTGAATTTCAAGTGTCTCGTCAAATTTAGAGTTCAAGTATTACTAATGATATTGATTTAGTAAAATACACTTTTAATTATTATTTTTTAAATGGTATGTCAAGCCAACAAGGGTCAAGTAAAACAAAATTGAAGAAGTAAGAAATACTATCTCTGGGTTAATTTTTTTGTCTGGTTGACTTGACGCGAAATTTAAGAAAATACTTCCCCATCCCAAATTACCTATCTCAAATTGAGATGGTACATTGATTAAGAAAAATAATTAATAACATGAATAGTTTATCGTACCATAGTACCCCTATTAAATGATGTTTACATTTTAATTTGAAGAAAAAGTAATTAATGCAAAGGGTAAAACATGAATTTTTTTTTGTCCCTTCTTGATTAATGAAAAAAGACAAGTAAAATGGAAAATCAAATTAGGAAATTTGAGACGAGTAATTTGGGACGGAGGGAGTAAAGAATTTCTTATAATCTTGTGGTCTTAAATTATAGATATATAGAATCTATCAAAATGTCATTTACTCTTGTGGCATTTAATATGTCATGTGAAAAGCTGAAATTGAAAAATTGCCCAAAAAAATATTCTTTTAAAACGAGTAAAAAAAAACAGAGCAAGATAAACAAACAAAAACTAATCGATATTAGAATAATTAAGGCGGCAAGCTTCACATAAACTAAGACCAGAAAGGGATATATATATATATACACACACACACACTAGTCTTCTGTACGTTCTTTGCACGTGTGTCATTGATCAAATGAAAATATATACATAAGAAGAACAGTTAATTAAAAAGTAGCAGTTGACTTTAAAACACATGTTATATCTATTTAAATCATATAAATAAATATTGTATCTCAAATGTGTTATTGTC
The DNA here is from genome assembly GCA_030864225.1 of Capsicum baccatum var. pendulum. NCBI lineage: Eukaryota > Viridiplantae > Streptophyta > Magnoliopsida > Solanales > Solanaceae > Capsicum > Capsicum baccatum. Next base: position 78,308,726 of record CM061552.1, read on the forward strand.
CGTTGACGGTCATCTTTTCACAAATAAAAGAAACATATTTTACGATGCATTAAATTTTTTACTTTATATATTCATTGTTTTTTAATTGATCAACATCTTAAAAAGTTGAAATTAACAAATTCAAACCAAGACAGAAAAACTAAACCTAACCGATATCAAATCCCACAACCCTAACCTTTTTTTATTTTATTTTTCATTTGGTGTTCAGTAATCACATTGAAACCCGATTAATTCGAATTTGTGCCAGGTAGGACCATATGGGAGAAGAATGTTTTTTTCATACCCAAAGCTCGAATCTGAAATCTCTGATTAAGGTAGGAGCAACCTCATCCACTGCACCACGTCCTTTGATGATCGCAATTCTATCCCTACCTCTTTATTCCCTTTAATTATAATTTTATTAAATTAAAAAATAGTAGAAAAATAATTAATGAAGTCTCCCAACAAAAAATTTAGGTATTATTTTCAAGGAAAAAATACATAAAGTAGAATACTTAAGTATTAAATTACAAAAAATACAACACTTTTATGAAATTACATTTTTGTAGAATATGTATTTGTATGTATTTGTATTTTTGTAGCAACAGTTTGCAAAAATACAAAATACATATCGATCATAAGGGCAGTAAAAATAATATATATATTTGTATTTTTGTAGAAACAATTTGCAAAAATACAAAATACAACTTGCTATATTATGTAATTATGAATCTGTTGCTATGAAACTCATAATTCAGACAATAAGTACGCTATTTCTGAATTTTGTCCTATTTTCAAAGCTTAGATCCCATTAAATTCTAATATTTTCTACATTGGCCTAAGTCCAAATATCATTGAACTCTATTAGCCTTTTAACTTTTGTTCTTTATTTTCTTTTATTTGTTTGTAACATTGTTATATTTTTATTTCTTTCGTGATGGATCTACAACTAAATATTTTCTAGAGAACAATATCCATATTCGACCGTAACAAAAAAACTTTTAGAAAGAGAACAAAAATCCAAAACACAAGACCATTAATTTATAGATTCGTCAGTCAAACAAAGCTCTGCATATCAAGATTCAAGATTTGAATATAAGATTATATTTCGAGTTCACAAATAAGTTTAGCTAAATATTCACCTATAAAACTAATGAATAATATATCAAAATATAGTTAAATAATATAATCGAAACTATGTCACAATTTAACAAAAAAAAGAAGAAGAAAAGAGATATATACCTTTGATTTTTTGACAACTCCATTCGGCTACAACATACTTATTTCGTTCAATTTTTTGATTCGAAATTCTCAACTGCAAGAGAAACACGAGTAATTATCAAAAGGAAAGAATTCATTGACAATTGTTAATTATATAATCTTTAAAGTTATGAACTAAAAGAAATTAAATTTTTTTTTGAATCAATACTAAAATAAGAAGGAAAGTAAATTAGAAGAAATTTTGATGCAAAATATCACTTAAATAAAATTGTAGAACTCTTTTTAATATAAGGTAAAATCCTAATCGATTTAGAATTGTTAAATGTCATGATTTCTTTTTACCATACATTCTATAACTTCTTTAATCATTTTCTATTTTCTTATTAATTTTGTGGGAAATCATTGTATTGGAAATTTCATACGTTAATATTTGTTTTTATTTTCTTTTTCTATTTTTTTTAGTTAAGTGTAGTTAGGTGTTCAACACATATTTTTCATATCACATCTAATAAAAATAAGGATTCTATATATAGATATTATGGCTAACAACAATTGGCTTTCGTAATGATGTGTTTAACATTAATTAGGTCATCCTATGTAATACGAAACCAAATCAAAACAAATTCGTACTTATACGGGTACGACCACGAAGATGGGTGAGTGCGAGAGTGAATGAATCCAAGATTTGGAGTGTACACGTGAAGTGCAAAGGAAGGCCTAACTAGGCTCCAAAATCAGTCCATACAATGTACTCCAAGGGAGCCCACTTGAAGACTTTGACTAAGGGGTCATTTTGGATATTTCACACTATTCTTGTAATACACTATAAATACAACCTTCTAGGGATTCATTCATTAGATTTTGATGATGATGAATGTTGTATAACATTGAAAGACAAGTCCTCTCTCCTTGAGGCACAAATCTGAAATTGTAACTAGGGAAATCAACTTGAGTGTGGAATTGATGATAGGCGAATTTACACGCCTATAGTGCTATATTTTACCCATATTTTAGCCAAGTTTTGAGGACAAAATATATAATTCATGCACTTTTAGTCCTTTTTCCTGTAAGTGAGCTAACGAACATGAGTAGCAAGTTTTCAGGTATAAATGATGCAGAATTCAGCATTTTATGGATAACTTGACGCCAAAGAAAGCTTCACGAAGGAAGGAAGAGGAATCTTGGACGCCAAGGACCAAAAGTGGCGCATGGAAAATCTGTCCCGGGCAAAAACAATAATTCTGAAGACTTTGGGGACTAGCAGTAACTTATTAGGATTAGGATAATGATACATTAACCTAGTAGGATTTGGTTAAGTATTTCATTAGCTTAGTAGGAATAGGATGTGGGTATTATAAATACCCTATTTTGCTAGAGATTTTAATTCATTCCTCACAATTCACCCATTCCCCCAATCCATCAATTCCCATCCATCCACCATCCATCCATCCATCAAAACAATTTTCTTTATTAATTCATTGTTGACATTATTTTTCATCTATTCAATTCTTAATTTCCACAACAAGAGAAACGTTACTTGCAAGGGAAGTTCACGCCTAACGCCTACCACACCTTACTACACGAAATCTTTATTGTGGTATAATAACAATGTCTATTGTGATTTCCTTCGCACTCATGGGTAACTAAACTTCTCTGTTGGGGTTATGGAAGCCTTATGAGATACTATCTAATGCTATGAGTTTGTGAATTCGTGACACGTGTGTTGCTTATATCATTATTCTCTTCATCTTAATGCAAATTCTTGTGGCTGCAGACGCATAGAATAACGCCAGTATAGCATTAACTTGTTCGAAAGAAAAGTTATATGTCTGGAAAAGAGATAATGTCAAGGTAATAGGGTCCCATACCCTATTAAAAAGTTAGTGCCGTAACTGGATTAACCTCTTGGAGAATTTGTACCGTTAGATACGCTTTAAGCTCGAAAGAGTTAAAGTGAAATAGTCCTTGTTTAGGTCGAAAGACGCTTGGATTTACCATCGAATACAATTCTCTATAAGCACATGCATGTCTGAATTCCGCATAACTCATAGCCAATAGAGACGTAAACTCAGAAGGTGGACATAACCCCAACTCTTCAATTCTCATTGTTTTACAACCTACTAAACATTCTTCTTTTTACTCTTCTATTTTCTGCTTTTACTTTATTATTTTGTTTACATTACAATCCCCCCTTTTTACGAGACTTGCACTAAAAGTCTAGTAATCTTTGCTTACTTGTTGACCAAGCTATTCCCTGTGGGATCGATACCTAACCCAGTTGGGTTCTATATTTGAATACGGCCGCTTTACACTCCTACGAGAACTGTAGATTGAGCGTTATCAAAAATTGGCGCCGTTGCCGGGGAATACGGTTGTCAACTAAGTTTGTGATAATTACTAGACCCTTTGGTCAAAGATTCTCGTACTTTTACTTTTAGTTGTTGTTTTTGTTTTATTCAGGTTTGTTCAGTGCATCAATGGATGCACAACGTGAAATTGAAAGGATAACTGCTCAAGTGCATCAACAGAATATTGATAACCCAGGTCGTGCAACAAATCCTGATGATGAGGACCTGGGCGATGAGGAGCTACTAAACCCACGGCGTACTGCTGAGATGGCGGCACCCATGCAGAGGAGAGATCGTCAAGCGCAATTGAGGCCTGATCGCCGAGCTGTGCAGATTCCTTTTGATGACGATGATGACGATTTGGATGAAGCTGGTGCCACAGGAGCCATTATTCTGCCACCCTTGGCACCTGGAGCAAAGTTCAATATCATTAGCACAATGATTCAACTATTGCAGCTTAAGGGATTATTCGGTGGACTTGTTGGTGATGATCCGAATATGCATCTAGTCAACTTTATTTCTACATGCAAGTCATTCGACAATCCTGGCATTGGACAGAATGCAATTCGACTGCGCTTATTTCCATTGTCTCTATCTGGGGAGGCAACTCTATGGTTGAATGGGCTGACTCCTGATTCTATTACTAATTGGAGGCAATTGAAAGACGCTTTCCTAGAAAGATTCTTTCCGCCATCCAAAAGAGCACAGTTGAGAGATGGGATCATAAATTTTTGGCAGCTTCCAACTGAATCCCTCCACGAAACATGGGAGAGGTTCAAGACGAAGCTTATGCGGTGCCCAAATCACCATATGACCAATGTCCACTTGATGGAGATATTATACAGATCTTTGAATTCGGTGACTAAGCCAGTGGTAGATTATGCAGCAGGTGGATCATTTATGGACCTCACCTTTGTGCAGGCAAGCAATATGCTAGATCGGATGACAAAGCAAAGTAGAGCTTGGTATACCTGGGATTCTGAGGTAGCAAGCTCTACTGTATCTTTTGGCATGACTGCAGAGCAGAGGCGAAGACAAGAGGATTGTGACCAAGACATGGCTCACATGAAAATGCAGGTGGATCTTCTTACAAAGCATCTATTATCAGGGAAGACCGAAAAAGTTAAAGCTGTTGCATCAAAAGAAAGAGAGGAATCCGATTCCGAGGAAGAAGCCAACTACTTGAACAATCAGAGGGGTTTCTGAGGCAATGCCCAAGGAAACCAAGGTCAGAACTATTATGATAATTCAAGATATAAGGACCGTGATCAAGGTAGTTGGAAGGATAAGACTGACAGGAGTGGTTTGTATGTTCCTCCCGGAAGACGTGACGCCGCTGCATCTGGTTCTGAAAATATGTCAATGGAAGATATGATGGCTAAACTATTGAAAGGAGTAGAGGCAACTAATACGGGAGTGAATGAGGTGAAGAACGACTTGTCCTCAGTGAAGCAATTGGTTGACTCGCATTCCACTTCAATAAAATAGCTGGAACAACAATTGAGTCAATTATCTGCGGCATTCAATCAAAGAAAGGCTGACACTTTACCTAGAAACACTGTGCAAAATCCAAGGAATGATGGATCATGCATGGCTATTACTACCAGGAGTGGTAAGGTGCTGGAAAATTCATCCCAAAGCAAGCAAGTGGCCGAAAATAAAGAAGATGAGGACGCCATAGACAATGACCAAGACGTCCATGACGTCACCCCTAGTGGTTTGCAGCCGGAAAAGACCAAAATTCAAAAGCAAGAGGAGAATAAAGTCGTGGAGAAAACAATTCCATATCCACCACCACCTTTTCCTCAAAGATTGAAGAAGATTGCGGATGATACAAAGTTCAGCAAATTCATGACGATGTTAAAGCAGCTGACCATTAATGTTCCATTGGTAGAGGTACTAGAGCAAATGCCTGGGTACGCAAAATTCATGAAGGACCTTTTAACAAAGAAGCGGGCGGTAAGCTATGAGCCGGCAGATAATGTTCACCATTGCAGTGCAATCGCTACAAGATCGCTAGTTTAGAAAAAGGCCGACCCTGGTTCCTTCACTATTCCTTGCACTGTTGGCTCTTTGAACTTTGCCAAGGCATTGTGCGATCTGGGTGCTAGCATCAATTTGATGCCACTATCCGTCTACAGGAAGTTGGGGTTAGGCAATCCGACACCAACCAATATGAGGCTCGTGATGGCTGATAGGTCGGTAAAACGACCTGTGGGTATCTTGAATGATGTGTTGGTGATGGTTTCTTCATTCATCTTTCCTGCAGACTTTGTTATTTTGGATTGTGAGGTGGATTCTGAAGTTCCCATAATCTTGGGACATCCTTTCCTTGCAACTGAAAGTGTGCTTATTGACATGAGAGCTAATGAGCTTTTATTTCGGTTGAATGACGAAGTGGCCCGCTTTGATATATGCAAAGCAATGAAGCAGCCCAGTGATATGAATGTGTTCTCTGTAGCTGATGTTCATTATGAGGATAAGAAAGCATTATCTATAGCGAAACAACTTACTGTTGAGCCATTGTCTGCTGCACTGCTGAATGTTGAGCATGAGGATGATGAAGATTATGAAGAAATTATGTGTGCTCTAGCAGGAATAGGGTCCTATTCTCATACTCCTAAACAGTTGGACCTTGATCTTACAAATCAACCTTCACAAACAGCGAAGACTTCCATTGTAGAGCCACCAATGCTAGAATCGAAAGAGCTCCCCAATTACCTAAGGTATACGTTCTTGGGATATGGAAATACACTTTCGGAGAGTGTTGCGGATGATTTATATGAACAACATATAGAGGCTCTCATCTCTGCTCTGATGAGGTACAAGAGAGCTATGGGTAGAAAGATTGATGATATAATTGGTATCCCTCCTGAGGTATGTATGCACAAGAGTCATATCGAAGAATATTTCATGCCTACAAGTAAGTATCAGCGTCGTCTGAATCCATTCAGAAAACGATGCCCCATCTATCTCAATGAAGACTAAGTAATCGAGATAGCTATGTCGTGCCGCGACAATAAATCAAGTGCTTGGTGGGAGGCAACCCATCGTTTTTAAATGTTCTTGTTGTTTTTGTTTTCTTAGGATTTTGTCGTGCCACGACCAAAACTAAGGCACTTGATGGGAGGCAACCCATCGTTCTAATCATCTTTATTATTTTTGAGTAAATGTAGGTGCAAAGAGATGTAAAACGAGGAGGTCGGTTTCAAATTTTGATTTGGACATATTGCATGTTGAAGGTGGTAAGTTAGGAATGAAGAAGCAAAAGGCTATGGATTGAGCATTGCTCATGAAAATATAGGCATCGAAAAAGGCTAGGCATAGGTAAAACTAGGCCACGAACAAGGCAAGGCCTATACTATGGCCTAAGGTCTCGGAATCTAGTGTGCCATAGCATAGGCGCCGCCTATGCCCAAGTATGCCATAACATAGGCGCCGCCTATGCTAATGCCTTTTGTCTCTGAATCTCATATGCCATGCTAAAGGTGCCGCCTATGGTCACCAAATGCTTTGCAAAAGGCGCCGCCTATGCTCACACAATGCCATAGCATAGGCGCCGCCTATGCAAAAGCATTCTGCTCAACTAGGCATGGCCTATGCTATGGCATTCTGCTCAACTAGGCAAAGCCTTAGGCGCCGCCTATGGTCACTTTTGGTCTCCAAATCCGATTTTAAATGGGTCAAAACCCGACACAAGCTTGTTCTATAAGTAAGAGACTTAGTCTTAGACCAAAAACACATTGCAAACCTAGCATAAGCGCCGCCTACCTCTCCAAATCCTCTCAAAAAATTTTCCTTTTGCTCTTTTACTTTGCAAGAACATCATCCAAGGTCATCAACCAAGTAAGTACTTCTTTGTTCTTCATTTATACTCCGTAAGTACTACACTACTACACCTATAATGAATTGTTAAATCTTGAAGTAGTATTGGTGATTTGAATGTGATTGAATTGTTGTGATACAACTAAGTGAGTAAATGAATACGTAAGGATGATCTTAACTTGTTTCCAACTTTTGTTTGATTATGATGCACTGTCATACTTTTGCGGAATTGATATGGTCACGAAAATTGCATACTCTTGTCAATAGAAAGCTTACATGTTGGAATGACTTGTTCATCGAGATGAGAATTAAGGTTGACTACCAATATATGAGGTTGCGATTATTTCTAGATTCTATACCTTGATTCAATCTCTATGTAGTAGTCTTGATATATCAAACATGGAAGTATTGCCAAGATTACAAGAAGTATGACTGCACTGATTATATTTTTGGAACATATCACCTAAATGTATGTCGATGAAGTCTGAGTAATCGATATCATTCACTTAATTAGTTTGTGTCAACAAATTAAGTGTGGGGTGGTGCCACTATTGTCTGTTTGTTGATTGAATCTTCCGAGATGAAGCTAACATGACTCTATTGAGATCTCAAGTACAATGGCACCAAAAGACAAGAAAAGCAACCACTTCACAAAGAGGCCAGAAAAGAGGAAGAAAAGAGCAAGGTGAATCCTCCGTGCTGCAAATACCTCGACGCACTCTTGGAAACAAGTGGGGTACTTATGAGGAACTTCTGAGGATGACGACTCTGATGATGATTCCGATGAAGGGGGTATGACCCCAGATATAGAGGATGAGTCCGACTAACCAGGTTCTTCTTTTTTATATTCCACTGAGGGCAGTGTGTCCCGTTTAAGTATGGGGTGATGGTATTTGCATGCTATACTCCTTTATCTGTATTTGCATTTATGTTTGTTTTCTTAGCTAGTTTTTTTTTCGTTTTTTATTTTTTTTTTAGTAAGCAAAGTTTTTTTTCGTTTAGAATTTTTTTTTTAACTTAGCTTTGCATGAAATTATTCTAATAGGCAGCATGGGATTATAACAAGAGTACGTGCTAAAATCATGACTATTGAGACGTTTAGGCTCTAATTGTGACTCACTATGTGATATTGTGTGGTTCAATTCCCTCATCTGTTGGGTCAAGAGTCTATACTACTCCCAATAAAGTCGATCATGTGCCTTGTGAGTGTGAGATAATAGTATATTCTATGTTTGTGGCTGATGCTAGAACTTGCCTGGTGTGTGTGTGTGAAGCGAAAATAAAGAATGTGAGTTTAGGAGATGATTTAGGCATTTCTTTGACAACCTATACTTGTGTACCTTTTTTTTACCTACCCGTGGACATTATCCTAGTTAACCCCTTTTGAGCCTTTAGCCTATTTTCTTCGACAACCTCATATGTAAACATAATCCATTTTTTTTCAAGACCATAATTTGATCCAAATTCCTAAGTGCTTTAAATTGAAAAAGTCATGTGACAAAATAAGAGGAAATTGGATGAGCATGATGCCTTAGAATGTATTGGTACTTGAATTTATTATGAAAAAGAATTGCTATCATAAGAGGTATGTTATGAAAAGAAAAAGGAAAAGAAAACTAAAAAGTGAGTTATGTTCAAAAAAATTGAAAAACAAAAGAGGTGACAAAGGGAGGTAGATTAAAAGAAAGCAAAAAGGTTGTAGGTTGTTTGAAAGAAAGCATAAATGGCATATTGTGATGTATTAAAGCACTTAGGGTACTTAGTCACTATTTCTGGCCAAAATAGTCCTACCCGTCCCTTAGCCTACATTACAACCCGTAAAAGACCTATTTGATCCTAAGCTTAGCATTCTGATATTTAGTGGAGCATTACACTAAGGTCAAACCTATGGTCATCAGCTGCAACATATGAATTCTTTGTGAGAGTGAGATCAAGGATAAACCTATACCCATGTTCGAAATATATACAATACTTGTGAGTGATTATGGGTAATATATTGTGAGACATACATGGTTGATGAGTTTTGGATAGTTGTGTATGATTCCTTGTGCCTTAACTTTTGAATATGAGTTGATCACCATCACGAGTCTATGTTGGAGGTTGAATTGTTTCTACTACTGCTCAGAAAACTACTCTTTGTTGATAATTGTTGTGCTTGTCTTGACGAATATTTTGTGAAACCCTAAGTTGATGTTTAGACGGACATGATATTTTGTTCGAGGACGAACAAAGCTTTAAGTGTGGGGTGTTGATGATAGGTGAATTTACACGCCTATAGTGCTATATTTTACCCATATTTTAGCCAAGTTTTGAGGACAAAATATATAATTCATGCACTTTTAGTCCTTTTTCCTGTAAGTGAGCTAACGAACATGATTAGCAAGTTTTCAGCTATAAATGATGCAGAATTCAACATTTTATGGATAACTTGACGCCAAAGAAAGCTTCACAAAGGAAGGAAGAGGAATCTTGGACGCCAAGGACCAAAAGTGGCGCATGGAAAATCTGTCCCGGGCAAAAACAACAATTCTGAAGACTTTGGGGACTAGCAGTAACTTATTAGGATTAGGATAATGATACATTAACCTAGTATGATTTGGTTAAGTATTTCATTAGCTTAGTAGGAATAGGATGTGGGTATTATAAATACCCTATTTTGCTAGAGATTTTAATTCATTCCTCACAATTCACCCATTCCCCCAATCCATCAATTCCCATCCATCCACCATCCATCCATCCATCAAAACAATTTTCTTTATTAATTCATTGTTGACATTATTTTTCATCTATTCAATTCTTAATTTCTGCAACAAGAGAAACGTTACTTGCAAGGGAAGTTCACGCCTAACGCCTACCACACCTTACTACACGAAATCTTTATTGTGGTATAATAACAATGTCTATTGTGATTTCCTTCGCACTCATGGGTAACTAAACTTCTCTGTTGGTGTTATGGAAGCCTTATGAGATACTATCTAAGGCTATGAGTTTGTGAATTCGTGACATGTGTGTTGCTTATATCATTATTCTCTTCATCTTAATGCAAATTCTTATGGCTGCAGACGCATAGAATAACGCCAGTATAGCATTAACTTGTTCGAAAGAAAAGTTATATGTCTGGAAAAGAGATAATGTCAAGGTAATAGGGTCCCATCCCCTATTAAAAAGTTAGTGCCGTAACTGGATTAACCTCTTGGAGAATTTGTACCGTTAGATACGCTTTAAGCTCGAAAGAGTTAAAGTGAAATAGTCCTTGTTTAGGTCGAAAGACACTTGGATTTACCATCGAATACAATTCTCTATAAGCACATGCATGTCTGAATTCCGCATAACTCATAGCCAATAGAGACGTAAACTCAGAAGGTGGACATAACCCCAACTCTTCAATTCTCATTGTTTTACAACCTACTAAACATTCTTCTTTTTACTCTTCTATTTTCTGCTTTTACTTTATTATTTTGTTTACATTACAATCCCCCCTTTTTACGAGACTTGCACTAAAAGTCTAGTAATCTTTGCTTACTTGTTGACCAAGCTATTCCCTGTGGGATCGATACCCAACCCAGTTGGGTTCTATATTTGACTACGACTGCTTTACACTCCTACGAGAGCTGTAGATTGAGCGTTATCAGGAATCACTCGTGTTGGATTCAAGCTTGAAAACGTTGGTCCTTGGGAGATCGAGATACCTCTTGTGTCTACGTAGGATATAGGTTAGTGTTTTGTGTAGTATTAAAGGTCCTAGGATGTAACAATTTTTGGATTGTTAATATTATTCCCTCATCTGGTCTATCTATCTATCTATCTTTATCTTATTGCACTTTGTAGATTCATAGTGGACTTTTTTGTGTCCTTCTTTAATCCAAAATTTGTTCTCATTGTGTTCATCTTGTTATCATTGTGTTGCTTCTGTTTTTGGTGTCAAATGCACCGTTGTTATCTCGTATTGTTGTTGTTGTAGTGAATCTGAGAGTGGTCTCCATCTTAGTCCTCAAATTCTTAAGATTAGTGGACTGTTTTGGAGTTGTTTCGTGTTTCTGTTATTTTTTCTTATCATTTGGTATCAAATACATTGTTGATTTTGTTCTAACAAGATCAATCTTGGGCTTGAGACTTGAAAACTACAAAAAAAAAGTTAAAAACTGAAAATTCCAGAAAAGAGAGCAATCTGTTTATTTTGTGTTCTTGGCCGAAAATTATATTTTTGTCGTGTCTTGGTCGATATTTTTACTTGTCTTTGTTGTCTCTAAGTGTTAGTTTTTTTCATCACTAACACATTGAGTCTGTATCTTGAGTTGAGCTTGAATTGTTGAGATTATTGTTGTGACAAGTTAATGGCCGTGTATTGATGTTGTAGTTCTTGGCCGTATGGTGACCTTTCTTGTGGACTTGGGCTGGACGTTGTTGGTGTTGTTATTATTCTTGAAAATTTGTTGTATTATTATTGTTCATCATAATCTTCAACCCTTGTTAAGACCAAAACACCACACTAAAGGACTTGACCGTTTGCTGAAAGTTTGTAGTTGACCTTGTTGTTGTTCTTGGGAGATTGTTGTTGATTTTCTTGGTGATTTTTGAAGTGTTCTTGATGTTCTTCCAAACCTTAATACCTTGTTAAAATAAAGTGAAAGTTAGATCCAAAAAGGTGAAGGAAAAAGTGTGAGAACTTTGTTAGTCTTGAAAGACTTACCATCACTCACCAACAAGCCAATCACATCTCAACCACTTTTCCATAAAATAAGGATCCATGTTTTAAGGAGGAGTACAAGTCTAGTCCAAGACTTTGAGTCTTGAAATTTTAATTGAAAAAGAAGCTCTAAAGACTACTTTGTGTTTCCCTCCATTGAACAAGTTCCACCAAAGTCCAAATTGAAAAATTGACCAAGACTTGAAATTGAACAACAAAAATTGTGTGCAACTGAGACCAATACGTGGCTGCCGCATCATCATGTTTTACTGTTCACGCAACGTATTTAAGCTCAAATTTTAGATTTCTTAGTTTCCATTTGTTGTTTCTTAGTTTCAATTTCGTTGGTTCCAATACTAATTGGCAAACTAGTACTTATCTTCTAGATAGTTAGTTTTTGTGTTCGTTCATTCATGTTACACATATGTTGTGTGCTTTTCTCTTTTGTGAAATCATTGTATCTTGTTGGTTCAAGTCCGTAACAAATTTTTCTTGAGTCAACTCAAATGAAAATCTATTTTGGGCAAGAGTAGACTCGACCCTCAATCACTCGCGAAGTACAAGCCGACTTTCAACACTTGTGAAACCAAGTGTGAGACGATCAAGTGTGCGAAAGTGTGGTAAGGTTATTTCGAACTAACTTGTGTTTTGTTTTATAAGTGTTCTTTTCTTTCCTTTTTTTAGGTACAATTATAAGGAAATCCGTGGTTTCTACCTCTCAACCCATGGATAAACATGCCACCAATGTCATTTTAGCCTTCCTTGACACTATGTCCTGAGACTTAGTTATGGAAAATGAGGTTGGATCGTATGATAGGTCAAAGGGAGCAAGTGGGCTGCTCGGACACACGTCAAGAGGAAGGCCGTAGCTCATGTGAGCTACGAGGTAAAAACACTATTCCCTATACTCCTATGAACTTAGAATGTTGTGTTGTGGCTAGTAGTGGCCAATTGGATGTAGTTGTGGATTTACCTAGAGTAGAGGTATTTGAGTCTCCCTATGGTGATACTCTTGGTGATGTTAGGTTACGTGAGGACCAAACGTGCGCAAGCACTAGTTGATCCTTTAGATGGAAAAATTGATTCTTCTTGTAAGAATGATTTATGTCCATCTAGTGCTAGCCCTTATAACTTGAACAAGGTTCTATTACCAATTGACAAGAGTAATCACACATTAGTTGACCCTTGCGCGAACCAAGGTGAGTCTACATTGGTATGTGAGTTGCCAACAACTAGTGAGGATGTGAATGAAGATCAACTTACTCATGAATGTATTCCACTACTTGAGCATATGTGTGGCGTGCTTAAAAAATCTCAAGTTAGTAATAGTATTTATAGAGTTGATCTTGATGGTATTCGTGACTCTTTGAATATTTTGTGTGGTAAAATCCTTGCTAGTAGTTTTGTTCATAGAGGTCATGTGTATGGAAATATTATAAATGATGGCATATGTCTTTTTAAGGTAGGACTTCTAGGCCGTGTCTCTCTATTCTTGAATGTTAGTCTTCTCTTAAAGGCAAATGTCATACGTGGTTGTGGGAGTGACATTCTAGGGGAAGAAAGGGATAACCTCGGCTTAGACCCTTGGCTACTTCTCCCATTTGACCCTGGCACCCTTTGGGAATGTGGGAATTTCTACACTTCCTACTTGATGCTTGGTCCAGACGACAAGCAATGTTTGATTGTGGGTGCTAATAAAGGAAGGTAAGGTTCTTCCTTGTCTGTTTTTGTTGATGATGACCTCTTCCTTTGTGCTATTTATACTAACGTTTTCATGTTCAACACAAAGGACCTGTGGGTATAATCCAAGTTTGTCCCACCTTGGCATGGCATGTGATGTGTTATTTTTGCTAACCCTAACCCCTCATGTCATGAGGATGTGTGCTTGTTTGTCTTCTCTTGATTTTGCAAGGTATAGATTCGAGGTCGAATCCTTTTCAAGAAGGGAAGGATAATACGGGTACGACCACGGAGGTGGGTGAGTGTGAGAGTGAATGAACCCGAGACTTGGAGTGTACACGTGAAGTGCAAAGGAAGGCCTAACTAGGCTCCAAAATCAGTCCATACAATGCACTCCAAGGGAGCCCACTTGAAGACTTTGACTAAGTGGTCATTTTGGACATTTCACACTATTCTTGTAATACACTATAAATACAACCTTCTAGGGATTCATTCATTAGATTTTGATGATGATGAATGTTGTATAACATTGAAAGACAAGTCCTCTCTCCTTGAGGCACAAATCTTAAATTATAACTAGGGAAATCAACTTGAGTGTGGAATCACTCGTGTTGGATTCAAGCTTGGAAACGTTGGTCCTTGGGAGATCGAGATCCCTCTTGTGCCTACGTAGGAGATAGGTTAGTTTTGTGTGTAGTATTAAAGGTCCAAGGGTGTAACAATTCTTGGGTTGTCTATCCATCTATCCATCTATCTATCTATATCCATCCATCCATCCATCCATCCATCCATCTATCTATCTTATTGCACTTTGTAGATTCATAGTGGACTGTTTTGTGTCCTTCTTGAATCCGAAATTTGTTCTCATTGTGTTCATCTTGTTATCATTGTGTTGCTACTGTTTTTGGTGTCAAATGCACCGTTGTTATCTCGTAATGTTGTTGTTGTAGTGAATCCGAGAGTGGTCTCCATCTTAGTCCTCAAATTCTTAAGATTAATGGACTGTTTTGGAGTTGTTTCGTGTTTCCGTTGTTTTTCCCGTATCACGTACTACTATCTTTTCCTCCCACCCAATAGTCTTCACACTTTTAATATATTATATAGATATATTATTCAGCTCATAAGTGTGAACAACATAACTAAAAAATAAAATATAAGCTCGGCTGAATCGACTAAAAATAATTTCGTTGACAAAATATATTATCAATATATAACTGACAGTAATTAATAAATAAAGGACTGTCATTAAAACAATAATTTAAATTTAAACATTTTCAGGTTAGAGTATATGTCGATATCCCATGAAAGAATCCATGGTCAATTAATAGATGACTCATCTTTTGGTTTTATTGGTATGAAAACAATTTTCTCTATTTTGGATGTCAATTTAGATGGCTTAACTTAATTGGTATTCATTTTCACTAATATTTTGAAGTAATAGTTACTACTTTAATTATCCATTCAAAATTTTAAAATAATAACAAGCATGTATATATATATATATAAAATTAGGGCTAATATAGTAAAATTATGCAACAGCTAAAGTGAAAGTCGGCAAGGAGATAAGAAAACATATATATATATATGTGTATGTATGTTCTCTTATCTCCTTGCTAACTTTCACTTTAGTTGTTCTGTTATTTTCCTATATTACTTTTAATTAATTATTATAAGTCATCTAAACATTCAAAAATTAATAATATTTAATAAAAAATATAAAATAGATATTTATGACATGTCTGTTTCAACTCCGGTCGTCCTCCTTGCCGATTTTTCACTTTAGCTGCTTCGCGATTTTACTATATCACCCTTAATTAATTATTATAAGTTATCTAGGTATTTAAAAATTAATAATATTTAATAAAAATATAAAATAAATATTTAAACATGTCTTCTTCAACTGCTTCAACTGTGATATTACTATAGCTCCCTAATTAATTATTATAAGTCACTATGTATTGGAAAATTAATAATAAGAAAATAAAATAGATATTTATGACATGTCTGCTTCAGCTGCTTTAACAGTAATTTTACTATATCATTACTAATCAATTATTACATATTATAAATCATCTATGTACTAAAAAAAGTAATAATATTTAATAAAAAAAGTAAACAGACATTTATGACGTGTTTTTCAACTGCTTCAATCATAATTTTACAATGTAATCCTAATTAATTACTATAAGTCATCTAAGTATTAAAAAAATAATAATATTTAATAAAAAGGGTAAAATATACATAAAATGATGAATTAACTCTTGATGTTTTAAATTAACTTAACATCTTATATGAGGCCCACTCAAATTTTTTTTCACAAGTTTTTTTAATAGTAATTTTGCTATATCACTTCTAATTAATTATTATAAGTCATTTAAGATATGTCTGTTTCGTTGTTTCAATCTTGATTTTACTATATCACCCTAATTAATTATTATGGTCATTTAAGCATAGCGCCACTTAAATTGAAATAGAAGAAAAAATATTATACATCACAATAATTAAAAGTAATGCACCAATGTTTTATCACCTTCTCCCAGGAATCAGGGTTACAAGTAAACCTCACCAAGAATTCTGTTTATTTTGGAGATACTTCTGTGATAAAGCAAGATAGAATTTTAGCTGCTATTGATTTCTCACAGGGGGAACTTCCCTTCAAATATCTTGGGGTACCACTCTCTAGCAAGAAAATGACCTTGGTTTAATGGTTGCCTCTGATAGAAAAAATCACAACCAGAAATTCATCCTGGACTTCAAAAAAATAATCATATGCAAGTAGAGTCCAGCTAGTCCAGATTGTTATCTTTGGTATCCAAGCTTACTGGTCCCAAATATTTGTTATGCCATCTTATGTTCTTAAAGTCATAGAATCCTATTGTAGAAGTTATGTCTGGGCATGTTCTAATGCCATATCAAGAAAGCCTCTATTTGCTTGGTCGAGGGTTTGTGCTCCAAAATCAGTAGGTGGACTAAACCTAACAAATTTATTTTTGTGGAATAAGGCTGCTATTGCTAAAACATGTTGGAATATGGAGCATAAAGAGGACAAATTATGGATAAGATGGATTCATACTTATTACTTAAAGGATCAAAATTTTTATGTTATTTCAACCCCCCACAAGCATGTCGGATGGTAAGGAAGTGTAATGATCTTTCAGGTCATTTTCCATAGTTATGTTTATCTTTACTGTTTGAGCTTCTCCATAGATGCCCCAAGTCATTTATGAATTGCTGAGACTGGCGATTCGGTTATTGGATAATTTATTTGGTTTAGAGTCAATTCCCTGTATTGAAGTCTTCACTGGTTCCAAATGGCCACCGGACAAAAACTTCAGTGAAATAATCTCAGATGCAATTCTGACTACGTCAATCCAAAATATATATTTTAGTCTAGGTAGATCTTTGGTCGGGTCCCAATGCACCTAAGCTTATTTTAAATTACTGCTCGAAAAGTTAAAAATTAAAAAGAATGGGTACGGGATCCACATTTGCTCGAAAAGATCTCAAATGAAAAATACGACTTCGCTGTCATGTATGGAACATCGAATTTAGGCTAGGGAGACCCTTGGTTCAAGTCCCAATGCTCCCAGACTCATTTTGACTTATTGAGCGAATTTTATGAAAAATGATGAAACTATAGATATAAGCCCCATTTTTTGCCTAAATGATCTCCTATAAAAGTTTTGATGATTTCAATAGATTTGAAATGTGGTTTAAACTCAAAATTCACTATTGTATCATGTTATTATGATTACTGATGAGTTTCGAGGGTCAAAAACTTATTTTTTAGTTTTTTGTCATCTGGTACAACCGCGATCGCGACCAAGAGTGTGCGATCGCGGACTGTAGGACCGCTATTGCAACACCTGAGTAACTGTAGGGTCTATATAAAGGTCCCAAGATGCGTTTGGGGCATTTCCCCTTCACTATTTAGACCTAGGAACCCCAAAATGAGTGTAATAACTCAACATTGGTTGGGGGGGAGGGAGGAGATTAGGGTTTGATTTTAGCCCAAAGTATGCTTAGTTTTCACCTATTATTTGAGGGTTATGATTCCTTGTCCATGTGTGAATTTGGGTTGACGTTAGAAACTCATTTTCTATAGATGGGGTTCACTTGGAGTTTTTGGTGTCGTTTTTGGACCCGAAACACAAAAGTGAAATATGGGTGTTATTAGACTCGTATTGATGTGTAGATTATGGTTTTGATAGTGTGATAACATTTTGAGGATTTTATAGTGAAGACGAGCATGTGGTGCATGAAGTGAGGTTTTGCGGTTTGGCCTTGAGGTAGGATTCTATCTACTTTTATTCATCGATGATGTGTGATATATGTTGCATGTGAATATGGATGTTAGACTTGATTATGAGTAGGATAACTTGGCCTTGATACATTGATGTTTGGGGATTAGATGAGGGTTTTGGACCCGTAAGATGGCATGTTTATAACCCTTTTGTATCCTATTGCCTTTTCTTTTTAGTTTAGAATAGTTATAGCATGTATATTATATAATTCTATGTTTGGAATATGGTTTAGAATTTGGAGCGTGATTTGTATATTTAGCCTTATTGGACTTGTGTGGTTATCTTGAAATCGTAAGATGGGTAGAGTTGACTTGAGAACCCTTATTTCTAGTCAAAGTTGCTATCTTAGGCTTGAATATGGCTTACTTGATATCTAGAAGATGAACTAGATACCTTAGCCTAGTTTGGGGCATAGTATGCCTAATTATGGAAATTGTTGATTAGAAGTGGGATTGTTCGACCCACTTAGGCATAAGCTTATGTTAAGTCTTGTGGACTTAGTTGTGGATGTTAGACATAGATAAGTCTAGTAAACCTTATAATAAGGTTACTTCGTAACTTGGTAAATTGTATTGACATTCCCGAATTGTGGCTTTTGAGTTATGATTATGATACTCCTTGTGGAAGTGATAATGGGCATTTAGAGATGATTTTGCTTCTAGATATGTTATGTGGCCTATAGAGATGCTGTTTAATCTTAGACTCGATGATTGGCCTATGGAGATGCTATTTCCTCTGAGACTTGATGGTTGGCTTATCGAGTTGATATTCCTTTAGTCATGATTGTTGGATCTATAGAGATAATGTTCCTCTTGTATATTTAAATTGGCCAAAAGAAGTGATATTCCTTGTAGTCATGATGCATGACCTATTGATATAAGATATCCTAGAGATGATTACATGCTTATTCATATTATGCCTTTTATATACGAGATGCCTCTTATATATGAGATGATTAGAGATATGTTATGGATTAGAAATATGATTATTGATATGAGTTCCGAATATGAATATGTGCCTAAGGCCGATATTATGATGTTGAGATTATTTCAGATAAATTAATGAGCCAAGGGACGCGTTATGACATTGATTGAATATCCGAGAAGTGTTTATCATTATAAATGAGGAGATTATAGTTTATGAATATGAATAAGTATACGTTTGTAGATACATCTCTCTGTTATGGGACGGAGGAAGATGCGGTATAATGCTTACTATTCCACTAATTGAATACTGCTGATGGCATGGATAGATTTGGTACTGTCATGGCCCGAGACTACCCCCTAGTCGCAATAACGATGCTTATGGTCATAAGTGACCACAAGCTAGCCTATGAGCTGGTATCTACTGTGAGCACTGAGTAACTAATCATAAAAGACTTATACAGAAAACAACCGATAATGCCATAAGATTTTAAATACTAAAAATACAACTGAAGCTGTAAATCTGAAAACATCTGCAAACTGTACCAGAATTCAACTAATAAAGCTGATAAACTAACTGACTATCTAAAAAGCCTCTAATTGACTAACTATGGAGTTGATGGGACAAACCCCCAACTAACTCCAACTGACTGAAATAGAGGAATACTAAAATAATTGAATGAATATAAACTTGTCCTCGAAAGATGAGGACTCACCACTGCTGCTGCTGCTGTAATGATGAGATGTCTAACTGCGTTCGAAGAACTGAGCATCCGAACCTATGATATAAGACATCATAGCGCGAAAAAAGTATGCAGTCAGTACTTTGAATGTACTAGTATATGAGATGAGGCTAGGTTGTAATGCAAGGTTTAACTGTGCATGCAATAAGAACTGGCTGAATAACATGAGATATCTGAGTATGCATGCATGAAATTGAAATACTGAGAATGCAAGACCAAGCATATAGTGTTTCTGAAATAATCTGTAAATTGAAATACTGAAATTTGCTAATTGGATAACTGAAAGTCTATATTCTATGGTCAAGCAAACCTAAACAGAATTATGTACTGAATACTGAACTGAGACTGTGGGAGGTATTATCTAACCAACATGCCTCAATCTGAGATAATTGAGGTCAAACCTGTAACCCTAGTTGTAAGGGTGTCAGTACTGTGCCACGGGTACTAACACTGGCTGTGTCAACCCTAAACTGGCAGAAAGATATCTTGTCAACCCTAAACTAACAGGAAGACTCATGAGATAAGTGTCAACCCTAAACTAATAGAAAGAAATCTTAACTTACATTGGCTATGTAATTCTATAACTTAGGGATTGCTACTAAAGGTCAAACCCTAAACTGGCAGGAATGACCCCATTCCTGGATTCGCTCGGTGTTGAATCCTACTCCCAAATGAACTGACACTTACTACTGGACTGAACTAAGCTTAACTGAACAAACAACTAATTATGATAACTGACTGAACGACAATGCTAATGGTTTATTTGAAATCACTCTGAAGATATTGATCTTATGTATACAACTAGGTATCAGGTGTTCATAACCCTCCAACACTGAATAAAAATAACAATGCAGGCATGTAACAACTTCACAACCATAAAGGGGAAATCATTCTACAAAATCCTTCTCTTTGGCATTTCATCAAACACATGGAGATTGAAACTTTAACATGGGGATAATTTATAAACATGACGAGGTAGTATGATTACACGACAAAAACCATAAATTGAGGGTTTATCCCGAATTGCATGAACATAACATGGGAGATTTAACATCCAAAATATACTATAATCCAATCCACTTGAAAACAATTGTAATATGAACTTGAAATCAAAATAACAAGTAATTCATGGAGATAATTCATTTAAAACATGGAAAACTCATAATTTATCATTAAAAAGGGATTCTTGGACTCTATGGTGAAAGAAAGACATGGATGAACATCACACATACCTTAAGCCTTAATTCTTGAAAGAGAAACACAATTCTTTAAGCTTCCTTGAAGATTCTTGGATTAGGAGACTTAAATTCTTGTTTTTTCTTGAAGAGAATGTAATTGAATTTGATGTTCTTGGGAAAGGGTTAGGGTTTATTTGATAGAAAATTGGAGAAGAATGGGAAAATAAATGCCCAAATTACTGATATAGGTCGGGTTATGACGACTTGAATTATGGGGAAAAAACGCTACTGCCCTTCAGACATTTAAATTCTTAGCTTGAATGCATTTTAGAGGAGCACCGCGATGCGCCAAGGGCCTCACCGCTATACCTACCGCGATGCACCACTATCGCGTGAGGTGCTGGAAACGAAATCCAAACACGACCCAATCCTCGTTCGAAAAATCTAAAACTTTCTCGAGACATGTTCCTTACACCCCTGAACATGAATTAACTTAAAACCTACGTCTCAGGGTCAAGAAGACTCTTTTAATAACCCTCAAAGTTAAGAGGCTAAAAATATGACTAAGTCCCCAACACTTTAGTGAAATTTTCAGGTTGTAAGCCTCTTATGAAAGCACTAGGAACTGAACTGAGCTAAGAAAAATATGGGGTATTACCATATATCCCCCTTGAGAGCATTTGTCCTCGAATGAGACTGATTTAGCTAAGTAAACTGGGGAAGCTAAAATCACATACTGAAGATGCATAACTGAAAACCTGATTACATGATTAAGCCTAAAACATGATACATGACTGAACTGAATATCATGAAATGAACTGATTCCTTAAATAATTTCAATGACATGAGAATGGTTATAAGGCTAACTTAGAAATGAGAGAGTCATCTTATGAGTAACTGTAATACCCCGTAAGATCCTAGCCCATTTTAGCTCACTATTGCATGTTAAAGGGGTCCAAGACTTAGAAAATTTCACTAAGTGTCAAGACTTAGTCTTTTTCAAAATTCCCTAAACTTCAATGATCTTATTTTTTACCTTCCCTATCCCAGAACATTATTTTTTAAGTTGATTCATGATCGGAGTTGTCGATAGTTCATCTCGGGTGAGTTTTAGAATTTTTGGACGACCGTAAGGGTGTGTTTTGATCAACAAAATAGTAGCAGCACTAGGATAAGCCTACGATGCACGCTCCAGTGCACTGATAGGGGTGCCCACGATAGAGCCCGTGGCTCACGCTCTAGTCTGGCGCTCTGGAGCCCATGATGCATGCTCAATAGTCCGCTCCCTTAATTTCCAGCTTTTGTTTTCATTTTTGCAAGGGCAATTGTGTCTTTTACCGTCACCTAATTGGTTCATAACACGTGATTTAGGGTTCAAAAAGCATAATTTGTCATCTTATTCACAAAATTCTCTCAAAAGAAAGCATTCTCTCTCAAGAACAAACCCTAGCCTCTTCAAAAGAAACAAAGAATTCAAGCTTAGTTTTCAAGAAAATCATCAAGAACCTTCACAAATTCATCAATTAAGCTATGTTTGATGTTAATCTATGGGTCCTTTTCACCCATGGAGTCCAAGAATCCATTTTTATGTCCTAAATTATTACATGTCTATGATTGATTACCTCCATGAAACTCTTATGAATGTTGATCATGTATTATGTTTTCAAGAGTTTTTGATAGAAAGAGCCCTTACACATTTGAAAGTTGAAATATATTCATCAATATCTTGGAATTTGATTTCAAGTTATGATTTTAATTGTTTTCACACGAAATGGATTATAATATGTGTTAAATGTTGTAGTTTTTGTAACATATTCATGTGAATCAAAATGAATTCTCAGTTTATGATTTGGCCATGTGATCGTGCTATATCATCATGTTTACAAGCATCTCCATGTCAAAGTATTGATATCCATATGTTTGATAAAATGCCAAAGTGATGGTTTTTAAATAATGGTTTCCTATTATGGTTTTCAAAGCTTGCATATGTCCTTATTGATATTTCCATTGATTCCTGGAGGGTTATGAACACCCATTACTTAACTGTTTATAGAATTTAAGTAGTTTCAGATAAACCATGAGCATTATCATTCAGTTAGTCATCATAATCAGTCACATGTTCAGTTAAGTCTAGTTTATTCCAGTAATCAGTGTCAATTCAATTGGGAGTAGGATTCAGTACCGAGCGAACCCAGGGAAGGGGGCTCACATGTCAGTAGAAGGTGTGATCTTTAGTAGCATTCCCTAGGTTCCAGAATTACATAGCCAACATAGGTTAGAGATATAAACCTGCCAGTTAAGGATTGACAAAGTGTTTACCTGCCAGATGAGGGTGACACATATCTTATTAGGGCATCTGCCAGTAGAGGGTGACACCATTTTTAGTACCCGTGGCATGGTACTAGCACCCTTCAAACTAGGGTCATAGGTCGGACCCCGATCAACTCAGATTGGGGCATGTTGGTTAGATAATACCTCCTACAATTTTAGTTTCAGCATTCAGTTCAGAATTTAGTTTAGTTTTGCTTAACCATAGATATAGTTTATCAGTTATTCAGTTGTCAGATTTCAGTACTTCAGTTTACAGACTATTTCAGAAACACATTATGTGCTTGGTATGCATTCTCAGACCTTACGATTTTCATATATCTATGCATGAGTTATCTCATTCTATTTAGTTAACTAGTTATCAGTCTTGTTAAGTTAGATTTTAGTATTTCCACGCATGTCTGTTATTACTAGTTTCATGCACATGAACCCATGCATTCAACCTAATTTCATTTCATATACCAATAGATTCAAAGTACTGATCGTATACTTATTTATTGCACTATGATGTTTAATATCATAGGTTCAGATGCTTAGTTTCCTGACCCTGCTTAGACAGATCAGATTATCAGCAACAACAGTGGTGAGTCCTCATATTTTGAGGACATATTTTCTTTATTTAATTTATCTCAGTAGATCAGTATTTTTATTTAGTCGGAGCTAGTTGGGGGTTTGTCCCATCATCTCTACAGTCATTCAGTTAGAAGCTTTTCAGACACCTTCAGACAGTCAGTTAGATTATTAGTTTTTCAGTTTTTGGATAGTTGTTTTCAGGCTTATGATTCAGTAATGTTCTCAATATTTAAAACCTTAAGGCACATTCAGTTATTCTGAACATGTGTATTTTGTTACTATTATTTAATGCTCACAGTAGGTATTAGTTCATGGTTTAGGTTGTGGTCTTTTAGGATCGTAAGCACCATTGTCACGACTAGGGGGTATCCTCGGGTTGTGACAGTAACCATTGCCTCAGTCTGGATCTGGTTTCGTGAAGAAAAGTTGAGAGGTTTAGGACATGAAAACTCAGGGTATTACAACATCTCCCCCTTGGGATAGTTCATCCCCCGAATGATACTGACTTGGCTGAAATACTAAGTAAAGACTGAGATAATGTATGAAGCTCCTACGAACTGAATCCGACTGAATATCTGAATCTAAATCATGATGCATGAACTGAAATGAATTCAAAATTATATGGATGCGAATAAACTATCTCTTTGAATGAAAATATTCATGAAACTTCTGACAGTGAGACTAGATCGGAAGATGGAAAAACCATAAGAGCATGTTTGTTTGACTTCTAAACTGAATTGCTGGATATATGGACTGAATTATACCAATTGCTTATACTCAACTGGAGTATTTCTTCAACATTTTTTCTAAGAAGTTCTAGTAACAGTAGGGAGAAAAGAACATGGGCATGATCTGAATAAGATATATGAGTAAGGAATCTTAATATGGCTATAACTCTGTAACATAGAACATAGGCCTATGAAA
This sequence comes from Capsicum baccatum var. pendulum, assembly GCA_030864225.1. NCBI lineage: Eukaryota > Viridiplantae > Streptophyta > Magnoliopsida > Solanales > Solanaceae > Capsicum > Capsicum baccatum. Next base: position 78,333,439 of record CM061552.1, read on the forward strand.
CATAAATGGGAATTGCTATGCCTTAGACAATGCCACTGCTAGTCTCAAGCTTGAATATACTCCTCAAAATACTCCCTCAACTATGCATTCTTCTTTAATACCGCACTTCATTTGAGGCTACTAAAAATGTTCACATGAGCACTGATAACTCTATCTACCAAAGTCTGAGCTGAACTAAATTCTCTCACTATGTTCAAGCCTACTCGAATCTACCAAGTACACCCATAACACTGTAATACTAGTCGAAAGCATTAATTCAATACACCCTGCATTTTCACAACTTTTCATCTCAAGAATAATTCTTCTTACCACTTCAACAACTAAATTAAACATCTTATTAGGAATGCACTAACCACAATGCACCTATTCATTTATATACACCAACATGACGTTCAAGCCTATTATCATAACCATGTATGAACTTCTAGGCAAACAACCCATCAAAACATCTTTTCCGTACTCTTTAATACTTTTATCATTAACAACTTCCATGCACTAATCTTAAGAAAATCACACATAAAATTTCAACTAGCCATGACATATATCAAAAACTTGGCCTTAATTTTACTCCACACTTATAACCTTAGATGAAGAAAGCATACAATAATCTTTCCCCGACATGAAGCATTTACTCTCTCCTATCTAAAAATCTTTTCATCACCACTACCATTTCATATGAAGAGGCCACTGAAAGGTTAGAGCATGAGAAATTGAAGCATGAAAGAATACTATGCATAACTGGGACGCTTAACTGAGGTTTGAGAAATAGATTATCAATATTATGGATTCATCAAAGAGATCTAAACTAAGGGAATACATGACATAAATTAAATTTTGCTGATCATTAAGAGAGTAGCATGAGTATTGGAACTGAACATACTATAAAGCATGAGTACATGAGTCATGAGCTGCATGACCTGAATTTGGAGTTCATAAATTTCATGAATTATGATTCGTACAGCTGAGCAAACTAGAAATCCTTATACTAAGAACTGGAAGCGTACATGATTCTATGGAAAGTGCGTGAATTTGAGCTGTGATCAGGGAACTGACATGTAAGGAATGAGTATATATCATGATAACTGAAGTAAAAATACTAAAATAAGAATGGGTTGGGTATCATCCCCCCTTACTACTATTCTACAACGTACTGGCATCACTACTGGAATCTGAGAGCCTGACTTGGTTACTTATTCTATCATCTCCCCCTTAGCTATAAGCCATTACTCTATGTCTACAGGACCTTTTTGATAAACTCTAAACTGAATTGCAACCACTTTACTCTAAAGTTCGGAATATGACAATACTCATTAGTAACAAATTCACCTTGAAATACTACACTTGAAAGTGCAAAACCCACTGCTAATACTTCCTTCTGGGATACAACTCTTAACTTTTCATATCCCCAATAGTCATCACATAATAACTTAAACACCGACTAACTTAAAATCTTCATGAGTATCATCATACATTGAATTGACATTATCAATAATTTCAACACTACTTTTTATTAACTCAATCTTCGAAGATTCAAACTTAGATTCTAACACTTAATATGGATATCCCCAAACCTTTAATGAACCACACTAACTTCCTTCATAATGTACTAATATCAGATCTCTAAACCACCCCTATATCATCATACTTAATTTTGAATCAATAAACATAAATTCTTGCATACACTATTTTAAGCCTACTGATTCATTTTTCATAAAACTAACCCCATGGATACTTAATCCATCAAATTCCGATAACACAATCCCCACTTTATTGATGCTAAAATTTTGGGTTCATTCTTTGAACTCTAGGTCATATGCTATCATAGGATTCTGAGAAAGGATCTAAAAACACATCGGACCCTTAAGCACTAAGGTACTACCTCTTCATTCGATGACTAGTTTATTGGGAAACTAAAATTAAATAACTTTATTTCTTCTTTCAACTTATGCATAACATGAATGAATCCAATCCATGCCAATAATGACATCGAAATCAATCATCTCTAGTTCTGCAAGATCTACTGAAGTAATTTTCTAAGATACTGTAATTGGGCAGTTTTTGTATACCCGTATGGTTATGATAGCCTTAACTACTGGGGTAAACGCTGAGAAAGGCTCTACTAGAGTTTTGGGACTGACACCAAAATCGACAGCTATGTAGGGGGTTACAAGAGAAAGTGAAGCTCCGAAATCTAATAAAGCATAAATATGAAGGCGAAAGACCTGTAATGTACCTATAACCACATTAGGAGAACTTTTCTGATCCTGTCAGGACTAAAGTGCATACATCTTGTTCTAGCATTGTACACTAGTGGCACTAGAAGTAACTCCCTGCTGAGTTGGGCGACTGGCTGGAAGACCGACCCTACTGACCACTCTTTGGGCAGTCTTTAACTCTGTGGCCATGCTTGCCACACCCAAAACACACCCCACTGCTGACTCTAACACACCCTTATAATTCCTACCACATTACTCATTGAGTGAATTAGTACAACCACTGCTCACACTACCCTGGGGATTAGAGCCTGGCGTCCTATCTCGATTGTCAATTTTAAACTTTGGCACTGGCGTACCAGCTGAAGAAGGAGTTGGGGCTGAAAATGTCTGATGGAACTGGGAATGGTTACTACTCTCTGAGATTGACTTAAAACTACCTGTTCTAACTCTCTTATTCTTTCTTCTTTTCTTCTACACTTCTCCTTCTCACTTTGCTGAGACTGGACCATAAGCCTAGATAGGATAACAACCTGATCATCATTCTGAACAACTACTGAATGAGCTAATATAGTAAAAGTATCTCTAAATTCAGCGTGAGAGATATACTCATTCAAGGGATCTTCCTGAACAGGTAGATGTGCGGGCTGCTCCCCTTTCCTTCTTTTGTTGGTATTTTTGGAAGGCATTTTCTGTAACTAAAAGGAAAGATAAGTAAGAAAGAGATTTTAAATAGAGATCATCCTTTTTGCATGATATAAATACTGAAAAAGGGAAAACTTTCCCTAAAACATCTCGTAGCCTCTTGTCCATAAGTGTGGCACGCTTTATGTCCATGCACAAGACTACTCAATGCAATTTTTTAGACTTCCTAGGACTCTCAGAAACCTTAGGCTCTGATACCAAGTTTTGTCACGACCCAAGACTACCCCCTAGTCGCTACAATGGTACATACGGTCACAAGTGACCACAAGCTAACCCATGAGCATGCACTTGCTATGATCACTGAGTAACTGATCATAAAAGACATATACAAAAAACATCCAATAGTTCCATAAGGTTTTAAATATTGAAATACAATTGAAGGTGTAAATCTGAAAACATTTGCAAAAAGTACTAGAATCCAACTAATAAAGCTGATAAACTAATTGACTATATGAAAAGCCTCTAAATGACTGACTATGGAGTTGATGGTAAAAACCCCCAACTAACTTTAATTGATTGAAATAGAGAAATACTAAAATAACTGAATGAAGATAAACTTGTCCTCGAAAGATGAAGACTCACCACTGCTGCTGCTTCTGTAATATTGGGATATCTAACTTTGGTCAGGGAACTAAGTGTCCAAACCTATGATATAAGACATCATAGCACGAATAAAGTATACAGTCAGTACTTTAAATGTACTGGTATATGAGATGAGGTTAGGCTGTAATGCAAAGGTTAACTGTGCATGCAATAAGAACTGGCTGAATAACATGAGATATCTAAGTATGCATGCATGAAACTGAAATACTGAGAATGCAAGTCCAAGTCCAAATGTATAATGTTTCTAAAATAATCTGTAAACTAAAAAATTAAAATTTGATAATTGGACAACTGAGAGTCTGTATGTTATGGTCTAGTAAACCTGAACTGAATTATGTATTGCATACTGAACTAAGATTATAGGATGTATCATCGAACCGACATGCCCCAATCTGGGCTAATCGGGGTCTAAACTGTAACCCAGTTGGAAAAGGTGTCAGTATCGTTCCAAAGCTACTAATATTGGCTATGTCAACCCTAAACTGGCATAAATATATCTTGTCATCCCTAAACTAATCGAAAGACTCATGAGATATGTGTCAATGCTAAACTGGCAGGAAGATATCTCAACCTATGCTGGCTACGTTATTCTGTAACTCAGGAATTGCTACTAAGGGTCAAACCCTAAACTGGAAGGAATGCCTCCATACCTGGGTTCTCTCGGTGATGAATACTACTCCCAACTAAATTGACACTAACTAATGGACTAAACTAAGCTTAACTGAACAAACAACTAACTATGATAACTGACTAAATGACAATTCTCATGGTTTATCTGAAATTATTCTGAAGATATTGAAATTATGGAAACAACTAGGTATCAGGTGTTCATAACCCTCCAACACTGAATAAAAATAACAATACAGGCATGTAACAACTTCAAGACCATAAAGGGGAAATCATTCTACAAAATCTCCTTCTCCTTGACATTTCATCAAATACATGAAGATTGAAACTTTAACATGGGATACTTTATAAACATGATGAGGTAGAATGATTACATGACAAAAACCATAAATTGAGGGTTTATCCCGAATTGCATGAATATAACATGGGAGATTCAACATCCAAAACATACTATAATCCAATCCACTTGAAAACAATTGTAATCTTAACATAAAATCAAAATAACAAGTAATTCATGGATATAATTCATTTAAAACATGGAAAAACTCATAATTTAGCATTAATAAGGGATTCTAGGATTCCATGGTGAAAGAAATCCATGGATGAACATCACAAATATCTTAAACCTTAATTCTTGAAAGAGAGACAATTCTTTAAGCTTCCTTGAAGATTCTTGAATTGGGAGACTTAAATTATTATTTTTTCTTGAAGTGAATGTAATTGAATTTGACGTTCTTGGGAGAGGTTTAGGGTTTCTTTGATAGAAAATTTGAGAAGAATGGGCAAATATTGCCCAAATTGCTGATATAATTCAGGTTATGACGACTTTGATTAAGTTAAAAAGATGCCACTGCCCCTCAAATATTTAAATTCATAACTGAAATGTGTTTTGAAGGAGCACCGCAATGCGCCAAGGGCCTCACCACTATACCCACCGCGACGCGCCACTATCGCGGTGAGGTGTTGGAAATGAAATCCATACATGACCCAATCCTTGTTCAAAAAATCCAAAACTTCCCTGAGATATGATCCTTACACCCCTGAATATGAATTAACTCAAGAACCTACGTCTCGGATTGGATAGACTCGTTTAAAAATTCTCTAATTTAAGAGGCCAAAAAATATGACTAAGTCCCCTACACTTAGTGAAATTTTCAGGTTGGAAGCCTCATATGCAAGCACCAGGAGATGGACTGAGCTAAGAAAAATATGAGGTATTACAGGTACATTCATGATTATTATGTCGGTAATTTATGTGATTCTAGTTGAAATACGATCTTATGATTATTTTTTCTAATTTAGGGTTAAGCTAAGTGGTAGCTAGATGTCTTTGAGGTGGCTATAGTAGGTGATGGATATAAATCTAATGTACTAGTTAATAAACCTTGCTTAGTTGAGATATAGTAATTAGTGATGATGGATACATGGCTAATAATGATGTTGAATAGTTGATAAATGAGGATTAGTTGGTAAACGATGGTTAGTCAATGAAGGATATTAGTTAATAAAGAATGGTTAGATGATAAATGGTAATTGTTGACTATTAATGATTAACGGATATAGTATGATTAGTTGATAATAATGAATGATGGATAAATGACAGTTTTGGTCTAGTGATGAACCTTGACTAGATGTTAGATGTTGGCTATTCAAATGAATAGTGGTTACTTGTTATCCCGTGAATAAGGATTCTGTGAAGGATAATATTTAGGCTAATAACTAGAGGTTATGTAATGACTAGCGAACTAGTTATTTTATAATAATAAGTGTTGGTTAGCTAATAATGAGTAGTTGGAAAGTATTGAATAGATAAATATTCTATGGTGATATAATTATGTTTATGAGTATTTTAGTGTATGTTATTTAGTAATGACTATTGTGATATTGATACCCAACAAGGCCAAAAGATACTATTGTGATGATGCTCATACCCAATAAGGACGGAGGATATATTGATGATATGTTGATACCTGACAATGTTAGATGATATATTAATGATATGTAGATATCCGACAAGGCCGGAAGATATATTAATGATATGTTGATACTCGACAAGGACGGAAGATATATTGATGATATGTTGATACCTGGTAAGGCCAGAAGATATATTGATGATATGTTGATACCAGGCAAGGTCGGAGAATACTATGGTGATGTGTTGATCCACGATAAGGCCGGAGGATACTATGATGATGTGTTGATACCCAAAAAGGTGGGAGGTTGGTTACGATGATGATAGTTCTAATGAGGACAGTTATGATGGGTTGTGATATTGATTGTGTACTTTGTATTCATTCCTACATGCGCATCGCCTATCACCAATATGAACCTATATTTATTAGCTGGTATGGGATGGTTGCTTATATATGGGTGAAAAATATGCCTTGTGTTGATATTTTTGTTATCATTATTATGGCTAGCTTATGACAAATTGGTCATTAATCCAGTATCGGTATTTGAGGTATGTCTTTGATCTTTCTTATCTTATGATTGCATTATTATTATGCACGATTATTTCATGTCTATCCATGTAGATTAGAAACCACGAGTATGATAGTATTTAAATCCTTATAGTGTTGTAATGAGGTCATAAAATGAGAATACGATGATATAGGTTATGCTTTGAGATGACCTTGTGTTTATATGTATATATACCTATATATTTCTAGCTATATAAAGCTATGATACTATCGTATATCCCTTCCTTCGTTGTTCATATTCTATAGTCGTTTCTTCGACTTGTATATTACTAAATATCTTTCTTTGGCTCTATATTGTCATGGGATATACGATATAGCATTGGCGTATATTGAATGTAGCTGGAATAAGATAGTTCACCCTGATGCTTCCTTAGTTTTATTATGTTAGACTCTTGGACATGAATATGATACTTGTTCCTTATTATCTCATTGACTTGTCATATAATTTCTGGACTCTTGGGTGTAGTTTCTATTCTGTTTATATGCTGTATATATCTGCTTTATCTTTGGTGCTCAGTTGGCAGTAGCCTACTAAGTACCGTTTGTTTGGTACTCATAGTACACTTTTGCAACTTTTAGATCATAGTACGGGTTATCATCATTGTTGTGTGCATCGTGCGGAGCCGCCCTGGTTCTAAGATTTAGAGTGAGCTCCTGACGTTGGGAGTATTACTTATCTCTCTCTTATGTATTAGCCTAGTCTATAAGTTGTATTCAGAGATAAGTTGTATCAGTGTATTTCTCTTAATATTTCACTTTTGTACTCTTTTTATATTAGAAGCTCTTGTACTGATACCATCAGATTTTGAGATTCTTCTATGAATTGACCACCAGGTTTTGGGATTCTTCTATGAATTGATCTTTATTTCATATATTCTGCATTCTTTTTTTTTATATTCCTGAGTAGTCCATTACTAGTCATTCTGGACTACAATTGGCTTGCCTACTGGTAGGTTATGGTAGGCGTCATCATGACCTGAGAAAATCAGGTCGTGACAGGAGGATTCTTGAGTCTAGAAGCATACTTGAGCAGACACATCACGTAAATTATGGCAGAAAATCTTTCATCAGAACCATTTACTTACATCTGTTAGGTTCAGCTCTAAGAGTTCCTTGGAAAGGTTTATTGTTTAAAAATCAAGTAAGACCTAAAGCTCTTTTTATAATGTGGTCGCAACTCTAAGATAAATTACTCACTATAAATAAACTTAGCAGATGGAGAGTAGATGTAGAGCTTATATGTATCCAATGTAAACAACATGCTGAATCCAGAGATCACTTGTTTATTGATTGTGTGTTTACAAGGGCTGTTTGGACTAAGCTATTGAACTTGGTTGAACGACCAACTCCTGTTTATACAACCTGGAATCAGTTCTTGGAGAAGATCATTAAAGCAGGGAAATGGAAATCACCACAAGCTCAAATTTTTAAGATACTATATGCTGAATTTGTCTATGTTGTTTGGTTAGAAAAAAAATCAGAGGATCTTTGAGAAGAGGAGTCGAGGTTGGGAGGAGATAGCTAGAGAGGTGACTTATAGTGAGTATCCTTAGAGAAACAAAAGGGACTACTTCTATCATTCATCGATTTATGTTTTAGTTTCAGAAGTCTCCCAGTTTGGTTAGTAGGTTAGGATGAGTCAAATGAGAAAGGTATTTACTTGTCACTGTATGAAATGCTCATTTGGTGATTAATAAGAATGTTAGTTACCAAAACAAATACAATAGTTAACAACTTAAACTATCTAAAAACATATTAAAAATATGATTAATTATCTAAATTCTATTTGTGTCACATAAATTGGGACAAAAAAATAACATATATTGAACCCGTACAAGTACAGGCCCCTCAATATATATATATATATATATATATATAAAAAAAAACACAAATAGCATCATTAAAAGGTTTTTCCAAAGATTAGATGCATTGGAAAATTACAATGATAACTTCATATGGCGTTGAGCAAGTAGACACGTGTATTTTACGTGGATTAGGATGTTACGAGAATGCGATTTGCTACATTGAAAGCCACGTAGGATGTGTGTGTCCACTTATTCAAATTTTATATAAGTTTTAGTGTTTGTTTATGCACATTCAAAATTAAAGGATATAAACATTAAATAAGACCAAGTTAAGGGGCATGTTTATGTATTATTTTAAAAAAACTAGTATATACAAGAGCTTCTCAATGCATAGGAAAAAGACAAGATATATACATGAGGTCCATAAAGATATCAATTTTAATGGGAAATTAAACAAGTTAAATTAGCTAGTGTGATATTTTAACACATTCATCGAAGCTAGCTAATTAAGTCATGTATGTGTGAGTATGCAAGCACAGACACATGTTTGATCTATAAGTGGATCATTAATTTATATACTTTACCTCTGTGTGTTGTTTGGAGCTTAAAAGACAAGTTTTTTTATTCAAAATTCTAAAGGGATATATCAAAATAAAAAAAAATATATCAAAAAGGACAAAGTTCACGATGTTAGTCACATGAAAAGTGCAAGGTAAAATCGTGATTTTACCTTACAAGGTAAATGGAGTCACTTATCTTATCTAGTGACTGAAAAAGTATACAAGGTAAATGGAGTCACTTACCTTATCTAGTGATTGGAAAGTGCAAGGTAAAATCATGATTTTACCTTACAAGGTAAATGGAGTCACTTACCTTATTATTTGACTGAAAAAGTGGGGAATAAATTTTCCAAGGGAAGGAGTGTCTGCAAGATGGGACTTACCGTTGACAAGGGAGGGAATAAATTCTCTTTTGCTGGATGATTGTAAATCGAGTATGGACTTTCACCTTGTAAAGTAGGATCCCATGTTCGTCTTGTAAGGTAGGATCCCATATTTGCCTTGTAATAGTTTCAAAACTCCCAGTACTATATAAAGAGTATGAATGTAGGTTTCTTTCATTTGCATCAATTCAATTTTTTTTGTCAAAGTTCATAACTCAAAATATTTGTTGAAACTTATTCATTTCTTACTTTAAGATGGATGATAATAAGGTAAGAGTAAATTTACATTGGGGTGATGAAGTTTTGCATGGTGGAGATTTGGTGCAATATAATCGGCGTCATATAGTGGTTAAATCGTTTCCTTTATCTCTCAAATATAATCGTTTGAAAAGGTTGTTTAGGAGTAAAATGGGTATTCCTAATTCGGAAGATGATGTAGTTATTTCTGGTTGATATCCGAATTATTATACATCCAACGGACAATCAATATTTGGTGAAACTCCTATTTGAAATGATGATTCTTTATCTTTATTTCTTCGTACTGTTGAAATTTTTGGTAATCGCCTTAATCTACAAACACTTGACATGTACGCGTGTGTAGAACATTCCCCTATTGTTGAAGAACCCACGAATAGTGAGTTTGATCTTCGAGTAAGTCAAAATTCTTCAAATTTGAATATTGATTCTTCAAGAATGGCAATGGAACAACGATTTGACGGTGGATTTGAAATACATTAATAAGTTAACGTCGGCTTAGGCTTAACAAGTTGGATTGATAACACAATATTTGGCAAATTAGTAAGTTAAAAAGATGATTAATAATATTAATACTACATACTTGTTTATTAGGTATTGAAATAATTATATAAAAAAGTGATTAAAATATACTTTAAAGTGCAAATTTTTTTATGAAATGGACTTTAAACAAGAACAAACACCAAATAATGTGAATGAAGAGAGAGAAACGGGTAAACAACGGAATAATGTGAATAAGAAATGAATGAAATAGGTGGTTTATAAAAGAAATTTAATAAGGTAAGGGACAAATTTTATCTTGTAAAGTAAAAGAGTCTCCCTACCTTGCACTACAGTTGAAAAAAATTCTTCACTAAATACTCCCTCCGTCTATAAGTACTTGTTCACTTTTGACTTGGCATATGCCTTAAGAATAGGGGTGTGTAAAAATCGAACTGATAAAAGTATTATTAGTTTATTGTTATTGGGTTATTGGGTTAACGATTTCTTAATGGTTTTATAAATAAAATTTATTGGGTTATTGGTTCGATTTTGATCTTGTCTTATTGGGTAAATCGATAACCCAATAAGAATATATATATATATATATATATATATATATATATATATATATATATATATATATATATATATATATTATCTCTCTTTTAACTTCTACAAATTAACAAACTTATTTTTTCAATTATACAAACTCTTAATTTTTCCTAACTAACATTTAGCGTGTGTGTGTATATATATATACACACACACACACACACGCACATCTTATCTTCTCTTTAACTTCTACAAATTAATAAATCTATTATTTCAATTATACAAACTCTTAATTTTTCCTAACTAACATTTAGTTCAAGCTTGAAGATCCTTGTAAATTAAAACACATCATGTAGGGTTTTGGTTACAATTAAAATTCGGTTTCTTTCATGTTAGTTACTACTTTTTCTATTTTAGGAGTATTTTTTTATCGATTAAACCAAAAATTGAACCATTAAGGACTAAAATCTGATAAATAAAAAATCGATAAAAAAATATCTTTTTGATTTGGTTACTGATCTAGCATATTCAAAAATTAAAAATCAATAAATCGAATCAATAAGACATAAAATCGAATCGAACCGACCTATGCACACCCCTACTTAAGAAATATAAATAGATGAGTGATTTTACTATATCACCCTTGATTATAATAAATTTTTTGTTTTGAAAAATGCAATGAGTGATGTACTATATTTAATACAAAGGGTATAATAGGTAAAAATGAATAAATTATCCATTGGTTTCATAAATACTTGTTCACTTTTGACTTGACATATGCCTTAAGAAATAATAAATTGACGAGTGATTTTACTATATCACCCTTTGAATATAGTGATTTTTTTGCTTTGAAAAATGCAACGAGTGATGTATTGTGATTAATACCAAGGGTAAATAGGTAGAATTAATAAATTGTCCATTGATTTCATAAATTTTACATTGTTGGATATTCAAAATAGAAAAGTGAATAAATAAAGATGGACGGGGGAGTACATCAACATCATTAAATTCCCAAGCTTCACTAACTTTTTTCAGTTAAAGAATAAGGTAAGTGGCCCCATTTACCTAGTAAGGTAAAATCACAATCTTACCTTGCACTTTACCATCTAACCAAATGGCGTTAACTTTTCATGGACAAGTGTTTACCTTGTCCGTTTTGGTATTTTTTCATTTTAATATGCCCTTTAGAAATTTTGAATAGAAAAAATTGCCCTTTAGACTCCGGACTCTATTTTATAGCATTAAATTCACTATGTATTCCCAAGTTGGAAATCAAAATATTATCTATCAAGGTATAAAATGTTATTTTAATGCTATAAGTTAATAGTTTAATCAATTTATGACATTCAAGTTGAAACATAAATATCAACATGTTTATAAATGTATGTGACCAGATTTTTCTGTCATTATTTTATCAGGGCCAAACACATCGACAGGGCTATCAACTTGGCATGATCTTTCATTTTGGCACCTAAAATGGTTGTTTGGTCAAACACATCGACAAGCTCCTAAACTTGACACGATCTTTCGCTTTAGCACGTAAAGTGAACATTGTTCATTTAAGCACCTAAAGTAGCTAGCCATAAGTTGTCACTTTGGCACCTTTCGCTAACATGGCAAAGAGAGTGTTCTACACTCACTTTTGCGCGTGGACTGCCTTATTTTAGCCCATTTTAAATTTAATTTTATCATCTTTTTTACTATTTTTTCATCTCACTATCTTTCACTATTTTTTCAAGCTCAAGATCCTTTAAAGGTACTCCCCAACCCCCTCTATCTCTTAGAGAATAGTTCATTTGAATGTTTTTCCCATAGCACTTCTAACAATAAAGTTTAAAAAGTGAAGAAAATAAAATTTTGTCTAAAAATATATCTACGAAAGAAAAACTAGTACCATGTTTTCTTTTGTTAATTAATTTTCTAATTTTCTAAAAAGTTGAGGCTCAGATATGTCAATAAAGCTCAAGCAAAAGAGATTTCGACGACGCCATGGTTGCGAAAACGAGTCGTAACTGAGCAAAATTATTGAATTTGTCAGCTACATCAATCATAATTTTGTTATATCATTTCTAATTAATTATTATAAGTTATCTAAGTATTAAAAAAATATTATTAAATAAAAAAGGTAAAATAGACATAAAATGATAAATTAATTCCTAATGTTTTAAATTAAATTGACTTCTTATATGAGACTCACTTAAATTTTGTTCACAAGTATTTTTATAGTAATTTTACCATATCACTTCTAATTAGTTGTTATAAGTCATTTAAGGTATGTTTGTTTTGTTGCTTTATCATGATTTCACTATGTGATCTCTAATTAATTATTATGGTTGTCTAAGCATTGTGCCACTTAAATTGGATAAGAAAAAGTATTACAAATCACAATAATTAAATTTTTAAATTATTTTAAAAATATAATTGACTATCAATGCCACAAAAGTTTGGACAAGAAGATTAACATATAATATATGAAAATTACATTGAAAGTATTATAAATTACAATAGTTAACAACTTAAAATATCTAAAAAAAAATCTGTAATATGTTTCAAAAAAATACGTAAAAAATACTATAAATCACAATAATTAATAGCTTACAAAATTTAAAAAATATAAATTTTTTGTTGACTCTCAAAATTATACCAATGCCACTTAAATTAGAATAGAAGTAAACGTATTAAAAATCACAATAATTAAAAACTTAGATTATTTTTAAAATATAATTGACTATCAATGTCACAAAGATTTGAACAAGGAGAGTAACATATATTACTTAAAAATTATATAAAAAATATTACAAATTACAACAGTTAATAACTTAAAAATATCTAAAAACATATTAAAAATATGACTAATTATCTAAATTCTATTTGTGTCACATAAATTGAGATAAAAAATAATATATATGCACGAGCCTCCTCGATATCTAGTATTATATAGAAGTGTGAAGAAACGGGCAACACTTCGTCAATGTACCTGCTTCAGGTGCCCTGTAATTTTATAATATCACCTCTAATTAATTATTATAAGTCATTTACGTATTTGAAAATTAATAATATTTAATAAAAAAATAAAATAAAAAATTTATGAAATATTTGCTCCATCAACTGTTTCAAACCGTAATTTTACTATATCATCCCTAATTAATCATTATAAGTCATCTAGGTATTAAAAAATTAATAATATTTAATAAAATAGGTAAAATAGATATAAAATGATAAATTAACTCTTGATATTTTAAATTAACTTGATATCTTATATGAAGCCCACTTAAAGTAAATTTACAAGTATTTTTTTATAGTAATTTTGTTATATTACTTCTAATTAGTTAGCATAAATCATCGAAGACATGTTTGCTTCGCTATTTCAATCGTGATATTTGATTGACTGTCGAAATTATATCAGTGCCACTTAAATTGGAATAGAAGAAAAATTATCATAAATCACAATAACTAAATACTTAAATTATTTTAAAAATATAATTAAAAGTTTGGACAATTTAAAAATTACATAAAAAATATTATAAATTACAATAATTAATATCTTAAATTATCTAAAAACATATTAAAAATATGATTGATTATCTAAATTCTATTTATGTCATATAAATTGAGACAAAAAAATAACATATATTTAGTTCATACTAACACGAGAAAATTGAAGGAAAGGTGACTTTTAAGTCTTGAATGAAGGATTGGTGACATTGGCCAACTTAAAGGGTCAAACACAATTAAGAAACTTGATTAGGTTAATTGTGGACTTGATTAATATTTTTTAAAATTTTTAATTTTTTCAAAAATACAAATCAACCCACACCCACAAAACTTCCCTCTCTCTACAAATCAATCTCTCGATAGTTTCTCTCTCTAATTTCTCCCAACCAACAACTTTCCAAATTCCTCCCTTCAATCTTGTGCAACTTCAACCTCTGGTGACAAATAGTTTTGAGTTCTTGCACGTTCCTTTTTGACTTTCAACCATAAGTCGACGTGACAACATTCTCCGGTGACAACAACTTTGAGTTCTTCATCGTTTCTTTTCGATTTTCACAGGTAAACAATTAGGGATTTTTAGTTATGACGAAAATGAGAAACTTGATTTGGTGGTGTTTGTTATTTTTGTATGTTTTTTTATTTTTTAGTTGAATTTCTCATCTGGATGTATGTTTTTTCAACAATGGATAAAATATGTAACGTGAATCCGACAAATGAGTAATCTGTTGCAACATATATGACTAATCTGTTGCGCAGATTAGAAATCTGTTGCAAACATATATGACTAATCTGTTGCGCAGACTAGTAATCTGTTGCAACATATATGACTAATCTATTGCAACAGATGAGTAATCTGTTACAACATTCCGGGGACAACAACTTCGAGTTCTTCATCGTTTCTTTTCAATTCTTATAGATAAAAAATTAGAGCTTTTTAGTTATGACGAAAATGAGGAACTTAATTTGTTGGTATTTGTAATTTTTTATGTTTTTTATTTTTTAGTTGAATTTCTCATCTGGGTGTATCTGCTACTGCTGTTTTGTCAATAATGGATAAAACATGTAATGTGAATCTAACAGATGAGTAATCTGTTGCAACATATATGACTAATCTGTTGCAACATTGTTGACTAATCTATTACGCAGATTAGTAATCTGTTGTGCAGATTAGTAATCTGTTGTGCAGATTAGTAATCTGTTGCAACATATATGACTAATATGTTGCAACAAATGAGTAATCTATTGCAACATATATGACTAATCTGTTGCAACATATGAGTCATATGTTGCAACAACATATGGGTAATTTGTTGCAACATATGTGTCATATGTTGCAACAGATTACTCATTTATTGGATTTATATTATAGTGTTGTAACATGAATCCAACATATGGATCATCTGTTGCAACGGATTAGTCATATGTTGCAACAGATTACTCACTTGTTGCAACAGATGACACATATGTTGGATTCATATTGCAGGTTCTATCCATTATAGCAGTAGCAGATACACCAAATAAGAAATTCAACAAAATTCATAATTTTACTTACAAAATCACCTATGAAGTAATGTCCAAGTGATATACGAACAAAATTTGACCTAAAAAAATTTCAAAAATTTCAACAGAGGCATAACAAATAAGTAAAACACATGAAAAATTTTATGAAACAGGTAAAAAAAACAAAGATAATATATCATACGTCAAATGCAACAGGATTAAGAGGACAAACATTTGAGTTCTCCTAAAAATGTTTAAGTTTCCTAGTATTTTAATTGCTTTCTAATAGTTGACCCATCTGTTAGAACAGATTTTCGATCTGTTTGATAATTTCCAACAGATGAGTCATTTGATGCAACCTATTAGTCATCTGTTGATTCAAATTAAGTAATTATTAGTAATAATTAAATTAATTTAGCTAAAATTAAAGATGTCTCTAAGATAATGAGACAAACATTTGAGTTCTTCTAAAAATATTTGAGTTCTCTAGTATTTTAATTAATTTCCAACAGATGACCTATTTGTTGCAACAAGTTAGTCATCTATTGCAACAAATATTTATAACAGGTTATTCATTTTTTGATTCAAATTAAGCAATTATTAATAATAACTAAATTAATTTAATTACAACTGAAGACAAGTCTTTAATACAAGACCTTAGACAAGGGGGCACATGTTTGAGTTCTCCTAAAATAGTTTGAGCTTTAGTATTTTAAATTATTTTTCAACATATATCTTGTCTATTTAATAATTTCCAATAGACGAGTCATGTGTGGCAACAATTTAGTCATCTGTTGCAACATATGTCTATGTTTATTTGATAATTTTTAATAGATGAGTTAGTTATTGCAACAGGTTAGTCATCTATTGCAACAAATATCTATATCTATTTGATCATTTTCAATAGATGTCTATAACTGTTTGGTCTTTTCCAACAGATTACTCATTTATTGCAACATGTTAGTCATCTATTGATTCAAATTAAGTCATTATTAGTAATAACTAAATTAATTTAACTAAATAAAATATGAATTAATAAGTTCAATTACAGTTTCAATTAATCTCATGGTAATTACACGATCAGCTAAGTATATTCGTCTTGAGCAGAGTGATCAATTGACTAATTTTATTTGAAATGATTCAAACTAAGACATCATTAGAAATAACTATATTGATTTAACTAAAATTAAAGATGAATTAGTAAGTTCAATTACGATTTCAATTAATCTCATGGTAAAAATGGTGTATTGATAAATAATGATTTGTTATTGTTTCTATTGTATAAATCTTGCTATTGATTTGATTTTTCAATAAATGAACAATCTGTTGCAATAAATGAACAATTTGTTGCAATAGATGAATCATATGTTGAAAAAATGAATCAATTACTCCAACAGATGAGTCATATGTTGCAACAGAAGGGTCATCTGTTGTAACAAATGGACCATATGTTGCAACAAATAGATCATTTATTGGAAGAACTCAAGGGTCATGACTTTTCAACCATTTAATTAAAAAAATGATTCGTAAATAAATAATATGAAAAAAATATGATAAACACAATTTTGTAGCTATTTAATTTAAATAACTGAAATACCAAAAAGATGAAAAGTTATGACTTTTCACCTTTTTTGTATTTAAATCTATTTTTAATTTAAATAATCGAAAAGTCACCAAGTTTGATTTAACTAAGAGATATAATTATTAAAAAAGAGGTGAACGGTCGTGATTTTTTGCCTAATATACTGCACTACTCACTCATTCAATCTTTTATAAATAGGTCTCTTCAGCTCTATCTCTTGCATAAAACCGCCATTATATCTTCAATCACTTCTCTTTCAAAAATAAATTTCTTGTTCGTCCGTTCAGGTATATTTTATTTTCTTGTTCTAATATGAAAATTATTAACATGCATCTATTTTCTAGTTAAGTTTTACATTTTTTTTGTTAAACTACCAGTTGGTAGTATATGTGGTTTAGTGTATTACGTTATTTGTTCATGCATTTTCTAGATATGACTGATCGGATTAGGTACATGGAGATTCTACTTGACACCGTGTAGGAATTTAAAAGGCTGGTTCATGAACTCGAGTGAGAGTTGGGCGCCGCGAGAGCAGGGGTGCTTCATGAGATTCGAAGGCTGAGGGGTCTGCTGCCCAATGGATTTCTAATTGACAATAATAATAATAATAATAATAATAATAATAATAATAATTAGGTTATATATTTTTTTATCATATGTAGTTTATTTTATCGGATCTACCTAATGTTGTAAATATTTTTTATGTAATGAATGAGAAAATCTATATTTGATTGACTGAGTTTATTCTTATTGTTTTCATTCAACCTATTTTTTTAAGATGTGAGGTGTAAATTTTTGAGCATTCGGGAGTGGAAAGAATCAATTACAAGAAAGAATGTATTTGGTTGAGAGCAAGGTCATAGACTAAAATTAAATAACAACACAAGATTATTTACTAATAAAATTAAAGATAGATTGATAACAGATGACCCATCTGTTGCAACAAATGAGTAATCTATTGAAAATGACCAAGTAGATAAAGACATCTATTGCAATAGATTGATCGTCTGTCACAACAAATTAGTAATCTATTGAAAATGGCCAAACAGATAAAGACATATGTTGCAATAGATTAGTCATCTATTGCAACAAGTTAGTAATCTGTTGCAAATGACAAATATATAAAGTCATATGTTACAACAGATTGGTCATCTGTTGGAAATGCCTTACAGATAAAGACATTAGTTACAATAGATGACCAATCTGTTGTAACATTGTTACAATAGATGACCAATCTGTTGCAACATATGTGTATATTTGTTTGATAATTTTCAACAGATGACTCATTTATTGCAACAGAGGTTAAATCTGTTGCAATAGGTTATACACTTAAATGATCATGTCATTATAATTAGATTAATTGGAATTATAATTATTAAATCAATTTAGCTATCACTAATAATGGCTTAATTTGAATCATTTCAAATAAAATTAGTCGATTGATCACTCTACTCAGAACAAACACACTAAAATGATCGTGTAATTAATATGAGAATAATTGAAATCATAATTGAACTTATGAATTCATCTTTAATTTTAATTAAATCAATATAGTTATTACTAATAATGTCTTAATTTGAATCATTTCAAATAAAATTGGTCAATTAACACTTTACTTAAGATGAATATACTTAGATGATCATATAATTACTATGAGATTAATTGAAATCATAATTAAAATTATTAGTTCATCTTTAGTTTTAATTAAATCAATTTAGTTATTACTAATAATTGATTAATTTTAATTATTTTAAATAAAATTGGTCAATTGATCATTCTACTTAAGACTAAACACTTAGTTGATCATGTAATTACTATAAAATTAATTGAAATTGTAAGTGAACTTACTAATTCATCTTTAATTTTAGTTAAATTAAAATAGATATTTCTAATTATGGCTTGGTTTGAATCATTTCAAATAAAATTGGTCAATTGATCACTCTACTCAGAACTAACACCCTTAGTTGATCATGTAATTACCATGAGATTAATTGAAACTGTAATTGAAGTTATTAATTCATGTTTAATTCTAGTTAAATCAATTTAGTTATTACTAATATAATGGATTAATATGAATCAATAGATGACTAACATGTTTCAAAAGATGAGTAATATGTTGAAAATGACCAAACAAATAAGTTATCTGTTGCAACAAATTAGTAATATGCTGGAAATGACAAACAGATAAAGTCATATGTTGCAACAAATTGGTCATCTGTCGTAAATGACCAACAGATAAAGACATTTGTTACAGCAGATGACTAATCTGTTGCAACATATGTGTATATTTGTTTGATAATTTTAACCAGATGACTCATCTATTGCAACAGGTTAAATATGTTGTAATAGATTATACACTTAAATGATCATGTAATTACAATGATATTAATTAAAATTATAATTATTAAATCAATTTAGCTATTACTAATAATGACTTAATTTGAATCATTTCAAATAAAATAAGTTAATTGATGACACTACTCAGAACGAACACACTAAGATGATCATGTAATTACTATAGAATTAATTAAAATTGTAAGTGAACTTACTAATTCATCTTTAATTTTAGTTAAATCTATGTTGTTATTTATAATTATGACTTAGTTTGAATTATTTCAAATAAAATTGATTAATTGATCACTCTACTCAGGATGAACATACTTTGTTGATCGTTAATTACCATGAGATTAATTGAAACTGTAATTGAACATATTAATTTATATTTTATTTTAGTAATCAATTTATTTATTACTAATAATGGCTTAATTTGAATCAATAGATGACTAACATGTTACAACAGATGAGTAATCTGTTGGAAATGATCAAACAAATAAAAACATCTGTTGAAAATGACCAATTAGATATAGACATCTGTTACAACAGATGACTCACTTGTTGCAACAACTAATTCATCTATTGAAAATTATCAAACAGATATAGACATCTGTTGCAACAGATGACTAAGTTGTTGCAACATATGACTCATCTGTTGGAAATTATTAAATAGACAAAATATGTCTTAATTTGAATCATTTAAATAAAATTGGTCAATTAACACTTTACTCAAGACGAATATACTTAGATGATCATGTAATTACTATGAGACTAATTGAAATCGTAATTAAAATTATCAATTCATTTTTAATTTTAGTTAAATCAATTTAATTATTACTAATAATTGCTTAATTTTAATTATTTCAACTAAAATTGGTGAATTGATCATTCTACTTAAGACTAAACACTTAGTTGATCATGTAATTACTACAAAATTAATTGAAATTGTAAGTGAACTTACTACTTCATCTTTAATTTTAGTTAAATCAATATAATTATTTCTAATCATGGCTTGGTTTGAATCATTTCAAATAAAATTGGTCAATTGATCACTCTACTCAGGACGAACTCACTTAGTTGATCACGTAATTACCATAAGATTAATTGAAACTATAATTGAACTTATTAATTCATGTTTAATCAATTTAATTATTACTAATATAATTAAATTGATATAACAAAATCCGTAATATTTTAGATATAACATCATTCACAGGAAGCACATTCAGGATACATTTACGAATGAAATGTTTATACTTATTTTTAACATTCATAGACCATAAAAAATTCCAAAACTTTTTAGAAAAAAACTGATAACTAGATTGAGTTCTACCGCTATTGGATATACTACTTCTATCAATTTTCCTCGCTAAATGATAACCAGATTTCACTTCATATATTCCCGACTTCGTGTGATGCCAAATAATTCTATCTGGAGATCCGATACTAGAGATTGGGATAGACAAAATGTCATTGATATCCTCTATAGCAAACCTCTTCTTAAGTTCTTGAAGCTTCCAAGTGTGGTTTATATGATCAATAAGGTCATTCACTTGTAATTCTAAATCTGTTTGAGATTGAGAGAACCTAGGTTTGAAGCCACAGGCGTTGGGTATCCAAGGGTTAGTCCAAACCTTAATACTATCTCCAGATCCCACCCTCCATCTAATACCTTTTTGTAATAGGTTTCTTCCCTAAATGATATTTTTCCATACCCAAGAGCTAGTAGAAGAGGAAGTAGCTTTGAGGAATGAAGTATTTTGAAAATACTTACTTTTAAGAATTCTAAAAATAAGAGAATCTTCCCGAGTTAAGATTCTTCGAGCTAGTTTTGCCAACAGAGCCTGGTTGATTTCAACCTTTAATTTTAGCTTTAACTCTATCTTTTATAAAATCCAACATTCATTTTTTTGATTTTCCTACTACTTTCAGTAAACCTAAATACATCCCAAGCTAAGTAGATTTTAGCTGCCCTATTGTTGTGATAATTTCATCCTTTTCACTTTCAGGAGTATTTTTACTAAAGCATATAGCTGATTTAGAAAGGTTAACCTTTTGATCCGAACAATTTTCAAATTTTTTAAGAATATAAAAAATATTCGAAGCATTTTGAATATTAGCATTACAAAATATAAAGGAATCATCAGCAAAAAAAATGATTAACCGTCGGTCCACTCCTAATCAAACTTAACCCTTGAATATCTCCATTCGCTTCCGCTTGGTTTAATATTCTAGATAAACCTTCCGCACATATAAGAAATAAATACGGAGATAAAGGATCCCCTTGTCTTAAGCCCCTTGTAGGAGTCACTTCCCCCGCTACCTCCCCATTAATATTAAATTGATAAGTAGGGGCAGTGACACATTGTATAATCCACCTAACAAAAGTTTCATAAAAACCCATTTTTGTCA
This sequence comes from Capsicum baccatum var. pendulum, assembly GCA_030864225.1. NCBI lineage: Eukaryota > Viridiplantae > Streptophyta > Magnoliopsida > Solanales > Solanaceae > Capsicum > Capsicum baccatum. Next base: position 78,355,428 of record CM061552.1, read on the forward strand.
TTAGTTTTTGTAAATAAGTCCATTCCACTCGGTCATACGCTTTGGCCATATCTAACTTTAGAGCCATATACTTATCCTTGCCTCGCCTTTTATTTTTCAATATATGAATGAACTCGTGTGCTATAATCACATTGTCCACAATCTGCCTTTTTCCAGTAAATGTCGGCTGGTTAGGAAAAATAATAGTAGGAAGGTATCTTTTGATTCTTGCATCTATAATCTTAGCAATAATTTTATAAATCGTTAAACACAAGCTAATGAGTCTATACTGGCTAATATCGCTAGGATTCTTAATTTTTGGTATTAATGTAATAAGAGTCTGATTCCAAGAGTGAATTAGATGCCCTGAACGAAAGAAACCTTTAACTGCTTCACAAATATCTCTTGATAAGCTATTCCAATACTTTTGAAAGAAAAAAGGAGTCATACTATCCACTCCTGGCGCATTTAGGGGATTCATATCAAATGTTTCCTTTTTAATCTCCTCACTTGTAACCTCCCTAATCAGATTATCATTCATATAATTACCAACTATTGGATGAATCAAGGTCAAAATAGAGTCGAAGTTGGATGGTCTAGAAGTAGTAAAGAGATTCTTATAAAAACGTTGTACTTCTAGCACAATTTCTTTATGTTCAGAGATCCATTTTCCATCTTCTAGTTGAAAGCCTTTAATTTTATTACACTTACGTCTTTAGATAGTTTTCATATGAAAAAACAAAGTATTCTTATCACCCTCCTGAAGCCATAATGATCTAGACTTTTATTTCCAGTAGATTTCCTCATCTTTATAAGCTTTGCCTAATTCTCTCTTAAGCTTCTTCATTTTATTAATATCAAAAAGTCTAGCGTCGTTTTTAAGATCAACAATCCTATTCTTAATCCCTTGTATTTTTTTTCCTAGAGCTTCCTTTACCACCTCGAAGCTAAGCTAGAAGTGCTATTTTACATTTTTTTAACTTAAAGCTCACTATAGATTGATTAGTACCTTCTACACTTCTATTCCACGTTTGCTCAATCGTTATATTTACTTATTCTTTTTTGCTCTACCTATTATCAAAAAAGAACATTTTTTTCCTTTTTATAAGGCTAGGTTTAGAGTTTATAATTAGTGCTGAGTGGTCAGAAGCCTCCGTTTCTAGATGGTTGATGTTAGCTTGACTAAATTCAAGTCTCCATTCAGAGGAACATAAAGCTCTATCAAGTCTTTCTTGAATAATCCCATCATTTTCTCTATAGCCCCACCAAATCCAAGGTTTCCTATTAAAACCTAAGTCAATAGCGCCAATCTCCCATAAGAAGTTTTTAAAGTTTGTAAATGAAGACTCCTCTCAAACTCTACCACCTATTTTTTGGAATTATCCCTAATGTCATTAAAATCACTAGCCATAACCCACATTGATCCCCAACTATTATATCTGCCGCAAATTTCTTGTAATTGATTTCTACGAATAGCTTTATCAGTACTTAAGTATACAAACACATACCATTGTTTACTATTCTCTCTTATATCATGCACATATGTTTCAATGTAAAAAGAAGTAGAGTGATATTGACATACTTGCACTTCGTCATTCCAAAGCAAGCATAACCCTCCTGCTAATCCAATCGGATCCACAATGATTGCATGAGGCATATTCAACTGCCTCTGAACTCTTTGCAACACGTTTTCTTGATTCTTAGTCTTGCTTAGAAACACCATACTCAGAGAGTAGAGAATTATTGTCTTCTTCAAAAAGGGAACTGTCAAGGACCCCCCAGGCCTTGACAGTTCCACACCATCATCTTTATTTGGAGGAAGGGAGCCATTTCGGGCTAGCCTCCCATTCCACCACTATTTTTAGTTTATTAGCCTCTACTTCTAGCATCTCATTATTCTCTACCTCTCTTTTATTACCCCGATTTTTGGTACATAAATCAGTCACAACCACCTCAAATAAATTATCTTTTGAATGAGCCATTATGCTATTATGCGTACAACCTACTTCTTTAACTAATCTTTTCCAGTTCTTTTTTTCCCCTTACTAGCAGTATTTTTTTCCAGCCGTGCAGCTATAAAACTATCTTCTCCTCCTTTACTCACCTCAAATGGAACATTTTTTAAAGAAGGTATCATAATAGAAGTATTATCATTAGGCTTTAATACCTGCGAGTTCGCCGTTTCCGAATTGGATTGGGATATTGCTAGTTGCTATTACTGACTTGGATTCCTTTAGTATCTCCTTTTGCAGCTCTCTGAAAGTACTCCTCAAAAGCTTCTTCATCTATCGTGTCACCAAAACCTATTTTTGATAAAATATATAACTCTTTTTCTGCTCTTCCGGTGCTTGTATCCGCAAAGACGGGTTCTTCCTCATCCCCGCCTTGTTGTATTATCCCCATCCCCTTATTACTATTTGTACGCAGGTCAATAGACATATTATCGTTAACTGGAACATTTACCTCCGTATCTTGTTCGTTTCGCTCTTTCGTTTGATCGTTATTTTCTAATAGTTTGTGCCACAACATTCAGATTTTGATTAGATTCACTTGCATTTTCCTTTCTTGTTACTGATCTCTCTTTTGATTCTTGAATTTTCATATCATGCACCCTATCAAGCTTCCCTATGGGATGTGTTTTCAAGGATCCAGTACCCTCCATTAGTTGATTCAACGAATTATTATTTCCTCCATCCCTCATTCTTGTAGCTTTATTATATGACGTTGGCCGCTACTATTTAAAGCTTCATTCCTCTCTTTCCATTTTGAATTTTCATTGACGATAAGATGATTTTTCTCCCTCATCCATGCACCAAATTGATTGTTTTTCAAGTTTCCCGCACGTACATCTCTTTCTCTTGTACTGTAAGATTTTTCATTACGTCGTAAACTCTACCCATTTTTTTTCGTGAACTAATTTAATCAACTTTCCCCTCAGCAATATTTTATCAATATTCATCATCTCCTTAACCCGCATGTACTTTCCTTCTCTATTACCATTTTATGGGATCACAACGTTTGTTGTTCCTCCTAGCGAGTGTCCAATCTTTCTTCCCATTTCTCATGTCATCTAGTGTAAAGGAATGCTCCATACTTGAAGCCACAGTTCACATATATTGAAGACCGCTGAATCACTTTTAAATCCTGGTTCCCAAGCCTTCACATTTAGAAAGTACTTGTCGAATAGCCATGGGGTATCAAACAAGACTTTATTCATGCTTTCTTTGTTCGTAAACACAAACTAAAAGAGATTCTTCTCTATTTTTAAGATTCTCAATCTGATGGGATAACCCCATACCCTTGGTATGGTATTTTTTACACCTTGTAAGCTTATTTCTTTATCCGCAATAATTTTGTCAAGGACACTTACTTCACAATCTTGTAAACTTGTTTTAATATTGGGGAAGTTGAGCTCAACCGCATCTTTCTCGTCTTCCATTAGAATAAAGCTTCGTAGACGTTCCGTAATTTCCTCTTCCATAGTTTATATTCACCTATTCAGTTTTTGAGAAATATATAAGGTAAGTGGTGAAAATAGGTGGTTTGATTATTAAAAACAGTAAACTGGTACGTTTTTGTCCCTTTTTAGGATTCAGGGAGAGTATTTTGAATGGCTAAAAGTGTTTAAGATCACATGAAATTTTATTAGGCTGGGTTATTTGTTGTTGTTGGGTAATTATCTGCAACAAAGTTAATGAATATCTTCAGCAAGATAAGAATTAGAATCCCACTAAGAGGAAAATACTCCCATGCAGGGAGAAAGCAACTCTCACGTAGAGAGAAAAATTTAACTTGAATCTTTTACCCCGTTAAATCAATATAGTTATTACTAATAATAGCTTAATTGAATCACTTCAAATAAAATTGATCAATTAATTATTCTGCTAAGGATGAAACACTTAATTGATCATGTAATTACTATGAGATTAATTGAAATCGTAATTGAACTTAATAATTCATCTTTAATTTTAGTTAAATTAATATAGTTATTTCTACTAATGATTTAATTTGAATTATTTCAAACAAAATTGGTCAATTAATCATTCTACTTAGTACGAAACACTTAATTGATCATGTAATTACTATGAGATTAATTGAAATCGTAATTGAACTTACTAATTCATCTTTAATTTTAGTTAAATCAATATAGTTATTTCTAAAGATGACTTCGTTTGAATCATTTCAAATAAAATTGGTCAATTGATCACTCTACTCAGGACGAACATACTTAGTTGATCGTGTAATTACCATGATATTAACTGAAACTGTAATTGAACTTATTAATTCATATTTTATTTTAGTAATCAATTTAGTTATTAGTAATAATGACTTAATTTGAATCAATAGATGATTAACATGTTACAACAGATGAGTAATCTATTGGAAATGACCAAACAAATAAAAACATCTGTTGAAAATAACCAAACAGATATAAACATCTATTCCAATAGATGACTCACTTGTTGCAACAACTAATTCATCTATTGAAAAATATAAAACAGATATAGACATCTGTTGCAACAGATGACTGAGTTGTTGCAACATATGACTCATTTGTTGGAAATTATTAAATAGACAAAATATATGTTGAAAAATAATTTAAAATACTAAGCTCAAACGTTTTTTAGGAGAACTCAAATGTTTTTCCCCTTGTCTAATGTCTTGTCTTCAATTTTAATTAAATAAATTTAATTATTATTAATAATTGCTTAATTTGAATCAACAAATGACTAACCTGTTATAAGCATTTGTTGCGACAGATGACTAACTTGTTGCAACAAATAGGTCATCTGTTGGAAAATAATTAAAATACTAGGGAACTCAAACATTTTTAGGAGAACTCAAATGTTTGTCCCGTTGTCTTAAAGACTAGTCTTTAATTTTAGATAAATTAATTTAGTTATTACTAATAATTGCTTAATTTGAATTAACAGATAACTAACATATCGCAAGAGATGATTCATGTGTTGGAAATTATTAAACAGATAGAAAATCAATTATAACAGATGGGTCAACCATTAGAAAACAATTAAAATACTAAGGAACTTAAACGTTTTTAGGAGAACTCAAACGTTTGTCCTCTTGATACTTTTGCATTTGGTGTATGATATACTATTTTTGTCTTATTTACCTATTTCATGAAATTTTTCATGTGTTTCACTTATTCGTTGTGCCTCTGTTGAAATTTTTGAATTTTTTTTGGTCAAATTTTATTCATATATTAATTGGACATTACTGCATAGTTGATTTTGTAAGTATAATTATGATTTTTGTTGAATTTTTTATTTGGTATATTTGCTATTGCTACAATGGATAGAACTTGCAACATGAATCAAACATATGGGTCATTTGTTGTAACAAGTGAGTAATCTGTTGCAATATATGACTAATCTATTACAACAGATGACCCATATGTTGGATTCGTGTTACAACACTATAATATGAATCCAACAGATGAGTAATCTGTTACAATAGATTAGTCATATATGTTGCAACAGATTACTCATCTGTTGCAATAAATTATTCATATATGTTGCAACAGATCACTCATCTGTGCAACAGATTACTCATCTGTTGGATTCACGTTACATGTTTTATCCATTGTTGAAAAAACATCAGTAGCAGATACACCCAAATGAGAAATTCAACTAAAAATTATAATTTTTACTTACTAAAATTACCTAATGAGTAATGCCCAAGTGATATATGAATAAAATTTGACCTAAAAAAATTTGATCAAGTAGCAATAGTAGTGGTAACAACAACAAGAAGATGATGATCCTGAACAAGAAGAGATGATAACGAAGAACAAGATGATGATAATAAAGAAGATGATGAATAAAGCAATAACAACAATGAACAACAATAATTGCGAAGAGAGAGAAAATTTCAATAAATGAGAAGAGAGAGAAATGTGCCTTTTTCCCCTCCGTTTCTAGTTATATTAGGTTTTACATTGGATCAAAGTATAAATTAAAAAACTTGTGGGTTATTTTCAAACTTCTCTTACTTTTTTAATCCTTAATAAAGTAATTGTCACCTCCACTCAATTATTAAGACTTGTGTCACCCACACCTCATTTTAAAACTCTTTTGTCACCTACAGTCCAAAGCCCCTACTAATACGGTCCCAAATAAAAGTTTCCTGCTTAACCTAAATATTTAAACTAAGCTAAACTAAATAAGCATGTAATTCACTAGTGCATACTAGTCTTGTAAAAAAACCACTCAGTGAATTGCTAGATCAAACCTTGGAGATAGGGACGGGGACATGTCTCATTCTTTAAAAAAGAATATGTTAAGAGTCCCAAAGAAGTCATTTGGTTTTATCTATTTATATAGATATACTATATAAAAGAGGATATTGAATTTTGGTAGTCCTCACAACTTTTTTAATCAAATGATGTTGCTACATGTGGCTTTATGATTGATTTTTCCTTTTTTTGTTTTTGTACACATTGTTTTTGTCTGCTCCTTGTATTGAATTTTGAGTCCTCTCAACTTTCTAGATCCATTGATATTGCTACATGTGGCTTTATAATTGCTTTTTTTTGGTTGTTTTGGTACACACTGTTTTTGTCTTCTCCTTGTGTTTTTGCACCCATTCTTTTTATTTGATAGGTTTATTTCTACATGAGCCTTTGTAATTGGTGTATCGACATAATATACTCAATTCTATTTAAGTTTCTTACTTAATCGGATATGAAGTTTCTTTTAAAAAGAAAAATTTTACAATTTTATGGTCTTAAATTAAAGATGTGTGCAGTTTTAAAATATTGTGGTCTCAAACTTGTCATATCTGTTGGAATAGAAAAACTTACTAAATCTAAAAAAGAATACTCTTTTTGTGGCAAACAAAAAGAAAAAATGAGACGCATGATATCAAAATTTGATATTCCTCACAATGACAATATGGTAATTTTAGTTTTATTAAAATCCATTAAAATGGAGGAATGTGAATGGCAAATAGCTTTTTTCTTCTAAAAATTTGACGTGTAGTTGCTGAAATTATGACAATTTTTATTTTTTAAAAACTCTAAAATTATGACATGTGGTCCGTAAATTATTTTTTTCTCTAAAATCGTGACATATAGTTAATAAAATTACTTTTTCCCCTCCAAAATTGTGACATGTTGATTAAATTATTTTTTCTGCTCTAAAATTGTAACATATAGTTGATAAAATTATTTTTTGGGAAAAAGCATAAAATCCCCCTAAACTTGTATCGACAACTCACTTTAGCACTTTATAACTTTATGAGTAATTATTTATCCCCCAACTTGTTTTGAAATTTTACTTGGATCTCTCAACTAGGACTAGTACCTATTGAACATCTATACTATCTAGAAAATTGTTCCTATTAAGCACTTTCGTATATTTAGCAAAGTGTGTGAAGTTTATGTAGCACACTTGTGGTGACATGACAAAAATGACTAATTTAAAGATGACATATGACATTGAGGGCCCAAATAATTATTAAAAAATAATTATATTTTTTAAAAAAATAAAAAATAAAAAAGTTGTCACTCAGCCTGCTCCGCCCCCCCTCCTTCATCTTTTTCCCCATTTTCTTCTTTCCTTTTTGGCCTTTGTTATTCTTTTTTCCTTACCACAAAACTCAATTTTTTTTCAAATTAATTTGAGGTATAATCTTCTATTTTTTCATATTTGATTTGGGAAAGAGAAAGATATGTAAGAAGACAACAATGGTGAACCATTTTGAAATCGACGATGAGAAATCGAGAGGACTTGAAGATCGAAAATATTTCAAAGTTTCTTAATGCTCTTTATTCCGTCCTTCTCATTTATATAAGGGACAAAAAAGTAGAAAGAAGTTTCATCTTTGGGGATGTGTAGCATGAGAATTGTGAAAGATGAAAACTTCAATTACTCAATTATAGACTTACAAACAATGAATTAAAAAGTTGTCATTTTCAATATGAGGAAGTGGAGCTAGAAGTTATAGAATCAATTCACTTTCTTTTTTACAAATCCTCAATTTCATTTTGTTTATCATTTACCAATTCATAATTGTAGATACATTTTTTTTATGTTGTGGGTTATTTAGAATTTGAATTCTTTAATAATTTCAAAGAAAGTAATTTCAGATTCATATTAAGTTTGAAAGAAAAAAATGGAGTTTCGTTGAAATTTTTTTTATCCATTTTTTCTATTTTGCGGCTTTCCAGTGAAGATAACGAAACAACGATGTTTGATGAAGACTGAATGATGATCTGAAGAATGAACGAGAATATTAAAAATGGGAGTGGCAGAGCGAGTTAGCAATTGAATGTCGAAATTTTTTTTCTTCAGTTTTTAAAGATTCAATTAGTTGATTCAAAGATATTTTTCATTTATTAAAATCAAAATAAAATAAAATATTAAAGAATAAGAAAAAATTGAAGTAGCTTTGAGAATCAAAAAATGGAGGTGAAGAAAACGAATAAATGGGGATAAAGAAGATGAATAAATGAGGGGTGAAGTGTCATTCGTAATTTTTTTTTAAAAATAATCATTTTTAAAAAATTATATTAAATGTAAAATTTGAAAAAAAAATTACTTTTTAAATCTGGTTCACGCGCCTCGAGTGCGTGGAGCACACTTTTTTTGCCATGTCAGCATTTTGTGTCTAATAGGAATGACTTTTGAATAGTTAAAGTGTTCAATTGGTACAGTGGTAATTTGAGGGGTCCAAGTGAAATTTTGAAACAAGTTTAAGGGTTTATCGATGACTTAAGCCAATGAATCTTTTATCATCCCCAAAAAAATTATACCACTCTCACTACGGAGAGTGCATCACATACGCACCACGTTGGAGCCATGTCGGAGCCACATAAATAAATTATTTTAAAAGAATAATTTCTCCTCCCACCCCCACCCCTCAGTCTCTGTTCTTGATAACTCCCCCCTCCCCTAGAATTACTGAGTTGCCACTCTCCTCCACCCACAAACCCCCCAACTCGCTGTTCTTGACTTGCATGTCTCGTCCCCTCCCTCAATCGAAGCAATAATTTGACAAGAAACAAGAATTTAGCTATTATAAGAATTTGACAAGAAACAAGAATTTAATTGGTTCAATCAAAATAAGAATTTGACAATTATTAAGTTAATTTAGCTATTGAGAAAAATTAATTTTGAAGGAATAAGTTAAATTTTCTCAAAGATTTTTGTGTAACAAGATGAGCTTATTGCAAAATTCCTTAAGAAAATACTTTTGACATGTATTTGGTCAGAGATTTTTGATGGGTAGGAGTGCAAAAAAAGAAATAGAGGAAGGAGAAGAGAAGGCGGTGTTGGGGTGTGAGGAGGAAGAATGAAAAAACAAACTAGTGGCTGAAAATTTTAAAGTAGGCCCTACTTAATTTTTTTTAATTATTTTTGTATAAATACGCGCGTTATTTTTTTTTCCACGCCAGCCATTAAGGGTGTAATATAATTCATGCAAAAGTTGTTTAAGAAAATAAATAATTATCTATAATGTTAAAGTGTTAAAGTAAGTTGTGACGATAAGTTCAGGGGGGGGGGGTATTTATGCTTTATTCCTTATTTTCCACACATTTTATTTCATGTCACTTGGGTGTTTGTGATCCGAGGTGAATTTATGTGCCTTAGTGTAGTTATTCTAACTTATTTAGCCTTGTTTTGAGGACTTCTCGTGTGTTTAAGGTGTTAAAATGATATAATTTAGAATCTAAGTGTTCAAACATGTGAATACAACGTTTAAGATGCATTTCAAACAATTTTATATTTAATTGAGTCAATTAGAGTTCAAACGAGAATACTAGTGTTACTAGCTTGAGCTAGGTGTTTGTCTAGTCTATCTCGATGGATTCTAATGTGTTTAATGAATTCCTAAGGTTATTATTGTGTAATTATGTGTGTAAAAACTTGTTTATAGTGTTCATAGTGCAATTTAATCAAGTCAAGAGTCAAACAATAAGTTAAAGATCAAAGAGGGCAAAACTAGTCTTAGCTTGAGTTTCTAGTTCACCGTTCTTGATGTTGTGTTGTGCTGATCTCTAATATGCGGTATTTCATGCTATATGATGCTTGGTGAGTTTATTATGATGATATATGAATGATATGAAATCTAAAAATCAAGTAAAAAAAATACCACAAGGCTGGGAATGGATCAGCGGAAGCACAAGACACGACCTGGCATAAAATGGACACATTTGATGTCACCAGCGCGAGTAGGACATTAGAAAGGATGGTGGGGAGAGTTCCATGCATAGGAATATTCCTAAGGGTCCCAAAATAGTGTTCCTTCTCTATTAACCCACGGCGCGACCCCCATCTCGGTAAAATGACCCCCGCGCCGCGACCCTTTTTCTACCGATGGCAAAAATTCTTGTCCTATAAATAGGACTCTTGTAATTGTTGTTATACACCTTGGATGTCTTTGAGACTTGGAGAGGGGCTGTAAAACAGTTTAATTAGGATTTTGTTTCTTCTACTTTAGTTTATTTATGGATTATTTCATGTATTCATTCATCGTGTTTACAGTTATGTCCATTAGTGGATAAAGCCCCCTTTCCGGGGTTAAGTCCAAGAACATGATTACTATTGCTTTGAATTGATTTTTTTTTTTATTTCTTATCATATTGGGTTATTTATTTATCCTTTATTTAACTATTTTAAGGAGTAGCTAACCTTAGAATACATCTCGTGTAGTCTTGTGAGCTCTGGAGAGGGAACAAGAGGATAGAATGTGGGGGTAAATAGAGTAGGGTTCTTATTCTTTTATAAAATAAGGGATTTGAATTAGCGTCTAGGTTAGGGATATACCTACAACCCTTACTTGGTTCACTATGGGATGAAATATAAATGTGTTTAGCATAGTTCTCACATCCCTGCTCAACGATATAGTTGTGGGTCTAAGTTAGATAGATGGTTAGAGGTCGGGAGACCATGATCATAAAAGCAACCCCGTGAATCAACAACCAAGATAAATAACTTAACTAATAAAGTTCAATAGCATAGTGTGATTTTTTGTGGTTCTTTAACCCTAGGTTTCATTCTCATTGATTGTCCAAGCCATTTATTTTCCGCATTGTTTACTTTATTTTAGTTTTCGAATTCCACCGCTTTAATCTTAATAGTGAACTAGAATAGGATAGTTGTCAACACAAGTCCCTGTGTAATTGATACTTGACTTCTAAAGGACCACTTTACTACTTGGTGAGACCATGTACACTTGCATGTGTGCTTGGGTGCAAAAAGTTTTTGGCGTCGTTGCCGGGGATTTGTAATTAAGCAATTATTTTATTTTAGTTTAGCTATATTGAGTTGTACATAGTTTAGTAGTTTTTTCTTTTTATTTTCTTTTACTTTCTATTATCACACTTCTTGACATGGCAGCCTGGGATAGATGGTTTTCGAGGGCTGATGATTCTTGTTGTTTTTGTGGAGGACCCCACCAAGAGGCTTTTTGTCTAGATTTTAATGAAAGCGTTTGGAGGGGACCTGCTTGTTTACGACTTGTAGAGCAGACCACAAGTTGGTATGTGGTTTGTGGAAATATGTATCACTCTGCAGATATGTGTGGTGTTAATCCTGATTCAGTCATGTTTGTGGGCAATGCTCAAAAGACAACTAAGGAGGTAGATGCAGAGTTGACTCCCCAATCGATTGCTCACAAAGTTGTTGATAATTCAAGGAAGTCTGAGCAATTGAAAACTAAAGTTGTTGAACAGGTTAAGGAGATATCACCGCCACCTTGTCTACAAATGCTAAGAAAAAAAATATGAGGATACTAGCTAATTTGTGGAACAAACACAAGTATTTCAGCCATTCAACTATCATCTTTCTTTTGAGACGAAAATCGAGAAGGTGAATAAAAGTGAGGGTGTTGTGGATAGTATAAATTTTGAAGTTGGATTGGTCGGGCCTCACTCAAAGAACTTTTTTATATTATGTTTAGATGGTGTCTTGTCTATGGAATCATCTCAAATAGTGGGAGAGTGTGAAGATGAGGAACATGAATCCTATATTCTTGATTTTGCACTAGATAAGCAACATAAAAACACACCTCACTTCAAGCTCGAGTGGTTTACCATGCACCATCCATTACTCGGTTCCTTAATCTTTGTACCACCACCCTATAAGCGAAGCAAAAAGATAGATACGATGTTAGGGGTAAAATTTATATCCTCAAGGTGGAGGAAAAATTGATGTGGGCCGTGCCGAAACACTAAATCAGACGTTGCTGGGGAGGCAACCCAAGTTAAGGTATATTTTATTTTCAGTATTTTTAGTTTTTACTTCACTAGTTTTTATTTTTATAGAATCACAGGTTGATGGAAAATCTTGAGTACCAAAAAACCTGAGCTAAGGAGCACAACAAAGACTAAGTATGGGGTCCTTGGACCCTCTTGATGTATAAAAGATGCTGCTAGCTAGGCGTAGAGGCCCCAAGGAGTATTTCTATCTCTACTTTTAAAGTATACTTTGGGGACAAAGTTGATTTTTTAGTGTGGGGCGGGAAAATTTTCATTTTTAAGAGTAATTTATAAATTTTTGTGTTAGAATAAGTGTGGGATGTTCTTGTTAGTTCCATATTTGACTACATGATTCAAGTGTTTTGGTTGTAAAAGCATGTTGATTGTGTGAACTACTACTTTTGAGACTCCTAGGCTTATGATTATGACTCTTGTACTTGTTGGTTTAATATTGAATTCATGCTATTATTTAGTTAAGAGTACATGGTGATCCTACTTAAGTTGAGCATGTGCCATGTGTGTGTAAGATTTTTGTATATTCCTTGTTATACTTGATGTCTAGAACTTGTCTGGTGTGTTTGCAAAGCAAAATAAAGAGTGTGGGTTAAGGAGATGATATAGGCATTTCTTTAATATCCATGTTTCATACCCTTTTTTGACTTACCCGTGTGCATAATCCTAGTTAACCTCATTGAGCCTTTAGTTATTTTCTTTGATAGCCTCATATGTAGCTTGTATCCCTTTCTTTGATTGAAATTAATTTGATCCAAAGCTCCTAAAAGCTTTAGTGTAAAATTAATTGAGTTAAGAAGTTGAATTCAAGAAGAAAAAAGGTGAAATTGAAGCCCCTAGTAATAGCTATTGGTGTTAAAAAATGATATGTGTTATGGTTGGGAGTTAAGTAATAAAAAGAATAAAAATTTATTCAAATTGAATATTTTGGGCATAGACAATACTCCCACCATAGTGTATGTGAGTGAGCTTAATGAGATGGGACGAAATAAAGATAAGGGTAGACAGAAGTGGTGTAATTAGGTTTTTGAAGGTGAATTAGTTGTATAATGTGATGTATTAAAGCGCTTAGGGAAGATAGTCATTATTACTGACCAGAATAGTTCCTACTCTCCCTTTAGCTTACATTACAACCCATAAAGACCTATTTGATCCTAAGGTTCATCATTCTGATATTAGTGGAGTAATACACTAAGGGCAAGCATATGGTTCATCTTGTGTAACTTGTGAATTCCTTGTGAGAGTGAGCATAACTTGATTCTTGTACTCATTCTATTATAAATTACATTTATGTGAGTATCCATGGGTAAATCTCTTATTTTGAGGCCACATGTTTGATGATAGTTTGGTGAATTGTATGATGTCTTTGATTGAACAATATGTATGAGTTTGCCAACTAGGTGAGTCAATTATTGAGGCTAGGATGTCTTGGAGTAGTATTCTTGAACTTTCAATTATGTTTATAACATGCTTAGTGTAGAAACTTGCATTCTATGTAGTCATTGCAGTACTAGATTGAGTGTCTTGCTTGTAGTAGAAGTGTAGAGTCACCTCAGCTTATGATTCTTAGAGTGAAAAGTTGTTCGAGGACGAACTAGGCTTTAAGTGTGGAGTGTTGATCTGAGGTGGATTTATGCGCCTCAGTGTGGTTATCCTAGCTTATTTAGCCTTGTTTTGAGGACTTCTTCTATGTTTAAGGTGTTAAAAATGATATAATTGAGAATCTAAGTGTTTAAGCATGTGAATACAATGTTTAAGATGCATTTCAAACAATTTTATACTTAATTGAGTCACTTTGAGTTCAAACGAGAAAACTAGTGTTACTAGCTTGAGCTAGGTGTTTGTCTAGTCTATCTAAATGGATTCTAATGTGTTTAATGAGTTACTAATATTATTATTTTGTAATTATTTGTTTAAAAATTTGTTTATAGTGTTCAAAGTTCAATTGAGTCAAGTCAAGAGTCAAACAATAAGTTAAAGATCAAAGGGGGCAAGACTAGTCTTAGCTTGAGTTTCTAGTTCACCGTTGTTGATGTTGTGTTATGTTTAGCTCTAATCCGTGGTGTTTGATACTATAGGATGCTTAGTGAGTTGATTATTATGATATATTAATGATATACAAGCTGTAAATCAAGTGGAAACAACACTACAAGGCTGGGAATGGATCAACGGAAACATAAGACATGACTTGACGTAAAACGGACACGTTTGATGTCACCAGCACGTGTAGGACAATATCAAGGGTGGTGTGGCGCATTCCATGCATAGGAAGCTTACTAAGGGACCCAAAACAGAGTTCCCTCGCTATAAACCACGGCGCGACCCCCATCCTGGTAAAATGACCCCCGCGATGCGATCCTTGTTCCACCGACGACAAAAATCCTTATCCTATAAATAGGACTCTTATACTTGTTGTTGTACACCTTGGACGTATTTGAGACTTGCATATGGGATGGAAAACACTTCATTTAGGGTTTTTCTTCTTCCACTTTAGTTTATTTATTAATTATTTCATATATTCATTCATCGTGTTTACGATTATGTCCGTTAGTGACTAAAGCCCCCCTTTCCAGGGTTAAGGCCAAGAACATGAATACTATTGCTTTGAATTGAGTTTTTTTTTGGATTTCTTATTATATTTGATTGTTTATTTATCCTTGATTTAACTATTTTAAGGAGTAGCTAACCTTAGAATACATCTCTTGTCATCTTGTGAGCCCGGGAGGGGGAACACGAGGATAGAACGTTGGGTAAATAGAATAGGTATCTTATTCTTTTATAAAATGAGGGATTTGAATTAGTGTCTATAATAGAGACATACCTAGAAGCCTTACTTGGTTCACTACGGGATAAAATATAAATGTATTTAACTTAGTTCTCACATCCCTGCTCAACGATGTAGTTGTGGGTCTAAGTTAGATAGGTGGTTAGATGTCCGGAGACCATGATCATAAAATCGATCCCGTGAATCAACAACCAAGATAAGTGACTTAACTAATAAATTTCAATAGTATAGTATGATTATTCTTAGAGCTTTTTCCCCAGGTTTCATTCTCATTGATTGTCTAAGTCATTTACTTTTCACATTGTTTACTTTACTTTAGTTTTCAAATTCCTCGCTTTAATCTCACTAGTGAACTAAAAAAGGATAGTTGTCAACACAAGTCCTTGTGGGATCGATACTTAGCTTTTAAAGATCCACTTTACTACTTGGTGAGACCATGTACACTTGCGTGTACACTTGGGCGCAACAGTTTGCACTTGGTATATCATAATATGATAAATTACTCTATTTATTGAGTTTATTTTTGTGTTTTTAATTATTTAACTAATTGATAATTCTCTTAGAAGATCTCATTATACACATATTTCTATTTTATATGTTTTCTAAAATCTATCTTATTTATTACTATTTTTCGATGCACTTTACTTTATTTCCTTTTATATATTATTAACACCTACGCTTTTACGAGTTTAGTAAAAAATATAATAAATTGTTTAAAAAGATAAGATCTTATATATAATAATCATTTTTTTTAAAAAAAATATATTATAATTGTGAAAAACTTTCTTCCGTTGCATTAAAATTTCATATAGCTCTTCTTGTTTTTTCTTACTATTTTTACAAAAAATGGTAGTCCTCACAATGACATTATAATAATTTTAATTTTATTAAAATCCATTAAAATTAAGACATGTGGATGATAAATAACTTTTTTCCTCTAAAATTTTGACATGTAATTGATAAAATTATAATAATTTTTATTTTTTCTAAAACCTCTAAAATTGTGACATGTGGTAGGTTAGTTACTTTTTCCCTCTAAAATTGTCACATATAGTTGATAAAATTACTTTCCCCCCTCTAAAATTGTGACATGTTAATAAAATTATTTTTTTCTCCTTTAAAATTGTGACATGTAGTTGAGAAGATTACTTTTTTTCACACATTTCATTTCTTATTGCTTGGGTGTTTGTACTTAGTATATCACTAGTTTAGGTGTACGTGCCTTGCGTGCGTACCTCACTTTAATGAGTTCAAACATTACCTTAAATAAAATATTTATTTAAATAATAAAGATGAATATAATAATTAAATTTAATATTTTTTGAGTATGTAAGGATGGAGAATTTATTTATTAAACCTAATCTTTACCAAAAATATTTTTAAAAGTCGATCGACATTCATCTACTCTCTATAAATTACAACAAAATAATACAGCGGTAGAGACATCAAAATAATACAATTAAATCTAATCTTTACACAAATTTTTTCTCTCAAAGTCGTTCGACACTCATCTACCACCTGTAAACAATAACAAAATAATACGATAATAGAGATATCAAAATAATACAACTAAACTTAAATTTTACACACAAAATATTCTCAAAATCGATCGAGATTCATTCACAAACTATAAACTACCACAAAATAGAAAACTAATAGATATATTACAATAATACAATTTGTAACGCCCCGAGTCTGCACCCCGACGTCACACAGTGCTCATAATCCCGAAAGACCACAAGCTAACCCATGACTGATATCTACTGTAATCACTGAATAATAATAATAACTCTGTAATAATGCAAAAATTAGGCTGAAACTTCTATAAGGTTCATAACTAAAATCAAACACTGAATACTGATAAATAAATACTGAAAACTGGACAACTTTCTGAAATAATCTAGTCTGAAGAGCCTCTAACTGAACTGTCTGAATATGGAGTTGATGGGACAAGTCCCCAACTAACTCTAAATACTAAAGTACTGATAACTGAAATAATACTCTGCCCACGAACTATAAGGACTCACTAATAAATCTATTGCTGATAATCTGGGCTGCTAGGTACGGTCAGGAGTCTGTGCGTCTGAACCTATGATATAAGACATCATAGCACAAAAGAAAGGTATGTGTCAGTACTTTGAATGTACTGGTATGCTAGGTGAGGAAAGACTGAATGCAGGGGTTCATATGCATGAACAGTAACTGGCTGAGAAATCATGAATATAACTGACTGCGAGTACATGTATATCTTAAATTGCTGTAAAATGTTGATTATGCAATGTTATGCACATAACTACGTATACTGTAACTGAGATCGCATTTAATACTGAATAATGAGTTTTGAAAACTGAATGACTGATAGCTGAGTTTACTGATACTGTATTACTATTAAATGAGTGACTATTTCTGACAGTTCTGATTCTGTAGAACTGAACTGAGTTGGGTGACTGTATATGACAGTCCTGATTCTGATACTGAACTGAGGTTTTTTACTGAGTCTGAAATTAAAATTGAAATTGTGGGAGTGTTTATCTAACTGACATACCCCGATTATGAACTGAGTTGGGGTCCAACCTATGACCCTAGTTGGAAGGGTGTTAGCACCTTGCCAAGGGATACTAATAATGGCTATGAGTTAACCCTCTCTGGCAGGAAGCCCTTTCGTCAATCCTTACTGGCAGAAAAACTCGTACGAGATATATCAACCCTAGACTGGCAGGAAGATGTCTCAACCTATGCTGGCTACGTAGTTTTATAACACAGGGACTGATACTAAGAGTCAAACCCTTTTTACTGACAGGAATGCCCCCATTCTTGGGTTCGCTCGATGCTGATTCCTACTCCCAACTTAATAGACACTGAGCTGATTTCTAGACTGTACTAGGCTTGACTGAACTGTTACTAATTATGCTGTCTAACTTAACTAGACTGAGTTCACTGAGTTCTGTTAACTGACTGAATATACTGAGTTTTGTTACTGACTGAGTATACTGAGTTCTATTGCTGACTGAGTACTACTATACGTGACACCACTGAGACTATCCTGAAACTACTTAAATCTAGGTAACAACTAGATTGTCGGGCATTAGAATACCCTCATGACTCGATAACATAGATAGTAAAATCATAGCACAATCTTGAAAACATGATAACTAGTCACTTTATCACAATTCATTCATTGAGTCATTTTAGCAAACACTTGCATGACCTGAACTTGTACACATACTATTATGTCATGATTTACTATTCAACTCTCATGAACATTATATCAAACACTTGGGGGCATAGTTTATGCACATAATACTAGTTAATATGCAAGCATCATGATCACAATTCAAAACTCAAAAATTCAAGGTTTCCAACATAAAACTACATAAAAGTACACACATGTTATTTAATTCATAGAAATTTTGTAATTAATCATGGATTAGAACCCAAATAAAATCATAATCATGAAAATAATTTAACTCAACATGGAATTCGTGAAAGCAATCATCTTGAAATTTTAAAAGAGGTCCTTGAACTCCAAGGGTGGAAGGAAACCCTTGGATGAACACCTAACATACCTTGGTAAGTAAATTCGTGAAGATTGATAGTGTGTTCTTGAAGATTGATTTTGAAATTTGAATGCCCTAGGGTTTGTTCTTGAGTAAATTTGAGAGAGAATGAGAGATTTTGCCTTTAGAGTAGTTTAATCTCGTGTATTTGGGGCTAATTAAGGGTGGAAAAATTACCCAAATACCCCTCTGAACGCGAAGTTTTAATGACTGAAAATGTGCCCAGTGACGCGGTGAGTGTCGCGCCACGTCGATGGCATCAACGCAATGTCCAATGCATCACGTCAAGTTTGCGTTGGTTCATTAGAATTGCACTGAAAGGTGGGGAAAAATTATTCGTCGATGTGATGGGCGACGCGACACGACGCGTCGAGATTGCGTCGACCCACTATTTTAGCCACTTGAATATGATTCAAACAAGGTCCGAAAAATTCAAAACTCATCCGAAGTAACCTATTAACACACCAGATCATGATTCAATCCAAGGATCGACATTTTAAGGTTATAAGGATCATAAAATAAGATCGCCAAATTATGAAGGCTAAAATAATTCTAGGTGTAAACATTTAGCTGAAATTTCTAAGTCTGGGACCTCTTTTCAAGCTTTAACGGATTGAGTTAAGCTTAGGATTTTGTAGGGTCTTACACAATTAAGCCTAACATTTACCTAAAAAAAAATTCAAAGTCGATCCACATTCATCTAGCATCTGTAAATTAAAATAAAATAATAAGATAATAAAGATATCAAAATAATACAATTAACCCTAACCTTTACACAAGAAATTCTTCAAAGCCAACCGACATTTATCTATGATCTGTAAACTATAAGAAAACTAATAGTGATCACAAAGCTTCGATTTTGATCCAACTAATTCTTGTTTGAGCAAAAATTTTGACCCTAACGGATGATTTTGAATGAAAACAAAGAAGATATATATATATATATATACACACACACATGTTGAATTCTATTATGTTGACAAAAACAATGAAGAAACATCCATCAATCTAGACATGTAATCGAATAGGCAATTTGATCTATAGTTTGACGTATATCTCAATATTTATAAAAGTATTTCCTTAATAGAGTCCTATTTTAGGAGTATTTTTTCTAATTGAACAGTAGAAAGAAAAATATTATTTAATTCTCCTACCATATATTTTAGGAAGTTTGGTAAAAGGAAAATATTAATTAATTCTCCTACCATATATTTTAGGAAGTCTAGTTAATATAATAAAAATAATTAAATAATAAATTAAAAAATAGTGAAAAGACGGTTTTGTCTAAAGAAAGTCTTTTAATACAGGGTAAAAAGTTCAAATCACTTTTTCAAGGGTCTTCACACTTTTAATATATTATATATTATAGATATAGATATAAGAGAAACTACTCTATTTATTGACTTTGTCTTTATATTTTTTATTGTTTAACTAATCAATAAATTCTAGTAGAAGTTCGCATTATAATATTCTATTTTAAATAAATTACATATTGTTTAATTAAGTCAACTGAGAAGTATAAAAATTTAATATCTAATAAATCATTTTATCTATTAAATTACTTGTATTTCTTGACTTTATTAATGCATCTTTCAATAACATTATTTATACAAAATTTTGATAATACCTATTCGATGACAAAATTAAAATATTTTTTTTTTTAAAAAAAATATTTCTAGCATATTGATTTATCTTCAAATAATTAAAATAATATTATACACATATATCCTTCTATTTAATGTGTTTTCAAGAATTTGTCTTATTTATTACTATTTTTTGATGCACTTTACTTTATGTTCTTTTTATTTATTATTAAAACCTACTCTTTATGAGTTTAGTAAACAATGTAGTAATAAAGTATTTAAAAAGATAAGATCTTTTATATAATAATCGATCTTTACAAAAATATATCATGATTGTGGAGAATTTCTTCCGTTGAATGAACATTTCATAACTTTTCTTGTTTTTTCTTACTATTTATATGAAATAATATTCTATGAAAGAAGTTTGTACAAATACTTAGGAGATGAAGAAGAGGAAAAAAAAAAACAATTGAAATTGTTTTAAACTTTTCTGATTATGTACAAGTTTATATTTTATTTCTGATGAATCAATTATGATTTTCATATAATTTTTTTTTTCGAAATTACTTTTTATGAATTGCATAAAATTTTTGTGGACAATTTTATTCACTGCTTATAAAATATTAATGACAAATTTCAAATAGTGAAATTTAAAATTATTATTATAGTACTCTGTATAATAATAACAAAAACTAAAATTTGTGGGCTTATTACAATATCTTAAAACAAATTAACGACTAAAATTAATACCAATCAGTCAAAACTATTTACTATTCTAATCAAACTATTGAAAATAGTACAGTTCAAGCAATATTCTGATCAAACTATATTGCAAGTGTAAAGCAAAATTTTGCAAGTATCATTCACAATCAGCTTTTAAGCATAAAAAAATGAAAATCATAAGTATAAAAGAAATTATTCTCCTCATTTATTTTTATTTTATTTGTCTGCGTCAAACTTTATATGTTATTAAAAATTAATGATTGATATGACTATTTTATCATAATATTTATATTAATTGATATTTAATATTAAGTCTTAGAAAATAATTTGACAATAAAATGTTAATGATAAAATATAGAAAATAATTTATTTACTCATATATTAAAACCAATTAGTAAAAGTGAAAATTTAATTTTTAAAAATTAGACAAAAGTAAAAGCGAAGAGTACTTTTGACTTTTTATATTGTAATTAATGTTAATAAATTATTTTTAAAACAATAGAGATCTAATCCATATTGGGATTAATAGTGTGGCACCCACATTGCCATTATGTCCCTAGCACCAAACGCATAAAAGGAAGCATCCGAGAAGCACCGGTCCGCATGCATGCCTTCTTACGTACTAAAAGTGTGCATATTTTTCTCCTCTTAAACCTTTTTCTTCTTCCTCTAGTATCTTCTCATCCTCCACGCCTGAATTTCCCTAAATCCATCTAATTATTTTTTCAAACAGTCCCATATACATACATAGTTTTTCAGTTATCCATACTTGTTGTACATAATACTACTATATATAAACACAGTCAAACGATGAAAGATATTATCGTCACATTAAAACCATCCATGACCCTATCCAAATTCATCTTTTTTGGTACCCTTATATCAATACCAATCCTCCTTTTTCTCTGTAACAGATCCTCCTCCTCCTCCGCCCTCATCTCCACCACAACATCAAATTCCTATTCCGATCTCAAAATCCGACCCGGATATGCCACCTACGATTCCTACATCAAGAAACAGCTTAACAAAACCCTCAATCCAACACTCCGTAAAATATGGACGACACGTGATTGGGATCGGAAAATTCAAGTTTTTTCAAAATTCTTCGGGGAACTCAAAACCAGAAAGCTCGTCTCAGACTCATCGAAGGTCCTCTGCATTGGTGCCCGTATGGGTCAGGAAGTGGAAGCGTTGAAACGGGTCGGGGTACAAGATTCAATCGGAATCGACCTGGTACCCTACCCGCCATTAGTGGTAAAAGGCGATTTTCATAACCAGCCGTTCGATGATCACATATTTGATCTGGAATTCTCCAACGTGTTTGATCATGCTCTTTTTCCGGAGAAGTTCGTTTCGGAGATAGAACGGACGTTGAAGCCCAGCGGGGTTTGCGTATTACATGTGGCCTTATCTAGACGAGCCGATAAATATTCAGCCAATGATTTGTATAGTGTTGAACCCTTGAAGAAACTGTTTAAGCGGTCCGAGTTGCTTCACACTCGAACCGTTGATGGGTTCGGTTTGGATACGGAAGTTGTTTTCAGGAAAAAAAGATGATCGAACCGGTTCGTATTTTCTTTTTATTTTTATTCCAGTTGGATTAATGCTTGATATTAAATTCTTTTTAAAGTTTAGTAGTAGTTGACTTCGGGAAACATCTATTTTTGAAGTTCTACCGGTGTGTTCGGAAAGCAGATTGAACAGAAATAGCAGGGACTTATTTTGAAAGACATGCTAATATTTTTGTAAACAATACTGTTAATGATGACTTCAGTTCCTTCGTTTTGAATTCAGATTGAGTGGAATCCGGCAGTTGTAACTAACTTTTAATTTTCTTAATGCATTTTCTGTTCAACAACAACAACAAAAAAAAAACATACCTAACTTTCATGATGAAATGAGGGAGCTTGCTATACTTGAGGGAAGTGCAAAGTGTGTCACCATGGATGTATTTTGTGGTGTGAAGCAACAGGTAGAGATTGCTTTAAGTGCTCCATCATTTTAATTTGTTTTAAAATATTTATTGATGTCTTGTCCAAATTGCCAAAAGATATACTGACCTAGAGAGTATATAATAACATCCAACAATTTGGTCATATCTCAACTTTAAGTGGTTCATATTTCATAACTTAATTCCTTAATTGAATTTTGCACAATCAGCCAATTGTGAATTACCACTATTGTTTTTTGGGGGGGTTTTATTTATAAGGAACAAAAATGAGAACCAAAACTTGGAAAAGTACAAATTCAAAACGAGAATGTTATTTAGCACTTGGCAGAATATATCGACCTGCCCTCACTTGACATAACCTTTCATTTTGGCATCAGAAGGTTTTCATTTTTAGAGGCTAAAACAGTCTTCAAATGTGCCACTTTAGCACGTTTTATTGACTTAGCACATTGTGTGTGTTACACACACCTTGAGCGCATGAATAACTTAAATATTACTAATTTTTTATTTTTTTCCTTTTGATCTCACTACTAAAAAAAAAGAGGAGTGGTCGGTTTTTCTGATAATTTTGTAAGAAAAATATTGAAAATTTTTAAAATACAAACATTAAATTAAATTATTTACAAAATTAAAATCAAATTATTTACAATACAATCCATCAATCATTTACAAACATTAAAAATCAAATCAAATTATTTACAATACAACCCACCAATCATTTAATATATAATCAACCAACCACCATAAGAATACAAACATTAAAAATCAAATTATTTACAAAATTTATCGAGGTTTCAAATCCAAACTATAAAACATACAAAAGACTAAAAACTACAACTCATCATCCACATCTTCATTCTCAGCCTCACCCATTCTATTATCAATATTTCGTTGATATATCCAACTATAATCAGGTTCCATCTACACAATCAATCACATTCAAGTAATTAGTTCAAGTCACAAAAGTTCACATTTCAAATACCTACACCAAAATATTTTCAAGTCATTAATTCACTTTACAAGTTATCAAACTAAACTAAATTCAAAATGAAAAGTTCACGTTTCAAGTACTTACACTTAAACATTTTGAAGTAACTAATTCACTTCTCAAGTGACCACACTTTACTAAAATCAAAATGCAAGTTCACATTTCAAGTACCTAAATTCAAAACAAAAATCACTAATTCATAATTCAACTACACTTAAATATTTCAAGTCACTGATTTACTTCATAAGTTACCAAATTAAACAAAATTCAAAATAAAAAGTTCACATTTCAAGTACCTACACCGAAATATTTTCAAGTCACTAAGTCACTTCTCAAGTGACCATACTTAACTATATTCAAAACACAAGTCTACCTTTCAAGTAACTACACTTAAACATTTTCGACTCACTAATGCACTTTTCAAGTGACCACACTTAACTAAATTCAAAACACAAGTTCACATTTCAAGTACCTACACTTAAACATTTTCAAGTACTTATTCACTTCTCAAGTGACTACACTTAACTAAATTGAAAACACAAGTCCACATTTCAAGTATCTACACACGCATTTTCAAGTCACTAACTCACTTCTCAAGTGACCACACTTAACTAAATTCAAAACACAAGTCCACATTTCAAGTACTTACACTTAAACATTTTCAAGTACTTATTCACTTCTCAAGTGACCACACTTAACTAAATTCAAAACACAAGTCCACATTTCAAGTACTTATACTTATGCATTTTCAAGTCACTAACTTACTTCTCAAGTGACCACACTTAACTAAATTCAAAACACAAGTCCATATTTCAAGTACCTACACTTATGCATTTTCAAGTCACTAACTCACTTCTCAAGTGGCCACACTTAACTAAATTCAAAACACAAGTCCACATTTCAAGTACCTACACTTAAACATTTTCAAGTACTTATTCACTTCTCAAGTGACCACACTTAACTAAATTCAAAACACAAGTCTACATTTCAAGTACCTACACTTATGCATTTTCAAGTCACTAACTCACTTCTCAAGTGATCACACTTAACTAAATTCAAAACACAAGTTCATAATTCAAGTAACTACACCAAAACATTTCAAGTCACTAATTCACTTCACAAGTGACCTAACTTAACTAAATTCAAAACACAAGTCCACGTTTCAAGTACCTACACTTATGCATTTTCAAGTCACTAACTCACTTCTCAAGTGACCACACTTATCTAAATTCAAAACACAAGTCCACATTTCAAGTACCTAGACTTAAATATTTTCAAGTACTTATTCACTTCTCAAGTGACCACACTTAACTAAATTCAAAATACAAGTTCACATTTCAAGTACCTTAAAATAAAAAAAAATTCCTTTAAAGTCTCTACACTTAACCATTTTCAAGTGACTAAGTCACCAATCAAACCACATTCAAAACACAAAATCCCTTTAAAGTCCCTACACTTAACCATTTTCAATTAACTACACTTAACCATTTTCAAATCATGTACTAGAATTTCAAGTCACTAAACTATTTTCAATTAACTAATTCACATTTTCAAGTCTCTATACTTGACCATTTTCAAATAATTACACTTAACCATTTTCAAGTCACTAGTACACATTTCAAGTAACTACACTAACTATTTTCAAATAACTAATTCACATTACAAATCACTATACGTATCCACTTTCAAGTAACTAAACTTAACCATTTTCAAGTCACTAGTACACATTTTGATACAAGAACGACCAACGACCAAGAACATACCGAAACATACATCCAAAATAGTCCACAAGTTCAAGAAAACCGAGGACCCTATGGATGACCACTCTTGGATTCACAAGCAATAACAAGAACACAATGTAGTGAGGTGTTTAACACCTATTTTCCAGCCAACAATCCAAACTAGATTATTAACACAAGACAAAAACAACAATATAACAACACCAAGACAGTCACGAGTACATTAACAACAACAAGAATCCGACGAATACAACAAGATACATTATAGATAGTTAGACCTTGGTTGGAATTATCTTACCCCTCCATTAACACATAACCCAACTATACATAATACTCATATAACAACAGTAAATATTATCTAGGCTAACAGAGAGTCGGCAATGAATCAAGCAAGTTTTGAAATCCAACAACAAATATGATATCTAACAAGCAATCAAAGAATATGATGTCTAACAACCTGTCTCACCAGTGACTGTCACTACCAGCGTGAATGGAAGGAGCTGGCAGCGGCGGCTTGAGGGATTTCGTCGGTGAGCGTCGTTGGGTGGCTGTTCTCGCCGGTGTCGATGGAGAAAAGACGGCGGAGAGGGAAGAGTAAGGGACGTGGTGGCTACATTATTTGTTGTTCGCCGGAGAAGGAAAGGACGGCGGCGGCGGGCGGGTAATTGGTGGTTCTTGTTGGAGAGAGAGTGGAGGAAACATTACTAAAAAACTGGAAAAACCAACCACCCAAAATCGACCACAAAAAGTGGTCGGAAAAAATCGACCACTTGTGGTCGATTTTTTATTTTTTAAAAAAACAATTTATTAAAAAAAGCGACCACATGTGGTCTCTTTATTATTATAAAATATCAAAATAAATATTCCAATTATTTTTATATTAATTATTATATATTTTAAAAATTAAAATTTTAAAAAATAACAAAACCGACCATAAGTGGTCATTTTTTTTAAAATTTAATTTAAAAATATTTTAAAAACCGGCCACAAGTGGTCGGTTTTTAAAAATTCTTTTTAGATTAATTTTTTAAAAATCCGACCACTTGTGGTCGTTTTTTTAAATTTATTAAAAAAAGAAAATATTTTTTTCAAAAAACGACTACTTGTGGTCGGTTTTTCTTTAAAATAAAAGAAACTAATTTTTAATAACCAACCACTTGTGGTCAATTTTTATTGAAATCACAAAATAAAATAAAATTTAAAAAATGACCATTTGTGGTTGTTTTTAATTTAAATAATACTAATAAAAAATTAAAAAACCAACCATATGTGGTTGGTTTTGGAAATAAAAAAAAGATAAAAACAAAATAATTATTTTTATAAAATAATTATATAATCTTATATTAACTTTATGTAATCTAATTATTGTTATTAGTAAAAATAATATATTACATATATACTATAATACAATATAATTAACAGGATCTACTAGGCTGGGGTAAGCCGCTCAGCCCGCCAGACCAAGTAATAATATCGGATATAGCTCCAGTCGGACAACCGAACCGAAGCACCAACCGAAATAGAAAAGAACTTAAAGAATTTCTGACTGTATGGTAAAATTTTTTCACCCAGACAAGGGGCCTGTCGGAGATCAGTAAACCTATGTGTCTAGAAGTTCTAATTGTGCAAATAAATCGCCCTTTCTTTTCATCAATACGGGCTTCAAAGGCACAAGTTTCATAGAATTCTTCAGAAATATTCTGAAGTTCATCTTTAGAATAGGTTTCAAAGAACCACGTTCTAAAAGGTTGCCATTTTTCAGCAAAGAAGTCTTTTTGAATATATTTTCTGGCTGGAGAGCCAGGACTAAAATCAATAATTTGTTTGGACATAATTAAACAGAATTTATATCAAAATCCATCTCCGAAGGAGTAGGGTTTTCATTATTAAAGTCTTGAACTATATTAGTTTTAGGATTGATTTTAATTTTTTCTACATTTCTAGGTGTAGTAAGCGTTTCTGTCGAATTTAAAGTATGCAGAGATGCAGCGCGATTCCTAGCTGGACCATAAACCGGTGCAGAAGGTTCTATTGGAGAAATATGCTGAATTTGAGGAAGTCGTCTAATAGTAGAGAAAGAGCTTCGATAGGCAGGAGGATTACTGTCGAATTGTAGACAGATCTGCCCATCTGAGTTTTGAGTTACTTGAGTTAACTCCGAATTTGTTGCTTCTTCCGCTAATTTTGTTGGAGAAGTAACAGAGTTTAAGATTCAAGTCTGAGGGAAATCAATTTCATCCCATCGAATTGGTCTGCGAGTTGTTATTTTGGATTTTATAAAATTGGTCTCAATAAGCAGAGTACAATCAGAATTATCATCTATCAGTTTACAAAGAGGATTTAAAGTAGATAACAATCGATAATATATTTGGTAAGATAAACCAATTAGCTTAGATCCCGGAGCATAATTATAACCATGAGTTTTAATATTCAGAGTTAAAGCATGCAGAATATTCACATCCGTCAGAGATAATAATAAATTAGGCTGAGTATTAAAATAAACAGGACCATAAGCAAGAGTTGACTCTATAGATCCCATAAGCGATTTGCGGAAATTTAAATTTCTAGCATCTCGGAGAGCTGCTAAAAATGTTTCCGGAAGACCTTTGAGAGTTAAGGGCTGGAAAGCAATTTGCACTAAGCCAATATGCATATAATTAAAATTGTGTTTAAAAATATCAATATCTCGCTTATTCAGTAATTGAATAGTTTGCTCGTTAGCATTTAAAGCAAGAGATTGTTCAGTTGTTTTTATAATCTGCTTGTGTTTGATTTTATCAAAGAAACCATATTCATAAATAGTTTTTATATCAACTTTAGGAATAGTCCATTTATTCAGAATATCAATATTTTGAGGTAAATCTACCTCTTCAAGTTTAGTACTTTTCGTACTAACTTCTCCCATATCCATAGTTTTTAGACTTATGTTCATACTAGTCGTTGTTCACCGTCTCTAGTATATTTAACATGAAAGTTCCCAGGCTCTGATACCATTAACAGGATCTACTAGGCTGGGGTAAGCCGCTCAGCCCGCCAGACCAAGTAATAATATCGGATATAGCTCAAGTCGGAGCACCGAACCGAAGGCAAAGTTTACAGATCCGACTGTACCACCATTCCGGAACCAAGTCGGACAATTCTAAAAATTTCTTTTTTAGCTAAGCAGAGCCTGGGAACTTTCATGTTAAATATACTAGAGACGGTGAACAACGACTAGTATGAACATAAGTCTAAAAACTATGGATATGGGAGAAGTTAGTACGAAAAGTACTAAACTTGAAGAGGTAGATTTACCTCAAAATATTGATATTCTGAATAAATGGACTATTCCTAAAGTTGATATAAAAACTATTTATGAATATGGTTTCTTTGATAAAATCAAACACAAGCAGATTATAAAAACAACTGAACAATCTCTTGCTTTAAATGCTAACGAGCAAACTATTCAATTACTGAATAAGCGAGATATTGATATTTTTAAACACAATTTTAATTATATGCATATTGGCTTAGTGCAAATTGCTTTCCGGCCCTTAACTCTCAAAGGTCTTCCGGAAACATTTTTAGCAGCTCTCCGAGATGCTAGAAATTTAAATTTCCGCAAATCGCTTATGGGATCTATAGAGTCAACTCTTGCTTATGGTCCTGTTTATTTTAATACTCAGCCTAATTTATTATTATCTCTAACGGATGTGAATATTCTGCATGCTTTAACTCTGAATATTAAAACTCATGGTTATAATTATGCTCCGGGATCTGAGCTAATTGGTTTATCTTACCAAATATATTATCGATTGTTATCTACTTTAAATCCTCTTTGTAAACTGATAGATGATAATTCTGATTGTACTCTGCTTATTGAGACCAATTTTATAAAATCCAAAATAACAACTCGCAGACCAATTCGATGGGATGAAATTGATTTCCCTCAGACTTGGATCTTAAACTCTGTTACTTCTCCAACAAAATTAGCGGAAGAAGCAACAAATTCGGAGTTAACTCAAGTAACTCAAAACTCAGATGGGCAGATCTGTCTACAATTCGACAGTAATCCTCCTGCCTATCGAAGCTCTTTCTCTACTATTAGACGACTTCCTCAAATTCAGCATATTTCTCCAATAGAACCTTCTGCACCGGTTTATGGTCCAGCTAGGAATCGCGCTGCATCTCTGCATACTTTAAATTCGACAGAAACGCTTACTACACCTAGAAATGTAGAAAAAATTAAAATCAATCCTAAAACTAATATAGTTCAAGACTTTAATAATGAAAACCCTACTCCTTCGGAGATGGATTTTGATATAAATTCTGTTTAATTATGTCCAAACAAATTATTGATTTTAGTCCTGGCTCTCCAGCCAGAAAATATATTCAAAAAGACTTCTTTGCTGAAAAATGGCAACCTTTTAGAACGTGGTTCTTTGAAACCTATTCTAAAGATGAACTTCAGAATATTTCTGAAGAATTCTATGAAACTTGTGCACTGCATAATCAAATCATATTCTTTGTTCCTTGGTTTATGTCCGCATATTTGCCTTCTTACATTAAACTCATTGAGAGATCCTACCAACATCCTGACGGTACGACTACTCAATCTAAATACCCTCCTCAGTCTTCCTTTATCTTACCAAATAATACTGGTATGACGTTTACCGCTTTTCAAAAATTCATTAATGATGATATTGGAAAAATCACAATTTCAGAAATAAATAATCTTATTTCTCAGAATAATTATTTAAGTCTTTATGTTAAAGTTCTTGGTGAACATATTGGTTCTTTGGATACCAAACTCGATGAACTTATTTTATTAATTAATAAACTTAGTACTCAGCTAAACTCTTCTAATATTGCTTCAACCTCAAAATTTGTCAAAGAGAATGAGGAATCTATTTTCACTGCACCTTGCATTCAGCCACCACTCGAGATAGAAGGATTTACAACGACTTCTTCTACCTCTTGGGAGCGCTTGGAAATTCTTTTTGATAAAAAATTCAAAGGTCTTAATATTCAACCTCTCAATATGGACCTTGAAAATATTCAGACTATTGAGTCTAATTTTGCCGATAATATTGCTTCCACCAACGAACCAGGTGAAGTTCTGTCTTCAGAACTAAATAAACTCCGAGGAATGATGAAAAATCAACCAGGAAAAAAATATGCCGATATTCCTCGCATGACCACTGCATATTATCCCCGTCCTACTCCTCAAGATGTTCTGATAGAGGAAAGGGATTGGAATATTACAAACACTTCCTATAATGGTGATGCCATCTATGAATGGAATATTGAAGGATTATCCGATCGCCAAATCTCTATTCTAATTCATCGTATGTCTATGTATGCCACAATTTGTATGGCTACACGTGCTACGGCTAGGAATGATAGATCTGACCAGACAATCTGCAAAATGATTGTTGCTGGGTTCACCGGCCAACTTCGTGGCTGGTGGGATAACTTCCTAGACGATACTAAACGCCAAGAAATTTTTAATGCAGTAAATCCTAATGAAGGCAAAGATAATCTTGGCCGAACTCTAACGGCAGGACGATCCGATGCCGTATATACTCTTATGCTGACTATTATTGAGCATTTCGGTGGTAGATTTACTAATCATCACGAAAATATTCGAACTCTTTTGAATGGATTAAAATGCCGCCATTTAGGCGAATTCCGGTGGTATAAAGATACCTTCCTAAGTCGGGTCATGGATTTACCCGAAAGTAGATACGAACACTGGAAAGCCAAATTCATTGATGGGCTTCCTCCGCTATTTGCGGAACGTGTTCGGAAAACTCTTCGTGGATCGTATGGAGCGATCCCTTATGCTGAAAAAACCTATGGTCAACTAATTGTAGCTTGTACGCAGGAAGGTTTAGCCCTCTGCAATGAGCTAAAATTAGCGAGACAAATCAAGATTGATAAACTCCGGGAGAAATCTCAATTGGGTGATTTCTGTGAACAATTTGGCATGGAAAAACCCATGATTCGAAAACCCCACAGGAATTCGAAATATCAATACAAGTCCAAACACCCTAGACGACGGAGTAAGGAACAGCGTGAAGCACGCAAATCCTTCCGAAAGTCTACAAGATTTGCTAAAAACTTTTCAAAACGACCTTTGTCAAAAATTAAATGCTATAAATGTAATCAGTATGGTCACATAGCTCCTAACTGCAAATTGCAAAAGCTAAGATCTTTGAATCTTTCTGATGAAATACATGATCAAGTTTATAACTTGTTATATACGTCTGATTCTGACTCTATGCATGACTCCACTTCTGAAAATGATTTTGAATTGCCTGATTCAGATAGTGATTTAAATCAGAATAATAAATGTGCTGATTGTGATAAACATGATTGTCATTGTAATGAAACAATGTATAAATTACAAGCTCAGTTCGAAGAAATTAATTTAGATGTTAAGACTCTTACTGCTGAAAATGTTCTAGAATTATTAAAAGAAGTCACGGATGAAAAACTTCGTGAAAAAATTCTGCATTTTGCCACTCAAAAATCTTCTACTCCTTCTACGTCTCAGGTTAAAGACGATTTTGAAAATCAGCCTATGACATATTCTTTAGCTGAAGTTAATCGCCGATTAGCTTTGAGTAAAACTCCTGGTAGAGATACCACTTTTGACGATTTAAAAATCGAAGTTGCAAAATTAAAGAAAGAAATTGTTTCTTTAAAACAAAATCAGATGGTTTCTGATCATCGACTTTCAAAACTCGAAGAAAAAGAAAGTTTTCCAAATTCAAACTCTTCAACCTCTTTTAAAGATAAAGAAAAGGAAAACGAAATTGAAAATCTTGAATCATTTCAACTTGAAAAATTTAATATTGAAAATCTGAAAAATGATTCTTTTCTTGGAATGATGCAGATTGTTACTGCTCATAAATGGTACATTAATTGTACCATTTTAATAAATAGAGAATTCTTTATCACTAATGTCGCCATGATTGACAGTGGAGCAGACGTTAGTTGTGTACAAGAGGGATTAATTCCCACAAAATATTTTCAAAAAACCACTCATCTTGTAAGATCTGCAACTGGGCATTCACTTGACATTAATTATAAACTGCCTAATGCACATATTTGTCGTGATAAAACCTGCATTCCGCATTTCTTCTTTTTAGTAAAAAACCAAATATATCCTCCTATTATTTTAGGTACACCATTTATAAATGCTATTTATCCTTATACACATATTGACGCTAATGGTTTTAAAGCTACTTATAAAAATCAGCCTATTTCTTATCCGTTTGTTACTCAACCGGTAACCCGTGATATAAATGCTCTTATAGATATAAAGCAAAATCAGTTAAATTTCTTACAATTAGAAATAATGAGCATCAATATTTCTGATTCCTTAAAACCTGTTAAAGTACAAGAAAAAATAAAAGCTCTTTCTTCACAATTAATAACTGATATTTGTGCTGACCACCCAAACGCTTTTTGGAATAGGAAGAAGCATATTGTTTCTCTTCCTTACGAAGATGGCTTCGATGAAGCCAAAATTCCAACAAAATCTCGACCCTGCCAAATGAATGCAGAATTAGTCGAATTCTGTAAAAAAGAGATAGATAGTCTCTTACAAAAGGGTCTCATCAAACCTTCCAAATCCCCTTGGTCTTGCACCGCTTTCTATGTTAATAACGCTGCAGAAAAAGAACGAGGTATGCCTCGATTAGTTATCAATTACAAACCTCTGAATAAAGTTTTAAAATGGATTAGATATCCAATTCCAAATAAAAGAGATCTTCTATCTAGACTTTACGATGCCAATATATTCTCTAAATTTGACTTAAAATCAGGATATTGGCAGATTCAGATTGATAAAACGAATACTTATAAAACTGCTTTTAATGTGCCTTTTGGCCAGTACGAATGGAATGTAATGCCATTTGGTTTGAAAAACGCTCCTTCTGAATTTCAGAAGATTATGAATGATATTTTCAATCCTTATATGGATTTCATTATTGTCTATATTGACGACATTCTTGTTTTCTCTAAAACTCTTGAACATCATTTTAAACACCTGCATATCTTTAAACAAGTCATCATTCAAAACGGATTAGTTATTTCTAAACCCAAGATGCATTTATTCCAGACTAATGTTAGATTTCTTGGACATAATATTTGTCAAGGTTCTATCGAACCTATTCAGCGAGTTTTAGAATTCGCTACGAAATTTCCTGACGAGATTACTGACAAAAAGCAACTCCAAAGATTTCTTGGTAGTCTCAATTATATTTCTCCTTTTTATAAAAATCTGTCTAGAGACTTAGCTCCTCTGTACGACAGGTTAAAGAAAGATCAAAAAAATCCGTGGACTCAAGCCCACACTGATTTAGTAAAATCAATTAAAACTCGTGTTCAATCATTACCTTGTACTTCGCTGGCTAATCCTGCTTGGCAAAAAATTATTGAGACCGATGCTTCGAATGTTGGGTATGGTGGAATTCTTAAACAAATAAATCCCCATACAAAAACTGAATGTCTAATTCGCTTTTATTCAGGAAAATGGACAGAGAGCCAGAAAAAATATGCTACCGTTGCTCATGAAATGCTCACTATTGTAAAATGTGTTTTAAAATTCCAAGACGACTTATACAACCAAAAATTCTTAATTCGGACAGACGCCCAATCTGTTAAATTCATGTTTGATAAAGACTTTAAGCATGATGCGTCTAAACTAATATTTGCAAGGTGGCAGGCTCAATTAGCCCCATTTGATTTTGAAATTCAGTATAAGAAGGGTAGTGACAATTCATTGCCTGACTTTTTATCTAGAGAATATATTTCATGAATCTGTTTACAAATTTTTTCTCTGACAAAACTCTAGTTTCCATTCTTAAATGTCTTCCTCTTCCTGAGGATAATAAGAGGCAAATCCTGGATCATCTTATGGCTCAAATTATTCAAGAAGATATTTGGTGGAATAATTTTCTACACGAAGAATTTTGGTGGTATACCAATTTTGAAAACACTAATATTGATTCCTATATTGACATTGATGTTTATGATCATTGATTGAAGTATGGGCGATCCTCCCTGGCAAACCGCCAGAGGCCGCGGCCGTGGCCGAAACTCAAACTCTGCATATTTACAGTATGGGGGAAGGACAAATCCTTCATATCCTCGGAACACTATCAGAACTACTGCATATAGCACATCCAGTTCTAATTTTCCAGTGCTTCAACACGGAAGTAGAACTTTGATAAATTCCAGAATATCTCAAGATGAGGCATCCTCATCACAACAAACGCAAACTCCGAATATTAATTTGGAAGATATTCCTGAAACTCATCCTTTATTCCAGCAAATAAAGGCTTATTTGGAAGAAAAAGAAAAATCCGCAAAGTCTGCAGATTCTTTTGCTTCACTTATTATTGAAAATTCTGAAGATAAGCCATCATATGAAAAACTTACAGCCAGAGAGCTCATAGTTTATTTGGAAAACCGGCATATTCCTCCTCAAGAAAATTCTGACGAAGCATGGAGAATTTTGAAAGATTATTTAACCGCTAATGTATATGTTGCAGGCGAATCATACAAAACTCGAACGTATTATGAACAAATTCTGGTTAACACCGCAAGTGCAACATTTGAACACAGCCCCTTGGGCGAATCCACTCCTGGAGTACACGGCTACTCCAAAATAATTATCAAAAAGCTGATCCCTATTGAAGAATGGGGAATTTCTTCAATGACCTTAAGAAATCTCCCTATGGGGCCTCAAGGGCAAACAATTGCCAATTTCACTTATTGGGACTACATAAAAGCTTTTTCTTCTGTCTTATACTATAATAATTATAAGCATAAACATACCTGATTCATAAAAATTTGTTCAAAGGTATTTGAAAAACCTATCCCAAATTGGTTTACCAAATGGTGGACTCATCATGGGCCATCTGTTAAAATCTTGCCATCTGAATATGCCGCTCTCTACTCAGCTTGGAAAAAATCCTCCCCTTTTCTAACAGAATTATATCTTTCCGAGCATATTTCAAAACTCGACACCATCGATCAAATGTATTTTTATATCGAATTCTCTATTCCATGGATACATCGATGGTCAGTGGAAATTGGTTATGACTCAGATCAAATCCTTGCGATATATCGCACCTTTTACTGCAATTTCTGGGATAAGTTATTCAGAATAGACCTCGCAGCTAAACTGCCCTATGGACATGACCAGCGGGAAGAAATCAAACAAAAAATTTCCATCTATGAACAAAGACCTAAGAAATCTATTCTTATTGAGGATAAATCTCTAAACTATGTTTCCCGCCGCGTATCTGCTCATGACGGAAACAAACTCCAATTAATTGAAGATTTATATTTACTTTATTAAAAAATAATCTAATATAATATTATTTTTTAAAATTATACTGATTACATGTAGTCAATAACCAATATAATAATAATAATAAACTAATCAATCTAACGTGAAAAAACTTACACTATAAAATATATCAAATATAATATACAAATTATATATAACGTAATCTTCATCTTTTACTTATATTTCAATATATAAAATAAATATTTTCCTTTATACATACGTTAAATGACGTTAAACATGCATAATCTTTATATAATGAATATGTGTGTGTGTGTATATATATATATATATATACATACATATATCATACCGTTGAGATAGACCATTGAAATCTGTCGTATACGTAATTGAAAGATGAAAACTAATCTTTATAGTACGTATTTGAAAGGCAATGTTTTATAGTACGTATTTACATGCATAATAATGTAATATATAACCAATAATTCATCGGAATATAATGAACGTGTTCTATTATAAGGTAATATATACTTGTGGATGTGATATATATAGTACGAATTCAAAAGTTTATATATATATATATATATATATATATATAATTTTGGATATTTATATATGATGTAGTGATCGATTGATGAACGATATAGTCAAAATTCTCCGAAATTTCATATATACTATCTTTACTTTCTAATTCATAATTTATATAATCTATCTGCATATATTCTGTATTTTCTATTTTTATTTTTGATATTTTTTTTTGAGTGTTTTGGTAATTTACAATCTCTAGCTAAATGTCCTAGTTTTCCACAATTATAACAAGTACATTCTTTTATAGATTTCTTTTTCCTATATGGTCTTTTATATTTATAATTTTTTACATAATATCTTTTTCTTGGTTTCTTATATTTATATTTTGATTTTTTGTATTTCTTATATTTCTTATGTCTTTTTCTTTTCTTATAATATCTTTCTTCACATTCAAATTGAGGTGCTATTTTATCTTTACAACATGTTAAATTTCTTATTAATGTTTTTTCCATTTTTATTTCTTCTCTATATTTTTCACATAGATTTCTATATCATTGCTATAAAAACTTTATTCTTGCTCCTAGGGTATCTACTAGTTTTGCTTCATCCCAACTCTTTATTATTTTTGAACTAAATGGTTTGGGTAATTTACTAAAATATAATCTTCTTATTTCTTTACTTCCTTCAATATTATATGTTCCTTTATAATAATATTCTTTAAATGCGCACGTATACTAATCTATATAGCATATATTACATATTGCTAGTTTTAACATTAAATTTCTATTTATATATTTTTCTTTATTTTGCTCTTCTTCTTCTTCTTCTTCTTCTTCTTCTTCTTCTGTTGTCATACTGCTAAATTCATCTCTTATAGCTATTTCATATTTTTTCAATATTTCTGTTGGTAGTACTTTAGTAGTTGTTGATGTTTCTAATAATAGATCTATTTAAGTTATCCAAGTTATCCGCACCCCCTACAATTGGTATCAGAGCCTATGTTGTTTAAAGTTATCGGAAGTAGTATGTATTTGGACTTATTTGATTAATTTATTAATTATGATAAAATTAGATTTAGATATCCAACAAAATATTATAAATATTGTTTAGATGAATAACGTACAGAAATTACAAAAATATAAAGAATTAAAATAAATAATATCTGAAAAATGTAAAGAATTAAAAATAAAGATAGAAAGACTACAGTATAACATAATTGTCGGAGTTAGTAAAAATTCAATAAATACACAAAAAAAAGAAATATCAAATTTTGAATCAACAATAGATAGTCTAGAATATATATATCAACATAACCTATATACGTTTAAATAAAATGAACAAAGAAGAATTTATAATAGACGAAAAAAACATATAAAAATCACGAATGATCAAAAATAAAAATAGTATTCTCCAATTTAGGAAGAAGATATAAGAAAATAGGTGAACATTTATATTTAATGTTAGAAAAAGAAGAATTAAAATTAGAAGATAAGTTGACAGTCATGGTAAGAATAGAAAGAGAAAACGAAGAAATAGACAGAAAAAAGGAAATAGATAAAATAAAACAACAAACCATAGAAGAAATATGAAAAATAGAAGAAACTAAAAATAGTAGGATTGCTGAATTAGTAAAAGAACTACAAATGCTAAAAGATTTATATGAAAAGAGACAGAAAGAAAAAGAAGAAAAAGATAAAGAACAAAGATTATTAAACGAGATAAATCAATTTAAAGAAAAATTAGAAATAAAAAAAATAAAGAATCAAAACTAGAGAATTAGAAATAAATACAATAGATACTGAAGAAACAGATAATTATGATTCGGAAGATAGTGAAACATATACAGAAATTCTAGAAAACATAGGAAAACTAGAAATTAATGAAGAACAAGAAGTTATTAATAAAGAAAATCTAGAACTAATAAATATAGAAGTAAATACTCTAGATAAAAATATGATACCTAGTACATCAGAAATAAGAAAACAAACATATAATTACAAAATTAAGTTTAAAAGATATAATCCAAAGGATGAATATAATAAATGGACACCTAAACAAACAATTAATTACAACTTTTTAGATTTAGACTGTGTAATAGACATAAATAAAATAATACAACTATGGGTAGTATATATGTCAAAAAAAATTATTAGATAATAAAATATATACAACAAATACACCAGAATATACAAAAAAGACATTAATAGGAACAGTAAAATTATGGTTTTTAAACCTAGCCGAAGCAAGTAAAAAAGTATTAAGATCTGATAACAAAACAGAAGGAACATCAACAACTACTAAAATACTACCAACAGAAATATTGAAAAAATATGAAATAGCTATAAGAGATGAATTTAGCAGTATGACAACAGAAGAAGAGGAGCAAAATAAAGAAAAAGATATAAATAGAAATTTAATGTTAAAACTAGCAATATGTAATATGTGCTATATAGATGAGTATACGTGCGCATTTAAAGAATATTATTATAAAGGAACATATAATATAGAAGAAAGTAAAGAAATAAGAAGATTATATTTTAGTAAATTACCAGAACCATTTAGTTCAAAAATAATAAAGAGTTGGGATGAAGCAAAATAGTAGATACCCTAGGAGCAAGAATAAAATTTTTACAGCAATGATATAGAAATCTATGTGAAAAATATAGAGAAGAAATAAAAATGAAAAAAACATTAATAAGAAATTTAACATGTTGCAAAGATAAAATAACACCTCAATTTGGATGTGAAGAAAGATATTATAAGAAAAGAAAAAGACATAAGAAATATAAGAAATACAAAAAATCAAAATATAAATATAAGAAACCAAGAAAAAAATATAATATAAAAAATTATAAACATAAAAAACCATATAGGAAAAAGAAATCTATAAAAGAATGTACTTGTTATAATTGTGGAAAACTAGGACATTTAGCTAGAGATTGTAAACTACCAAAAAACCCAAAAAAGAAACAAATATCAGAAATAAAAATAGAAAATACAGAATATATGCAGATAGACTATATAGATTATGAATGAGAAAGTAAAGATAGTATATATGAAATTTCGAAGAATGAAACAGATAATAAAATGAATAGTGAATTAGATGAATCAAATGACTGAAGAAGATATAAAAATGAACCAAATAACTGAAGAAGATATAAAAATAATAACAAAGGAAGAATATTTAACTGAGAAGTAACAGATCAAAAAATAATATTTGACAGTAATATATTTGACGAAATAAAAGGAAAAGAGTTAGACCTAAGTGTAGAAAAAATATTTAAAATACCAAAAATAAAAAATATATTTAGTAGAAAAAAGAAAGAATACTACGTAGTAAGCCAAAAAGAATAGATTTGCAAAAGGAAGAGCTAGTATACCACCAGTAACAAAAAGAATAATTAATAAAGAAATAAACGATATAAAAATTAAAGACCCAATAAAATATGTACAGCTGAGAGGAACAAAGATATTGATAAAAGCATGTTTTAGAGAAGGAATAGATACACTAATAGAATTATATTTAGCAGATGATAGAATTATAAGACCTATAGAAAAAATATAATAACAGCCATAAAAGGAAATTTAATATACCAAAAATTTTAATTTATAATAAGTGTGAATTATTCAGTAGCAATAACAGATAAAAATATAGATAAATCATTAGTATTATATTGAAAAATATCAGGAATAGAATTAACCCCAGGAAGTAAAATATTTACAGCAAGATGTAAAAATCTATATGTATTAACAACAAAACATAAAATAATAGAAAAAAATAAAATTAATAAAATACAAATAGAAAGTCCTTTTGAACAATTTGTAAAAACAATTGATAATAATGATTATAGTTACAAAAATATAGACATAGAAGAAGATTTAGAAATAATAAATGATAGAATAAGTATGTCAAAAAGAATAGCTCATGAAAAAACAAAATCATCAAGCGCATAAAAAAGAACAAGTTATGAAACAACTTCAATAGTTAATTTAAATCAATATTACATAACGGGAACAATAAATGAAAAAGAATATTTAATACTTTTAAACACAAGACAAGAAGAAAATTTATAGCAAAATATCTAGTAAGAAGTGAAGAAATAAAATCTAATAGTAATATATGCCCAGATCTACCAAGGAGTCTAATAAACATTAAGGATACGACAGAAAAAGAAATAATAATAGGAGTTAGGAAAATAAAAATATAATTTGAAATAAAGGAAGAAATGCAAAAAACAGATATAATATTAGGAATAAAATGGTTAGAACAAGTAAAACCATACAATATAGAACATACACAATTATCTATAACATATAATAAAGAGAAATTATTCATAAAAAGAACTTTAACATGATATGAAAATATATGTACTTGTAAAAATAATAGTAGAAGGATATTATAATAGCTATTATACACCTATGATAGATACAGGAGCAGAAGCAAACTTATGTAGATACAACTATTTACCAAAAAGTAAATGGGATAAATTAAAAACACCAATAGTAGTCAAAGGATTTAATAATGAAGGAAGTTTAATCACATATAAAACTAAAAATGTAAAAATACAGATATGAGATAAAATAATAACAATAGAAGAAATCTATAATTATGAACTAACATCAAAAGATATGCTTTTAGGAATGCCATTTTTAGATAAATTATATCACATATAATAACTAAAACAGATTGGTGGTTTATAACATCATGTAAACAAAAAGTAAGAGCAAAAAGAGTTATTAATAAAATAAGAAAGAAAATTGATTAGATAAAGGGAAGTGAAAAAATTACACAAAAGTTAGAAAATATAAAAAATACAAAAGACACAGTAGAACTAGTTGTATTTTCGATAAATAAAAAATAAATAATCATATTTTCAATAGATAAGGTAGAAATAATAGAGAAAAAATGAAGATAATTATATAGTGAAGATCCATTAAAAGGATATGAAAAACATAAAACTACTATAAAAATTGAATTAATAGATCAAAATAGCATAATAACTCAAAAACCATTAACATATAATTTTGATGATTTAAAAGAATTTAAAATACATATAGATGAATTATTAGAAAAACAGTATATACAAAAAAGCAATAGTAAACATAATAGTCCAGCATTTATAGTAAATAAACATAGTGAACAAAAAAGAGGAAAAAGTAGAATGGTTATTGACTATAGAAATTTAAATGCAAAAACTATGACATACAATTATCCAATACCAAATAAGATATTGAAAATAAGACAAATACAAGGATATAACTACTTTAGTAAATTTGACTGTAAATTAGGATTTACCACTTAAAGTTAGATGAAGATTCTAAGGAATTAACCGCATTTACGGTACCACAAGAATTTTATGAATGGAATGTATTACCATTTGGATATAAAAATGCACGAGGTAGATATCAGCATTTTATGGATAGTTATTTTAAACAATTACCTAATTGTATAGTATACATAGATGATATACTACTATATACAAAAACTAAAAAAGAACATTTAAAATTACTAGAACAATTTACAGATATAATAAAAAAATCAGGAATAAGTTTAAGTGAAAAGAAAGTTGAAATTATGAAAAACCAAATAGAATTTTTAGGAATACAAATAGATAAAAGTGGAGTAAAAATGCAACAACATATAATACAAAAAATAATAAATTCAAAAGAAGAATTAGATACAAAAAAGAAATTACAATCATTTTTAGGATTAGTAAACCAAGTAAGAGAATATATACCAAAATTAGCAGAAAACCTAAAGCCTTTATAGAAAAAATTAAAAAAGAATGTAGAATATAATTACAACGAAGAAGATAAAAAATAAGTTCAGAAAATAAAAATACTTTGTAAAGAATTACCAAAATTACAATTCCCAGACGAAAATAAAAAATTTACATATATAGTAGAAGCAGATGCAAGTGAATATAGTTATGGAGGAGTACTTAAATATAGGTACGAAAATGAAAAAATAGAACATCATTGTAGATATTATTCAGGAACATTTAATGAAACAGAAATAAAATTGGAAATAAATAGAAAAGAACTATGTTCATTATATAAATGTTTATTAGCCTTTGAACCATATATTGTAGATAACAATTTTTTTGTGAGAACAGATAATACCCAGGTTCGATGGTGGTTAACAAGAGAAATACAAAAATCAGTTACGACGAAGGAAATTCGGAGATTAGTATTGAATATATTAAATTTTACATTTACGATTGAAGTAATCAAGACTGACAAGAATGTTATTGCAGATTACATATCAAGAAAAAGCTACTCAAACTGATTTACCAATGGAAGAAGCTGATGTCAAAGATACCCAAACAGACTTAATATTACAAGTGTTTGAACAAATGAAGTTATTACAAGAACGAGTTATCACATTAACTACTGAAGTTACAAATGTAAAAGTGCAGGTTGAGTACTATAAAAAATAAGAAGCTATTAGCAAAGATACTGTGCAGGAAGAGCACATTAAAAAACTAGACCTAGAAGGTGACGATGAGAAACACCTAAAAACTCAAATTACTAACGAAATTACAGTTACAGCTGCAGGCACAAGTGATGTATCCAAGGGAAAGAATATAGTCACTCAAAATAAACTTGAACTACCAAAGAAAAAGAATTATAACATCAACCAGATATTCTCAAAACCATATACACCAAATATACAAAAATCATAGTCATCTATACCTCCCCAGATTCACACATATTCTGAATCACTCAATCAACAAAAGCAGACTTATAACCATATCACTCGTACATATATTGATAATATTTATACCTTACAAAGATTGTTAAATACAAAACCTATCCATAGTGAAGATTTAGCAAAACAAAACCAAGGATATATTACACAAAAATGTCAGAACTATAACAAACTTATTGCTTTGCCTGGCACCAGTGCAAACTTAATTTCTTCATGTTACTATTATTGACTATTATCTACAGTTTACACAATTACTAGAGAAAAGTTAACAAGAATTTCAGATATTCAAACAAAATTTATGGATTATAAAAGGATTACGAAGGGACAGTTATTCTATGTTCGTTTCTACTCAGCACCAGCAGAAATCAATTCTTGGTTTACTCTACTTGTAAAAATATTAGAGAAAATGACAGAGAAGAGATAAGAAAATAGATCATAACGATCCTAAAACCAGAAGAGTTACCAGTCACAAGATCTATTACGAAAGAAATTATTTTAGAAGAAGCTATGGATCAATTCTATAAATAGGTTGGCCAAAGATACAATGACCACATATGCAGCAGATGTAGTGGAGGACACAACTTTATTCCAGATGTGATGCTACAATAGCAAGAAGATAAAAAAGCAGCAGATATGACAAGAAGAAAATAACAACAGATTAATAATAGAGAAATAAAAGACAAAGGAGACAAGTTAATAAAAGTTAGAAAGCGACATATGGCAGAATAGTTAGTTTTTCTTAACTTATTTTACGTAAAATGTATAGCATTATTAGAGTGCCATTATTACACTTGACTTTTTGACACCTATCATTATTAATCTTAAGTAGCCTTTAAGACTTTTTGATTTCTAATTTTTGTAAAGTAGTTTTTGTAGAGTTATATTAGGACAGGTGTAAAGATGTCAATAGGATACACATTTTCTTTATCTTTTTTAGATTATAAATAGAGGAGCATCTGCTCAGATGAAGGGTAAGCCTTTATGAGTTGAAGCAAAACCCTCTCTTGTACACAATTTTTTTTTGAATTATTTAATAAAAAACAGGTATATTTCTAAGGAAAAGCTATGAATCAGACAGCTATGGAAAATCTAGAATTATCAGATTTACCAGAATAGGTATTTATATTTATGATTATGAATAGCTAAATTCATAAATTCCTGACAATCATGATATGATAAAATAAGTTCATGTTAGTTACTTTATAGTAGAATTATTCAAAGAATAGTATGTTAAGAAGTTTATTAGCAAAGAGGAAAAAGGAGAAAATTCCCTAAGAACTATGCCATTCTAAAGGTGAAACCGGTGAGGGAAGAAAGCCGTGATAGGGGAGTAGCCAGAGTAGAGGCGCTGTTTAAGGGATAAGTATCTAGATTACCATGCTAAGAGTGACCGAAGAACATGTTATTTAAGAATAATCTAGTATATAGTAATCTAAAATGATCATATTTTGTTATGTGTATGATTGATGGGAATATTTTGAAAAAGCATCATATGAAAAATGAATACTTATTTATCTAACGAAATGGTAGATAAATTCAAAATACTTGTTTTGTAAATAC
Organism: Capsicum baccatum var. pendulum; assembly: GCA_030864225.1. Classification (NCBI taxonomy): domain Eukaryota; kingdom Viridiplantae; phylum Streptophyta; class Magnoliopsida; order Solanales; family Solanaceae; genus Capsicum; species Capsicum baccatum. The sequence goes on from CM061552.1 coordinate 78,400,071, forward strand.
TTAAGGGTATAGAAATTGTAGATATAAGAAAAATAATATTGGAAAAAATATTTGATAAATATTTTATAACTAGAATAAATTACATACCACACCTACCTACCTACTCTTACAAATACTTACATACAAAACCTACACATCAACCATGATAAATTACGAAAATTGGAAAATGGATATGAAAAATATACAATTAATAGAAAAACTAATGAAAACAAATTTAGAAGAATATATGAGAACTAAAGATATAAAATATATAGAATTCCTTAATGAAAATATAGAGAAATTATTAAGATTAAAACAAACAACTAATAAATACTATGATAAAGCAATTAATTACTAGAATCCAATTCCAAGTTATCCAAGTTATTCGTAGAAACCTAAGCATAATATGGATAATATGACAAGATATATATCTGATGAAACTAAGATACTAGTTTTATATATCATAAAAGACTTAGAATTAGTAGACATAAAGAAAATAATATGGGAAAAATATTTGATTATGAAGATGAGTTACTAAGTACTAATTGGATAGAAGATGAATTAGAAAATATAGATTTCTATGGTAGAAATTATTATTCGGATAGTTATTATTCAGATGGATATTATACAGATTAAAAATGCTAGAATATATTCAGAGAGTTAGAGAAAAACAAAGTTGGCTATATGAAGAAATTAATTATAGAAGCCATCTTAGAAAAGGAAGAGAACAATTAAAAGAAAGATTACTTTGGATAAATAAAACCATAAAATAACTAGAATTAAAAGACAGTTTAGAATATGATTTAGACATGAAATTATTCATAGACGAAAAAGATAGGATAATTAACGAAATAGATAACCTAGAATTTAATATCAGATATAGTACAATTAGAATAAATTATTACAAAGAAATTTGCAGTATCACAACTACTTTAGGATAAAATGATAGACTATGAGTGTTTAAAATATTGGAGACAAGATATGGAAGAAATAAGATTAACAGAAATACTAATGAAAGAGAATTTAATTGAATATTTTAGAACAAAAGATATAGAATATTTAGAATACCTCCAAAATAATATACAAGAATTACAAAGACTAAGAGAAAAAACTAAAGAATATTACAGTAAAACATTTAATCAAATACCATCCAATCACCCCCAAAGATATGAACATTAATAAAAATAAAATAAATAAACTAAAAATAAAAATGATTAGAGAAGTTAAGAAATATCCACGCACAAATAAAAATAGATCCATTGGACTAATAATAGATCTATTTAAGTTACCCAAGTTATCCGCACCCCCTATAATTGGTTTATTAAGCTAATCAAATATAATTAATCGATCACTCATCTGAGTATGTCTAACAAACACATCTCATTATTTTATTGGATAATAATATACTTGTGTACGTATGTGTGATATATATAGTACGTATTTAGAACTTGATATAGTCGATAGTGTGTATATGTGTGTGTATGCATACGTATATATATATATATATATATATATATATATATATATATATATATATATATATATATACATATTATACTGTAAAGGTATATTAATGACATAAGATAATGTAATCTATAATTCATTCGAGTATTTGTAAAATATGTTGTATATTATTATGGGGTAGTAAAATCGTGTATGTGATATTTATTGTACGTATTTTAAAGCTGATAGACAATTGAATATATGTTTATATACGTATATCTCGTGTAGTGACATATGTAGTAATCAAAATCTAGATAACTGAATCTATATATCAAAATAGTTTGACTGATACGTTGATATATATCAAACTATTGAGGAAGAATAGATATACTATTTTCAATCAGTGTAGACACGCGTATGTTCTAGAAGTTGTAATAATGTAAGACTAGTATTACGAGGTATATGAGAGGGGGAGGAAGGAAGCAGGGGAGGGAGAGACAGAACATTGAATGACCGTGCCAGATAACATAACATATTTAATCGATAATTTATTTGATTAACACGTTGTATTACGAGTGAGGTTTATATATATATCAATAACTTTTGCAAATTACGATAAATTTTTGGCTAATTAGCTCTTAATTACGATATTATATATATATATATAAATATATAAAATATCGTAATTCACAAAATTCATTGATATTATTATATTATTGAGAAAATATATTAGTCCTGTTAATGTGATGATAAAATAACCAAGTATCTGATTTGTACATATTCGCATTGCATTAATATAGTGATAACATAATTAATTATATGATTTAATTATTTTATCAAAATTGTGCACATGTGATTGTTTTTCGATAATAATTTGTATAAAAGTAAGTCGAGCACTTATATTTTACTTTGTGATCATTTTTGTAAAATTTTAATTAACTTAGTTAATTAATTTTTTTAACTAAATTATAATTTTTTTAACTAATTAATAATTTTTTTTACTAATTAATAATTTTTTTTAGTAAAAAAAATATTTAATTTAATAAACCAACCCGACCCGACCCATTTGGTTTTAAGACTATTAATTAAGAAAAAAAAATCAAATGAACCCCCCCCCCCCACACACACAAAAAGATAAAACCGATCCCCAAATTTCCCAAATCTTCAAATCCGCAAATCCACCACATTGCTGTCGATTCCCGCTGCCCCTAGCTCCAGTAAGTTCCAAAAACTTTAACTCTTTATTTTTCTTGTTAGATACTAGCTAAAATGTGTATTTTAGCTTTCTCAAAGTATATATTTTTCATATTTGGTAGTAACTAAAATTTCTTTGGTAGTAATTTTAGTTAGCTCAAAGTATATATTTTTCATATTTGTTCTAATTATTATGCTTCGTTACATAATTTTAGTTAGTTGAAAGTTAAAAAAGTAATGGAAATTTAGTTTTAGTTAGTTCAAGATTCAATTCTAGTTTAAGAAATTTTCTTTTAGTTAGTTCAAGATTCAATTTTAGTTGAAGAAATTTTCTTTTAGTTAGTTGAAGATTCAATTTTAGTTATTATGATTCATTACTTAATTTTAGTTGGAAATTTCCTTTTAGTTAGTTCACAATTCCATTTTTGTTCAAGAAATTTCCTTTTAGTTAGTTTAAGATTTAATTTTAGCTAAAAGTTTCCCTCTTTATGTGTTTTAGCAAGTAATTTAGGGTTTATTTTTATTGATACTCCATTGTAGTTTTAGTATGTTGGTGGTTTGTGTATGGTGATTTTAAGCTAAAATACGAGAAAATAAGGATGCCAAGATTTTTGTTATTTTGCATAATGATCAAGTTTTTTTAATTCTACTAGCCTAATGGGTTGTTTGAAATTTGATGTTACCGTTTGATAGAATCCGAATTCAGGAAAAGGATTGCTTTGCTATTTTTTCGGTGACCGCTTATCTCTTTCACTTTAATTTAGGCCAAGCTAAGGTAAGTTGACTTCTCTATAATTTGTTATAATGAAACCTTGTTATTTTTTATTTTGAAGTCTAGTGAAGCCGTGTGTGGCCTTGTTCGATTCACTAGCATTGTTGTTGTCTCCTTGTTATTATTAAAGTCTAGTAAAGCCGTGTGAGGCCTTATTCTATTCACTAGCATTGTTGTTGACATCTTGTTGATCTTGTTGTTGCTTATTTCTTGTATTGTGAACTTGAACTTGTATCATTTGGTTGGTACTTTAAAGAGAATTTTGTTGCTTTGAATGTGGTTTATTACGTGACTTAGTCACTTGAACATGGTTAAGTGTTGGGACTTTAAAGGGGATTTGTTGTTATGAATGTGGTTTGTTTGGTGACTTGGTTGCTTGAGAATGGTTAAGTCTAGGGACTTTAAAGGGGATTTTGTTGTTTTGAATGTTGTTTGTTAGGTGACTTAGTCATTTGAAAATGGTTAAGTCTAGGGACTTTGAAGGGGATTTTTTTGTTTTGAATGTGGTTTGTTACGTGACTTAGTCACTTGAAAATGGTTAAGTCTAGGGACTTTGAAGGGGATTTTGTTGTTTTGAATGTAGTTTGTTAGGTGACTTAGTCACTTGAAAATGGTTAAGTCTAAGGTCTTTAAAGGGTTTATTTTTTGTTTTGAATGTGGTTTGTTAGGTGACTTAGTCACTTGAAAATGGTTGAGTCTAGGGACTTTGAAGGGAATTTTGTTGTTTTGAATGTAGTTTGTTAGGTGACTTAGTTGCTTGAAAATGGTTAAGTGTAGGAACTTTAAAGGGAATTTTTTTGTTTTGAATGTGGTTTGGTTGGTGACTTAGTTTCTTCAAAATGATTAAGTGTAGGAACTTCAAAGGGGATTTTTTGTTTTGAATGTGGTTTGGTAGTTGACTTAGTTGCTTGAAAATGGTTAAGTGTAGAAACTTTAAAGAGAATTTTATTGTTTTGAATGTGGTTTGGTAGGTGACTTAGTTGCTTGAAAATGGTTAAGTTTAGGGACTTTGAAGGGGATTTTGTGTATTGAATGTGATTTTGTTTTGATGCTTAGTTTCTTGAAAATGGTTAAGTGTTGGAACTTCAATGAGAATTTTTTTGCTTTGAATGTGGTTTGGTTGGTGACTTAGTTGCTTGAAAATGGTTAATTTTTTGTGACTTGATCTAATTTGTTGAATCTGATTGATTGCGTAGATGGAACCTGATTATAGCTGGATATATCAACGGAACAATGATAATAGAATGGGTATTTGGGAGGAATTTGTTAAAGGTGTCAAAAGATTTGTTGAACATGCTAAGACATTTGATATGTGGACACGTTATCGGGTTATTCGTTGTCCTCATGTTAGATGTGATGGGATAAATCTTGTAAGTAAAGAAGATGTAAAGGAACATCTTTATAGAAAGGTGTTTCACGAGGACTTTTTAAGATTGTGTGGCATTCATGGGGATGTTGCACAAAATAACTTTGTTGTTGGAGAAAGTAGTAGGTCTGCAGGGCATAATGAATATAAAGTTACTAGGATGACAGAAATAGTGTACGATGCTTTTGGGATGCAACGCGGGGTTGAGGTTAGGGAAAATGTTGAAGATGTTCCTACTAGCGAAGCGAGCAATTTCTACAAAGAATTACATGCTGCTAGTCATCCTTTGTTTGATGGGTGTTTACACTTTCGTTTGTCTATTGCTGTTAGATTATTAAGTATTAAATCTGACTGGAATATTGCTGAAGGAGGAGTGGACTTAATGATAAACCTTATTAAAGAGTTAGTTGACCCCGACTTGGAGGTTCCTGATTCTTTCTATAAGGCAAAAAGACTAGTGTCAAAGTTAGGTCTCTCCTCGGTTAGAATTAATTGTTGTGAAAATGGTTGCATGTTATACTTTAAGGAAGATGCTAAGCTAGAGTTCTGTAAGTTTTTTCAGCACTCTCGATATAAGCGTGGTTCTACTGAAAATAAAATTGCTATTAAGGCGATGCATTATTTACCTCTTATACAAAAGTTGAAGAAGTTGTATGCTTCAAATAGATCAGCTCCTCATATGAGATTGCACAGTAAAAATAGAAGGCCCACTGGTGTTATGTGTCATCCATCTGATGGAGAGGCTTGGAAGCATTTTGATGCAACTTATCCAGATTTTGCAGCTGAGCCATGAAACATTCGATTGGGATTATATGCGGATGGGTTCTCTCCTTTTTCAGTTGGTAGTGTGACATATTCATGTTGGCCTGTATTTATCACTCCTTATAATCTTCCTCCTGAATTGTTGATGACTAGTCCCTATATATTTCTGAATTGTGTTATTCCTGGCTTGTGTAATCCAAAAAGCGGAATAGATATCTACTTGCAACCTTTGATTGATGAACTTCAAATTTTATGGTATGAGGGGGTTGAAACTTAGGACATCTCTCTTAAACAAAATTTCAATCTGCGAGCATATCTAATGTGGACTGTTAATGATTTTTCTGCTTATGGAATGTTGTCTGGGTAGATGACAACTGATTGGTGGGCTGTAATCAAAACAAAGCCTATAGGCCGGGTGGAAGTTAAGAATGTGTTGGAGACTGCATATCAAAATAAAATGCAGATTGATCACCAGCTAGTGGACGTTGAATTAGTAGACGATTTGAATCACCCGAAAATTATATTTGAAAAAGTTAATATTGCGGAAGAAGAGGATGAGTGGGTAGGATATGAGGAAACCTCCGAAGAGGGTGAATGGTTTAGTGGAGAGTCTTCAGAAGAGGAGGATTAGTTGTGTAGGTTGTATTTATTAAGTATTGATGTCTTTATGCTTTGTACTATATATTTACCTTTATATTTCTTGTTTAAGATTGATATGTAATATACTGTTTGACTTTGTTGTTCCACTTTTCCGCGATTTATATACTAATAAAAATATTTTTGTCTATATCTCGTGTTGTTGGAGCTATTTGAAATATGAATTAATAACTTGAAATTATTTACTTGGAATATTTTCTTATACATTCATTTTGTAGTAACTAACTACTTGTTAACTTAACATAATTTAAATGTCAGGCAGAGGTGATAAAGGTAAGGCAAAAGTTGATACTACGAAACCAAAAAAGAATAGACAACCTCTGCCTTATAGACGACCGACAGACATTCATATATCTGAGGGTCACTTTGCTGATGTGCGAGCATTACCCTCATATTCTAGGTCGTTCGAGGATTAGATACCTACTCCTATGAATGTGGGTCTACTATATGGGTCTGGACCGACTCATTCTGCTACTATGATCGTGCCACCGCCAGCACAGTACTATCGGACAGCCGTTGGCCCCTCCAGACATGTACCATCATTGATACCCTCCTGCAGCAGTTATACAGCTTCGTACAGTGATTCTGCTGGATCTATTAGATTGTCGGATCTTCAGCTTGGAGGCACTCCATCTGGTACTTCAGATCCGCTCATGTCAGTGCATCCACCATCACTTACTAGGCAACCAGGAAACAGAGATGATTCTGGGAGGATTTATCTTGTTTCAGTTGTGAGAGGGCAATATTTCTAAATGTAATAATGTTACTCATTTTTTCATTACTATATTATTATGCTCTATGAAATTATTGTTTGATCTTGTGTTGTAGGTTTAGGCCGGATGCTGGAGTTGGACAAAAGACGCGAATATGCATTACTCAGCACTTCAACGGCAGCTGGACCAGCTGGCAAAATGTTCCAGAACTTGACAGGGAGAGAATGTTTGAAGAATTTAAGGTAAGGATTTAGCTTATCGACTACTTATTAGCATTTTGTTAGAACAAAAGATTGAATATTTATCTTTGTTGTAGAAATTTTACTCGTGCGATGATGCAAATACATTTCTCATAAAGAAGAACTTTTTCATAAGATGTAGAGATAAATTTAATAATCTCTTGGACTATGCCCAAAAGAAATTGGTAAAACCTAAGTGGATTCCTGAAGGCGCATGACAACTGTACATTCGCCATTGGAGTAGCGCAGATGCCAATTGTTGAATGAAAAAGGAAAGAAAGCCCGGGTATCATCCAAGGGTGGCTCCCTACATATTGCGGGTGCCAGAAGTACTCTTGCTGTGAAGGAAAAAATGGTATGTAACTTTTACAGTGTTAATTATTTGTTTCTATTTAAATTTATTTATTATTTGAACATTGATATATAATGTTTTCATATGCAGGAGAAAGATAAGGGTAGGCGAATACCAACTGATGAGCTATTCGAGGAGACTCATATGAAAAAGAAAAAGGACCCGACTGATGAAGGTGTATGGGTTGACGCTCGTGCAAAAGCAGTCCATGTAAGAAAATTTTTTTGAATTATAACTACTTTAATATTTTTTTACTTTTAGTATTAACTTTACTTTAAATATAGGATGAATATACACGTCTTGTTGCTGAGTATCGTAGTAGCCAGCCTCCTGAAAGTTAGGGTGACCCACTACCCAAGCATATAGATGAAGAGTTATGGACAAAAACTGTGGGTCCTGCAAATAGAGGCCATTTCTACGGATTCCACACAAAAATTTTTGGCGATAATATTAGGTGTTTGTCCGGCGATGCATACTCTAGCTCTTCAGTTGATAGAGAAACTATTGAAAGACTATAAAATATGATTTCTCAACTCGCTGAAGAGCTTACTGAACAGAGAGAAAGGTTTGCTGAACAGAAGAGAGGCAGAAGAAGACCAAGAAGGCAACAACATCACAAATCAAGATGCTGCAGCAGCAGTTCAACTCTTTCATTCAGACTACGGGGGTTATTCCTCCATGTCCTGGTGATGCAGTTCAGGCTGCAAAAGGTTTACGCCCCCTGGATGATTTCAGGACGTATGATGATATGAAAGACGAGGACGAATTCGATGATGATGACTTCTACTTTTTTTTTGTATGTGTTGTATTTATTATTTAGACATTTTGTTGTTTGAAAGTATTGTTGTAGTTTTTTCATACTCACTTTTGTAGGACATTTTGTACGTGTTGTAGACTTTTGAAAGTATTTACATTTAGTTTTTGGTGTTGTTGCTACTGTATTGATTTGGTTACTACTGTATTGGATTGTTGTTGTTGCATTTGTATTTGGGTTTTGATTTCTTTTAATCCTAGAAAACCGACCACAAGTGGTCGGTTTATTATTCTTTTCCCCAGAAAACCGATCACAAGTGGTTGATTTTATATTAAATTTAATTAATTAATTTATTAAAAAATCAACCACTTGTGGTCGGTTTAATATTTAAATTAATTAGTTAATTTAATAAAAACTGACCACTTGTGGTCAATTTTTTCTTCCTGAAATTATTTTTTCCAATTTTACTAAATTAATAATGAATTTTTAAAATATATTTATATTTTTTAAAAAACAGACCACTTGTGGTCGATTTTTAAAAACCTACCACAACTTTACTGACCACACACTTTGGTTAGTTTTGTGGTTGGTTTTTGGGAAAAATCGACCACATGTGGTCGATTTTTGTGGTCGGTTTTCCCTTTATTTTAGTAATGAAAGAAAGAGAAAGGGGAAGGAGAAGGAAAATGCGGTTGTTGTGGAAAATTAGGGTTAGATTTAGTTTAAAAGGAAAGAAAATAAAAATGTGATCTTGGCCGTCGGATCAATTTTGATCGACGACTGAGATTAGAAATTATTTAAAAATTAAAATTAGTGTCAAATTGGCTTAAATTGACATTAATTGAAGACAAATTGGCTATAATTTAAATACATAAGAAATGTTTCAGGAAGACCCCTTAAAGTTAAAGGTCTAAAAGCAATTTGAACTAAGTCAATATGCATATAATTAAAATTGCGTTTAAAAATGTCAATATCGCGTTTATTCAGTAATTGAATGGTCTGTTCGTCAGGGTTTAAAGCTAGAGACTGTTCAGTTGTTTTTATAATTTGTTTATGTTTGATTTTATCAAAAAACCCATATTCATAGATAGTTTTTAGTTCTACCTTGGGAATAGTCCATTTATTCAGAAGATCCATGTTTTGAGGCAAATCTACCTCTTCAAGTTTAGTACTTTTTGTACTAACTTCGCCCATATCCATGATTTGAAATTTTTATGTTCATACTACTCGTTATTCACCGTCTCTAGTATATGTACCATGAAAGCTCCCAGGCTCTGATACCATTAGCAGGATCTCGTAGGCTGGGGTAAGCCGCTCAGCCTACCAGACCATGTAATAATATCGGATTAAGCTAAAGTCGGAAAACCGAACCAAAGCACCAACCGAAATAGTAAAGAACTTAAGAAATTAGTTGACTGTAGGGAAGATCTTTCACCCGAACAAAGGGCCTGTCAGAAGGCCAAAAAATTTTATGAAAGCCCATTGTCTAGTAGTTCTAATCGTGCAAAAAGTCGCCCTTTTCGCTTCAATTAGCAGGATCTCTTAGGCTGGGGTAAGCCGCTCAGCCTACCAGACCATGTAATAATATCGGATTAAGCTAAAGTCGGAAAACCGACCGAAGCACCAACCGAAATAGTAAAGAACTTAAGAAATTAGTTGACTGTAGGGAAGATCTTTCACCCGAACAAGGGGCCTGTCAGAAGGCCAAACAATTTTATGAAAGCCCATTGTCTAGTAGTTCTAATCGTGCAAAAAGTTGCCCTTTTCGCTTCCTTGCTGCGGGCTGTAAAGGCACAACTCACTAGACCAGTCACAGAGACCAGGCTGACATAAAGTTGATGGCTTTGACTGTACCACCATTTCGGAACCCAGTCAGGAATTTCTAAAAGTTCTTCGGCTATCTAAGTAGAGTCTGGATCTTTCATAGTTACCATACGTCGAGAGATTAGAACTGTAGTATGAACATAAAAGGGGTCTAGCCGGACATAGTCACGACGTAGATGGGGGGAAGTATAATAAAAACAAAACTTAAAATAAATATGTACCTTGCCGGAGAGTTGCCGGAATAGTAATTGCTGAACAAACTGCTTTTATTTCTTGAACAACTAAACTATTACAAGGGGTTTTTAGAGAGGGAGAGAGAATATTATGAAAATTTTTTCTTGCCCCTTTAGTTAAGAATGAGGCTCATTATATAGAAAGAAAAAGAATATTGCACAGTAGATTGTGGGGTCCTGTGCACAGTGTTTCTACAGTGATTTTGTTATTACAACAGTATAACAGTGTTTCTCCAATAGTTTAGTCTGTTCTAAATTTTTAGAGTTTATCCTTGCCCCATTTCTTCAAGAAAGCTTCAGCATTGGTTAAAGCGTCTTCGTCACTGAGAGGAGTTTCTGGACGCTGAGCATCGGTGATGGCTTCATCCGTGTTTGCTTCGGTGCTGTTCATGGAAGTATCTAAAGTTTGTTCTATAGTGAGTAATAATTTGTCTCGTACTTCAGATAAATATTCTTCAATTAATTGAAGTTTATTGCCGTCATGGGCAGAGATTCGTCTGGAGACATAGTTGAGAGTTTTATCTTCAACTAAAATAGATTTTCTGGGTTTTTTCTCATACGCAGAGATTTTGGTTTTAATTTCTTCCCGCAATTCATGCCCATAGGGTAATTTGGTGGCAGGATCTATTCGGAGGAGTTTATCCTAGAAATTACAATAAAATGTTCTATAGATAGCTGGGATTTGGTGTGAATCATAGCCAAATTCAATCGACCATCTGTGAATCCAAGGGATAGAAAATTCGATGTAGAAATACATCTGATCGATCGTGTCTAAATTGCAGATATGATCTGCCATGTATAATTCATGTAAAAAAGGGGAAGACTTTTTCCATGACTGATAAAAACTGGAATATTCAGTTGGTAGGATTTTTATGGTGGGGCCATGGTAGTTCCACCATTGAATGAACCAATTTGGTATTGGTTTATCAAATACTTTAGAGCAAATTTTAATAAACCATGTGTGTTTATGTTTATAATTGTTGTAATATAATACGTGAGAGAAGGCTTTAATATAGTCCCAATAGGTGAAGTTGGCAATAGTCTGTCCTTGGGGTCCCATTGGGAGAGATCTTTGCGTCATCGAAGATATTCCCCATTCTTCGATAGGGATTAGTTTTTTAATAACAATTTTGGAGTAGCCATGTACTCCAGGAGTGGATTCACCCAGGGGGCTGTGATCGAAAGTGGCACTGGCAGTGTTAACCAGGATTTGTTCATAATATGTTCTGGTTTTATATGATTCGCCTGCCATATAAACATTAGCGGTTAAATAGTTTTTCAGGATCCGCCATGCTTCGTCCGTATGTTCTTCAGAAGGAATATGCTGAGTTTCGATATGCACAATGAGTTCTCTTGCATCAAGTTTTTCATATGAAGGTTTATCTTCAGAGTTTTCAGCAGTGATGGATGCAAAAGTATCTGCAGTCCTTTTTTGTTCAGACAGATAAGTCTTAATCTGCTGGAATAGTGGGTGAGTTTCAGGAATCTCATCCAGATTAATATTCGGAGTTTGTTGCTGAGAAGATGATGCTTCTTGAGAGATTTTGGCGTTTACCAGAGTTCTATTTCCATGTTGAAGTACTGGGAAATTAGAACTTGAAGTGCTATAAGCAGTATTTCGGTGTGCATAGGAAGGGTTTGTTCTTCCTCCATAACGCATATATGCAGGATTTTGTTGTCGACCTCGACCTCTTCCTCTGACCATTTGCCAAGGGGGAGGATCGACCATACTAAAAAGAAGCATTATGCAGTTAGTCATCATTTATATCAATATCGTACCAATCATTATCAGTGTTTTCATGAGTGGTGTACCACCATAAATCATTGTGGATTAAATTAAACCACCATAAATCTGTTAGGATAAGTTCGTGGATGAGGGCTTCTAATATTAATTGTAGGATTTCTTGAGGTAGGGGAATACTTTGAAGAATAGCCATAATAACTCTCTCAGAGAGAAAACGAGAGTAGAAAGTCATACTAGATATTCTCTTGATAAGAAATCAGGTAATGAGTTTTCACTACCCTTTTTATACTGAATTTCATAATCAAATGGGGCCAATTGAGCCTGCCACCTAGCAAATATTAATTTAGAAGCATCGTGTTTAAAGTCCTTATCAAACATGAATTTGACCGATTGCGCGTCCGTTCTAATAATAAATTTTTGATTATACAGATCATCCTGAAATTTTAAAACACATTTAACAATGGTGAGCATTTCATGAGCCACAGTGGCATATTTTTTCTGGCTTTCCGTCCACTTACCTGAATAAAAGCGAATTAAACATTCAGTTTTTGTATGGGGATTTACTTGTTTAAGTATTCCACCATATCCAATATTGGATGCATCAGTCTCAATAATTTTTTGCCAATTGGGATTAGCAAGAGAAGTGCAGGGAAGTGATTGAATACGAGTTTTAATTAGTTTTACCAAATCAGTGTGGGCTTGAGTCCACGGAGTTTTATGATCCTTTTCAGTCTATCGTACAGAGGAGCTAGATCTCTAGATAGATTTTTGTAAAAAGGAGAGATGTAATTAAGGCTTCCTAGAAACCTTTGAAGCTGTTTTTTATCAGTAATTTCGTCGGGGAATTTAGTGGCGAATTCAAGTACTCGCTGAATAGGTTCAATAGAACCTTGACAAATATTATGACCTAAAAATCTTATATTAGTCTGAAATAAACTCATTTTAGGTTTAGAGATGACCAAACCATTTTGAATAATTACTTGTTTAAATATATGCAGATGTTTAAAATGATTTTCAAGAGTTTTTGAGAATACAAGAATGTCATCAATATACACAATAATGAAATCCATGTAAGGGTTAAAAATATCATTCATAATCTTCTGAAACTCAGAAGGGGCGTTTTTCAAACCAAAAGGCATAACGTTCCATTCATATTGACCAAACGGAACATTAAACGCAGTTTTATACGTATGAGTTTTATCAATTTGAATTTGCCAATATCCAGATTTTAAGTCAAACTTAGAAAATATGTTGGCATCATACAATCGGGAAAGTAAATCCTTTTTATTCGGAATTGGATATCGAATCCATTTTAAAACTTTATTAAGAGGTTTATAATTTATGACTAACCGAGGCGTACCCCTTTCCTTTTCGGCAACATTATTAACATAAAAAGCGGTACAAGACCAAGGGGATTTTGAGGGTTTAATGAGACCCTTTTGCAGGAGACTATCAATCTCCCTTTTGCAGAATTCAACTAATTCCGCATTCATCTGACAGTGTCGAGATTTCGTTGGAATTTTTTCTTCAGTGAAGCCATTCTCATAAGGAAGCGAAACAATATGCTTCTTTCGACTCCGGAAAGCATTTGGGTGGTCAGCACAAATATCAATCATTAATTGTGAAGAAACAGTTTTTATTTTTTCCTGTATTTTAACAGATTTTATAATTTCAGGGGTAGTAATACTCATTACTTCTAATTGTAAAAAATTTAGCTGTTTTTGCTTTATATTAATAAGAGCATTTATATCTCTTGTTACAGGTTGAGTAACAAAAGGATAGGAAATAGGCTGATTTTTATAAGTAGCTTTAAAACCGTTTACGTCAATATGAGTGTAAGGATATATAGCATTTATAAAAGGAGTTCCTAAAATAATAGGAGGATATATCTGATTTTTAACTAAAAAGAAGAAATGAGGAATGCAGACTTTATCACGACAAATATGAGCATTAGGCAGTTTATAATTAATGTCACCGAGAACTTTAACATAAAGACTCAAATAATTATTTTGAGAAATGAGATTATTTATTTCAGAAACAGTAATTTTTCCAATATCATCTTTAATGAATTTTTGAAAGGCCGAAAAAGTCATACCCGTATTATTGGGCAAAATAAATGAATATTGTGGAGGATATTGAGCTTGAGTAGTCGTACCATCAGGATGTTGGTAGGATCTCTCAATGAGTTTAATGTATGAAGGTAAACATGCAGACATGAACCAAGGAACAAAAAAGATAATTTGATTATGCAGGGCACACATTTCATAAAATTCTTCAGAAATGTTCCGTAGTTCATCTTTAGAATAGGTTTCAAAGAACCAAGTTCTAAAAGTTAACCATTTTTCAGTGAAGAATTCCTTTTGAATATATCTCTTTGCCTATGAACCAGGACTAAAATCAATAATTTGTCTAATCATAATTAAACAGAGTTTATATCAAATTCCATCTCGGAAGGAGTAGGATTTTCGTTATCAAAATCTTGAACAATAGTTGTTTTAGGGTTGATTTTAATCTTTTCTACGTGTCTAGGCGTAGCATGAGTTGCAGTAGAGTTTAAAGATGCAGCGTGATTCCTAGCTGGACCATACTCTGGTGGAGCAGAGGGTTCGATCGGAGAGATGTGCTGAATTTGAGGAAGTTTTTGAGATATTGAGAATGAGTTTCGATATATTGGAAGACTATTGTCAAATTGTAGACAAATCCGTCCATCGGAGTCTTGAGTTACATGTGTTAACTCAGAATTGGTTACTTCATCCGCCAATTGTTTTGGAGAAGTAACAGAGTTTAGGATCCATGTCTGAGGGAAATCAATTTCATCCCATCGAATTGGTCTTCGGGTAGTTATTTTGAATTTTATAAAGTTAGTTTCAATAAGCAGAGTACAATCAGAATTATCATCCATCAATTTACAGCGAGGATTTAAAGTAGATAATAATCGATAATATATGCGGTAGGATAAACCAATAAGCTTAGATCCAGGAGCATAATGATAGCCATGAGTTTTAATATTCAGAGTTAAAGCATGAAGAATATTGACATCAGTTAAAGATAATAATAGATTAGGCTGCGTATTAAAATATACAGGGCCATATGCCAGAGTTGATTCTACAGAATCCATAAGAGATTTTCTGAAATTTAAATTTCTAGCATCTCGTAGAGCTGCTAAAAATGTTTCAGGAAGACCCTTTAAAGTTAAAGGTCTAAAAGCAATTTGAACTAAGCCAATATGCATATAATTAAAATTGCGTTTAAAAATGTCAATATCGCGTTTATTCAGTAATTGAATGGTCTGTTCGTCAGCGTTTAAAGCTAGAGACTGTTCAGTTGTTTTTATAATTTGTTTATGTTTGATTTTATCAAAAAACCCATATTCATAGATAGTTTTTAGTTCTACCTTGGGAATAGTCCATTTATTCAGAAGATCCATGTTTTGAGGCAAATCTACCTCTTCAAGTTTAGTACTTTTCGTACTAACTTCGCCCATATCCATGATTTGAAATTTTTATGTTCATACTACTCGTTATTCACTGTCTCTAGTACATGTACCATGAAAGATCCCAAGCTCTGATACCATTAGCAGGATCTCTTAGGCTGGGGTAAGCCGCTCAGCCTACCAGACCATGTAATAATATCAGATTAAGCTAAAGTCGGAAAACCGAACCGAAGCACCAACCGAAATAGTAAAGAACTTAAGAAATTAGTTGACTGTAGGGAAGATCTTTCACCCGAACAAGGGGCCTGTCAGAAGGCCAAACAATTTTATGAAAGCCCATTGTCTAGTAGTTCTAATCGTGCAAAAAGTCGCCCTTTTCGCTTCCTTGCTGCGGGCTGTAAAGGCACAACTCACTAGACCAGTCACAGAGACCAGGCTGACATAAAGTTGATGGCTTTGACTGTACCACCATTTCGGAACCCAGTCAGGAATTTCTAAAAGTTCTTCGGCTATCTAAGTAGAGTCTGGATCTTTCATAGTTACCATACGTCGAGAGATTAGAACTGTAGTATGAACATAAAAGGGGTCTAGCCGGACATAGTCACGGCGTAGATGAGGGGAAGTATAATAAAAACAAAACTTAAAATAAATATGTACCTTGCCGGAGAGTTGCCGGAATAGTAATTGCTGAACAAACTGCTTTTATTTCTTGAACAACTAAACTATTACAAGGGGTTTTTAGAGAGGGAGAGAGAATATTATGAAAATTTTTCCTTGCCCCTTTAGTTAAGAATGAGGCTCATTATATAGAAAGAAAAAGAATATTGCACAGTAGATTGTGGGGTCCTGTGCACAGTGTTTCTACAGTGATTTTGTTATTACAACAGTATAACAGTGTTTCTCCAATAGTTTAGTCTGTTCGAAATTTTTAGAGTTTATCCTTGCCCCATTTCTTCAAGAAAGCTTCAGCATTGGTTAAAGCGTCTTCGTCACTGAGAGGAGTTTCTGGACGCTGAGCATCGGTGATGGCTTCATCCGTGTTTGCTTCGGTGCTGTTCATGGAAGTATCTGAAGCTTGTTCTACAGTGAGTAATAATTTGTCTCGTACTTCAGATAAATATTCTTCAATTAATTGAAGTTTATTGCCGTCATGGGCAGAGATTCGTCTGGAGACATAGTTGAGAGTTTTATCTTCAACTAAAATAGATTTTCTGGGTTTTTTCTCATATGCAGAGATTTTGGTTTTAATTTCTTCCCGCAATTCATGCCCATAGGGTAATTTGGTGGCAGGATCTATTCGGAGGAGTTTATCCCAGAAATTACAATAAAATGTTCTATAGATAGCTAGGATTTGGTGTGAATCATAGCCAAATTCAATCGACCATCTGTGAATCCAAGGGATAGAAAATTCGATGTAGAAATACATCTGATCGATCATGTCTAAATTGCAGATATGATCTGCCATGTATAATTCATGTAAAAAAGGGGAAGACTTTTTCCATGACTGATAAAAACTGGAATATTCAGTTGGTAGGATTTTTATGGTGGGGCCATGGTAGTTCCACCATTGAATGAACCAATTTGGTATTGGTTTATCAAATACTTTAGAGCAAAACAATCAGGCAAAAAATTTGCTGACCTTCCCCGAATGTCTACCGCTTATTATCCTCGTCCCACTCCTCAAGATGTTCTGATAGAGGAAAGGGATTGGAATCAAACAAACACTTCGTATAGTGGCGACGCTAATTACGAATGGAATATTGACGGTTTTTCTGATCGCCAAATCTCAATTCTGATTCATCGTATGTCTATGTACGCTACTATCTGTCTGGCTACAAAAGCCACCGACAGAAACGCAAAGACTGACCAAATAATCTGTAAAATAATTGTTGCTCGGTTTACTGGCCAACTTCGTGGCTGGTGGGACAATTTCCTAGATGATACTAAACGCGAGGCAATTTTTAATGCCACCAATGACAAAGAAGGCAGAGATAATCTTGGCCGAACTCTTGCAGCAGGACGATCTGATGCCGTTTATACTCTTATGCTGACTATTATTGAACACTTTGGCGGAAGATTTACTAATCATCACAAAAATATTCGTACTCTCCTTAATGGTTTAAAATGCCGTCATCTTGGAGAATTCCGCTGGTATAAAGATACCTTTCTTAGTCGGGTCATGGATTTACTCGAAAGTAGATACGAACACTGGAAAGCCAAATTCATTGATGGTCTTGGAAAAATTACTGTTTCTGAAATAAATAATCTCATTTCTCAAAATAATTATTTGAGTCTTTATGTTAAAGTTCTCGGTGAACATATCTCCTCTTTAGATACCAAACTCGATGAACTCATTCTGTTAGTTAATAAACTCAGTACCCAAACAAACTCTTCTAATGTTGCTTCAACTTCCAAAACCCCTGCGGAAGCAGAAGGATTCATTCTTTCTAAACCTTGTATTTCATATACATACTCTGATAAGTGATCGATTAATTTGATTAGCTTACATTAATATAACTTCAACGTACAGAATATATTACTATTTCTGTCGTTTCACATCAAGGTATTCAATATGTTTGGATAGATTCTAGGTTTTTACTACATCGTTCATCAATCGATCACTATATATATATATATATATATATATATATATATATATATGAACTCTTGAATGCGTACTATATACATCACATCCACAAGTATATTACCTTATAATAGAACACGTTCATTATATTATATTTTTATGACTGCAAATATAAATAGCTTCTCTTCTTCCTTGGAGGTAGTGGTATGGACTGCGCACATTTGACCTTCCCCAGACCCCATTAGGTGGGAATATACTGGGTTTGCTGTTGTTGTTGACTACAAATACGTACTATAAACATCAACTTTCAAATGCGTACTATATAAACATCAGTTTCAATTATCTGCCCCAACAGTATGATATATATACACATATTCATTATACAAAGATTATGCATGTTTAATGTCATTTAATGTAAATATAAAGGAAAATATTTATTTTATATATTGAAACATAAGTAAAAGATAAAGATTACGTTTAACGTAATTTGTATATTATATTTGATATATTTTTTAGTATAAGTTTTTTTACAAAATCTAAGATTTATTGATTTTTATTATTATTATATTGGTTATTGACTACATGTAATCACTATAATTTTAAAAAATAATATATTAGATTATTTTTTAACAAAGTAAATATATTAGATTATATATATAATCTGATATATTATTTTTACTACTAATAATAATTAGATTACATAAATTAAATATTATATTATATAATTATTTTTTAAAAATAATTATTTACTTTTTTTAATTCCAAAACCGACCACAAGTGGTCAGCTTTTAAAAAGTATTTTTTTTATTTTAATGGAAAACCAACCACATGTGGTCGATTGTTTAAAATTAATTATTTTTTATTTTTCATTAAAAAACGACCACAAATAGTCGATTTTTAAAAGTTGTTTTTCTTTTTATTTTATTTAAAAATCTACCCCATGTGGCCGTTTTTTTAAAATTAAATTCTTTTTCTAATTTCATTAAAAATCGTCCACAAGTGGTCGGTTTTAAAAAAAAAAAATCTTTATTTTTGTTAAAAATCGACCACTCGTGGTTGTTTTTTAAAAAAATTAATTATTTTTTTAAAAAAACCGACCACATGTGGTCGGTTTTTAAAAATATTTTTTAATTATAATTTTTTTAAAAAGACCGACCACAAGTGGTTTGTTTTGTTATTTTTTATTAATTTTTATTTATAAAATAAATAATAATTAGTACAAAAATTATTGAAATGATTATTTTGATTTTTTAACATATAAAAGCGACCACATGTGGTTACTTTTTTACAAAAAAAAAAAAAAATTAAAAACCGTGTGGTCGTTTTTTGCGATTTTTTTAGTAGTGTCTCCTCCAAGACCTCTCGATTTTTATCCGCTAACCACTCGCATGACCGTAGCTTTTTCCTTAACGATAGTAAAAAATGGTAGAGAAATAATCTACCATCACCTTCTTCTTCCAATTTCTATAAATCCATAATTTTAAGTCACTCATTTTAGTTCAATTTCCGCCTCAATTTTACTCATAGTACATCATGTTCTTGCATCCAAGACGGCCCATGAAGGCAATCAAACATCACTATCCAAAAGTCTGAATATAATACTTGACTTTTTATGCACCTTGAGTATTCCTAATAGATTTTCTCCAATTGTTGATAATTCGATTATAAAAATTTCCTTCAATTGTGAAATTTTATTAAATTCTTAACAGATTTTATTTGAGATGAATTTTTAACAATTTTTTTCTTTTTGTTAAAAAAAGATGATTACGTATTCGGAGGTAATTAAAGAGAAGATTTTGATTGTGGAGGGTTGGTGGGAGGTGAGTGGGGAGAGGAGGTGAGTGGTGGGCATTGGAGAAGACGATTGAGGGGTGAGGGAGCGGGAGGGGGGGTGGGGGGTGGGCTGGAGAAGACAGATTTGGTGGGGATGGGGTTAATTATAATCACTTTTTGTTTTTAATAATTATTTGAGTTAAAAATGTCAATTGTCAATATTGAATTGAATTTTTTTTATTTTACTTAAAATTAGTTATTTAAAAATTAATTTGGAGAGAAATAAAAAATGTTCGCATTTTATTCGTCACTTTTCACGTTATTGGTCCATGTGTAGTATTATTTTGTCGATTATGCAAAAAGTGCTAAAATGACATATTTGAAGATTGATTTACGTGTTATAGGTGCTAAAAATAAACACCGTCAACTTGGGATATCAAATAAAAAATAATGACGAGTTGAGGAGAGTGACAATCCGCCCTAATACTTTGCTCGTGCCAATATAGAAGTGCTAGGATGGTTAATCAATCATATGTCGAAACATCTTGTTGCCCCCACGAGTCATGCCACTTTGGAGTCATTAAGCAGATGTTTGACTATAAATTTAAAATATTTTTTACTTTATTCAAAATTTATAAAAATGAAATTAACGGAAAATTTATAAAAATGAAATTAGTAGTGAAACTATATTTGGTAATACTTTTGTAATAAAGAGAAGAGAATACTTTAGTTGAATTTATGAACATATATTGAAAAACAGATTTAACATTCATTAGGATTGCTTCTCTCTTATTTATTTACTAGTTTTATGAGGCTCGTGCTAAGTTTGAACCAAACTCAATTACAAAAAATATAATTTGTGTCATAATTTTTTAATTTATAATTGATATAACTTAATAGCATTTACGAATATCTTATTCACAAATCTTCATAATAAAAATAGTCACATAATAAGGTACTTCTTAAAGAAAATATCATTCAATAGGAAAAGGGGATTGGACTGAAAAATTAGTAAATACCAAAATAAAGAGATACAAGTAATTTGGTATTCTATATCATAATATGATTTGAACTTTGAAGTATGAAAAATATTTACAACTCGGTGAAGATTAAATATTATACTTTCCCCATCCCATCACATTTTTCCTAAATCCAGATAGAATAATTTAATTTTCTAAATTAAAATTTAGGTATTTAAAAATTATATAAAAACACTATAAATATCGTTTCTCCTATTAATATAATGAAAACAATCTTAAAATATTAAAATAAAATTTATGTGATTTGATCCTCAAAAGGTGAAACATAATATTAAATATTTTGGGATGAATAAGTAAAAACATAATTAAACAAGGGGTACAAAAAGATTCATAAAAAGTTATTACATAAATCAATCACAAAAGCACATATAGAAATTCTTTAAAAAAAAACAGAATTTTTTTTTATAAATAGCATACATATAGGGAAAAATAGGTCTGTATATCTACAGTTTTAAAAATTACAACTCGTAGCACGTGTATCCTTTGTATGTGTATCAACTGTTATCAACTATATTTATATCAGCGTATACAAAATAAAAATTAATACTGAATTTTATTATATATGAAATTATAATATACAAAGACTATGATTAAACTATATATAATCTAAACCCCATAATTATACAAACTCAAGAAAATATAAAAACACAATCGAATGAAGGTGGTCATAAGAATCGAATATAGTTGATGTAAATACAGTAATACATGATGAGATTGAGAGAGATGAGAGGGGAGTGGCGAGAGAGGGGGCAATATAGTTAAGTTAAGCTATGAATTATAATTAATTAAAGCTTAGCTGAGTAGGTTTATTAGGTTCTTATATTTGCTAAGCCGGTATTTTTTAAAGAAGATGCTGACTAACTTGAAGAATGTATCTGAGGACTATAATTTTGTTATGCATACATAATTAAATATAATGTCTAAAAATTAAATCATGTCAATAAATGTCTAGTAAATTTAGAAAATAAAGAATACCTTTAAAATAACAAGGTAAAAAACTTTTGAAAAGTAAACTACAAAAGATAAATTTGACTTTAGAATAATATCCATACAAAATCGAATTAACAATGTAATGTTTAATTTGTTGTCTTGTCGAGCGTGGCACTCTTTTGGGGTAGGCTTGTTCTTTCATTTTTTTAATTATTTATTATTTATTTTTATTTATTATTTCTTGTTTTATATTATGTTCTTTTTAAAAATATTTTATCTTGAGTTGGTGATCTTTCGGAAATAGCCTTTTTAGCTTATTCTTGAATTAATAATATAGATTGTGTATATTTTATTTTTCTTAAATCTCACTTTGTAGGATATATTGTGTGTGGTGGTGATGGTGATATTGTCGTTCTTATAATGCTTGGTTGCCGTTTTGATACTGTGTAATTAAATATTAGTTATGCAGTTTTAGCCGTTGGGTTGTCCATTTTGTTGCCTACATAAATAATACCTTCAAATTATGAGAGATAACGTATGAAATAAGAACATAGGGATGGGATTAGAATTACAAAATGACAAAAACGTCCTTGACAATGGTGAAGAAAAATTTTAATTTTTAAACAAGCAGCAAATATTTAAATTATACACTCATTAATTTGTATTGTATCAAACCAAACATTCAACAACAACTACTCCGCCGTGTAATTAATCCAAAATGCAATTTATAGCCTATAGGGTTAGTTTGAAGCTTAGCCAAAGAAAGCTAGGCAAATTGGTGAGCTAAATTTCTATTCAAACTGAATTTCTACTCATAAGTGTCTTCATGTCCTTTTGTCAAAGTGTCTCGGTAATTAGATTTGTTATGCCTAGGCAGCTAGGCTAGGGACTATGTCCTAACCTTAGGTATTTTCCCTTTTGATGGGCTGCACACATATTACTTTGGTAAATAACATAATTAATCTTCAAAAACAGAAAAGAATTAGAGGTCTAGTTGAAAACAACTTTAAGTTTTTAGTATTGAATTTCTAAAGTGAAAAATAAACGATAATACATAAAATGAACGAAAAAATATCGTATTCTGATATGACTTTGATGCAAGTCCATTCCAAGAAATATTACAATCACAATGGAGAATCAAAAAGAAGATAGAACAAAATCCGGCATTCATCAAGTCTATAATTTTCTCAGAGAATTTAAAGCACTGACAGACAAAGGGAAAAAGTCATTTATTTTCCCACCGTCCAAATTTTGTTGATGAGTTGCACCATCCATTTTCCTGGGGAAGTTTGGCAAAAGTCCACTTCCCAAATCTTTTTTGATATTTATCCATCAAATTTTTTTAATTTGAAGAATGAACACTTTTATGGGATCATAAAAATAAAATGCAAATCTTACATTCAACTTACAAAATCTATATTTTAGCCCGAAAAATATAAATATTGGATAAATAATTAAAAAAAAAAATCCCAAATCTTCTCAACCAATTCACTAGCAACCACCCTATTTTGGGCTATTTCCTCAATTTTTCGACCATTTTTCGTCGAATTTTCTGGCATTCATCGGAAAGTGACATTATCTCCATTGTTATAAGCCTTTTTTCGATTATTTTTTAGCTCCAATATTTCTTTCATTTTTCATACAAAAAGCTCAAAATTCAGTCCCACATTTCGAAATCGATTCTTGGGTCAATAGCAACATTCCAATACTCCTTAGGTTGTTTGTAAGCTGAAATTCATCGGATTATTCTGGTGGTCCTCGGAAAAGGGTCAATCGTGCACTGTACGACCAACAGCTAGGAAGAAGACGACTTCAGTCTATTAAGTCTAGGCGCATAAACCACTATTCAAGTCTATTGAATACTATTATAGAGGTATATTATGTCTATTATAGATTATGTGATTGTTGGTGGTATATTTTCTGGTGAATGGAAGGAGAGTCCTAAATGTTGGGTTTGGAAAACCGCGTCTAAGGAGACAGTGTCCATTGCCCTCGTTGCAATGGTTCATACGCCGACATGGTTAAAAACGTAATGGAGAGCGGTGAATTAAGTTGTGATCAAAGCGAGGTGTTAATTAGTTACTTGATGAACGGGAGGGGAAAATCCATCCAACGTTCATAAGGAATGATAGACATGTGAAATTATATATGATTTGCGTTGATTCTGATAACTCCAGACCTCTATTGCGGTTTAAAGTTTTTGAAAGGTCCCGGAAAGAAGCTTCCACATCAGCCCCACCCCCACCCCCACCCTCGAATGTTGATAATACGTCAATGGAATACGATTTCATGGATTGTGATGAATGGGATAATAGTGAAGATTATGAAGAAGAGGAGTGTGGAGGAGGTGAGGACGGGCAGCTCGAACCATAAAGAAGCCACTCTTTCTCGGGCGAAACCAATCTTTTTTAGGACAAACATTCAGGGATAAGAAAACATTAAAACTTTTGTTGAAGTAGGCGTCGGTGAAAATGTCATTCAATTCACAACTCTGAAGAGTAGTAAGAAATACTTGAGGGTGAGGTGCATAGATCGTACTAGCCGGTGGATGGTGCGCATATGTGCTATCGGAGAATTGAGTTAGTTTCACATCCACAAGTACGTGGGAGAGCATACTTGTGGTGTTGATCATGTCACGGGAAAGCACAAGAATGTCACCATGGAGGTCATTGCCTCACTTATTTTGAACTTTTTCATCGACAACAAAGGTCTAAGCCAGAAAGAGATCGAGAGGATCGTATTTAGGGAGCTACATTGAAGGCCGAGCTATTAGAAGTGTTGGATGGAAGACGTCATTGCGAAGAACATAGTTTGAGGTACGCCCGAGCATAGATATGCAGTGCTTCCCGCATTTTCATATATTTTCAACGGCCTCAACCCCGAGTCTATTAATTTTCTCAAGGTTGATGAGAAGTCTGGCGGGTTTATTTACTACTTTATGGCATTTGGGGCTTCCATCCATGAATATGCACACATGAGAAAGGTTGTTGCCATTGATGGCATGCATTTTTCCGGCAAGTACGAGGGCGTGCTGTTGTCCGTTAACGCTCAAGATACACAAAATCATATCTATCCCTTAGTGTATTGTGTGGTGGATAAGGAGAACGATGCGTCGTGAGGCTTCTTCTTCGAGAAGCTTAAGGCCTTTTTCGTCGACGAACCAGAGCTGTGCGTTATCTCCGACAGACACGTAAGCATAGCCAATGGCCTCGCAAGGCATTATCCACTTGCGCATCACGATGTTTGTATGAGGCATCTCGATGAAAATCTTCGAATAAATTATCATTATTTCGATTCTCTCTATTTGTACTACCATGCGGTCAATGCGTACACATTGAAAGAATTTAATGACTACTTCAACGCCCTTAAAGAAAAATGTCCCAGTGCAGCAGCTTTCCTCGAGCATGAAGTAGGATTTGAAAAGTGGAGCCGGGCTCACTTTCTAGGTAATCGATTCAACGTCATGACCTCAAACATCGCCGAGTCTCTCAACTCAATGTTACGCGACGAAAGAGAGTATCCAGTGGAGGCCATTTTCAATTCAATTGCATATAGATTTGGAGCAATATTCTGGAAGAGATATGCGGAGGTGGACAATTTAAAGACAACCTTTGTTTTCATAGCCGTGACGATCTTGAGGGAAAATATGACTGAGGGGGACAAATTATATATGAACAACATAAACAGAAGCACTGACGAATTAACCGTGCTTGGTTTCGATCGTTCCACAAAAAGTTAATCTTTCGAGACGGTTATGTTCTGACAGAAAGTATGACCGGGTGAAATTGCCATGCGATCATCCAATGGCAGTGTTGCGTTTGAAGAACGGGAACGAATACGACAGTAGCATTTACAACTATTGTTTGCAAATATATTCGAAAGAATCATACCTCCTTGCATACTTGGAACCTATTTGTGCAGTACCACTTAAGTCGGAGTGGAGTATGGCATGAGAGTATCTTGAAATACAAGTTATTCCACCCGACTTTGATCCCAAACTCGGACGGAGGAAGGTGAAACACGTTAAGGGTGTGTTGGAGCCTTCAAGGTACAAGAAAAGAAACAAATGCTCCAAGTGCAAAAGGCTGGGACATAAGAGAACAACATGCAACCTTAACGTAGGATAATATGATTGGCATTGTATTGAATGTTTTTGTTTGTTCAAACGCCCTGGATAATAAGTAATGTGTATTCTATTTTGAAAACCACTGAACTGCAGTTAAAATCGACTTTTTTAATTGTGCATTATCGATTCCTGTTCATATATTATATACTACGTACTAAATAGATTCTAGACTTAAATAATCGACAAGACTCATAATATATAATATATCAGTGTTTGGTTTACTAAGTAAATGTTCAGTACGTAGTGTATAATAAACCTACCTGGTTGTCTATTGAACAAACCCTTTTCTTCATACAATGTTGAACTAGAAATAATTATGATGCATTGAAATGGGCGGCAATTCGAAAACTATCTTTTCAAGTTCTGAAATCGACTATACACATTACACATCGACTAAACTCAAAATATATAATACATCAATGCATTTTCTAGGGGTTATAGTGTAAAATACATAGTCTATCATCGATCAGCCGTGTAGTCTATTACAGAAATCCTATTACTCATACACTGAACCTTACAATGTAATTATTACACTTCACAAAACGGCACAATTTTAAATGCCTTGACTGTCACAACCGCCACGACTTTTTGTTTCTTATTCTCACACGCCTTCTCCCCTACAATCAACACGTGTAAAGCTTCTATTAGTCAATTTTCTCATGGTCTGGTCTATTTAAAGAGACCATGATCGATTTTAAACACAATTTAAGAAGGAAAAAGACTTAAGGGAGAAGAAGATGACTAGGAGGATGCACCCACTACGGTCATTGCACAGAATGTCAACAATAAACAACATAGAGTTGCTAAGGCTTTAGAGTGACCTGGATTTTATTTTCGAGGGTTTTGCCGCCGATCAACGATGGCTGGATAGAGAGCGTCACCTGATGGCTCATTTTCTTTGGGCCATAGCCGAGAGGCTCAACCTGGACGTCCGTGAACTCGTCACCCCCCCCCCCCCCCTCCGCCCCTTCATCCCCCTAGTGTAGTATTGTTTTTTTTGTTTGGTTTGTAGTTCACTGCTTAATGAAGCTTTCCTGGTAGGATTATGTAAATGAAACCTTCATTTTTGACTTTTGTTTGGGATTTTTTCCCCAAAAATTGTAAATATAGATGCAATGAACATTTATATATCTATAAACAAGTTTCAAGTTTTTGTATTCATGATGTTCTCTTTATCTATAGTGATTTGTTAGTGTTTCTTTAGTAGTCCCTGTTTTAAGATTTACAAACTTTATTTACACTCTGAGTACAGTAGGAATAAATAATCGACTACGATAAATACGCATTCTATAATCGACTGTGTCACGGGTGAATTATAGAATGGAATTAGTGTTCATGATCCTGTATATTGAGAGATTATTGATTATAAACGAGTCTATTATTGACCACTCATATAGTCTATGATCAACTTACTGAATATATTGACGGCTTAAAATAATAATAATAATAAAAAAGAAATTAAAGAAAATAAAATTAGAGTATGTCAATTAACACCATTAAAACATTTTAAAGAAATTTTGATGCATCAATTGTGACTCCCAATCACTTTTGGACGTGATCAAGTGTTATCTTATACACGGCGTAGTCGTAGATCATTGAGATAACATAAAAAGGAGAAGAAATAAAATAAAATAAATATTAATCATCCAAGCACTAAAGAACGATCACTTATCATGACAAGAGATTAGACTTGTGTGATGACCATAAGGATGAGTAGTGGTTGTTACTTGTGAGTGTTCAATGGACAAGTAGTGTATGAGAACAAGGAGTCCTTCTCAACAGAGACGCTTGTTCTAGGTAATGGTTGTTACTACCATTGCCCTCCCCTATACCCATTTGATCGAGTGTCCAATTGATTTATAATCTTATATTATGATATTTAGTCATTTTACATTGCGTGAGTGATGTTATTTTATTTTATTTTATTTTATTTCTCCCTTTTTTTGATCTCACCTCTTTTGAAAATAGACTTGTTATGATATCTTGAGTATATTATAGATAAATAGCTTTATCTATACCAGACTTTATTATTAGTCATGTGTCGACCAAAAAAGTCTATTTTCAAAGGATGTGAGATTAAAAAAGGGAGAGATAAAATAACATAAAATAAATTAACATCACTCACGCAATGTAAAATGACTAAATATTATAATATAAGATTACAAATCAATTGGAGACTCGATCAAATAGGTATAGGGGAGGGCAATGGTAGTAACAACCAATTACCTAGAGCAAGCGTCTCTGTTGAAAAGGACTCCTTGTTTTCATACACTACTTGTCCATTGAACACTCAGAAGTAACAACCACCACTCATCCTTATGGTCATCACACAAGTCTAATCTCTTGTCATGATACGTGATCGTTCATTAGTGCTTGGATGATTAATATTTATTTTATTTTATTTTATTTCTTCTCCTTTTTTATGTCATCTCAATGATCTACGGCTACGCCATGTCTAAGATAACACTTGATCACGTTCAAAAGTTATTAGGAGTTACAATTGATGCATCAAAATTTCTTTACAATATTTTAATGGTGTTAATTGACATACTCTAATTTTATTTTATTTAATTTCTCCTTTTTTTCCCATTATTTTAAGCCGTCCAAATATTCAGCAAGTTGATCATAGACAGTATAAAGGGTCTATAATCAACCGTAGTCTTAATCGATAATATTCTAATACACAAGATAATCAACACTGATATCAGTATATAAGTCGTAAGTCACTCAGTCGATAATAGAAGACATATACATTCGTTAGAGAACCTTTGAAGTAAAATATAATCCATTTAAATTTTCTCCAACAGTACAATTCTAACGGGTAGAATTTTTCAATGGTCTGATTTTGATAGCCTTACTATATTAGTTAAAGGGACCCTTTTGGACTCCTCCATGTTCATTTATTCATGACTTTCAAGTTTTGAATCAATAATAACAATGTCGCAGTCATCTCAAACGTTCAAAAGTTCTTATATTTGCCGTTGTGGTAATCCTACGGTGTTGAAAACATCACACACCGATAGAAATTCGGGACAAAAATTCTACAGTTGTGCGGTTGAAAAGGTTTATTTTTATTTAAATAAAAATTTATTTGTGTTCATCTCATAATTCAATTTAGTAATTTATCCTTGTTATTTTAGGATAATGGTGAGTGCTCTTATTTTAAGTGGATTTTCTTTGATTTTGAGGTATCAAAATTTCAAGGCACTATAAAATTTGAAATGTTTGAAAGGCTTAGAGATTCTGAAGAAAATAGGGATCTTCTAATGACATTATATAGAGAATCGAAACACAAGATTGATCACTTAAAGGAATTGTTGAAAGATGTCGAAATTGAGAGGGATCAACTTAAGCATAAGTTGGCTATGACTGAAGAAAAAAAAAAGGGCATGAAATTTATGGTCTATGATATACTATTAGTTTTGGCTTTTTGGAAAGGTGTAATGAGGGTGTAGTGGGATTGAATGTATTCTGAATGTTTTATTAATCGACTACTTGTTACTTATATTATAAATGATTTACCTTTTTCATTCATCGACTACACATCGCTCTACTGTATATGCTTTACCTTTTAATCAGAGTCTATAATCAACGATGATAATTCATGTAAAAGCAATGATACGTTGATTATATAAAATGAAAAATATTTATCATAAACTATAAAGGCTGTTAAGAAAATAAAATTATTCAGTTCTACGCATCTCGAGCTGAAAGTTAGAAGTTAACATTATCTAGTCAAATAAAAATAATCATCAGCCACAAATAAAAATTTAATAATTGTCTAAAGATTCAACATTTTCGGTTTCCACCATCATCTTGTTGATTTCCTGACTAACTTCATTAAGAAATTCATCCAATTTTGGAAATTCATTCTCGTTATCCTTCTCCGCGATGCCTTCTTTTTCTGGTGCATTATTTTTTCCTTCTTCTTTATGCTGTTCTTTCTCTACTTCTTGTGCATTCTTCTCTTCTGTTTTCTCTCCATCTCCTTCATTGTTTTCTTCTTCATAATCACTTTTTTTATTTTTATCATCTTCATCCTGTCCGCCTTCGTCATGATCCTCCTTCTCCATACCAGCTGATCCATCAGCTTTGTTTTCTTCTTCACAAATAACTTCTTTATTTTTTTCTTCTTATTTCTCTTCATCGCCTTCATCCAAATTTTCCTTCTCTACAACAGCTACAACCTCAGGGATCATCACCTCATCAGCATTGATGGAGGCATGTTCCAAAGGTGCTACCTCAAGGAGGGCTTCTTTGATACCGCTGGTATCGCAGCCAACCCTCGCCACTGAATGCCGACTTTGCACCTGCACACTTGGATTTTCAAGTATTTACCATTTATAATAAACTAAGATATCGGTTGATGAAGAATGGTATAGATTCTATTATTATAAGTAAAAGGGATTATATAAAATATGCATCTTCTATAATATATAGAGCAGATATTACCTTCATCTTCTTCTCTTTTATTTTGCCTCTCCTTTTCTGCTCTCCTCAGCCTCTCTTCTTTTATGAAATCAGCGATGTCCTTGATCGACTCCTCCATCCTAAACACGTGTTCTTCCAGATTTTTAATCATCGATGTCTTTCCCGATGCTCTCGGCTTACTTATCCCCGCACCCCGAGTGACATTCTTTGAAATAATATTTCCACCCAAATCCCGGTCATCATCCCCATCCTTACCATCCTCCGATGAGGTGATGACAGTCACACCCTCCAGACAGGCCTTCAAGCCATCGATGAATGTGTCGTTCGGTTCGTATGTAAATACTTTGAACATTTTCATGTAGTGTTGCTTCATTTCACGAACTATGGGGATAATGTATGGGTGCACTCTCTACAGATAAATAGAAAAATGTGATTGATTAGCAACACAATATTGGTAAAATTATTCATCGGAAGAAATATTTCATACCTTTGTGCTCCATCAGTTCAAATATGGATCACCTTTGATTAGTTTATAGCCTTTTGAGGTGTTCCATCTGAGAAATCGAGGAATAGGTAACAGGTCTTTAGTTGATTTACCATTTCCCCCGACGAGCGCGGAAAGGCTTCATATATCCAAATCTGTGATCAAAAGAAAAAACAAAAACATAAAACTGAGATTAAGTATATTATAGGCACCATAGATGAATTACAGTATATAATAAACTACTTCAATGGTTTATAATCAAATACCGTAAATGCCCAGGAAAATTCGTAGAGAGCGTACGATGAAACTCCCTTTGTCTCAAATGTCTTCGTTTGCCTGCTGAAGTCTATCCATTTCTTTAGATAGTCTAGAGTCAAGGAAAATGACTCCTTACCCCAAGGGTATTTCTCAAAGAAGCCCAAGTTATCTATCATCTTCATGGTGTCTATGTCTACGATTTTTAACAAGTCCCGTGCAAGCAATATGCAGTGCACAAATCAAATCAAGTAGCATTTGAACTTGTCCTCCTTGTCGAGCCTCCCACCTCTAATAATTAAGCTTCAACAATCTCTTTACATTTACGCTCCTCTTTTTCACAATCTTTTTGAAAATAGCTTCACCCTCATCCATCGCTTTGACATATCTTGAATCACGGGGATAACGCCCATAATTTAAACCAGTAATTAGCGCAAACTCCTTCAGGCCAAAACATGCAGGCCTGTTATTGATGTTGAACCACATTTCATACAGCTTATTGTCCAGTTCGACTCGGCGCAGAAGTGTATAGTGGACAAGCTGTCTGTTGAACTTCATATGTTCTGGCAGGTTCCATAAACCACCAAAATAGGAATTCTTAAACCTAGACTTCAGACATTGATCAACCACAACTTGTTTGAATTCATTAAACATCTTCAAACGGGACCTAATGGATATCTTAGCCAAAAATGATCCAACATTATCCAGGACTATGGTGAGGTCGTACCTCTCAGCCGAAACAAACCTTGCACAGTGGAGCAAGATCAGTGCTTCCTCATCTATCCTAGCCTCGAGAGGATCTATTTCCTCCAGCTCATCTCGAACCGAAGCTTCAACAGCTTCCTAGCTGCAATTTCTATTCTCCAATTGATCGACTGTTCGTTTTTTCTTCTCTTAGACCTATCACTTTCTGCAGCCTTGCATTTGTTACCTCTAACCATTTGTTATGATCTATGAACAAAAACTACCATTTTCAGCTATAACAGGCACTACAATATCTAATCGACCTAGCAGTCTATTAACATGGCAGCAGTTGTAACACCAAAAATTCTAATTTGTAGAACAAATTTCTTCGAAAACAACCCATCACCCACAACATCATGCATCTAAATTACCATTATATTGAACAAAAACATGAAGGAACCCAGATTTTAAGTACGCAAATGGAGAAAAATTCGCAAAAAAAACTCAATGCAATCGTCGAGGAAAGTTAAAATTCAATAAGAACAATGCACAAACAAATCAAATACCAACTTAAAAACACAAATTATAAGTAAAATCAATACCTATTTTTTCAAAATAATTCAATTGACAGCAGATACAATACCTAATCGACCTAGTAGTCTATTGACATGGCTGTAGTTGCAGCACCAACTCAATGCAACAGTTGCAAAAAAAAATATTCAATTTACAACACATTTTTATCACGCAAATCGATGAAAAGTGGCAAAAAAATCTCAATGTAATCATCTAGGAAAGTTAAAATTCAACACAAACAATGCACAAACAAACCGAATACCAACTTAAAAACACAAATTATAAGTAAAATCAAGCCCCATTTTTTTTTTAAAATTCAACTTTTCGAGTCTAATTATCAAATATGCAGTGAAGAAATTCCCAACATGAACATTCTTCTACAACACCCTTACATTGGAGAAAAGTTTTAACAAAAATCACATATCTTGCCACATTTCGACAAAATTAGTGAAGAAATTTCAACGTGCAATCGAAAACGATAATCGATACACAACAATTATCCGTAAAAAATAAGTAAATACCAACTAAAAACAATCACTTTCACTGAAATCAAGCCCCATTTACAAAAAATATCAATTTATTTGAACTCCAACGACTTCACCCGCCACAAATGAGTACAGAAAAAAATGAAAAAATCCCATCAATATGGAGGAAAAAATAACCGGAACAATAATATAGCATACCTGAAGTTAAAGATCCAAGTTGGAGCTGATTTACACGAGTTCAAAATTAAAAATAGTGGAAATGGAGAAGAAACGATTTTGCTAAAGAGAGAGAAGATGAGAGAATTTTTTTTTTTTGTATTTAATGAAAGAGTAGGGTTAAATATGTATTTAATAAATATGTAAGGGGTTCCCAAAGATTTTAAAAATACATAAGGGGTGCTAAAATATTTTTTTCTTTTACACTTAAGCCCATGGCCCACCAAACCCTAAAAAATTAGGATTTGCCAAAATGAGTGTCCATTTATTAAAGTAAATTTTCAAAGTGGACCAACAACTAAATCTTCTCCATTTTTCAGCAGCTATTTCTTCAATTTGGACATCTAAACATACATCACCGTCGACTTTAAAACTGTAAGTTCAAGTCATTAAGAGAGCGAAAAAAAGAGCTATTGGAGAGAAGTTAAAATAATAATAATAATAACAATAATTAAAGACGTACCGAAAATAATGAGTGTACTTCCTTAGCTTCAATTTGTTTGTTTAATTTTTACTTGACATAGAAGAGAGTAATCAATACTTTTGAAGTTTGTGGTGTTAAATTAATGACATGTAGAATGTATCAAAAATATCTATTAATCTTGTGGTCTTAAATATGACATATGAAAAGTTCAAACAAAAGAGTTATAAAAAAAAAGAAGACATTTTTATCTAATGAATTCAAAAAAGTAAGAAAAACGAATTGAAATTAAGAGAATAATTACTAATTAAGAAGGCAAGTTTCACAAAACTAAAACTGGAAAAGGACACATATTATTCAGCTCATGTAGGGTGAACAGCATAACTTATAAAGAAATCATTACTCAGGGGTGAAATCGATTAAAAATAATTTCGTTGACGAAAAATAGTATTAACATATAACTGAATTGTCAAGCAATTATCAATGAAACAATAATTGTTCGCATTACTTTAAAGTATTTTCAGGTAACAGTTTCTTAGTACAATATCCCATGAAAGAATCCAATTATTAGATGCCTCCAGAAAATTGTTTTGGTTTAATTGGTAGGAAAGCAACTTTCTGTATTTTGGATCTCCCTTTAGATGGCTTAATTTAATCGGTTGTTCATTTTCACTAATCTTTTGAAGTACTCAGTACTTAAATTACTCAACTATAAAAATAAATACTAACACCGTAACACGTATACATAGTTAACAAGATACAAGAGCCCGTGTGCTACTTTTTGTTATTCCAACTTACTTGATAAGAGAATTTGGAAAGTCCACCAAAATTTTTGTACTATTTTTAAATATTTTAAATTATTAATTATTGATTTATAGTATTTTTACATAGTTTAAAGATGCTATATGTTACCTTTTCTGTCTCAATTTATGTGTCATTGATGAAATATTTGAGAAAGTCAATCAAATTTGTTAAGTATTTAATTTTTTTTTTTAGATATTTTGAGTTGTTTATTATTATGATTTATACGACTTTCTATGTAATTTCTCAATTTATATGACATTGAAGATTTGAAAAGTCAAACCAATATTTTGTACATCCTTCAAATATTTTTATTTGTTAATTATTGTGATTTTTATTACTTTCATGACATTTTCAAATAATGTATAACTTCTTTTATCCCAATTTATGTTGCATTGATAGAATTTTGAGTCAACCAAAATTTTGTGTGCCTTCAAATAATTTAAATTGTTAATTATTGTAATTTATAATACTTTTTATTCAATTTATAAATATATAACAAATTAAATGAAAAAAATAAAATAATTAAATTAAAATGGCAGAAATATAAAATTATAAAATTACCCTTGACCAGAAGTAGACATGACAATTGTCAGCTGCTTGTTCACTGACGTATCTATTGGGTTATTAAGAGGTGTGAATGAGAAATGAAAAGGTGGTATTTTTTTTTCGGAAAGACACTAAGGGAAAGAATGCAATTTGAATAAACATCTTTTCGAATTGAATGGTTATAACCTTTTCAATGGATTGTGACTTTCCGAAGAGTTGCACCTTTATGAAAGGTTACACCTTTCTGAACCATTGCTTCTCTTCATGAAGCAACACTTTTATGGCTTTAAATACCTGAATTTTTTCTCAGGTAAAGACAATTTTTTAAAGTTGAAAACATTATTCTTCTTCTTAAAAACTCTCTTGTGATCATCAAACTGTTGAGTGCGTTCGAAGTTTCTGAAAGTTTGAGGTATGACTTTTAGAAAGTGAACCATTTTATCCTGGGAGGAAAGATTCCATAACCTCAGATACTTGAGGGGAATAAATTCTTTAAGGACACACCGTTAAGTCGGTGGACTTGGTTCTTAAATTTCTGCTTCATCTTCTTTCTTAAAAAAAGTTGATAAATACATTTCATTTGATAGTTCATTTGATCATTCATTTGAACTTTGTGAAGGTGTTGAACTTCATTGTAGTTCTTGAATGTTGTTCTTGAACTGAGTTTGAAGTTTGTATAGAAAACATATAGATTTTTGTACCAATCGGAACAACAATCTTAAGGAATTTATACTAATATGTATTGTTTGGTTTACTTTTTCAGTAATCAGTTTGAACTTCATGTTGATAGTTCTTCAACTTTTTGAACTCGCGTTTGAAGTTCTTGAAACTTCATTTTGACAGTTCATAAGTTGACTGAACTTGTGTTGAAACTCTTAACATTTGGTTTTGCTATTTTTCAAAAAAAAGTTTGCAGTTCATTTTGTTGATGTTTTTGGGTTGAACTTATTATTAAAAGTTCAAACTTGTAAATACAAAAACTTCATTTGATTGTTCATATGTTAATTTGAACATGTGTTTGAAGTTATTATTGGAAAATACAGATTTTACAAAAATTGAGAAAAACAACAATTTTAAGAAAAGTATAAAAATATTTATTTTTGTGCTTGTTTGGTGAAGGATTTTTTTATCGCCATTTATACATCAAGTATGTGGTTAATCTGTATTGGGTCTGATTTTGTAGAGACTAAAATCTTTGATTTCTTCTCCCTCGATTATAAGAATATACAAACTTCATCGAGAAATCGGTATGGAAATTCGGTTCAAAGAATATAAAAACTTCACTGATTCGTTGAAATCTCTGTATTGGTTTTGCAATTTAAAATCTATGGGGTTTCACTCTGTTTGAATTTGATTCTAATTTAAAGTGATAAAAACTTCGTCATGTTTCAAAGTTCATTCGATTGATGATTTGGAGATATAAAAACTTCATCATTGACTAGAAATAAGTTGGCTAAAGATTAAAATCTTTATTGTTAGTATTATGAAATACTAAAGAGTATGTCAAAGATTGAGAGAAAAATGATGAATGAAACTGAACAACAAATTGATTTGATTGTGAATGATGTTGTCCCAATGGCAACCAATATTACATCATTAAGTCGTTCAGGTATTGCTCTAGCAATGAAAATGATTGAGAAATTAGAAAAATATTTTGGTGTGAACTTCAAAGAATGGCAGCAAACGATGTCATTTTGACTAGCCAAACTTGAAATACAAATGTTCACAAGTATAGATCCTCATATTCTAGAAAAAAAGAGAGTAAATGCACTATTTCCGCCCTGAACTATAAATGAAATTGCTGAGACACACCCTAACTTAAATGGGGTCCTATTATCCCTCTGGACTAATTAAAATCATATTTTTTTCAACCTTAAGTACCTACGTGTGCCTATGTGGACCTTCAGTATGTTGATTCATGCAATGTGCCATGTATGTGCCACATAGGTCTTAAGGTTATCAAAAATACAGTTTTACTTAGTCTAGGGGGTAATACGACCCCTTTTAAGTTGGAGTCTGTCTCAGCAATTTCGTTTATAGTTCAGGGTGAAAATAGTGCATTTTCTAAAAAAATAACGAGTGAAAATCAATTATCTGATTTGAAAGATCTTGTGAGTCATATCAAGATAGACAAGGATAATGAGTTGAATGAAAAATCATCAATGATGATTGTAAATCCTGTTAAAGATAATGCTCCAAATAATAAGAAAATGAAGAAGTCTTCTGGACAAGAGAAAGAACAGAATATGGAAATGTTCAAAGGCGATTGCTACATTTGTAGAGATGTTGGCCACAAATAGGGGTGTGCATCGGTCGGTTCAGTTTAGTTTTATATACTATCGGTTTTCGATTTTTAAATATGCTAAACCAATAACCAAACCAATAAGATATTTCTTATAGGTTTTCGGTTTATCGAATTTTAGTCCTTAACGGTTTGATTTTCGGTTTAACCGATAAGAAAATACTCATAAAATAGAAATAGTAGTAACTAACATGAAAAAAATGAATCTTAGTTGCAACCAAAAATCCTATATGATGTGCTTTAATTTACAAGAATCTTCAAGTTTGAACTAAATGTTGTTAGGAGAAATTAAGAGTTTGTATAATTGAAATAATAGGTTTATTAATTTGTAGAAATTAAAGAGAAATATATATATATATATATATATATATATATATATATATATATATATATATTCTTACTGGGTTATCGGTTTACCCAATAACCCAATAAGAAAAAATCGAACCGAATCGAACCAATAACCCAATAATTTTTTTTATAAAGCCATTAAAAACCGTTAACCCAATAACCCAATAACGATAAATCAATAATATTTTTATCGATTCGGTTTATCGATCGTTTTGGTTTTTGCACACCCCTAGCCACAAAGCTCTAAATAGTCAAGTTCTAAATAAGAACAAGAAAAGAGATTAAATAAACATATTGAAAAAAACTAGAAAGATTGAAAATCTATGTTATATGATCACTGAAAGCAATCTAGTTAGATATCTAAATGAATGGTGGTTTAATTTAGGAGCCACTAGACATGTTTGAGCAGACAAAGAAGCTTTTGCTACTTATGATCCCACTGGTCCCAAACAAGTGATCTTCATGAGAAATAATGCAACAACCAAGGTTGAAGGGAGTGGGAAGATATCACCAAAAGTGACTTTCGGCAAGGTGTTGACTCTCAACAATGTTCTCTATGTTCCTATAATTAGAAAAAAAATTTAGTGTCGACAACACTTCTCATTAAAAATGGGTTTAAGTGTGTGTTTGTTTTAGAGAAAGTTGTAATAAGCAAGAATGAAACGTATGTAGGAAAGGGCTACCTCAATGAGGACCTTTTCAAACTTTATGTAATGGTTGTTGAAATGAAGAAAGTTGAGGATTCTTCTTACTTGCTAGAGTCAAATGATTTGTGACATAGTCGTTTAGGACATGTAAAGTATAAAACCTTGCGAAAATTGATTAGTTTGGAAGGGTTGCCTAACTTTGAGTGCAATAAATCAAAATGTCAAACGTGTGTGGAATTAAAGTATGCTAAGCATCCGTATAAGTCCGTTGAAAGAAATTCCAATCCCTTAGACTTAATCCACACAGACATTTGTGATATGAAGTCAACACTAACTCGTGGTGAAAAACATATTTTATAACTTTTATTGACGATTACACTAGGTACTGTATGTCTATTTGCTTAATAGTAAGGATGAAGCAATAGATGCGTTTAGGCAATATAAAAAAGAAGTTGAAAATCAGTTAGAGAAGAAGATCAAAATGATAAGAAGTGATAGAGGTGGAGAATATGAATATCCTTTTGTGAAAATATGTGTAGAGAATAGAATTGTCCATCAAACTACTGCCCTGTATTAACCCCAATCAAATGGGATTGCAGAAAGAAAAAATTGAACATTAAAAGAAATGATGAATGTCTAACTTGTAAGTTCAGGTTTACCGCAAAACTTGTGGGGAAAAGCTATCCTTTCAGCAAACCGAATACTTAATAGAGTGCCCCATAGTAAAATACCTTCAATTTCATATGGAAAATGGAAAGGAAGGAGACCCAAATTGAAATATTTCAAAGTGCGGGGGTGTCTAGCGAAAGTCCAAGTTTCTATGCCTAAAAGGGTGAAGACATGACCTAAGACTGTGGACTGCGTGGTCATAGGATATGATAGAAATTGTAAAGCATGTCGGTTTTATGTTCATAAATCCAAACATCTGGATATTAATGAAAATATAGTAATTAAATCAGATAATGCTGAGTTCTTTGAACACATTTATTCGTATAAAACTAGACATGAACAATCTCGTGGAAGTTCTAAACGACCTCAAGATGAACCAAACGAGAATATACATAATGACGAGAATCCAAGACATAGTACACGTCAAAGAATGTCAACTTCTTTTGGATTAGATTTTGTAACGTTTCTTTTAGAAAATGAGCCTCAAACGTTTAAAGAAGTGATATCGTCTTCAGACTCATTGTCACGATCCAAAAATAAGGGTCATGATGGCACTTGTCGTGGCAAACCTTGACAAGTAAGCCTCTCACCCAAATTGATATATACATGGAAAAGATAGAAATTCCCCCAATGTAAGGCTTCTTGAATGAAGCCAAACCACATAGATATAATAAATGCGAAAAAATAAAATCAACATATGCAACCATAACTCCCAAAATCTGGTATCAAAGGTATAAGAACTACTAATACTATCTAGGAGTCAAATACATCTAAAAAATAACCACAAAGAAATAATATTTGTCTCAGAATACTAATAAATACATAACTAATACAGAAAGATAGAAGTGAACTCTGAACGCATGAATGTCCAACCGCTACCTTGGAAACTCCAACAGTCACTCAAGTCAAGAAAGTTGAGGCGCACTCGGGCTAGGACCTACACTAAAAGGGCACAGTAGGCATGAGTACGGTCCACTTGTACTTAGTAGGTATCATAGACCGACTGAGCAAAGTAGTAAATAAAGCATATCAAATATATACTAAGGGCACGTCATCTGCAATTAAAAAATATCCCATAATGGTTGCCCATACCGCTTGCATTGATAGTTCTAATATATCATATATATGGTTACATCATACCAATACAGAACATAAGTATACATTATATCATATATAAGTAGAGCAAGAGGGAACATGCATATACAAGATTGTCAAATACAAGTAAAAGAAGATAAGCCAATTACATAGATGACAAGTCAATATGACAATACAACATAATAAAGAAAAAGCAATGTATATGCTGATGATGATGACGATGATGCACAAGGTCGTCGCACAACCTCCAGAATCATCGTATAATCCCCGTATACATCTACGGAGCTAAAGCTTTCAGACGTAGGACCCATGAGGGGTTCGTCAATCCGTATACAATCTACATATCTCATATCTCCTTTTAGGCACATCCCTCAGAAAAGATTTTATAAGGTTTTGCAATATCTCCTCTGCGACATACCCCTCAAGAAGGGTTTTTAAAAAGGTGTTGCTAGTGTTACTCAGGTGTTGCCACGGTGGTACCAATGTTTCATGAATGAGTATGACATGAGAATGTAATACTCACAACCAATCACAATGAGTATTTCCACAACCAACCACATGATATATTTCCACAACCAACCATAATGATATATTTGCACAATCATGTGAGCCAATATCCACTCATTATTTTCATTTGATCCATGAATTTTCACATGTCTCATATACCAATAAAGTATGAATATAATAAAAATATACCAATGGTACCACATTAAGTATTTTAAAAACATAATATAATTATTCACATGTATTCAAGGATATCAATATCACATAGGACCATTGGTGTATTTTTATTATATTCATACTTTATTGTCATATGAGACATGTGAAAATTCATGGATCAAATGAAAATAATGAGTGATTATTGGCTCACATGATTGTGCAAATATATCATTATGGTTGGTTGTAGAAATATAACATGTGGTTGGTTGTGGAAATACTTATTGTGATTGATTGTGAGTATTACATTTTCACAATTTGATAATTACCTCTCACGGTCACACATATCACAAAATATCTCAATTTTGATAATTACATCACATATAGGAACCCACAAGGGCACAACACATAGATAGCCATTTTTCCTGATAAGTTCTTACCCTTAACATGGATTTTGTACCATTATTTACTACTCATCCTAGTCTGAAAGAGTTAAGCCATAACCTACCTCAAAAGCCAAAACCCGTCAGCTGCACCTCGAACCCACGACC
Source organism: Capsicum baccatum var. pendulum (assembly GCA_030864225.1). Lineage (NCBI taxonomy): Eukaryota > Viridiplantae > Streptophyta > Magnoliopsida > Solanales > Solanaceae > Capsicum > Capsicum baccatum. Next base: position 78,441,157 of record CM061552.1, read on the forward strand.
TTAATTTTTGTGAACGATCCCCAAATCCTCTAAAAACATTTAATATAGAATCTACGTGTCAAACTAAACCAACGACTTCCACATTGACTACTTTTAGTTCGGGGTCAAAATAGACCCCCAAAATAAGTTTTTGAAAAAGAATGACAAAATCATAATTTTAATTCAAAAATGTGTTTACCATATTTTTAGGAAGCTACAATTGAAAACCCAAGTCAAATCGAGTAAAAACGAGGTTCAAATCGACGAAAAACTATTTTTAAGCTTTACCGGGTAAAATCTTTGAAATCTGGGTTAAAATCAAGAATCCGAGTTATTTTGAAGGTTAAATTGATGAAAAACTAGTAATTATAAGATAAAAATATTATTCAAGTGAAAAGGAGTGAAATTGGGGTTTAAAATCAAGCCTTAAGAATTTTGAGATTTTGAGAAATTAATCAAGAAATTACTAAGAAAAGGGTGAATTCTCACCTTAAATCCATAATAGAATCAAGAAATAGATGTTAATCTAGTTATCCAAGCTCCCACAAGCTTCACTTTTAAGCTCCCACACTATTTTAGGATTTAACTCTCAAGAGGCAAGATGAAAAATGAGCAAAAAAGAGGGAAAAAATCTACAATTTCACATATTTCATCAAAATTTCAGATCGTTACATCATCCACTACTAAAAATATAGTTCGTCCTCGAACTAAGACAAAGAAATACCTAAATCAATGAAGAGTTGAGGATAGGAACTACGCATATCAAACTCAACCTCCCAAGTAGCCTCACCTACAGGTCAATGTCGCCACTAAACCTTAACCACAGGGATAACTCTAGAACGCAATCGCCTAACATCCCTAGGCAAAATGGAGACCGACTTCTCTACAAAGGACAACCGCTCATCTAGTTGAATTGACTCCCAACGAATGGCATTAGACTCATCAAGAATATAGAGGCAAAGCATAGAAACATGACGAACTGGATAAACTGTTGATAGATTAGGGGGAAAGCCAACTCATAAGCCACATCATCAACATTTCGCGGAATCTCAAATGGGATGATATACCTAGGGCTGAGCTTGCCTCTCTTTCGAAACCTCATCACACCCTTCAGGGGTAAAACTTGAAGAAAGACATGATCATCAACACCAAATCTCCAAACATGAAATCTACGATCAGCATAATACTTCTGCCTACTCTAAGCCGCTCTAAGTCTATCTTGAATGACCTGGACTCTATCCAAAGACTCACAAAACAAGTCCGCACCTCGAGATTTCACCTCTTAAACACCAAACCAATCCATTGGAGTGACAACGCCTACCATACAACACCTCAAAAGAAGCCATATTAATACTGGAATTGTGGCTATTATTATACGTAAACTATGCTAAAGCCAAATGCTACTCCCACTGGCCACCAAAATCCATCACACACGCGTAAATAATATTCTCTAATACCTGAATAGTCCACTCTGACTAGACATCAGTCTAGGGGTAATATGTTATGCTAAGATCAACCCGAGTACCCAACTCATCCTAAAAAATCTCCCGAAAGTAAGATGTGAACACAAAACCTCGATCTGAAATAATGAACATGACACACCATCCAGATGCACAATCTCACAAATGTATATACGGACCAACCTCTCAACACTGAATAAGACCTAAAATGGCATAAAGTAAGCTGACTTGGTCAATCGATCCACGATGACCCAAACATTGTCAGAACCATGAGATATACGAGGAAAACCAATCACAAAGTTCTTAGTGATCCATTCCCACTTCCACTCAGGAATAGGTAACCTCTAAAGCAACCCACCAGACCTCATATGCTCGACCTTCACCTACTGACAACATAGGTAATGAGCCATAAAATCTGCCACATCTTGCCTTATACCACCCCACCAGTAATGCTACTTCAAATCATGATACATCTTAGTCACACCTAGATGGATAGAATATCTAGAACAATGGCCTTCCTCTAAGATCAATCTATTCTAATCACCCACTCTCGACACATAAGCACGACCCACAATCCTAAAAACTCCCTGTAAATCAAGTGAGGCTTCCTTAGCCTCCCTACTTAACATATTTTCTCGAATCAACCTCAATCTAACATTATCCAACTGATGAGCTCGAATCTACTCCATCAAGAAGATTTAGCTTCTACAAATGTCAAAATATGCCCACGTCGAAATATCAAGCCTAAACATCTGGTTAACTAAAGACTGAACCTCTAAGGATAATGGCCTCTCTTAGGGCAAAAGATGCACTAAGCTACCCATGCTCAAGGCATCCGAAACCACATTAGCTATGCCCGGATGGTAGAGAATAGTCAAGTCATAATCCTTAAACAACTCAAGTCAACAACGCTGCCCCATATTAAGATCTTACTAGGTGAAGAAGTACTGAAGGATACGATGATCTGAGAAGATCTCACAGTGGACTTCATACAAGTAGTGTCTCCACAAATTCAAGGAAAACACGACTGCGCACAACTCCAAATTATGGGTAGGATAATTCCTCTTATGAGGCTTCAATTAACGAGATGCATAAGAAATCACCATGCCCTCCTGCATTAACACAATACCTGAAGTATCACAAAAAAAGTAAAACATATGCCCTCTCTGGAAAAAGTCAAGATAGGAGCTGGGGCCAACATATCATTGAGCTTTTGAAAGCTCGCCTCACCAGCATTGGACCACTGAAAAGAAATCTTCTTCTATTTCAACTTGGTCAACAAAGCTACAATAGAAGAGAAACCCCCAATAAAACGCTGATAATAGCCTGCCAAGCCAATAAAACTTCGAATATCGATGGGCAAAGTAGGTCTAGCCCAATCACAAACCACTGCAACCTTGGCTGGATCAAACATAATACCTTTATTAGTCACCACATGACCCAAAAAATAGACTCCAACTAAAACTCTTACTCAGAGAACTTGGCATACAACTTCTCATCCCTCAATCTCTGAAGCACAATCTATAAATGCTCCCCATGCTCAACCTCACTTTTGGAATACACCAATATATCATCTATAAATATAAATAAAAGAGTTGAGATACAGTCAAAATACCTGGTTTATCAACTCCATGAGCAAGGTCATTGGTCAACCTAAAGGACATGACCAAGAACTCATAATGATCATATTGAGTTCGAAAACTGCTTCAAAATATTCGAAGCTCTAATCCTCAATTGGTAATAATCGGACCTCAAATCAATCTTTGAAAATACTGTAATACCCAAAGCTAATCAAATAGATTATCAAAGCCAGAAAGAGAACACTTATTCTTAACCGTCACCTTATTCAACTGTCGATAATCAACACATGATCCATCCTTTACAAATAATACAGGCGTACCCCAAGGTAAAATACTAGGTCGAATAAATTCCCTATCCAACAATTCCTGCAACTGGTCCTTCAGTTCTTTCAATTCTGCTGGGGCAATCCTATAAAGAGGAATAAAAATTGGCTTGGTTCTCGACTCAACATTAATAAAAAAAATCAATGTCACAGTCCAGAGTCATACCAGGCAAGTCCGTAGGGAACACATCTATAAACGCATAGACAACACGGACAGAATCCAAGGAAGGGGGCAAAACAACACTGGTATCACGAATATGAGTCAAGTATGATAAACATCTCCTCTCAACCAATTTACAAGCATGAACATAAGATATAATCCTCTTAGAACCAGAGTGAAGTGCACCCTTCCAAGCTATCCTTGGAACACCCAGGGAAGCTAAATTCATGGTCTTGGAATAACAATCTAGGATGACATAATAAGGAGCCAACCAATCCATACCCAAAACAATATCAAAATCAATCATATTTAATACAAGAAAATCTACCAAAATCTCATGACAAAAGTCATAACACAAGATCGGTGTACCCGATCCACCACCAAAAAATCACCTACCATGGTACATACACGAATAGGCATGGCAAGAAGCTCACTAAAAAAATCAAAACCCAAAGAAAAATATATAGACACATAAGAGAAAGTCAATCCGAGATCAAATAATACAAATGTAGGTCTAAAACAAATGGGGATGATACCTGTAATTACAACATTAGAAGCCTCTAACTCCGGTCTAGTTGGTATAGCATAACACTGATCACGACCACTAGCTGCCTGGGTGGCCCCACAACCACCCCCACGAGCTCCACTACCTCTTCCCCTCGCACCTCTGGTAGAACCCCTACCCCTCATAGCAGGAATAGAAGTAGCCTGAGATAACTATCAGGGACAGTCCTTAGCCACATAGCCAATCTCATCAACACATAGAAACTTCTACAACCAATCTCAATAGAAGAAGGTACAGTTGGGCCCAAATGACCACCCTAAAATACTGAACTAGAAGATCCACCACTTGAACTCTGTAAAGCCGCTTACATTGGTCTACCTTGGTACCTCTACCATTAAAAACCAGACCTCTAAATTCACCAAATGGCGCACCTTCTTGGAACCTTCCCGTGATACCCGAAAAATGCCCTCTGTCATCTTTGCATGATATATAATACTTTGAAAAGATATTTCAAATATAGTCGCCTGAGATGAAGACAACTAAAGAGAAACATCCAAACCCTTCATGAACTTCTAAATCTTCTTAGACTCAGTAGAAATGTTATCATAGGAATATCTAGACAAGACATGGAAGTGTGCCTTATACTCAACAACTTTATGTATCCCTGATCTAAATGATTAAACTCGTTTCACACATAATCTTTCAATCTGAAAAGCATAAATCTCTCTAAAAAAGCCTCGACGAACTGATCCCAAGTCATCTCAAGAGAATCACAAGGTATACAACTAACAAGCAACCTCCACCAATCTCTCAACTGATAAGATGTAGTATAAGCCACACCATCCACATAAAAAGAGTGAAACACAACTCAGAACACATTGTATAAAAGAACTCCACGCGATAAAGAATAAAATGAGGGAAGTTTTCTAATGACGTTCTGTATCCACTCAAACATAGATGCGAACATCTACATACCGATCCATGAGACTCTATTAGACATCTCGTTCTTACACTGTTGAGACCAATGAACTTGGCTGCTCTGATACCAATTTATCACGACCCAAAAATAAGGGTTATGATGACACTTGTTGCGGAAAACCTTGACAATTAAGCCTCTCACCCAAAATGATATATACAGGGAAAGGAAAAAAATGCCCCTAAGGTAAGGTTTCTAGAATAAAGTCAAACCATATAGATATAATAAAAATGGAAAGAATAAAATCAACACATGCAGCCATAACTCCCAAAACCTAGTATCAAAGGTGTAAGAACTACTAATACTATCTAGGAGTCAAATACATATGAAAAATAACCATAAAGAAATAATATCTATCTCCGAATAATAATAAAGACATAACTAATACAAAAATTTAGAGGTGAACACCTGTAACACCCCGAAAACGGGTCCCGGAGCGTCACCGGTGCTTGAGGCTACGAGTAGCCCCAAGCTAACCCTTTGAGCCATTTTCATTCAGTTCAACAAAAATCAATGGGGTTTCCATAAATAACCCTCAAATATCAACAGAGTAATAATCATCCAAGAATAAAAGAATTTCAGAAAGATAACAAAATACGACTTATTAGTCAACTCCCAACATCTATACTAGTCTGACAAGCCTCTAAGAAAATCAATAAAACCAGTGAGCCATTGAGACATGCCCCAACTAACTCATACTCAGTTATCAAATGTAAACAATTCCATGAAACTAACATCAGACATCACGTCCTTGGAATATGAGGACTCACCACAATAGAGAATGTAGAACAATGTGCCCGAAGAATCACTGTCGAACCTGGAACTGAGCACCTGAACCTACATTCTGAGAAAATGCAGCCCACATCCAAAGATTTGGGTCAGTACCATGGAAAGGAACCGAGTATATGGGGGTGTATACAGTTGTATAAACATCATCATCATAAATATTTATAAGAAATATGCAGGATGTATGAAAGATTCACATAGCCTGAAGAAAATCATCATAATCATGAGAGGATGAAATAAGTATAATAACACATGTGAGTCATCATATAATTTGTCAATCACTTTCAGTTCATTAAGAATATCAATTCTCATAATGTAAATATCATTTAAATTTTTCGAAAGAATAACTTTCACAATTCCACTTCTAAATCACTTCACCGTTCACCATAGACATAAGGAAACACACACACACTAGGAGATCCTATAACCAACATAAACCATGTAAGCCACACGGAGTCCAACGTCCAACCCACGTTGGGGAGAGCCGTCCTATCCTTTCCATCAGAGTAGGACTTCCAATATCAATTCAAAAACATTAGTGATCACTATATAAATCAGCCTCAAGCTCACTCCTATGAGGGCACATAGTTCTAGGGAAGTAAGGTCACTTTATACCTCTTACTCGGTGCAAAAGATTTCTCCCGAACTTAGCTCAAATAATTTCAAAGACAATCCACAACAAAACAACTTTCAGTAATATATAAATATACATCGGGAGCCATCATGCTTCCCATTTATCAAAATCAACCATGTTGTGGATTTCTTTCACACTCGAGTTCAAAATAGCTCCATTTAGACCAGAGGGTCAAATCATTCAAAACAACTCAAATTATTTACACTCAAGGTGTTTATAACATATGATTTTCTCAAAATAATAATCTCAAATAGGGTTTCAAAAACCCATACATCAATATCACCATAAAACCTTCCAAATTTTCATACTTTATCACATAATCACAAAAATAATCACTTAAAACTTAAAATTTCAGCTTTATAATCATACATCTTGGTAAAGAAAAATTAGCTTTGGATTCAAATCTCATTGTGCTTATAGTACTTAATTTCTCAAAGTACAATTCCAATTCGGACTCAAGGTCTCATACATCAAAATCATATTAAATTTTCCCAAGATTCATGCTTTTCATCATAAATATATATAACTTACTTTAAAATCTGGAAAATTCAGCTTTATGTACAAAAATATCATTATTCTCATTCAATTCAACTTTCAAAACATAGAGAGTATCATAATCTCATGTAAAATCATATAGGGTATAACTTCATGCTTCAAATTCATATCAAAACATGTAAAATCATGTATATTCATAAAAGAAAAATCAATTTGGGCACAAGAACGAAAGAGAGTTCTTGTTGAAAAACCCCACATACCTTGAATGAAGAACTTTAGATCGATACTCATTTTGGAGATGTTAATCGTGCCTTTGAATGATGGTTCTTGGAGTTCTTGAACTAGGAACTTGAAATCTTGAATAAATTTGCAGAAATAAATGGTGAACTTTGGAGGTTCTTGAAGTTGGATGTAGGAGCTTAGGGTTTTCTTTTTGAGGGAATTTGATGAAATATAACATATAATGCTTCTAATAGGATTTAATATAGGGTTTGGACGGATTTTGAGTGAGGGGGAATGACTAAAACGCCCCTAAAAATCAAATAATTCTCGAATCTGTCCTTTGGTGGACTGTTTTGATAGTCTGAAGTAGATCAACCATAACATTTTACTCTGATATCCAAATTGGATGAAACCAATTTCATTAGAAAGATGACTCTCATATCTTTTCGTTGATATATAGTATCTCGCCCAGATGATTGTGTACGAGGAGTTATAATCATTTGAAATTGACCCAAAAATACGCCAGGCCTCAGTACTTTTTCCTTCACGTTTTACCGTTCACTACTATTTACGATTTGATCGGAATGTTCATAACTCGTCGCTCGGGTGTTTGTTTTGGATGATCCACATATCGTTGGAAAGCTTATTCGATACTCTACGCAATGGTGGGTCATAATATAAGACATTCCACACGAAAAATTTATAGTTCATTCTAGAATATAGAACCCAACACGTTTACGCACAAAATTTCAACAAAAAATTTTCTAGGGTATTACATCATCCCCCTCTTGGAAACATTCCTCCTCGAATGACGCTAGACATGCCAAGATTAGATAGGGAATAGAGCATACAACTGAAACCATTCGTTATACTCATCACCACATCATTTCTCACTCCAAATGCAACATAGAATGCATAAATTCAAGAAACTAAAGCTGAACACATAATAAATGACAGTTGAATTGCTGCAACTTTTATCAAAAGTGCATGATTTAGGAAAGAACGGTACCTTCGTCTTGATCGGAGTTTGCAAAAAATAGATGCGGGTACTTGGATCGCATATCCTCCTCAGCTTCCCAAGTTTCACCCTCAACAGATTGGTTTCGCCACAACACCTTGACCAAGGGTACTTCTTTGTTCCTTAGTCTTCGGACACTGAAATCAAGAATCTCAACAAAAATCTCATCAAAAGAAAGATTTTATTGAATGTCAGCACTTACAGAGATATCCACTACCACAACATCGCTAATATGCTTTCTAAGCATGGAGACATGGAATATCGGATGAATAGAGGACAACTCGAAAGGCAACTCGACCTCATAAGCTACCTTACCAACACGACTATGAATTTTATAAGGACCAACATAACTGGGACTAAGCTTCCCCTTCTTTCCAAATCTCTTCATCCCCCTAATGGGTGAAATTTTCAGATACACTAGGTCGCCAACTTCAAACTTAGGGTCTCTCCTTCTAACATCCGCATATGACTTCTGATGACTCTGCACAGTTTTCAACCTTTCCCTAATCAACTTAACTTTTTCCATAGCCTCAAATACCGAATCAGGACCACTCACAGCCGCTTCACCCACCTCGAACCAACCTATGGGTGATCTACACTTCCTTTCATATAAGGCTTCAAACGGAGCCATGCCAATACAAGAGTGGAAATTGTTATTGTAAGCAAACTCTATCAACGGTAAGTGATCATCCCAACTTCCCTTAAAGTCAAGTGCACAAGATCTCAACATATCCTCTAAGGTCTGGATGGTCCGCTCAGCGTAACCATCGGTCTGCGGATGAAAAACAGAATTGAAAAGCACTTGGGTACCAAGACCCTTCTGAAAAGCTTTCCAAAATTGCGAAGTGAACTGAGTACCCCTATCCGAAATGATAGACAAGGGAACTCCATGCAGTTTAACTAGCTCTCGAATATACAATCTAGCGTAATCTTCAGCAGTATATGAAGTATGAACAGGCAATAAATGAGCAGACTTAGTTTATCTATCAACCACAACCCAAATGCAATCATGATGGCGTCGGGAAGGAGGTAAACCAATCACGAAGTTCATATTTATCTCTTCCCACTTCCAAGTGGGAATACTAAACTCTTGCATCATACCACCAGGTCTTTGGTGTTCAACCTTAACCTGTTGGTATGTTGCACACTTAGCTACAAATGCTGCTATATCTTTCTTCATGCCACTCCACCAATAAATTTCCCGCAAGTCTTGGTACATCTTAGTAGCACCAGGATGAATAGAATATCGCGCCCCGTGCGCTTCAGCCATAATCCTCTGTCTCAGATCATCAACATTCGGTACACATAATCTACCCTGCAATCTCAACACACCATCTCCCCCTTGGGAGAAAACCTCTACTTTTTGGTCCTTGACTGACTCTTTCAGTCTGACCAAACTAGCATCTAAGTATTGCCTTTCCTTCACTTTCGAAACCAAGGAGTGTTCGGAACTACTCTAAACCCCTATACTATCTTCAGCAGAGTCAAGCAACTTAACCCCCAATCTAGCCAAACGATGTACATCACGAGCCAACTCTTTCTTACCTTCTACCACATGCAAAACACTACCCATGGACACTCTACTTAGGGCATCCGCCATAACATTGGCCTTGCCTGGATGGTACAGCACACTCCTATCATAGTCCTTTAACAATTCTAACCATTGTATCTGCCTAAGATTCAATTCTCTCTGGGTAAACACATACTACAGACTCTTATGATCAGTGAAAACATCAACATAGACACCATACAAATAGTGTCTCCAGATTTTCAAAGCAAACACAACAGCAGCCAACTCAAGGTCATGGGCGGGGCAATTTTTCTCATGAGGTTTCAACTATCTAGAAGCATAAGCTATCACCTTACCCTTCTGCATCAATACGCAACCCAAACCAACTCTCAAAGCATCACAGTACACCACAAAACCATCAACACCATCAAGTAAAGTCAAAATAGGGGCTGAAGTGAGTCGAGTCTTCAACTCCTGAAAACTCTTCTCACAAGATTCAGACCACAAGAACTTCTCTTTCTTTTGGGTCAATCGAGTCATAGGAGACGCTATAGAGGAGAAACCCTCAACAAAACGGCAGTAATAGACAGCTAAACCTAAGAAACTTCGGATATCAGTTGGAGAAATAGGTCTAGACCAATTTCTAACAGCGTCAGTCTTTTCGGGATCAACTCTAATACCTTCGAAAGAAATGATATGACCCAGAAAAGCAACTTACCTTAGCCAAAACTCACACTTACTGAACTTGGCAAACAACTTGTGATCTTTAAGGGTTTGCAAGACAGTTCGGAGATGATCAGAATATTCATCCTCACTACAGGAGTACACCAGTATATCATCGATGAACTCTATGACAGACATATCCAGATATGGTTTGAACACTCGATTCATGATGTCCATAAAAGTTGTTGGGGCATTAGTTAACCCAAAAGACATAACAAGAAACTCAAAATGGCCATAACAAGTTTGGAAAACGGTTTTTGGGATGTCACACTCTCTAACTTTGAGTTGATGATAGCCGGAACGAAGGTCTATCGTTGAGAAAAAACTTGCACCTTGCAATTGGTCAAACAAATCATCTATTGTCGGAAGGGGGTACTTATTTTTTACGGTGACTTTATTCAGTTGGCGGTAATCAATGCACATACGCAAAGAGCCATATTTCTTTCTGCAAACAACACAGGAGCACCCTAAGGAGAAACACTAGGCCTTATGAAACCCTTATCTAGTAGATCTTTGAGTTGCTCTTTCAACTCTTTAAGTTCTACAGAGGCCATACGATAAGGAGGAATAGAAATAGGCTGAGTATCAGGAAGAAGATCAATCCCGAACTCCATATCTCTATCAGGAGGTATCCTTAGGAGATCATCAGAAAAGACATTAGAAAACTCATTGACGACATTAACAGACTGGAGAGTTGGAGTCTCAGACTTAGTGGCTTTGAATCTAACCACATGGTAAATACACCCCTAGGAAATAAGTTTTCTAGCTTTGAGGTAAGAGATAAAATGACTCTTGGGTGACACAAAATTCCCAGACCACTCAAACATGGATGCACTCAAAAACTGAAACTCGACCATTCGGGTCCGACAATCAATAGAGGCATAAGAAGAATACAACCAGTCCATACCCAGAATCACATCAAAATCTACCATGTCTAACACAATCAGATCAGCCAATAAGACTCTATGAAGTATGGTAACAAGATACTTTTTATACACTTTCTGGGCAACAATCGAATCACCCACTGGGGTAGAAACTAGGATAGGCTCAGGAATAATCCTAGGACTTATTTCAAAATTCACAGCAATCAAAGGTATAACATATGAGAAACTGGATCTAGGATCCAGCAAAGCATACACATCAAACTAAAATATACAAAGCATACCAGTAACAACATCGGGAGAGTCCTCCTATTCCTGGCGGGACTGTAGAGCATAGAATGTATTCTAGTGCTGCCTGCCAGCATTGCTAAAAGAGGCGCCCTGAGCTGGGGCTGGGCGAGTTGCTGGAACTGAAGCACTAATAGTCTGAGTCTGGGTCTGAGGGCGATAGTCACGACGCCCTTGTCCATCCTGTGGACAATCTCTAACTCTGTGACCCATGTCACCACACCGAAAACAACCTATTTTCTCACCCCAACACTCAACCAAATGAGCCCTACCACACTTAGGACATAGGGGACGATTTGTCTTACTGACAGCACTGTACTGGGACCTAGATGCATATGACCTGCTACCTTGCGCCTGCCTACCTCTAGGCATGGGAGCACTAGCAGATGACGATGCTGGCATAGACGAACGATCCTGATACTAAGGGAGACTCCCTCCCTGAGATCTAGTCTAACCCTATCTCTGCTGCTTGAACCTAGCTCTCTTATTCCCTCTCATTCTATATCTCTCCTTAATCTTGTCTGCCTCAATCTATTGGGCATGAGTCATCAACCTAGAAAGATTTATCTTACTATTCAGCATAGCAGACCTACACTCCTTAACCGCATAACTAGACACTCCAGTCACAAAGTTACTCATACTAGCCTGATTATCAGCCACTAAGTTAGAAGCATACTTGGCCAACTAATTAAACTTTAGACAGTACTCCCTAACAGTCATAGAGCCCTGTCGCAGGGTCATAAACTCTTCCACCTTCGCCTTCTTCATCTCGAAAGGGAAAAACTTATCCAGAAATACATCCTGGAACTTTTGCCAAGTCGTAGGGACAATTCCCTCTTCTCTACCTTTCCTCCAAGTAACAACCCAGTCATAAGTGAGGTCTTTCAACCTATACGCAGCCAACTCCATACCATGTTCCTCAGATATATGCATCACCTGAGTAATCTTCCGCACCTACTCTAAAAACAACCGTGGATCCTCATCAGACTTGGACCCATAGAATTCTGGTGGATTCAATCGCATGAAGTCACGGATCCTGGCAGCAGCTGAATCACCTCCCTGCTGCTGTGGAGTCGGGGCCGGGTTGGCCTATATATTTGCAGTAATAGCTTGGGCCAGCGCCTGAAAAGCTGCCCAAAATTCAGCATGAGACACATTTTTATTTAAGGGTCAGCGGGTTGAGGTTGCTGACCATCATTATTTCTTCTCGCTCGATGTGGAGGTATATTTCGAAAAGAGGAGAGCACGAATCAATAGCAGAGAGAGAAACTTTAAGCATGATAGACTTCTGAAATAAAGAATCACACTTTTTCCTAAAACATCTTGTAGCCTCTTGCTCATAGATGTGGTGCGCTACACACCGATGATCAAGACTCTACTTAAAGCGTCTTGTCAGACTCCCTTGGACACCTTAAAACCTTAAGCTCTGATACCAAGTTTGTAACGCCCCAAAAATGGGTCCCAGAGCGTCACACGGTGCTTGAGGCTACGAGTAGCCCCAAGCTAACCCTTTGAGCTATTTTTATTCAGTTCAACACAAATAACGGGGTTTCCATAAATAACCCTCAAATATCAACAGAGTAATCATCATCCAAGAATAAAAGAATTTCAGAAAGATAACAAAATAAGACTTATTAGTCAACTCCCAACATCTATACTAGTCTGACAAGCCTCTAAGAAAATCAATAAAACCAGCGAGCCATTGAGACATTCCCCAACTAACTCATACTCAGTTATCAAATGTAAACAATTCCGTAAAACCAACATCAGACATCACATCCGCAGAACATGAGGACTCACCACAACAGAGGATGTAGAACAGCGTGCCCAAAGAATCACTATCGAACCTGGAACTGAGCACTTGAACCTAATTTCTGAGAAAATACAGCCCACATTCGAAGATGTGGGTTAGTACCATGGAAGGGAATCGAGTATATGGGGGTGTATGTAGGTGTATAAACATCATCATCATAAATATTTATAAGAAATATGCAGGATGTATGAAAGATTCACATAGCCTGAAGAAAATCATCATAATCATGAGAGGATGAAATAAGTATAATAACACATATGAGTCATCATATAATTTGTCAATCACTTTCAGTTCATCAAGAATATCAATTCTCATAATGTAAATATCATTTAAATCTTTTGAAAGAATAGCTTTTACAATTCCACTTTCAAATTACTTCACCGTTCACTATAGACACAAGGAAACACACACACACTGGGAGATCCTATAACCGACATAAACCATGTGAGCCACATGGAGTCCAACGTTCAAACCACGTTGGGGAGAGCTGTCCTATGTTTTTCATCGGAGTAGGACTTCCAATATCAATCCAAAAACACTAGTGATCACTATATAAATTAGCCTCAGGCTCACTCCTATGGGGGCATGTAGCTCTAGGGAAGTAAGGTCACTTTATACCTCCTACTCGGTGCTAAAGATTTCTCCCAGACTTAGCTTAGATCATTTCAAAGACAATCCACAACAAAACAACTTTCAGTAATATATAAATATACATCGGGATCCATCATACTTCCCATTTATCAAAATCAATCACGTTGTGAATTTCTTTCACACTCGAGTTCAAAACAACTCCATTAAAACCAGAAGGTCAAATCATTCAAAACATCTCAAATTATTTAAACTCAAGGTGTTTATAACATATGATTTTCTCAAAATAATAATTTCAAATAGGTTCCAAAAACCCATACATCAATATCACCATAAAACCTTCTAAAGTTTCATACTTTATGACATAAGCACAAAAATAATCACTTAAAACTTAAAATTTCAGCTTTATAATCATTCATCTTGGTAAAGAAAATTAGCTTTGGGATTCAAATCTCATTGTGCTTATAGCACATAATTTCTCAAAGTACAATTCCAATTAGGACTCAAGGTCTCATACATCAAAATCATATTAAATTTTCCCAAGATTCATTCTTTTCATAATAAATATATATAACTTACTTTAAAATCTGGAAAATTCAGCTTTATGTCCAAAAATGTCATCATTCTCATTCAATTCAACTTTCAAAACATAGAGAGTATCATAATCTCATGTAAAATCATATAGGGTATAAATTCATGCTTCAAATTCATATCAAAACATGTAAAATCATGTATATTCATAAAAGAAAATCAATTTGGGCACAAGAACAAAAGAGTTCTTGTTGAAAAACCCCACATACCTTGAATGATGAACTTTAGATCGATACTCATTTTTGAGATGTTAATCGTGCCTTTGAATGATGGTTATTGGAGTTCTTGAACTAGGAACTTGGAATCTTGAATAAATTTGCAGAAATAAATGGTGAACTTTGGTGGTTCTTGAAGTTGGATATAGGAGCTTAGGGTTTTCTTTTTGAGGGAATTTGATGAAATATAACATATAATGCTTCTAATGGGCTTTAATATAGGGTTTGGAAGGATTTTGAGTGTGGAGGAATGACCAAAACGCCCCTAAAAATCAAATAATTCTCGAATCTGTCCTTTGGTGGACTGTTTTGATAGTCTGAAGTAGATCAACCATAGCGTTTTACTCCGATATCCAAATTGGATGAAACCAATTTCATTAGAAAGAGGACTCTCATATCTTTCCATTGATATATAGTATCTCACCCAGATCATTGTGTTTGAGGAGTTATGATCATTTGAAATTGACCCAAAAATACGCCAGGCCTCAGTACTTTTTCCTGCATGTTTTACTGTTCACTACTATTCACGGTTCGATCGGAATGTTCATAACTTATCGCTCGGGTGTCTGTTTTGGATGATCTACATATTGTTGGAAAGCTTATTCGATACTCTATGAAATGGTGGTCATAATCTAAGACATTTCGTACGAAAAATTTATAGTTCATTCTAGAAGATAGAACCCAACACATTTATGTACAAAATTTCAACGAAAAATTTCTTGGTGTATTACAACACCGGATGCATGAACATCCAATCGATACCTTGGAAGCTCAAACAATCGCCCGAGTTATGCAAGTTGAGGCACACTCGGGCTAGGAACTATACCAGAAGGGCGTAGTAGGCATGAATACAATCCATTTATACTCAGTAGGTATCATAGGCTGACCAAACAAAGTATTAAATAAAGCATACAAAATATACACTAAGGGCACGTCACCTACAATTAGAAAATGTTCCACAATGGTAGCCCACACCACTTGCACTAACAGTTCTAGTATATCATATATATGGTAACATCACACCAAGATAGAATACAAATATACATTATATCACATATAATTAGAACAAGGGGGAACATGCATATACAAGATCATCAAATACAAGTAAAAGAATATAAGATAATTACATAAATGTCAAGTCAATATGGCAATACAACATAGTATAAACACAATAAAGTAAATGCAATGTATATGATGATGATGATGATGATGCATGAGGTCATCACACAACCTCCGGAATCATCGCACAATTCTCGTATACACCTACGGAGTTAAAGCTTACCATGGGGGGCTCATCAACCATATACCATCCACATATCTCATATCTCTTTTTTGTCATATCTCTCAAAAAGGATTTTATAAGGAGTTACGATATCTCTTCCCTGGCACATCCCTCGAGGAGGGTTTTAGAAAAGGTGTTGCTAGTGTTACTCAGGTGTTGTCATGGTGGTACTAATATTTTATGAATGAGTATGCTATGAGGATGTAATGCTCAGAACAAATCACAATGAGTATCTCTACAACCAACCACATGATACATTTCCACAACCAACCACAATGATACATTTCCACAACCATGTGAGATAATATACACTAACTATTTTTGTTTCATCCATGAATTTCCAAATGTCTCATATGCCAATAAAGTATGAATTTAATAAAAATACACCAATGGTACCACATTAAGTATTTTAACAACACAATATAATTATTCACATATATTAAAAGCTATCAATATCACATAGGACCCCACACAATCATACATATCACAAAATATCTCAATTTTTATAATTACACTACATATAGGCCCCCACACGGGCACAACACATAGATAGATATTTTTCATGATTAGTTCCCACCCTTAACATGCATTTTGTACCATCATATACTACCCAGCTCAATCTGAAAGAGTTAAGCCATAACCTACCTAAAAAAATGAACCCGGTTAGCTACACCTCGAACCCACGACCTTAATTTATATGAATGATACTAAACTCCACTAAAAATATCAAATATGAAATTTACGCATCAAAACAAAATCAATGATACTCATATTGACTACTTTTGGTTCAGGGTCAAAACGGACTTCCAAAATGGACTTTTAAAAAAGAAGAGCAAAATTGTAACTTTATTCAAAAAATGTATTGCCCATATTTTTTGAAACCTACAGCTGAAAACCCAAGTCAAATCGAGTCAAAAAGAGGTTCAAATCGAATAGAAATTATTTTAAATATTTAACGGGTAAAATCTTTGAAATCCGAGTTAAAATCAAGAATCAGAGTTGTTGTGAAGGTTAAATTGATGAAAAGCTGATAATTATAAGATACAAATATTGTTCAAGTGAAAAGGAATGAAATTGAGGTTTAAAATCAAGCCCTAAGATTTTTGGGATTTTGAGAAATTAATCAAGAAAAGCGTGAATTGTTACCTTAAATCTGTAATAGAATCAAGAAATAGATATTAATCTAGCTATCTAAGCTCCCACAAGCTTTAATTTTAAGCTCCTACACTATTTTAGGCTTTAACTCTCAAGAGGCAAAATGAAAAATGAGCAAAATGGGCCAAAAAAGAGGAGAAAATATGTAATTTCACATATTTCATCAAATTTTCAGGTCGTTACACTCATCTTTTAGGAAAGAGGTAGTTAATAGTAAGATTGATTCAATCTTAAGCAATCATACTTGGAAATTGGTTGATCTTTCTCCAAAAAATAAACCTTTAGGTTCTAAATGGATCTTCAAAAGGAAAATTAAAGTGGATGATACTACTGACAAATACAAGACAAGACTTACAGTAAAAGGCTTCAAACAGAAGAAAGACCTTGATTATTTTGATACATACTTGGTTATAATGAGGATAACGTCAATCAGGATGTTAGTTGCCTTAGCGGTGGTATATGGTCTTGAAATCCATCAAATGGATGTGAAAACAACATTCCTAAATGGAGAATTAGAGGAAGAAATTTACATGGAACAACCCAAAGATTTTTTGATTCCTGGTAAAGAAAAGAAGGTGTGGAAACTTGTTAAGTCACTTTATGGACTAAAACAAACATCCAAACAGTGGCGTGCAAAGTTTGACCAAATCATATTGGCTAACAGATTTAAGATAAACGAATGTGATAAATGTGTTTACATTAAAGACACACCAAATCACAAAGTTTTTGTTTGTTTATATGTGGATGACATGTTGATCATAAGTAGAGACATTTCTGATATAAATGTTACGAAATAAATGCTTAAGAGTAAGTTTGATATGAAAGACCTTGGAGTTGAGAATTTGATCTTAGGGATAAGAATTCATAAGAATCCACAAGGGTTGGCGATGTCATAGTTTCATTAATTGAAAAGGTATTTGACAAGTTCAATTATTTGGACTTCGGTATTGCCAAGACTCCATTAGACGTGAGCTTTGTATTTCAAAAGAATTTAGAAGAAAGTGACTCACAAGTTGTACTATGCAAGAGTGTTGAGATGTATGATGTATATCATGAATTGTACGCAGCCATACATAGTATGTGCTATTAGTAAATTGAGTCGGTACACGAGTAATCCCAATAAAACTCATTGGATGAAAAAAATAGAGTTTTGGGGTATCTTAAATACACTCAAGACTATGCTTTGCATTATAATAAATATCCAGAGGTAATTGAAGAATATAATGATTCAAATTAGATCACCAGATCGAATGAAGTAAAATTCACAATTGGATATGTATTTACTTTAGGTAGAGGAGTAGTCTCTTGGGAATCATTCAAACGGATATGTATTGCATGCTCCACAATAGAATCTGAATTAATCACATTAGATAAAGAAGGTAAAGAAGATGAATGGTTCCAAAATTTCTTGGAAGATATTCCTTATTGTCCAAAACCTTTGGCACCAGTATGTATACACTGTGATATCCTAGCAGCGATAGATAGGGCAGGGAGCATGATGTACAATGATAAATCTCATCATATAAGATAGAGACATAATACCGTTAGAGAACTACTCTCTAGTGGAATTATTACTGTTGACTATGTGTAGTCAAAGTATAATGTGTGTGATCCACTTACAAAAGGTCTATCTAGAGAGGTAGTTGAGAAAACATCAAAGGAAATGGATTTACGACCTAGGACAAGTCAGAATGGCAGTAACTCTACCTAACAGACTGGAGAACCCAAGATCTAGGTTCAAGGAGATCAAACAAAGTTGTGACTAACAATTCAACATTGTTAATATAATCAATCCATTCTCATGATGTAGACAATATTCAGAAAACAAGGATAAGGCTTATGGTATAAAGCTTTGTAATGGTTATCTAAGTTTGGCAGATTTGATCAAATAGTTTAATCTATAGGATTAAACGTTTAGAAATCACCTATGTGAGGGTGAAGTGGAAGTCACTTCAAGGAAAATGTTAGTAAAGGCCTATTCTTTATGCTCTCATTAAATTGAGATGTATTCATAGCTAAAACGAATAAAACAGTGAGAACCATAAACGGTAAAAGAATGATTGTGTGACATATGTTGTCTAGGTGTATACTAAAGTTCGGCGTTTCAAAGATATCAAATCTATCGATGATCGAGTGCATATGATGCATGTCCACTATGGAAAGTTCAAAAGGAACTCTACTTATCTAGATGCAATCACTCTTTGCTTGTTGATCACATACTTATCCGTAATTTTTTTGTAAGATATCCATTCCTCATTTATGTGAGGGATTGTTGGATTATTGAGAGGTATGAATCAAAAATAAAAAAAGTGGTATTTTTTTCGAAAAGACACTAAGAGAAAGGATGAAATTTGAATAGACACCTTTTCGGATTGAATGGTTATGACATTTTCAATGGGTTGTGACTTTCCAAAGAGTTGTACCCTTATGAAGAGGTGCACCTTTCTGAACCATTGCTTCTCTACATGAAGAAACACCTTAATGGCAATAAATACCTGAATTTTTCCTCAGATAAAGACAATATTTTAGAGTTGAAAACATTCTTATTCTTCTTAAAAAATCTCTTGTGATCATCAAACTGTTGAGTGTGTTCGAAGTTTCTGAAAGTTTGAGGTACCGCTACTTTCAAAAAGTGAACCATTTTATCCTGGAAGGAAAGATTCCATAACCCCAGGTACTTGAGGGGGATAAATTTTGTAAGGACACACCGTGAAGTTGGTGGACTTGGTTCTTAAATTTCTACTTTATCTTCTTTCTTAAAACAAAATTGATAAACACACTTCATTTGATAGTTCATTTGATCATTCATTTAAACTTGATAAACACACTTCATTTGATAGTTCATCTGATATTTTATTTGAAGGTGTTGAACTTCATTGTAGTTCTTGAATATTGTTCTTGAACTGAGTTTGAAGTTTGTATAGAAAATATACAGATTTTTTTACCCAACGGAACAACAATTTCTATATAGTAGTAACTAGAACACAAATAGTATCATTAAAATATTTTATCAAAGAATAAATGCATTGAAATTACGATGATAACTTGATATGGAGTTGATAATATTGGGAATAATTTGAAAAGGAGAAAGTACAATTTTCTTTTCCAAAATATTTCAATTTTATACATATTCGTGTTATGTGTTTTAATTAAATAAATATACCATATGAAACTTACATGTTTCATAATTTCACTAAATCTAACAAATTAATTTTATTAGGAGTGACAAGATTTTTTTACTTCCTACTTTTAAAAAAGAATGACCTACTTTTCTTTATAATCCATTTAAAAAAGAATGACCTTTTTTTTGACAATATTTTAATTTCAACTTTCCACGTGACATGTTTATGACCACAAAATCAAAGGACATTTTGATATATTTGACATAACTTTAATTTAGGACCACAAGATTCAAAATTCTTTTTTATTTTTTAAAACTCCGTGCCAAATCGAACTAGGTCATTCTTTTTTAAACCGAGGGAGTAGTTAATAAAGGGAATGAGTGTTCATATAGGTGATTTAAAAGTTAGTTAAAGTAGTTGAGAGAAGCGTAATAGTGTAATTTCAACTAGGAGCTGTTAGTTCATAAAGTTAGTTATTAGCAAAGTTAGTTAGTCATGTCACAAAATTAGTTATAGAAGTAGTCGGTTAATACTGTATATATACATCAGTACATTGATGTATTGCCTACACAATTTTGATAAATTAATGAAACTTTCTTCTCCTTCTTGATCTTTCTCTCTATTTCATTGCATTCCTCCTCTTCTTTCTTTACTGGTTCTGCAAGAACCTACATTTCTTCTTCCTTCTACTACTAAGATAATTTGATCACTCTCTTGATTCTGTAAACATTACATGGTATCAGAGCTATAAAACAAGAAGTTCATTGCTCGATTCTGAAAATTCACTGAAAGTTGTTCTGCTATAAAGTGTCTTGAAGTTCATATCAAGTTCTTGAAGGATCTAACTACAAATATCAATTTTGCAAATTCCTAACCTCGCAACTCTGGCAACAATGATAGCATTGATCATAGTCATCCTCTATTCTTGCATTCATCTGATGTAAGTGAAATTTAAATTGTTTCTTTTAAATTAACTGGAGTTGGGAATTATTTTACTAGCCACAGAGTTCATAATCCAAGCCAAAAGTTGAGAATTAACTCTGTGGATAAGAATCTATTAGGAGGAATAATATATGTTGCAAACATTGTGTGGAATGATTTGTATAAAAGGTTCAACAAAATGGATGGATCAAGAATCTTGACTTACACAAAAAAATTGTCACTTTAAATCAGGGCACTCATTTTGTATCAATGTTGACCCAAAACTGGGCCATGTCGTAGGGCACCTCAAGCCCATATGAACTGAAGGTTGCCCAGATAACCCATCATAATCATCACATCAATCATATGGGTCGGGTGAATCCTGACCATATAATAAGATAGCGAAAAACATACTACAAGTCATTACTTATACATGTTTAAACACTTCATTAGATTCATCAACTAACCAATATTCCCAAGTCCACAGTCATCTATAATACCTCTATACAAATCAAAGTTTAGAAATATATATGTCGAGATAAGCCCCCAACAATAGTCAAACCGGTCAAAATAAGACTAAGTCTAAAGATAAGAGACCAAGAAGGAATGTCTTCCAAAATAAGAAATCTTACCACTCTGTAGTCAATGCATGAACCACTTAAATCACCTCATCACTGTGCAAGAAGAGAAGATGATGCTTTATCTCCTATATCGCGTGGGGACATAGCGTCTGGAGTCAGTTAGAGGTTGGAACGCTAGCATGTAACTCAAGAATAAGGATAAAATAGCATCATCATTCAACAACAAGCAATATATCATATTCAATTACATTTATAACCTTATCCATATATAGATATATAACATGCTAATAAATGGGACAAGATTTATCAATACTTTGGAAGCACTCATTTCTCATTAGGCAATGGAGGACTATAACCTTTCATAATTATAGATTCAAGCATCTTTCATTAGGCATAGGACTTTAACCATATTCATATATCATAAACTAAGGGGCTCTAACCACATACACATCCATATAGGTAAGGGACTCTAGTGACTCACACACATTCATATAAGTGAGGGACACTAACCACTCACACATATTATATCAAGAAAAGGACTCTAACCATATTCTCATACATTAGGCAAGGGACTCTAACCTTATGCCATATTAGATAGGGGACTCTAACCCCAATCCAATTCATTTGGCGAAGCACTTCCACCTCATGATATCTCATTATGCAAGGGACTTTAACCACAAGCTATTTCATTAGGCAAAGTACTTTAACCTCAATACATCATGACTATCATTAGTGGCATTGAGACTCTCCTTTGTCCATGCATCCACATACATTCAATTCCACACATAAGGACTCTAATCTATTTAGCCAATTCAACACTATACATGACCACATAGTCCTTATGGGAGCCTTCATTGCTCAACCATTTCAATAGGCCAATGCCTTAATTTACTCATCATACAATTCAAACTATGGTCCTTAGGACCATTACAATCCATTCATATTTCATTAGCAATTCTATACCACAATTTAGTTTAACACATAATTCAGGTTCATTTTTAAGTTAGGGACTTTGACCCCTTTCTTATTTATCAAACCATCAAGGCCATTGATTGCACAATATATGGATTGTTTTACCTTTACAATGTCATTTATCAAGTATTCATACATATTAGGACATTGCCCTAGTTCAAATCATCATCATCGTGTAACTAAACATCTCACTTAGACATTTTCATAAACACCTTGTGCACATGGCTTTACCAAGACCAATTTCATAGTAAAAATCATCAAGACTAGGGTTACTCAAGATCCACATGTTAGATCACATATAACAAGAATTCACGTGTGAAAACTGCCATCAATAACATGTATAAACATAAGTATAAGCAAGAATCATCATTATTCATCAGTACGCAACAAAAACCTTTTCATTTAATTTCCAAACCACTATGTACACTTACTAATCCAAGTATGAAATAAATGATTTTAGAGTTATTTAGCAAAGGGAAGAGTTGTTGTAGTATCCCAAACTTTCTTTAAGTCAAATCTAGTCTCCAGAAGAGTTAGTGATGATTTTCTAAATGATTAATATTTAAACCAAATAGAATTTCACCAATTTTGACTTTTTATTATGTGAAAAATTGAATTATCTTTCCAACGATACCAATTTTGTCCAAATCCGATATCGGAGTAAAACATGATGGACGTTTTACTGAAAGTTGTCAGAACCACCCAGGTGTGACGGGTAGGTTGACGGACCGTCGATCTAATGATGGACTGTCGCCTAAATCACCGCAGCTAAGGCAGTAAGTCAATTTTCTAGCTAAGGTGTGACGGACAGTTTAACAGACCGTTGAGCTTGCGACAGACCGCTGCCCAAGCCGTCGCTACAAAGGCAGTGAGTCCCTATTCTGGTCCATGTGCGACGGTCAGAGTAATGGACCATCGAGTCAATGATGGACCGTTGCACGAGACATCATAGGTCCTGTTCAGCGATTTTAAAGCCATTTTTAAAAGGGTATTTAGATTTTTTTCCACACATTTTAACACCAAATTATACCAGCCCATAGCTCATAACTTCATTATTCATTCATAACACCAAATTAGGGTTTCTCCCAAAGATCAACCCCCCCCCCCCAAAAAAAAACCTAGGTGCTTAATCCCAAGTCAATAACTCAAGCTTTCCTCCAACAATCTTCAAGAAATCATCCAACCAGGTATGTCAAGTGTTGATTCATGGGTTCTCTCACCTATGAAGCTCAAGAATCCTATTTTTAAACTCATGAATTGTGATTTTCATGTGGTGGGTTGATTTTAATTATATTGATGTGGTTGTATGAATCCCAAGTTAGAGTCTTTATATACTTTTCATGAGATTATTCTAGTATGTGGGTTGGAAACTTATAAATTGAGTTGATTAAAGTAATCATGATGTATGAACTAGTGTATATGCCTAAGCCTAAGGTTATACGTGCAATGTGTTTGATAAAATGCCCAAAGAACAAGAATCATGCTTTAGGACTCTATTATGACCAAATTGATGAACCCATGCTTTACCCTTATGTTTAAAATGACTTTTATGTTATTATTGTGCATTGAAATTATTTGATGAATTGTTCGTCAGATTAGCCTATGAAATTATGACATATATATATGCTTTCCTATTTATGTACCAAACCATGATAATCAAGTGCCTTATGAAATTCACCAATAATTGTATTATGGATTGTTGACTATGGTCATTTGTCAAAAAGTATCATGTCATATCAGTTTTATGCTATCGAGTCTTAGGGACACTTATACCCATCAATTTAGCTGTGTGCCTAGAGCCAGTGTCATGTTTTCAAGATATTCTTAGTCAAGCCATGTTCAGTAGAATTCAGTCAGTCTCATGACTCTAGAAAACTCACTAATCTCAGTAAACTCAGTCCAGTCAGTTCGGTATAATTAATTTAGTATCTAATCAGATGGGAGTAGGATTCATAACCAAGTGAGCCCAAAGATGGAAACTCACCTGTGAGTAGAAGGTGTGATTCTTAGAAGTAATCCTTGCACTCCAGAACTACATAGCCAGCGTAGGTTAAGACATCTAACCTATTAGATAAGGGTTGATGAGATGGATTAACCTATTAGATGAGTGTCCCACCAATCTCTTTAGAGTACATGTTAGATGAGGGATCACTCACAGCTTGTCCTTACCAATGGCGTGGTATTGATACCCTTCTAATTGGGGTTACATATTGGACCCCAACTCAGCTATATTGCTTTATTTGTGGCACGTTAGTTAGAAGACTACTTCCCACAGTTACAATTTCAGTCTCAGTCTTAGTAATAGAACTCAGATGGTTCTATAGAATTTAGGACTATCAGATATAGTCAACTCAAAATAGTACGAAACTCAGCTAGTTCCATCGGAACCTAGACTGTCAGATACAGTCACTCAGTATCAATTATCAGTACTCATGTTATCAGTATTAAGACTCATTAGTCAGTATCATCATGAATTCAGTTACAATCATTTATTCATACATGTATTCTCACGTTCATGTTATACAGTGGATTAGCATAGTTCGTATATATAAACCCTTGCATTCAGCCTACGTCACTTGCATAACAGTACATTCAATTGTACTAACGCATTTTCTATGGTGTTTTATACTATAAGTCCAGAAGCACCAGCTCCAAAACATCAGTAATATTTCATTCTTCACATTCAGAGTTAGCAGTGAGTCCTCATCCTTCGAGGACATGATCATTACTTTATTATTTCATTACTTAGTTTATTTCAGTAGATGGAGTTAGTTAAGGAAATGTCCTATCAACTCCATATTCAGACAGTTCAGTCATTTAGAGGCTTTTCAGACTATAGTATGTTCAGACAATTTATTTCAGTTCATATTTTGGTATTGATATACCGTACTCTCAGATAGTATGTTTTATCTGTTTTGAACCTTATGGAATGTTCCAGTCTATTATTTCCTCATTTTACATTATGTGATACAGTATACAGGTATAGATATCAGTCATGGATTAGCTTGTGGTCCTTCGGGGTCATAAGCACCGTGTAGCATTCTGGGTACTAGATTCGAGGCGTTATGTGTTTGATATCATTGTTCTTCTTTTAACAGTCTGTTTAGTATGCTGGAAAATGTTTTCTTATTTTCTCTTATTTGGTTGTAGTTAAATATTGGGAAAATATTTTCCATAATAACTCATTTTCCTCCGTTTGAGGGAAAATGACTTCCCTCATGGACTAAGGGAAGTCATTTTCTGAAAAATAACAAATGTGACTTATGCCCCATCCCCACCCCTCTTCCCCACCCCTTCAACACTAATATTCACATTTCTCAAAAAATTCACATTACTCGAAAATATTTTTCACTGTGCTTTGCTTCAATTTTTCATTACTTGAAATAAAAACTAGTGAAGTCCGAATTTTTTTTCCAATTCCCGTTGAATGTATTGTTATTTCCATATGCATAGAGGAAGACTTACCTATGTCACTTTTACTAATTGCATATTTCATTTTGTCATCGATGTAGCTTGTTTCACAAGGTTGAATAAGCTTGTCGTTCCGTTATATTTCTATTGATTGTAGTATCTTGAGACTGTTCTAACAAAATATTAAAAAATGTCTCCTATATTTACTAATTAGTAGTTGATTAAATTTAGTGATTGTAATATTTTAGTATTCGATATTGATATTATTTTCTATACTGAAATTAATTCTTACAAATTGTTGAGTTGCTAGAGGCACTAATATACTAGTTAACAGTTAGTAGTGTTTTCTAAAAAATATTTTTCACTCACCAATCAAATACTAGAAAATATTTTTCTAAAAAATATGTTCTACTCACCAACCAAATACCATAAAATATTTTTCACTCGCCAAACAAACATGAGAAAATAAGTAGAAAACCAACTTATTTTACTCATATAGATTTGATTAGAGGCGGAGGGGATATTAACCAAACAATCTCATATCTTTAAAATATGAACACTACAATAATGAAAAGTATGAAACATAAAAGCTTTTTTAAAATTATATAATCGTTCTTACTCATAGATTTGATTAGCAAAGGGGGTGGGGGTGGGTCACTATTCATTGAGAAATAATATTAGAGCTGATTTTTTTGGTTAAATATTATTATTTGACATGCTTGATCAAGATATCCCAATATGAAATGTTTCAAAATAATACTTTAATATTATCTGCGCATCGCACAGTTAGATATACAATGGGTGGGAGTGGGGGAGATAAGGATTTTGAAACTACTGCAAAATACTGAGTATACAATATTGTGCATATACGTGAATACTGTATCTGAAATTTTGCGGAAGCTGAGAACTGATTTCTGATACTGAGTAACTGATATCTGAGATTGCTGATAACTGAATCACTGATACTGATTGACTGTGTCTGTCAGTCCTAATTTTATAGAATCGAACTGAGTTTTAAACGGAAACTGAGACTGTGGGAAGTAGTCATCTAACCGACATGACCTAAATAAGATAAATAGGGTCTAACTTATAACCCCAAATGGAAGGGTATCAGTACCGTTCCACAGGTAAAGACAAGCTGAAGAGTCACCCTCATCTGGCAAGTGCCCTAAATGAGAATGGCAGTACCCTTTACTGGCACGTAGAACACCTCATCAACCCTCAACTGGCAGGTTGATGTCTCAACCTATGCTGGCTACATAGTTCTGTAGCACAAGGACTGCTTCTAAGGATCACACCCTCTACTGGCAGGTGATCCTCCATCCTTGGGTTCACTTGGTGCTGAATCGTACTCCCAACTGAATAGACCGTGGACTAATAGCTAGACTTTACTGGATTTGACTAAAATATTACTGATCGTGTTGACTGACTGAACTGGACTGAGTTCACTGAGTTCTATAACTGACTGAGTACTTACTGTTTCAAGACATGACTGAGACTATTCTATAACTACTGTAGCTCTAGGTAAAAAGCTAGATTGTTGGGTATTAGATACCCTAGGACTCGATAGTATAAAAATAAAGCATAGCATGATCTTGAAAGGCATAACAATGTCCACTTGTTCATAATTCATTCATCGAGATATTTTATCAAATACTTGTAGGGCATAAGCTTGTACATGATTGGTACTACATAACGACATGTCATGATTCCACTATTTACTTTACATAGGTATTTTGGCAAGAACTTGGGGAGCATGGATTATTTCACATGATAGTGGTCAACACATGAACATCATGAATACAATATTCAATTGAAATTTCAAGGGCTCAGCATACAACACATAATTCATCACATAAACTATTTTAATTTCATGGAAACTTATAATTAATCATGAATTGAAACCCAATTACTATTCTGAACATGAATACAATCAATTTCAAGCATGAAATTCATAAATCTAAGATCTTGTAAGTTTAAAAAGGGTTCTTGGACTTCATGGGTGAAAGGAACCCATGAATGAACGCCTAACATACCTGGGAATATTAATTCTTGAAGTTTCTTAGAGGGATTCCTGAGTTTGTTCTTTATTTCTTGAAGCTAGGGTTTTTTCCTTTGAGAGAGAATGTTTTAATCATGAGAGAAAGTGAGGAAATAATGCTATAACTAGGTTAATTAGGGGTTAATCACGTGTTTAAGACTGACTTGGATCATGGAAGAACACCCAATTACCCCTCGAAAAGATTTAAAAATTTGTCACTGGATGCCTGATTTTTGGCCTCACCGCAGCACAATGGCATCGCAGTGAACCACTGGAATGTGTTTGACTCTGTGTAAAAATGGACAAACATGAAATGGACCCTTGGCACGATGTAGCACCATCGCGAAGACTCACTGGATTTCTGGCCTCACAGCGATTCAAATTAGGGTTTCTCTCAAAGATCAAACCCCAAGAACAAAAAACCCTAGGTGCTTAATACCAAGTCAAGAACTCAAGCTTTCCTCCACCAATCTTCAATAAATCATCCACACAAGTATGTCAAGTGTTTATTCATGGGTTCTCTCACCCATGAATCTCAAGAATCCCATTTTTAAACTCATGAATTGTGATTTCCATGTGGTGGGTTAATTTTAATTATTTTGATATGGTTGTATGAATCCCAAGTTGGAGTCTTTATGTACTTTTCATGATATTATGCTAGTATGTGGGTTGGAAACTTATAAATTGAGTTGATTAAAGTAACCATGATGTATGAAATAGTGTATATGCCTAAGCCTAAGGTTATGCATGCAATGTGTTTGATAAAATGCCCAAAGAAAAAGAATCATGCTTCAGAATTCAATTATGACCAAATTGATGAACCCATGCTTTACCCTTATGTTTAAAATGACTTCCATGTTATTGTTGTACATTGAAATTGTTTGATAGATTGTTCATGAG
Organism: Capsicum baccatum var. pendulum; assembly: GCA_030864225.1. Lineage (NCBI taxonomy): Eukaryota > Viridiplantae > Streptophyta > Magnoliopsida > Solanales > Solanaceae > Capsicum > Capsicum baccatum. The sequence goes on from CM061552.1 coordinate 78,470,289, forward strand.
ATTAGCCTATAAAATTATGACATAATTATATGCGTTCCTATTCATGTACCAAACCATGATAACCAAGTGCCTCATGAAATTCCCCAATGATTGTATTATGGATTGTTGACTATGGTCATGTGTCACGAAGTGTCATGTCCTGTCAGTTTCATGCTATCAAGTCCTGGGTGTACTTGTACCCATCAATTTTGTTGTGTGCCTAGATCCAGTGTCATGTTTTCAAGATACTCTCAGTCAAGCCATGTTCAGTAGAATTCAGTCAGTCTCATGACTCAGGAAAACTCAGTAATCTCAATAATCTTAGTAAACTCAGTTCAGTTAGTTCAGTATAATTAATTTAATGTCTAATCAGATGGGAGTAGAACTCAGTACCAAGTGAGCCCAAGGATGGGAACTCACCTGTGAGTAGAGGGTGTGATTCTTAGAAGCAATCCTTACGCTCCAGAACTATGCAGCCAGCGTAGGTTTAGACATCTAACTTGTTAGATGAGGGTTGATGAGGTGGATTAGCTGTTATATGAGGGTCCCACCGTTCTCTTTTGAGTACCTATTAGATGAGGGATCACTCATAGCTTGTCCTTACTAGTGGCATGGTATTGACACTCTTCCAATTGGGGTTACAGATTGGACCCCAACTCATCTATATTGCTTTATTTAAGGCATGTTGGTTAGATGACTACTTCCCACAGTTACATTTTTCAGTCTCAGTCTCAGTAATAGAACTCAGATAGTTCTACAGAATTCAGGACTGTCAGATACAATCAACTCAAAATAGTACGGAGCTCAACTATTTCCATCAGAACCTAGACTGTCAGATAGAGTCACTCAGAATCAATTATCAGTACTCATGTTATCAGTATTCAGACTTAGTAGTCAGTATCATCATGAATTCAGTTACAATCGTTTATTCATACATGTATTCTCACATTTATGTTATAAAGTGGATTAGCATAGTTCATACATATAAACCCTTGTATTCAGCCTACCTCACTTGCATACCAGTACATTCAATCGTGCTGACGCATTTGTGCTATGGTGTTTTATACCATAGGTCCAGAAGCACCAGCTCCAGAGCATCAAAAACATTTCAGTCTCCGCATTTAGAGTTAGCAGTGAGTCCTCATTCTTCGAGGACATGATCATTACTTTATTATTTTATTACTCAGTTTATTTCAGTAGATGGAGTTAGTTGGGGACATGTCCCATCAACTCCTTATTTAGACAGTTTAGTCAGTTAGAGGCTTTCCAGACTATAGTATGTTCAGACAGTTTATTTCAGTTCATGTTTTGGTATTGATATACTATACTCTCAGATAGTATGTTTTATCTATTTTGAACCTTATGGCATGTTCCAGTATATTATTTCCGTATTTTACATGATGTCATACAGTATACAGGTACAAATATCAGGCATGGGTTAGCTTGTGTTCCTTCGAGGTCATGAGCATCGTGTAGCGTTTTGGGTACTAGATTCGAGGCGTTACAGTTGCATGTCTTAAACAAGATGAATCACTAAGAATATTGACTCCCCTTTGCCTCTTGAAGACCACTCTTGAAACCCTAGACTCCAATTCTTCAAAGATGAGCTTGAGAGAGTATTTAGGGTATTTGATCCGTCAAAATGGATGTTTAGGAGGCTACACATACTTATATAGTGAGAGGGTTTAGGGTTTTAGGAATAGAAACTGACCATAAGGCCCTTACTTAAAACCTAGAAAATGAACCCGTGCAAGGGACGACTCACTTAAGTGATCGTACCCTAGGGTAAGAGTGGTACCCTGACTCGTACCCTAGGCCTCTCCTAGGTGACACACACTGTTAAGGGTACGACTATACACCCTTGAGTAGTATCCATGGGGTACGACTCACCCCCTAGTAGTATGCGTCATTCATAACAAAACCAGTCCACTCCAAGCCAAGACCTTACTCCATACAACTCACATGGGTACGATTCGTACCCTTAGGGTACGATTGAGGAGGGGTCACTCATATAAAAGACAAAATGCTACCCTTCCTAGGCTGCTCAGATTACGAGGGGGGAGGGGAGGAAGGATACAACTCGTATCCATTAGGTACTACTCAAGTCCCTAGTCGTACCCACCCCAGAGACACATAATGGAGAATTTTTGAGTTGGTTTAAAGTCTAGGTGTTTCAAATGTATTACTCTAGACTCATATGTTTTTGGGAAGGCTTTTAAGCCCTTGTCCCAACCCTTGATTGTTCTTGAGAAAGATCAAAAGAATACTTTCTTTATTTATAGAAGTTACAGATATTTCAGTTTCTTATGGAATTAAATCATTCCTACATTCATACAAGAAGTTAATCCTTATGATGAATCCAACACCTAGTGTTAATCAGGCTTAATTTAGGAATTAAAGTGATGAAAGCCAAAAATCAGTAGTAAAGAATATTGATGTGTTAGGGGCTAGTCCTGCTAATCTACAGGGTGTTCAAGGTTCTTTTGATGATGTGATGTACTTAAGAAATAGTGGAAACCAACAGAGGTTCAAGAAGAATCACAACCTTACTTGATAATTAGTCTATGACAAAAGTGATAACATCAAAAAAATTACATTTTTCAAATGAAAGAGTTGTATTGGTTACACAGAAAGAGTCAAGCACCCTTACTAAAAAAATAATACAATTCCATGAGTATTTTATTTACCCGAGTTTAAGTTCAATTTATTATATGTGGCTAAACTAACTAGGAATTGAATTATTCAGTTTCCTTCTTTCCTGACTTTTGTCTATTTCAGGAACTATTCAGTGTCAAGGTGAAGATGATTAGTGGAGAAAATGGAGAGCTATACATTCTATCAAGCAACATAGATAAAAAAAATCAATTAGTGTAACAGCTAGTCATTCCCATTCTGATTTTACTCAATCACATAACCACCTAGATATTAATCTAATGCATCAAAGACTTGGTCATGTTTTAAGTTCTATGCTTAAGAGATTGTTAAACCTAAATCTAGGTATTATTTCTAGTACTGTAAATCAATGCATTGTATGTCCTTGTGCAAACACAATGCATTGTATGTCCTTGTGCAAACCAGACAAGACTGCCCTTCAGTGGCGGACCCAGGAATTCAAGGTTGTGGGTGTTCAAAAAATTTATAAAAAATAGTATGTAGCTGTAGGGATTTGAACCTAGAAAACTGAACATGGGAGTCACATCCTCAAGCCGTTGCACCCAAGCATATGTTTGTTCTCTAGGTGCTTTTTAATAAATTATACTATTTATTCTGTGTTTCTTATATAATTATACCTAATCTAGGTCGAGTTTAGTGGGTGCCAAAGCACCTCAAAATTACACATGGGTCCGCCCCTGCTGCCCTTTCCTAATAGTACCTTTAATAGTAAAAGTTGTTTTGACTTGTTGCATATGGATTTATGGGTCCTTATAAAATGAATAGTTTTGATGGTTTCAAATACTTTTTAAATGTTGTGGATTCTTATTCTAGAATGACTTGAGTGTTCCTACTGAAGTTAAAATCTGATATTTATGAGATATTAAAGAATTTTCTTGTCTTAATAAGAAATCACTTGGATAAAACTGTTAAGACCATAAGAAGCGACAATCGTACTGAGTTTATCAACTCAAACTGCAGTACTCTATTCACTAGTCTAGGAATAATACATCAAACCTCTTGTGCCTATACACCTCAACAAAGTGAAATGGCGGAAAGAAAATGTAGCTAGACATATTTTAGAAGTAACAAGAGTCATCAGATTCCAAGCATCTATTCCTCTAAAATTTTGGGGCTTATGTGTTCAAGCAGTTGTCTATACTATAAATAGATTACCTAGTTTCTTCTATTGGTAATGAGTCTTCATTTGAGTTACTATATGGTAGAAAATCTTCTTTTCATTATCTACGAGTTGTTGGTTGTTTATGTTTTATCAAAAAAGTGCATGAATCAGATAAACTCACTTCAAGGTCTACTGCATTTGTACTATGACTTAACTAACAATATATTTTTTGTTAATGGAAATGTGATATTTAAAGAGACTGTCTTTCCTTTTAAACTCTAACAAAAAGGATTCTACACTAATTTTCAACTACACTGGCACAAATCGTGTATCTGACCTAGAATCATAACAAGATTGTGTCACCGCACTTGTTCCTACTCAGTCTATTGAATACACGATAACACCTCAAATGATTATTGATGATGCACTTGCAACTGCTCCTGACATAGTACAAAAAGAAGTTGGCAGTTACACTAGAACAAAGGGCTCAAGAACCAACTAGAAGATCAAGAAGGGGCAACAGATCACCCTTATAGATGAAAGACTTCGTCTCACTAAACATCCATGAAGGTTCCTGTAGTTTGGATAAGTATCTATCTTATGAGAAACTTTCTCCAACTTATCAGCTTACTTTATCCAAGATGTCAAGCAAGATTGACCCTCAGACGTTTACGCAAGCAACAACTGATCCAAGATAGATAGAAGCTATGGATGCAGAAATCAAAGTTTTATAGGATAATCATACTTGGAATATTTGTAAATTTTCCTGAAGGAAAAAAAGACCTATAGGGTGCAAACGGATCTTCAATATCAAGTACAAGTTAGCTGGAGAGGTTAAGAGGTTAAAGGCAAGGTTGGTTGCTAAGATTTATAGCCCAAAAGAAGTATATATTATCAAGGAACTTTCATCCCTGATTGTTACAACTGTTTTGGCTATTGTTTCACAATGAAACCGGCACATCCATCAAATGGATGTACTCAATGCCTTGGTACAAGGAGATTTATATAATGAAATTTTCATGGAGTTACCTCGGGAATTTAAAAGTCGAGGGAGAATCAAGTATGCAGACTCAATAAACCCCTTTATGGCTTGAAACAAGTCCCTAGACAGTGGAATGCTAAGTTGTCTGAGGCATTGAAAAAGTTTCAGTTTAAGCAATGTGAGTATGATCACTCATTATACATTAAAAAACAGCAATAAGTTTCATATTTGTTCTCATTTATGTTGATGACATAATGATTACTGGTAGTAGTATTCAACTCATTAGAAAAACTAAACCTAAGCTAAATCAAACCTTTAAGATGAAAGAATTGGGTGAGTTAAAGTACTTCCTAGGCATTGAGTTTGCGAGAACAAGCCAAGGAATACTTATGCACCAAAGAAAGTACACATTGGAACTTATCTCTGGTTTAAGAAATGCAAAGCCTGCAGTAACTCTAATTGATACTAACTGCAAGCTAACTACAAAACAGTATGATGAACATCTTAAGGAAGAAGTGTCTGATACTGATCCATCAGTTGATCAAGGAGCCTATCAAAACAGATTAAGAAACTACTCTAGTTGACATGACTAGACCTGACATCTCCATTAGGGTATAAAACCTGAGTCAGTTCCTACAACAACCAAAAAAGTCTGATATGGATGCAGCTTTGAGGATTGTTAGATACTTAAATGGACAATCGGGTCAAGACATACTACTGTCAAGTGCTCAAGACACTACATCCACAGCCTTTTGTGATGTTGATTGGGTATCATGTCCCAGCACAAAAAGGTCTGTGACAAGGTAATTTGTTAAGGTTGGAGATGTAATATTTGGGAAATCAAAGAAACAACCTATTGTTTCTAGAAGCTCAGCTGAAGCCGAGTACAGAGGTATAGCCACTATTGTAACTGAAATTATTTGGTCGGTAGGACTGATGAAAGACTTGGGCATTAAAGTGGAATAACCAGTAGCAATCTTCACTGATAGTAAGGTTGTAATTCAACTGGCAGCAAATCCAGTTTATCATGAAAGGATCAAACATATAAAAATTGACTCTCATTTTATAAGAGAGAAGATTATGAAAGGTCTTGTATGCACTAAGTACATTCCTACTCAAGAACAACAGACAAGCTAACCAAAGGCTTGATAAAAGTTCAGCATCAACGACACAGTTCCAAGCTAGGAGTTCAAAACATTTTTTCACTTCCAAGCTTGAGGGAGAATGTTGATATAAGTGATGCAAAAGTTAGTTAAATTCATTGATAGAAGCGTAATTGTGTAATTTTAGCTAGGAGTTGTTAGTTCAGTAAGTTATTAGTCAAGTTAGTTAGTCATTTCACAAAGTTAGTTATAGAAGTAGTTGGTTAGTACTGTATACATGCATCGGTACATTGCTGTATTAACAACACAATTTTTCAGAAATCAATGTAACTCTCTTCTCCTTCTTTCTTTACTGATTCATCAAGAACCTGCATTTCATCTTCCTTCTAGTATTAAGATCATTTGACTACTCCCTTCATTCTCTAAAAACTACAATGAGTCTATCCACTTTATTATTTTTATTATTTTGCAACAAACTAGAATTGCATTTTAGGTATTACTTACCTAATTAATACCCAATACATTACTTCCACTGAAGTTTAAATCAAACAAAAATATCTACACAAGAATATACGCACATGTATGCAGAATTATATATTAGGAGTATAATAGTTTTGCATAGATTTTTTAGCATATGGTCACAGATATAGAGAAATTTTGTTAACCTGAAAAGGTATATTTAAGAAAATGAAAAAAAATTCTCCTGGTAGATTTAAGTAATTTCCTTCACTGCTAACTCCATTTTCAACTTGGAATGCTATGTATATCCCAAGTTGGAAATCAAAATATTATCTAATCAAGGTTCTTAAATTGTCATTGCTATACTGTAAAATTTAATAGTTTAATCAACTTATGACAATCAAGTTGAAACATAACCAAAGAACATGTGACATTTCCTTCTGCTTCACAAGACGACAATGTTTATAAATAACTTCGACGATTCTTAAGCTCAAAGCAAAAAAGACAAGAAAATAGACTGACCATTAAATAAAAAACAAAACGTTCCTGGTTAACCTAACAATTTGTATGGACCAACAGTTTATTAATTGATTAATAAACCAAACTAATAAGCATGTATGTAATTACTAGCATATTTCTGGTATAGTATAGTAGAAACAAGTTAATGAACGACTTAACGGATCCTTGGGCACAGAGACATGGTCTTGTTCGACACTTTAGAAAGTATATGCATATTAATTAATTCCAGTCGTTTGGTTGGGAAAAATTTGTCCCGGGATAATTATTCCCAGGATTAGTTATCTCGGAACTAGTTATCCCACCATGTAGATGGGATAACTTATCACATCACTTTAGTGCAAATGGTGGGATAAATACTCCCAGGACAAACTAATACCTTCTACCAAACATGGGATAAAATAATCCCACATTTCACCCCAAGGACTATTATTACTTATACCTCAAGTTCAAGTGCTGAGTGAAATTAATAGACATCAGGCAAACAAGTGGCGCGTCAAAGGAAAGCATATTTGTATATGAGTACTTCAATTTGTCCGATTTAGTTTCCTTTTCAAGAAGTTGCTATCTAAACTCCAATAGTCAAACAAGCAACCCGAGTGAATAATAAATGCATTTACATGCTGAAAAGTCTTTAAATTTCAGTGCAAAACATCAATATTTTTTTCTGGACCTGGTGACTCTTCCCCTCTTTCCTGTATAGATGTTCATTTTCTACACTCATAGCATGCTCAATTGATTTACATTGAAATATCACTTGCTAGATAGCTAATCACCTATAACTTTTATCTATTCTCCTGAGTCATTTTCTCATCACCTTGCACAAAAAAAATGGTCTCTCGTATGCCATCTAACGTTTGTTTGACTCTTTTTTCATTTCAGAGATATTCAGTTACTAATTTGAACATACAAAAGAGTTAAGGATAATGGCTATGGCATCGACGGAGAGAGTGATTCTTGGTTCAATTGCCTTTGCAATATTTTGGATATTGGCAGTATTTCCTGCTGTTCCATTTATGCCTATTGGAAGGACTGCAGGGTCACTACTTGGTGCTAATCTTATGTTAATATTTCGAGTATCGGCACCCGATGAAGCATATGCTGCTATAGATCTTCCAATTTTAGGTCTTCTCTTTGGAACTATGGTTGTGAGTATCTACTTAGAAAGAGCAGACATGTTTAAGTACTTGGGAAAATTGCTGGCTTGGAAAAGCAGGGGACCCAAGGATTTACTCTGCAGAATCTGTTTGATAGCTGCAATTTCGAGTGCCTTTTTCACAAATGATACTTCTTGTGTTATACTGACTGAATTTGTTCTGAAAATTGCTAGGCAACAAAATCTCCCACCCCATCCGTTCCTTTTAGCTCTCGCGTCAAGTGCAAATATTGGATCTTCAGCAACTCCTATTGGGAATCCTCAGAACTTAGTTATAGCAGTACTGAGCAAGATTAGTTTTGGGAGGTTTTTATTTGGTGTATTTCCTGCAATGCTTGTTGGAGTTGTTGTTAATGCTGTATTGTTGCTTTGCATGTATTGGAAGTCGTTGTCTGTTCAGAAGGATGTCGAAAATGCTGAAATAGAATTAGTTTCCGACGAAGAAGTAGACTCTCATCGTTTTTCACCAGCAACAATGTCACATGTTAATTCCTTACATTCTCAGGAACAGTTTTCAGCTGATTCTATGAATACTAGTAATCAAAATCAAGACAATTTTAATGAAAATGAAATCAAGACGGATGCGAACGGGGTGTTTGATTCTTGCAGGAATTCTAATGCCTCAATGGAAGCAGCAAATGATGGATCACTTCAAACAAGGGACAAGAATGTGACATCAAAGGAAACTTTATCTGTCGATGGATGTGAGGATCAAAATTTCACATCTTATGAGGAAAAGCACAACTTTTCTGAAAAATGGAAAAAATGGTTATGGAAAATATGTGTTTATCTTATTACAATTGGGATGTTAATATCTTTGTTGCTAGGTTTGAATATGTCATGGACTGCTATCACCGCGGCACTTGCTCTTGTGGTTCTTGATTTCAAAGATGCTAGAGAATGCTTAGAAAAGGTATTTTGGGCTTGTGTTTACATTTCTTCATGTTGTCATGTCAAGTTCAACAATGGCATTTTTCACCTATTTATATAGAGTTTTTCTACGAAGTGACAGTGTATAAGAATTTTACACTATCAGGTCATCCATAAATACATAATCTCGAAAGTAAGACAGATTACCAGCTATAGTATATTAGTTTAAGTGTATGTTACTCCTATTGAATTTGAAACATAAGAAAAACTTGTTCATTCTGCTGATTCAACTTTACAGGTCTCCTATTCACTGTTGATATTCTTCTGTGGTATGTTTATCACAGTTGACGGATTTAACAGAACAGGGATACCAAGTGCTTTCTGGGATTTTATGGAACCATATGCCAAGATAGACCATGCTGGTGGTGTAGCAGTTCTTGCTGTTGTCATACTTGTCCTCTCAAATTTGGCTTCTAATGTCCCTACTGGTTTGTGACTGAACTATTACTTCCTATTTAAAAATACTAAGTACAGTACTATATATCTCCTCTCTTTCTTGTCACTCTCTTACCTTGACACGACCATTGAATTGTGTCCAAATTCAAGAACTGTTTATCTGTTTAATTGATTTAGGTGAAGGAGAGAGGTAACTACAGATAGTCCATGCAGTAGGGACTTAAACAAACTGCATTTAATTTCAAGAGTAGATAACTTCAGCAGCTGTACTAGGAGATGTATTAAGACCCTCTGCTGCTTACTCTAGTACAACAACAATAACATGTGTAGTTCCGGAAGTGGGGTCTGGGAGGGTGGTACGTGTGCAGCCTTATCCCTACACTGTGAAGGTAGAGTGGATGTTTCTGGTACATAGACCCTCAGCGCAAGCATAGCATATCAAAATCAAGTACCGAAAGGAAATACAATAGTGAAGAAAATATGTTAAAAGCAAAAGGAGAAATGAACAACAAACAATTGGTAGCCATTAGCCAACACAAGGAATAACAGGTAATAATAAAATCAGAATAAGATAGTAGGAGAGTAATAATAACAATATTAGTAGGGTAACCGGGCAACGCTCGACTTCCTACTAATTAGCTAGTAGCAGTAGTAGTAGGTATCCAATACTTACTCTAGTATTTAATATTTATCCAATGGCTTCCTACCTAGGATCTTGAATGTTTGTCCAACATGACCTCAAAATATCAACCTCTCTTAATTCAGTTATTGGCTCAATTGTTCTTCATTGTAACTAGATTAGCTAGCATATTCCCTACTTGTGTCACATAGTGTGTCAAGTTCTTGGAGGTTCAATGGCAGTATTCCATCGACCAAAATTAGCAATGAGCAGGTTTGAACGGGTTGAAAACAGGTTGAACAAACTACAAGTTAAAATCCAACCATCATACTTCGTCATTAGGATCAAAATCAGATTAGGTACTGAAAAAGAATTAATCAGATTAGGTGATTAATATGCATGTTTAAAATAGATTGACCAACAACTTGATTGATTTAATTTAAATAATTTTCTCTCTCTTAAGGGTGGATGAGATACTATATTCATTTTCGAATAAGGTTATCGCGAATTTCTTTATCAAACTCATTTTCTAAGAGATATAGAGATATTATAGTATACTGCTAGGAATAACTTGTGCTCTTTGTTAATTTTGTGATACGTAGTTCTATTGCTGGGAGCGCGGGTAGGTGCATCAGCAGCTACAATATCTGCAGCAAGTGAGAAGAAAGCATGGCTCATCTTAGCTTGGGTTAGCACTGTGGCTGGCAACCTTTCATTATTAGGCTCCGCAGCAAACTTGATAGTATGTGAACAAGCTCATCGGGCTCAGCCATCGGGCTATAATCTCTCATTATGGACTCATCTCAGATTTGGAGTTCCCTCTACTCTAATTGTTACAGCTATTGGTTTGACACTCATCAGAGATTGAAATTAAATTTGTAATATTTAGTTTAATAACTTCAAAAAGATTGTCTACGTTAGTTTACCTTATGTATTCTGTTATTCAACAAGATTTTGTAATTGTCTTTACTGACACAACACTTGATAGAATTGTCAGTTAAAACTTTAGTGACACCAAATGCAGAGGCTAATAGTCAGTCGAATTGCCCGTGGAAGTTGCTAAAGACCATTTTTGTAGTAGTGAATGTTGTCATAAAAAAAAAAAATGTAATTAAGCAAACAGGAAATTCTAGATATACCTTGTATAATTCTTTCCATCCAACAATTTTTTAGTTGACTGTTAGTCCAGATTGACTTAGATAAACAGACAGAATCTATCTATCTATCTCACTCTATATATAAGCAAAACTAAAACAAGATAAGATGTCAAGTGACAATATATTAAAATAGCCCAGTAGCAATTTTTAGTATAAAATTAAAAAATATTTTAAGACAAAGTTAAATATATTGTAATGAAAATTTTGAATTAAAAGATTAAATATTTGAATTTGAAATACTATATATTATATAGCAGAGGATGAAACACCACAATTAGCTATGTGGCAAATTACACAGAAGTCACGTGGCAATTTTTAGGACAAAATTATAAATGTTGTAAGAAAATTTTTTAATTGAAAAATATAAATTAATTAAAAATATAAATGACAGTAATTACCAAACTTTTTTTTTTTTTCAACCAGTAATTTTTGGTTTCCCAAAGTATCCCCAACCCGACAGGCCAAGAAGTAATCCTCCGTGGATCTGAGCTCCATTTAAGGATTTATCGTTGGTCAATTAGTTGCTTCATGCACAAAGCGGGAATCGAACCCCCGACACTTGCTTAAGCGACCTAGTGAGCTAACCACTAGACCAACCAAGCTTGATTTTTTTCGACCAGTAATTACCAAGCTGAAGAGTTCAAATTAGTGAGAATCCTAATAGACTCCTATTTTTTTAAAATTTAGCATAAAAACAGCGAAATAGTTGTCCTCTTCCTAATAATATGGTAGCTATCTCTAATCACTTAAGAATTCGATTATTTTTGTGGGTTATGTAGTCAAATTTAAATTTTTTGTTAAAGATAAAATGTTATAATTAAATAAATATTTTGAATTTGAAACTGAAAGTAGTGGCGCTAATTTATTTATTCATCTAAATTAAGAAATAAAAATTTAAATAAGTTAGAAATTACCTACTGTTATCACTAACTTAATTATTATTATTATTATTATTATTATTATTATTATTATTATTTTTATTATTAAAGCATAAAATACAAAAAGATAAGCTAACAATATCGTAATTGTTATTAATGTCATTATCTGAAAAGACTAAAAAAAACTTAAAGATAGGCATTACCTTCACAATATGCGATTAACCCATGTAGTTATTATGTAGAGGTATTCCAACGTACACATAAAAGGAAGAATTTTAAGTTTACAAAACCATCATTTCAGGCTCTTTTAAAATTTATTGGCCAATTAGAGAAGATTTTTGGTGAATAATTGTTATTTTCTTTGTCTACTCCCTGGCTCTTCATCTCCGAATCGAAATGGTAACACATTCCAAGAAGATGATGACTGAAATGATGGTTTTAATATGAAAATGATTCACAGGTAAAATAATTTTATATTAACTTTTTTCTATTTTTATAAAGAAAAATGATTTCATATTAGTAGTTTTTTCATTATTTATAAAGAAATTTTTCTTTAGAGTTATTTTTATTTTTTAATGATGATTTTGCTAGTATTATTCATTTGCAGAACATATCAAGAAAAATGAAAAGGATAGAAGAATGCGGTGCTGAAATCCTATTTTCATCGTGAAGAAAGTTTTTAAAGTTATTTAAAGTTTTGATGGTATATATTTTTAATGATGTATTCTATTAGATTGTCGAAAAATTTTATATGCCTTAAGTTTTTCAAAGTTTTGTTTGATATTATTGCTCTTTTTAAAAGATATTGTTGTTTTAAAATTTTGTAGTTAATTTAATTGCATGCAACTTGTAATTATATATTATTGTAGTTGTTTTTTGTATCACAGATAGGAGAATGAGCAGTGATGGGGGAATTATAATGAGTGTTGTATGATCAATTTTACAAGTAGTTTGACGATTTTTTCTATAAGTAAGTCGATAATTTAACAAAAAATAAATTAATTGTCTTTTAATAAATTAATATGATATTTGAAGTTGAATGTTGTTCTAGCTTCTTAGTCTCTCTTGTATATACACATATATCATTAGCTTGATGAATTTATTTAGTGCATTTTTTATATTTTTTATTTAAGAAAATTCTATTTTTAAATGTCACACCTATATGGAAGCATATGACATTTTCATGTTCATCGCCCTTTGTTAACATTAACAGCGAGGAACAACAACCTACAATCATTGATGGTATCCTAATATCCTATCGTACCTTTTCGTCTCGCACTACAAATGATAACACCCTTTAAGGCCAATAATGATTGAAACGATGACTTTCATAGTAAAAGATTTATAGGCAAGTCTGTTTCAATTTAGTATCTTGTTATGAATTATTTTTAAAAAAAAATTCTTGAGAGTTGTTCTTATTTTTCAGTGACAATTTTATTGTTATTGTTGACTTGCAGAGAGATAAATAAGAATGGAGACAACTAATATTGAAGAGAAGGGAAGACAAGAAAAGAACAAATAATTCCGGAAGTAGAAGTTTTGTTCGTATAGTTCATAAGTTTGAGATTTTCTAAATATGCGTTTGATATCATTGTTTTTTTTTTTTTAACAATGTGTTTGGTATGATGGAAAATATTTTATTATTTTCTCTTGTTTGGTTGTAGTTAAATGTTGGAAAAATGTTTTCCATAATAACTCATTTTCCTCCATTTGAGGGAAAATGATTTCCCTCATGGACCAAAGGTAGTCATTTTCTGAAAAATGACAAATGTGACTTATGCCCCACCCCCACCCCTCTTCCCCACCCCATCAAAACTAATATTCACATTTTTCAAAAAATTCACATTACTCGAAAATATTTTTCACTATACTTTGCTTCAATTTTTCATTACTTGAAATAAAAAATAGTGAAGCCCGAATTTTTTTATTTTCCAATGCCCGTTGAATATATTGTTATTTCCATATGCATAGAGGAAGACTTACCTATGTTACTTTTGCTAATTGCATATTTCATTTTGTCATCGATGTAGCTTGTTTCACAAGGTTGAATAAGTTTGTCGTTCCATTGTATTTCTATTGATTATAGTATCTTGAGACTGTTCTAACAAAATATTAAAAAATGTCTTCTATATTTGCTAATTAGTAGTTTATTAAATTTAGTGATTGTAATATTTTAATATTCGATACTGATGTTATTTTCTATACTGAAATTAGTTCTTACAAATTGTTGAGTTGCTAGAGGCACTAATATACTAGTTAACAGTTAGTAGTGTTTTCTAAAAAATATTTTTCACTCACCAATCAAATACTAGAAAATATTTTTAAAAAAAATATGTTCTACTCACCAACCAAATACCATAAAATATTTTTCACTTGCCAACCAAATATGAGAAAATAAGTAGAAAACCAACTTATTTTCCAGAAAAACTTTTCCAGGTAAACATTTTCCATGGAAAATATTTTTCATAATACCAAACACATTAAATGTTGCTTTGTAAATTTGAAGAAACTGAAGGGTAACAATAGAATAAAAAAATAAAAAAAACAATCAATATTAAATATGTGATATACTTACATTGTAAATAGCATAATAAAGGAAAACATAACACATAAAAGTTTTCTTTACAATTACATAATAATTTTTACTCATATAGATTTGATTAGAGGCGGAGGGGATATTAACCAAACAATCTCATATCTTTAAAATGTGAACACTACAATAATGAAAAGTATGAAGCATAAAAGCTTTTTTAAAGTTATATAATCATTTTTACTCATCGATTTGATTAGCGAAGGGGGTGGGGGTGGGGCACCTATTCATTGAGAAATAATATTAGAGCTGATTTTTTTGGTTAAATATTATTATTTGACATGCTTGATCAAGATATCTTAACATGAAATGATTTGAAATAATACTTTAATATTATCTGCGCATCGCACAGTTAGATATACAATGGGTAGGAGTGGGGGAGATAAGGATTTTGAACTAATTTTAAGAACATAATGACGTAATTAGATAATAAATGTAACGCTCCGAGTCTGCACCCCGGACACCACACGGTGCTTATGATCCCGAAGGACTGTAATAATAATATCTGACAATAATATCTGAAAACTGAATACTATCTGAACTAGTCTAGTCTAAAAATCCTTTAACTGAACTGTCTGAAAGTGGAGTTGATGGAACAGACCCCCAACTAACTTCGACTACTGAAATACTGAAGCTACTAAAAATACTAAAATAAATACATAGCCTCGATAGATGAGGACTCACTACTGAATCTGATACTGCTGACTGAATCTGGCTAAGCGCGATTAGGAACCTGAGCATCCGAACCTATGATATGAGATATCATAACACAAAGAATGAGTACGCATCAGTACGTGGAATGTACTGGTAGGCTAGATGAGGTAAGGTTGAATGCAAGGGTTCATATGCATGAAAAATAACTGACTAAATGGTATGGAATAATCGAGTAAGAGTACATGGATAACTGAAACTACTGTAAAATATTGAGTATACAATATTGTGAATGTACGAGAATACTGCATCTGAACTTCTACTGAAGCTGAGAACTAATTTCTGATACTGAGTAACTGATACTGATTGACTATGTCTGACAGTCCTGATTTTATAAAATTGAACTGAGTTCTAAACTGAGATAGAAACTGAGACTGTGGGAGGTAGTCATCTAACCGATATACCCCAAATAAGATAACTAGGGTCCAACTTATAACCCCAGTTGGAAGGGTGTCAGTACCGTGCCATGGGTAAAGACAAGCTGAAGAGTCACCCTTATCTGGAAAGTGCCCTAAATAAGAATGGTGGTACCCTCAACTGGCAGGTAAAACACCTCATCAACCCTCAACTGGCAGGTTGATGTCTCAACCTATGCTAGCTACATAGTTCTGGAGCACAAGGACTGCTTCTAAGGATCACACCCTCTACTGGCAGGTGAGCCTCCATTCTTGGATTTGTTTGGTTTTGAATCCTACTCCTAACTGAATAGACCGTGGACTGATTGCTAGACTTTACTGGATTTGACTGAACTATTATTGATCGTGTTGGCTGACTGAACTAGACTGAGTTCACTGAGTTCTATAACTGACTGAGTACTTACTGTTTCAAGACATAATTGAGACTATTCTATAACTACTGTAGCTCTAGGTAAACATATAGATTGTTGGGTATTAGATACCCCTAGGACTCGATAGTATGAAAATAAAGCATAGCATGATCTTGAAAGGCATAACAATGTCCACTTGTTCATAATTCATTCATAGAGATATTTTATCAAATACTTGTAAGGCATAAGCTTGTACATGATTCGTACTACATAATGACATGTCATGATTCTACTATTTACTTCACATAGGTATTTTAGCAAGTATTTGGAGAGCATGGATTATTTCACATGATAATGGTCAACAAATGAACATCATGAATACAATATTCAATTGAAATTTCAAGGGTTTAGCATACAATTCACATAATTCATCACATAAACTATTTTAATTTTATGGAAACTTATAAGTAATCATGAATTGAAACCCAATTACTATTCTGAACATAAATACAATTAATTTCAAGCATGAAATTCATAAATCTGAGATCTTGTAAGTTTAAAAAGGGTTCTTGGACTTCATGGGTGAAAGGAACCTATGAATGAACACCTAACATACCTGGGAATATTAATTCTTGAAGTTTCTTAGAGGAATTCCTAAGTTTGTTCTTGATTTCTTGAAGCTAGGGTTTTTTCCTTTGAGAGAGAATGTTTTAATCATGAGAGAAAGTGAGAAAATAATGCTATAACTAGGTTAATTAGGGGTTAATCATGTGTTTAAGACTGACTTGGGTCACAGAAAAAATACCTAATTACTCCTGGGAAAGATTTAAAAATTTATCACTGAATGCCCTATTTTGGGCCTCACTGCAATGCAGTGGCATCGCGGTGAGCCACTGGAATGTGGCTGACACTTTGTAAAAATGGACAAACATGAAATGGACACTTGGCATGATGCAGCACCATATTGGAGGCTCACTGGATTTCTAGTCTCACAGCGATGCAGTGGCATCGCGGTGAGCCACTGGAATGTGGCTGACACAGTGTAAAAGTGGACGAACATGAAATAGAATCTTGGCACGATGTGAGACCATCGTGGAGACTCACTGGAATTTGATAACTAGGAAAATTTCTAGTAGTGCGATGCGGTGGGATCGCATTTCTATACTGGAAAAATAATAATTTTGAATTGGAGCATTGGGGCAACGTGCCATTATCCTAGAGATTGACCGGAAACTGACGATTGCTATTTGGCTGGTCTCCACGATGCGCTGATGTGCCAGAAGGAACACAATTTTACAAAATATGCTATAACTTCTTATCCGATTATCGAATTTGGGCGAATTTTATATCGTTGGAAAGCTGGCTAAATTTCCTACGCAATAGTAAACTCTAAACTAAAAAATTTGAAGTATTCTAAAAATTTTATATAGGAATACTTATATAGTAAGAGTTAAATTAAGCTAGAGAAATATGGGGTATTACAATATCTCCTCCTTAGGAGCATTCGTCCTCGAATGAGACTACTTAAGCTGAGAAATGCTGATAGACTGAGTTTATATATATTAAACGTAAAAATCTAATGCATGAGGGCATGACTGAAACTACTGTTAAGCTGTGTTTCCATACTGAACATGCATATCTGATGCATGAGTACATGGCTGAACTGGTTCATGAATGCATGACTTTTCTGAAGATGATATGCATTGTAACCAAAATTTGTACTGAATCTGAACATAGAACTGAGTAAATATATAGAAGAATATTACCTTAAGCTAAATCTGAGTTTGCGGAGAAGAGGCAAGGACACTTGGTCCGTATATCTGCTTCTTCTTCCTAAGTAGCTCTCTCAACGGACTGATTCAGCCAAAGAACTTTAACAAAAAAAACTTCTTTGTTCCTTAGTCTACAAATCTGATGATCGGGGATTTGGGTATCTATGCCCACTAAGGGAACTATGATTGGGTGCACTGAAGCTAGAGCTGAAGGCAACTCAAGCTTGTAAGCTACCCTTCCAAAATGACTGAGAATTTTGTAAGGACCGACATATCGGAGACTGAGCTTTCCCTTCTTACTGAACCTCTTTACTCCCTTCATGGGAGAGATTTTTAAGAACACAAAATCATCAATCTCAAACTTAAGATCTTTTCTCCTCACATCTATATATAATTTTTGTCGGCTCTGGTTTGCCCTAAGACTTTCTCTGATCAATTGAACCTTCTTTAAGGCATCAAACATGAGATAGGTCCCTACTACTGTGGCCTCACCTACCTCAAACCAACTAACTGAAGATCTACATCTCCTACCATAAAGATCCTTAAATGGAGCCATCTGAATACTAGAATGATAGTTGTTATTATATGTGAATTCGATCAAAGGTAAATGGTCATCCCAACTACCTTTAAAATCATTCACGCATGCTCTTAACATATATTCTAGAGTCTAAATGGTCTTTTTTTCTTGACGATCTGTTTGAGGGTGAAAAGTTGTACTAAGGTAAACTTGGGTACCAAGACCCTTTTGGAATACTTTCCAAAAGTGAGAGGTAAACTGGGTACCTCTATCTGAGATGATGGATACTGGGACTCCATGTAACCTGACCAACTCTCTGATATAGAGTTTCACGTAGTCCTCGGCTGAATAGGAAGTATGGACTAGAAAGAAATAAGCGGATTTGGTCATCCTGTCTACGATAACCCAAATCAAATTATGTTGATGACGAGTACGAGGAAAACCCATCACAAAGTCCATGTTCACTTCTTCCCATTTCCATGTGGGAATATTGAACTCCTATATGGACTTGCTAGGTTTTTGGTGCTCAATCTTAACCTGCTGATACGTAGAGCACTTAGCTACAAACTCTGCAATATCCCTCTTCATCCCACTCCACTAATAGATCTCCCGCAAATTGCGGTATATCTTAGTGGCCCCTGGATTAATTGAGTAACACGTACCATGCACTTCTGCAAGAATTCTTTGCCTCAAGTCATCTACACCTGGCACATATAGACAACCCTGGTAATGCAACACACCATCTCCTCATTGGGAGAAAATCTCTACTTTTTTATATCTGACTAACTCTTTCAACTTAGCTAGACTGGAATCTCTATACTATTTTTCCTTCACATCGGAAACTAGAGATGATTTTGAACTATTCTGTACCCATATACTACCCTTTGCTGAATCGACTAAGCGTGCACCTAGTCTGGTAAGCTGATGAACTTCCTGAACTAACTTCTTCTTACCATTCTTAACATGAGCAACACTACCCATAGACAACCCACTGAGAGCATCTTTCACTACATTGGCCTTGCCTAGATGATACAGAACACTCATATCATAATTCTTCAACAACTCTAACCATCTTCTCTGATGCAAATTTAAATCTTTTTGAGAGAACATATACTGCAAGATTTTGCGATCTATGAACACATTAACATGCACCCCATAGAAATAATGCCTCCAAATCTTTAAGGCAAACACTACAACTGTTAACTCAAGATCACGGGTGGGGTAATTCTTCTCATGAGGCTTAAGCTGTCTAGAGGCATAGACTATAACCTTACCCCTCTGCATGAGGACATAACCTAAACCTACTCTAAATGCATCATAGTACACAACAAACCCATCTGAACCATCTGGCAAAGTCAAAACTGGGGTTGAGTGAGTCGAGTCTTCAACTCATGAAAACTCTTCTCGTAGAAATATGACCACTGAAACTTGACTTTCTTCTGAGTAAATCTGGACATGGAGGATGCAATAGACGAAAACCCTTCAACAAACCAATGGTAATAGACAGCTAAACCTAAGAAACTCCTAATATTTGATGGATAGATAGGTTCAGGCCAGTTTATCACCACCTCAGTCTTTTGAGGATCGACTCTAATGCCATCACCGGTAATAATATGACCAAATAATGTCAATTACCTTAGTCAAATTTGCACTTACTTAATTTTGTGAACAATTGATAAGCTCTAAGAGTCTGAAGTATGATTCTGAGGTGATTTGCGTGATCATTCTCTCTATGGGAATAGAAAAGAATGTCATCGATGAAAACTATAATAAACATGTCCAAGTACTGCTTGAACACACGATTTATTAAGTCCATTAAGGATACTGGGGAATTTGTGAGACCGAAGGACATGACTAGAAACTCGAAGTGACCATACCAGGTTCAAAAAGCTATTTTCGGAATGTCACATTTCCTGACACTAAGCTGATGATAGCCTGATTTGAGGTCTATCTTAGAAACGTAACTAGCGCCCAGAAGTTGGCCAAATAAGTTATCGATTCTAGGAAGTGGATATTTATTCTTGACTGTGACTTTATTCAACTAACTGTAGTCTATACACATTCTAAAAGAGTCATTTTTTTTACGCACAAATAAGACTGGTGCGCCCTATGGGGAAATGTTAGGTCTGATGAACCCCTTGTCTAAGAGGTCCTTTAACTATTCTTTTAACACTCTGAGTTTAGTTGGTCCTATTTTGTATGGCAGAATAGAGATAGGCTGAGTATCTGGGAGAAGGTATATTCCAAAGTCAATTTTCCTTGCAAGAGAAACTCTAGGAAGATCTTCGGGTGTCCATCTGGCAATTCATTTACTACTGGAACTTGACTCAAGACTAGGAGTCTCTGAATTAGAGTCTTTGACTTGGACAAGATAATAGACATATCCCTTGGATATCATATTTTTTGCTCTAAGGTATGAAATCAACTGGCCCTTAAGCGCTGTGGTACTACCCCTCCATTCAAGGACTAGTTTATTTAGAAACTGAAAATGAACAATTCTATTTCTACAATCAACTTAGGCATAGCATGAATGGAGCCAATCCATGTTATGAATGACATCAAAATCTGTCATCTCTAACTCTACTACATCTGCTGAAGTGACTTTCTAAGATATCATAACCAGACAGTTCCTGTATACCCATCGGGCTATGATAGATGGACCCCACTAGGGTAGAGACTGAGAAGGGTTCTTTTAAGATTTTTTGGTTTGACCTTGAAGTTGACTATTATGTAAGGAGTTACAAAATACAAAGAAGCTCCTGGATCTAATAAGACATAAACATGTAAATGGAATATCTGTAACGTACCAGTGACCACATCAGGAGAACTTTGTTGATCTTTTCTAGACTGACTCGGGCGATTAGACTGAGTTGGAGGACGACTGTACTGACCCTGAGAACCCGACTGAGGATAATCTCTGATCTTATGGCTTGGCTTTCCATATTCGAAACAAACATCACTGCTAGCCCTACAAACACCCTGATGGTTTCTGCCATATTTCTGACAAAGAGGATTTGTTCGAGCACTGCTGACACTACCCTGAAATTTAGATCTGGTGACCAATGTTTGTTACTATTTCTGAATTTAGGGACTGAAGCACTGGTTGAGGATGGAGCTGGAACTAAAGATTTTGGATGAAACTGGGAATGGTTACCGCCTTCTGACTTAGGTTGAGTGAAATTAAAGCTACCTATTCTATCTCTCTTATTTTTCTTCTCTTTCTCTCCTTATTCTTAGCCTGTTCGATCTGTTAAGGATGGACAATGATCCTGGATATGTATATCTCCTTAATCAACATCGTTGTTCTACACTCCTTAACCACACTCTCTAACACCACAAACATGAACTTGCTCATTCTGGAATTATTGTCTGCTACTACATGGAGAGCATACTTGGCTAATTGAGTAAACATGAGGGAATACTCATTCACACTCATGTTTCCTTGTTTGAAATTGATGAACTCTAACACCTTGGCTTTTCTCATCTAAAGGAAAAAATCTATCTAGAAAAGCAGTAGCAAACTCTTTCCACTCTATGGGCTCTCATCGGTACCCGTGTCTACCTTCCACTGCTTAAACCATTAATGAGCTACATTTTGTAGCTGATAGGTAGCTAAATCAGCACTCTCACCGAATGTCACTCCCATGATATCTGTGACTTTCTGAACCTGATCGAGGAACTCCTGTGGATTCTCTTCAAACTTAGATCCTGAGAATAGGGAAAGATTCATTCGAATAAAGTCTTGAATCCTAGTTGTAGTGGTATTGGCCACTGGGTTGTCGTGAACAACAGCTGGTTGTTCATTATGAACTGCTACAGAATGGGCTAGAGTAGTAAACATAGTTCTGAATTCTGCATGGGAGACATGCTTATCCAGGGGATCTGCTTGAATGGGCTGAGGTTTAGGATGGGTTCCTATTCTTTTTCCATTATTCTTTTTGAGAGGCATGTTCTTTAAACAAAAGGAAGAAACAAATTAGACTGAGAGTTTAACTTGATCTCATGCTCACTGGCACGACATGAATACTGAAAGAAGGAAATTTTTTCCTAAAATATCTCATGGCCTATTGTCCAAAAGTGTGGCGCGCTACACACACATGCACAAGACTCTCTAGACACAGCTTTCAGACTCCTTAGGACTCTATTGAACCTTAGGCTCTGATACCAAGTTTTTAACGCCCCTAGTCGGTACCTGAAATGCCACACGGTGCTTACGACCCTGAAGGACCACAAGCTAACCCATGACTGGTATCTGCTGTAAGAACTAAATATTAATATATAATAATGTAGAACATGGGAAGAAATGCCATAAGGTTCATAATCTAAATACTGATAATAGTATTAACATCTGACAATAATATTTGAAAACTAAATACTGTCTGAAATAGTCTAGTCTAAAAAGCCTCTAACTGAACTGTCTGAAAGTGGAGTTGATGGGATAGGCCCCTAACTAACTCTGACTACTGAAATACTAGAGCTACTAAAAATACTAAAATAAATGCATAGCTTTGATAGATGAGGACTCACTGTTGAATCTGCTACTGCTGATTGAATTTGGCTAAGCGCGGTCAGGAACCTGAGCGTTCGAACCTATGATATGAGATATCATAGCGCAAAGAAAGAGTATTCATCGGTATATAAAATGTACTGGTATGATAGATGAGGTAAGGATGAATGCAAGGGTTCATATGCATGAACAATAACTGACTGAATGATATGAAATAACTGAGTAAGAGTACATGGATAACTGAAACTGCTATAAAATACTGAGTATGCAATACTGTGCATGTATGTGAATATTGTATCTGAGCTTTTACTGAAGTTGAGAATTGATTTTTGATACTGAGTAACTGATATCTAAGATTATTGATAACTAAATTATTGATACTGATTGACTATATTTGACAGTCCTGATTTTATAGAACTGAACTGAGTTCGAAACTGAGACTGTGGAAGGTAGTCATCTAACCGACATTCTCCAAATAAAATAATTGGGGTCCAACCTATAACCCCAGTTGGAAGAGTGTCATTACCATACCACGGGTAAAGACAAGATGAAGAGTCACCCTCATCTGGCAGGTTCCCTGAATGAGAATGTTGGTACCCTTAACAGGTAGGTAGAACACCTCATAAAACCTCAACTGATAGGTTGATGTCTCAACCTACGCTGGCTACGTAGTTCTAGAATTCAAGTACTGGTTTTAAGGATCATACCCTCTACTAGCAGGTGAGACCTTATCCTTGGGTTCACTTGGTGCTGAATCCTATTCCTAATTGAATAGACCGTGGACTGATTACTAGACTATTCTGGATTGTGTTGACTGACTGAATTGGACTGAGTTCACTGAGTTCTATAACTGACTGAGTGCTTATTGTTTTGGGACATGATTGAGACTATTTTGTAACTATTGTAGCTCTAGGTAAGCAGCTAGATTGTCGGGTATTAGATAACCCCCAAGACTCGATAGCATGAAAATAAAGCATAGCATGATCTTGAAAAGCATAACAATGTCCACTTGCTCATAATTCATTCATAGAGATATTTTATCAATTACTTGTAGGGCATAAGCTTGTACATGATTGGGACTACATAATGACAAGTCATGATTCCACTATTTACTTCACATAGGTATTTTAGCAAGCACTTGGAGAGCATGAATTATTTCACATGATAATGGTCAACACATGAACATCATGAATACAATACTCAATTGAAATTTCAAGGGTTTAGCATACAATTAACATAATTCATCACATAAACTATTTTAATTTCATAGAAACTTATAATTAATCATGAATTGAAACCCAATTACTATCCTGAACATGAATACAATCAATTTCAAGCCTGAAATTCATAAATCTGAGATCTTGTAAGTTTAAAAAGGGTTCTTGGACTTCATGGGTGAAAGGAACCCATGAATGAACACCTAACATACCTGGGAATATTAATTCTTGAAGTTTCTTGGTGGAATTCTTGAGTTTGTTCTTGATTTCTTGAAGTTAGGGCTTTTGCCTTTGACAGAGAATGTTTTAATATTGAGAGAAAGTGAGGAAATAATGCTATAACTAGGTTAATTAGGAGTTAATCACGTGTTTAAGATTGACTTGGGTCATGGAAAAATACCCAATTACCCCTGAGAAAGATTAAAATATTTGTCACTGGATGCCCAATTTTGGGCCCCACCGCGATGCAGTGGCATCACGGTGAGTCACTAGAATATGACTGACACTATGTAAAAATGGATGAATGTGAAATGACCCTTGGCGCGATACGGCACCATTGCAGAGCCTCACTGGAATTTGACAACTGGAAAAATGGCCAGTAGCGCGACGCGGTGGGATCGCGTTGCTATACTGGAAAAATGACAATTGTGAACTAGAGCATTGGCATGACGTGCCATTATCGTGGAGCTTCACTGGAAATTGACGATTGCCATTTGGCTGGTCTCCCCGATGCGCTGATGTGCCAGGTGGCACACTATTTTACAAAATATGCTATAACTTCTCATCCGGTTATCAAATTTGGGAGAATTTTATATCATTGGAAAGCTGGCTGAATTTCTTACCCAATGGTAAGCTCTAAACTGAAAAATTCAGAGTATTCTAAAAATTTTATATAGAAATACTCGTATACTGAGAGTTAAACTGAGCTAGAGAAATACGGGGTATTACAATAAATAAATTACTAACCATAAATTTTAAATTGATGTGATGTGAATTATAATATTAAAGTTCAAAAATTGAATATACATATGATTAAATAAAATAAATATATCTATTATATAAATATGTTAATAAGAAGAGCACTTGATAAGTATATTAAGCAAGTTGATAATTTGATAAAAGGCAATTGTAACAATCTAATATTTTAAGATAGTGAACAATAAAACAAACAAAAATGAAACACAATTTAAAAAAATAATTATATGCCTTTTTATCTTTACATCGATTTATGGATGACTTTAATATGCAATATTTACGGAAGAATCATGAGTATTAGGTTATTGGTATAGATTTGATTTACAGAATTGTGTGGACGGAGAGGGTTTGGGAGGGGGAAGGAGAGTACATAATTCAATAAATTAATTGGTTTTTGTAGTTTTTTGAATTACTTATTAAAAATTATATTTAATAAGTAATAATAATTTGAAATATATTAATGTGATATAATAAAAATTGATCAATTTAATTATGTTAAAGAATAAATTAATATTTTTAATGATTTTTTTTTTTTGAAATATTCCACTCATCAACACGTGGCGGTTTTTAGGACAAAATTTAAAAATATTTTAAGACAAAGTTAAATATATTGTAATGAAAATATTGAATTGAAAGATTAAGTATTTAAATTTGAAATAAATTATCTTAATAACTAGAAACTCATAATTCAAGAATTCTAATAGACTATTACTATTTCAAATTTATCTCTTTTATAATTTAAATATTATATGTATGTATGTGTGTGTGTGTATATATATATATATATATATATATATAAATACAAAGAGAGAGAGAGATAGAGTTTATTTTAGTAATATAATTATAATAAGCAATGAATAATAGTAGTAGCAATACACAAGTTGTATTGCTTTTACTTTTGAAAAAAAAACGTGGTAGTAGTAGAAAATTTTTTGAATTAATGGATAGGAATATTTGAATTTGAAAATATTAGATTTCTTTTTTAAAAAAATTATCATTAAATTAAAGAATTCTAATAAACATATACTATTTTAAACTTATCTCTTTTAAAATTTAAATGTTATAAAATATATTTAAATATAATTTATTTACATATTAGGAGAAGATAAAAAATTATTAAAATAATAATAATAGTTAATAGTAATGATAGAAACAATAGTAGCAGTAGTATGTACGGATAGGATAATAATAATAATAGTAATGATAGTTATGATAACAACAACAACAACAACAACAATATAATAATAATAATAATAATAATAATAATAATAATAATAATAATAATAATAATAATAATAGTAGTAGTAGTAGTCGTAGTTAAAAAGATAAAAACAAAAATATAGTAATACATACATTGTAGTAGGTGGGGGTAAAATATTAAAAAAATAAAATATAAAAGTTGTGGTACATAATAATAATAATAATAATAATAATAATAATAATAATAATAATAATAATAATAATAATAATAATAATGTTAGTATGTTACACGTAATAGTAGTCACATCATAGTAATGAACTTTTATCACTTTTCATGAACTTATATTTTCAAATGTACCAATAATAATAATAATAATAATAATAATAATAATAATAATAATCAAAGTAATAGCAATAGTTGACGATTACTTACAACAAATAAACTACTAAAATAAGGCATTGAGCTAGAGAATGAGTTATCTTCGCTATATCAACTAAAGAACGAGTCAAAGGCTCACTTATTTGTTAGTTTTGTTTTAAAAGTAATAATAAATTAGAAAACAAGAAAACAGTTAAAGAAAAGAAAAGAAGATAAATGAGAGAAAAATAAAAAATAAAAGAAAATAGTAAGGATAAGGATGAGTAACAAATTGATCATTTTTTATTTATTATTGTTAACTATAAAAAATATTTGAATAAATCTTATTAATTTCAAATGTTTCTCTCAATTTAAATATATAGATTATAAAAAATATATACATTGTATTTAAAATCAAGGATAAGGAAGAGTATAAAAGATCTTTTTTAAATAAAAAGATATGATTTGATACTTGAATTCGAATTTAAATAACGTTTGAGCTGAAATGAAATTCTAACTTATTAACCTCTATTATATATACTTCTATAATGATATACAATGTTATTTATTGCATTCTTTATGCTGGTTGTATTATTTACTGCATTCCTTATACTTTTCATTCTCTAGAAATTATTTTTGTTTTAATATGTTGTTCATTTGCTTTTTTTTTATGCAGATGAATGATGGTTATATTACAAGTTAAATTTATTCTATTAGAATTAGTCCTTGAATTCAAATAATATATATATATATATATATATATATATATATATATATATATATAATTTAGAGAAAATTGAAGGAAATATGACTTTTAAATTTTGAATGAAGGATTGGTGATATTGACCAACTTAAAGAGAAACATAATTAGAAAACTTGATTAAGTTAATTGTGGACTTGATAAATATTTTCAAAACTTTCTAATCTTTTCAAAAATACAAATCAAGCCACACTCATCTCCTCTCCAAATCATCGACCTTCTCTCTCCTGTCTCTCTCAACAGCTTCTCTCAACTCTCTCCCAACCAACAGTTTTGCAAAATTTCTCACTTCAATCCCCAGCGACTTCAATCTCCGGCAATAAATATTTGGGCGAGTTTCTTTTTGACTTTCAGCTGTCAATCGACGTGAAGACTTCTCCGACGACAACAACTTTGAGTTCTTCGTCGTCCCATTTTATTCTTCACAGGTAAAAAATTATGTCTTTTTAGTTATGAAGAAATAGAGAAACTTGAGCTAACTTCTCTTCTAGTATTGGTTAACAATTTTAATATTTCTTGCTTAAATTTGAAATGTGGACTGAATAAAATCCTAATTTTTGACATTTTTCTCTAATCTTTCCGGTGTAAAATATAATTTTTTGTTGTTATTGTAATTCTTGTTGTTGAACTGTTGATTCGATTTGTTGGTGATTTTTGGTCACCGTTGATTTTCTTAGCGTATGTATATTGTGTTGGTGCTATTGGGTTAATTTGTTGTTTTCTTGGTAAAAATAGTGCTTCAACAGATTAACCATTTGATGCAACAGATTAACCACCTGATGCTACAGATTATCCATCAGATGCACCAGATTAACCATCTGATGCAATAGATTAATCATCTAATTTTGCAAATGAAATATCTGATGCAACAGATGAACAGAACAGATCATTCATCTATCGCGACAAACAATATTGATCCAACAGATAACTCATTTGGAAATAGATGAGTGATCTGTTTCAACAGATATATGGCCTATTTTTATTGTTTCTAACCGCTGCAACAGGTTGCTTATAGGTTAAACAGATAACCTACCTGGTGCAACAGATGAGAGATCTATTTTTATTATTTCCAACGGATTACTCATCTGCTGCAATAGGTTGATTATATGCTACAACAGATATCCTACCTTGTGCAACAGATGAGTGATCTATTTTATTATTTTCAACGGACTACTCATCCGCTGCAATAGGTTAGTTACATGCTGTAATAGATATCCTACCTGGTGCAACAGATGAGTGATCTGTTATAATTATTTCCAACAAATTACTCATCTACTGCAACAGGTTGGTTATATACTGCAACAGATATCCAACCTGGCACAACAGATGAGTGATCCATTATAATTATTTTCAATAGATTACTCATCCGCTGCAATAGGTTGGTTATATGTTGCAACAGATAACCTTCCGGGTGCAACAGATGAGTGGTCTATTTTTATTATTTCTAATGGATTATCATCTGTTACAATAGGTTGGTTATATATTGCAACAGATAACCTTCCTGGTGCAACAAATGAGTAATCTATTTTTATTATTTTTAATAGATTATCATCCGTTGCACCAAATTGGTTGTATATTGCAACAGATAACATACCTAGTGCAAAGATGAGTGATTTGTTTTTATTATTTCAACCGGTTTACTCATCTGTTGCAATGGGTTGATTATATATTGCAACAGATAACACACCTGGTGCAACAGATGTGTGGTCTGTTGGAACTGTTATTTTACTATTTTGTATGTTAGATTTACTATTATCCCTTTTTAACGATGTATTTATCTATTATAATTTATTTATGTTCTTGTTAATTTAAGATAATATGGCTCTTAAATGAAAAGAAGCTGAATCAAGTCCAAGTAAAGGAACAAGTGAAGCAGCTAGGCTACATCCATCACTCTATGAGTTATCTTTACAAGCGTTATCTCAATCAGGAGCAGAAGACAATGAACACGGGGAGAGGGAATGTTTCAAAAGAGATGGTCCAAATGCTAATAGCCCTTCCACTGAAGAGTTGGCTGTAATTCCCCGATTCACGAGAACCAAAATGCCACACGGTGCTTATGATCCCGAAGGACCACAAGCTAACTCTTTTTCTGATATCTGTACCTATTCACTGCATAATATAATAAAATACATGCGAAAACTGGCCAACACTTTCCATAAGGTTCAAACATCTACAAATAAACAATGCCTTAAACCCCACACACTAATACATATGTCTGAAAAGCCTCTACACAGCTTGAACTGTGGAGTTGAAGGGACAATTCCCCCAATTAACTCCGTCTACTAAAATCAAATACTGTAATAACAACATCCTCGAATGATGAGGACTCACTGCTGCCCCCACTACTACTATACAAGTGAATTTGAAGATGCTCCAAGTTTCACTCCTCTGAACCTATGGTGCCCCAAAATAAAAGAACACCATAGCGCGAATGCGTTAGTACTAAGATGTACTGAGTATGCAAGCAAGGAAGGCTAAATGCAAGGGCTTATGCATGAACATTTAATCAGCAGAATAATCATGAGAATAACGAATGAGTACACATATATGAATGCACAGTTCACAACCACTATAACAATTATAACAACTCCAGATACCACAGCTCGGATACTACTTTACTGTCCTCGGAACTCACTACTGTACTGGGGTACTGCACTACTGAATCACAGGATACCAACACTAATCAATCGAATACACTCACACCCCTGACTCCTGAAGATTTATACTGACACAGAAACCGTGGGAAGTAGTTACATAACTCACCATGACTCCTCATAAGCAACTGAATATGTAGGGGTGCACGCAATAATTTGAATAATATCTTTGATTTTGTAAAACATGTGTACGGAAAATGAAGACTCACAGGGCTTGAATTTCATTATCTATACTTCTCATAATATTATAGAGAGGAAAATATAAGTAAAATTCCATAAATCATCATAATCATGAGAGGATGAAATAAGTACAATAACACATGTGAGTCATCATATAATTTGTCAATCACTTTCAGTTCATCAAGAATATCAATTCTCATAATGTAAATATCATGTAAATCTTTCGAAAGAATAACTTTCACAATTCCACTTTCAAATCACTTCACCATTCACCATAGACACAAGGAAACACACACACACTGGGAGATCCTATAACCGACATAAACCATGTGAGCTACATGGATTCCAACGTACAACCTACGTTGGGGAGAGCCGTCCTATCCTTGCCATTGGAGTGGGACTATCGATATCAAATCCACACAAACTAGTGATCACTATATAAATCAGCCTCAGGCTCACTCCTACGGAGGCACGTAGTTCCAGGGAAGTAAGGTCGCTTTATACCTCCCACTCGGTGCTAAAGATTTCTCTCAGACTTAGCTTAGATCATTTCAAAGACAATCCACAATAAAATAATTTCAGTAATATATAAATATACATCGGGAGCCATCATGCTTCCCATCTCTCAAAATCAACCACGTTGTGGATTTCTTTCACACTTGAGTTCAAAACAACTCCATTAAGACCAAAAGGTCAAATCATTCAAAATATCTCAAATATTCAACATCAACGTGCTTATAGCACACATTTTCTCAACACAATTTCAAATGGGGTTCAAGACCCAAATATCAAAATCATGATAAATATCGTTCAAGATTCATGCTTTATATCTCCACACATGTAAATTCATCTTTCAAAATCATAAACATCAAGATTTCATAATAATCATCATAAGATATGGGTTCATGCTTCAAATTCGTAAAAATCAAATAAAAATCATGCCTTTGTAAAGAAAATTACTTTTGGGCACAAGAACGAGAGTTCTTATTGAAAAAACCCCACATACTAAGTTCTCACGGAATTCATGTTAAGTTCTTAAATCATCGAAAATTCATCAATTGTAGCACGACTAAGATTATCACCAAATTGACTCAGCTCTAGACTAGCAGACTATTTCGGGCATAGTACCCCCAGCAATCAATAACATAAGTAATACGTAGTTTACAACAACGCATACTCACATGCCCATAGACCATCATGCACCATGCATTCATTAACACCTCACACCAATCATTTGAAGATCATATTCATATACAAGTATTAGGATCTCATGCCATTACACCGCAGATCATTCAACAAGGATGCATATGGTTAAGGAAGAATATAGTATAACATAGTTCATCCAATCGGGATACACACAAATAACATACATTCAACATATCATGGTTCACTTCTCAAGGTTCTTTCCTTTAAGATCTTGATATATGCAATTTGACCCATAATTAGACATTTCACACTTCGCGTGGCCTAATGGCCTTACCATTTATATCAAGCATCATAGTAAACACGTAGTATGCAAGTATGGTATGAACTCATCACTTCAATCACAAGGGGTCATACGATCCATTCTTCTTCAACTAGGTATTTCTACAATTACCTTGCATGCACCATTTAGGCATAGGTCAGTATGAACAATTACATGTTCTACAACACCATCATTCATCTTAATTCCACCAAATAAATCCCTCGTCCGCACTTACAACCATATCATAAGCCTTTCACACAACATCCCCAATTTTAGACAACAACATGGAGTTCATGTTAAACGTATACATAGAAAGTAGTCTAGTCATTTATAACTTATTATATCCTAAGAACGTAAATTTATAGCCTCTTAGACAATTCCACAAACACCTTACATGCACTTTTAGGAATTGGTGAATTCGTCAAATTCTCATATTTTCCGCCACCCCATATATCTCATCCAACACACATAATCATCACATGCATGTATCAACCAACATACACCATCACCACACACATATATATATCAACCAACATGCATAATCATCATATATATATATATATATATATATATATATATATATATATATATATATATATCAAGTAACATACATAATCCTCATATATATCTCAACCATCAAATATCAATCAACTTATATATATACATCATCAAAGTCTAGAATATATATATATATATATATATATATATATATATATATATACATAACTTGAACTTTCAAAAAAAGGGATTCGTGGACTCTATGGACAAAAGGAGTCCATAGATAAACACTTGCATACCTTAGATTTCGTGGCCGAAGAGATTGACGGAAGGAATTCTTGAATCAAAGCCTCTAATTAATTTCCCTCAATTCAAAACCCTAACCCTAAATATATATATATATATATATATATATATATATATATACATACATACATACAAGAGAAATGAGAGGAAAATAATACAAGTTCTCAGTTGAATTGGGTATTTATAAAGGTTTAAAAGAGTGGTGAAAGACCAAAATGCCCCTAAAAAATAAATAAAACCCGAATCTGTCCTTCAGTGATCTATTCGATAGGCTGAAGTAAATTGGCCATAACGTTTTAATTCGATGTCTGAATTGGATG
Organism: Capsicum baccatum var. pendulum; assembly: GCA_030864225.1. Taxonomy (NCBI): domain Eukaryota; kingdom Viridiplantae; phylum Streptophyta; class Magnoliopsida; order Solanales; family Solanaceae; genus Capsicum; species Capsicum baccatum. The sequence goes on from CM061552.1 coordinate 78,503,038, forward strand.
AAACCAATTTTATTGGAAAGAAGACTCTCAGGAATTTCCGTTGATATATAGCAGCTCACACAGTTAATTATGTACAAGGAGTTATGATCGTTTGAAGTTGACCAAAAAAATCGCCTGGCTGCAGTATTTTTTTTCCTGCACGTTTTACTGTTCACAATTCGATCGAAATGGTCGTAGTTTGATCGAGATGGTCGTAACTCATCGCTCGAGTGTCCGTTTTGGGTGATCCATATATCGTTGGAAATCTTATTCGATGCTCTACGAAATGGTGGATCAAAATTCAAGAAATAAAATACAAAAAAATTATAAATCATTCTCGAAGATAGGATCCAATACGTTTACGCACAAAATTTCGACGAAATTTTTTTTCTGGGGTATTACATTGGCCAAAACCTTAAACATTGATTATTATCCTGTAAGAATGTAGTGCGATGGTGCCACAAATTTAACGGGCGATTTCGTGGTTAACTCAGCCATGGAAAAATCTTTCGACGCCTTCAGAAAAATACTTCGAGAACAAAAATTGGATTCTTATTTCAGGGCAAGCTGCTTTGGGCAATATCTTGATTTGCCAGAGGACAACAATGCTCTTTTCCAAATAAAAATGGTATATGATCTTCTCAAGCGTAGGTTTATGTAAGAAAACAAAGATAAGATGGATGAGGTGTGGATAAATTACTGTGGCATGCCTGTTTGTTTTTGTTGGAAGGAGTTTTCCATATGGATAAATTACTGTGGCATGCCTGTTTGTTTTTTTGGAAGGAGTTTTCCATAGTTACTGGACTAAAATGTTATCCTCCTTCTCCTCCTTCTCAAGTTATACCTACTCTAACCCTTAAAAAAGTACCCCGCACAATCAAAAAAGGCAAAGGTAAGTCGAGTGACCGTGATGACCTGGTGTCCATTGTTGGTCCAAGATTCAAAAATAAAAATTTGATAAAATCGTTGAAAGTTAAAAGACATTCAAAGAAGCACAAGCAATTATTGTGCTTGGTTTGGTTTGTACATAATATTCTTTGGGCGAAAGACGTTAATAACAATATAAGCCTCGATTTAATAAATCTCCCCGGGAATCTTGAGGCATTTAATAGGTATCCTTGGGGTTATGAAAGTTTCAAAATGATTGCCAAATAATTGTTGACTCCATTAATGCTAAAGACAGTCAAATTATATGGCTTTCCATGAGCTTTCATGGTAAATATTTCTTTTATTATGATATGATTCATTTTTTATTCAATAATGCTTTTGATTTCTTAGCGTTATGTTATAGGCTTAGGCATTTGAACTCATTTCTTATTTGAGACAACAAGTGAACTAACAAAAAGAAGTTTCCTGTTCAAGAATCCTGAGATGGCTGTCGGACAAAACTGATAAAAATACAAAATTTCTTGATCTTCTCAATCCCCCGAAGGAATCAGTAAGTCTAATTCTAATCAAGTGTTTGTTTTAATTAGTGATTATTTTAAATGATTTTATCAACATTCTAATAAATGTATTGATTTATTTTAGATTATCCATCTGTGGCTTGTTCCAACCAATCGAGAATCGAAGATGTCATTTTTTCTTACTTTACAGTCTGCGCAAACTTTATTGGACTCTAAGGTTGTTGATAGAATAAAAATGAAATTGTCTAGAGCAACAACCATCACAAGAAAAACAATTTTAGAGGGTGGGCTTATTGTTGTTGATGATGGTAGTGGTAGTGGTAGTGGTGCTACTGTTGGGGCTAATGATGCTCGTCTTACAGTTTTTGAAGTAACAAGCCATTATTGTTATGATCATATTGGTTATACAGATTTTGCCACTTCTAGTGAATGTTTTGTATGCAAATGTCAAGACTGCAAGGCAAAACATGATGGAGTGATTAATGCTATTAATGCAATAACTGCTTCTGTAAAGGAAATTATATCTAAAAGGGGTGTCCTTCCATCAAAGAGGATTTCATATCCATACACTCCACTAGAGATCAAGGTGGCTAAGAGGATAAGGAAAGATATTTTCAGGGCATCATCAAGAATTGAAAAAACTAAAATTGTAATGCCTCTGTCTTTGTCTTGCACCGCTGTTTAATGTACAAGGGCCACAGGAGAGCAACATAAGTTTAAAAAGGTGAATGTATATCATTTATTCCAACAAACAAATAGGAACATATCTATTTCAACAGATGATACATCTACTGAAAATTATGAAACAGATATATACATCTATTACAACTGTTGTCTAACCTGTTGCATCAGATGAGTTATCTCTTACAACATATGTCTATCTATTTTAATAAATCAAATAGGTTTTTATACTATTTTAATTTATATCAACAGATGGGTCTTATGTTGCCACAGATGGATCATCTGTTCAAAATTATTGTATCGTTCTATTTTACCTATTCGAATTTTTCCTAACAAATGATCCATCTGTTATAATGTTAGACTCATCTATTGCAACAAATAGATAATTTGTTTTATATCTGTAATTAGCATTGATAATTCTTTCTTTCTAGATGGATGCCACAGTAGAAGCTACTGCTGAAGAGAATAATATCACAGTTGATAATCCATTAATTGCTTCCAAAAGAAGAAGAAAAAGTGGAGCCTGTTAGTTTGGGAGAATGGAAGAATTACCCGTTTGAAGGGTTCAACATCTCAGACAAGGCTCCAAAAAAAACTAACAATATTGATCAATGATTATTCAGAATGAATTGCCGATGGGCTGTTAAAGCATCACGCCAGCAGGTACATAAATTAATTTTAAAGACATTGATTTATAGAATTCTTGTTGTAAAAATATGACGTTAACACATAAAAATCATCATGTAGAAAATAAATAACGAACGCTACAAAGTGAACAAATTGAGTCTTGGTTTTGATATGTTTGACTTTGTTGTTGCACATCTTGGAAAGAAGAATTGGTTCTATTTGATGTCACAGCCCCAAACTTGCTAGAATGATGAGGTTTAAATGTCATACATATTACTATTAATTAATACTTTATTTAATTGCATCTTTGTATTAATTTTTTGTCACATAATCTAAAATATTTGATAATATGTGCAGCACATCGATGTCATTTTTTACTACCCCTAAAAGAAGGCCAAGCTGCAAATACGAGAACAATACAGATACACGACAGGCAATTGTTTGTATAAAGTTTACATTAATAATGCCTACGATAAGTATTGTCAACAACAGCCAAAAGTTTCCCAAAATGAGGAATGCTTAATCAACATCATCAAAGGTTTTAGTATTCCAACTGGCTTACCTTGGAATTTGATCGATGAAGTGTACATCCCAATTAATTAGTGATGAATTCCATTGGGTGTTAGTTGTCGTCATTTTAAGAGAAAGGCGCATCCGAGTTTATGATTCAATGTCGTGAAAGAGATGTTTCGGGCCGTCATCTGAGATACAAAATTTGGCCAAAATATTTCCTACTTACCTTGATATAAGTGGCTTTTTGGACCAAAAGGTTCTTACTGATTGGTAGAAAATTGAAGCGTACCGGGATAAAATGGGTAATCCATTTGATGTAGATTATGTTGAAGGAATTTCTCAACAATCTATTGGTAGACTGTAAGTATAAGTATCAAGATTTAATTTCATTTCATAAATTTCACAACGTTTACATGAACTGCAAAATATGGATTATCTATTTTTTAAAGCATAGAAATTGTGGTCTTTTTGTTACCGCTTACGCTGAGCATTTGAGTGATGGATTACAAGTACCAAATGATGGACTTGATGTCGGATTACTCTGCAAAATATATGCTTCTCTTTTATGGAAATATGAAGAAGCCAAAGCTCAAAAATCATGCGCAAGCGACATTAAAGATCCACGACCACTAAAGCCAAATTTCGTAGCACCGGATGAAGAACAAGTTGTCCATATTGAGTAGATATTTATAGCTTGAGTCTTTCAAAGTAATAATCTCTCCTCCTTGGTTAACTTGTTGATTTATTTATAGAGTAGATCATTTGTACCCATAATAACTTTTTTATATTTCACTTATTTGTTGAGTTATTTCATGTAATTTCCGAAGGCTTCGATTTATTTTATACTATCTATGAATATAATTTAATTCTTAGTTTTGAACTTGTTAATTGAAATAGAATACTAGATTCAAATATCACAACAGATAATATATCTACTGCAACAGACGATATATCTAATCAAATAAATTTAGACATATATTGGAACATGTAGGTCATCTGTTGAAAATTATATAATAAGTCTTCCTACTTTTTTGATTTGTTCCAATAGATTATCTATATGTTGTAACAAATTGTAGATCTGTTGCAACAAACAAGAAGAAACATCTGCATAATGCAACAGATGACCAACCTATTGCAATTGATAATCAATCTGTCACAACAGGAATGATATTTGCTACATCGGATAGACAATATGTTGCATTATGAAAATTCAACTTTCGTCAGACATACAAAAATTGCCACTAGAATGTAAAGTGAAAAAAATGGCTTGAAATAAAAAATTATTATCGTGTTTGTCTCTGTCTTTGTACATATTCCTCTTTATACATGGGCTCCAACCATTTAGTACCCCATAAGCCCAGACCTATTGCATTTTTTCACAATGGTGTCGCACATACTGGCCATTTCTGTATCGATCAGCAAACACTTGATATATGCAAGTGAGTATAGCCCGCACGCGACACTGATTTTTTTTTCAAGGTGGATGTTCTTATTTCGACCTTCAAAATCCTATGATTCCTTCATCAAGACTTCCGCTGGCAAATGATCCATAGTTTACTCTGCACCAACAACTTGGAGAACAACTTCAAGAGTGGCTACGTGTGGGTTACAAACTTGACCTCCTTGAAGACAGGTAACTTTCAGTCTTAAGCATTAATCTTTACCTCATCGAGTAGTATCTCAATAGTGAGAAAATGTTTGACTTCCACGTTCATGACTGCAAGGATTCTTTTTGCCTTGGTCTAGCTCTTGTTGTGTGGATATGGCCTCTTTCCTCTAACATAGTTAATCATGTCTTCATCCTATTTTAACGTAGAAACTAATTGATCAATTCCCCGACCACCAGGACCAATTTGACTATAGAGAGTATCGTACCTACTCTTGAAATTATTGTAGAAGTTGAGGTCCATTATCCTATCGACAACATCATAAGCATCTGGGTACGCTAATTACCTACCCCTCATGAGGCAGAGAATTTCATCAACATACTATGGTATAAGAAGATAATTTTTAAATAGGTTAGTAATTTTAAATAAGAAAAACATAGTGGAAATATTCTGTTACAGAGGGTTCTCTGAATCAGCTCACAGATTACCCAGCTAACGCAACTTATGCAACAGATGTATATTATGTTGCAACAGAATACCCATTTGTTACAACAAATTACACATCTGTTGGTAGCTTCTTCTTCATGGAGTAGATAGGAAGGATATCTTAGCAAAAGTAAACTTACATTGTCCACGTACTACTCACGTATATTTGTCATACTCGTGAAGTCTTGGGCGTCAAATAAATGCATAGTGTATTCTTGTGGAACCTTGGTCTTGTTAGTCATGATTTTTTATAGTTCCTTCATCTCTTCGTAGCCAAGTGATGCGTATATGTCCACCTTTTTCAGTGGTCCCTAAACTATATCAACTCTTGGAGCGGGAGGAGTTGCAATTTTTTTGGATTTCCAATTGAAAAGTACATGGCTAATTGCTCTTTTATTCCTCCTAACAGTTGTTGTAGGAGTGTGTGGCCCCCTCACCTTCTTTGATGGTATAACACTCCTCTTGGATTTCAACTCCTTGGCAGTTTCAGTAATAGCCTCTAGTTTTTTAAGGAGTTTATCCTCTTTGTCCTTGCATACTTTTCATTTGCAATGAGAATATGAGGGTGAAGAAGGGTGAGAGGGACCTGTGCAAGGGGTGTTTCCAAATGTATTTTTTTAGCACCAACATGCTCATAATTATAACTGGCAGCAGCAGTAGCAGTATCAAGATGGCTACCACCATTGTCAACAACTCCACTAGCAACACCCCAAGAAGAAGTACGTGGATCTATTGTAGTAGGTTAGTTATGAAGAGCTTCAACATTAGGCTGACCTTGCCTAACTGCTCTTCTTATAGTTATTTCTCCAACCAATTTCTTCTTTGTTAACTCCAATGTTTGGCCTGTTGTTGTATAAATAATACCTAGAGTAATTAAAGAAGTCATTCCCAACTCCTGCTCAGTAGGCACGATCCAAGGATGCACAACCTATAAAAAAGACAGAAGGCATTTAAATCATATCATATAATAATAATTCACAGTCAGTTGGGTTACATATTTACACAACCAACTTATGGGACAGATGATCTATTTGCTACAATAAATGATCTGTATATTGCAACAGATTGACAATATATTGCATTAGATTACCCATATATTGCATAATTTGCAGTAGATGGGTAATCTGTTGAGTCGGGTTCAGGGAACCAGAGCAACAGATGGTTAATTTTTTTTCAAAATATGGATCGTCTGTCGCAACAGATTACCCATCTATTGCACTAGTTGCAGTTGATGGGTAATCTATTACAACAGATGACCCATCTATCACAACAGATGGGATATCTGTTTTAACATCTTTCTTTGAGGTAAATTATTTTAGTTGAAAGAAGATGTACTGCATCATCCAGAGGGTTAAAGAGATCAACCTTCTTAATTTTTGGGTTGTCCTTTGTAGCCAACCACCTAAGAATCCTTGGATGAGAAACCTCATTCGGGTAATCCATTACGTGCTTTCGGAGGGGATGAATGACTTCAAATGTCCAAGCCTAAAAAATGTAAACAGGAAGCAAGCGAAAAAATTCATTATAACTATATTCAATATAAATTAATGGATGAGTAAAAATAGTGATCAATTTTACCATGAAATCCCAAGGAAAGCCGTATAATATGATCGTCCCTGTGGATAGTTTCATAAGTAAATATTGGACAGTTAAGTAGTAGCTGTCATATCCCCAGGGATAGTCATTGAATTTCTCGAAATCATCAGCAAGCTCCAATAAATCATCTTCTATGACTTTTCTGACGTTTCTTGCCAATAAAACAGAATGGATAAACCAAACTAAGAACAATTTCTCCCTGTTACGCTCTGGTATGTTTTTATCCTCGAGATCTTTTATCAAATCCCCCGCTTTATAGCTACGTCATCCAACAATGCCCAATAACCCATCTTTATTTTCCTTGCATTTGTTGGACCTTGTGTGGGGTGTTTCATTGATAAGAGGTTCTTCTGGACGATCACATCTCAAGCCCGTCACTATGGCAAACTCTTTCAATCCAAAACAAACCAACATGCCACAGTAGTTGATCCAGATTTCATTCATATTGTTTGGCCCTTCTTCGGATCTTTATCATACCTGTGTACTTTTTCCTGTGCTTGAGAAAACCATTACCATGCTCATTTAGAAATAACCATTACCATGCTCATTTAGAAATAGAGAGTACGGTCCTCGGGCAGCTTAAAAAGTATGCAAAGTAGCTCCTCTTACAAAGTCAGTCTATGTTTTCATTCTTTATAATACTCCTAAATTCATCAAAATATTTCCCCAACTGACTTTTAAGTACAAGATCACCAGTTACTTCTTTAGGGATATCCATGGGCATGCAACTCGAAACCTGTTGTTACTAATGGTTTTGACAGGATCATGCTGGGATTTCGATATTAATTCACGCCCCATTGGTGCGAAGGAGTTATCACTTTCCCAATCTTCATTTTTCCCTGACTGAGATTGTTCAGGAAGTTTCTATGAATCTATCTGTACTCTAGCCTTCTTTATTGGGTGGTCAGAAGTTGATCCACTTTCAGTTTCTTTTCTTTTGGGAGACATCTTTTAACTACAAACAATAGAAAAACAATAGAAAAACAAAAAAAAACATTACATTTGATGTCTGCATAATTTTTTAAAAAAAGGTAAGACAAATTTTAATAAATTATTCTATGCCACATTACCAAAAAATACTCCAACGAATAACCCATCAGTTGGAACATATGGAGAATCTGTTTGAAGACCTATTTAATATCTCCCAACAGATCTTTCACCTGTTGCAACAGATGGATCACCATGACCACCACCAATAGCACAACCAATTTCACCACCAGCGCTACCAAGACCACAACCAATGTCACCACCAATGCCACCTATACCAACACCAAGACCACTGACACCACCACCAAAACCATAGATACCAACACCAATAATAACAACCACCAACTATACTACAAATATTGTCCAACAATACCACGACAGTCAACAAAACACTGAGATAAAAACTAGAGTTCTCTTGGGTGCTTCCTACTTTTTTAGCATCAAAACTCAAAATCGTTAACCCATTCTCTATGATAATACAACTAAAAGTCTTCTTTTTCATAATTAACTAAAATACCCTAACTTTTAGAATAAAGAACAAATTTAGAACTCTTCTCAAACTTTGTTACCTACGAAGACAGAGAAAATGATGGATACAAGTGAGAATAAAGTCAAAAATAACAACTATGTGTTCGAAAATAGGAAGAAAATCAATCTATTTTGAAGGTTTGAGCAATATGTTGAGTAGTTGTTGTCTGTATTATTGAGAGAAAGAGATAAGAGCGAGAACTTGAGATTTGAAATGAGAAAAAGTTTTTCATGCAAATGGATGATTTATATGGGTTGATTTGTATTTTTGGAAAAGAATAACAAGTTTTGAAATTGTTAATTTGGTCCAAATTGATCTTAATTAATTTTTAAAATATTAAAAGATATAGTTTTTAAAATATTAAGTTAATGAGAATCTTTTTAACTCAGAGTGATAGATCGACGACTCAGGTCGGGATGAACACAATACCAACACTATGCAATTGCAAAGACTCAATTAAAGTTGTAGTTGACCCTATGAACTCATTCATTCATCCCTAGTTCCACCTAAATCAATTAAGGTAATAGATTAACATTAAGTTAATAAGAATCTTTTCAACTCAGAGTGATCGATCTATGACTCGGGTTGGGATGAACGTAATACAAACACCATGCAATTGCAAAGACTCAATTAAAGTTGTAGTTAACCCTATGAACTCATTCATTCATCCCTAGTTCCACCTAAATCAACTAAGGTAATAGCTTAACATTAATTTAATGAGAATCTTTTCAACTCAAAGTGATCGATCGGTGACTCTGATCGAGATGAACGTAATACCAATACCATGCAATTACAAAGACTCAATTGATGTTGTAGTTGACCCTATGAACTCATCTATCCCTATTTATACCTAAATCAATTACAATGAAATCTATTGCAACAAAAGGTTGAGCTGTTGGAAATTTTCAATCCGATATTCATATCTGTTGCAACAGATAACATATCCGATTTAATTATCAAATAGATATTTGTATCTGTTGTGACATATGAAGACTGAGCTGTTGGATTTTTTCAAATAGATATTAATATCCATTGTAACAGATGAAATATCTGATTTAATTATCAAATAGACATTTGCATATATTGTTACAAATAACTGAGCTGTTGGATTTTTTCAAACAACTATTAATATCTGTTGAAACAGATGACATATCTATTTGAAATTCTTTTTTTTTATTTTACGTAATTTTAAAGCAAGATTCTATCCAAAAGAAGAGAGAGATATACAATAGTATTACTACTACTAAAAATGGTAAAAAATATTTCTTAAATAACTCAAAAATCTCATTGAATAGTCTTATCTTGTCTTTTCAATGTCACCCGTCTTCCTCATGCCCCTCAAGTTATTAATGAAGATTAATTAATGAATATTTAAACCCGTGTCTACATCTAGAATTATCTCTTAGCCCTAAATTTATTTTATTCATCTCTTTAGGATTATCACAACCTTTTTTCTCTCTTTTCTCTCCTTTTTCTCAAAAAGATCCTTTTAGATCTAAACCGATCTATATCTTTCCTCGACTGAAATTGTTGTTTTGATCTCCTTTTGAAATTGCAGGTAAGGTATGGTTCACTATTGTTCTTTCATTCTCATATTCTTCTTTGCAAGTTATTTACATCTGTTTTTTTATTTAATTACCACTTACCCATATCATATTTATTTAATAAAATTTGAAGGAACTTTTAAGTGTTGAATAAACGAACTAAGATTTTTTATTACAATATGCAGAAAAAGTCATGTGTTGGGAGAAGTTTAAAAGTCTTGTTGTCAGTATCATTTTTTTATGTTTTTTGCTTGTTTCTTTGTTATTGATATTGTTATTGATGTTGTTGGTGGGGTTAGTATTGTTGGAACTTGTTGTGTGGTGTTGTTGATGGTGTTGGAATAAAGAATGTTGCTTTTTTGTTGTTGATGATGTTGTTGATGGTATTGGAATAAATGATGTTGTTTCTTTGTCGTTGATGTTTTTTATTTGTTGTTTTTTTGTAGTTTATGTTGTTGTTTATGTTGCAACAAATGGAGAAACTTTTGGAACAAATCAAACCTCTAGAAAGGCTAGTTTGATGTATTCTAAAAGACTCCACATCTGTTGCAATAGGTTACACATTTATTGTAATAGACCCCAATTCTATTACGACAGATGGATAATGTTCTTTCTATTCTTCTCTTGTTTGACATTAATTTTATTCCTCTTTTTAGATATAAGGAACTAAAGGTTAATCAACTTTTGCCCAACCAATAAGAGGCTACATTAAAGATGGGTTCGAAGGAATAAACTGCTTGTAGATGGAACCACTTCATATGTAGGGGGTATGTATTACTAATAATGTTATCATGAAAACACACATAGAGTACACTAATTTTATGAATGTTGTTTTTATCATTTAGTTATTAATCATTCAAATAAGATATCTACAATTTTACAGTTAAGTTTGATAGGTCCAAACTGATAAGGCTGAGGGACCATGAATATGGTTCTAATACTCTGTTAAGATTTAATATCGATTGTTGCTCATATTTATGGGTCAAGCATTGTGAAGGGATCTAATTTTGGTGTCATTGTAAAGAGATTTAATAGCAATTGGACTAACTTTTAGGGTGCATTGGACTCTGAGAGATCCTTCGAAGCCTCTCACTGCTACAACCACGAATGAAAATCACTATAATTAGTGCCCTAGCCTAAATTTATATGGTTTGGTTTCTCAGGGTGATAATTATATGCCAGAAGGTGTGGTAGGAGAATGCCTACGAGGGAAAATGGGGGGGTTGATGAAAGACTATATCATCTGAAAGCTAATTGAATAGGAAATATAGTGTAAAAAGGAACTTCTAGCGAATCTAATTGATGAAACTGACTTAGAACATGAGAAATCTGAATCAAATGCAAATATGAAAGTATATCCGGTAATGAAAAAGTCATCTGTTGTTTCTCTAAAAGAAAAATAATGCATATGGATACTTTGCTAGGGAGCTGAGACTAGGTAGCGTAGTCGGAATTATCACCTAGATAGAAAATAGCAGAAGATCAAGAAAGCAGCCTCACGGGCATCAAGGGTTAAAATAATGTACAATAACTCTAGAAAACTTATGCCAATAACAGTTACAGTAAAAATAAGGAATCTAAGAGAATGATGTAATTTTTAAATTTTAAATTGCATCCCACACCTTCTTTTTTGTGTTTTCGATTAGGTCCACTATTGTTGACCTGATCGGAACCACAAATAAGATTGAAAGGCAGATTGAGTATCATTACTTCCTTAGCAATATGGATATAATTGATTGTTTTTTCTAGCCTTAGTATGATTTTAACATATCATGGAAAAGATCAAAGACTTGTGGTAGTATGTGAATCCTGATAATTTTTAAACTTGCCTCCAGCTTGCCAATTTGATATTCAAGCTTGTTGTTGCCATCTTTAAAGTTGGTATAGAGTTTCTGGTCTTTTGTGAGTTCGATCAGGAATACTTTCTTCAAAGTTGTGGCATTTTAGAATCCCTTTAAAAGACTTCCTTTAGAAGCCTTAAATGATACATGTAGGGTCGCTATGTATATTTTAGGTCAAAATGTGTTGATGCACACTCAAGTAGTGGTTACAACAGTTGAATAGCTCACTTTTATCAAGTGTTGATCACTGTAGCTCTGCTCAACTAACCTTCAAGAGATTTGATAAATTAATTATCAAGGAGTTATGTAACGTTTGATCTAAACTGGCACTACCAAGCCTATTAAATGTTATATAACTTCGGGCTTGTTACCCTATCAAAAACCTTTGCCCGAATTAGTGGACAAATCAAACGAGCTCAATATCTCAGACTTTCTATTGGTCACTCTTCTCCTATATATATGACAAGATATCCATTATGCAAAAGTCTACACCGTCGGCAGAAATGCTTTCCACAACAAAAGTCTCTAGAAGACATGACTAGTAATCTCTTAATATCACTTTTATGACTTTCTTGACATCTCTTGCCAATATATTGGGATGGACATAGCGGGCAATTATGCTTAGTTTAGTTTGTCCATTCCAATATAATTGCAAGAGACGTCAAGAAAGTCATAAAGTGATATTGAGAGATTGCTAATCTTGACTTCTAAAAACTTTCGTTGTGGCAAGAATTTCTGCCGACGGTGTAGACTTTTGCATGACGGATATCTAGTGCTCTATATAAGAGAAGAGAGATCAGTAGAAAGGCTAGGAGATTGAGCTCGTTTGATTTTTCCACTAACTCGGGAAAAGGTTTTTGATAGGTTAATGGTCCCAGAGTTACGTAATATTTGATAGGCTTGGTAGAGTCAGTTTAGATCAAACGTTACGTAACTCCTTGCTAATTAATTTATCAAATCCCTTGAAAGTTGGTTGATCAAAGTTGCAGTGAGCAACGCTCGATAAAAGTGAGTTATTTAACTGTTGGGACCACTACTTGAGAGAGCATCAACACATTTTGACCTAAAGCATACATAGAGACTCTGCATGTATCATTTAAGGCTTTTGAAGGAAGTGTTTTGAAGGGCTTCTATAATGCCACAACTTTGAATAAAGTGTTCCTGATCGAGCTCACAAAAGACTAGGAACTCTATACCAACTTCAAAGACAACAACGACAAGCTTGAATACCAAATTGGCAAGCTAAAGGCAATCTTGAAAATTTTTGGGATTTATATACTACAGAAAGCGTCTGATTTTCTCCAAGAAATGTTGAAAGCATGCTAAGGCTAGAAAACACAATCAATTAATCCATATTGCTAAGGAAATAATGACGCTTAATCTGTCTTTCAATCTTGTTTGTGGTTTCGATGAGGTCAACAACAGTGGACCTAATCGGAACCACAAATAGGAAGGCATGGGGTGCAATTTAAAATTCAGAAATTGCAGCCTTCTCTTAGATTCCTTATTTTAACTGCAGTTGTTATTGGCGCAAGTTTTCTAGACTTACTGTACATCATTTCAACCCTCGATGCCCGTGAGGCTACCTCTTGGTCTTTTGCTACTTTCCATCTAAGTGATAATCCTGACCACGCTACCAAGTCGCAGCTCCCTTGCAAAGTGTCCATATGTATAATTTTTCTTTTAGAGAAACAACAAATGAATTTTTCATTATCGGATACACTTTCATATTTGCACTTGATTCAGATTTCTCATGTTTTAAGTCAAATTCATCATCCAAATTCACTAGAAGTTTCTTTCTAACCTTTATCTCCTCTTCAATTAGCTTTTAGATGATATAGTCTTTCATCAACTCCCCTTTCCCTTACAGGCATTCTCCTTCGGCTCCTTCAGGCATATTATCATCTTCTTGAACAACCTTTCCATATAAATTTGGGCCAGGGGAATTTCTATTAGTTTTTCATTCCTGTTTGATGTAGTGCGAGGCTTCGAAGGCCTTATTAGAGTCCAATGCACACTTTTAGTTAAAGTCTAATCGCTATTGGATCTCTGCAATAACATTAAATATTAATTCCTTCTCAAAACTTGACACGCATAAACATGAGCAACAACCATCAGTAATTTGTAACAGGGTATCGGCACCATCATCATGGGGCCCTCGGCCTTATCAATTCAAACCCATCAAACTTAACTGTACAATGTAGGATGTTGTTTGAATGATCAGTGCCTAATCGATTAAAAACTGCATTCATAAAAATATTATACTTTGTGTGTGTTGTCCCGATGACCTTAGCAGTAATACTTAACTCCCACGCATGATAGTGGATACATCCATTTGCACGCACCTTATTCTTCCTAGCCCATCTATGGCTTAAATTGAATAAACAGACTAACAAGTTGCAACAGATGCCACATTTATTTAAATTATCAAACAATTACAGACATCTGTTATGACAGATGATCATTCTATTGCAATATATGACATATCTGTTGGAAAAATCAAATAGATATATCCATCTATGGCAACAGATTGTCAATCTATTATAAGTTATCTAATAGATGAAATATATTTTGCAACAGATTACCCATCTGTTAGATTTATTTTAAAGCAATTTTCTTTTCTTTCTGAAATATAATAAAAGATAAAATGTTGTATTTAGATCCATTTTTTTAATTTACATATTCAAAAAATCACAAATTTTATTTAATTAAGGGATAAATAGTCGTGGCTTTTTGACTAACCCCTTCGAATTCAATCATTTATAAGTAGGTCCCTCCTTACTCGTTCATTCTACTACACTTACAAATATGGTTGATCCAGATTAGTGAAAGAAGATTCATATCGAGTCCTTACGGGAACTTTAAAGGTATTTTGATGAGCTCCAGAGGGATTTGGCTGACTTCATAGCGAGACTAAGGAGGGCCCTGTTGCTACCAGATGAAAATTATCCAGTTGGTAATAATAGTAATACTAATACTAATAATGATAATAATAATAGTAATAACAATAATTAGGTTATGTTTTTTCTTTTAGCGTATGTATATCCCTTTTTTATATCATATCTACCTAAGGGATTCAAAATCTATGTTTGGTGGTCGACTTTTAATTTTTAGTTCTTATTTAATATTTAATTATCATTCTATTTATTCCTTATTCTGAACATGTCGACAGATGGTGGTAGGGATTGAGCATTTGTGGCAACATAGGTTAATCTGATGTGACAGATGGATCATATGTTGCAACAAACGATTATTAATGAAAAAGGGTTATTGTTGTTATTGAGAAGGTGAAAATTCATGACTTTTCAATTATTTAATATGAAAAATGATTCGTAATAAATAATAAGAAAATAAATGATAAACACAATTTCTAACCATAAAAGAACGGTTATTTAATTTTAATAACTAATCGTTACTTTTCACCATTTTTGTTTTTAATTTTTTTTTTAAAATTATTTATTTATTAAATAATAAAAAAGTCACAATATTGGATTAATTAACTTATATGATGATTGTTAAGAAAAAGGTGAATAGTTATGACTTTTTGTCTAAAACGCATTCAACAACGTTGTTGATGCATCAAATTTCCCATCTGTTGCGACTGATGTATCAGTTGTTACAAGAAATAAAAAAAGTTATTAAAATAGCTGGTCAATTTGTTGCAATAGATGGTATATCTGTTGCAACAGATGGTTTATCTGATGCAACAGATATGCAATCTGTTGCCAGAACTCAATAAAAATGGTTATTATTTTATTAAAGAAATGATTATTCAAAAGGTGTCTTCGATTTTTAAACTGAGAAAAAGATTATTCAATAATAATAAGCTGAAAAGTCATGACTTATCACAATAATAAAAAAAACTCACCAGCATGATTTAATTAAGTCATTTTTTCACAGAAAATAATAAGAAAATAAATGATAAACACAATTTATAATCGTAAAAAATGGTTATTTAATTTGAATAATTGACGTTAATATTAAATAGGCACCATTTCTTTTCACTAATATATTTTTATTTTTAAATCTATTTTTTTAATTTATATAATAAAAAAGTTAGTAAATTTGGATTAATGAGATGATGATAATTTTTTTTAAAAAAGATAGATTTATGTTGCAACAAATAGATTATCTAATGCAACAGGCTTTCTATTGGTTGCAACAGATGATATATCTGTTGTCATAGATGAGTTATCTGATGCAACAGATATAGAATTTGTTGTCACAACTCAATAAAAATGGTTCTTGAAAAGAACTAATTCATAATAATAAGCTGAAAAGTCATGACTTATCACAATATTTCTTAATTTAATTAAGTCATAACTTTATACAGTAATCAAAAGTGTAATTAATAAATGTAGGTGAACAGTCACGCCTTTTTGCCTAACTCATTCAAATTCAATCCTCTATAAATAGGTCCCTCCTTACTCAATCGTTCATTCGACTACACTCTATTTATTTATTGCATTTTGTCTTTCATATTACACCTTCCACCACTTTTTCTTCCCTGACTCAGGTAAGTTATTTTCTTGACAATTTGTAGTATATGGTTGTATTACATTCGGATATTCTTTTCTTTACTTTTTTTTTACGTTTTTTGTCAATTCATGTGTGTTCTACATATGGCTGATCCAGTGTTGGAGGTTGCTTTTCTACAAGACAACGTGAATGAACTTCGAATACAGGTTCGTGACCTGCAATGAAAATTGCGAGCAGTTAGAGAAGGGATGCTCTGTGAGATTTGCAGGCTAAGAAGGGCCTTGCTGCTACCGGTTGAAGATTGGCCGATTGACAATAATAATAATAATAATAATAATAATAATAATAATAATAATAATAATAATTACATTAGTTTTTCTTTTAGTCTATGTATATGTATTCTTATTTATTTTTGTTTAATAAAAAATTATGTTTGATCAATTTTGACATTTTAATTAATATTTAATTTTCATTCTATCTATTATCTTCTCAACAAACATGTCTACAATTGGACATAGTAAAAAATTTTAAATCCAATAGCAATAGCAAGAGTTGAAACATATTGGTTATCTGTTGGGTTTGTGGCAGGGGTTGATTTTTGTTGTTCCAAACATATTACTCATATGTTGCAACAGATAATTAGTCTGATGCAATAGATAATAAGTTTGTTGCAACAGATAACGAGTCTATTGCACGGCTTTGACGTTTTAATTCATACTCCCTATAGACACGTAAAATTTGTTAGATCAAATTCATATAAAATTTGAATTTGATCCATATTTTATTGGGTCTAAAATTATTTTGGAAATAAAGAAAATAATAAGCCCATTTTATTCCTCATCAAGGTTCATCTCACTTTGAAGCCCAAACTCATCAAGTGATGTGTCATCCTAGTCAAATCCAAGACCAATGAGACGCCGCTACATGTACAAATGATGTGGAAATCTCATTCAAACTCAACAACCAGTCAAAAGGCACCAAGTGTCAAAGTGACATATTTCTGCCAATCACAAGCAACTAGGCCTACCCCCTACACCTATCAATAGGGGGTAATATAAAATTCTAAAGGGGGTCAGAAAAGAGGACTTTGAGAAGCATTGGAGAAAGTTATGCATTGACTACCCAGCTCTTCAAAGGATTGACTAACAGAGTTCTTTCCGGAGATCAACTCAATAAGACAAAGTGTTGTCTAACATTCTTGGAGAACCAAACGCATTTCTAGGAGGTTAAAATCATCCTACATACGAGAAACATGCTATGAATGGCCCTTGAATCACGGAAAAAGCTTAGAAGAGGAAAATCAAGAGAACAATAGATTTTACTCACAAATTCATTTAAATAAAATTATTCTTTTTGTTTATTTATTTTTGCTTGCAGTTAATTTTCAGCACAACGAAAATCTATTACGAAAAAATTTTGGAATGCCCAGTGGGACCAGTTCTGTTCTTCATCTCTTCCTTCTACAAATTGAAAAACCATAAATTCAACTACTACAATGGACTTTAAAAAAATCAATGAAGTTTCATGCCAAAAGTTTACTACTGTCACGTCTACTGAGATCACACTTGTTGGCTTCACCAATCGACGTAATCTCAACACTTGTTCTGTGGATGGATCCCAATACTTCACCCTTTTGGAGATGACGAAAAGGAGAAAATCTCAAATTTTGACTGTAACTACAACCCCTGGGGGCAAATTTTGCATCCATATTATCAGATGGACCATCTAAAACTGTCTGCAACTTTGGAGAATCTAAAGAATTAATGAATTCTCCAACTTCAATAAAAGTCAAAACCTTCATGGTTGATACAGTTAACATGGATAAGAAATTTTCAATGATGGAGCAAACCGTTAAAGCCTTGAAGAAATCTGTTGATGAGAAAGATCATCAAATCACCCAACTTATGAGTAAGTTAGATCTCTACAATCCTGGAGAGTCAAATTATAATCTAACACTGCAAGAAAAAATTGATGGTGAATCTCTCATCAAGACAAGAAACAATCAATGTGTTGATCGATTTGCTTCATTAGCTACTCTAACAGTTCAACAACTGCAAAATATGATTGCAAACACCATTAAGGCACAATATGGTGGTCTGTTACAAAGTTTCGTAGGATACTTAAAGTCATATTCTAAATGAATTGAGGTCTTACCAATATCAGTTGGATATCAACCATTAAAGTTTAAATAATTTGATAGAAAGGGAAATTCAAGGCATCATATCGCTTATTTCATTGAGACTTGTAGCAGTGATGGCATATATGGTGATCTTCTTGTCAAACAATTTGTTCGCTCTTTGAAAGGCAACGCCTTTGATTGGTACACGAACTTGGAGTCTGAATCAATTGATTGTTGGGAGCAACTAGAAAGTTAGTTCCTAAATTATTTCTACAGCACCTGTCGTACGTCAGCATAATGAAATTGACAAGCACAAAACAAAGTAAAGATGAACTTGTACTGGACTACATAAATCGTTGGCAAACATTGAGCTTTGATTGCAAAAATCAACTTTCTGAAACTTTCCACGGTTGAATTTTGCATTCAAGGGATGCATTGGGGCCTTGTGTATATCCTCCAAGGAATTAAGCCTTGAACTTTTGAAGAATTAGCTACGCGTGCCCATGACATGGAGCTAAGTATTGCAAGTCATAGAATGGCATCACCTATTTTTGATCTGTAAGACCCCACTAAATTCTAAGCTCAATTCAGTCTTTTAACGTTGGTCAAGGGGTCCCAGACTTAGAAATTATTTTAGCTAAGTATCCATACTTAGTGTTATTTTAGCCTTCGAAAGTTGGCAATCCATTTTTACAACCCTTACGAACTTAAAGTATCGATCTTTAGGTTGTTTCATGATCAGGAAGGTCAATAGATGTTCCCGAACAAGTTTTGAATTTTCTGAACCTCATTTGAAGCACCTTTGGAATCCTAAACCAGTGAGTCAATACGATCTTGACTCATCGCGTCGACTACATGTTGATAAATGTTTCCCCCAGCTTTTAGTGTCAAATTCCATTGAATCAACATGGCACGTTGGCTATTGCGTTGATTCCAATGATGCGGCATGTCGATGGTCCAATTTACAGTCATTAAAAAGCCGCATCCAGACAGGTAAATAGATTATTTTTCCACCCCTATTCAGCCCCAAAAATACAAAATTAATCATTCCCAGTGCAAGGTATTCATTATTTCTCTCAACTTTCTCAAGAACAAATCCTAGGGGGGTCTAAATTCAAGCTCAAGCTCCAAGAACACGCTATTAATATTCAAGAATTTAGCAACCAAGGTATGTGAAGTGTTCATCCAAGGGTTCCTTCCACCCTTGGAGTCAAAGAATCTCTTTTAAATTTCAAGTAGTTTGAATTCATGATTTGAATTAAGTTGTATTCATGATTAGTATGTGAGTTAGATTTCTATTTCTTGAATTATTATATGTTTTATGTGGGATTGATTACTATGTGTGTAGATTCGTATGAATCCATGTTAAACCCCTTGAAATTGTGAAATTTGAAGTAAATTTTGATGCTCACTTATTATTTGCATATATTATGCTCACCAAGTGCTTGATGAATTGTTCATGTGAACTTATAAGGAAAAGAAATCATGTCATGCTAGCTTATTTGCAAGTTATACCATACAAGAGTTTGATAAGATGTCTCTATAAATACATTATAATTCAATATGTATGTTTATACTAAGCAAGATCATGTGATCCTTTATTTTTATTCTATCGAGTCCTGGGGGTATTTAATACCTGACAATTTAGCTGTTTGCCTAGAGCCAGTGTCAGTTACAAAATAATCTCAGTCACATCACGATCCTAGTACTCTCAGTCAGTTACAAGACTCAGGAAAACTCAGTAGACCTAGTATTACTCTAGTCTAGTTCAGTATTCAGTTCAGACCTCAATAAGCTCAGTCATCTAACAAAACTTAGTAGTATTTTGTCAGTCCATGGAATCCGCTGAACTCAATTAAATTTAGTCAGACGGTAATATCAATAATAGTTTAGTCCAGTCTCGTACGGACTAGAAATCAGTTCAGTGTCTATTCAGTTAGGAGTAGGATTCAGCACCGAGCGAACCCAAGGATGGGGGTACTCCTGCTAGTAGAGAGTTTGACCCTTATTAGCAATCCCTGCGTTATAGAACTGCATAGCCAGCGTAGGTTGTGATATCTTCCTGCTAGATATTATGAGGGTTGATATATCTTATTTGAGTTATCCTGCCAATGAGGGTTGACGAAAGAGCTTCTTGTCAGAGAAGGTTAACTCACAGCTTGTCTCTACCTATGGTACGGTATTGACACCCTTCTAACTGGGGTCACAAGTTGGACCCCAATCTATTCAAAAAGGGTTATGTCGGTTAGATAATTACCTCCCACAGTCTCAATTTCAGATTCAGTCTCAAAATAGAACTCAGTTCAGTTCTATAGATTCAGGACTATCAGATATAGTTATTCAGTACAGTACAAAACTTAGTATAGTTCCACTGAATCAAAATTGTCAAATACAGTATTTTAGATATTAGTAAATCAGTTTCAGTAGTAACTCAGTATTCAGTATTATCAAGATATCAGTCATAGTATACGTATTCATGCATGTACTGTTATTCAGTTATACTCATGTTATTCAGTTAGCTTTGTTCATGCATATGAACCCATGTATCTCATCCTACCTCACTGAGCATACCAGTATATTCAAAGTATTGATGCATGCTTTTTTTTGTGCTATGATGTCTTATATCATAGGTTCAGATGCACGGGCTCCAAAGCACCCTTAGCAGTTTAGATTCTCAGTAGATAGAGCTAGCGGTGATCCTCATAGTCTGAGTACATGATTGTTCTCAGTATTTTAGTCTATTTTTAATAGTCGGAGTTAGTTGGGGTCTTGTCCCATCCATTCCATATTTCAGACTATTTAGAGGCTTTTTCAAACTAGAGTATTTTTAGACAGTTGTCCAGATTTTAGTATTGATATTTAGTTTTGGTATTATAATACCATAAATAGTAATTATTTAAGATTTGAACCTTATGGAAAGTTTTCTCCTAAATTTCGTAATTATTACAATTTATTATTCAGCTATTGTAGTAGGTACAGACCTGGGTTAGCTTATGGTCCTTCAGGATTATGAGCACCGTGTAGCATTCAGGGTATAGACTCAAGGCGTTATAAACTTGGTATCAGACCTAAGGTTCAACAGAGTCCTAGAAAGTCTGAAAGCCGCATCTAGTAGAGTCTTGTGCATGAGTATGTTGTGCGCCACACTTATGGACAGGAGGCTACGAGATGTTTTAGGAAAAGTTTCCCTTCTTTCAGTATTAATGTTGTGCGAGTGACCATTAGCTCCAGTTAAATTCTCAGTCTAATCCTTTCTCTTTTATTTACAGAATATGCCTCCAAAGAGGACTAAGGAATTGGAGACCATTCAGAACCCCAGCCCATCCAGTCAGATCTTCTGGACAAACACGTCTCTCACGCTGAGTTCAGAGAAGCCTTCACCACCCTAGCTCATTCTGTGGCAGCCTAGAATAAACACCCAGCTGCTGTCCCGCCCAACCCAATAGGCAATACTGCTACTTCTAGGATTCAAGAGTTTACCTAAATGAACTCTCCATCGTTTATCGGGTCTAAGTCAAATGAAGACCCTCAAGAATTTCTTGATCAGGTGTAGAAAGTTACTGATATTAGGGGGTTAACAGTTGTTGAGAGCATTGAGTTGGCCGCATATTAGTTACAGGATGTGGCACACTCATAGTTCAAATAGTAGAAAGCATAGAGGGCCATAGATGCATGGCCCATAGAATGAGGGGAGTTTCCAGTTGCTTTTTTGGATAGGTTCTTCCCCCTAGAGTTGAGGGAAGCAAAGGTGTTGGAGTTCATTAACCTAAAACAGGGCAATATGATAGTACAAGAGTATTCTCTCAAGTTTACTCAGTTAGCCAGATATGTGCTGCATATGGTAGCAGATAGCAGATCTAAGATGAGTAAGTTTGTGTCAGGGGTGTCTAGCAATTTGGTCAAAGAGTACAGGACTACAATGCTGATTAAGGAGATAGATATATCCAGACAATACAGGAACTGTCGGGTTATGATATCTCAAAAAGTAACTTCAGCAGACTTAGTCTAATTAAAGATGACTGATTTTGATGTCATTCTCGACATGGATTGGCTTTATTCGTACTATGCCTCGGTCGACCGTAGAAACACAATTGTCCAGTTTTAGTTTCTGAATTAGCCCATCCTAGAGTGGAGGGGTAGTACTTCAACACTTAGGGGTCATCTTGTTTCTTACCTTTGGGCTAGAAAAATGATATCTAAGGGATGTGCCTACCATCTAGTTTGAGTCTAGGGCTCTATTTTAGAAACCCCTACCCTTGAGTCAGTATCAGTAGCATGCGAATTCCCAGATATGTTTCTCGAAGATCTTCCCGGAGTTCCTCCCAAAAGGGAAATTGATTTTGGAATTGATATTCTTCCAAATACTCATCCTATATATATTCCACCATACAAAATGGCTCCAACAGAACTCAATGAATTAAAAGAGCAGTTAAAAGATCTCCTAGATAAGGGATTTATCAGACCTAGTATGTCCTCATGGGACGCACAATTTTATTCATGTGAAAGAAAGACGGTTCTTTCAGGATATGTATAGATTACCATCATCTAAATAAAGTCACGGTCAAGAACAAATATCCACTTTCCAGAATCGATGACTTATTTGACCGACTTCAGGGAGGCAGTTATTTCTCCAAGATAGACCTTAGATCAGGCTATCATCAGCTCAGAGACAGAGAATGTGTCATCCCAAAAATAGCTTTAAAAACTCGGTATGGTCACTTTGAATTCTTAGTCATGTTCTTTAGTCTTACCAATGCCTCAGTAGCCTTCATGGACTTGATGAACTGGGTGTTCAAGTAGTACTTAGACATGTTCGTCATAGTCTTCATAGATGGCATTCTTGTCTACTCCCACAGTGAGCATGATCATGAAGACCATCTCTAAATAGTACTACTGACTCTCAAAAATCATCAGTTATTCACCAAATTCAGTAAGTGCAAATTTTGGCTAAGTTCAGTAGCTTTCCTTGACTATATCATTTTTGGTAATGGCATTAGAGTTGATCCCCAAAAGACTGAAGCAGTGAGAAACTGGCCCAAACTCATCTCTTCATTAGATACCAGGAGTTTCTTGGATTTGTCTAGCTATTACCAATGGTTCATTGAGGTATTTTTGTCTATTGCATCCCTCATGTCTATATTGACGCAGAAAAAGGTCAAATTCTAGTGATCAGATTCTTGTGAGAAGAGTTGTCAGGATTTGAAGACTCGACTTACTACAGCTCCAATATTGACCTTACCAGATGGTTTAGATAATTTTGCTGTGTATTGTGATGCTACTAGAGTTTGTTTGGTTTGTGTTCTGATGCAGAGAAGTAAGGTCATAGCCTACGCCTCTAGATAGCTTAATCCCTATGAAAAGAACTATCCTACTCATAATATTGAAATAGCAGCGGTAGTTTTTCCTTAAAGATTTGGAGACACTACTTGTAT
This sequence comes from Capsicum baccatum var. pendulum, assembly GCA_030864225.1. Classification (NCBI taxonomy): domain Eukaryota; kingdom Viridiplantae; phylum Streptophyta; class Magnoliopsida; order Solanales; family Solanaceae; genus Capsicum; species Capsicum baccatum. The sequence continues at coordinate 78,526,864 of CM061552.1, forward strand.
GGGGTGCACGTTGATGTGTTCACTAACCACAAGATCCTGCAGTATGTGTTCTCTCAGAAAGACCTAAACCTCCGTTAGAGAAGGTGGTGGGAGTTGATGAAATATTATGACATAAGTGACATGTATCATTCGGGCAAGGCCAATGTAGTGGTCAGCGCTCTCAGTAGAATTTCTATGGATAGTATTTATCATATCGAGGATAGTAAGAAGAAGTTATTTTGGTAAGTTCATCAGCTAGACTGACTAGGTATCCACTTAGTCGATTCAGTAGAAGGTAGTGTATGGTTACAGAGTAGTTCAAAATCATCCCTAGTTTTTGAAGTGAAGGTAAAGCAGGATAGGTATCCCAGTCTATTCAAGTTGAAACAACCAGTCAGAGATCAGAAGGTAGAGGTTTTCTCCCAAGGGGGAGATGGTGTCTTGCGCTATCAGGGTCGACTATGTGTGCCAAGCGTAGATGACTTGAGGCATAGAATTCTTGCAGAATTGCATGGTGCGTGCTACTCTATTCATCCAGGGGCCACTAAGATGTACGATGATTTGAAAGAGATTTATTGGTGGAGTGGGATGAAGAGAGATATTGCAGAGTTTGTGGCTAAAGTCTTAACATGTAACCAGGTTAAGATTGAGCATCAGAAACCTAGTGAGTCTATGCAGGAGTTCAGTATTCCTACCTGGAAATGGGAAGAAGTGAACATGGACTTTGTGATGGGTTTCCCTCGTACTCATCATCAGCATTATTTGGTTTGGGTCATTGTAGACATGATAAGTAGATCAGCTTATTTTTTACCAGTTCATACCTCTTACTTAGCCGAGGATTATGTTAAACTCTATATCAGGGAGTTGGTCAGATTGCACAGTATTCTGTTGTCTATCATATCAGATAGAGGTACCCAGTTCACCTTTTATTTCTGAAAAGCATTCCAAAGGGTCTTGGTACCTAAATTTACCTCAGTACTGCCTTTCATCCTCAGACAGATGGTCAAGCATCAAGGAACATTCATACTTTAGAGGATATGTTGCAAGCATGTGTGATAGACTTTAAAGGTAGTTGGGATGACCACTTGCCTTTGATTGACTTCGCATACAACAACAGTTATCATTCCAGTATTGAGATGGCTCTGTTTGAGGCACTTTATAGGAGGAGGTATAGATCTCCCATTGGTTGGTTTGAAGTGGGTGAGTCCATAGTTGTAGGTCCTGACTTGGTATTTAATACCTTAGAGAAAGTTCAGTTGATCAGGGAAAGGCTTAAGACAGCTTAGAGCCGACAAAAATCATATGCAGATGTGCGCAGAAAGGATCCTTAGTTCGAGATTGGTGACTATGTGTACTTGAAAATCTCTTGTAATAAAGGAGTGAAGAGTTTGGCAAGAAGGGGAAGCTCAGTCCCCGATATATCGGTCCTTACCGAATTCTCAACCGTTTCAAAAAGGTAGCTTATGAGCTTGAGTTGCCTTCAGATCTATCTTCAGTCCATCCAGTGTTTCATGTCTCCATAGAGGGCATAGATGTTTAGAATAGACTCTCTTACAAAGAGTTCTAGTCAAAATACTTGACTATCAGATTCGCAGACTGAGAAACAAAGAAGTACCTCTAGTCAAAGTTCTTTGGCGAAATCAGTCCGTTGAGGGAGCTACATGGGAAGCAAAAGCAGATATGCATACCAAGTATCCTCACCTCTTCTTCGCAAACTCAGATTTAACTCAAGGTAATAGTTCTCCTTAAGCTTATTTAGTTTTATGCTCAGATTGTCCATTACAAACTTGGTATCAGTTTCCATTGCATATTCAGTCATATGTTCATGAGTTAGTTCAGTCATGTATTCATGCATTAGATATGCATGTTCAGTATGAGAAACTCAGATTATTAGTAATTCCAGTCATGAATCATGTTCAGCTATGTCCTCTTGCATAGATATGCATGTTCAGTATGATAATTCAGTATATCAGTAATATCAATCATGAAATCATGCTTTAGTTATGCATGCTTAGTGTCTAAATCCAGTCTCTCAGTTTAATTAGTCTCATTCGAGGATGAATGTTCCCAAAGGAGGATATTGTAAGACCGCGCAAAATTCTAAGCTCAATTCAGTCTTTTAAAGTTGGTCAAGGGGTCCCAGACTCAGAAAATAATTTAGCTAAGTGTCCATACTTAGTGTTATTTTAGCCTTCGAAAGTTGGCAATCCAATTTCAGGACCCTTACAACCTTAAAGTATTGATTTTTAGGTTGTTTCATGATTAGGAAGGTCAACAAGTGTTCCCGGACAAGTTTCAAATTTTTTGGACCTTGTTTGAAGTACCTTTGGAACCCTAAACCAGTGAGTCAACGCAATCTTGACACATCGCATCGACTATTGCATTGATAACTATTTTCCCCAGCTCCCAACATCAAATTCCAGTGAATCTATGTGGCGCGTTAGTTATTGTATTGATGCCAATGATGTGGCATGTTGTTCTATGCATCGATGGTCCATTTTACAGTTATTAAAATTCCACTTCCAGAGGGGTAAATGGGCCATTTTTCCACTCCTATTCAGCCCCAAAAATATGAAATTAATCATTCCTAGGGAAAAGTATTCATTATTTCTCTCAAATTTCTCAAGAACAAACCCTAGGGGGGATGTAAATTCAAACTCAAGCCCCAAGAACACACCATTAATATTCAAGAATTTAGCAACCAAGGTATGTGAAGTGTTCATACAAGGGTTCCTTCCACCCTTAGAGTCCAAGAATCTCTTTTAAATTTCAAGTAGTTTGGATTCATGATTTCCATGATTTGAATTAAATTGTATTCATGATTAGTATGTGAGTTAGATTTCTATTTCATGAATTATTATAAGTTTCATGTGGGATTGATTACTATGTGTGTAGATTCGTATGAATCTATGTTAAACCCCTAGAAATTGTGAAATTTGAAGTAAATCTTGATTCTCACTTATTATGTGCATATATTATGCTCACCAAGTGCTTGATGAATTGTTCATGTGAACTAATAAGGGAAAGAAATCATGTCATGCTAGCTTATTTGCAAGTTATACCATGCAAGATTTTGATAAGATGTCTCTATAGATGAATTATGAATTCAATGCGCATGTTTATGCTAAGCAAGATCATGCGATGCTTTATTTCATGTTATCGAGTCCTAGGGGTATTTAATACCTGACAATTTAGTTGTTTGCCTAGAGACAATGTCAGTTACAGAATAATTTCAGTCACCTTATGATCCTAGTACTCTCATTTAGTTACAGGACTCAGGAAAACTCAGTAGACCCAGTATTAGTCCAGTCTTGTTCAGTATTCAGTTCAGACCTTAGTAAGCTCAGTCAGCTAACAGAACTCAATAGTATTCCGTCAGTCCACAGAATCTGCTAAACTCAGTTTAGTTCAGTCAGATAGTAATATTAGTAACAATTTATTCCAGCCTAGTACAGACTAGAAATATATTCAGCGTCTATTCAGTTGGGAGTAGGATTCAGAACCGAGCAAACCCAGGGATGGAGGCATTCCTGCTAGCAGAGGGTTTGACCCTTAGTAGTAATCCCTGTATTATAGAACTACGTGGCCAGAATAGGTTGAGATATCTTCCTACCAGATATTATGAGGGTTGATACATCTCACCGAGGATTGATGAAAGAGCTTCCTATCAAAGAGGGTTAACTCACAGCTTGTCTCTACCCATGGCACGGTATTGAAACCCTTCTAACTGGGGTCATAGATTGGATCCTAATTTATTCAGAAAGGGGCATATCAGTTAGATGATTACCTCCCATATCTCAGTTTCAAATTCAGTCTCAAAATATAACTCAGTTCAGTTCTACAGATTCAGGACTATCAGATGTAGTCATTTAGTACAGTACGAAACTTAGTATAGTTCTACAGAATCAGGACTATCAGATACAGTTATTCAGATATCAATAAATCAGTTTCAATATTCAGTATTATCACAATCTCAGTCATAGTATACGTAGTCATGTATGTACTCTTATTCAGTTATACTCATGTTATTCAGTTAGCTTTGTTCATGCATATGAACCCATGCATCTCAACCTACCTCACTGAGTATACCAGTATATTCAAAGTACTAGCACATGCTTTTCTTGTGCTACGATGTCTTATATCATAGGTTAAGATGCACGGGCTTCAGAGCACCCTTAGAGTTCAGATTCTCAGCAGATAGAGTTAGTGGTGAGTCCTCATAGTCCGAGGATATGATTGTTTTCAGCATTTCAGTTTATTTTTAATTGTCGGTGTTAGTTGGGAGCTTATCCTATCAACTCTATATTTCAGACTATTTAAAGGCTTTTCAGACTAGAGTATTTTTAGACAGTTGTCCAGATTTTAGTATTGATGTTCAGTTTTTGTATAATGATACCATAAATAGTAATTATTTAAGATTTGAACCTTAATTCAAGTTTCCACCTAAATTTTACAATTATTATAGTATTATTATTTAGATATTCCAGTAGGTACAAGACATGGGTTAGCTTGGGGTCCTTCGAGATTATAAGCACCGTGTAGCATCCGGGGTACAAACTCAATGCGTTACATGATCCCACGAAAGAAGTCACAAAATTTAAAGTCTCGTCTGAAGACCAAATTGGAGAATCTATGATGACAACTGTGATTTTTACAAAGGCCTCCATAAGACAAAAGTTAAAAAAGAAAGCTCCAATGCAACAAATGCGAGAGGTGAAAAATCAACAAACCTTGAAGGAGTTATATGTGAGGGTATATCCTTTTCCCGACACTAATGTTCCTGAAATTCTTGATGAGTTACTAACCAGAGAAGTCATTGAGATTCCTAAGTCAAAGAGACCTAAAGAATCACACAAAGTTGATGATCCTAAGTACTGCATATTTCACCACATTGTTGGTCATCACACCACAAAATGATTCATCCTGAAGGAAAAGATCATGACATTAATACAGGAAGGAAAGATCATCATCGATGATGGCAATATAGTTGATGCAAATCACGTTAACACAAACTGGACCATAAAAAATGTTTAATTTCAAAAGTTCTACAACCCATGTGCTCTGTGGCATCACCAAAAGGTGAGGGAATTATCATGTTATAATTTGGGAGCTTCAACCAAATTGAGGTTCCCACCCTAAAGAAAACAACAAGTAAGTCCATGTCAAATGACCTCTCTAATATCAAGAAGGGTAACACTTGAACATTGATCGCTTGGAAAAGGAAAAACTATCAAAGGACTTCTAAGCTCCAACTTCAAAAAGTCGACACAAGGTCAAGTGCAAATCTATTTCAATTAATGGGGGCAATAAATACCAAACTGAATTACAACAATATTCCATTACAAAGGGTTGGTAGAAAAGTTACATTACAAGAAATCTTTCCCAAAATCCTCCTCGATGCATGAGCCTAAACTGCAAGTCAAAAATGCTCCTCGATGCACTAGCCTAAACTGCAAGTCAAGATGCTCCTCAATGTACGAGCCTAAACTGCATGTCAAGATGCTCCTCGATGCACTAGCCTAAACTGTAAGTCAAGATGCTCCTCAATGTACGAGCCTAAACTACAAGTCAAGATGCTCCTCGACGCACGAGCACAAACTACAAGTTAAACTACTCCTCGATGCACTAGCCTAAACTGCACATCAAAATACTCCTTGATGCACAAGCCTAAACTACAAGTCAAAAATACTCCTCAACACACGAGCCTAAACTGCAAGTCAAACACTCCTGGGCCGCATGAGTCTAAACTGTGAACGGCTCTCAAAAAATTATTACTAAAAAAATATGAAGTATATTTAGAGTCCTTTGAAGATGTTGTCCTTAAAACAAAAGAATTCTTCATTTCTCTCAAGCAATAAAGTCTTCTCGATAAGGAAAAGACTTGTGGTACTTCGAATATTTCTCTAGTCTAGCCTTCAACATAGAGTAAAAGTGATGCGGCTGAAAACTTGAAGTAGATGATGAAATTCATGAAGTACCTAAAATCTGATGAGAAATAGAGTATCACAAGATTTAGGCTGTGAGTTTGGAAAAGTACTAGAGAAAATATAAAAGTTCTATGATAGTGGTTTTCGTGTGAGGTGTATCTCTATGAATGTACTTTCCAATGCAAAAAATGGCACCTAATTCCGATACTCTCCCGTTGAGATATGAAATTTATCGTGACGCTGCACAAAGTTGATAAAACTGGCGAAATGAGATTAGAAGACCATTTTTGGGGAAATATCTGGGATGATTAAGATTCAATCTGATTATGGTTTCCACATGAGACGTAGATCTGCAAATCTACTTCCAATGCAAAAAATGGGACCTAATTCCAATACTCCCACGTCAAGATATGGAATTTATCGTGACGCTGTGCAAAGATGAAATAACTAGCGAACCAAGATTAGAAGGCCATTTTTGGAGCGACATCTGGGAAGATTCGGGTGCAATCTAATTGTAGTTTCCCTTTTATATGTATCTATGTGAATCTACTTTCTAATGCAAAAAATGACACCTAATTTTGATACTCCCATATCGAGATATGGAATTTATCGTGACACTACACAAAGCTGAAAAAAACTAGTGAACCAAGACTAGAAGGCCATTTTTGGAGCGATATCTGGGAAAATTCGGATGGAATATTATTGTGGTTTCCACGTGATACGTAGATCTATGAGTCTAGTTTCCAATGCAAAAAATGGAGACTGCACAAAACAAGTAAAAAGTGATGAAATAGAACTGAAGGTATGATTTTGAAACAATACCTGGGTAGATATAGAGATAAATTAAGCATGGTTTTCACGTAGAACATAGCCTCACGAGTCTAAATTTGAGTCTACACCCTATGTCAATATTATCAATCTGGATGGCACTATGTATGTGCTCCTTAAAAAGAATGGGATGCTCTCACTCGAAGCCTCTTTATCGCTGAGCCCCACGGATGAGATGCACCACATGCTTTCTTTACAAGGATAGACTGTAGATACTCAGAACTTCATTATCAAAAGGTTGCAATAATGACACCAAGTACATGCTCACTGAAGCTAAAATGGGAAACTTTCAGCGTCGTCAAGGATGAAACCAGATCATTCCAAGTTACTTTCTTGTCAAGCAGTAAGGAAGTAATGCACCAAATGGTTCAACATCAATCATGTCGACATTTTTAGTCTGACATCAAGACCATTTGCATAAACCTGCACTAAAAAAATTAAAGATGGAACACATCTGCAGTGTTGACCGGATGAAGCTTCTCGGTTCTATGCGGATTAAGGCCAACTACGTAAAACTTCAATCTGGCAATAAGTGTTGGTACAAAATGCATGATACTTCAATTTGGAATGATCAACATTGGGAGAAACACAGCAGTTTAGTTTAACATGGCTGATATCGATATCGATTAGCATGAAATTTGATTTTGAACCATTGATCTTTTATGACGAGATGCAAGGAGTTTTCTATGCCAATATTTGAGGAAATAGGCACAAATTATCTTTCTAAGGATAGAAAAGAGATGTCCCAAGTATCCATTTCTAGGTCGTGAGAGGAATATTGCTCTCCAAATCCTCAAAAAAATGGGTGAAGCACCTAGTTATTGCTCATTAAAAATTGCGACTCAAAAAATAATGCCTTAAGTGGTTCCTGACCAATCATCCGGACAATGTTTGTATATGTTTGGTGTGATATCAACACCGCTTGTATTTTTTCATGAACCTACAAAAAAATAAGCAAAGAGGAGTGATCACAAACATGCTATCTAGAGTCACGACATGACAGCTTATAGCGTCAACTTCAAAAAATTATTTCCATTAATACAGAAGGAGTTTGACATTAATTTTTGGATATGACCCAACAATACAAGTCTAGTCTCTTTAGAACTAAGTCATTCAACATTTGGAATTCCTACTGTCAGACATGATTCTTTTACTCTGCGAGTGTTTAAAGTTGAAAATTTGGAAAGATACTCCATATACTTCTTTCGCCAATGTTGTGAGGAGGTTGTATACTTTGCGTGGCATCCATCAATGCTGGAAAAAAAAGGTTGAGGTGCACCAGCAATGTTTTCCAAATACATGGTCCCAAATAGGCCAAGGGATGTCTTTGCAAGGGTTACAAATTTCAAAAGATTGTGGTTGATGTGATTTCATAACATCTCCTTATATAGAGGCTCCTATGAAGAATTTTCAGTTTGTGCAAGGAATGTTGTGGTGAAATTAGAATATGGGAATCCCTGGAAATTTCAAATTGCCAATCAATTGAAAAATTACCATGTTGAGGAGATTTCTTTGGAGGTGACTTTAATTCTTTCTTGAAATCAAAAGGAAAGTTAATATTTTCCTATGGTACAAAAAATCAAGTCAACTTTTTTACTTCATATGTACAATATGTCAAGTGAGGGAGTTGTGTTGATCCTTTTAATTCAAATACATTGAGAGGGCCACATTGTTGTGCAAGTAAAAACTACATAAATAAATAATAAGGTGGTGATTTCTCATGTTCATACTTATCGAAGAAGAGTAAAAAAAAATCAAGTTGGTCATTTTATTTAATACCCTTGAAATAATATAGAGTTTGTACTCGATTGTGGATGAAAAATGAGGATCACACATAAACAAATCATTGGTTGCTTTGACGATGACTTTTACGACATGAAAGTTCATAGAGAAAACTTTAGTTAGACCAATCGCAAGTATTAGTATAACTAGGATGCACTGATGAGAAGTAAATGCCTTTGAAGTCCCAAGAATGAAAACACATTCATGAGTACTTCAAGTCTCGCTGCCAAGTTTCAGCAAGCCTACACGTCGACCAACCTTGAAGTAGGGGGTATCTTGTAACGCCCCAAATATGGTACCTAGAATGCTACACGGTGTCCATGACCCTGAAGGATCATGAGCTAACCCATGATTGATATCTATACCTGATCATTGCATTATATACTGTAAAAATGCAAAATATAAGTTGTAAGACCATAAGGTTCAAAACTGTAATAGGTCTAATAAAACAATATCTAAACATGGTATAGGAATACCCAAAATTGAATAAACTGTCTGTAAACATCTAGTCTGAAAGCCTCTAACTAACTAAACTATCTGAATAAAGAGTTGATGGGACATGTCCCTAACTAAATCCAACTACTGAAATAACTAAGTACTAAAGATATAAAATAATCAAATCATAACATCCTCGAATGATGAGGACTCACCATTGACTCTGACTGCTGAAACTGGAGTGCTACTGATGCTCTAGAGCTCGTGCTTTTGAACCTATGGTATAAAAACAGCATAGCGCAAGTTCTAGAATGCAAATGAGGTAGGCTGAATACAAAGGGTTTATATGCATGAAAAATGCTAACTGACTGTATAACATAATTGTTAGAATACATATTTGAATATGTAACTGTAACTAGATTCATGAGTAATACTGACTACTGAGTCTGAACACTATTAACATGAGTTACTAATAACTGATATAACTAATATTGGGCGACTGTGTCTGACAGTCTAGGTTCTGATGGAACTAGCTGAGTTCCGTACTGAGCTAAGTGACTGTATCTGACAGTCCTGGATTCTGTAGAACTATCTGAGTTCTATTACTGAGACTGGGTGACTATATCTGACAGTCCTGATTCTATAATTAAAACTGTGGGAGAATTCATCTAACCGACATGCCCCTTTTTCTAAATAGATTTGGGGTCCAACCTATAACCCCAATTGGAAGGGTGTCAATACCGCGCCACTGGTAAGGACAAGCTGTGAGAAATCCCTCGTCTAATAGGTACTCTAAGGAGAATGGTGGTACCCTTATATAATAGGTTAAGCCACCTTATCTACCCTCAACTAGAAGGTTTGATGTCTCAACCTACGTTGGCTATGTAGTTTTGGAGAGCACGAATTCTTCTAAGAATCACACCCTCTACTAACAGGTAATTTCCCATCCTTGGGATCACTCGGTGCTGAATCCTACTCCCGTCTGAATAAATACTGAACATGATTAACTAAACTAAACTGGACTAAGTTTATTAAGTTCTGTTAACTGGTGGAATACTATTGAGATCTGATAACTGAATGAGATTACTGAGTCTTCCTGAGTCATGTAACTGACTGAATTCTACTGAGTTTTAAAACTGACTGAGAATACTACTAATCATGCGTGACTGAGATTTATCATGAATATGACGTTGGCTCTAAGCACACAGCTAAGTTGTTGGGTACAAGTACCCCTAGGACTCGATAGCATGAAACTGACAAGACATGACACTTCTTGAACACACAACCATGGTAAATAATTCATAGTTCTATCATTGGGGATTTTCATGAAATATTTGCATACCACAAGCATTCACATGAATAAATATGTGTATAAACATGTTATAATTCCCTAAGCCTAACCTCATGATCATTTCATCAATCTATTACAAGGTATAACAATAGCATGGGAGTTATTTTGAACATAATGGTAACATGAATTCTTCATTTAGGTTCTGTTGAGTCATAACTCACAAGTATTATTCTCTTAGGCATTTTATCAAACACCTAGTATGCATAACTTAGGGCTTAGGTATATTATCAAATTAATACAACATGATTCCCTAATTCAACTCATTTTCATAAATTTCAACCCACATACTAGCGTAGTTTCACGAACAACACATAAAGATTCCAACTATCCTACAACAATAACTACATGAACATAATCGATACACAACATAAACATCACACCTCATAATTTAAAATTGTATTCTTGGATTTCATGGATGAAAGGAATCCATGAATGAATAGAGGCTTAATCCCGTGTTTTAGATTTATATAGGGGTGAAAAATTGACCCTTTTGCCCTTAAAAATATGGACATTTAATGACTGAAATTGGACATCTATGCATTAAGAGATGCGGTGCATTAATTGCATCGATGCGATTGGCGATGCAACGAGCTAAGATCACATTGGTCCACTGTTTTGGCACTCTAAACGTGGTCTAAACGAGTTTTAAAAAATTTAAAAATTGTTCAGGAATACCTCTTGACCTTCCTGATCATGAATCAACAATAATATAGACCATTTAAGGATGTTAAGGTAATGAAATAAGATTGCTAACTTTTGAAGGCTAAAATAAACCAAGTCTAGAAGCTTAGTTAGGATTTTCTAAGCATGGGACCCCACCCCCTTGACAAGCTTAAAGGACTGATTTAAGCTGAAAAATTTTATAGGTTCTTACAATATCTCCTCCATGAGAACATTCGTCCTCGAATGAGACTGACTGAGATGGGAAAAATACAAGTTGAAGTGTATATAGGGCATGAATAACTAAAACATGAGTTCATGACTGACATAACTGATAAACTGAATATATCATACTGAACATGCATATCTGATACTTACATAACTAATTCATGAATGCATGATTGAGATGTCTGATAAGCTAAGTTTCTCATAATGAGTATGCATATATGATGCATGAATACGTGACTAACATAATGCATGAACATATGACTGAATATGCAATGGTATTTGATACCAAGCTTATAATAGAATTTTGAGCATGAAATTGAACACCAAGTTGGTAATGAAACTGAACATGATAACAGAGCAAGCTTAAGAAAAACTATTACCTTGGGTTGAGTCTGAGTTAGCAAAAAAAAGGTGAGGACACTTGGTCTGCATATCTGCCTCTGCTTCCCAAGTAGCTCCCTCAACGGACTAATTCCACCAAAGACCTTTAACTAGAGGGACTTCTTTGTTCCTCAGTCTATGATTCTGGTAGTCAAGAATTTCGATTGGAATCTCTCCATAAGAGAGGTTGTTGTGAACATCAATGCCCTCTAAAGGGACTACAATTGATGGGTCAACTATGCACTTATTGAGCAAAGAGACATGGAACACTGGATGAACCGAGGCTAGATTTGAAGGCAATTCGAGCTCATAAGCTACCTTACCAAAACAACTGAGAATTTTAAAGGGACCAACATATCGGGGACTGAGCTTTCCCTATTTGTTGAATATCTTCACTCCCATTATAGGAGAGCTCTTTAGGTAAACATAGTCACTAATCTCGAACTCGAGATCCTTTCTATGCACATCTACATAAGACTTATGTCAGCTCTAAGTAGCCCCCAGTCTTTCTATGGTCAACTAAACTTTTTCTAAGGCATCGAATACTAAGTCAGTCCCTATAACTGAGGCGTCTCTAACTTTGAACCAACTGATTAGAGATCTAAATCTCCTATTATAGAGAGATTTGAATGGAGCCATCCGAATGCTGGAATGATAGCTGTTGTTGTATGCAAACTCAATCAAAGGCAAGTGATCATCCTAACTACCCTTGAAATAAATTGCACACGCTTGTAGAATATCTTCTAAAGTCTGAATGGTCCTTTCTGTTTGACCATCTATCTAGGGATGAAAGGAGGTACTGAGATGAACTTGGGTACCAAGACCCTTTTGGAATGCTTTGCAAAAATGAGAGGTGAACTGGGTACCTCTGTCTGAAATAATAGACACTGGAACACCGTGTAATTTGACCAACTCCATAGTATAGAGTTTGGCATAATCCTCGGCTGATAAGAGGTATGGACTGGAAAGAAATGAGCTAATTTGGTCATCCTGTCTATAATGACCCAAACTGAATCATATTGGAAACGAGTACGAGGCAAACCCATCACGAAGTCCATGTTCATTTGTTCCCACTTCCAAGAAAGAATACTGAACTCCTGCATGGACCCACTAGGCTTCTGATTCTCTATCTTAAACTGCTGACATGTAAAGCACTTAGCCACAAACTCTATAATATCTCTCTTCTTCCTACTCCACCAATATATCTCCCATAAGTTTTGGTACATCTTAGTGGCCCCTGGATGAATAGAGTAGCGTGTACTATGTGATTCTATGAGAACTCATTGCCTCAATTCATCCACACCTGGCACATAAAGATGACCCAGATAACACAAAACACCATCTCCCCCTTGGGAGAAAACCTCTACTTTCTGATCTTTGACTGATTCTTTTAACTTGATTAGACTAGGATCTTTATCTTATTTTTTTACCTCAGAAACTAGAGATGGTTCTGAACTGTTATGAACCCATATACTACCTTCTGCTGAATCGACTAGGCGGATACCTAGTCTGGCAAGTTGATAGACTTCCTAAGCTAACTTTTTTTTACTGTCCTCAACATGAGAAACACTACCTATATACAGTCTACTGAGGGCTTCAGCCAATACATTATCCTTGCCTGGATTATTGGTCTGCATGATCATGCTCATTGCAATAGTAAATAAGGATGTCATCCATGAAGACTATGACGAACATGTCCAAGTACTGCTTGAACACATGATTCATCAAGTCCATGAAAGCTGCTGAGGTATTGGTAAGATCAAAGGACATAACTAAGAATTTGAAGTGACCATACCAAGTATGAAAGGTGGTTTTTGGAATGTCACATTCTCTGACTCTAAGTTGATGATAGCCTGAGCTGAGGCCTATCTTGGAGAAATAGTTGGCACCCTAAAGTTGATCAAATAATTCATCGATTCTGGGAAGTGGATACTTGTTTTTAACCATGACTTTATTGAGTTAACGGTAATCAATCCACATTCTAAGAGAACCGTCCTTCTTTTGCACGAATAAGATTGGTGCTCCCTACGGGGACAAACTGGGTCTGATGAATCCTTTACTTAGGAGATCCTTCAACTATTCTTTCAATTCTCTGAGTTCTGTTGGTTCCATTCTGTATGGAAGAATAGATATAGGTTGATTATCTAGAAGAAGATCAATACCGAAATCTATTTTCCTTTTGAAAGAAATTCCAAAAAGATCTTTGGGAAAGACATCTGGATATTCATTCACTACTAGGACTGATTCAAAACTGGAAGTTTTGGAACTAGAGTCCTTAACTCCAACATGATGATAGACACATCCCTTAGATATCATTTTCCTTGCCCGAGGGTAGGAAACAAGCAAACCTTTGAAAAGTGAAGTACTACCTCTCCACTCTAGGATAGGTTCATTTGAAAAATAAAACTGGACAATTCTATTTTTGCAGTTGACTATGGCATAGCAGGAATGAATCCAATCCATGTTGAGAACGACATCAAAATCCGTCATCTCTAATTCGACTACGTCTACTAAAGTGACCTTCTGAGATACCATAATAGGATAGTTCCTATATGCCCATCGGGCTATGAAGGTTTTACCCACTGAGGTGTAGACTGAGAAGGGCTCTACTAGAATTTTAGGACTGACTCAAAAATTTAGTGATATATAAGGAGTAACAAAAGACAAAGAAGCTCCGGGATCTATCAAAGCATAAACATGCAAATAAAAGAACTATAACGTACCAGTAACCACATCCGGAGAATTTTCCTAATCCTGTCAACACTGAAGAGCGTAGAGTCTATTTGGGCGTTGCCCACTAGTAGCACTGGAAGTGGCACCCAACTGATTCGAGCAACCGAACTGAGTTGAGGAACGTTTACTCTGACCCTAAGAACCTGGATAAGGACAATCTCTGACTCTATCACCTGGCTTGCCACATCTGAAGAAAACATCACTGCCAGCTCTTCAAGTATCCTGATGGTGCTTGCCACACGTCTGACAAAGAGAATAGGTTCAGGCACTGCTAATACTACCCTAAGACTTGGAGCCTGGCACCCTATCTATGTTGCCATCTCTGAATTTTGGCACTAGAGCACATGATGAGGAAGGAGATGGAACAGATGACTTTGGGCAGAACTGAGAATGACTTCCACCCTCTGACTTAGGTTGAGAAAAGTTGAAACTACTTTTCCTTGCTCTCTTATTCTGCTTCTCTCACATCTTAATCTTATGCTCCTCTATCTGTTGAGCATGGATCATAAGCCTGGCTATGTCTATCTCACTAATTAATATTGTAGATCTGCACTCATTAACCATACTATCAGTCACCCCCAAAAAAAAACTTACTCATCTTAGCCCTGCTTTCTGCCACTACATGAGGAGCGTATCTAGCTAATTGAGTAAACTTAAGAGAATACTCTTTCACTATCATGTTGCCCTGTCTGAGGTTGATAAATTCTAGCACCTTAGCTTTCCTCAGCTCTAGGGGAAAGAATCTATCAAGAAAAGCAGTGGCAAACTCCTCCCACTCTATAGGCCCTACATCACCAGCCCTCTCTATTTTTTACTGTTTGATCTATGCGTGAGCCACATCCTGCAACTGATATGTAGCTAGCTCACCACTCTCAACAGCTGACAACCCCATAATATCTGTAACCTTATGAACTTAATCAAGGAATTCCTGAGGGTCCTCATCTGACTTAGACCCAAAAAAGGATGGTTGATTCATTCGGGTGAAGTCTCGAATCCTGAATGTAGCTGAATTAGCCATTGGGTTAGCTGGAACAACAGCTGGTTGTTCATTCTGTCAGAAACTAAGTTAGAAAGAGTAGTGAATACAGCTCCGAACTCTGCATGAGAAATATGTTCGTCCAAGGGATCTGCTTGGATGGGTTGGGGGGCTGACTGATTTATGTTTCTTCTCTTGAGAGGCATGTTCTATAGAAGAAAGGGAGAAATGAATTAGACTAAGATTTAAACTTGAGCTCATTCTCACTGTCACGATATGAATACTGAAAGAAGGGAAACTGTTCCTAAAACATTTTATAGCCTCCTATACATAAATATGGTGCACAACACACCCATGCACAAAACTCTACTAGATGCGGCTTTTAGACTTCCTAGGATACTATTGAACCTTAGGCTCTGATACTAAGTTTGTAACACCCCGAATATAGTACCCGAAATGCTACATGGTACCCATAACCCTAAAGGAGCACGACCTAACCCATGACAGATATCTGTACCTGAGTATTGCATGATATATTGTATAAATACAGAATATAAATTGTAAGACCATAAGATTCAAAACTATAATATGTCTGATAAAATAATATCTGAATGGGGTATAGGAACACCGAAAACTGAATAAACTATTTGTAAACATCTAGTCTGAAAGCCTCTAACTGACTAAACTATTTGAATAAGGATTTGATAGGATATGTCTCTAACTAACTCCAACTATTGAAATAACTAAGTACTAAAGATATGGAATAATCAAATCATAACATCCTCGAATGATGAGGACTCACTACTGACTCTGACTGTTGAAACTGGAATGCTACTGATGCTCTGGAGCTTGTGCTTCTGAACCTATGGTATAAAAACAACAAAGCACAAATGCGTCAGTACAATTGAATGTATTGGTATGCAAATGAGGTAGGTTCAATGCAAAGGGTTCATATGCATAAACAATGCTAACTAACTGTATAACATGATCGTGAGAATACATATATGAATGTCTAACTGTAACTAGATTCATGAGTAATACTGACTACTGAGTCTGAATACTATTAACATGAGTTACTAATAACTGATATAATTGATACTGGGCGACTGTGTCTGACAGTCTAGGTTTTGATAGAACTAGCTAAGTTCTGCACTGAGCTGAGTGACTGTATCTGACAGTCCTGGATTCTGTAGAACTATCTGAGTTCTATTAGTGAGACTGGGTGACTGTATCTGACAGTCCTAATTCTGTAGCTGAAACTTTGGGAGAATTTATCTAACTGATATGCCCCTTTTTCTAAATAGATTTTGGGTCCAACCTGTAACCCCAATTGGAAGGGTGTCAATATCGCGCCACTGGTAAGGATAAGCTGTGAGAAATCCCTCGTCTAACAGGTACTCTTAGGAGAATGGTGGGGCCCTCATCTAACAGTTTAAGCCACCTCATTTACCCTCAACTAGCAGGTTTGATATCTCAACCTATGCTGGCTATGTAGTTCTGGAAGGCAAGGATTTCTTCTAAGAATCACACCCTCTACTAACAGGTGAGTTCCCATCCTTGGGCTCTCTCCGTGCTTAATCCTACTCCAATCTGAATAGACACTAAACATGATTAATTGAACTAAATTGGACTGAGTTCATTAAGTTTCGTTAACTAACAGAATACTATTAAGATCTGATAACTGAATGAGATTACTGAGATTATTGAGATTACTAAGTTTTCCTGAGTCATGTAACTGACTAAATTCTACTAAGTTCTGAAACTGACTAAGAATACTACTAATCACGGTGTGATTGAGATTTATCATGAAACTGATGTTGGCTCTAGGCATATAGCTAAGTTGTTGGTTACAAGTACCCCCGGGACTCGATAGCATGAAACTGACAAAACAAGACACTTCTTGAACACATAACCATGGTCAATAATTCATAGTATTATCATTGGGGATTTCATGAAATATTTGCATACCACAAGCTTTCACATAAATAACAATGTATATAAACATGTCATAATTCCCTAAGCCTAACCTCATGAGGCATAACAATAGCATAGGAGTCATTTTGAACATAATAGTAATATGAATTCATCATTTAGGTTTTGTTGAGTCATAATGCACAAGTATTATTCTCTTAAGCATTTTATCAAAAACCTAGTATACATAACTTAGGGCTTAGGCATGATATCAAATTAATACAACATGATTCCCTAATTCAAATCAATTTCATAAATTTCAACTCACATACAAGCATAGTTTCATGAATAAGACATAAAGATTCAAACTTGAAAATCCTACAACAATAACTACAAGAAAATAATCAATCCAAAACATAAACATCACAATTCATAATTTAAAATTGGATTCTTGGGCTTCATGGATGAACACTTGAAATACCTTAGTTGTTGATTTCACGAAGATTGATGATGGAATTTCCTTAAATTTGGATCCTCAATTGAAAACCCTAACTTGTTCTTGAGAAGATTTTGAGAGAAGTGACTATGTTTTGGTTGAATAGGGGTTAAATCCCATGTTTTAGACTTATATAGGGGTGGGAAATTGATGCTTTTAGCCTTAAAATGCAAATATTTAATGACTCAAATTGGGCATCGACGCGTTAAGTGATGCGGAGTATTGACTACATCGATGCGATGGTCGATGCATCGCGCTATGATCGCGTCGACTCTCAGAAGTTTCGGCTCTGGAAGCCTGCAACTATGCTAACCAACGCGATTGGCGATGCGGCATGCCAAGATCGCATTGGTCCACTATTTTGGGACTCCTAACGTGGTCTAAACGAGTTCCATAAAATTTGAAACTTGTTCGAAAACACCTTTTCCCTTCCTAATCATAAATCAACAAAAATATAGACCATTTAAGGATGTTAAGGTCATGAAATGAGATTGCCAACTTTCGAAGGCTAAAATAAACCAAGTCTAGAAGCTTAGTTAGGATTTTCTAAGCATAGGACCCCCTTGACAAGCTTAAAGGACTGATTTAAGCTGATCAATTTTCCGGGGTCTTACACATCTGTAGACACGTAAAATATATTGGATAAAATTTATATAAAATTTGAATTTGATCAATATTTTATTGGGTCTAAAATTATTTTGGGCTTAAAAAAAATAATAAGCCCATTTTATTCCTCATCGAGGTCTATCTTACCTTGAATCCTAAACTCATCAAGTGATGTGGAATCTCAGTCAAATCCAAGACCAATGAGACGCCGCCACATGTACAAATGATGTGGAAATCTTATTCAAATTCAACAATCAGTCAAAAGGCACCAAGTGTCCCAAATGACATATTTTCGACCAATCACAAGCAACTAAGCCTACCCCCTACAACTATAAATAGGGGGTAACATAACATTCGAAGGGGAAAATAGGAGGGAATTGGAAAAGAGGACTTTGAAAAGTATTGGCAACGTCAGCATTGATTATCAAGTTCTTGCAAGGAGCAATCAACGGAGTTCTTCCCAGAGATTATTCCAAAGCGACAAAACACTTTCTGACATTTCCGATGATTGAAATACGTCTCTAGGAGTTCAAATTATCCAATGATTCGAGAAACATGCTCTGAAGGTCCTCGAATTATTTCTAAGTTTAAGAGAGAAGAATCAAGAGAGTTACGAAATTGTACTCACAAGATTCATTTAAATAAAATTACTCTTTTTTTGTTTATTTTATTTTTGCCTTTAGTTAATTTTCAGCATAACGAAAATTTATTGCGAACAAATTTTTTACCTTAATATTTATTCAAAAATTTGATTGCAACAAATTTTCTTGGTGTTGAAAATGAACTGCAAGCAAAAATAAAGTAAACAAAAAGAATAAATTTATTTAAATGAATTTGTGAGTACAATTATGTTGTCCTCTTGATTCTTCTCTCCTAAGCTTTTTTCGTGATTCGAGGGCCTTTTGTAGAGCGTTTCACGAATGTAGGATGATTTTAACCTCCTAGAAATGCGTTTGAATCTCCAAGAATGTCATACAGCACTTCGTTTTGTTGAGTTGATCTTTGAGAAGAACTCTGTTAGTCAATCCTTTAAAGAGTTGGATAGTCAATGCAGAACTTTCTCCAATGCTTCTCAAAGTCCTCTTTTTAGATCCCTTTAGAATGTTATGTTACCCCCTATTTATAGTTGTAGAGGGTAGGCCTAGTTGCTTGTGATTGGTCAAAATATGTCATTTTGACACTTGGCATCTTTTGACTAGTTTTTGAATTTGAATGAGATTTCCACATCATTTATACATATGGCGGCGTCTCATTGGTCTTAAATTTGACTGGGATGCCACATCACTTGATAAGTTTGGGCTTCAAAGTGAGATGGATCTTAAAGAAGAATAAAATAGATTTATTATTTTTTTAAGCCCAAAATAATTTTAGACCAAATAAAATATGGATCAAATTCAAATTTTATATAAATTTGATCGAATAAATTTTATGTGACTACAGATGCCCCCGACTTCAAGGTTGGTCGACGTGTAGGCTTGCCAAAACTTGACGGCGAGACTTGTGGTACTCATGAATGTGTTTTCATTCTCATGACTTCAAAGGTATTTGTTTCTCATCAGTGCATCCTAGTTAGACCAATACTTGTGAGTGGTCCAAAAATTTTTTCATATATTTTCACATAGCGAAAGTTCTTCTCTTGGTTAAGCGTGAAATGAATGAACCTTAATATTTTTTCAAGTCATTACACACTAGACAATAGTGAGGCCCCTCCATATGGATTTGAAATAGGACCATATTGAGTAAATCCTTAATTTACTACCCCTTTTGTCGAGTTAGACATGGAAGAATCGCTCAGAGATGAAACTTATTTTACGGCTTTCCATGCATGCTTGATCTATAAATTTTTACTCCTGTTCTTCTCCTCTTTTTGCTCTTTTTTCACAATTAAACTTTCGGGCACTTTGGGGCATCTGTGGAAGAAGCTTCATAATGCATCGTGGAGGTGTCTGAACCACGAACGGCTTGTAGTATTGAAAAGTAGACTCGCAAGGCTACGTTCTACGTGAAAACTATGCTAAATTTACCTCCAGATCCGCCCAGGTATCATTTCAAAATCAGACCTTCAGTTATGTTTCATCACATTTTACTTGTTTTGTGCAGTGTCACGAAAACTCTCATATCTTGACTTAGAAACATTAAAATCAGGAGCCATTTTTTGCGTTGGAAACTAGCCTCGTAGATATACATATCACATAGAAATAAGCATCAAATTGTATCTGAATCATCCTAGATATCTCTCCAAAAATAGCCTTCTAATCTTGGTTTGCTAGTTATTCAGCTTTGCGCAGCGTCACGATAAATTCCATATCTTGACGTGAAAGTATAGGAATCAGGTGCCATTTTTTGCATTGGAAATTAGATTTGTAGATATATTTCTCATGTGTAAATCACAATCATATTTCATCTGAATCATTCCATATATCGCTCCAAAAACGTCCTTCTAATCTTGGTTCGCTAGTTATTTCAGCTTTGCACATCGTCACGATAAATTTCATATCTCAACATGGAAGTATCCAAATCAGGTGTCATTTTTTGCATTGGAAAGTAAATTTGTAGAGATACGTGTCACGTGATCTTATATCTAAATTGTTCCATATATCGCTCCAGAAATGGCCTTTTAATCTTGGTTCGCTAGTTATTTCAGCTTTGCGCAGCGTCACGATAAATTCCATATCTCAACATGAAAGTATTGGAATCAGGTGATGTTTTATGCACTGGAAATTAGACTTGTAGATCTACGTTACATGTGAAATCCATCAGCAAAAAACTTTCATATTTTCTCATATACATTTCCAAAGGTGCAGCTTAAATCTTGTGATACTCTACTTCTCATCAAATTTTGGATACTTCATGAATTTCATCTTCTACTTCAAGTTTTGGGCTGCATCACTTCCGCAATATGTTGAAGGCCAGACTAGAGAAATATTCAAAGTACCACAAGTCTTTTCCTTGTTGAGAAGACTTTATTGCTTGGGAGATAATGAAGAATCTTTTTTGCCTTAAGGACGGCATCTTCAAAGGACTCAAAATATACATTCAAGCTTCATACTTTTCTTTCTTTTTTCTTTTTTTTTTGGAGAGTCGTTCAAAGTTTAAACTCATGTGGGCCTTGAGTGATTTAACTTGCAGTTTAAGCTTGTACGTGAAGGAATATTTTGACTTGCAGTTTAGGCGTGTGCATCAAGAAGTGGTTTGGCTTGCAGTTTAAGCTCATGTATTGAAGAGTGTTTTTGTCTTGCAATTTAGGCTCGTGCATCGGGGAGCATCTAGACTTACAGTTTAGGCTTGTGCATCGAGGAGCATTATGCAGTTTATGCTCATGCCTTAAGGAGCATTTTGACTTGTAGTTTAGGCACATGCATCAAGGAGCATTTTGACTTGCAGTTTAGGCTCGTGCATCAAAGAGCATCATGAATTTTATGCTCGTACCTTAAGGAGCATTTTGACTTGCAGTTTAGGCTCGCGCATCAAGGAGAATTTTGACATGCAGTTTAGGCTCATGCATCGAGGAGTGTTTTTGACTTACAGTTTAGGCTCGTGCATCAAGGAGAATTTTGGGGAAGAATTCTTGTAATGTAACTTTCCTTCCAACCCTTTGTAATAGAGTATTGTTGCACTTCAATTTGGTATTTGTTGCCCCCATTGGTTGAAGCAGATTTGCACTTGATCTTGTGTCAACTTTTGGAAGTTGGAGTTTAGAAGCCCTTTGACATTTTTTTCTTTTGTGAGCGATCAACGTCCAAGTGTTACCCTTATTGATATCGGAGAGGTCATTTGACATGGACTTACTTATTGTTTTCTTTATGGTGGGAACCTCAATTAGGTCAAAGCTCCCAATTGCAGCATGATCATTCCCTCACCTTTCAGTGATGCCACAGAGCACATGGGTTGTAGAACTTTTGAAATTGAACCTTTTTTATGGTCCAACTCAGCGCTAACATGATTTGCATCAACTGTATTTCCATCATCGATGATGATCTTTCCCTCTTGCATTAATTTCCTGATTTTTTCCTTTAGGATAAAGTATTTTGTGGTGTAATGACCAAAAATGCGGTGAAATTTGCAATACTTAGGATCATCGATTTTGTTTGATTTTTCAGGACACTTTGTCTTAAGAATCTCAGTGACTTCTTTGGCTAGGAACTCGTCAAGAATTTTAGGAACATCAGAGTCGTGAAAAGGATATACCCTTGCTTGTAACTCCTTCAAGGTTGGTTGATTTTTCACCTCTCGTATTTTTTGCATTGGAGCTTTCTCTTTTAACTTTTGTCTTATGGAGGCCTTCGTAAAACTCAAAAATGTCGTCATCGATTCCCCATTTTGATCTTCAGATGAGTCTTTGAATTTTGGGAATTTTTTCCTAGGATCAAAAATAGGTGACGCCATTCTATGTCTTGCAATACTTAGCTCCATCTCATGAGCACGAGTAGATAATTCTTTAAAAGTTCCTTGGAGGATATACACAAGGCCCCAACGCATCCTTTGAATGTAAATTTCAATTACAGAAGTTTCAGAAAGTTGATCCTTGCAATTGAAGGTCAATATTTGCCAACGATTTATGTAGTCCACCATAGGCTCATCTTTACTTTGTCTTGTATTTGTCAATTCCATCATGCTGACTGTACGACGGGTGTTCAAGAAATGATTTAGGAACTAACTTTATAATTGCTCCCAAAAATCAATTGATTCAGATACCAAGTCCATGTACCAATCAAAGGCGTTTCTTTTTAAAAAGTGAACAAACTGCTTGACAAGAAAATCGCCATATGTGCCAACACTGCTACAAGTTTCAACAAAATAAGCAATGTGTAGCCTTAGATTTCCCTTTCTATCATATTGTTGAAATTTTGGTGGTTGATATCCTATTGGTATCGGTAAGCCCTCAATTCACTTAGAATACGACTTTGAGTATCCTATGAAACTTTGTGATGGACCGTCATATTGAGCCTTGATGGTGTTTGCAATCATATCTTGCAGTTATTGAACTGTTAATGTTGCCACTGAAATAGATCGATCAACGCATTGATTGTCACTTGACTTGATGAGAAATTCACCCTCAACTTTTTCTCGCGGTGTTAGATTATAGTTTGACACTCCAGGATTGTGGAAATCTAACTTTCTCATAAGTCGGACGATTTTATGATCTTTCTCATCAATAAACTTCTTGAAGGCTTCAATGGTTTGCTTCATCATTGAAAACTTCTCATCCATATCAACCACATCAACCATGAAAGTGTTGACTTTTATTGGAGTTGGAGAATTCACTAAGTCCTTAGATTCTCCAAAGTTGCAGGCAGTTTCAGATAGTTCATCTGATAACATAGATGCAAAGTTGCCCCCAGGGGTTGTAGTTACAGCCAAAATTTAAGATTTTCTCCTTTTCGTCATCACCAAAAAGGTGAAGTATTGAGATCCATCCGAAGCACATGCGTTGGGATTGTTTTGATTGATGGAGACAACAAGTTTGGTCTCAGTAGATGTGGCAGTAGTACTTCCTACACGAAACGTCAATGATTTTTCTGAAGTCCATTGCAATAGTTGAATTTGTGATATTTCAATTTATAGAAGAAAGAGATGAAGAGCAGAATTGGTCCCACTGGGCGTGCCAAAATTTATTCGCAACAAATTTTCGTAGTGCTGAAACTTAACTGCAAGCAAAAATAAGATAAATAAAAAAATAAATTTATTTAAATGAATTTGTGAGTACAATTCTGTTGTTCTCTTGATTCTTCTCTCCTGATATTTTTTCCATGATTCAAAGGCCTTTTGTGGCGTGTTTCTCGAATATAGAATGATTTTAACCTCCTAGAAATGCATTTGGATCTCCAAGAATGTCAGACAACACTTCGCCTTGTCGAGTTGATCTTCTTGCAGAACTCCATTAGTCAATCCTTTGAAGAGCTGGGTAGTCAATGCAGAAATTTCTCCAATGCTTCTCAAAGTCCTCTTTTAGACCCCTTTAGAATGTTATGTTACCCCCTTATTTAAAGTTGTAAGGGATAGTCCTAGTTGCTTATAATTGGACGAAACATGTCACTTTGACACTTGGCGTCTTTTGACTGGTTGTTGAATTTGAATGAGATTTCCACATCATTTGTACATATGGTGGTGTCTCATTGGTCTTGGATTTGACTGGGATGCCATGTCACTTGATGAGTTTGGGCTTCAAAGTGAGATGGACCTTGATGAGAGATAAAGTGGGCTTATTATTTTTTAAGCCCAAAATAATTTTAGACCCAATAAATTATGGATCAAATTCAAATTTTATATGGATTTGATCCAATAAATTTTTTTCCTACATGAAATCAAAAGGACAGTTAATATTTTCCTTTGGTACAAAAAGATCAAGTCAACTTTTTTACTTTATACGTGCAATATGTCAAGTGAGGGGGTTGTATTGATCCCTTTAATTCAAATACATTGAGAGGGTCACATTGTTGTGCACGTAAAAACTACTGGATAAGTTGGACTCCTAGAGATATATTTCCATCGTCGGGAATGTCGAAAAGTGTTTTTTCACTTTGGAATAATCTCCAAGAATAACTCCGTTAATTGCTCCTTGCAAGAACTTGATAGTCAATGCCGACATTGCCAACGCTTGTCAAAGTTCTCTTTTCAGAATCTCCCTTTTCCGCCCATTTAGCATATTATGTTATCCCTATTTATAGTTGTAGGGGGTAGGCCTAGTTGCTTGTGATTGACCAAAATATGTCACTTTGACACTTGGCGCCTTTTGACTGGTTGTTGAATTTGAATGAGATTTCCACATCATTTGTACATGTGGCGGCGTCTCATTGGTCTTGGATTTGACTAGGATGCAACTAGGCCTACCCTATACAACTATAAATAGGGGGTCACATAACATTCTAAAGAGGGCTGCAAAGAGAGATTCTGAAAAGAGGACTTTGACAAGCGTTGGCAACGTCGGCATTGACTATCAAGTTTTTGCCAGGAGCAATTAACGGAGTTCTTCCCGGAGATTAATTCAAAGCGATAAAATACTTTTTGACATTCCCAACGATTGAAATACATTTTTAGGAGTCTAAATCATCCAACAATTTGAGAAACACGCTACTGAAGGCCCGTGGATCATTTCTAAGTTTAGGAGAGAAGAATCAAGAGAAAACAGAATTGTACCGGCAAAATTTATTTAAATAAAATTATTCTTTTTGTTTATTTTATTTTTGCTTGCAGTTAATTTTTAGCATAATGAAAATTTGTTGCAAACACTCCCTCTGTCTCAAATTACCCGTCCCAAATTTAGTTGACACATTGATTAAGAAAAAAATTAATAACATGCCTAGTTTACCATAATACCCTTATTAAATGATGTTTACATTTTAATTTAAAGAAAAAGTAATTAATCCAAAGGGTAAAACATGAAAATTTTTTGGTCTCTTCTTGATTAATGAAAGACAAGTAAAATGAGAAATCAAATTAGAAAATTTAGGACGGTTAATTTGAGACGAAAAAAGTATTTAATTTTTATTTTGTCTATTATCTTCTCAACAAACATGTTGACGATTGGACATAAGGAATAATTTTGAATCCAGTAGCAATAGCAAGAGTTGAAACATATTAGTTATCTGATGGGTTTTGTCACACCCCTTTTTTAACCCAAAAAGATTAAATTTTAAGGTTCGAAAGGGTTATTATTATTAAAGTGACAAAAGACTAAAAATTTGTTTTGAAAAGGGATTTACATTTTTATTCAGAGTCTCTACTTGACATAATCCAGTGTGCCAAGTCACCTTTGAAAGATACTTTTCAAAACAGTTTGACTCTGAAAACTGATCTGCAAACAGAGATTCCGGTTAAAGAATTCTGTTGACTGAGGGAAAGGTGTTAGTCACCCCTCGGTCCCGTGGTTCGACCACGATCTCTTAGTGGAGCGTATCGGCTAATTTGACATTATGAAAATATAAACCACACAAAATCACACAAAGCAATCAGACAAACAAACAAACAAAACAAATTCAAAATTATAGTGTCCGATCCGAGTTATACAATCCAAAAATGAAAAATGCAAAAATTTAAACCTACGCTAAACTACATTAATCCTAAACTACATTCCACTGCTTTACCCAATGCCTCGGACCTTCACCACGAGCATCTTCCACCAACATAGTACATCGGTGCATTCCCCGATGAATAAATATATAAACTTTGGGGCATCCCCCGGCCAAATGGATATATTTCAAGCGAATACGATAAACTAGAAAACATTCGACACACAACTCCGCATTCAAACATCCAACGAAGCATTAATTCCTAAATTTTGCCTACCCAACCTATGGTTGACTAAACCAATCGACCTATCATGATACTATCAAATTCTATTAACGTTTGTTTCAAGTCAAACAACCAATAGATCAAACTAATCAAAATTCACCAACTATATCAAGTTTCAATTCTCACCCCCAAATTAATTCTCAAAATTCCAACAATTCGTGATTACCACTTTAACTATACACAATCATTGTCCACGAAACCAAACAAACAAATTGATATCACCAAATATTCATATCATGCTTTACACAAACCAAATCATGCGTATATAATGAAATCAAAATGAGAACGAGATAGAATTGAACCTCAAATTAAGCTTTATTGATTAACTGATCTTTTCGAATAGAACCGCGTCCAATGAAATCTCAACGTTGAACATCAATCACGAACAAAAATCATCAGCTTTGATCCTTTTTTATTCAGTTTTCGCCAACCCAGACCAGATTTGAAAATCACAGGACCCGAACCCACTTTCCCGATCATATATGTGCATGTTTGGTATTATTGGTCGACCTACGAGCTACGTCGAGATTCAATAGTGACTGGAAGATGACGGGGACAATATTTTAGACGAGAATGGTGAGGAAGAAGTGGATTCCAATAAGAAACTCACCGGCATAGTATAAAACATTGGTTATTCTCACTGGTTTTCCCCGATTTGCTCCCCTTTTTCACTGTTTGCTCTCAATCTCTCTCTCATTCAAATATCTCAATTTTCACTGGTGTGTGTGCATGTTCAGTGTTCCACGGAAGCTGTGTATAACATGAAGATGGGAATTGGATACTTCAATGGATAAAAATGGAGATTTTTGTGCGTATCCCCTTTCAGAATAGAAGTTGATGGTCTTTGGAAGGCTTTGAAAAAAATGGGGTATGTGTATTTTGGTGAGGATGAGTCCTCTTTTAATTGGAGAGGTTGTTGGGATGTTTAAAAGAAGATAAAATTTGTTAGGATTTGTTAAATGGGATAAAGATAAATAAATAAATAAATAAATAAATAATAAAATGATGAGGTAATTATTTATTTTGTTTTTCTTGTGAAAAAATTACCACGTGGATAGAATACGTGGTAAGACGGGGTAAACAGTAAAAATGCTTTTGAGAAGGAACAAAATTACGTGTCTACATCATGTCCCTCTTTGCATGTAAACACAAAGTGTTTTCATACAAAGAAGTAGACAAAGAGATAGAATTTTGACCCGATAATTATTCAACGGAAGAAATAAAAGGAAGAAGGACAACCGAGTTGGAGAGTCGAGTATGGTACCATCAAGGTTCCGGTCCGCGGCTCTGTCATTACATCAAAAATGAAAATTACAAGTTAAAAACATAAATGAAATTACAAAAACTCTATCTATTCAGCTTTCCTTGACTCCTGACTCGCTACTTCATCACCCTGTTCTTCAGGTGGGCTCCTGACTTGCATTTTCTTCAACTTGTTGCCTGCCTTTCAATTTCTTCTCCCTGTTCTTCAGGCGGGTTCCTGACTTGCCATTTTTCAATTGTTGACTTTCAATTTTCTTCCTCTTGTTGCTTGCTTTTCATCTACTTCACCTTGTTGCTTGACTTTCCATGTATTCACCATATTCTTCAGGCGGGCTCCTGAAATCACATCAAAACTAAAAAAAAATTATCCCACATAAAAAATGCATCTTTTATGAGTTAATTAGAATAATTCGACTAAAAAGTATATTTTATAGGAATCAAGGGTGATGACTCGACTAAAAGGTACGTCTTATAGGAATCAAGGGGAATAACTCGACTAAAAGGTACGTCTTATAGGAATCAATGAGGAGGACTCGACTAAAAGGTACATTTTATAGGAATCAAAGAGGATGACATGACTAAAAGGTATGTCTTATAGGAATCAAAGGGAATGACTCGACTAAAAGGTACATCTTATAGGAGTCAAGGGTAATGACTCGACTAAAAGGTACGTCTTATAGGAATCAAGGTGAATGACTTGACTAAAAGGTACGTCTTATAGAAATCAAGGGGAATGAATCGACTAAAAAGTATGTCTTATAGTAATCAAGGGGAATGATTTGACTAAAAGGTACGTCTTATAGGAATCAATGTTCAATTTAAGAAGTGTATCACCAAGCAATGAAAACTGAAATCCCTGGACAAGAAAGTGTCTCCGAGGGATATAAGATGATGAATTTTTACCATGATTAGATTATCAAACCTATGCAGTAACATTGCTTCATGCATTTGTAAAAGTAAGGTATTGCAGCCCTTGATATTTATGCGATGAAGTCCTTGCTTTAAAGGCAACATATTTCCTGTATCATCAAAGAAAACTTGTGAGTTTAAAACATGGTGGTTGGTTTGTGGCTTTAGCTTTCGCGGCGATCGCTCTTGCCCTCGTCACATTTAACCTTGCTTCCAACCATTAGCATATGTCATTGACTTGCTGCTTCATTGACCCAAACTAAGATTACTAAGGGTGACTCTAAAACAAACACAGTATCTATGTTTTGCCATGTTTCTGAGATAAACCCTTTAAACCTTAGTATTTTCATGAGTTCTCCAACTTGTTTGTTGACAAACCTTGCTACATGCCCTTTTTTTGGCTCACAATAATGTCTCTTTTATGTGCTAGATTTTGTCTTTCTTTGAGCAATTAAAGAAGCCGGTAGCCTATTTTAAAATCTTTTTCTGTACTAGTTTTGACACGGACTTGACTCTAAGACAAGAAAAGAAAAATGACAATGACTTTTATTAGGACAACTGACTCAAGAAAATGAAATAAAAATAAAGAGAAGAAAGAAAAGAAAATGAATGTCCCCATTTGAAACAAAGAAATGAAAATCTATCTAGAAAAGACAGTCAACTCTAATGATTATGTCATGCATTTTGGATTAAGCTACCTGATCTTTCCATCCAAACTTCTACCAATTGTTGTTGAGTTAATGTCCTTGAAACTTTGTTGCTTCCTTAGGCCAAATTCATTCGGAAATCTCATTCGGCTAGTGGCTCCTTGAAGGGTTTTTGCCAACAAACCTCTTTCTTTCTCTTAGCTCACAATTGCCTTATGGTGTCTGTGAGGGTTTTTCACCAATGAGACTATCTTATTCTCATTTCTCCCAACTCATAGTCATCTTACGGTGCCCGTGAGGGTTTTCACCAATAAGACTCTCATTTTTATTTCTCTCTTAATTTCTTATGCTGAGGAAGACAAGTAGTACCCAAAATACATCATCATATCCATTGCATACTTAGCCTTAACATTCTCAAATATTGATCTGAAGGTCTTTCTTTGGTTGTAACTTGGCTTTTGGATAAGGTTAGAAAGAAGGAATAACATGAGGCCCAAATAACAATTGAAGTAGTGTAGGACCTATAACTTTTGGAATCGACTCAAACAATGAGGATTAACTTATACCCAAGTTTATTTTAACTGGGTAATTCCAAATTATTTATTTAGTTGGACCAAGCCCAGAGTAGGGCAGCCTACATATCTCACCCCCGAGAGAGGAGAATAAGGTCACACGTAGTTCTGGCAGCTTGTTCTTTTGCTTGATTCTGATTTTGCTTTCTTCTTTTTTTAGAAACTTTTCTGACTCTATTCTTTTGCCCGACATTCTTTTTTGATCTTTGTTGACTCTATATTGATTCTAAAAGAGGTGTATGAAAGAAAATAAAACTAAGACTCAAATGGGGTAAACAAAGGATGACACAATGTTTGGATAGCAGAATGAAATGTCTTCATCATATCAATCCTCAAAAATGCAAGTACATATCATGCAATTTGAAAGTTGGAGATAAAGATCATGTGCGACATCTTTTACAGCATTAACTTTGACTGAGTCTATACGTCACTACTTCTTCTGTGCTTTTCTAGCATACAACTCCATTTTTGTTGTACATTCCTTACATTGAATGACTCATGATTTCGTGGAGCTGATTTTTTTTGTTCCTCTTGATATAGGATCATGCATCCAGTGTCTGACCTAATTAAGGCATGCCTTACAATTGAAGGCTAAGTTATTCTGGTGATTCTCAGAACAATTACCTTAATTTTGAAAGAAGGTTTCAACATGGTCACCAAATGTCTTAACATGCTACCTATTTCTCAAATGTTTTTTCTAACTTTAACCCTCTGATTCAAAGTTCATGCTCAAATTTTATTTTAAGATCTAGCAAAGAATTCCGCCAGCATATCATATCACTAGAGCCAACATAAAAATGTATTGTATAGAAAAAAACACATTTAAAACACAAAGGAAAAAGGACACTTTATTTAGTTGAAATAAAATATAGAAGGGTCTGAACATAACCAACAAAAGAAACAAAACAAGATAGATCCCAAACTACAAACCTGAAATAATTCGGGTAATAGAAGAGAAAACAAAACAAACTACTAGACCTCTTCCTTGTAGGGAGAGGGGTGACTTCTCAATTGCTCAGCCTTACAACTTAGCCACTGATTTGCATATCATCATGACTAGAGCTTCCCTCACTGTCAATGTTCTACACCATAATTAATCCATCTTGAATAATCTTTTTAATTTTTCTTTTCAAATCACGACAATTTTTAATATTATGACCCTGAGTATTAGAATGATACACACATCATACATTAGGTTCAAATTTCTTAAACACCGATTAAGAGTTTGACCAAAGAGAGGAGTGATCATGCCCCACTATCTTAATCTCTGAAATAAATTGGTATACGACTCTCCAATTGGTGTAAAGATATCTATCAACTTCTACCTCATTTCATTGATTGGCTTGGATAGAAAATCGGGCCTAGAAGGACTTTGAAATATTTGTGGAGTTAGAAGATGACTCTGAGTAGTTAGTGTATGCCATTGTGGGTAAGATAGGGGTTGGACATGTGGTTGCGCATTATATACTGGATATAGAGGTAGAGGAGTAGAGTACAATGAATTTTGGGAGTGATTATATGGACCTTGGGCATGAACTTAGGCTTGAGCTTGGGAGCGACGATGACGTGGTCTTCTTGATCGTGCCCGCTGTCCAACTACGATAGCAGATACATCTTCCTCATTCTTCTTCCCCCCAACACTTCCTGAGCCCTTTTGAATTACTTGAGTAGTCGCTTTCAATGTCACAAAACTCACAATACGACCAGTCTTAATTCCATCATCTATCATCTCCCCCATTTTAAGCACCTCAATAAACAACTTGCCTAATGCAGGTAACAAGTGTTGATAATATGTTTCGTCCTACACTTGAATAAACACCTCCACTATCGTACTTTCTTTCATTGGCAGTTTCACCCTAGCAGCTTGTTCACGTCATCTAATCACATGCTCCCTGAAACTCTCAGTATTCTTCTTCTCTATACTGGTTAGGGATTTTTTGTCAAGGATCAATTCCATATTATATTGAAATTATTGCACGAATTCATTAGCTAAATCATCCCAACTATTCCACCTATCAATATCCTGATCAACAAACCACTCTGAGGCTAGACCCGAGAGACTCTCACCAAAGTAAGTCATGAGCAGTTCTTCTTTGCCTTTGACACCTCTTAATTGGTTACAATAACGTCTCAAATGTGCCACCAGATCCCCGTGTCCATCATACTTCTCAAAAATTGGCATCTTAAAACCAAAAGAGAGATTAACACCTGGAAACATGCATAGATCTTTATATGAGACACTTTTGTACCCCCACCCTCCAAGACCTTGGAGATTCTTCATAGTCAGTTCCAAACTTCTCAATTTTCTGGTTATTTTTTATTGTTCTTCTTTCATAACGGGCTTTTCAGCATTAAGAGAAAATTGAGGTAGATGAGTGTAGCCAAAAGGATTAGTCGACTTAAATGTGAGCTCGGGAGCATAATGTTAATCACTAGAAATATTCAATACTTGGTCACTTGTAGAGTGAGGAATCACAACTGTTTGATTGACATTAAAAGCAGGAGCTTCAGGCGGGGGTAGCACCACAAAAGCATGAACAGCAGATGGAGCCGAGTAAGTGGTAGTTTTGTGTTGAGGAGTGAGGAAAGAAATAATGGAAGTGTTTGGATAGTGTTGCCCGGAGTAGTCTCTGATGCATATTGTGGCATGTCAATAAAAATAGGAAATTATGCATATGACATGGGAGGCAAGCTAGAAAGATATTCCAGATTTTCAGTGGGAACTGGAGGAGCCGGAAACCCGTTAGCCCAAGCTCAATGCATTTCTATCATTTGTTGCCTTAATTTCTGAATCTCTTTATTAGCTCCTAAATTCTCATTCCCCGAACTCCCTGTTGAATTAGTAACAATAAACTCGGTATTCTTGTTGGCCATAACTTTCTCTGTGATTTGGTGCACTATGGAGGACCATCCAAAATGCCACAAACCAACCACCGTAAACTAACAGAACAAAAGAAACACCAAATGCGTTATAGTTCAACACTGTTTTTTTCAAAATCTTTTTTTATTATTTTTATTATTTTAGAAAATATCACCGAACCTAAGAAGGGCGCCTACGTATCTCACTCCCTAAAGAGGAGAATCAGGTGTGCGTAGTTCAAGAAGTCTTGCCAAAATGGCCGATTAAACTCTTTTCCTTTTTTTCTCTTGAAACTTTAAAAAAAATAACAAATTGTCCAAAGAATTGACAAATATCTTTTTTGCATTTTTCAGGTTTAAATTTCCTATACAAAATGAAACCTACGATTACCAAAGAAAAATCTTTTTGGGTTTTCGATTTTGAATTTCATACGAAAATGAAACTTGAACCTATTAAAAGAAAATATTTTTATAGTTTTCTTTTGAAGATGTAAATGAAACACCTACTCTAAAAAATCTTTTTGACTTTTTCATATTCCTATACAAGATGAAACCTATAATTACTAAAGAAAATCATTTTGGATTTGGAATTTCATACGAAAATGAAACTTGAAGCTATTAACAAAAAAGAAGAGTGAAGAAATTTTTTTTTTTGAATTTTTTAAATAAAATCCCCGAACCCACAATAGGCTGCCTACGTATCTCACTCCCGAGAGAGGAGAATCAGGGGTGCGTAGTTCGTCCAGATTGGACAATTAAGTATTAAATGATAAACTAAACTCTGAATTGAGACACGACTAAAGACAGACGAATAAAATCTTTTTGGGTTCTCAATTAGAAACAAACACCAACAACTATGAAAGAAAAATCTTTTGATATTTTGTTATATAAAAATATACAAAACTCTTATTGAAAGGAAAAAAAATTGGAGTTTTAGAATTGTCAATACTTACTAAAGAAATAAAAGAAAAATCTTTTTAAAGTTTTTGATTTTTTGGGAAATGAGTGCAAAAAGTAAAAAAAAAACTTTTTTTTTGAATTGTGAAAAACAAAAGCCTTAAAGAATCCTAAAATCAACCAAATCTCTTTTTCTTTTTACTCTCTTTTTTTCTTCCTTTTTTTCAACAATTTCTTACCTACACACTTTGCTTCTAACTCATGCTTTGGCCCAAATCAGTCTGTCAAATAACCTCGTTACCATCAAAAATGCAACATTTAGCACGTAGAGATGCTTTAGAGGTGAGTCTCCTACAAAGGACCATGTGGGTCCTGCTAAATCCTAATATGATACAAATAAGCATGACCTAAAGGTTGACCTATGTTAAAGTTCACTAACAAGGCTGTTCGGGAGAGCATATGGTCGATAGTGGCTACGCTAGCTTTCCACCCACTCCATACCAGCCGACGGCTCCCCCTCCTAAAAATAAGGGTGGCTCAACTATAGGTCGTGTACACAGCGTGTACTATAGAACTTGTTGCAGAAAGAATTGACTCGTATTATGCAAATGATGCCAGATATAAAGCGGTAACACATAAGAAAAATACTGTAAACACGTAGCACGTAGAACTCAACAACGATAAGCAAATACAAGTAATAACACAAACAATGTATATACACTCATAATGCCAAAACTAAGCCAATATAACTCCAAAAATAAGCTCGAATTCTTAAAAGATTCCCTAGTAGAGTCGCCAGAGCTGTCACACCCCTTTTTCAACCCGAAAAAAATAAATTTTAAGGTTCGAAAGGATTTTTATTATTAAAGTGTCAAAAGACTGAAAATTTGTTTTGAAAAAGGATTTATATTTTTAATCGGATTCGCCACTTGACATAATCCGATGTGCCAAGACACCTTTGAAAGATCATTTTCAAAATAGTTTGACTCTAAAAACTAATCTGCAAACAGAGATTCCGGTTAAGGAATTCCGTTGACCGAAGGAAAGGTGTTACGTACCCCTCGGTCCCGTGGTTCGACCACTATCGCTTGGTGGAGCGTATCGGATAATTTGATATTATGAATATATAAACCACACAAAATCACACAAAACAATCAATCAAACAAACAAATAAAATAAATTCAAAATTATAGTGTCCGGTCCGATTTATACAGTCCAAAAATGAAAAATGCAAAAATTTAAACCTACGCTAAACTACACTCATCCTAAACTACATTCCATTGCTTTACCCAGTGCCTCGGGCCTTCACCACGAGCATCTTCCGCCAACATAGTACGTCAGGGCATTCTCCGGTGAATAAATACATAAAATTTGGGACATCCCCCGGCCAAATGAATAGATTTCAATCGAATGCGATAAACTAGAAAATATTCAACACACAACTCCGCATTCAAACATTCAACGAAGCATTGAATCCTAAATTTTGCCTACCCAACCTATGTTTGACTAAACCAATCGACCTATAATGATACTATCAAGTTCGATTAACGTTTGTTTCAAGTCAAACAACCAATAGATCAAACTAACCAAAATTCACCAATTATATCAAGTTTTCAAATCTCACCCCCAAATTAATTCTCAAAATTCCAACAATTCACGATCACCACTTTAACCATCCATAGTCATTCTCAACGAAACCAAACAAATAAATTGATATCACCCAAATATTCATATCATGCTTCACACAAACCAAATTATGCGTATATAATGAAATCAAAATGAGAACAAGATAGAATTGAACCTCAAATCGAGCTTTATTGATTAACTGATCTTTCTGAATAGGATAGCGTCCAATAAAATCTCAACATCGAACATAAATCACAAACAAAAATCATTAACTTCGATCCTTTTTTGTTTTATTTTCGCCAACCCGGACCAGATTTGAAAATCACAGGACCCGAACCCACTTTCCCAATCATAAATGTGCATGTTTGGTATTATTGGTCAACCTACGAGCTACGTCAAGATTCAATAGTAATTGAAAGATGACGGGGATGATGTTTCAGACGAGAATGGTTAGGAAGAAGTGGATTCCAACAAGAAACTCGCCAGAATAGTATAAAACGGTGGTCATTCTCGCTGGTTTTCCCCGATTTGCTCCCCTTTTTCACTGTTTGCTCTCAATCTCTCTCTCATTCAAATATCTCAATTTTCACTGGTGTGTGTGCGTGTTCAGTGTTCCATGGAAGCTGTGTATGATGTGAAGATGGGAATTGGGTACTTCAATGGATAAAAATAGAGATTTTTGTGTGTATCCCCTTTCAGAATAGAAGATGATGGTCTATGGAAAGCTTTGAAAATAATAGGGTACGTGTATTTTGGTGAGGATGAGTCCTCTTTTAATTGGAAAGGTTGTTGGGATATTTAACAGAAGATAAAATTTATTAGGATTTGTTAATTGGGATAAAGATAAAAATAAATAAATAAATAAATAAAATGATGAGGTGATTATTTATTTTCTTTTTCTTGTAAAAGAATTACCACGTGGATAGAATACGTGGTAAGATGGGTAAACGCTAAAAATGCTTTCGCGGAGGGACAAAATTATGTGTCTACATCATGCCCCTCTTTACATGTAAACATAAAGTGTTTTCATAAAAAGAAGTAGATAACGAGACAGAATTTTAACCCGATAATTATTCAAAGGAAGAAATAAAAGAAAGAAGGACAACCGAGTTGGAGAGTCGAGTGAGGTACCATCGAGGTTCCGGTCCGTGGCTCTGTCATTACATCAAAAATGAAAATTACAAGTTAAAAATATAAATGAAATTACAAAAACTCTATCTATGCAGCTTTCCTTGACTCCTGACTTGCTACTTCATCACCATATTCTTCAGGCGGACTCCTGACTTGCATTTTCTTCAACTTGTTGCTTGCCTTTTAATTTCTTCACCCTGTTCTTCAGAAGGGTTCCTAACTTGCCATTTTTCAATTGTTGACTTTCAATTTTCTTTCTCTTGTTTCTTGCTTTTCATCTGTTTCACCTTGTTGCTTGACTTTCCATGTATTCGCCATATTCTTCAGGCAGGCTCCTGAAATCACATCAAAACTAAAAAATTATTCCACACAAAAAAATCCATCTTTTATGAGTTAATTGGAATGATTCGATTAAAAAGTAAATTTTTTAGGAATCAAGGGTGATGACTCGACTAAAAGGTACATCTTATAGGAATCAAAGGGAATGACTCGACCAAAAGGTACATCTTATAGGAGTCAAGGAGGATGACTCGACTAAAAGGAATGCCTTATAGGAATCAAAGAGGATGACACGACTAAAAGGTATGTCTTATAGGAATCAAAGGGAATGACTCGACTAAAAGGTACATATTATAGGAATCAAGGGTAATGACTCGACTAAAAGGTACGTCTTATAGGAATCAAGGGTAATGACTCGACTAAAAGGTACGTCTTATAGGAATCAAGGTGAATGACTCGACTAAAAGGTACGTCTTATAGGAATCAAGGGGAATGAATCCACTAAAAAGTGCGTCTTATAGTAATCAAGGGGAATGATTTGACTAAAAGGTACGTCTTATAGAAATCAATGTTCAATTTAAGAAATGTATCACCAAGCAATGAAAAATGAAAGCCCTGGACAAAAAAAGTGTCTCCGAGGGATATAAGATGATGAATTTTTACCATAATTTGATTATCAAACCTGTGCAGCAACATTGCTTCATGCATTCGTAAAAGTGAGGCATTACAGCCCTTGATATTTATGCTATGACGTCCTTGCTTTGAAGGTAACATGTTTCTTGTTTCATCAAATAAAATTTGTGAGTTTAAAACATGGTGGTTGGTTTGTGGCTTTAGCTTTCGCGGTGATCGCTCTTGCCCTTGTCACATTTAACCTTGCTTCCAACCATTAGCATATGTCATTGACTTGTTGCTTCATTGACCCCAACTCAGATTACTAAGGGTGACTCTAAAACAAACACAGTATCTATGCTTTGCCATGTTTCTCAAATAAACCCTTTGAACCTTGGTATTTTCATGAGTTCCCCGACTTGTCTGTTGACAAAACTTTTTGCATGCCCTTTTTTCGGCTCACAATTATGTCTCTTTTATGTGGTAGCTTTTGTATTTCTTTGAGCAATTAAAGAAGCTAGTAGCCTATTTTAAAATCTTTTTTTGTACTTATTTTGACACAGACTTGACTCTAAGACAAGAAAAGAAAAATGACAATGACTTTTATTAGGACAACTGACTCAAGAAAATGAAATAAAAATAAAGAGAAGAAAGAAAAGACAATGAATGTCCCCATTTGAAACAAAGAAATGAAAATTTATCTAGAAAAGACAGTCAACTCTAATGATTATGTCATGAATTTTGGGTTAAGCTGCCTGATCTTTCCATCCAAACTTCTACCAATTGTTGTTGAGTTAATGGCCTTGAAACTGAGTTTCTTCCTTAGGCTAAATTCATTCGGAAACCTCATTCGGCTAGTGGCCCTTGAAGGGTTTTCGCCAACAAACCTCTTTCTTTCCCTTAGCTCACCATTGCCTTATGGTGTCCGTAAGGGTTTTTCACTAATGAGACTCTCTTATTCTCATTTCTCCCAACTCATAGTCATCTTACGGTGCCCGTGAGGATTTTCACCAATAAGACTCTCTCATTTTTATTTCTCTCAAACTTACTATCGCCTTAAGGTTCCCGTGAGGGTTTTCACCAATAAGATTCTCTCATTTTTATTTCTCTCTTGATTTCTTATACTGGGGAAGACAAGTAGTACCCAAAATACATCATCATATATATTGCATACTTATCCTTAACGTTCTAAAAGATTGATCTGAAGATCTTTCTTTTGTTTTAACTTGGCTTTTGGATAAGGTTAGAAAGAAGGGATAACATGAGGCCCAAACGATAATTGAAGTAGTGTAGGACTTACAACTTTTGGAATCGACTCAAACAATGAGGATTAACTTATGCCCCAGTTTTTTTTGACTGGATAATTCTAAATTATTTATTTAGTTGGACCGAGCCCAGAGTAGGGCAGCCTACATATCTCACCCCCGAGAGAGGAGAAGCAGGTCACACGTAGTTCTGGCAGCTTGTTTTTTTTCTTGATTCTGATTTTCCTTTCTTCTTCTTTTTTTTGGAAACTTTTCTGACTCTATTCTTTTGCCCGGCATTCTTTTTTTGAGCTTTTCTGACTCTATCTTGATTCTAAAAGAGGTGTATGAAAGAAAATAAAACTAAGACTCAAATAGGGTAAACAAAGGATGACACAATGTTTGGATAGCAAAATGAAATGTCTTCGTTATATCAATCCTTGAAAATGCAAGTACATTATATGCAATTTGAAAGTTGGAGATGAAGATCATGTGTGATATCTTTTACAGCATTAACTTTGACTGAGTCTATGCGTCTCTACTTCTTCTGTGCTTTTCTAGCATAAAACTCCATTTTTGTTGTACATTCCTTACATTGAATGACTCATGATTTCGTGGAGATGATTTTTTTTTGTTCCTCTTGATATAGGATCACGCATCCACTGTTTGACCTAATTGAGGCATGCTTTACAATTGATGATCGAGTTATTCTGGTGATTCTCAAAACAATTACCTTAATTTTAAAAGAAGGTTTCAACATGGTCACCAAATTTTTAACATGCTACCTATTTCTCACATGCTTTATCTAACTTTAGCCCTCTGATTCAAAGTTCATGCTCAAGTTGGATTTTAATATCTAGCAAAGAATTCCGCCAGCATATCATATCACTAGAGCCAACATAAAAATGTATTGTATAGAAAAAAACACATTTAAAACACAAAGGAAAGGGGACACTTCATTTAGTTGAAATAAAATATAGAAGGGTCTGAACATAAATGACAAAAGAAACAAAACAAGATAAATCCCAAACTACAAACCTGAAATAATTCGGGAAACAGAAAACAAAATAAAACAAACTACCAGACCTCTTCCTAGTAGGGAGAGGGGTGACTTATCAATTGCTCGGCCTGACAACTTAGCCACTGATTTGCATATCAGCATGACTAGAGCTTCCCTCACTGTCAATGTTCTGCACCATAATTGAACCATCTTGAATCATCTTTTCAATTTCTCTTTTCAAATCTCGACAATTTTTAATATTATGACCCTGAGCATTAGAATGATATGCATATCGTTCATTAGGATCAAAATTTCTTAAATGTCGATTAAGAGTTTGACCAAAGGGAGGAGTAATCATGCCCCACTGTATTGATCTCTGAAATAAACTGGCATACGACACTCATATAGGTGTAAAGCTATCTATCGATTTCTGCCTTATTTCATTGTTTGGCTTGGATAGAAAATCAGGCCTAGAAGGACTTTGATATGTTTGTGGAGTTAGATGATGACTCTGAGGAGTTGGCGCATGCCATTGTGGGTAAGATAGGGGTTGAACATATGGTTGTGCATTATACACTGGATATGGAGGTGGGAATGGAGAGTACAATGAATTTTGAGAGTGATTATGTGGAGCTTGGGCATGAACTTGGGCATGAGCTTAGGAGCGACGATAACGTGGTCTTCTTGACCATGCTCGCTGTCCAACTACGATAGCAGATACATCTTCCTCATTCCTCTTCCCCCCAACACTTCCTAAGCTCTTTTGAATTACTTGAGTAATCGTTTTCAATGTTGCAAAAATCACAATGCGACCAGTCTTAATTCCATCTTCTATCATCTTCCCCATTTTACGCACCTCAATAAACAACTTGCCTAATACAGGTAACAAGTGTTGATAATATATTTCGTCCTACACTTGAATAAACACCTCCACTATCTTACTGTCTTTGGTTAGCGGTTTCACCCTAGCAGGTTGTTCACGTCTTCTAATCACATACTCCCTGAAACTCTCAATATTCTTCTTCTCAATACTGGTTAGGGATTTTTCGTCAGGGATCAATTCCATATTATATTGAAATTGTTGCACAAATTCATTAGCTAAATTATCCTAACTATTCCACCTATCAATATCCTGATCAACAAACCACTCTAAGGCTAGACCCGAAAGATTCTCACCAAAGTAAGCCATGAGCAGTTCTTCTTTGCCTTCTACACCTCTTAATTGGTTACAATAACATCTCAAATATGCCACCAGATCCCCGTGTCCATCATACTTCTCAAAATTGGCATCTTATAACCAAAAGGGAGATTAACACCTGGAAACATACACAGATCTTTATATGAGACACTTTTATACCCCCTCAAGCCCTTGGAGATTCTTCATAGTCAGTTCCAAACTTCTCAATTTTTTGGTCATTTCTTATTGTTCTTCTTTCATAATAGGCTTTTAGCATTAATAGAAAATTCAGGTAGATGAGTGTAACCAAAAGGATCAATCGACTTAAATGTGAGCTCGGGAGCATAATGATGATCACTAAAAATATTCAATACAGGGTCACTTGTAGAGTGAGGAATCACAACCGTTTGATTGACATTAAAAGCAGGATCTCCAGGCGGGGGTGGCACCGCAAAAGCATGAACAGCAGAAGGAGCCAAGTAAGTGGTAGTTTTGGGTTAAGGAGAGAGGAAAGAAATATTGGAAGTGTTTGGATAGTGTTGCCCCAAAGTAGTCTCTGATGCATGTTGTGGCATGTCAACAAAAATGGAAAATTATGCATGTGACACGGGAAGCAAGCTAGAAAGATATTTCAGATTATCAGTGGGAACTGGAGGAGGCGGCAACCCATTAGCCCAAGCTCGATGCATTTCTGTCATTTGTTGCCTTATTTTCTGAATCTCTTCATTAGCTCCTAAATTCTCATTACCCGAACTCCTTGTCGAATTAGTGACAATAAACTCGGTATCTTTGTTGGCCACAACTTTCTCTGTGATTTGGTGCACTTTGGAGGACCAGCCAAAATGCCACAAACCAACCACCTTAAACTAACAGAACAAAAGAAACACCAAATGCGTTATAGTTCAACACCGTTTTTTTCAAAAACTTTTTTTATTATTTTTTTTCTTTTAGAAAATATCACCGAACTCAAGAAGGGCGCCTACGTATCTCACTTCCTAGAGAGGAGAATCAGGTGTGCGTAGTTCGTGAAGTCTTGCCAAAATGGCCGATTAAACTCTTTTCCTTTTTTTTCTTGAAAATTTAAAAAAGAAAAGAAAATAACAAATTGTCAAAAGAATTGACGAACATCTTTTTTGCATTATTCAGGTTTAAATTCACTATACAAAATGATACCTACGATTACCAAAGAAAAATCTTTTTGTTTTGAATTTCATACGAAAATGAAACTTGAACCTATTAAAGGAAAATATTTTTGTAGTTTTCTTTTGAAGATGTAAATGAAACACCTACTCTAAAAAATCTTTTTGAATTTTTCATATTCCTATGCAAGATGAAACCTATAATTACTAAAGAAAATCTTTTTGGATTTGGAATTTCATAGGAAAATGAAACTTGAAGCTATTAACAAAAAAGAAGAGTGAAGAAATTTTTTTTTTTGAATTTTTTAAATAAAATCCCCGAACCCACAATAGTCTGCCAACGTATCTCACTCCCGAGAGAGGAGAATCAGGAGTGCGTAGTTCGTCCATATTGGATAATTAAGGACTAAATGATAAACTAAACCCTGAATTGAGAGACACGACTAAAGACAGACGAATAAAATCTTTTTGGGTTTTTAATTAGAAACTAACACCAACAACAATGAAAGAAAAATCTTTTGATATTTTTGTTATATAAAAATGTACAAATCTCTTATTGAAAGGAAAAAAAATTGGAGTTTTAGAATTGTCAATACTTACTAAAGAAATAAAAGGAAAATCTTTTTAACGTTTTTGATTTTTTGGGAAATGAGTGCAAAAAGTAAAAAAAAAACTTTTTTTTTGAATCGTGAAAAACAAAAGTCATAAAGAATCCTAAAATCTACTAAATCTCTTTTTTTTTACTCTATTTTTTTCTTCTTCTTTTTTTCAACAATTTCTTACCTACACACTTTGCTTCTAACTCATGCTTTTGCCCAAATCAGTTTGTCAAATGACCTCGTTACCCTCAAAGATGCAACATTTATCACGTAAGGATGCTTTAGAGGTGAGTCTCCTACAAAGGACCACGTGGGTCCCACTATATCTCAATATGATACAAATAAGCATGACCTAAAGGCTGACCTACGCTGGAGTTCACTAACAAGGCTATTTGGGGGAGCATATGGTCGATAGTGACTACGCTAGCTTTCTACCCAATCCATACCAACCGATGGCTCCCCCTCCTAAAAATAAGGATGACTCAACTATAGGTCGTGTACACAGCGTGTACAACAGAACTTGTTGCAGAAAGAATTAACTCAGGTTATGCAAATGATGCCAGATATAAAGCGGTAACACATACGAGAAAAACTGTAAACACATAGCACGTAGGCACGCAACTACGATAAGAAAATACAAGTAATAACACAAACAATGTCTATACACTCATAATGTCAAAACTAAGCTGATATAACTCCAAAAATAAGCTCGAATTCTGAAAAGATTCCCCGATAAAGTCGCCAGAGCTGTCACACCCCTTTTTCAACCCGAAAAAATTAAATTTTAAGATTCGAAAGGGTTTTTATTATTAAAGTGACAAAAGACTGAAAATTTGTTCTGAAAAAGGATTTACATTTTTATTCAGAGTCGCCACTTGACATAATCCAGTGTGCCAAGACACCTTTGAAAAATCCTTTTCAAAACAGTTTGACTCAAAAAACGATCTGTAAACAGAGATTCCGATTAAGAAATTCTGTTGACCGAAGGAAAGGTGTTACGCACCGCTCAGTCCCATAGTTCGACCACGGTTGCTTAGTGGAGCGTATCTGATAATTTGACATTATGAATATATAAATCACACAAAATCACACAAAATAATCAATCAATCAAACAAACAAAAAAAATTCAAAATTGTTGTGTCCGGTCCAAGTTATACAGTCCAAAAATGAAAAATGCAAAAATTTAAACCTACGCTAAACTACACTAATCGTAAAATACATTCTACGGATTTACCCAATGCCTCGGGCCTTCACCTCGAGCATCTTCCACCAACATAGTACGTCAGGGAATTCCCCGGTGAATAAATACATAAACTTCAGGGCATCCCCCAGCCAAATGAATACATTTCAATCGAATGTGTTAAACTAGA
The DNA here is from genome assembly GCA_030864225.1 of Capsicum baccatum var. pendulum. Taxonomy (NCBI): domain Eukaryota; kingdom Viridiplantae; phylum Streptophyta; class Magnoliopsida; order Solanales; family Solanaceae; genus Capsicum; species Capsicum baccatum. Next base: position 78,570,773 of record CM061552.1, read on the forward strand.
AAACATTCAACACATAACTCTTCATTCAAACATCCAACGAAGCATTGATTCCTAAATTTTGACTACCCAACCTATGTTTGCCTAAACCAATTGACCTATCATGATACTATAAAGTTTGATTAACGATCGTTTCAAGTCAAACAACCAATAGATCAAAATAACCAAAATTCACCAATTATATCAAGTTTTCAATTCTCACCCCCAAATTAATTCTCAAAATTCCAACAATTTGCGATCACCACTTTAACCATCCACAATCATTGTCCATAAAACAAAACAAACAAATCGATATCACCCAAATATTCATATCATGCTTTACACAAACCAAATCATGCGTATATAATGAAATCAAAATAAGAATGAGATAGAATTGGACCTCAAATCGAGCTTTATTGATTAACTGATCTTTTTGAATAGAACCGTGTCCAACAGAACCTTAACGTCAAACGTCAATCACAAACCCAAATAATCAACTTCGATCCCTTTTTGTTCTATTTTGGCCAATCCAGACCAGATTTGAAAATCACAGGACCCAAACCCACTTTTCCGATAGTGTATGTGCATGTTTGGTATTGTTGGTCGACCTATGAGCTACGTCGAGCTTCAACGGTGCCTGGAAGACGACGGGGATGATTCAGATGAGAATGGTGAGGAAGAAATGGATTCTGGCGAGAAACTCACCGGAATAGTATAAAACAGTGGTCTTTCTCGCTGGTTTTCCCTGATTTTCTCCCGCTTTTTAACTGTTTGCTCTCAGTCTCTTGATCTCTCTCTCTTTTAAATATCTCAATTTCCACTGGTGTGTGTGCGTGTTAAGTGTTCCATGGAAGCTATGTATAACGTGAAGATGGGAATTGGGTACTTCAATGGAGAAAAATGGAGATTTTTGTGTGTATCCCCTTTCAGAATAGAAGTTGATGGTCTATGGAAGATTTTGAAAAAAATGGGGTATGTGTATTTTGGTGAGGATGAGTCCTCTTTTAATTGGAGAGGTTGTTGGGATATTTAAAAGAAGATAAAATTTGTTAGGATTTGTTAAATGAGATAAAGATAAAAATAAATAAATAAATAAATTAAATGATGAGGTGATTATTTTTATTTTTTTTCTTGTGGAAAAATTATCACTCGGATAGAATACGTGGTAAGACGGGGTAAACGATAATAATGCTTTTGGGGAGGGACAAAATTACGTATCTACGAGTTTGTGGCAGGGGCTGATTTGTATTGTTCCAAACAGATTACTCATATGTCGCAATAGATTACTCATATGTTGCAACAGATAATCAGTCTGATGCAATAGATAATCAGTCTGATGCAACAGATAATCAGTCTAATACAATAGATAATAAGTTTGTTGCAATAGATAACTAGTCTGTTGCAATAGATAACTAGTCTGTTGCAACAGGTTACCCATCTATTCGATTCATGTTACGGACAGTATAGAAGCATAAACATGAATCCAATATATGAGTCTTCCGTTGCAACAGATTACTCATCTGATGCACCAGATGAGTGATTTGTTTAAATTATGGGCGCTTATATTGGATTCATGATCGGGTTCTATCCATTATTTGAAAAAATAATAGTAATTGTGTACCCAGATGACAAATTCGAATAAAAATTATAGTGTTACTTACCAAAGTCACCTATGAAGTAATGCCAAAGTGAAAAGTGATGTAGGAAATAAAATTTGACCTAAGAAATTGGTCAGATAGCAGCAGTAGAGGTAACAACAACAACAACAACAATGGTCGACAAGAAGAAGATGAAGATGATAATGAAGTAGAAGATGATGATAATGAAGAAGAAGATGATGAATAAAGCAGCAACAACAATAAACAACAATAATCGTGAAGAGAGAGAAAACAACAACGGATGAGAAGAGAGAGAAACGCGTATTTTTTTCCCTTCGTTTCCTGTTATATTAACTAATATTTGAATCAAAGTGTAAATTAAAAGACTTGTGGGTTGTTTACAAACTTCTCCAACTTTCTTAATCCATAATAAAGTAATTGTCACCTCCACTTAATTATTAAGACTTGTGTCACCTACATCTTATTTTAAAACTCTTTTGTCACCTACAGCCCAAACCCCCTAAAATCTAAGTGTGTGAATAAGGTTGGATTGGAGTGGGGGGAGGGGGGTTGATGTAGGGGTAGGGGGATAGGAGAAAATATTTTTTTCTAACTAAGGAAAATAATAAATCGCATGTGCTTAGTTTTATAACTGACAAGTAAATTTTCAAATTTGAAAAATTAGACATAATCGAATAGTTTTAGTGTTGTTGTTGATTTTGAATTGATAAATAGAAAAAAGTAAATTTTGACATGAACGATAAAAATGGTAGTCACATATCTTAATGATTACAAATATATAACCACTAGAGTTGGCATAGAGGTTCAGCACTATGTCCCTTAAGCAAGAGGTCGGGGGTTCGATCCCCGCTTCTGGCGAATTGAGCAAATTCTGTGGCCAGTTTCCTACCGCTTAGTGCGCTGATCGAGGAACGAAGGATTAGTCCCACGGCTGCCGGTTGTGGGGATACCTTGGGAAACCAAAAGAAAAAAATTATTACAAATATATAGAATAACAATTATTTAATGTTAAATATTTTATATTTATTATCTTTTAAAATTATCAATAAAATACTAATTTCATTTTTTTCGTATCAAAATATTTAAAATAATTGCAACTATAATTATATATTAATGATCAATTAGAACTTTACTATGAAAAATAATTTTTAATATTTCATAATCAATTTAAAATATGTTAATATGATACAATAAGAAAGTTTAAAATTTCAATTTTATTATTTCAAATGAATAAGTTAGTATTTTTTTAATGTTATTTTTATAAATAAGTATTTCGCGCATCGCGCGAGTACCTATACTAGTACTAGTTAGTAGTAAAATGAAATGTGAATAACGTACAAACATTAATTTGATGATGGAAGAACTATGAGATAATTAATTGACCTGATAAGATTGCTGAAATTTGTTGTGAACTAGCTCCAGTCCAATATAAATACAGATATCACGGAAGAAGTTATTGGGCCGAGAAGTACTAGCACCAAAGAGCTTTCACTTAGTAAAATTACATATTTGAGTAATTTTTATAAGGGAAAAAACATAAATAGCATCCCTTAGATAAAAAATTGCAAGTTATAGCAATACTTTCAACTTTGCAAGTTATAACAAAAAATTATTTATAAAAGGAAAAAAATATTTTTTTAATGATTAAAGTAAGAAAAAAAACATTTAATATATGGAAAATGTATTACATACCCATAAAAAGTGGATTACAGTTATGGCAGAATTCATTCATCCATTAATCTTCTCTGAAACGGTTTTGTTCCAAATTGATTAGCATAAAAACGGTTCTATAGCTATATTAAGTCATGTCTCTCCTCTAATGTCTGGCCTTCTTCTTCTCTGTCTCTCTGTTTTCTTTTTTAATGTTCATCAAGTACACATAGAATCACAGATTATAACAATTAGATAACAAAATTTTGGTATATCAACTTTTTTAATTATGAATATTGGATGTGAGCATTTAGAAGATTCAATCTTTAATTAGGAGTGCATAATTTTGTAATACACATACTGCAAATCATTAGCAAGCCATTGGATTTGGTTGACCGATTTAAGGGCTCTAGGATTGGAAAAAAAAAAAAAGAAGGGAAATTTTTACTTAGAGATGCAAAATTAGGGCCTTAATTATTCAATTTAAAGAAATAATAAAACTTTCAAAAAACTAGCAATAGTATTTTAACAAAACATATATAAACAAAGTAAACATACCAGTCACATACACAAAACATACAATTACCTTGTCGCATATATACAGTAAAAATATAAGAATGATATTTACAGCATATATAATTATGTTGTTACATGCATTTTGTATGTGTATGTTATTGTATATCTAGTGATACATTGAATATACAAATACATTACATTCCACATACAATTATTCCAACACCGGCAATGAAAGAGACAAATGTTTGTTTGACGTATGTTAAGTGTAGATCTTATGTATCACTGTACATGCACTTACTTACGTATAACTATTTTTTGTGTATGAAACTAGTATACAGTACAATGTTCATGAATTATTTAATAAATTGCGTTGAAACCAATTTATATACTCATTTCATACTTAAGTAATTTTTTTCTTGAGTTCTCAATGTATTAAATTGATATCGATGAAGTTTCGCATATGCCACATGCATTTGCGTATTGAATGAGTTTTATGAATGTGATAATCGATAAAAAAAATACTTTATGTTACATAACCTTTATAGTGTATGTAATGGATAGTGCATGAAAAACTATAATCGTACACGTTGAAAATAAATTAATTGATAATTATTTGATGTCAAATAATTTTTCGTTGCAATAAAAAAAACTCAGTATTAGCCATGATTGATATTGTTGTTTGCTTTCTGGCAGAAAAAGATGAAGAACATTATATAAATATTATGTTAAATATCAAAACTAAACTTTGTCCATACCAACAATCTTAGAAAGACAAAGAGTAATGAGCACAAATAAACATTAAAATACAATACTCATGTCAAATGTTATTAATTGCATAATCGAAAAATCTATAATTTGATGTAGTTGATATCAAATTTAATATCATCTGATGCAACTTAGTTCATATCAATTTCATTCAACGATGTAAAATGCGAAACAAATGTTAAAGTAACATAACATTATATAAATACTACTTAAATACTAGACATTATTCATAACAACAATCTTAGAAAAACAAACAGTAATAACCAAATAATTAAATATCAAAATATAATATCTATGTCTATGTATGCCTCCACACTTGAGTTTTTTAGTTTGAGTAATGAAATCTCAGCCTCAAAATCGAAGTCTGACACATGCTCACTAACCATATTCTTTCTCTTATAATTCCTCTTATCTTGAGGAATAACAACCTTTTTGTTGAGTTTTTTTTTTTTCAATATGTATGTTCAAATTGAACATCTTGGATGGTTCATCAACAAATGAAACTTCAATTTTATCGGGCAAGGACTGATTTTGCTTCTTGATGTAAGACCCACTTTCAATAATTTTTTTTATGAAAAGAAGAAGAATATTATCTGAAACCCAATTTTTATCATGAGTATGTTAATGGAGAACTGATTTTCAATAAAGTTTTGAAGGTTGAGTATTAGAATGGAGAAAGAGAATAAAGTTTTGAAGGTTAGAGTATTTGAATGGAGAAAGAGAGAGGTGTTTCAGAAACTTTTTCGGATAATTAAATAGGTTTTAACGTTATCTTCCTTCAATAAATTTATATGATAAAAGTGTGCAATCTATTAAATAACAATATAATATAATATATATTTACCATAATTATCAATTCACAATTTAAGGAAAATATTGATTACAACCCTAAAAATATGGAACTGATTTTAAAATATATAATTAAAAAATAAAATTTTTGAAAATACAATAAAAATAATATATATTTTAATAAGTTGCTATAACTTGCATTGAAATTGCTATTAATGCAATTATCTAAATGTGTTGCTAAAATTTGTCATTTTGAATCTAATAATACTATATGGGATAATTTTCTCTTTCTATTAAATATAAATATATTTTTTAGTTATTACCTAGATATCTCATATTTATAAAATATTCATCACTTATAGCAACAATATTATGTATTAAAAGGGTAAATTGTGTATGCAATGTAGATATATTAGAAGTGCATTAAAATGTATTATACTTGTTTTGGTTAAAAGAATGAATTATGTATTAAAAATAAATTATGCATGACATATAGATTTATTATACTACGTATTAAAAGTGAATTATGTATGTAATATAAATGTATTATTATTATACTTATTTTGATAAAAAAATCTATCATGTGTATTAAAAGTGAATTATGCATTATTAACATTGTATAGTTATAAATGATGAATATTTTTTAAATATGAAATATTTAGGTAAGTTTCTTTTCACTTATATAGATCTAGGATGCAGGCCCAATTAGTAATTGATTTAAAAAAGGACCAAGATTTAAAAAGAATAACATTATGTGTATTGTTGAGTCAAAGTCTGATTCTCCTCACCTCTCAAGTGTCTCATCTTCTCGTCTCCCTTCTTCGATTTACCTAGCCCTTATCTTACTTTCAATATATTGAGGAGTGGACCCACTTCATCTAAAAATTTATTATTTATATAAGGGAGAATATTATGAAATATGCTATAAGGATTTAATTTGAACCCACATAATACAAAAATCTATCGTGAAGCAGTGGTTAAGTGGGTTCAAAATCATCCTTGCTACCTGAGTTTGAATCCCCACAGCTAAATTTTGTAGCGCTCATTGGCTTACAGTGTTGTCAAAAAATTATTTTCATTGGTTGTTTTACCAAAAAAAAAAAAAAGTGACCAATATATATATATATATATATATATATATATATATATATATATATATATATATAATGGTCTATTTCACCTTCATTTTTTTTGCTTATTCAAATTATATAAAAATCTAAAATCTATTTTACTTCAAAAAAAAAAAACATTTAACTTCTTATAATTGAATTTTAGCACTCCCTTTTATTATTTTTTGCTAAAACATGTTACTATTTTAGTTGAAATTATATATAATTTCTTAATTTACTATAATTTTAGTTTAATAAAATGCTTATAGGGATCTTTATAATTTTTTTAGATTTTTTTCTCAACTTTGTAAATTAAAATACAGTTGAGTTTTTTATTTTAAATGAATGAAGTATTTTGCTATTATATTATTAACAAAAAGAACAAATAAAAGAACAACTAACAAATCTTTGTTTGTGCTCGAAGGTACTTTATCAAAATCGTTCCCTATTTACTAATTGAACCCACTTATATAAAATTCTGCGTCCACCAATGAATATATTGTATGTTCATTTGGGGCTTTTTGTCATTTGGGTTATTACATTTACTTTCTAAAATTGTAATTGAACTTTAGTCTGATTAATATAGTTGAGAAGTTAGATTATTATTGCATTTGATTTGAGTTCTTTACAAGATCATTTGATTTGCTAGTAATTTTGGTTCATTGTGATATTATTTATGTAACTCATGTGCAATAATAGACCGTGAATTTATCAATGTAACTCATATTTTTTAACATGTGACAACATTGGTGACTAGTGAAATAAATAGGGGAAATCTTGGGAGAATTGTGTTTTCTTATGTTTTTTTCTTTCACACTGAATAGCTTAATGTACGTTGATTAAAGCTAGTCTGTCTTCATGCCTTAGATACCAAAAATGAAACGTTTATTTTGTTTACTTTTCATATTTTACTTGTATGGATCTCTATAATTTTTTGTTCCCCGCGAGAAAATATTCCAGCAAAAAGTTTGGCAGCTACGATGATTATTTATCAAGATTTCGGGATAAACAAAACACGTTATCATGTCTCTGCTTCTTATCATATTTTTCTTTTTGTCTTAGTTTGCCATATATGTACTAGACTAGTTCCCCCTACTTGTCTTCTTCTTATTCTTGTTTTTGGAAGTTCCATACTTACTCTCCATTTTTACTTAAAGCCAATTTGAATGTCCGAATGCATGGTCATTCAATTTATCCTAATTGGTCATCTTCAAAGTCATCTATTTTTCTTTTGTCTTTTAGAAGTTTGATCCACAAGAAGCTCAACAAACTCTTAAAATAGCGAAAGTTAAAGTGTAAAATTTAGCTCTCTGATGAGTTAGAACACCGGTGGAGGCTATAATCCATTTTCATAACTCGTTAATTAGTACGTTTGATTAATAATTAAAAGTTTCTTTTCTAATCCTATTTAGATTTTATCCGGTGAATACAATCAAATGCAATTAACAGAAGCCAATTCTGATACAAAATTCAAAAAAAAAAAAAAAAAAACAGAAAAAATACAAAATCAAAAAATAAATATCACTAAAGTGGGTCATAAATCTTACTGTATTACATACTAGTGTACTACCAACTTTTGTCTATGGTCATTTCAGCCAAAAATATAATTTGAAACATATTTAATGACGTGACAACTATAAATATTCAAAAAATTAAAATCAAAATGAGAATTAGTAGAACTCAATCCACCCTAAATCCGACTCACACTTAATAATTTTTAACTGAAAAAATACGATAGTTTCTTGAGTTCTTTAACTTTATGCCTGTCAGCACTTCTATGTCTAGCTTCTGGACACATGGTCTTTAACAACTTCAAGTAATCACTGAAAATATATAAACAATTATCACATTCTAGAAAGCATATGGAACATTAGAAAGAAATTAAAAGGCAACCTTTCGATAGATGTTTCATATCTCTTCAGAAAGTTATTCTCATGAGTCATGACTAATGAAAATGAATGTACTACTTTTTTTTTTTTTTTACAGAATTTGTATCATCCTCAGCACTTGGACATCAACTGATTAGTGAATGTTGTTTTCATTACAAAAGTTTTCTACTTAAGGCATATGTTTAACGTTGCATAAGAAGTTCCACAAAAATACCACTTGCTTTTGTTCCAATAAATTTCTTTTTAACAAAAAAAAAAAGGTCAGGGGAGATGCACCCAATTAATACTTGGCCAAGTTGTGTACTTGTATGTGCTGGCCTACTAGGTAATTCTACAAAAATGGAAGGTGAATTTATATTTTGAGTTTGAGTTGTATGCCCCATGAAAAAGAATTTAATCAAGTCATATATATATATATATATATGCATGCTCATATTCTACTCGCCAATAAGGCAAAAAAAAAAGGTTTCATATACTTGACGGTGTGAAATTTATTTACTCAATCGGGGTCATATATATAAAGTGATTAGAAATAAATTGATCTCTATGAAAAATATAATGGTGGTATTAGAGGTGGATTTGAGCATATTATGCGAGTTCAAGAGAATCAACTAGCTTTATGCACCAACAAATCAATTGATAAATATCGACAAATATTTTTCAATAAACCTAATGAAATAAACCGAATTATCATTAAGTTTATTGTATGAATTCATAAACTTTTAGGGTAGGTAATATTCCACATGCATTGCTCTTAATTTGGGCCTGTGCATCGCTGCCTATTGGTCTTCTCAGGGTTCACTGGTTATACTGCCTGCTTTGATGTTTACATTTTTCTAATGCTTGTCTTTGTCCAACTTTGCAACTTTTACAAAGATCTGAAACTAATTTCAGTGCTTTGTCTGATGAATATATGATATAATAATGCATACAGGTATTCTAGACTTATAATTTGTTCTCTACCCTATTCAAATTCAATGGATTAATTTGTACTCTTTCTTAGGATATATATCGTTGGATCCGCACATAACAGAAAATTTTCTTATGCAAGAATAACGAGCGAAATCTTATTGAGCGTAAATATTAGATGCATATAGATTTTAATTTTGTTCAACATAAATAGTTAGGAATTAGGGATGTGAAAAAAGGATATGAATAAATTGCCAAAAATCGAGGATCTTTTCACACTATTGAGCAATTTTCTAATTGAAAAATGTCGAGTTTCCACATTTGGGTGGTGTTTTATTGTATGGTCTCGAGTGACATATACCCTCTCCTCGGGATGCTGAGTTTTATATTGAGTCACGCCCATCTCAAATTATGATTTTAGATGGTGTTCAACTCCATTTTATATTGTTCATAATCTAGACGTCGAGCTTTGGGCGTGTGGAGTTGTTTAGTTTTCATATTAGTGGAGATGGCCAATTAAACTTTTTATATGGTATTTGAATAATCTTACCTCATCAACTAATTTGAAGTTAAGCTAGGCCCAAAACCTATTTTCTTATCATGTTATAGAGCCAAAATCATTCTAGTTCACGATCTAACCGATGCTAGTCGGTCCACATCTTATATTATTCATTCATGCTTTAGATGTTTAGTCTTGATGTGTTGGGATGTTAAGCTCCCACGTCGATAAAAATATGAATTTGATAGAGTAGACGACCCATTAGAATTACTTGTAGCTACTTAAGTGTCGCCTAAGAATGAAACAGGTTGCCTAACATGTTTGAATAAAGTAGTAACAGTATAAGTAGAGAGAATTATTTTCACGTGGAAAATACCCGGCTCAAAAAGGTGTAAAGAATCACAAACTGCACCTCTACAGAATTTTATCCAAACTTCACTAATCAACTTGAGCCTCAACAATAATAAATTACAAGACTTCTGTAATCTAGAAAATATAAACTCTAACTCCTATTCAATGCTCAAATCACAAACCTCTCAAGGTATGTGACCCTAAGTCTACTAGTTCCCTAACTTGCAGACAATAACCTAACTTGGTTTATAACTTGATGAGTGGTAAATTTACCACTCATTGACGTCTAAATTTATGCACACTACTAAGGTTAAATTGTATGATTGAGGCGAATTTTCCGTTTGAATGCACTAATTCTCATGGTTTGCAGGTTTACATGTACTTAGAAGACAACAAGGGAAGTAAGCTAAAAAGAGAACAAAATGGGGCAAAGTTAGTGCAAAAACTAAAAATCCAGAGCAGGGATTGACCCTCAGTCACCGTGATCGCGGTCTGAGGGTCGTGAAAGCGACTAGTCAAGTTTGGTGATCGCAAGAGGATCACTGCGATCACAGGACTTACGATTGCAATTAGGCGACCGCGATCACGATGGAGTGGCTGAATGCCTAGGGGCCAATTCGTATTTTCAAGCAGCTGAACCCAAAATTCTCTAAAAAGGCAAAACCCGTATACTTTGAGGCATCTTCGAACTAGAATTCAAGTTTTGTATGGTGAAAACCTTTCTAAATCGGGAAAGAACAATTATTGTTGACAATCCATGAATTTTTTAGTTACAATTTGGAATTGGATTTGATATTATTCTTGCTTTGCATCAATGGAGGCATAAAATATCAACTTGGTATATTTCTTGTCTCAATTCTCATGAGTAGCTAAATAGTATTCTTGGGGTTATGTTTGAATAGGGTGCAAATGTGTGTGGGTCTTGATTGTTAGTGTGAATTCTTGGTTAATGATGTTGGGTTTAACTAATAGCTGATTGTTAAATTTTTGTGGGTGAAAGTCCCAATTTCCTAAGATTTCACATCATCCTTGAAAGAGGGATGTGGGTATTTCCTTAGATCCTACATCATCCTTGAAAAAGATATGTGGGTGACAAGTATTTGTGAGCAATAAATTAGATGTTGGCTTATTCCTTTACATTGTCTTAGAAATAAGGATGGATTGTGAATTTGTTATGTCCGGTGAATCACCCTAGAAATAGGGATGCCCAATTGAGGTTTTAGATTGATTTGTTGGCCACACCCATGAGGTATTCGAAAGAATTCATGGGTGATATGTTTGTGTTTTGTTGAAAGACTAACCCCACAACCTCTAACCTAGCCTACCCATATATTCATTAATTAGAATGGAAATTTCACTCTCATGCACCCATACATTAATTGCCTCTAGGAAAGCATAGCCCCAAGACTCTTCTCTCATTGGAATTTAACAAAAAATTATTGCTCATTTATTGCCACGAGTTAAGTTTGTTTAAACAACTTTTAAATCATACCTCTTATTTAAATTATGCTTAGCTTTAGGTTTATATTGCGGGTTAACACTTAGACACTTTCAATATCCATAGGATTCAAAAATAAGTTACACTCATCATAGATTCAACCCCATCTCAAGTTGGGTTATTATATTGACAACGGTCGTCTTGTCCCAAAATAATAGAGTAAGTTGAGCGTGACAAAATGGCACTGTGCCAAGGAGTGAAACTTAGTTTTTGCTTGCGTGATGTTGATAGTAACTTTGAGTTTACACGTAGTGTTTGTTATTTACTTTGTTTGTTGTTTTTATTTTTTGTATAAGTGAGTTTAATAGTGTCCATGACACGATGAGTGAATATGGGAGCAATGCCGGGACCTTTGATGGTCCCCTTGATAATAAGGACCACCTCCATGACGTAGGGCATGCTAGCGTCATCCGAATCCCACCGAATGAAGGTATGGGGTATTTCACTTCATGAGTGTGATGTTGCACATGCTCTAAATGAAAGGTCTCTTTGGGGGTTAAGCTCATGAAGATCCGAATATACATTTAAAAAATATTGTAAAGGTGTGTGCCCCGTTCGACATTGCCTATATCTCACAAGAATCCATACGCTTACGTTTCTTCTCTTTCTCTCTAACGAGCGAGGTTGTGTTGTGGTTGAGGCCTCTTCCCATCGGGTCAATCACATAGTGGGTCGAGCTTACCCATGCTTTCTTATATCGTTATTCCCCACCGCCAAAGATGTTGTAATTGTGGTACGAAATCATAAACTTTTGTCAACTCAATGGGGAGCGTCTAGATGAAGTTTGAGAGATATTTAATAAAAAAATTGTACAATGTCCTAACCACGAAGTACTGGATAAGATGCTTCTACAAATCTTCAATAGGGCACTAAACCAACTAAATAAGACCGTGGTGGATAATATGATCGGTGGGTCACTTGTGAACTTGTCATATGGAGTGGCTTCAACTTTTCTTGAGCAAATCACAAAGCAAAATAATGGGTAGCACACCCATGATACCAAGGTAGCCAAGGTTTCTCTCACCGCCTCGATTGTGAACAAGGAGCAAAGAAAGAAAAAAGAAGAGAGGAAGGAAAACATGGCAAAAATTATACACAATTGGACCTACTTACAAAGCATATATTGGGTGCACCCACAAAAATGGTAAATTTAGTGGAACCCAAAGAATATGATGAAAATACGTTAAAAGCCCTTGATGAAGAAATTAGATACTTAGCAAATTACTCGGGGAGTTCCCACCCGGACTATCAAAGATAAGGTGGGAACAAAGATTGGAATGATCTTGATCGAGAAAAGAAATAACGTGATAGAGATAGAGAACGTGATTGGAGGGCTAAGGAAATAGAGTATGATAGATATGTTCCCCTACATGATCGAGTGAAGATCAAGAAGTCGAATCTCATGGATCCCGAAAAGTTCAAAGCCGAGGATGTGCTTGCTAGAATCTTGATGAGAGTGGAAGAGACAAACAAGATGGTCCAAGGGTTAAAAGAAGACTTTTATCAAATCAACCAAATGGTTCTATATCACTCCGCCTCAATCAATCAAGTGGAGACCCAAATTGGCCAAATCTCAATCTCACTTAATGCTAGGCCTAAAGGTGGCCCCCTAAGTGATACGGTGGCAAATCCTAAAAATAATGCTCATGTCTTAGCAATTATCACCTGAAATGGTAAAGAACTTGGTGCAAAAGAGGTTGAGGTCAAACAAAAGTCTCTTGATGATCAAATAAACTCAAAGAATAAGCATGTAGGTGAGTCAAATGACGAGGCTCCAAAGTCTCAAGAAGGGGATAATGAAGAACCAATAATAATTAAAGATATGGTTAATGAGGAGGAAACTCCTAAAGTAGTTTGGGGTGATGAACAAAAGATAAATGAAATGCATTGTGACCCCTTGTATCCAATGAAAATTCCTCCTCCATTCCCTCAGAGACTCAAGAAAAAAAAAGGAGAATGTCAAATTCAAGAAGTTTCTCACCAAACTTAGCAATCTTTCAATCAATATCCTATTGTTAGAAGCTATTCAAGAAATTTGGTGTTATGTTACGCCAATAAAGACATTGATGTCCAAGAAGCGCCTCGTGTATGGTGAAACCATTGAAGTTACCCATGGTTGTAGCACTATCATGACTAGCAGTATGGTGGAGAAGAAAGAAGACACTGGAGCCTTCACAATCCCTTGTATCATTGGGACACACAAGTTTGAGAAAGACTTGTGTAACCTTGGTGCAAGTATCAATCTCATGCCATATGTAATCTATCAAAGACTTAGTTTGGGCACTCCTCTTCCCAGAATAATGGGGCTCTTGATAGCGGATCGCTCTATCAAGAAATCGGTTGGAGTCTTCTATGATGTATTGGTGAAGGTCAATCATTTTATTTTGCAGATGAACTTTGTTATCCTTGATTGTGAAATCGGCCAATAAATACCTATTATTCTTGGGAGACCCTTTTTAGCATTCGGGATAGTAATTGTTGATATGGATTAAAGGGAAATGAAGTTCTGGGTTTAAAATAATAAAGTTTCCTTTCGAGTGTGTAAAACTAAGAAACAACCAATGGAACTTCAAGTGATGTCCGTCATTGATGTAGTGGACATGAAGGTTAATGATGGACCCCTTAAGGATCCAACTTAGAAATTAAAGAATATCGTATCGCGATGATAAATTAGTCACTGGGTGGGAGGCAACCCATCAATGCCACGAAAGTGGCCCGTATCCTTTGAATTTTGATTGTTAGAGTAGGGTTCATTTTTTTTTATGATTAATCCATGAAATTGTGGCACTATAAGGTGTTTTGAATGAGGTTGAGTAAGGTTAAGTGCGGTGAATTTGAGTAGTAGGATGAACAGGGAAAATTAAGGCACCAAAAATGTCCGCTAACTTGCGGTTATCTGGATTATTTGAAAACAACTTTGACTAACTTTGAAAAAAGAGAAGTTGGTTTTTGAAAAGAAAGTAATTTGGGATGAAACTTGTATAAAATCAATTTTTGATGACTTAGTAGGGAATTTAACCAAGTCTAAGAAAAAAATAGCAAATAAACACGTAAAGGTGAAAGGGGAGAATTATAAGACTTAGGCTCGTAAGCCCAAATCCATCAACCCTGTCCTAATCTAATTGGGCTTTTGGCCATAATCTGTCCTAATCTAAATATTGGATTTTGGTCCATAACCTATCCTAAACTATTTTTTCGAATCCATTGGCCCAGAATCGACTTCACCTATATTAAAATACTTTGGCTTCGAGGCCCCAAATAAATGAATAAATAGATGATTAAATGAATAAATTAAAAAAAGATAATAATAAAAATCGAGACTTTTCAAGTCTCTTAGTAACCTCATCAATGGGTTTTGACTCATTTTCCTTCTCCGTCTATCTTCTAGCACCCGCACGGCATATAGTCGACCATGGATTTTTTGGTCAATAGATAAAATATAAAGCAAATACATCCGCTTACATGACTCATGATTATGCCATAATGATTATGCACATCATGATTCAACATTAACATACTCAGCCACGGCAGTGGATAAGGCTATAGAGTTTTTCTTCTTGGTGGACCAGGAGATCAAACATGATCCAAGAAAGTATGCCATACCGGTGATACTTTTTTTATCTTTAAGATAACCTACATAATCAACATTTACATATCCAACCAATTTGAAATTGCTTCTATTAGGATACTAAAGACCTAAGTCCGTAGTTTCTTTGAGGTATCTTAGTATCTTTTGACAGGCTTGAGATGGGACTCCTTAGGATTTGCTTGAAAACATTCATTCAAGTCAACACTAAAAACAATGATAGGTCTACTTACAGTGAGATACAAGAGAGACCCAATTATTTCTCTATATAACTTCAGTTCCACTGGGACTTGTTTCTTCAAGGTCCAACTTTGTAATTGTGGCAACAGGAGTTCTGAGCTCCTTGTCCTCCTTCATAGAAAATCTCTTGAATAATTTCTTCACAAACTTTTGTTGATGAATCAGTGTGCCAGTAGGATTTTGTTTGATTTGCAATCCTAGGAAGAAGTTTAATTCTCCCATCATGCTCATCTCAAATTTACAACTCATAAGTTTTGCAAATTCATGGGTCATGTTGACATCAGTAGAGCCAAAGATCATATCATCCATATATACCAGTACAAGAAACAAGTCATTTCCATTAATTGTTAAAAAAGATAGCGTTGTTAATTTTACCTTTTTTAAGCCCATGCTTCACAACGAATTTCGATAATCCTTCTTACTAACCCTGGGGGCTTGTTAAAACCCATGCAATACTTTGTCTAACTTGTAGACATAATCAAGAAACTAAATGCTTTTAAAACCAGGCGGCTTCTTTAAATATACTTCCTCCTTCAGATTTTCATTCAGGAATGCACTCTACATATCCATTTGATAGAGAATAAATTCTTTGAAAGCAGCAAAGGCTTCAAGGATCCTGCTTGCTTCAAGTCTTCCCACTGGTGAAAATGTCTAATCATAATTTATACCTTCTTCTTAACTGTATACTTGGACCACCAGTCTTGCCTTATTTCGTATAACTACTCCATTCTCATCAACCTTGTTCTTGTACACCTATTTAGTTTCAATCATAATCCTGTCATGTGGTGGTGGAACCAAGTGACATACATTGTTTCTTTCAAATTGGTAGAGTTCTTCTCTCATTATAATTATCCAATCTTCATCAACAAGTTCTTTCTTTACCTTTTTAGGTTTACCCAGTGATGGAAAAGCCTTGAAAGCACATAGGTTCTTCAATCCTGATTTAGTGGTAATCCTAGATATGAGATCAGTGAGAATATTTTCAATTGGATAAGATCCTTAACACTTGTAGCTTTTAGGTACCACCCCATGTGAGCTTCTAGGAGCATTATCAATAACACGAATTGGTGTTGTGGGTGGCTCAGTTTCTTGATTTGTAGTTTCCTATATCAATGTGCTTCAGTCTGTTCCTCAGTTGGATGGGGTGTTACAATTTTTTCCTGTAACTGCTCATCAGTTTCACTTTCATCCTGCATGTTAAACTCAAAAATAGTACAAGATTCATCAAAAACAACATACACACTTTCTTTAGCACAATTTTTTCTATTATTTAAGACTCTGTATTTACTATGTTGAGTATCCCAAGCAGATTCTCTCATCACTCCTGGCATCTAATTTTTCTAGATTATCTTTTCCATTATTATGAATGGAATATTTTCTACCAAAGGTCCTAAAATGAGAAATATTAGATTTTCTACCTTTGAGTAACTCATATGGAGTCTCATCTAGGAGGGGCATAGTCATGCACCTCTTTACAATGTAGCGTGCAGTGCTTATAACCTCAAACCAAAAAAAATTATAAGATTTTCTGCAAGCATTATTGTTCTAACCATATTTTCCAAGGTCCTATTTTTTCTTTCTACTACTCCATTTTGTTGTGGTATTCTAGGAGCAGAGAAATTATGATCCATTCCATTTGTTGAACAAAACTCTAAAAATTTTACATTTTCAAATTTAGTTCTATGGTCAGATCTTATGGAAATTAGTGAGGTACAAGGTTTTTTTTAATTTTCTTGATAAAAATAGAAAAGACATCAAAGGCACCCTCTTTGGAAGTAAAAATAGTGACCAGGTGAACCTGGAATAATCATCAACAATCATATAAATATACCTCTTGCCTCATCTTCTTTGTACCCTCATTGGTCTACAAACGTCCATATAGACCAGGTCAAGGCACTTGATTGTGATGACATGATTTTTTGTCTTAAAGGATAATTTTATTTGTTTCCCCTTTACACATTCACTACAAGATTTTTCCTCTTTGAACTTAGGTTTAGGTAAGCTTACCAGTATGTCCTTGAGGCAAGTTTGTTCAGTTGTTTCAGACTTGCATGTCTAAGTCTTTTATGCCATCATACCGAGTTACTCTAAATTGCACTTAGACATGTCAAATTATTGACATCCCATGGTGTCAACCTTATACACATTTCAATGTCTTTTGACAGTTAGAACAATCTCCTTTATATCCAACTTCTTAACCTTGCAACCTGCAGAAGTAAAAGTTACCTTATTTTCTTTATCATAGAGTTGGGGTGCTAAGCAAATTATGTTTTAATCCATTCACATGATAGACTTCTTCCAAGACTCTTGATTCAAGCCTACTAATCTTTTCAACTCCAGTGATAGTACTCTTTTTACCATCTCCAAATGACACATTGCTCCTTCAAATGAGGTAACTGGAAGAAATTTTTATTTATCTCCATCCATATGCCTTTATAAAGCACTATCCATGTACCAATGTCACTTGTCTCCTTTTACTTTTACCGGCAAAACAAATTAGGGGTTAGTTTTAGGAACACATACAAGCTTGGGTCCTTTCTTATGATAAAAAAAATGGATCAAGTTTCTTCTAGCCACCTAGGCAACAAGTTTGTGGACCTATTTCTCTAACTAGTTTTGACATTTTCCTGTTAGTTTGAGCTAACTTGAAGCCAGTTCCCTTTGTTAGATTTATACTTCTAGCCCTACTCTTTCAAGCAACTGTACACTCAGTAGTAGGATGTCCAAGATTTTCACACACATAACACAAATCCTTTATGACATCAGTTTCTTTATAGAATTCTAAGCCAGTTTTTTCATTGTAAGTTCTTTCACTAAATCAATTCACAATTCTAGATGAGTTAGTCCATCTATTTGCTCTTTCAAGATCTATTTTTATCTTAGAACTTCTTGAGTTAGTTTCCTCACTTTCTCTTTTTAAAAAAAATAGTTGTTTTTGCATTTGTTAAGATTTAACTCAATTCTTTTCTGATCTTCACTCATAACATTTTTTTTCTTTTTTAGAGAGAGATAGTGTCAAACCTTCAGACTTGAGATTCAGATTTGATGAATCAAGTTTTCTAACTTGTTTTTTTAGGGTAAAATATTCCTTTTAAGTAGAAATCTTGCAAGTTTTCATATTAATATAATAAAAATTTAAGCTTACAAGACTACTAAACAATTCATCCCTATCAGAGGTTAGTTTTTGAAAATCATTAATTAAGGCACTCATTAATGAAATAAGTTTTTTTTAAAAAAAATGCAACTTTTCTTTTAGTTCAAGAATGCTTACCTAATAAGTTGATTCTTTATCCTCCACGTCTGAACCTCCAATGGCCATGAGAGCAGTTTCATCAACATCTTCATTATCTAATTCTTCTGAGTCTGAACCCCAAGCAGCTACATGGCATAACCTCATTTTCTTTCTTTTCCTTTTCCTTTATTTTTTTTCTTTTTTCACTCAATTTTCTAAAGAGGACATCCTTAATTTGATATCAGTTTTGTCATATTTGTAGCAATCAGTCTGATTTTTGTCATTGGACCGCTTTTTACTACTTGTTCCTTTCTTGTCGGGTCTTTTTTTCTTGAAAAACTTTTTGAAATATTTTGTAATGAAGGCTACTTGTTCTTTGTCCAGTTCAGATTCATCACTGTCAAATACCTTTAATGCCAATGATTTTTTTCTTAACTACTTTATCTCTTTTTAGATCTTCCATGTTCATCTCATAGGTCTTCAAGTTACCAACTAGTTCATCAAGGGACATTCTAGTGAGATCATCTGCTTCCTTTATGGCTATAACTTTAACATCCCACTTGGACTTTGACAAGACTCTCAACACCTTCTCTATCTATTCCTTAGAAGATAAAACCCTTCCTAAAGATGACAACTCATTATCCAATGAAGTCAATCTAGTTATCATGTCTTATAGTGACTCATTTTTCTTTATTGTAAAGGCCTCATATTCAATTAAAAGTAAGACAATTCTAAATTTCCTTACTTGTATTGTGAGTTAATGTGCATTCACCAAAGTATCCCAAATTTGTTTTATAGTGGTACAATTAGACACTCTATTGTACTCAGCTAGACCAAGACCACAAACAAGAATGGACCTTTGCATTCTTTCGGAGTACAATAAGACCTTTAGGGGTAAATTCAATTCTTACCTTTTTTTACTTATTCTACGTCCACTGTCTTCATAGAAATTGTAAGTCCATCAATTATTCTATCTCACAATTTATAATCCTCACCTTGAAGATACATTTTCATCCTTACCTTCCACCAAATAAAATGAGAATCATCAAAGAGTGGTAGAGGAGTTATTGACTATTCTTCACTGTGTCCAATAGGTGGTGCAGAGTTCATCATGATCGTATCTTAGGTGTTAACCCTTACAAGATAACCTCGCTCTGATATCAATTGATAGACTACACAATTTATTAGATTTACTTGTAGTTACTTAAGTGTCGCCTAAGAATGAAACATGTTGCCTAACGTGTTTCAATGAATCGGTAACGGTATATGTAAAGGAGAATTATCTTCATGTGGAAAACACCCGTCACAAAAAGGTATAAAAAATCACGACCTAAACCTCTACAGGATTTTACCCCAAACTTCACTAATCAACTTGAGCCTCAGTAACAACAAATTACAAGACTTCTGTTACCTAGGAATTATATATTCTAACTCATATTCAATGCTCAAATCACAAACCTCTCAAGGTATGTGACCCTAAGTCGTCGAGTTTCCTAACTTGAAGACAATAACCTAACTCAATTTATAACTCACTAAAAGTGGGATTACATCAGTATTACAACTCAACGAACCAACCCTAATACATAAAGACTAAGACTCCTTATCTTTCTTAGTACTAGAACCAGGTTCGGCAACGTGTTCCTTCAGTCTCCAAGTTGCACACTGCTGAGTCAATTTGTCAATTGTTATTTTACTTTGTAGGTGTGTGAATGACTGTGAAAATCACTCCCTTTATTTAAACACAATTCTCCAAAGAGTTCTTATTCAAATCAAGTAAGCTCCTTTAGACAGTGTGGCATTGAAAAAACTTCACAATTCGTTTCATGCATTTTGTCAATCATCAAAACTTTATAGACCCCAACAGAATAACTTACCTCCTTATATAAGTTCTAATAACAATTAACACCCTATGAGCTAACTTTTGTGGTTGGTAAGCTCAAGACAAGAGTATTTATAGTGTTATGACAAAGGTATAAGAAAGTTACATTTAAAAATTCCGCTGATGAGTTTGCGATCGCAAACCTTGAAATGTGATTGCATTAGCCTCGTTTTCAACTATTTTGTTCCTTTTTTCGTCTTTTCTTTAAAAATCTAAAAATAAGAGATAAACCTAATAATTATCCTAGAAAAGTGTTTCAAAGACCCTCAAAAGTGCTAGAGGTGAGTGTAAATATCATCAAAGTCTCAACATTGTTTTAGACATTTTTTAGTTTGATTTTCATTAAATAAACTATTGGTGAGAACAATTTATATTTTATTTTAAAATTATGGTAAGCATTATATTCATGGCTATCTAATAATTTGTTTTAAATCTTCGATAGATTGACTGTTAGATTTATTCTAGGAATAAAATTTCCACCAATTTATAGAAACTGATATGCTACATAAGTGAATCCAATGACATAGATTAAAAAGAAAAATTATTATAATATCAAAGTTTTACACAGGGTAAAGACTGATAATATAAATCTATATATCTATATAATCTATATATATATATATATATATATATATATATATATATATATATATATAATCTATAATCTATAATATATTAAAAGTGTGAAGGCGTTAGAAATGTCGTTTGAACTTTTTGGTCTTCATTAAAAGTATTTGCTTTAGACAAAATCGTCTTTTCACTATTTTTTTCTTACATTTAAGAGTTAAAAATTAATTAAATATATTTATGGTAAAACCTTTTTTTATCAGAAGTCATCAGAATTAATAGCAAAAAATACTTTTCCCATCAGTTTAAGAATTCTAAATCAACTAAATTTGATTTGAAGAAGATTTGAAAAACTTATTAAATATCTTATGGTAAAACTTTTCCTTATTATAAGTTATCAGAATTAATAACAACTAATATTTTTTTCATTAGTTTAAGAATTTTAAATTAATTAATTTGGTATTAAGAAGATTTGAAAAATCTAGAAATAAATATAAAACTATTAAAATAAGAAAAATTTAAGAAGTACCAGATTTTTAGAAGTTTTTAAGTACGTAATAAAAATGTAAATAATGATTTTGTAAAGATTTGACTTCAAAAAAAATGAAAAGATTTTAAATATATCTATATCTATAATCTATATCTATAATTCATAATATATTAAAAGTGTGAAGGGATTTAGAAATATCATTTGAAATTTTTGTCCTTCATTAAAAGTCTTTGTTTTAGACAAAATTATTTTTCACTATTTTTAGAAAGATCGTTTGAAATTTTTGTCCTTCATTAAAAGTCTTTGTTTTAGACAAAATCATTTTTCACTAATTTTTTTAATATTTAAAAGTTAAAAATTAATTAATTATATTTATGGTAAAACCTTTCTTTTTTAGAAGTCATCAGAATTAAAGACAACTAATATTTTTTCATTAGTTTAACAATTCTATCAACTAAATTTGATTTTAAGAAGATTTAAAAAATTTTAAAATAAATATAAAATTATTAGAATAAGAAAAATTTAAGAAATACCAAATTTTTAAGTACGTAATAAGAATGTAATCAATGATTTTGTAAAAATTTGACTTTGTTGCTTGTTGTCTACTTCACAGCCTTCACTGCCCCGTTCTGTAACTTCCCTTCTTTTGTCCGTCCACGAGGCTAATATATTAAAAATGTGAAGGGTATTAAAAATGTCGTTTGAACTTTTTGCCCTTCATTAAAAGTCTTTGCTTTAGACAAAATCGTCTTTTCACTATTTTTTTCAAATATTTATGAGTTAAAAATTAATTAAATATATTTATGGTAAAACTTTTCCTTATTATAAATCATCGAAATTAATGACAACTAATACGTTTTCATTATTTTAAGAATTCTAAATCAACTAAATTTTAATAAGATTTTACAAATCTAAAAATAAATATAAAATTATTAAAATAAGAAAAATTTAAGAAGTACCAAATTTTTAAAAGTTTTAAATACGTAATAAGAATGTATCAATGATTTTATAAAGATTTGGCTTTAAAAACAAGAAAAGATTTTAAATATACAAAGAAAAATAAAAGTACCACAAATGTATGCGTCTCTTTTAGCCTCTGACAGCACCAGAAAGAGGTACTACATGATAGATGCAAAAATGATGATGCATTAACCACTTAGAACTTCTAATGGTAAAATATATATATATGCTTTCACTAAAATATATGTTTATATTTACATTATTAAAATAAAGTGTGAAGAATCTTTGAAAAATGATCTAAGAATTTACACTTCATTAAAAATCTTCGAAATAGATAAAATTATTTAATTTTAAATAATCAAGCGTTACATGTGTGAGATAGAGTCTATAGAAAATATTCTCTTGTGCTTTACTTAGCGTGTCATATTTAATTGATTGTATATAATTTGTTTACGAATGAGAAGTACGAAAAGACCTCTTTTTTATGATGTCGGTGTTAATGTTTTTGTAAGAAAAATTATTTTTAAAAAATTAAAGAGTCCTAAAATACTTGATAAAAGTAAAACATATGATAAAAGGTATTAGGAGAATCAATGGTTAAAGAGTCTTAAAATACATTCGACCAAAAAATAAGGAAAAAAAGGATTGTGTCGCTGGTTAAAAGTGACAATAAGGAAAATAGGAGAATAAAATTGTGTCGTTTGTCTAATTATTTTAGTTTCCTTTTGACCAAAAAATAAGGAACAAAAAGAATTTAATAAGTAGGAATTTATTAGTGCTAAGCTCCTAATATTTAGAAATTATTCATATGGGTTTGGTTTACTCGAAATTCATGTATTCTAATTATAGTAAATAATTTATGGAAGAAAAATAAAAATCTTCCACATTTAGTTAACTCTTCTCAAAATTAACTCTTCTCGAAAGAAAAGGTCTTAGACTTTTTTCTTTAAATTGATAATCATTTTTTCTAGAACACACAAGCATTCATTAAATCGGGAATTATTGTTGGAGAAGATTATTCTTCCAATAGAATTTTGTTTGTTTTTTATTTTTATATCCTTCTGTGAGATTCCTACAATTGTATTTCAAGGATACATCAAAGGCTTGAACTCACTGAATGATGCAGTTTGCATAAACATTGTTATGTTTTTTTTTTTCTGAGATTCAAAAGACATAACCAAAGGTTTTCTAAAAAAGAAAAGTACGTAAACAAGAGACCTCTCTATAGCTCTAACAAAATTCACTTTACATTATTCGTTTGTTGTCCTATAAAAGAAGGTTATGCAATATGTTAAAAAATAATCTTTTCTCATCTATGATTTTTTTTTTTGGTTTTCCATCCGGTGTTCGATATCCGTATTGGAGTTCGACTAATTCAGATTCGCGCCGGGTAGGGCCCCATTCGGGGGATAGCGCTCCCAACAGAATTTTCTTCATGCCCAGGATCAAACCCTCGACCTCTGATTGCTGTACCACAACCCATGTTGGTTCTCATCTATGATATGTTAAGTGGCATATTTAAATAAACGTTTGAAAATTATTTATGAAGTATATTAGGATTAATTCAAGGACCTTTTGGATTTTGGTAGATAATACTTATTTTTCTTATGGTTATAAATATTGCAGACATTTTTTCTTATGGTTCCAAATATTGCACAAATTTATTAACCTAATAATAAACAAATTTTATCTATATCTATATTTATATTTATACTATATTAAAATTGTGAAAGGTCTTAAAAATATTGTTTGAATATTTTGCCCTTCATTAAAAGTTTTTGTTTTAGACAAAATCATCTTTTCACTATTTTGATAATATTTAAGACTTGAAAATTAATTAAATATTTATAGTAAACCCTTTCCTTATTAGAAGTAATCAAAATTAATGAGAACTAATACTTTTTTTATTAGTTTAAGAATTCTAGAAGATTTGAATAATCTAAAATAAATATGAAAGCGTTAGAATAAGAAAAATATAAGTACCAAAATTTTAAAAATTTTAAGTAATCAAAGATATTCTAAAAATTTAACTTTAAAAATAAGAAAAGATTTTAAATATAGAAAAAATAAAAAAATAATTGTACTACAAATATGGTTCAAATCGATGTGTGTCTCTTAGCCTCTAGCAATAATGAAAAAAGGTATTGCATGATATACGAAAAAATAACGATCAATCAACCACTTAAAACTTCTGGTGGTAAAAGTGTATATATGTGCTTACATAAATTACTAAGTAATCAAGATTTTCTAAAGACTTAACTTTAAAAATAAGAAAAAAATTCAAATATAGAAAAAATGAATCGTACTACAAATATGGTTCAAATCGTTGCGTCTCTTTTAACCTCTAGCAGCAAGAAAAAGATGTACTACATGACATACGAAAAATAACAATCCATTAACCAGTTGAAACTTCTGGTGGTAAAATATATATGTGCTTACAGTAAAATATATGTTATGTTTACATTATCTATAATCTATATCTATAATATATTAAAAGTGTGAAGACTCTTAGAAAAGTGATTTGAATTTTTTACCTTTATTAAAAGTCTCTGCAATAGATAAAATTGTCTTTTCACCTTTTTTTAATTATTACTTTTATGATATTAAATGTTTAATTGGAGAAGGTTTTCTTATTATGGTTATTCCTAATTTTATGATTTTTTTTCAGGTAGGAATCCTAATTTAATTTTGGACAAATTTTCCATGCCTCAACGTGAGTTAGAAAGAAAAAGTATATACTAACATAAATAATTTATTTATCAAAAAAACTATCGTATATAATTTATTACCATAATTAATTTTTACTTTTGTCAAAAAATATAGAAAAAATTTCATATTTAAGTAACCTTTTTTTAAGGAAAAAAGATGTTGGACTTCTATAAATTAAATAATCATCCTTCTACAACACATACTAGCATAACAAATTATTTTTGTATGTT
The DNA here is from genome assembly GCA_030864225.1 of Capsicum baccatum var. pendulum. Taxonomy (NCBI): domain Eukaryota; kingdom Viridiplantae; phylum Streptophyta; class Magnoliopsida; order Solanales; family Solanaceae; genus Capsicum; species Capsicum baccatum. The sequence goes on from CM061552.1 coordinate 78,596,236, forward strand.
TGTAAGTATAGACACGTAATTTCGTCCCTTCACAACTTAATTTTACCGTTTACCCCGTCTTACAATGTATCCTATCCAGTATCCACATGGTAATTTTTTCACAAGAAAAACAAAATAAATAACCACCTCATTATTTTATTTATTTATTTATTTATTTATTTATGTTTATCTTTATCCCATTTAACAAATTCTATTAAATTTTATCTTCTTTTAAACATCCCAACAACCTCTCCAATTAAAAGAGGACACATCACTCCCCCTAATACCCTCCTACCCTACCTACCTATGTGACCTCCCCCCTCACATTTCTTGTCCACAAAGAAAAAAAGAACCTCTCATTCATAATACACTCCCTAAAATACTCACCCTGATCGGTTACTCACAAGGGGATGAACAAACACATACTTACCATTAACAAAACCTCACACACCCATCCACCATGGACGATACATATACATATGCTTAGAGGTTGAGAGGGAATTTGCGCATAGAGAAAGGGGTAGAGAAACGAAGAGAGAGATGGAGAATACAGAAACAGAAAACACCATTTTTTTTCTCTTCTTTTCTATTGGTTCTCAATACACAAACACATAAACACACACTAAGTCGCACGCACACACGCACTCTATCACCAGAAATATACACACACGCACATAGTGAGGGCAAAATCGAAAAAAAAGAGGGAGCTTGAAATTTCGGTGAGAAACCGCAAAGCCAGCACAGATTTGTCATCGTTCTTGAGTTTTTCCGGCGAACCTTTAGTCGGAAGTAGTTTACAGGTCATCGTCTGTTCATTTCAGTCCCAAAATTCTGAGATCCTGTCAGTTTCTTTCAATTTTGGGGTAGATTCGGATGGAAAAACGCTAAGGATTACTGGAATTCGATCCTTTTTCCAGCTGTTCGTGCTACTGTTTGTGTTCGCTGAAATTTTGATCACGTATTTCTTTTATTTTCTCATCATTTTGGTCCCAGGTATTCATCTGTGTTTTAGTAGATTATTCGATCAAATTGGAATTCGGGTTATCATGTTTGTGGACTGCTTTTTGACTGATTTGGAGAGTCAAGATTTCATTGGTATTCTTCGAGGTTTTGGAACGGCTCTTATTCTCTTATTAAGTCAATCGAAAGCTCTTGAGGTCTAATTCTATCTTTTCTCCTTCTAATTTTTATGCGATTAATTTTTTGAATTCGCTATGTTTGGGATTGGATGATTTGGTGGATGTTTGATGTCATTTATGTGGAATTCGTATGATCACCATGCTTTAATTTTCATTATATCTATGTTGTTGCTATTGGATCCCGAGTTGAATAATTGAATTAATAGTTAAAGTTTGAAAAGGGAACTTGGGGTAGAATTACGAGATTGATAAAAGGGGAGAATTTTGTCAATGTTGATTTGTTGTTGTTTTGCTTCATTCGCAATCAATTTTAAGTTTGTGAATTCGATAGTATCATGATAGGTCGATTTGGATAGGCAAATATTTAGGTTCAGGTAGGCAAATTTAGGAATAGGTGATTTCGTTGAATGTTTGAATATGGAATATTTGGTTGAATGTTGGAATGTGCGTGTGAATGTTTCTTCCTAGTATATCTCATCGGATTTGGGTGTATTCATTTGGCCGGGGGTGCCGCAAGGTTTCATGTATTTATTCACCGGGGAATGCCCCGTAGTATTATGTTGGCAGAAGACATTCGTGATGAAGGCCCGAGGCATCGGGTAGAGCATTGGAGCATAGTTTAGGATTAGTGTAGGTTAGCGTAGGTTTATATTTTCACATTTTTATTTTGGATTGTATAATTGGACTGGACACTAAATTTTGGATTGTTTTGTGTTGTTTTGCTTGATTGATTGTTTTGCGTGCTTTGTGTGGTTTATACATTCATAGTGTTAAATTAGCCAATACGTTCCACCGAGAGACCGTGGTCAAACCACGGGACCGAGGGGTGCCTAACACCTTCCCCTCGGTCGACAGAATTCCTTAGTCGGAATCTCTGTTCGCAGATCAGTTTCTAGAGTCAAACTGTTTTGAAAAGGATTCCCAAAGGTGACTTGGCACACCCGATTTATGTCAAGTGGCGACTCTGAATAAAAATATAAATAATTTTTTTACAAAATAAATTTTCAATCTTTTGTCACTTTGATAATAAAAACCCTTTCGAACGTTAAAATCAATTATTTTTTAGGAGTTGAAAAAAGGGGTGTGACAGCTCTGGCAACTCTGCTGGGGAATATTTCAGAATTCGATCTTATTTTGGAGTTGTATCGGCTTAGTTCGACACTATAGGTGTATGGACATTTTGTTTGTGTTGTTTTGTGTTATTGTATTATCACTGTTGAGTGTCTACTTGTTCTTTGTTTACAGTTTTTATCTTATGTGTTTTCGTTTTATATCTAGCATCATGTGCATAAACCGAGTCATTCTTTTTGCAACAAGTCCGTAGTACACGTGTTGTACACGACCTCTAGTTAAGTCACCCTTATTTTAGGGGGGAGCCATCGGTGTTATGGAGTAGGTGGAAATTAAAATAGTCACTATCGACCATACGCTCCCCCAAACATCCTTGTTAGTGAACCCCAACGTAGGTCAACCTTTAGGTCATGATTATGTGCACCATATTAAAGACCTAGCGGGGCCCACTTGGCCCTTTGTAGGAGACTCACCTCTAAAGCATCCCTACGTACTAAATGTTGCATCTTTGCGGGTAACGTGGTCATTTGATGGACTAATTTGGAGAAAACATGTGTTAAAAGTAAAGTATGTAGACAAGAAACCGTTTGAAAAAAAAAAGAGTTTCGTAGCTTTTAGTGTTCTTTATGGCATTTATTTTTCACAATTCAAAAATATTTCTTTATTTTCTGCACTCATTTGTTCAAAAACCAAAACATCAAAAAGATTTCTCACTTTGTCTCCTTTAGCATGCATTATAATTCAAAATTTTCAAAAAAGATTTTTTAGCAGTTTTTATAAAAGAAAATGAAAAATGGTAGAAGTTTTGTACATTTCATATAGTTAAAATGCCAAAAAGATTTTCCTTCATAATTGTTGGTGTCAGTTTTAGTTGAAGTGTCTAATTAAAAACTCAAAAAAATTTATTCGTTTGTCTTTGGTTGTGTCTCTTAAGTTAGGGTCAATCTGTTAGTTAATCGTTAATTGTCCAATCAGGATGAACTACGCACCCCTGATTCTCCTCTCTCGGTAGTGAAATACGTAGGCAGCCTATTGTGGGTCCGGGGATCTTATTTTAAAAATTCAAAAAAGATTTTCTTCACTCTTTACTTAGAGTAGATGTTTCATGTACATCTTTAAAAGAAAACAACAAAAAAAAAGATATTTCCCTTTAATAGGTTTAAGTTTTATTTTCGTATGAAATTCAAAATCGAAAATACAAAAATATTTTCTTCGGCAATCATAGATTTCATTTTGTATAGGAATCTGAAAAAATTCAAAAGATTTTCCTCACTCTTCATTTAGAGTAGGTGTTTCATATACATCTTTACAAGAAAACTGCAAAAAGATTTTTCTTTAATAAGTTCAAGTTTCATTTTCATATGAAATTCAAAATTGAAAACTCAAAAAGATTTTTCTTTGGTAATCATAGTTTTTATTTTTTATAGGAATTTTAAACGTGAAAAATACAAAAATATTTTCGTTAATTCCTTTGACAATTTATTATTTTCTTTTCTTTTTAAAGTTTCAAGAAAAAAAAGAAAAAAAGAGTTTAATTGGCCATTTTGGCAAGACTTCACGAACTATGCACTCCTGATTCTCCTCTCTCGGGAGTGAGATACGTAGGCGTCCTTCTTGGGTTTGGTGATCTTTTCTAAAAAAAAAGGAAAAGCAGAAAAAAAAATTTGAAAAAGTGTTGCACTCTAACACATTTGTTATCTCTTGTTGGGTTAGTTTAAGGTGGTTAGTTTGTGGCATCCTGGCTGGTCCTCCACATCACACCAAATCCAAGGAAGAGTTTGTTGTGTTCAACAAGGATATAAAGAGTGAAATCATGAATCAAACAAAGAGTCATGAAAATGAGAGTTTGAAGCAAGAGATTAGGAGACTAAGACAACAAATGACAAAAATGCACCGAGCTTGGGCCTGTGGGTTGTCTCCTCCTCCTCCATTTCTCGCTATTGATCCTACAAATACCTCGAGTTTTCCACTAAAATTGCAAAGTCAGTGTCCTACTATTGTTGATGCACCGCAACATGACTCAAAATTCATTCCAAGCTCAAAGCATCTCAATACTTCCACAAAGTTTCCCCTAGCTCCTCTGTATAAGCCTGCTACATTCACAACATCACATGTTGTTCGTGATCTTGTTACTCAATCCTCTACTAAGGCTTCTACATTGGCTAGCCGCCCAACGGTTGTGCTTCTTCATGCTGTTAGTGGACCCTTGTTTAATACTCTTGGTGATCATTGCTATAATCTTGATCCTACTTTTAAGTTAACTGGACCACCAAAATTTCTTAACAAGAAGCCTAGAGTGCCAGAAGACCCAGAGAAAATGGTTGGAAAAATAAAGAATGCAGGAAATGCTGAGAAAAGTTCCCTAAGACTTGCGAGTGAAGAAGATGTTTCATACAAAAACAGGGGCATGTCTTCAAGTGTTAACCCTCCACCAAGCCTTGGGATATCAAAATTCGAGAAGCAAGATGGATAGAAGAAATTCATGAAACATTTAGGACAATATTACAACTAATTAAAGAAACCTGGAGGGGAGAAGAATAAGAATGATACAGTTGTTGTTGTAGTTGGAGAACGGGCACATCCAAAAAAACGACGTCGTCGTTTCCATCAGTCTCAAGCCCAAGTTCATACCCAAACTCTCTATAATCCCTCTCAAAATCTATTATACTCCATTTTCCTACCTCCATATCTAGTATATTGCACACAACCATATGTTCAACTCCCTCCTTACTCACAATGGTGCGCACCAACTCCTCAGATTCACCCTCCGACTCCACAAACCTACCAAAGCCCTTCTAGGCTCGATTTTGGATTCAAGCCAAACAATGAAATGAGGCAGAAATCGATGAATAGCTTCACAACAATTGGAGAGTTGTATGCCAGCTTATTTCAGAGATTGGTACAATGGGGCATGATCACTCCTCTCCTTGGGCACACTCTTAATCCCCATTCAAGAAATTTTGATCCTAATGCATGATGTGCATATCATTCTGATGTTTGGAGTTATAGTATTGAAGATTGTTGAGATTTGAAAGGAGAAATTAAAAAGATGATTCAATATGGATCAATTGTGGTGCAGAACATTGACAGTGAGGGAAACTCTAGTCATGTTGATATGCAAATAAGTGGCTAAGTTGCCAGGTTGAGCAATTGAGAAGTCACCCATCTCCCTACTAGGAAAAGGTTTAGTAGTTTGCTTTGTTGTGTTTTCTATTTTCTGAATTATTTTAGGGTTGTAGTTCGGGATCCATCTTATTTTGTCCCTTTGTCGTTTATGTTCAAACCCCTTTCTCTTTTATTTCAACTAAATGAAGTATCTTTTTTCTTTGTGTTTTAAATATGTGTTTTTTGTTTGTTTTTTTTACATAGTACATTTTATGTTAATTCTAGTGATATGACATGCTAGCGAAATTTTCAGTCAGATCTTAAAATCCAATTTAAGCATGAACTTTGAATTAGAGGGCTAAAGTTAGAAAAAGCATCTAAGAAAATTAATAGAGTGTTGACACAATTGGTTACCATGTTGAAGCCTTCTTTAGAAATTAAGACAATTATTTTGAGAATCACAAGAATAACTTGATCATCAATTGAAAAACATAGCTCAATTAGGTCAAATAGCGAATGTGTGATCCCAAGGAACAGAAAAATCAACTCCACGAAGTCCTGAGTCCTTCAACATGAGGAAGGTACAACAAAGTAAAATTGTATCTAGACATGCACAAAAGTAGTGATTCACATGCTCAGTTAAGTTAGTGCTATAAAAATGTCATACATGATCTTCATCACCCACTTTCATATTGCATGTTATGTACTTGCATTTTTAAGGATTGATATGACGAAGGCATTTTATATGCTATTCAAATATTGTGTCATCATTTGTTTACCCCATTTGAGCCTTAGTTCTATTTTCTTTCGTACCCCTCTTTTGGAATCAGGATAGAGTCTGCAACGTCCAAGAAAAAGTATCGGAAAAAAAAGGTCAGAAAAGTTTCAAAAAAGAGACAAAATGTGTCCAAAAAAAAAAGAAAAGAAGAGTATCAAGAAAATGGAGTCAAGAAAAGAATCTCAAAGAGAAAAGAGCCAACAAAAGAAAAAAGAAGGAAAAATCAGATCAAAAGAAAGAACAAGTTGCCAGAACTACGCGTGACTTGATTCTCCTCTCTCAGGAGTGAGATACGTAGGCTGCCCTCCTCTGGGCTCGGTCCAACCAAATAAAATTTAGAGTCACCCAGTCAACAAAATCGGGGCATGAGTTAATTCTTATAGTTTGAGTCAATTTCAAAAGTTGTAAGTCCTACCCCACATCAAGTGTCATTTGGGCCTCATGCCATCTTTTCTTTCTAACCCTATCCAAAAAGCCAAGTGACAACCAATGAAAGACCTTCAGATCAATCTTTGAGAATGTTAAGGCTAAGCATGCAATGGATGTGATGACGTATTTTGGGAACTACTTGTCTTCCTCAGCATAAGGAATCAGGAGAGAAATAAAATTGAGAGTCTTATTGGTGAGCACCATAAGGCGATAGTGAGTTGAGAGAATGAAAATGAGAGTCTTATTAGTGAAAATCCTCGCAGGCACCATAAGGTGATAGTGAGTTGAGAGAAATAAAAATGAGAGTCTTATTGGCGAAAATCCTCACGGGCACCATAAGGCAATGGTAAGTTGAGGGACATAAAAATGAGAGAGTCTTATCAGTGACAACCCTCAGGAGCACCATAAGACGACTATGAGTTGAGAGAAATGAAAATAAGAGAGTCTCATTGGTGAAAAACCCTCACGAACACTCTAAGGCAATAGTGAGCTGGGAAAAAGAAAATGAGAGAGGCTTGTTGGCAAAAAAAAACCTTCAAGGCGCCACTAGCCAAATGAGACCTTAAATGCAATTGACCTAAGGAAGCAACTCAATTTCGAGGTCATTAACTCAACCACAATTGGTAGAAAGTTTTGGATGGAAAGATCAGGCAGTCCAATCCGATATGCATGTCATAATTATTAGAGTTGACTGTCATTTTCAGATAAAATTTTCTTTCATCTTTTTCAATGGGGACATTTATTGTTGTTTTTTTCTTCTCTTTAGTTATATTTTTATTTTCTTGAGTCAGTTATCCAAATAAAGCAAAAATTATTGTTATTTTTGTCTTGTCTTTGAGTCAAGTTCATGTCAAAACAAGTGAGAAAAGATTTAAAAACTGGTTGTCAACTTCTTCAATTTCACAAAGCAAGATAGAAAGGCCAGCGCATGAAAGAGACATGATTGTGAGCCAAAAAAAAGAGCATGCAGAAAGCTTTGTCAACAGGAAAATTTGGGAACTCGTGAAAATACCAAGGTTTAAAGGGTTTATCTGAGAAGCATGGCAAAGTAGAGATACTGTGTTTATGTCAGAGTCACTCTTAATAATCTGAGTTTGGATCAATGACGTGACAAAGCAGGGACAAATGCCAGCACTCCAAAATAAAATAAAGGAAATGGACACTAGAGCAGGTGTCGGGACAGCCAAGGGCTGCAAGCCACCACTATGTTTTTAACTGATAAATTTTCTTTGTTGAAACAGGGAAAATTTGCTTCACTTAATTTAGCTACCATTGGAAAAACACATCCATGGAAATTTACTTTCTGTTCAGGACCCTCCTGAAAAATGGGAATTTACTTTCTGTTTAGGACCCTTCTAAAAAATGGGATTTTACTTTCTATTCAGGACCCTCCTGGAAAATAGAAATTGGACCCTCCTGGAAAATAGAAATTTACTTTTTGTTCAGGACCCATCTAAAAAATGGGATTTTACTTTCTGTTCAGGACCTTCCTGGAAAATAGGAATTTACTTTATGTTCAGGACCCTCCTGAAAAATGGGATTTTACTTTCTGTTCAGGACCCTCCTGAAAAATGGGATTTTACTTTCTGTTCAGGACCCTCCTGAAAAATGGGATTTTACTTTCTGTTCAAGACCCTTCTGGAAAATAGGAATTTACTTTCTGTTTAGGACCCTCCTAGAAAATAGAATTTTATTTATGTTCAGGACCTTCTTGGAAAGGGGGAATTTACTTTATGTTCAGTACCCTCCTAAAAAATGGGAAATTTACTTTCTGTTCAGGACCCTCCTGAAAAATGGGACTTTACTTTCTGTTCAGGACCCTCCTGAAAAATAGGATTTTACTTTCTGTTCAGGACCCTCCTGAAAAATGAGATTTTACTTTCTGTTCCGGACCTTTCTAAAAAATGGAACTTTACTTTTTGTTCAGGACCCTCCTGAAAAATAAGACTTTACTTTCTGTTCAGGTCCCTCCTGAAAAATGGGACTTTACTTTCTGTTATGGACCCTCCTAAAAAATGGGACTTTACTTTTGTTCAGGACCCTCCTGAAAAATGGGACTTTACTTTCTGTTCAGGACACGGAGCAGTTACAGCTCACTGAGGACATGACCCTAGATAGGAAGATCTGGAGGACGCGAATTAGGGCAGAAGGCTAGGGCCAGTTTGGGTCGCTAGTGTAGGGAATTACTTGGTGGGGGTATTATTCTTGCTATGGTACCTGGTTCCATATTTTATTACGATCCTGTGTGCTTTTCTCTGTTTTTATTACTTATGGGTGCCGTTTTTATGTAATGAAATCTTGTTCTGTGCTTTACTATGTATCTATGTATTTGTGCGGTGTCTTGTGTCTTGAGCCGGGGGTCTATCGGAAACAGCCTTTCTACCTCTTTAGAGGTAGAGGTATGGACTGCGTACATCTTACCCCCCCCCCCAGACCCCACTAGGTGGGAATACACTGGGTTTGTTGTTGTTGTTGTACTTTCTGTTCAGGACCCTCCTGAAAAATGGGATTTTACTTTCTGTTCAGGACCCACCTGAAAAATTAGATTTTACTTTCTATCCAGGACCCTCCTGAAAAAATAGGATTTTACTTTCTGTCCAGGACCCTCCTGAAAAATGGGATTTTACTTTCTGTCCAGGACCCTTCTGAAAAATGGGATTTTACTTTCTGTTCAGGACTCTCCAGAACAATGAAATTTTACTTTCTGTCCAGGATCCTTCTGAAGAATGGGATTTTACTTTCTATTCAGAGCCCTCCTGAAAAATAGGATTTTACTTTATGTTCAGGACTCTCCTAAAAAATGTAACTTTACTTTCAAAAAATAAAATCTTTCTTTATCTTAATCTTTGTTTGGGATAATTTTCGTTCTAGTTTCGATTTTGGTTTCAGGAGCCAACCTGAAGAATAAGGTGATGAGATTGGAAGATGATTGAAAATTGCAAGTCAGGAGCCCGCCTGAAAAACAAGGTGAAGGAATTGAAAGCCAAGCAATAAGTTAAAGAAATTACATGTCAGGAGCCCGCCTGAAGAATAGGGTGATGAAACTCAAGTCAAGAGTCTAAAAGAAGTTGCATAGATAGGATTTTGTAATTTTATTTATATTTTAACTTGTAATTTTCATTCTGATGTAATAACAGAGTCGCAGACCGGAACCTCGATGGGACCTCACTCGACTCTCCAACTCGGTATAGTCTATCTCCTTTTAATCTTTTGAGATACCGGTCACTTGATTCCCTCATAACTAGGGTAGTTAGGATGTCCTAAGTCAAGATTCAGTTTTCCTCCTTCCTTCTTTTTCTTCTTTCGAATAATGTTCGAGATAAAATTTTGTCTCGTGGTCTACTTCTTTGTATGAAAACACTCTGTGTTTACATTCAAATGAGGCATTATGTAGACACATAATTTCGTCCCTTCACAACTTAATTTTACCATTTACCCCATCTTACCACGTATCCTATCCACGTGGTAATTTTTTCACAAGAAAAATAAAATAAATAACCACCTCATTATTTTATTTATTTATTTTTATCTTTATCCCATTTAAGAAATCCGAAAAAATTTTATCTTCTTTTAAACATCCCAACAACCTCTCCAATTAAAAGAGGACACATCACCCCTTAATACCCTCCTACCCTACCTACCCATGTACCCCACTCCTCACATTTCTTGTCCACAAAGAAAAAGGGGACCTCAATTTCATTCATAATACACTCCCTAAAATACTCACCCCGATCGGTCACTCACAAGGGGATGAACAAACACATACTCACCATTAACAAAACCTCACACACCCATCCACCATGGATGATACACACACATATGCTTAGAGGTTGAGAGAGATCATAGAAAGGGAATTCACGCATAGAGAAAAGGGAGAGAAATGAAGAGACACATAAACAGAAAACACCATTTTTTTTCTCTTCTTTTCTATTGGTTCGCAATAGACAAATACATATACACACACTAATTCGCACACACACACGCACTCTATCACCAAAAATACACACACACGCACATAGTGAGGGCAAAATTAGAAAAATGGAGGGATCTTGAGATTTCGGCGAGAAACCGCGAAGCCAGCGCAGATCTGTCATCGTTCTTAAGTTTTTCCGGCGAACCTTTTGCCTAATGTAGTTTATAGGTCATCGTCCGTTCGTTTTAGTCCCAAAATTCAGAGATTCCGTCAGTTTTCTTCAATTTTTGGGTAGATTAGAATGGAAAAACGGTAAGGATTACCGGAATTCGATCCTTTTTCCAGCTGTTCGTGCTACTGTTTGTGTTCGCTGGAATTTCAATCATGTATTTATTCTATTTTCTCATCATTTTAGTCCCGGATATTCATCTGTGTTTTAGTAGATTGTTCGTTCGAATTGGAATTCGGGTTATCGTGTTTGTGGACTGCTTTTTGACTGATTTGGAGAGTCAAGATTTCATTGGTATTCTTCGAGGTTTCGGAACGACTCTTATTCTCTTATTAAGTCAATCGAAAGCTCTAGAGGTCCAATTCTATCTTTTCTCCTTCTAATTTTTATGCGATTAATTTGTTGAATTCGCTATGTTTGAGATTGGATGATTTGATGGATGTTTGATGTCATTTATGTGGAATTCGTATGATCACCATGCTTTAATTGTCATTATGTCTATGTTATTGATATTGGATCCCGAGTTGAATAATTGAATTGATAATTAAAGCATGAAAAGGGAACTTGGGGTGGAATTACGAGATTGATAAAAAGGGAGAATTTTGTTAATGTTGGTTTGTTGTTGTTTTGCTTAATTCGCAATCAATTTTAAGTTTGTGAATTCGATAGTATCATGATAGGTCGATTTGGATAGGCAAATGTTTAGGTTCGAGTAGGCAAATTTAGGAATAGGTGATTTCATTGAATGTTTGAATATGGAATATTTGGTTGAATGTTGGAATGTGCGTGTGAATGTTTCTTCCTCGCTTATCGCATCGGATTCGGGTGTATTCATTTGTCTAGGAGATGCCCCGAGGTTTCATGTATTTATTTACTGGGGAATTCCCCGTAGTATTATGTTAGCGGAAGACATTCGTGATGAAGGCCCAAGCATCGGGTAGAGCATTGGAGCGTAGTTTAGGATTAGTGTAGGCTAGCGTAGGTTTATATTTTCACATTTTTATTTTGGACTGTATAATTGGACTGGACACTAAATTTTGGATTATTTTATTTTATTTTGCTTGATTGATTGTTTTACGTGCTTTGTGTGGTTTATTCATTCGTAGTGTCAAATTAGCCGATACGCTCCACCAAGAGACCGTGGTCAAAGCACGGGACCGAGGGGTGCCTAACACCTTTCCCTCGGTCAATAGAATTTTTTAGTCGGAGTCTCTGTTCGCGGATCAGTTTCTAGAGTCAAACTATTTTGAAAAGGATTCCCAAAGGTGACTTGGCACACCCGATTTATGTTAAGTGGCGACTCTGAATAAAAATATAAATAATCCTTTTTCGAAATAAATTTTTAATTTTTTGTCACTTTGATAATAAAAACCCTTTCGAACGTTAAAATTAATTTTTTTGGGGGGAGTTGATAAAAGGGGTGTGACAGTAAGTAGTTTTGTTTTTGAGTTTCTAACTTAATTTTTAATTTAATATTCAAGTTTCAAATTCCTTTTTCTATAATGTTGGTGTTATTGATAAAGAATAATAAAACATCTTTTTATGTTTGTAAGTAACTTTCGTTGTTGAATCTCTGGCGTAACTTCGTGGTTTTCGATCTCAAAGCATACGGTTAACTTAAAAATTTAATATACACATGAAAGTAAATACAAAATTATTTTTAAAATAAAATTTACTGACAAATATAAGGGGATGTCAATGTATTTCACATTTTCACTACTTTATTTGTATCTTAGATATTACAAATGCTATATAATTAATTAAATAAATTATCCTTCTTTACATGTTCAAAAGATGTTGTATTCATTTTTATTATTTAAATAAATTTCATATTTAATGTAGCGTTTAAACTCATTAAAGTGAGGTATACACGCGAGGCGCGTACACCTTAACTAGTATATTAAAAGTCTGAATACCCTTTGAAAAGTGATTTGAACTTTTTGTCCTTCATTAAAAGTCTTTGTTTTAGACAAAATCATCTTTTCACTTTTTTCATCCAATTTTATATAATTATTTCTATAATCTTGACTAAACTCCTAAAATATATAGGAAGAAGAATCAATTGATATTTTTATACTATAAAAAGACTCCTAAAATAGAAGAACTAAAAAGGAACTCAATTGAAAAAAATTCCATATTATAAAAGACTCCTAAAATTAAAAAAAAAAAAAAAAACTAGAAAAGAACTCAATTAGAAAAAAATTCTAAAATAGAAGAATTAAAAGAAAAAAAATTACACTATCAATATTATTTTTGGTATGTCTTATTTTGTTTAGGTTTAAAATTGACTTTGATAAACTTTAAAAAGAAAAAAAAAATCGTAGGCTCCTTGTCTTTCTGTGAAAAACGATTTGCTATAATTATAACTTTTATTAGTTTTTAGTTTTGAAAATTTTTATTTATTTATATTTATAATTTATAATATATTAAAAGTGTGAAGATCCTCAGAAAAGTGATTTGAATTTTTTATCCTTCATTAAAAGTCTATGTAATAGACAAAATTGTCTTTTTACTTTTTTACTTTAATTATTATATTATTATATTATTATATTTTTATAATATTGAATATTGATCATAATAAATATATTGAAAAATAAATAGAGAAGAAGTTTGTTGGGTTTAAAATTTGCTGAATTTTTTTTATTTTTATGTGAAAAAGTTGGTTTTCTTGTACGTGTTTTTCCACATTCATGGAAAATATTGGTTTTCTATTGTAGGCAAACGACTAAATTTTCTTAAACTATAGGAAAGGTTAGTTTTTTAAGATAGGAAAAATATTTTTTATGAAATATATATATATATATATATATATATATATATATATATACTCCTAAAATATTAATTAGTGTCCTTTTTAGTTTATGAATCCTCTACTTCTATATAAAAAGTCTTTTAATTTTAAATTTTTATTTTGCCGCGGTTGTCACAATAATATTTATAATTAAAAAGATAAATTTATTTATGATTTGCGGTAAGATTTCTAAAATTTTAGCATATTCCTGAAGTTTTCAATGATAAATTCTTAATAGACAATTGTTATAGTATCTATGATTAAAGAGATAAATTTGTTTGTGAATTGAGGTAAGTTTTACAAATTTTAGTAGAGTTAATACATAAAAATGACCCTAAACTTGACACCACATTATAACTTTGACCTTAAACTTTGATAGTGCACAAATAGGACCTTTAACTATTCAAAACCTGAACAAATATGACCTCCGATTTTGCAACCCCATGCGTGAGTTTCACTCGCACCTACGTGGAAAGGTAATCCAATCACACGGTGCCACGTCGTTAAAAGAGCTGACTTGGAGAGAGGTCATATTTGTGCAGTTTTGAATAGTTAAAGGTCATATTTGTGCACTGTCAAAGTTTTGCTTTTTGTGTTAAAACAACGTCGTTTTTATTATTATTATTATTATTATTATTATTATTGTTATTGTTATTATAATAATAATTTTTTTATATATTTCTATCGTAGCAGCACCTAACTTTTTTTTTAATTTAAAAAAATTATTATTATTATTATTATTATTTTATTTATTTCTATATCAGCAACACTTAGCTTTTTTTTAATTAAAAAAAAAAACAACCACCAGCAGGGATCGAACCCGCATAATAGGCTGAAGGAAGCGCCCAAGAAGAGCAAATAACACCACTGGGCTATCTAAGTGTCTTGTTTCATGTGGTTCAACATTAATATACGTACATAAATATACATTTTCTATCTTATATGTATATACAACGTAATTTTTTTACCGAGGGGATTCGGGTGAACCCCATGGCAACCACGTAGGCCCGCCCCTCGTTAATTTAATAACGTTTTAATAATGTTAATATAATAACATTTTAATTACGTTAATTTAATATAGTACTACTACTATCCCTAATAACATTAATTTAATAACGTTTTATTAAAACTATAATTTTTTTTATTATTAGTATAGTTTCATCTTTAATTTAATATTTAAATAAATAATATTTAGATATATTATATAACTTAAATTCGTCCTCTGTTTTATAATATATATATACATACCCGCTCGATTTTTTCGTATGAGGTTGACTCGCCTAATTAATAAATCTTCAATATTGCTCTTTTTCCACAATGACAAAAAGAAATTAGATGTCATTTTTATTTTGGAGCCGAAAATAATAGTGAAGAGTCATTTAAAGGTCATATTTATGCAGTTTTGAATAGTTAAAGGTCATATTTGTGCACTGTCAAAGTTTAAGGTCATATTTATGTATTATGCCATTAAATTTTAAGCTGGACGCGCCCAGTTTTGCGTGTTGAACACGCGTTTTGCCATGTAGGATTGTAGGTCATATTTGTGCAGTTTTGAATAGTTAAAGGTCATATTTGTGCACTGTCAAAGTTTAAGGTCAAAGTTATAATTTGGTGTCAAGTTTAGGGTCATTTTTATGTATTAACTCATTTTAGTATAAACTTGAAGTTTACAATCATAAATTATCATTTATTCCTGATACACAATCGCATGTTCAAATATTTGAGGTACATATTAGTTTATATAATTTAAATAAATATAAAAAATTTAATTTGGGTGGCTATTTTTTAATAATTTTATTTGTCGTGAGACACACGTACAAAGCACGTACACTTGACTAGTGAAAAAAAAGTAGAGATGTATGAAAGGAACAAGTATATGATTTTGGCAAAGATGTGCTAGTATGTATGCAACACTTCAGAAAAATTATGTTTTACAACTACATTTCAATTTTTCTAGCATCTCTCTCCTCTCTTTCCCTCTCTCTCCCAATCTCGCTTACCTCTCTCTTCTCTCTCCCAGTCGCTTACCTCTCTCTTCCCTCTCCCAATCTCTCTCACCTCTCTCCCTCTCCCTCTCTTTGTCTGCCCCCTCACCCCCACCCCACCTCCACTCTCTTTCTCTTTTTCTTTGTTTCTTGCCTCACTCTCTACTACCATGAGGTGACGTGGCACACATTTGATGAAAATATCCTTATTTTAGGCCACCTGCATTTTACTAAACCAACAATTTCATATTCTAATACTAACAATTTATAAGCCAAAGTTGGCGTTCTTGTAATATATTACCAACTCTACTCAATGTTTAGCTAATTTTTTTAAAATTTCAAAAATAGCAATCAATAAACTTAATTAGAAAAAACATAGCAACATTTACCTAATTACATCTCATAACAATTTTCTCCTTGATATTACCTATTCTACTCAATGTTTGGCTAATTTTTTTGAAATTTCAGAAATAGCAATCCATAAACTTAATAGAAAAAAAAATAACATTTACACAATTACATCTCATAGCAATTTTCTCCTTTATTTTCTATCTTTCTTTATCTTCTATTACTATCCTCTATTGCTCTTTCTTTTCTTTTTTTCATTTCTTTTTTTGTTTTCATTTTTTTCTCTTTTTTTATAATTTTTTCTTTCCCCTTTTTTTTACTCTTTTTTTTTCTTTTCCATTTTTTATCTTTTTATCTTTTTTCTTTGCAGTTTCTTTTTTTCTTTTGTATTTTTCTTTGTTTTATTTTTTCTTTTTTTTCGCTTTTTCCCTCCTTTTTTTCTTTTTTCGCTTCCCTTTTTTTCCTTTTTTTTTTTTGTATTTTTCTCATTCTTTTTGTTGTTGTTGTATTTTATATTTTATATTTATACTTTGTTCTTATTTGTATCAAACTATATATTTTAAATATATCAGCCATTTGCATTTGGATAGTTTAGCCGTGAATATGTACAATTTATCATTTATATTTGTATACAAACATGTATATGGATTAATTTTATTTACTTGAATCTAAAATATACAAATATGCAAAGTATCATTTAATACAAATGTATCGTTAGTATTTGTATATCAAATTTATCATATTTGTATATAAACAAGTATCAGCATGTGTATGTTCAAGTAGTATAAACATGATCATTTAATACAAATATAACATTTGTATTTGTATTGTTGAATTTGTTTCAATAGAATATAATTTTTATCAATGAATATAAATACAAGTGTTCGTAGAAAAAAATAAAAATTCTTTTTCAATAGTTTAAAAATACAAATTATGCAGTCAACTACAAATTCAAGTACAAACAAATGAAATAAATGAAATTACAGATACAAATACAATATGCGGTCAAGTTAAAAATACAAATACATAATAGTTCTTTAAAAATACAAGTACATTAATGAAAATAGAATACAAATATAAATAAAAAAAATCATTAAATACAAATACAATAAGCAGTCAATGATAAAATATAAATATAAAACAGTTCTTTAAGATACAAGTGCATCAACGAAAAAAAAAATTGTATAAAAGCATAACATTTGTATTTGAATGGTTTAATCCATTAGAATCAATAAATACAATTGTATCAACGAATACAAAAATGCAGATGATGGTGCGAATACAAATATAATAAATGATTATGATATTTTTATTATCATCGATGACTTGTACTCGATGTAGCCTTGTTCAGAAAATACAAGAAAAATATAAAATAGAACCAAAAGAAAAATAAAAAAATGTGACGAAAATTTAAAAAAAAAATAAAAAAAGGAAAAAGAAAAAAGAAAGAGAAATAGAAGTTAGAGATATAAGAGGAAAAAAAAATCAAAAAAAAAGAAATGAAAAGGAAAAAAAAAAGAGAAAAAAAATGAACAAGAATTAAAAAGATGGAAAAAATCAAAAGATAAAAAAACAGAAATAAAAGTTAGAGATAAAAGAGAGAAAAAAAGTAAAAAGAAAGAAATGAAAAAAGAAAAAAAATAACATTGAAAAAAAAGGAGTTAAAAAAAAAAAAAAAAGGCTAGAGACGGAACAAAGAGAGAAATAGAGAAAAATAAGGGAGAATAAGGACCCCCTAAAATATTATTATTTTTGTAGTGCTTGATAATTATTTTAAAATATTGTTACAGGTCATAATTAGTGGCTTGAGTTTGTTGTGTTGTGTAATTTTCTCAACAAAAAAAAATTCTTTCATTATCGTGTTTGAATTTTACACAACTCCTTAAAATTCTCCATTGTACAAAAAATTACAAATTGTATTCTATATTTTCCACTTCTCTCTATATATATTTCTAATACTAGTTTAGGTGTACGCGTTTCGCGCGTGTATCTTAGTTTAATGAATTCAATTTTATAAAATCATTCAAGATAATGATTTTTCAAAATGTTATTGCATTTTTCAAAATGTGTATTGCATTTTTTGTTTGTTAGCATCTTCACATTACGGCTGCTTTCAGTTATTATTCAATTCTATGAAAAAAGTAGAAATTAGCCAATCGAGAAGCAAGTATATTAATTTAAACACAAGAAAATTTACAACAAAGAGTATATTCTCTTTAGTCCTCCCTTAAGCCATTCTCCGTAGCTCGTATCTCTTTCTTTTATTCTCTCAATCTCTCTCTTCAACTTCTTTAATTTCATATCAACACAATTATTATTTTATTTGAATTCTTTAGGCTTGTTAGCTTCTTCAGGAGAATCCTCAACTAATCTATTCAACCCAATTAATTTCTCAACTTCATTGGCTGATGTATGATATTCAATATGTTGGAAAGATTCCTCGAAAAATATTTTTGTCAACTAACATTTATATTTAGGATTTTATTATAGTAGGTAGATAGATTAACTCAATTAACAACGAATAACGTACTTGATCTGCCTTCGAACTTATTACTAAGCCCAAAATTGAAAGAGTCGGCTATAATCCTAAATTTATATGTTCACCATTCAAACAAAAGTTATGCATATCAAGATTCAACACTTATTATAAGCTTATATTTAGAACTCAACCAATAAGTTTAATTAATAATTAAAATATAATACCAACGAAATAGTTAGATAACATAATCAAAACAAAGTCACAATTAACTAAAGGAAGAAAAAAAGAAAAGAGATAAACCTTTGATATTTTTTATCACTTTACTCGGTGGCGAAATGCTTATTTCTTTCAATTTTCGATTAAAAATTTCCTATTGAAAGAGAAACACGAGAAATTATCAAAAGAGAAAATCTTATTGTCAATTGTGGATGATTTAATCATAATTTATATAATATAATCTTTAAAGTTATTAGCTAAAAAGAATAAAGAAAGAGGAGAAGATGATAATTAATCAGGACTACACACACAAAAAAAAAAAAGACAACTTGAATTAATAACGAAATAAGGAGAAAAAATAAAAGTACAGCTATGTTTCTTGTAAATTTGATCCAAAATATATTAATTAAATAGAATTGTAGTTTTTATTTTATTTAAGGTAAAATTCTAAGTAATTTAGAAGTGTTAAATATTACGAATTCTTACTTAAATTTGTTGGGTTCGAAATCGAGAGGGCGTCATGTGGAAGCTTAAAGTTTGCAAACAATAGGACGGTAATTTAGATGACAAAGAAAACAAATACTAAAAACATATTATTAATATGGTTTGGTCAAACGACCTACATATTAAAAATAATATTGAAAAAAAATAACTTAAAATCCTATTGGGAGAAAATCTCTCCCTAAACGAAAATCTTAAAAGACTACATTGTGAATGTTATTCTGTTATGGTATGAGAAGGGAGTCTTCTATTTATAGATGTCCAAAACCTTTCCTCCAAGAAAGAGATTAGCCAAATATGGAAAAGAATTATATTTTTCTTTCAGGAAATGTAAAAGTAATTATGGTAACTTTTATTTTCCTTCTAAGAAAAAGTAAAACTTAAATATAGTAAGAAAATCAGGGTAAAAACTCTAACAAATCTCCTTTTTTGGCTTCATTTTCTTCAATTGATCTGCCTTCTTCACATCTTTGATCTTTGTTCTTCACATAATCTTCATCACTGCTGCTTGTCATATTTAAAAATGGAGTTTTTGGGTTAAAAAATATATGAGCCCATTCGGGTTGAAAATCTTGGAGCTCTTTGTAGAGTTAAAAGAAAGCTTTATTTTCAAATATGTGACAGCAGGATTGTTGAAAATATGATTGACAATCGTCTCCACATGTAGCTTTTTGACAAAAATCTTCATTATCATCCAAATTGTTCCAGTTTGATTTTGAAACCGCTTTGAACCTGTTTAATCTCGTCTCACCACATCATTGGACTATTGAACCGTAAGCTTTGATACCACTTGTTCGGTCCGAAATTGAGAGGGCGTCATGCGGAAGCTTAAAGTTTGCAAACAATAGGACAGTAATTCAGATGACAAAGAAAAACAAATACTAAAAATATATTATTAATATGGTTTGGTCAAACGACCTACATATTAAAAATAATATTGAAAAAAAAAACTTAAAATCCTATTGGGAGAAAATCTCCCCCTAAACGACAATCTTAAAAGACAATATTGTGAATGCTATTGTGTTATGGTATGAGAAGGGGGTCTTCTATTTATAGATGTCCAAAACCTTTCCTCCAAGATAGAGGTTAGCCAAATATGGAAAAGAATTATATTTTTCTTTCAGGAAAAGTAAA
The DNA here is from genome assembly GCA_030864225.1 of Capsicum baccatum var. pendulum. Lineage (NCBI taxonomy): Eukaryota > Viridiplantae > Streptophyta > Magnoliopsida > Solanales > Solanaceae > Capsicum > Capsicum baccatum. Next base: position 78,616,333 of record CM061552.1, read on the forward strand.
AGTAATTATGGTAACTTTTATTTTCCTTCTAAGAAAAAGTGAAACTTAAATATAGTAAGAAAATCAGGGCAAAAACCCTAACAAAATTAAATAACCAAATCAAAAGAAGTTATAACTAAAATAAATTGGGAACAAAACATTTAGCCAAAAAGATTCTTACGTGAAGAAAAAAAATGCCAAAATAGTACTCACCAATTAATTAAAGTTTTTAAAGATTTATTTAAGATACAATTTTTAATTGATTTAAAATTCCTAAATTTTAGCTAAAAAAGAAAAAGAAAAAGACAACTTGAATTAATAACGAAATAAGGAGAAAAAATAGAAGTGGAGCTAAATTTGATCCAAAATATATTAATTAAATAGAATTGTTGATTTTTTTTTATATAAGGTAAAATTTTAAGTGATTTAGAAGTGTTAAATATTATTAATTCTTACTTGAATTAAATAACCAAACCAAAAGAAGTTACACCTAAAATAAATTAGGAACAAAACTTTTAGCAAAAAGGATTCTTACGTGAAGATAAAAAATGTCAAAATAGTACTCACCAATTAATTAATGTTTTTAAAGATTTATTTAATAAATAACTTTTAATTGATTTAAAATGCCTAAATTTTTGCTTTGTAATTCTAATAAGGAAAGGTTTAAGAACTAAATTTTAATGAATTTTTAAGTTGTAAAAAATTTTTAAAATGTAAAAGACATTTATGTCTATTGCACAGTTTTTTAATAAAAGGCAAAAAGTTCAAATCACTTTTCTAAGGGTATTCACACTTTTAATATATTATAGATATAGATTCATGTGGTTCTCTCTCTTATGTATTTCTCTATCACTAATCTATAATATATTGAAAGTGTGAAGGCCCTTAGAAAAGTGATTTGAACTTTTTTCCCTTCATTAAAACACTTTACAATAGACAAGATCGTCTTTTCACTTTTTTTTCTCCAATTATTATTTAATTATACATATAATTTTGAATCCTAAAAGATATGGGTTAAGATTTTAAAATATGGTAAAAGATTAGAACTTTAAAATATGGTAAGTTTTTTTTTTCTTAAATTAGGACTAGGTTTAATTTTCAACTTATATTCTTAATTAGGGATTTGAAATCCACTAAATTTTGAATAAAGTGAAAGTTTACTATACTTTAATAGTACCGGCACTTTAACAACATTGTTTTAAATTTACAGCAATGCACGTAGGGTTAATTTAATTATTTTATATTATTTAAGTATTCAAGATATAAAGAAATATTATACCTATTTTAATATCTATATCTATGATATATTAAAAGTGTGAAGCCCCTTAGAAAAGTGATTTGAACTTTTTGCCCTTCATTAAAATACTCCGCTTTAGACAAAATCATCTTTTCACCTTTTTTCTATTATTTAAGTAATATTAAATATTGACTATATTACAAAAAAAAAAAAAATATCTCCTCATAAGAATATAATTCCTTCTCCGCAAACCTAATCATACCCCAAAACCAAAAAATAAAAAAACAAAAAAAAATTCCTTCCATAAAAAAAAAGTAATAAACAACGCTCCCTCCCTTGAAATCCCAAACAAGAAATGAGAAAAATGGTGGTAAGAAAAAAAACCATCCCCCAACGTGTGAAACCAAAAAAGAAATATAATGATAAATATAATTGTAATTACAAAATAAATCTACTTTCCAACGTGAAACCCAAAAAATAATATATTAATAAAAATTCAAAAATCCTTCCCATCTTTCATCAAAGTTGTGTTAACAATTAATTTTATTTATAACTTCTTTTGATTTGATTATTTAATTTAAGTAAGAATTCATTATATTTAACACTTCTAAATCATTTCACCTTACATAAAAAATAAAAAGAATTTCTACAATTCTATTTAACTACTATTTTGGATCAAAATTTACTAGATACATACCTCTACTTTTACTTTTTCTTCTTATTTTGTTATTAATTTAAATTGTCTTTTTTTGTGTGTGTATTCATTATTATCATTTTCTCCATCTTTCTTTATTTCTGTATTCATTATTATATCTTCTCCATCTTTCTTTATTTATTTTAGTTAATAACGATTATATATAAATTATGACTAAATAATTAACAAAATAATGAATTATGTTATGATATATATCAATTATAGTGAATGTCTATCAAGATCTATTTGATGTCTATCAGGATTTGATGTATTTGTCTTTTAGTGTGAAACTAGGGCAAATTTCCTCTATAAATAGAAGAGTTTCCTTCATTGTAAATCATCCCTCAAGAGAAGAAATAACAATTACTCTCTCTATTCTCTCTACTCTTCTTCTTTATTCTTTCTTGTTTTATAACATGTTATCAGCATGAGACTCTACCGTCTCAAATTTGAAGGCTAAGGCTAAGGTATTATTTTTTTATTTCTTCCTTTTTCCATATGGCAAACAATCTTACAAAGTGTGAGTTCGTTGCCCTTCAAAGTTCGGGCAAGAACTATATTTCATGGGTGTTGGATGCTGAAATCCACCTAGATGCTGTGGGTCTTGGAGACGCCATAAAGAATGAAAATACAACATCTAGTGAAAATCGTAATAAGGCTATGATTTTCTTGCATCATCATCTTGACAAAGTTCTGAAAATTGAGTACCTTACTACTAAAGTTTCACTCGTATTGTGGAATAGCCTAAAAGAAAGGTTTGACCACTTAAAGATAGCCATCCTCCCTAAAGCACGATATGAGTGGATGCATCTAAGATTTCAAGACTACAAGTCTGTTCATGAATACAATTCTGCCATATTCAGAATTTCTTCTCAATTGAAACTTTGTGGAGAGACGGTCAATGATAATGATATGATGGAAAAGACGCTCTCCACTTTTCATGCCTCGAATGTGCTCTTACAGCAACAATATCGAGAAAAAGGTTACAAGAAGTATACTGAACTGAGTTCTCATCTTCTCGTGGCTGAACAAAATAATGATTTATTGATGAAAAATCACGAGAACCGACCAACTGGATCTGCACCATTCCTTGAGGTGAATGATGTGCATGCTCACCATGCTAGGCGTGGAAAAGGTCGCAGCCCTGATCGTGGACGTGGTCGTGGACGTAGTCGTGGTCGTGATCGTGATGACCAAGAAAGAAACCCTGTTCCGGGTGTTAATAATTCATCAAACAAAAAGAGAAAAGATGAGAAACGTGAAGCAGTCACTTGTTTTCGATATGGAGGAAAAGGACATTATTCACGCGATTATAGTGCTCTCAATCACTTGGTTGATCTTTATCAAGCATCACTAAAGAAGAAAGAGAGAAATCCTGAGGCTAACTTTCTCTCTGAAAATAATGTTGACATCACATGTTTGGATGTAGCAGACTTTTTCGAGCACCCTGAAGGAAAGATTGATCACTTGATTGGTGATGGTTCCGTAAACATGAAAGAATGAATGATTTTTAATTTTGTTTTATTTTTATTGATAATAGTTAGTGAATAAAGAATCATGTAAAAGTAGTTGTTTGCATGAGTATTAGTTTTTGATTAATATTGATTAGTTCAATTATATTATTGTAGTTTATTATTGATTGAATTGAATTTTAATTTTATCATTATTTATTAAAAAAAAAGACGATAGTACAGAGGTTTACTTTTCGCATGAAAACAATACGTGGAGTGCTTGCTTTGCATTCATTACAATGCAAAATTATCATTCTTTACAATGTTGTGCAAACAATATGATTAAGATTGCATTCTGTAATGTATTCTTTATATTAACATTCTTTAATATAATAATATTCTCATATGATTATGTAATATAATAATATTTTTATATTCTCATTTCGTAATACGATTACAATTGCATCTAGTACTAATTGGATATATTTCTTTTTAATTACTTAGTTAAAGTGTGATTAATATTTTTTTTATATTATAAGTTTTCACTTTGTACAAAGATTTAATATATATTTTATTTGGTGCATGTTATTTTATTTAAAGATATGGATAATTTTCAAGAAGATATTTGTTTGATTGATTCTAGCACTACACATACGATATTCAAAGACAAAAAATATTTTTCTCATCTAAACACGGACAAGATTAATGTTACTACAATTTCTGGTAGTGTTGATTTGATTGAAGGCTTCGAAAAAGCCATTATAATCTTGCCCAAGGGAACTAAACTCATCATAAATAATGCTATGTTCTCTCCCAAGTCTCGGAGAAACTTGATGAGTTTTAAAGATATCCGTGAAAATGGTTATCATATCAAGACATTTGATGAGATAAATCTTGAATATCTTAATATCACCAAGAATGTTTCTGGGCAGACATGTGTTGTCGAAAAGCTCCCTGCTTTATCTTCTGGCCTGTATTGGACAAAGATTTGTGCAATTGAGGCACATTCCATAATAAACCAAAAGATTACTGATTCCAATACTTTCGTACTTTGGCATGATCGTCTGGGAAATCCAGGATCAATAATGATGAGACGAATAATAGATAATTCAAATGGGCATTCATTAAAGAACTTGAAGGTTCTTTCGAATGGTAAATTTTCATGTAATGCTTGTTATCAAGGCAAGTTAATTGTGAGACCATCGCCAACAAAAGTTGAGATTGAGTCCCCCACATTCTTGGAACGCATACATAGAGACATTTGTGGACCAATTCACCCACCAAGTGGGTCGTTTAGATACTTCATCGTCCTAATAGATGTTTCTTCTAGATGGTCTCATGTGTGCCTTTTGTCATCTCGCAACTTGACATTTGCAAAATTATTGGCACAAATAATACGATTAAGGGCACAATTTCCTGATAATCAAATCAAGTCTATTCGCCTTGATAATGCTGCAGAATTTTGATCCCAAGCATTTAATGACTATTGCTTATCGATCGGGATAAGAGTGAAACATCTTGTACCCCATGTTCACACTCAAAATGGCCTTGCTGAGTCATTAATTAAATGTCTACAGTTGATAGCAAGACCATTACTAATGAAAACTAAGTTGCCCACTTCTGTTTGGGGTCATGCAATTTTGCATGCTGCAATACTTATTCGTCTTAGACCGACAAATTATCAAAAAAAATTTCCGTTGCAATTGGCTCTGGGTTAAGATCCTAATATATCTCATCTGAGAATTTTTTAGTATGGTATTTATGTGCCGATAGCACCACCAAACCGCACCAATATGGGCCCCCAAAGAAGGTTAGGAATTTATGTTGGGTTTGAATCACCCTCCATTATTCGCTATCTTGAACCATTAGCGGGAGATATGTTCACTGCTCGATTTGCAGATTGTCGGTTTGATGAGATACTTTTTCCAAAATTAAGGGGAGAAGATAGTGACATCAAAAGAGAAATTTTGTAAAAAAATTCATCACTATCTCATCTTGATCCACGTGCGTCTATTTGTGAGCAAGAAGTACAAAAGATTATTCATCTGCAGAGAATTGCGAATCAAATGTCGGATGCATTTATAGATTTGAAAAGGATCACTAAATTACATATTCCTGCAGAGAATGTCCCAATTCAAATTAATGTCTCTAAAGGACCATCCACTAGTGTCATAGCTAATGAATCTAAAGCATGCTTGAAGTGTGGCAGACCATTAGGTTCTAAGGATCGAAATCCTAGAAAAGAAAAAAAATGGTCAAGATGACACTACGAAAGATCCATATACGGAAGTTCAAGATTTGAGCAATGTTGATATCCCTGAAGGAATCAATGAGCCTGAGACTCAAGAAAATGAAAAACTATCCATAAATTCAAGTGATGTTGAAACTAATCTGAATCGATCTGAAATAATAGTGGATCATATCTTTGCATATAATTTTGCAACAAAAATCATGCAAGATGGCAAGGATCTTGAACCTCGATCTGTCACAGAATGTTGACAAAGAAATGACTGGCCAAAATGACAAGAAGCAACTCAATCTGAATTGAATTCGCTCGCCAAACGTGAAATTTTGGACCCATATCTCAAACACCTAATAGTGTTAAGCCTGTTGGCTAGAAATGGGTCTTTGTGTGAAAAAGAAATGAAAAAAATGAAATACAAAGATATAAATCATGCCTTGTTGCACAAGGATTTTTACAACGGCCTGGTGTCGATTATGATGAGACATATTCACCAGTTATGGATGCAATAATATTGCGTTATCTTACTAGTTTCACTATTCATGAGAGACTTGAAATACATTTGATGGATATGGTAACAGCCTATCTATATGGATCACTTGATAATGAAATATACATAAAAAATTTTGAAGGATTTAAAATGCCGAAAGCATATAGTTCAAAGCCTCGGGAAATGTATTCCATTAGATTGCAAAGATAATTGTATGGTTTGAATCAATCTGGATGCATGTGGTATAATTGTCTTAGTGAATATTTATCTAAAGAAGGTTATATGAATGATGAAATTTTTCCATGTGTTTTCATAAAGAAAACAACGTCAGAGTTTGTTATACTTGTTGTCTATGTCGATGACATAAACCTTATTGGAAAGCCAATAAAGCTTCAAAAGGCAATTGATTAGCTAAAGAAAGAGTTTGAGATGAAAGATCTCAGAAAGACAAATTTATGCCTTGGTTTGCAAATTGACCATTTGACAAACGGTATCTTTGTCCATCAATCTGCCTACACAGAAAAGGTGTTAAAATGATTCTATATGGATGGAGCACATCCATTAAGTAATCTGATGGTTGTTCAATCACTTGATGTAAATAAGGATCCATTTCGACCTCAAGAAAAGAATGAGGAACTCTTTGGTCCTGAAATACCATATCTTAGTGCAATTGGTGCACTAATGTATCTTGCAAATACTACAAGGCCTAATATTGCCTTTTCAGTAAATTTGCTAGCAAGGTATAGTTCTGCTCCTACTAGGAGACATTGGAATGGGATCAAACACATATTACGGTATCTAAATGGGACTACCGATATGGGCTTATTTTATTCTAAAGATTGTAATTCCGATCTTGTTGGTTATGCTGATGCTGAATACTTATCTGAACCGCATAAAGCTCGGTCTCAAACAGGCTATGTATTCATATGTGGGGGTAATGCCATATCTTGAAGATCAATAAAGCAGTTTATCATAGCCACTTCATCGAATCACGCTGAGATTATAGCTATTCATGAAGCAAGCTGAGAGTGTGTGGTTGAGGTCCATAATACATCTCATTCGAGAAAAATGTGGCTTGAAATGTGACAAAGTACCCACAATTTTATATGAAGATAATGCAGCATGCATAGCACAACTGAAAGGTGGATTCATAAAAGGAGATAGAACGAAACACATTTCACCAAAGCTCTTCTATACACATGAGCTCCAAAAGAATGGTGATATTGACGTACAACAGATTCGTTCAAGTGACAATGTGGCTGATTTATTCACCAAGTCTCTTCCAACTGCAACTTTCAAGAAGATGGTTCACAAGATCGGAATGCAAAGGTTCAAGGATGTTCTTATTAGGGGGAGCTAATACACGTTGTACTCTTTTTCCCTTACGAGGTTTTGTCCCACTGGGTTTTCCTTTTAAGGTTTTTAATGAGGCAACCTATATGCGTATTGTTAGACATTCAAGGGGGAGTATTATATATCAATTATAGTAAATGTCTATTAAGATCTATCAAGATCTATTTGATGTCTATCAGGATTTGATGTATTTGTCTTTTAGTGTGAAACTAGGGCAAATTTCCCCTATAAATAGAAGGGCTTTCTTCATTGTAAATCATCCCTCAAGAGAAGAAATAACAATTACTCTCTCTACTCTTCTTCTTTATTCTTTCTTGTTTTATAACAAATTCTCCCTTTTTTATAATCTCTTATGTTTCCTTTTTAGTAGGAAATTTTTTATAATCTCTTATGTTTTATAACAAATTCTCCCTTTTTTATAAGCAAATTGTCACCGAATGAAGTGGTCAAAAACATCAAAGGTTTGTCTCTTTCTTTTTTTTCCTTCCTTTGTTTAATTGTAGCTTTGTTTTGATTATGTTATTTAATTATTTCGTTAGTATTATAGTTGAATCTTTAATTAAACTTGTTAGTTGAGTTCTAAATATAAGGTTATAATAAGTATTGAATCTTGATATGGATAACTTTTGTTTGAAAAATGAACATATAAATTTAGGATTATAGTTGAATCTTTCAATTTTGAGCTTACTAATTAAGTTTGAAAGTGGATCAAGTACATTATTCATTATAAATCAAGTTTAATCTATCTACCTATTATTATAAAATTCTGAATATAAATGTTAGGGTTGAACGGATTAGTTGAGGAAGCTTTTGAAGAAGCTAACCAACCTAAATAATCCAAACAAAAGGATAATTGTGTTGATATGAAATTGAAGGAGTTGAAAGAAGAGATTGAGAAGATTAAAGAAAGACACAAAAGGTGAAAGAGAATAGCTCAAGGAAGGACTAAAGAGAATATACTCTTCTTTATAAACTTTCTTGTGTTTAAACTAATATATGTGCTTTCGGTTGACTAATTTTTACTTTGGATGATAACTAAAAGTCGTCCTAATATCAAGATGTTAACAAATAAAAAATGCAATAAACATTTTGAAAGACTGTCATGCTTTTTATATTTTAAATAATTTTATAAAATTAAACTCACTAAATTGAGGTACACGCGTGAGGCGCGTATATCTAAACTAGTAATAAAAATGATATAAGAGCGAATGAGTACACGTGATACAAAAGCGGACGAATACAATCTAAATTAGAATATATATGATCCCTTGTTTTCTTTGTTTGTATCTTTGTATACATGTATATTGTATTCATCGATACAATCTAAATGTGTGCATGAATACAAGTGATACAAGAGAAAATAAATACAAGTGATAAGAGCAAAATGAATACAATAATTACAAAATACAACCTAATTTAGTCTTACAATGTGTTTTCATTACCCTCTCTGTAATTTTCAACCAGCCGCCACTTCGCACCCTCTCCTTCTCTCCTCTTGTTCCAATGAAATGTCACTACTTCAGCGAGCCTCCGTTCAGAAAACTATCTCAGATAAGCCATTGGTGGAATTCCACCGCACTACCACTTTCCATCTGAACTCCCTTACAATCGCCCTTCTTCTCTCTTTTTCTCTCATCTCTCCATGCCCTGGAGATAGAGTGAGAAACCATCGTAAACCCACAAACCTTGAAATCCAATGAGGGACAAAATAGGTGATGACTTTTGATGTCCTAAAAATGCTATGATATTGCAGAATGGTCCATTGAAGTTCTTCAGAGAAAACTGAATTTTGGGGTTTAGAATTAAAGCAATAGAGAGAGGGAGTGTGGCGTGTCATTTGAGTGTGAATTTCATTGAAAATTTTGAAAACTCCAACTACCAAAATTAGGAAAAAATTGATAAAATTGGTATGAGATGAACAAATCTAGGATTGTATTTCAGATACACTGTAAAATTTTATTGTGGCGGGTGGTTTGATATTGTCGAAGGTGGATGGATTTGGGATCTAGGTGTGTATCTCAGATACACAGTGGGATTTTATGGTGGTAGGTTGTCGAAGGTGGATGATTTTTGGATCTAGGTGTGTATCAGATACTCATAGCCTTAAAGTTTTTAAGATACATAAGTTAATAAAATATTTAAGATACAAAGAGCTAAAATTATTTCAGATACATAAAATTATCACGATTCAAACCCGTCGAGTGTGACACCAATACTAATCCTCCAATAGGAGAATCATTTAGCCCAACTACTCAAATCCAACACTAATCAAATTTCAATATAAACTAGTTACTTCATTACAAAATTCAATATCTTGACATACTTCAAATGAAAATATCAAATGCAAAATTAAACGAGAGTCTATACAACCCCTAAAATTTGAAAGTCATTATACCAAAATCACTACAAACGTCAATAAAAGAATTCAACCCAAAACAACTGAAAATATGTGAGTCTGAAATAAATAGACCAAAAATTAAGTAGATTAGTCATGGTGTCCGAAAGATGAGAGTCGAAATGTAGTCTGATCTAAAGCTGAGGTCTCAATACATTCATCCAAAAATGCTATGCACTCAATAAAAAGAAGAGCATGTACAATATCAATACACAAAAATAACGATGTATTGGTAGGGTCATCGTCCAACTCAAAATAAAAAATATGAACAAGCAAACATAACTTGGTAAAATAAGAACAGCCATGGACATCTACCATAAAACTTTACCTCAAGTATATGATACTTTACCTTCTTCAACAACGCCACAGAATTTCATCAAGTACAAATCAAAATGGATAACAACTCAAGTCAAAACTATGACTACTAGCAAGAATCCAAGTTAATAAATCATGACTCAACAACAATATATTAATCATGTCTCAAATACATAAGTAGATAAACAAATAAAGAGATATGTCAATCATTTGTAATTTAGCCCAGAATACTTAAGGATCCATTCCAATAACAATAATGTTAATAAACATAAATTTCAGTTCACTCAAGGAATCAAATATAACAAGTTAACATGTAAATTCGGTTCACTCAAGGAATTATAATACTCACTAATACCTTGTATACACATTTTAAAGGTCTTATGGTCGTCCACTAGCCATAACCTGCAGGCTGCGGGGACGAACTTTTATTCATGTATCAAAATCCCATATACCGCACTCTATTTCGAACCGATCGAAATAGCACACAACATGTTGTGGTCATTGTGACTCTCTGATTTTTTAAAAAAATCATTTCTAGAGTCGCCACCTAAATTTTTAGAAAAAATTAGAAAACCCCACTTTTATGTAAAAACTCTGTTTTTAGCCTTTTTGAAAATATTAAAGATTCTGAGTAAGGGTTTTAGTTATTCGAGGGAAAGGTATTAAGTACTCCTCAGAACCTATTCGAAGATAGTCCTTAAACTCAGTTTAGGAAGAATATTTTAAAAAATAATTTTTATTTAATTATTTGCTTTATTATTATATTTATTTTTAAAAAAATAAAAGTAATTATTTTAGTCAAGTAAAAAAAATAAGTCGAGAATATAAGGTATTTTTGTATATAATAAGTATAAAGAGTATAAAAACAAAATTGCAAAGACATTTCAGAAAAAATTTATGTACTAAGATAGTGTACAAGGGAATATATATGTGTGTGTGTATGGACAGCCCCTCAAACTTGTTCCAAAAATTCAGTTAGATCCCTAAACTAAGGCTTGTACCTATTAGGCACCTCAAGTGCTAAAATTGGTACCTATCAGGCATAAAATGTTGATTTGGCAAGGAAAGTGTGTTACACTCTCCTTGGGCGCGTAAATAGTAAAATATATAATATTTTACTTTTTTTATTAAAAAACTTATATTTAAATTATTTTATTAATATAACTTTTAATTATTCTAATATTTTAATTAAAAAAAAAAGCCCCCAACCCAAGTCATTGTCTTGTTCACACACACCCCACCCTTCCCGTACCCCCTCCTCATCGTCTTCAACCCTCCACCCTCCCCTATCCCCCTCTTCATCGACTTCAACCCCCCTTTGGTAGCATTAATTGGAGAAGAAGATGGAACTATATTATCCACTAAATCAATTGAAAATGGAAAAGAAGATTAACAGAGAATCAATCCATTTTTTCCCATTTTTGATAATTAATAGAGAGAATATCAGTTACATTAATTTTTTTTGCATTTGTTTCTCAGAAATTTAGAGCCCAACAATTTGAAGAAAAGCTTCAAACCAAAATCCACCAAAGAATAGAGAAACTCCATTAATCACAAAATGAGTAATCATTCTTCACCATTGTCAACAGCATCAAAGATGTGAAAAAAAATTCTTCACCATTGTTAACAACATCAAAGATGTGAAAAAAAAAAATTCTTCACCATTATTAACAACATCAAAAATGTGAAAAAAAAAATCTTTCTTTTTTTTACAAAATCAGTGTGTGTGTGTGTGTGTGAAGACGACAGGGGAGGTGTGTGTGTGAAGACGATGGCTTCAGTGTGTGTGTGTGAAGACGACGAGGGAGGTGTGTGTGTGAAGACGATGGCTTCAGTGTGTGGTTGGGGGTGATTTTTTCCTTTTTTAAAAAATTAAAAAATTCTTAGTATTAAATAGGAAAGGGGCAAAATCAGATTTTAAAAAAAAATACCACGTGTTTTTTTTTAATTGGTTATTTTTTCCATGTCATCGTGTGTGCATTACACACACTTTAGCAGTTAGCTGATTGGAAAAAAAATGCTCAATTGGAACAAATTCGGGGGCGTTTAGGGGTCTGATAGGTACAAGCCTTAGTTTAGGTGTCTAAGTGAATTTTAGGAACAAGTTTAAAGGATTGTCGATGGGTTTGGCTAGTTAAAATAACATGTGTATGATATAATGTATAATATATAAAAAAAAATGTGCATGCAACATGTGCATACAAAAATGTATAGATGTGCGTATCATAATGAGCATTATGGGTCTATGAAATAATTTATAGATGTAATAAGTGAAAACAATAAAGGGGAGTGATAATAACATTAATACATCTTTGAACTTGCAAACATACTAGTTATATGATTTTTTTGGAAAATAATACGTAAATATATACCACATTTAGAAGAAAATCAATGTGTTTCAATTGACTGTATGTTACACGTCCAGAAATTGTCTCGATTCAGACCCTTTAAAATAATCCTATTTTGAACTTTATTTTGGCTTATAAACCTGAAAGTATAGTTTAACCTAATTTCTATGAAAATCATTTGAGCCTAAGATATAAATGATCTAAATCGAGTAGCGTTAAATATTCTTGTAGCTTCAAATGAGAAAGCGGGGAAGCTATAGTATATTTAATATCAAAAAGGGAATGTAGAGAAGTGAACAACTGTTTTACTATCTGATATAATTTAATAATAATTGATCTTATTGATATTGAAGGGGTTACAGCTGTATATATAGAGAACTGAAGAATAACTAATTACAGAATAACCCAGATGTATTTAATAATTATATATGTAGTCTATTATCCCCCCGCAAGCTGATCAGCGGTAACGAGCGGCAGCTTGGAGCAGAGATACTGAAAAGGCTGTAATGGAAGAGGCTTGGTAAGAATATCAGCAAGCTGGTCAGTAGATGGGACATAGTGCGTGACCATCGTTCCTGCAAGTACCTCATCGCGAACAAAGTGACAGTCGGACCCAACATGCTTCATACGATCATGAAGGACTGGATTTTTGGTAACACAAATAGTGGACTGATTGTCACAATAAACCTGTGGTTTCGTCGGGGGAATGCCAAGTGCATCTGTAAGGTATCGTAACCACATGGCTTCAGCAACACCCGCAGCCATGGCACGATATTCTGCTTCTATGGAGGAACGGGACACTCGCGTTTGCTTTTTGGTGCACCAGGAAATCAGATTCGGTCCCATCATAACAATATATCCAGTAGTGGACTTCCGATCATCTTTGTCGTTAGCCCAATCCGAATCAGAAAAAACAGATATATCAAACGAGCCCTTTTGAAATAAAATTCCACATTGAAGAGTACCTTTAAGATAGCGCAGAATGCGTTTCAAGGCCTGAAAGTGTTGTTCTGTGGGAGCATGCATTGATTGAGAGACACGATTGACTGCATATTGGATGTCCGGACGAGTAACAGCAAGATAATGAAGTCCACCAACGAGGCTCCAATATAGTGTAGGATCGGCAAAGGGAGTATTCGGCCCTGGGGATTGGCGGACTGCCATGGGAGTGACCGCGGGTTTGCAGTCTGTCATGCCAGCTCGATTTAGAAGTTCAAGGGTATATTTTGTCTGATGCATCAATATGGTTCCCGATTTGCGGATGAGTTCGAGGCCAAGAAAGAACTCCAGAGGACCAAGGTCCTTAAGTTTGAAGTCACGATGCATAGCCTCAGTAATTTCAGTGATGAGTGATGACGAGCTGCCTGTAATAACAATATCATCCACATAGATAAGAATGATGACTGTCCCTCGAGAACAGTGAAGGGTGAAGAGGCTGTTGTCATGATGGTAGGTGCGAAAACCAAGACCCTGCAGAAAAGTAGAGAGGCGTGTGTACCAGGCACGTGGGGCCTGTTTCAGGTCATACAGTGATTTGCGAAGCTTGCAAACATAGTGAGGACGATTGGGATTAACATATCCCGGTGGCTGAACCATATAGATGTCTTCCTCAAGATGACCATGAAGAAAGGCATTGCTGACGTCTAACTGATGAAGCGGCCAATCATAGTGAAGAGCAAGAGACAAGACCAGACGAATAGTCTGTTGCTTAACAACAGGGCTGAAGGTCTCCTTATAATCCACACCATACTCCTGATGATACCCTTTTGCAACCAGACGTGCTTTATAGCGAGAAAGAGATCCATCTGAATTTCGTTTGATGCGAAACACCAATTTGCACCCAATAGACTTTTGGTTACTAGGCAGAGGCACCAAATCCCATGTACGTTGTTCATTCAGAGCCTGAAATTCCTCATCCATAGCTTGGCACCAGAAACTATTTTTGGAGGCTTGGTTGTAGGTAGTAGGCTCAGTTATGGGATGTGCATCAAAGGGTATTTGAGTGTGGTAGACTTTGGGTTTGAAGGTACCGGCCTTGGCTCGGGTTGTCATAGGGTGAGTGTTGAGTGGAGGGTGATTAGGAAGGGGTGGTGGAGTTGTATGATGTGTGGACGGGGGTTGGGTGGGGCTGCCGTGGGAGCTGGGATGTGAAGCGGTGGATGGGGTGGTTGTATGTGTGTTAGGAGTATGATGTAGGGAAGTGGTGGGTTGTGTGGCAGTCGGCTGGGTGTTCGGGTGGGAGGTTTGGGGGTTCGGGTGGGTGGGTGGTTGGTTCGAGTGGGTAGTGGTGTAGTGGGGTACCGGGTTAGGTGCCGAGTGAGCCGGAGCATGAGCATGTGAAAAGGATGGAAATAATGGCACAATGCCAAGTGGATTGGGGGAGTATGGAGTAGAGGAAAGACTTGTGTAAGGAAATTGTTCCTCCACAAAACGAACATGACGGGAAACATATGTTTTCTGAGATACAGGATCGAAACATTTGTAACCTTTGATAGTGGGATGATAGCCTAGAAAGACACAAGGGGTGGACTGAGGTTGAAGTTTATGTTGAGTGTGTGGACGCAACCAGGGATAAACCAGACACCCAAACGGGCGGAGATGGATGTAGTCGGGTGGATGATTGTAGAGACGGGCATATGGAGTGGAGTTGGAGAGAGTGTGAGTAGGCATGCGATTTATGAGGTAGTTGGCAGTAGCAAGGGCATCAACCCAAAAGGAAACGGGTAAGGTGGAATCATGGAGGAGCGCAACAACTGTTTCTATTAGGTGACGGTGTTTGCGCTCAGCAACGCCATTTTGTTCTGGGGTATATGGACATGAAGTGTGATGAAGAGCCCCTAGACTTTGAAGAAAAACACCAAATGCATTGTTGACAAATTCTTTGTCATTGTCACTTCGAAAAATTTTGATTTTGGCATTAAATTGATTTTGAACCATTCGGTCAAAGTTGACAAAAACAGTATAAGCTTCGGATTTAAATTTCAGAGGATAAAGCCAAGTGAATTTACTGTAATCATCAACAAAACAGATATAATAACGAAAACCTTGAACAGAAGGAACTGAGGTTGGACCCCAAACATCAGAATGAATTAATTGAAATGGCGCAGTGGCCTTGTGTTCAGACAGTGAAAAAGGTAAACGACAAGATTTAGACACTGAACAGGACTCGCAATGTAATTTCTCTGAAAAATTAAAACCTAAGGAAGATAAAATGGATTTGGTGATGGCGGATGATGGGTGCCCAAGCCGGCGATGCCAGGTGGACGAGAGAATGGCTTGACTCACAACAGACGGAGACCTGGATGGAAGAGTGTATAGCCCATGCTCACAGCGGCCCGTGTACCGCACCCGGTTCGTGGTATTGTCCACTATCTGGAAATTGGTGTCATTAAAAATGAGGGTGCAGTTATTATCTTTAGTAAAGCGATAAACAGATAAAAGATTGGATGTGAGGGAAGGGACGTGGTGAAGGGTTGAGAGATGAAATTTACCATTTGGGGTATAGACATACCCAGAGCCGGTGTTTGTGATGGGAAGGGATTGACCATTGCCTACTGTATTAGTTTCTGAGCCATGATACGGATGAGGAGCTTGAAGTTGTGAATAATCCGACGTCACATGGGTGTTAGCACCTGTGTCTAGATACCAATCGCCAGATTGAGCGTTTGTGGACGCATGCATCGCCCTTGATCCACCGGACTGGCGATTTACATTCTGCGAGTCATCATAACGATACCAGCAATTAGCCGCAGAATGGCCCCGTTTAGCACAAATTTGGCATGTCGGAAGATCTCATGTGGGCCCCCGCTGGTTTCCTCGTCCCTGTCCGCGGCCTGACTGGAAGCCGTCCCTCGGTGGAGGCCCGCCTCTGCCTTGCTGCCCGGCGTTCCGACGGTCACCGCCGCCGCTGCCTCGCCCTTGGTTACGGCGATCATCACCGCGACCCCTGGCCGAGCCCCCGCTGCCAGCCGAGTAAAGAGCCGTGACGCCAGGGGTGGAACTGGCTTCTCCGAGCAGTAATTTGTGTTCCATGTCTAGATTCAATTCTTCTGCATTAAGCCATCCAGACAGTTGATTCAGAGTGATTTCGACAGGTGAGAGGCGAATATGCTGTTTGAGAGAGGAATAGCCAGACGGAAGACCACGTAGCACGGCATTCACCACGTCTCGTTCAGGAATAATCTCGTTCACAGCATCTAGGTCAGACAGAATAGAGGCCACATCATCAAGGTATTGAGTCATCGTCTTCGTTCCCTTCCGAAGAGTATGCAATCTGTCACGCAACTGAAAGATATGAGCCGTGGATATAGAGTTGTACCTTGTGGCTAGTGCGTCCCAAAGTGAAGCCGAAGTGAGAAAACCCCGGGCGTGTTTGTGCACAGAGGGGCTAATAACTGCGAGAAGACAGGCTCGGATCTGAGTGTCTACGATCATCCACGGAAGGTAGTCGGGATTTGGGAGCATGACACCGTCCTCCTCGGCTGTCTCGGGCGGCGGCTTCTCCGCACCGTCAATCCATCCGAGCAGCAAGTTGGCTGCGAGGGCGGTGCGGACGTTAAGTGCCCAGGCCGGGTAGTTGTTGTCAGATAATTTTTCGGGGATGAGATTGTGGAGATTCCTGAGCAGTAATTTTACTCCAGACGGTAAATTTGACAGAGGATCAACAACCTTGTCCATGGCGCCGACCTACGACGGAGGAGGGAGGCCGTGCGGCGTGGTGTAGACGGTGGCGGCGGCGCACACACGTTGGAAAAGAGAGATTAGGGTTTGGGCGGAAGAAGAAACCCTAACTTTGATACCATGATATAATTTAATAATAATTGATCTTATTGATATTGAAGGGGTTACAGCTGTATATATAGAGAACTAAAGAATAACTAATTACAGAATAACCCAGATGTATTTAATAATTATATATGTAGTCTATTACTATCACCTGTGCCGAAGTGATATCTTCAAAATGTAAGAAAACACATAAGCAACAACATATGAGAAAACATTAGTTTTGATTGATATAATGTTACTCAAGGCAATACTAATAGGAGTAGTAGATTCTAAGAGAAGAAAGGACGGTGGACCCTTTCGATGTGAACGGGCTTGGCTGTGCGTGAACACACATAAATAGCTATTAGTCGCTTCTGTGAATTGGACAGAGATGAAGTCAAACCATGACTCCAAATGTACTCCCGAGTGTACGTGTAAGAATAGAGAAAGGAAAGATAAAGATTAGCAAGACACTTCAAGTTTTAGCACGTTATTAAAATGTAAAGAAAAGATAATAATAGTGTAAATAACATTACGGTCCTAAAAGTAATCTAGCACTTTGAGATACAATATAAATTTAAGGCCACAAGCATAAGGTCACTATGCCCTTCAAATCAAGTTAGTTGTCCAAATATCAAGACTTTTTCACTCAAACAATCATTTACGTCCATCTACCTATTGCAAGCTCCAGCGGTTATAAAATTGAGGGTAAAACAAACTATAAGAAGGTAGTTTACTTGTTAAAGTAAGAGAATTACAAACCATATATACTCCCAGATTGATCGTAAGTCGAATTATAGAATTTAAAAACACTCTCATATGACTTCACTTGTCCAGGAAACACACATAGTATGTTTCTTGAACATCCAAAGAAAACAAACAAAAGGGTTGAAGCTACGGTTTCATTCCGAGATCACTTTAATCAAGCTTCCAACGTGCCTTTTAAACAAAACTTGACGCAATCTTTATTTATTTTATTTTATTTAAAAAAAAAGAATATTTAAAGAAAATGTATAAAACAGCCACACGTACAGGTTCATACTTTAGATAGAGGGAGCGGAGATAGCAGAGATATATTAAAAATACGAATCAAATTAACTAGCAGACTTTGTGTTATGGCCAAGCTATGACATTTCGTGCCACTATACCTTAGAAGAATACTCATATTCTCACATGAATATAAAATGGATAAGAGAGGGAGACAAATTGCTGATTTAAATAGAACCATATTATGGCCAAACTAACAAGTTTCTTGCAAAACTTTATTACTCCCAAATTCGAAGGAGCATGTATACACAAAGCAACCAAGATTCTGATTTTAGGATCAATAGGAAAATAGAGTTTCAAAACTACCACAAATCTTATTCTCTATACTGCCACGTATGTAGACTAGTAGACAATCAAGACAGATATATTGCTAATACAAAATAACAATATAGCCAAAATGGAGTAGGAACTCCTTTATAGAGCCAATCTCGATGCAAAGAAAAAAAAAATACAAACAAGAACAAGACGGAAAGCTCACATTGTGTTGGGCAGCAAACAGGGGCTTTGACGTCGAGATTTGAACCACAAACTCGAACTCCCTCGAGCTCAAACTCGCACCATGAGAAATCAAGAAGATGATACAGGAACAAGTAAATTAGTTATAGATTCTTTGTGACTAGTAACTTGCGTGTTTTTTTGAATGTAAAACTTGTATGACACGACCCGAACTAGGGCATAGTCGTGTCGGGTATAATCAGAACCGGAGACCACCCCCAATACCCCACTGTTAATCACCCAACACCCCATGTAAGAGGAATTTTAAAAATATAGCAAGATAAAATAATAAAATCTAAAGACAATAAAGTAAGTCTATAACCATAACTAAACAACCACAACAAAATATCCAACCAATCACAATCCCAATGCCAATACCAATAGAAATGCTAACACTAATACTGACATCATCTATGCCCATAGTAGTTCGACAAAGCCTCTAACCAGAATCAGAGAACATCTGGTTGGGACATGCCCCTGACCATAGCCAAAACCGAAATCAAAGAAAATAACAATAATGGAAAGAAGTCCATTGCATGAAATGGGGTCTTTCGGAGTATAGAACCTCACCACTATAATCTGATTCAAAGTTGTCCCCGAATCTAAGTCATTGAGCAGGAGGAATGGCAGTATGTCCGATTTCTTCATCGCGTGGGGGTACAGCTCCCGAAGACGATTAGTGGAGTGAACGCTAGCATGTAACTCACGGATAAAGATAAATTAATGTCATCATTCAAAACCAAATCAAATAACCATATGCAATCACATATATACATATATATTGTGCTGAGATAGGGAACGAGGTTTAGCATTCATTTAAAATTTTAACATGGATTGTGTAGCTTAACCGTCATAAAGTCCACCCACGGGCTATATTGGTTCAGTTCCCTTTGCTGAAAGGGCCCCGGTGCGTGTTAGCCGCACGACCAGAGGTATCAAGGAATACTAAGAAATGTCTCGACCCCACATCAAACCAAGATACAATCATATCAATAGTGTGAACCACACACATAGGTCATCAAGACCAAACCTCATAAGGGCAATCATGAGTTTTCAGTGTCCGTCCTTCAGACCCATACCTTCAAAGCTAGCTATCACCATCCCCATTATTGCCCAATTAAAACCTTTAGCACATAACCAAACCACCAATTTCGGAAGTCAATTATTAAGGCATTATAAAATGGTATCGTTATACCGACTATAGTTTGCAAGCAATGTCACCAGCTAACACATAGGGGAGTCCTTCGTCTTAAAATCACTTGGGGGATTCCTTTGTACCCACAAGGTTTTTCAGAACCAACCTTAACCCTTTAACCATTTTTTTCCATGCATTGGTTTAAAGAAATAGTCAAATCAAACACTTTGGGGATTCTATTGTACCCCTAGTTCAAATTTTCACCTTTCCCATAACTACTAACCAGTTTTACAAAATAAGGTTGGGATTATAACCACTTAAAGAGTCATAAGTTTGAAGCAATTTACCATTATCAAGTTAAACCACCATACCCATGCAACCACATGTTTAAAATCATAATTAAAATAAGAAAAACTATAATTAAACCATGAGAAACAGTATTCATCCAAGAACAACCAAAAATCCCACCTTTATTTCAAAAACCATAACAATATCATAAAAACCATATATTAAGACATATGCCTTGAGTAAAATAACAATGAGGGATGACTAACATACTTTAGACACCAAGAAGCACGGAGAGAAATCGCCCTTGAAATCCTTAAATGATTAAATTGATGAAATTGTAGCTTTTGCTTGAACAGAGAGTTTGAAAGAGAATTTAAGAGTGTTTTAATGGGAATAATGTGTTAATGAAGTCCCAAAGGATGTTTTAAGTCATGGTATCAAAGGGACTTAAAGTGGGAAATGTTCAGAATGCTCCCAACTTAAAAGTTGTAAAAAGGTCGCATGTGGTTACGAGTCGACCTCTTGACACGTGACCACAACTTACAACTCATACCCTTAAGTCGTCACCAAAACAGTATCTGGACATCCATACATTGTCCACCATATGACTTCATGATCTCACTCGTGACCTGACCATACGACTCGTATGGTCTAGTCGTATCCAAGACAGAACTCAAGAGATTGGACACTGAACAACATACAACTCAACCCTACCACTCGTAACCCATCCTTATGGCTCTTAGTGAGTCACTCTTACTCAGAGCTAAGCCAATCCACTAAGTTACTGATTTGATTAAGGATCGTCCTAACGACTCATCACCACTCCTAACGACTCGTACCACCAAGTTGTTACCAAGATCAAAAATCCAACCACCACCCACTGGACACCAAACGACTATGGTCACCTGACCCGAACCCATACCATACGAATCGTATGATAAGTCGTTACTAGGACAGTAAGCTCAAAGCTCAAGAATTTTCCAAGGGCCAAAACCAGGGTGTTTCGCTGTAATTTTCTCCTATTTTCCCCAATCTCCAACTTGTTATTTCTTCTCTTTTCCCAATTTTCCCTTCTATATTTGAAGCCCCCCCTCCCCTCCCCCCGCCAAATTTTTTTTTCTTTGACGATGGAGAAGACCCGTATATATACACAAATTCAGACTTGAAAGTCCCAATTTGAAACCTGAATTTTGCAACAAAAAAGTGTGAAAAATAGAAAGTGAAAAATTTTGAATTTCGAATCTCTTAATAGTATCACCTTTTTCCTCTATATCTTTGACTGTTTTAAAGATTTAAAGATGAATTTGGAGTACATTCTTCCGTTGTTATAATTTGGAAATGTTTTGCCTTAGCTTGCAGACTCGCAGGTTGGATATGTCGAAAATAAGGGGAATCTTTGCAGGGTGGGCAGCTATGGCTTCCACGATACAGCTAGGGTTCGATTTTGATGGTGGTATGGGAGAGGTAGGGGAGAGAGATGAAAGAAAGTCGATGGTTTTATTTGTTATTAAGGGAGGTTGATAGAGATGGGTCATTGACTTTTGGGGGAAGTAGAAAATGCGTTAATGGCATTAGGGAGAGAAAAATAATATGAATATTGATTGCGGGAGAGAAAGATACGTGTATTTGATCTTGTGGGATTTGATCGAAATTTGAATCGTTCGATTGCTGGATCGAACGGGTCAGATTTAAAAGCGATAAATAGAAAATAATAATAATAATAATAATAATAATAATAATAATAATAGTAATAATAATAATAATAGTAATAAATAATAATAATAATAATAATAATAAAAATAATAATAAAAGTAATAATAACAATAACAACAACATCATGGTGTAAAAATATGACTAGAAGAAAAATGCAAATGCGAGTATCAAAATTTTTTTTTTTGTGATTTTTGTTATTAAATAACTAATTATATTTAATTAAAATATTTAAACATGATAGGAGAAAAATAAGTCCTACTTTTCAGGTTTTTCAAAAGTTCAAAGAAATTATAATTTATTTTGAGAACTTATTTAGGACTAAGAAAAAATTAAAGAAAAAATACGAGTTAAAATTGGGTGTCAACACCAGACATCTAGCGTTTGCCAACTTTATATCAATCAAATTTATGAAGATATCCAAATATTGATATATCTCACAATAATAGTATAAATCTCGTGAAGATGTTCAAATACTATGTTATGATCCCAAAACAAGGGTCATGATGGCACTTGTCGCGATGTACCTTGACAAGTAAGCCTATCACCAAAACTGATACAAAAAGAAAAAAATATAGAAATACCCAAGGTAAGACTTCTATAACGAAGCCAAACAAAATAAGTAAGCATAACAATACGGAAAGAACATATCAAAAATACCAATTATGTCCGAAACCAGTTGTCAAATAGTGTAAGAACTACTAATACAATTCAAGAATCAAATACATCATAAAAATAACTACAAAGGAATAATATTTGTCTCCGAATACTAATAAAGACATAACTACTATAGAAAGATAGAGGTGAACTTCGGACGCATGAATGTCCAACCGCTACCTTTGAAGCTTCAATAATCGCCCGAGTCAAACAAACTGAGGCGCGCTCAAGCTAGGACCTGCACCGAAAGGGCGCAGTAGGCATGAGTACGGTCCACTTATGTAGGTATCATAGGCCGACCAAGCAAAATAGTAAATAAAGAATACAAAATAAATACTAAGGTCACATCACCTGCAATCAAAAAATGTCCCATAACGGTAGCCCACATCGTTTGCACTAACAGTTTTAATATATCACATATATTGCAACATCACAACAAGATAGAACACAAGTATGTATTATATCATCACATATAAGTAGAATAAGAGGGAACATGCATATACAAGATCATCAAATACAAGTGAAAGAAGATAAGATAATTACATAAATGACAAGTCAACATGGCAATACAACACAATATAAACACAATAAAATAAGTGCAATGTATATGATGATGATAATGATAATGACGCACGAGGTCATTGCACAACCTCCGGGATCATCGCACAATCCCCAAATACACCTACAGAGACAAGCATCCCAACGCAGGACCCATGGGGGTTCGTCAACTTGTATACAATCCACATATACCATCTCTTCTTTCCGGCACATCCCTCTGAAAGGTGTTATCAGGTGTTGCCAGTGTTTCTCAGATGTTGTCATGGTGGTACCAATGTTTCATGAATAAGTATAATATAAAAATGTAACGCTCACAACCAATCACAATGAGTATTTCCACAATCAACCACATGATATATTTCCATAACCAACCACATGATATATTTACACAACCAACCACAATGATACATTTTCACAACTACGTGAGCCAATATCCACTCATTATTTTTGTTTCATCCTTTAATTATCACATGTCTCATATGCCAATATTGTATGAATATAATCACAATACATCAATGGTACAAAATTAAGTATTTTAACAACACAACACAATTATTCACATGTATTCAAGGCCATCAATATCACATAGGACCCCACACAGTTACACATATCACATAATATCTCAATTTTGATAATTACATCACATATAGACCCACACACGGGCACAACACATAGATAAATATTTTTCATGATTAGTACTCACCCTTAACATGTATTTTATACCATCATTTACTACTTAAACCAGTCTGAAAGAGTTAAGCCATAACATAACTTGAAAGCCAAAATCGATCTCCTACACTTTGAACCCGCGACCTTACTTTTTCATGAATGATCTCAAACTCCACTAAAAACATCAAATACAGAATCTATGCATCAAAACAAAACCAACAAACCATATTGACTACTTTTAGTTCAAAGTCAAAACGAACTCTCAAAACGAATTTTTGAAAAAAAAGGGCAAAATTGTAACTTTACTTCAAAACATGTTTCTCATATTTTTAAGAATCTACAGCTAAAAACCCAAGTCAAATCGAGTCAAAAATGAGGTTCAAATCAAAAAAATATTTTTAAGCTTTACCGGGTAAAATCTTTGAAATCTGAATTAGAATCAAGAATCGGAGTTGTTTTAAAGGTTAAACTAGTGAAAAACTGATAATTATAAGATAAAACATTATTCAAGTGAAAAGGATTGAAATTTGAGTTTAAAATCAATCCCTAAGATTTTTGGACTTTTGAGAAATTAATCAAAAAATTACTAAGAAAATGGTGAATCCTTACCTTAAATCCGTAATAGAACCAAGAAATAGATGTTAATCTAGCTATTCAAGCCCCCACAAGCTTCACTTTTAAGATCCCACACTATTTTAGGATTTAACTCTCAAAAGGTTAGATGAAAATGAGCAAAAAAAAATAGGCCAAAAACTGCTATTTATTATTGCAGATTTTTCTGCACGGCTTTTGCTAAAAAACTATTTTTTAAAAGTCAATTCAGACTTCGACGAGGTGCTCAGAATTCGTTCAAAGTCCTATATATATGAATGAACTATGAAAACACAGTAAATTCGACGTTCCAAATGCGTTGGCGAAGTCAGATTTTCAAAAAGTTGACCCCTGAAATCCAAAATCACAATTTTCCAAACCGAGGGTCAAAATGAGATTTCAAAGCTGTAAAATCACACCAAACATGTTAACACCCTAAAATTGATATTTCAGATTTACTGGCAAGGTTGAATTTTCCATCCAAGGTCGTTTCGACCAAATGTGTTTCCCACACTCATATTTCTAATTTTTCAACTTTTGAACCAATATGTCGAAATGAGCTCGGGTGCACCGGGACCCAAATCAAAGGTTTACCTAGCCTAAAATTGATATTCCAAAGTTGTTGGCGCAGTTAGTTCAGCCATCCGTAGTATGGATCAAAAGAAATCCACATAAGTTCAACATAAGGCTCTCGAAGCCATCAAAAACCACAATATTACATAAATGAGACCAAAATGCATCGAAAATCATGTCAATCACCCCCATACCCCAGAAATATTATAATGCAACTACGGGAAGAGATAAAATAGTCAAATCACACAAAATCATAAATTTCACATGTTTCATCAAATTTTTAGGTCGTTACATCATCCACCACTAAAAATCTAGTTCGTCCTCGAACTAAGACAAAGAAATACCTGAATCAATGAAGAGCTGAGAATAAGAACTACGCACATCAGACTCAACCTCCCAAGTAGCCTCATCTACAGGTCAATGTCTACACTGAACATTAACCACATGGATAACTCTAGAGTACAACTGTCTAACATCTTTAGCCAAAATGGTTATTGGTTCCTCAACAAAGGACAATCGCTCATCTAACTGAATTGACTACCAATGAATGACATGAGACTCATCAGGAATATTGCGGCAAAACATAGAAACATAATAAACTGAATGAAAATTTGATAGATCAAGGGGCAAAGCCAACTCATAAGCCACATTACTAATAGTCCGAAGAATCTCAAATGGACCAACATACCTGGGGCTAAGCTTGTCACTCTTTTCAAACCTCATCACACCCCGTCATGGGTGAAACCCGAAGGAAAACATAATCACCAACACAAAATCTCAAGGCACAAAGTCTACGATCATCATGTCACTTCTGCCTACTCTGAGTCGCTCTAAGTCTATCCTGAATGATCCAAACTCTATCCAAAGACTCACGAAGCAAGTTCGTACCTCGAGGTCTCACCTCTGAAATATCAAACTAACCAATTGGGGAGCGACAACGCCTATCATACAATGTCTCAAAATAAGTCATATCAATACTGGAATGGTAGCTATTATTATATACAAACTCTACTAAAGCTAAATGTTGCTCCCACGGGCTATCAAAATCCATCACGCATGCGTGGAGCATATCCTTCAAAACCTGGATAGTCCGCTCTGACTGGCCATCTGTCTGGGGTTGAAACGTCGTGCTAAATTCAACCCAAGTACCCAACTCATCTTGAAAAGTCTTCCAAAAATGAGATGTGAACACTGGTCAATTTGAAATAATAGATATTGGCACACCATAAAGACACACAATCTCATGAATGTAGATATGGGCCAACCTCTCGGCGCTGAATAAGACCTGAACCAAAATAAAATAAGATAACTTAGTCAATCAATCCACAATGACCCAAACACTGTCAGAACCATGATATGTATGAGGCAAACCAGTCACAAAGTCCATGGTGATCCGTTCCCATTTCCAATTGGGAATGGGTAACCTCTAAAGCAATCTATCAGGTATCTTATATTCTGTCTTCACCTGCTGACAACATAGGCAACGAGCCACAAAATCTGTTATAGTTTGCCTCATACTACCCACTAGTAGTGGTGCCTCAAATCACGATATATCTTAGCCACACCTGGATGGATAGAATATCTGGAACAATGGGCCTCCTCCAAAATCAACCTAATTTAATCACCCACTCTCGGCACACAAACTCAACCCCATATCCTAAAAACTCCATCTGAATCAAGTGAGGTTTTCTTATCCTCCCTACTCAATACCTTATCTGGAATCAACCTTAATCCAATATCGTCAAACTGATGAGTTCGAATCTACTCCATCAAAGAAGATCTAGCAGCCACAAATAACAAAATATCCCTAGGTGTTGAAATATCAAGTTTAACCATCTAGCTAGCTAAAGACTGAACCTCTAAGGCCAAATACCTCTCCAGGGTTAAAAGATGCGCCAAGCTACTCATGCTAGTCTACTTCCAGCTTAAGGCATTCGCAACCTCATTAACCTTGCCCGGATGGTAGAGAATAGTCAAGTCATAATCCTTAAGCAACTCAAGCCAATGGCTCTACCTCATATTAAGATCCCGCTGGGTGAAGAAGTACTGAAGACTATGAAGATTTGAGAAGATCTCACAACGGACTCTATACAAGTGGTGCCTCCACAACTTCAAGGCAAACATGACTGCGCACAACTTCAAATCATCGGTAGGATAATTCCTCTCATGAGGCTTAAACTGAAGAGACTCATAAGCAATCATCTTGCTCTCCTACATCAACAAAGCACCTAACCCAACACCTTAAGCATCACAAAAGATGATAAAACCTAAGCCCTCCCTAGGAAAAGTCAAGATAGGAGCTGAAGTCAACAAATCCTTGAAATCTGTGATCGTAATCCAAGCTTGAACTACTCTATTAAACTTGAGTCTTGTCTTACCGTGTAATTTCGCATGGTTGTGGTTTAAAAATAATAATGCAATCACAATTCAGATAATAACCTAGTTTATTCGAGGATTACTACCTAATTCCATAACTCTAAGATCAAATTCATGATCAGTCCTTCCATTATAGAAATTTCTATTACCATTCCATCTTAATTATATCAATAATATAGATTTAATGATGATTTCTGAGCATGTAATGGTAAATTAACTATTTTTAATCAAAACACAATACTTTTTTACTCAATTCACACACTTGCATGAGAAAAATCACCCAGGTCTTATTAAATCCTTCTAAAGACCTGTAAACTTGTGATTCTAAGAATTAATAATCGAAAAACTAGTTAATGAAAGAGGTTAAAGTTCCTTTATGAAGGAAAATAAGGAATTTAGGTGAAATTTGCCCAAAATTGCCTCTCCCATCCCTTAGAAATATGGAATAAAAATAATACTTTTAGAGGCATTTCCTGTATTAATCAGCTCATATCCCGCTATAGCAGTCTCTCTATAGTCGGACTCGCCCACTATGACAGGATTGATCAAAGTAACTCCGTATATAATGAACAAAAAATTGGCATAGCAGCACCGCGGTAGTAGTCTGCCACCCGCTATAGTGGGGTAGGTGAGGCAGAAACTCAAGATTTCTCCCAGTTCTTACATTTTTACAGCACACCCTAAGATTTTGACATTCCAAATCAACCCCTTTACCTCAAATTTGACAGCGGAAGTTCTACTCACTTGAATTCACTTTTAGTTTTTTTGGGATTTTTTATCATCTTGGCTATCATAAAATCAACTCAAAAAATCTAACTTGTAGTAAATTCATTCTCAGATTACCCCAGACCATATCAAGATTAGATTTCGTCTAAAACTAGCCTAGCCTGAAATTCTTAACTCTCAGTTTAGGAAAAACCTTAATCCAAATTTTAGAGCGCTTGAATTACTCATAATGACGAAAAGGATCGTTACAACATATACCAACTTACTCATTGCTCGTCCTTGAATGATTAAATAGGATAATTAAGGTAAGAAAGAATAAAGAGAACATGTACCCTCAAACAAGTGAGGGTACTTGTACTACATGTCCTTTTTTAGTTTCCCAAGTCGCTTCCTCAACTGAACGATGCTTTCACTGAATCTTTACATACAAAATTTTCTTTATTCTCAATTTCCAAACATCCAAATCAAGAATTACAATTGGATTCTTTTCATATGCAAGATTCTTATCAAGTAACATTGAGTCTCATTTGATGAGATAGTCGCAATCTTTTTGGTATTTCTTGAGCATTGATATATAGAATACCGGATGGACTCCTAACAGGCTTGATGCCAATGCTAACCTATAAGCTACCAAATTCACATTATCAAGAACCTCGAACGAACTAATATATCTTGGGCTAAGCTTACCCTTCTTGCCAAACTACATAACTCCCTTTATATGCGATACTTTAAAATTGCTTATCGAGTTTGAAAGACATGTCCCTCACCTTGATATTTGCATACTCATTTCTCCTACTTCAGGCTTCTAACAATTTGTCTTGAATAAATCTCTCCTTCAATAAGTCTTTGCCCAAAGGATTCACATTGTTAACTTTGAATCATCCTATAGGTGATCTATACCTTCTCCCATAGTGATCTTCATATAAGGCCATATTGACGCTAGAATGGTAACTATTGTTGTATTAAAACTCATATAATGACAAAAACTTATCCCAATGGACACAAAAATCAATCATACATTCCCTTAACATATCCTTAAGCACCTTAATAGTCCCCTATGACTACCTGTCAGTCTGAGGTGGAAAGTAATGCTGAAATCAAGCTTGTTGCTTAACTCTTCATATAACCTGTTCTAAAACTTAGAGGTGAATTATGTACCTTTATAGAGGTGAATTGTGTACCTTTATTAGAAATGATGAAAACTGGCACCCCAAGCAGCCCTAATATCTCTTTGATATAAATTTGATTAACTTCTTCGAGTTATAATCCACTCCAACTGCAACGAAATACGCTAACTTGGTCAGCCTGTCCACAATGACCTAAATAAAGTCATGTTGTCCAAGGTCTTTGGAAGACCCGCCACTAAGTCCATAGCTATCCTCTCCCACTTTTACTCGAGAATGGGCATCCTCAAAAGTAAACTCGCAGACCTTTGATGCTTGTGTTTTACTTGCTGACAATTGTGGCATCCAGACACATACTTCACTACATCTATTTTCATCACGGGTCACCAATAGAGTTGTCTCAAGTCACTGTACATCTTGGTTGCACTCAGATGAATAGAATACCAAAATTATGAACTTCTACAATTAAACCCTAAAGTATATCACCAACTCGAGGCACACGCACGTGCGCTCTCACTATCAACACCCCACGCGTATCAAGTGTGGCATCAGAAGCTTCACCGTTCACTACCTTATTCTGAAGTTTATTCAAATTCACATCTTCAAACTATTTGGCCTTAATTGGATCAAGAAATATTGACCTTACCTCAACACTAGCCAATACTCCACCCCTTTTAAAAGCACCAAATTGCATGAATTGTTATGCTAAAGGTTGAATCTCTCTAGCTAGAGGTCACCTCGACACTCTCAAATAAGACAGACTACCCATACTTATTAATTTCTGGCTTAATGCATCTACCTCCACATTGGCCTTGCTCGGATAGTATTAGATGATCACATCAGAATCCCTCAACAATTGCAACCACTTTCTCCACATCAAGTTCAAATCCCTTTGGGTAAATACATGTTGTAAGTTACGATGGCCAGTAAACAGCTCGCACTTGAGACCATAGAGGTAGTGTCTCCAAATCTTATGTGAAAGAACTACTGCTAACAACTCTAAATCATTGGTTGGATAATTCTTCCCACATGGCTTTAATTGCCTTGAAGCATAGGCAATCATATTCATGTCCTACATTAATACAATACAAAATCGGAGGGTAAAGTATTAAAAACACAATAAAGACCTTACCTTCAATAGGCAAGGCAATAATAGAGGTTGTAGTCAAGAGTGACATGGGCTTTTGAAAGCTCTCATCACACTTATCAGACCATATAAATAGCACCACTTTTTGGGACAACCTTGTCAAGTGAGTAGTAATGGAGGAAAAATTCTTGACAAACTTGTGATAATAACTAGCAAGACCCACAAAACTTCAAAACTCAACCACAAAGTTAGGTTGAACCTAACTCTTATCAACCTAAATCTTTTGGGAATCTACCATCATTCTTTTTTCTTAAACCGCATGCCCCGAAAAGGTAACAAAAGATAATGAAAATTCATAATTAAAGAACTTAGCATACAATTGCTTTTTCTTCAAAATCCCCAAAATAATGTGAAGATGACCTGCATGATCCTCCATACTATTGGAGTGAATAGAAATATCACTAACAAAAATAATCACAAAAAAATCCATGAAAGACTTGAAAGATACCATTCATCAAGCTCATGAAAGTTTTCGACACATTAGTCAACCCAAATGACATTATTAAGAACTCATTATGCCAATACCAAATCTTAAAAGTTGTCTTAGGTATATTCTCAGGCCACATTTATTACTGGTGATACCCCAAACTCAAGTCTATTTCAGAGAAAACTGAAGCACATGGTAACTGATAAAAAAGATCATTTGTTTAGGGAAAATGATACTTAATCCTGATAGTAACCTTATTCAACTATCTGTAGTCAATACACATTCTCATGCCATCATCTTTTTTCTTAACAAACAACACTGGAACACCTTAAGGTGAAACATTAGGATAAATGAATCCCTTGTCAAGTAACTCCTGCAACTGAGTCTTGAGTTTCCTCAATTCAGTCGGAGCCATTCGATATGAAGGAATAAAAATGGGGTGAGTTCCCGATTCTAAATCAATACAAAGTCAATGTCCTAGTCCAAAAGTATATCTGGTAAATCTATAGGAAATATCTCTTGAAATTTTAACACTACAAGAACTGACTCAACAGAAGGGGACGTTGTACTAACATCTTGAGATGTGCTAAAAACACCGAACACCTTCTCTCAACTAACTTCTTAGCCCAAATAAAAAATATAATATTTATAAGTCTCGTCTTATACATACCTTTCTACTTTCACTTATTCAGGTCAGGCATCTCTAAAGTCACAGTATTAACATTATAATTTAGAACAACATGATACAGGATAACCAAGTTAGACCCAGAATGATGTTAAAATCAAGCATATCCAAGATTATCAAATCTATGTAAGTATGGAAACCCATAAATAAGACAAAATAAGCACGTTGCATATGGGTCACTACCATAAAGTCTCTACCTGGAGTAGACACATATACAAGAGAGTAAACTACATCACAAATCAAGTCTAATGCCAAGAAAAATCCAACAGATATATAAGAATAACTAGAACCTAGATCAAACAAAACAATATCCATTCAATCACAATCAAGAATAGTACCTATAATGACGGTATCCAAAGCCTCGACCTCGGTCTTGCCTAAAAAGGCATAAATATGAGCTCTATCATCAATCTAGGCAACCTCCTTAGCAGGTTGCACACCATCTTTTCCTGCATTATTATCACCTCAGTTTCTACCACGGCCTCTCTAATGATTACTCCGCTCATCCTGTAGATGATCCTTACCACTACCTTTACCACCTTTACGAGTAGAAACCACAGTTTTATCCTGTTGTTGCCTATAAAAACTAGTTTGTCTCCGAGGACACTCTATATTGAAGTGTCCCGTAGCACCACAAGTATAGTAACCTCGATCAAGAGAATGCCTGTTAGCTGAATAATAAAAAGCTTATTAGTTTCAAGCAACCGAGGGTTGCTGAGTGGCCCTTGGCAGAACTAACTAAATAGGGTGAGCCAAATAGGTCTGATGGTTATGATCCTAGAGTAAAACCCATCAAAGTCACCATATTTTGAGACTTCTTTGATAAAACCTTTTCTTAACCAATCTGCTTGACCCTTTCTATCTTCTCCACGTAATCAACAACCTCATTGAAGATCTTTTCAGCAGAAGTCATATAAACAGACAAAACCTACAAGTCAGTGTTAAGGCATTTCATAAACAACTGAATCCTCTCATCTTATATACAAAGAAACTTATTTGCATAACAGGACAAAGCATCAAACTTGGCTTCATAGGCTGCAACAGACCTATTGTCCTGCTCAACGACCAAAAACTCATCCTTCCTGTAATCACAATGAGTATGAGGTACTCACTTCTCCAAAAATAGGGTATGGAACTAAGCCCATGTCAATGGTGGTAAAAATGGTGATCGACATTCCACATAAGCCCTCCACCACCATTTTGCATCACCTTATAGTGGAAGGTAACAAACTCAACACTATGTTGCTCCACAATAACCATTTTATGCAGCCTCTCGTAACAATTAACAATGAGATCTAATGCATCCTCAGTCTCAGAGCCAATAAAATTAAAAGGTTTTA
Source organism: Capsicum baccatum var. pendulum (assembly GCA_030864225.1). Lineage (NCBI taxonomy): Eukaryota > Viridiplantae > Streptophyta > Magnoliopsida > Solanales > Solanaceae > Capsicum > Capsicum baccatum. The sequence continues at coordinate 78,649,149 of CM061552.1, forward strand.
TTTCAAGAACTTAATTAGAATATCATGTTTAGTCCCAATCATGACATAAATTAACACCAAGCGAGTAAAAATCTCATTCTCCAAGGCCTCACTCATTATAGGACCAATAGTGTCAGTCGATTAAACATCTAAAAATTGATAAACAGACATAGAAGGAGTGGATACACTACTGGCCAACCCATTCAAAAACGAAAGCACTTGTTAAATTATCTTAGAAAATATCAAGGGAAGAGGTGCAGCCCCAACTTGTGCCATCTTCTCCTGTTCTAGAACGTTCTCATTCATAACCTTAACCTCTTCATACTGATCCTAGGGTGGAGGAGGTGTCACAGACCTATGATGGGCCTGATTAGTTGTTGCCTGAGCTCCACCCCTAATAGGTGTTGCTTTACCTCTTTCCCTTTCTCGTCCTTAAATAGTCGGTTCTATTGCTGGAGCTGTTAGTGTAAGGGGTACCGCTCTAGTTTCGTTAGCTTTAGTATTTACCATCTGCAGACAAAAGAATGAAGAGGGTCAGATACCAATTTAGATCACCATATACTAATTGGATTTAAGTTATAGTACAAAGGAATAAAAAAAGTAATAATTTTCTAAAGTCCTATAGCCTCTTGAAGAAAAGTACAGACGTCTCCGTACCATTCCACAAGACTCTACTAAATTCGTTTTGGTACAACGAGATCATTGAACCTAGGGATCTGATCACAACTTTGTCACAATCCAAACTTATCGCGAGTGGTACACGTACTAACCCTCTGGTGGGAGAACCATTTAGCCCATCTACTCAAACCCAATACTTCATCAAATTTCAACATAAACTAGTTACTTCATTAAATAATCCAGTATATTGAAATACTTTTAATGGCAATTTAAAATGCAAAATTAAATGGAAGTTTAAACAACACTTAGAATATAAAAGTCATTGTACCAAAGTCGACTACATATATTAATAAAAAGGGTCAACCTAAAATAAATAGAAATATCTAAGTCCGAAATAAATGGACATAAACTATATAGATAACTTATTGTTGTCTGAAAGATGTAACTCACTCTTAAGTCAAAATGCAGTCTGCTCGAAAGTTGAGGTCTCGATACAGTAGGCAAAAAATGATATGTACTCAATAAAAAGAAGAGCACGTATAGTGTCGGAATAAAAGAACAACAATGTATTGGTAGGATAATCATCCAACTCAAAATAAGAAATATAAATAAGCAAAGATAACTTAGTAAAACAAGAACAATCATGAATACCTACCATAAGCTTTACCTCAAATATATAAAACTTAACTTTGTTCAACAAAGAATCCAAGGCAACAAACCATTACTCAACAAAATATGGTAACCATGTCTCAAATACATAAATGGATAGACAAATAAAGAGATATGCCTAGCATTTGTAATTTAGCCCAGACCACTCAACGATCCTTTCCAACAGTAATAATGTTAACAATCATAAATTTTGGTTCACTTGAGGAACCAAATATAATAAGTTAACACGTAAATTCAATTTACTCAAGGTATCATCACACTCACCAATATCTTGTACACGCATGATAAGGGTCTTATGATCGCCCACTAGCCATAACCTGCAGGGGACGAGCTCTTATACAAATACCAAAATTTCAGATATATTGTATGTGCCTACCTTATATCAACTAATCTCATAAAGATATATAAATACTGGTACTTCTCACAATAATAATATAATCTCATGAAGATGTCCAAATATCAATGCATTTCACAATAATCAATAGATATCACAACAATCAGAACCACAATGAAAACAATAATCACACTTGTAACCAACAAACTTTTAATATAACCTTATGGCATGTGATTAACACTTAGGATATCAATTAACTATTTACTTTCTTTGAACATGCATTATAACAAGTACATGAAGAAATAGTTCACATGCACACATAAGTCAAATTAGATTTCAACAATATTAAACCATCATCTACCTCTAATCCAAGATTGCACCACTCTATTGAACATGAGTCTGGCCTTTCCGTGCAATTTTTGCTTGGTTATGGTCTAAAAATAATAATGTGATCACAATTCAAATAATGACCTAGTACATTCGAGGATTACAACCTAATTTCGTAACTCCAAGTTCAAATTCATGCTAATTTCTCTTGTACTAGGATTTTCTATCATCATTCTACCTTAATTCTATCAATAACGTGAATTTAATGGTGATTTCTGAGCGTGTAATAGTAATACTATTTTTAATCAAAATTCAAAGATTTTCTACTCAATTCACCTACTTGCACAAGAAAATCACCTAGGTCAAGTTGAATCCTCTTAAAATTCATAAACTAGTGATTCTAAGTATTAATAATTGAAAAACTAGTTAATGGAAGAGATTAATTTGCCTTTGCGAAGTAAAACAATAGAATTTAGGTAGAATTTGTTCAAAATTGCCTCTCCCATCTCTTAGACGAATATAGAATGAAAATAATATTTCTTGGGGTATTTTCTACATTAATCAGCGCAAATTCCGCTATTACAGTCTCACTATAGCGGGATCCGCCAGCTATGACTGAATTGACCAAAGCTAACTCCCCCTATAGCACGAAAATTTTTGCTAGAGTGATGTAGCGGTAGCAGCCTGCCACCCGCTATAGCGGAATAGGCAAGGCAGAAACTCGGAATTTCTTTCAATTTTATAATTTTTGCAACACACCCTTGGATTTTGATATTCCAAACGAATCTCTTTTTGTCAAATTCGATATCAATAGTTTTACTCGTCCAAATTTTCTTTTAAAAATTTTTATGGATCCCTTATCATCTTACCATCATAAAATCAACTCAAAACATTCAGTCTTTAGCTAATCCATCACGGATTATCCTAAATCATATCACGCTTGAATTTCATCTAAGACTAGCATAACCTGGTATTTCTAACTGTCAATTCAAAAAAAAAAACAATCCGAATTTTATCACACTAGACTTACTTGTAGTGACAAAAATGATTGTTACGGAAATTGATATTTCATACAAAATAGATACACATGCATTAAAAATATTAAGATACAGATGTCTTAGAAATTTTAAGATATGCATAGGCTTAACATATTCAAGATACATATGACATAGATATCTAAGATACATAGAGCTAAAATTATTTCAGATACATGACTTACAATTATTTCAGATACATAGCCCAGATATGTATCCTAAATACATAGTCATTTGATCCCAAATACACATATTTTAGATGCATCATGTAATTTTTGAAATATTGATGCCTCCAAATAATTAGGATCTAAACCTCTCACGTTTATGTAAGTTACCTTTATGTAATGCAAAGATTAAAGAATCTTTGTGGCTATTTTTTTCCCTCTTTATTTTTGTGGGTCATTTTTCTTCTCATTTTCTTGTCATGTGCAAAAAGTAAAAAAATTGTTGTTGTTTATGATTTTTTTAATATTGAATCATTTTCTATTGAGCTTATAAAATAATTAGTAAAAGGGAGTGAATTTATAATTACGTAAAATTGGCTTGTATGGTAAAATGGGTTATCCGAAAGAATTGTCGAATTGACTGTAGAAATCTCTTAAATAGGAGGTCCTAAGCTTGAAAACCCTTGTATATTTTCTCGGTTAAGGTAGCTACACAGGGTTTACTTAGTACATTTTACTTCTCCTGTCTGATTCGGGGGCTATTGCATTGAAACATGCATTTACTCTATCATATAGTGACTGCAAGTTCCTTGACAACATAAAAACAAAAGCAAAATGGGTCGTCTTGCCCTCCTATGCATGGATATACGCGAGGCGTAAGTCAAATTTGATTTTTTGAAAATTTATTTTTGACTCTACAAGAAAAGTGTCCAAATACGTTGTTTCAAGAATACGTCAGAATATATTGCCAGAAGTCAAACACGTGTAATGTTTGAATTAATTGTTCGTGACGTCAAATTTAATTCGTAACCAATCTTTGAAATCGCTTTGAATTTTCCTTTATCTCGTCATTAATTCTCCTTTTCAACGGCTTCTGTCCTTAACCTATATAAACAATTTCACAGGTAAATAAAATATGCACTGAAATATCCTCTCTTTTTGTTTGGAGTTATTCTTCTCCTTTATTTTTTGGGACGATCATTTTGTGAGTATTTTCGATTATGAGTGCACATGTTTTGAAGTGATCATGGAACTTTGAATGATTTGCATCTTAGTCTAGCTGAAAAAATCGCTTTCAAAACCACGACTTATGACGACACATTTATTCGATAAGTTTTTTACTATTTATTTTTGTTCATGTTCAGTACCAATATTGTTCTATTTTTCTAACAAGGGATACTTTGATTTTTAAGACAAATTGATTTTGTTTTTGTTTTTTCTATTAAATCCTAAAGTTACAAAAAATAAATATAGAAATTTTTTCCTCAACTTTTTGGTTTTCTAGAAGCTATTAATATTTAAAGTTTTTTCTCTTTTTGAGAATTTTATTTTTATTTTGTTTATTAAATAGATTTAAAAAAAATCTCTTTTTTTGAGAATTTTCTTTCCTGAAACTTTTCTCCAGATTTTTTGTTTTTGTTTTTCCCAAAAGCTGCGGGTTTTTTCTCAAGATTAGGTGTAAATCTTTTTTTTTTCTGGAAAATATTATTTTTATTTATTTTACTAAATAAATTTTAGAATAGTTTTCCTTTTATTTTTATAACTCAAAATCATATTTAGCAATTTATCTGTTGTTTTGCTACTTTAATAGTTAGTGTGATACACTCTTTTTTTTTATTATTTCTTTAAATGATTATCTAAAAAGTATCTAATCGAATAATTCTTGTATAAATTGATCATTCAATTGAACTATATGTCTTAGTCAAAATATGTAAGTGAAAAATGATATCAATTTTAAATGCGTAAACTACTAACAATTTTACATGTCGTTGTCAAGATCCTTCCAATATCTAAAGTACTATAGTTTCTAACTAGTCAAAGCATTAAATATTATTTATTTTCTTAATAAATTTAACACTACGGTACTATGATAAAGCTACATACTGTACCACGCATCCTAAAGACTGCCATAACATATTATCAGGAGCTAGTTCAGGGGTACGCGCCCCCGCACGTGTACCTCAAATTAATTTAATAAAATCACGTCGATATTATAAATTAAAGAAAATAGGCCATGCTTAGTAAATAAATTGATGATTCTATTAAATAAGAAAAGCACTTGAATAGAAAATTAATGTATTTATATAAAATCATTAAAAAATATTTTAAACTAAATTAAGAATAACTATGAAGGCTATAGAACGACAAAAGAAAAACAATAAATAAAATTTTCCGATATGACATATATGGTGCAATTCATATGTTGTTCGAAAGTGTTAAGGACAATAAATTAATATTTTAACTATTATAAGTTAAAATAATATACTATGAAAAGAATTTACCTAAAGTATTCCTATTAGACACTTTCAATTTTGAAAAATTATTTTTCTTCTTATTCTCACGCAACTATTAAATATGAACACTTTATTATGTCTTTTAATATTTTAATGAATGAATTATTATGAATATTCGTATATCCTTAATGTATAATATAATATTTATACACTAATTATATATTGAGTATACATCATTTATCTAGAGTATCAATTGTTCATTAATAAGTAATGCATAATACAAACTTATAAGTACTAATGTATAAAAACATCAATATCAAATAATATACTATAATGTATAATAATTGTAAATCTATATTAGAAAAGCTCACTTTTAGAATTACAAATCATGTTTTCCTTATAAACGTTTCATCTATATTTAAAAAAAAAAAATCAGAAGTCAAAAAATATTTATAGAGCTTAAGGCTAGACCGACGAAATATATAATAATTGGCCCATCTTTTTGTTCTTTTTCCTTAGTTTTAGAATCTTAAATACTAAGACTTCTACTATAGTTCACATAAAAAGGATTAAGAAGTACATTTTAAGCAATTTTAAAGTACTAAATATAAGGAATTCTTATATCTTACAAAAATTTTATTGAAACAAAGAACAAAAAAGAAAAGAAAAAACCTTTGATTTTTATGGACTACGGTTTTCGACAATAACATGTTTGTTTCATTCAACTTTTTAACAACTAATTTTTAACTGAAAGAAAAAATACGAAAAATTATTAAAAGAAAAAATTTATCGTCAATCATTGATTATGTATAATTCTTGAAAGTTCTCTATTCAATATAATTGCCAAGTTGCTCACCTCACTGATCTTCTAAGTTGCTAATAATATTAAAAGGACCATTAGTAAATTAATTGAAAATAAAGACAATTTAAAAACTAACCTCAACAGATTTTATGGCTTTTATTGATATACGATCTTTGTGTTTGAGTTTGTATATGCATAAAGACCCAAATTAGGTTTTATGACTCACGAGTAATTCTAAATATAGCTTTTAGGATTGAATTAGAATGATACCTAAAAGTAAATAATGGGACAAACTTGAACGTAAATAAGAGACTCCAGTCTCCACTACATATGTCATACAGTTTAAGTTTGATTTTAGCAAAATAAAATAATTTATAGCCAATACGAAAGAAAAAAGAAGATATTCAGACTATCTTCGCTCTATGAAATATAATCTTGAGAACATGTAATTGTTATCAAATAATCTTGACGACATATCAATATTTTAGAGTCATAAAGATTCCATACAAAAGATACACAAGAATTTCTCATGGGACGAAAATCAATGCTTAGATCATATTGAGAGAGAAGAATAAAAGATCAAAAAAAGAAAACAATATAAAATAAAAATTTGAACTTTATGAACCTCATGATCAAAAACACGTACTATCGATAACTTTGATATTTTGATATGAAGCCACTAAAATATCAATCAACCCCTTGACAATTGAGAGAGACTACACAAATAAATAATAAGGAAGAGAAAAAGAAACAGATTAATTGCAAAATACAAAAAATAATATGAAACTTTGTGTAGCTTGTCCGAAATTTCATTCAACATCGATAATTTCCTACCACTACAACGAAAGCAAGGACTCAAAATTATGCAAATATACCCCATAAATAATTTCATCAGGTTTTAGTTTATGAGATAGTGTACGTGAAAAAGTGTGGACTCCAGCCAAAGTTTCAATTGCTACAATTTGAAACTACCACTTCTACGCAAGCCGTCAGAGGAGAATCAATGGGTTTTTTTGATCCTATATATGGGAGAATCATACATGTAAATTTATATATTATTGACTTTGATTTGGACTCCATGATACTTTCCGTAAATAGTATTTGATTTGAACTCAATAATAATTTTTCTTATTTAACAATATTTCCTAGTTTTTTTAGTTTTAAAATCTTAAATATAAAATATAAATATAATAATTTGATCAGAAAATGGGTGAAAAGACTATTTTATCTATTGCAGATTATTTTAATGAAGGGCAAAAAACTCAAATCACTTTTTCAAGGTCTTCACACTTTATTTTCACACTTTTAATATATTATAGATATACTCCCTCCTATCAATAATTGTAGACACGTGATTTTGACCCTCCCGAGTTTAATATATATATTTTTCAATATTAAATATTTATATTTGATATGATATTATTTAAATTCTTATTTTATTTTAATAAATTTTTCGTTAAAAGATAAATAATTAAATGAAGTTAATTTTGATATATTTTTTTATTCTAATTTTAAAAATATAATAAAAATAAATATTACAAAAATTTAAAAGAAATCCCCATTTTATTAAAATTTAATAAATAAATTAGTAGTCTAATACTATTTTATTAAATTTATTTTTGTCTATTTATAAATTGTTATTATATTTTGATTAATATAAAATTAATTAATTATTATTATATTTATTATTATTATTATTATTATTGTCTTCAATTAAAAAAAAATATTTTCAAAATTCAAAAAAAAATTAAAATTTTAAAATCCTATCCTATCCTAAACTACCCTAACCACCCCCCCCCCCCCCCCCCCCCCCCCTTTTTTTTCCTCAACTCCCTCAACCTCCCACATGACACCTTACATTACACACACGGACAACATTGAAGGAGGGGAGAAACACACGGACAGAAGAAAGATAATCAAAGTGAAAAAAGAGGAAAAAATCGAGAAAACAAATAGGCAGACAACAAGTTAGAGTTTGAGGCTTGGTTCGTGATTTTGAGTTTACGGCTTCTTCTTCTTTTCATTGTGAATTATTTTTCACAAGAGGTAACTCTCGATCTCTCTTATATAGTTTATTTTTATGAATATATGAAACTTGAGTTTAAATCAATTTGTATCGATTGTTTCTTCGTCTACTATTTGAAATAAGTTTATATTTATTTGACAGTCGAAAGTTACTTATAGTTTTCTTTTGATTATAAAACGTTGGCAATTTCAATTGCATATAGATTTTTTAATGCTCACGTGATTTGGAATAGTCAGTTGGGTTTCATATTTTCCATTTGATTTCTTGACAGCAACAGTGATGATTATTTTTACTGTTTAGAATTTATTGGGCAAAGTGTGACTTAGTTCCAATGTCGAAACTGATACTAATGTTTAAACGATAGAACTTGTATCTCACTCATGCACTTCAATTAATTACTTGCATAGTTCCTAGTTAAGAAATAAATGATTTTGTTGTAAAAAATCTTTCCATTAGTGGGTATTTAATGATTTGAACTTAGGCTAAACTTTAAGTTTTTAAATTAAAAAGTAAGAAGCAACAAGATGAGATATAAATTTATTTCAAAATTCATAAAAAAAAAAAAAAAGGGGGGGGGGGGGGGGGGGGGGAAAGGAATAATTCATAAAAGAACGTGTTGGTTTCTTAATTAATAGAATGTAAAGTGTAGTTGACTATTTAACTTAATAATTAACTGTAAAATTGGAAATTATTTTTCTATCATATTAACCTCAGTGGACATGTTTTCGTGAAATACTTTATTATAATTTGTTTCGAATCTTATCTAAGTTAATCTGAAGTATTTTGTTGACCTATTAATATGTTAAGAATACTAAGTTGCGTTGATTAATTGATTTTATTTAATTTCTTAGTGATATGCCAATAATAGATGTTCAGGTCTAGAAAAATATTTATAATGAGAGGTTTATTACTTGATGCGACATACACTAAGATGGGTTATGACAGTTTATTTAAAATCCATCGCAATAAAGAAAAAAGAGGGAAAATCCATTTGTGATAGAGCGAGGCGAGTTGTGGATTAATTCAAAACTCATTGTAAATTTAAAAAAAAAAAAAAAAAAGCGAAGAGAGTAAGTATGAATAAGAAAATTGTCTCGAGTTGTAAGAGACGGACGAATGCTTGTTAACGATAGGCAAATTTAGGTGTGTTTAAAATATTCGTCTCAGTTAAGAATACGGCATACACATCTTTCTGAGACATTTTAAAATTCAAAGATACAATAATGCACCTTGGCAAATATTTTTCTAAAATTAGCTTTTCACTGATTTATTTAATATAAAGATAATAAATAAGTTTTAGCATAATAAAAATGAGTGGCTTTAGGCCTCAACATAATTTATTAAAATAGTTTAAGTAAGGATAAGTCAATAAAAGTGACCGTGCTAGAACCACGGGACTCGAGGGGTGCCTAACACCCTCCCCTCGGTCAACAGAATTCCTTACCAGTCTTCTGTTTTCGCAGACCATAACAAAGAGTCATTTTCTTTTGATTAAGAATTCAAAAAGGTGACTTGGAACACCATAATTCAATTCCAAGTGGCGACTCTGTTAATAAACTAATCCATATTCAAAATCGTCACTTTAACTGAAAAAACCCTTCGACTTGATCCCTTCGGGCGAAAAAGGGGTGTGACAATAATATTTATTTATTATTGACTTAATATATAACTTTAGAACTAATAATAATAATAATAATAATAATAATAATAGAGATAATTTTATTATATTATTATTTGAATAAAACATATTTAATATTTTAAAAAATATCAAATGAATAGCACTTAATACCAAAGGTAAAATGGGTATAAACTAACTTTTTGACTTAATATCTAACTTCAAAAATAATAATAATAATAATAATAATAATAATAATAATAATAATAATAATAATAGAGGTAATTTTATTATATTATTATTTGAATAGAATAAATTTAATATTTTTAAAATATATGTGCTAATAAATAGCACGTAATACCAAAGGTAAAATGGATATAAACTAACTTCTTCCTAAAAGTACTTATTTGAAAAATATTTTAAAACACTTTTAAAAATTTTGGTCAAACACTAATTGATACTTAAAATATTTTTTAAATTTATTGATCAAATACAAATTATTTCTCATCAAAAATGCTATTCTGAAAAAACAGTTTTGAAATAAACACTTTTTAAAATGAGTTGATTTTAGAAGTTTAGTCAAACAAGCTATAAGTATCCCCTCCATTCATTCTTATTTGTCACTTATTTTTAAAATATATTTTTATTTTTACTTGTCACTTTTAACAAATCAAGAAAAGATAATTAAATACTTTTTCATGTTTTACTTTTAGCGCGCGTTAATTACATATACTCCAAAATATTTTTCAAGATCTAATATTAAACATCAATTAATAAGAGTAGTGTGATAAAATAGTCATGTCAATATTTTTTTTTTTAATATTATCGAGTTCAAACTTGACAAGTAAAAATAAACATGAATTAACCAATTACTCTTTCCGTTTATTTTACCCGTGTACTATTTCAAAAATAAATTTTCATTGTTATTTTTAATATATCAATAACAAAATTATTTTTTGTATTTTACTCTCAATATTACTGACTTATTATGCACATCATTTTCAAGACATGAGAGGGTACATTAATTAATATGAATATTATGTTAAAATACTCATAGTAATAATTATTATTTCTTAAGGGGTGAAAATTTTAAGTCTCAAGTAAAAATAAATAAAGAGAATAATAATTATGTGTCAAGATATTGGCAATTTTTTGTGAATTTAATTCTTAATATTTTTATTTTATTTTTGATTGTCCATTTTGGACTTTGCATGTCCTTAAGAAGCAATATTTAATATGATTATTTTCTCATAACACTTACATTAATTGATGTATAAATAATTAATATTACGGATAAAATAAGAAAATAATAATTATTTTTCTTGTTTTGTTAAAAGTGACAAGTAAAATAAAAATAAGTTCATTTTTGAAATACTATATAAATAAAAGTAAATGGAGGGAGTACTTTTTTGGTTTAAAAATATTGATACTTTTTTACTAGTTATATCTGTTTTAAAATAGTTTTATTTCAAAAGTTTAAGATAAAATTAATTATTATTTTCTTATCAATTTTTTTAAATAAAATTAGAAGTAGGGAAAGTAAAATAGGGGGGAAATAGAACCCTCCCAATTGAGCCACTAAAATTCTCATACTCTTAAAATTAATTTTTTTTAAAGAATAAAAGACACCTCAATTATAACACAATACTAAAGTAAATATTTAATCAGAAAAAGAATATTTAAGACATAAATCAGAATAAAAAAGTTAAGTACATCTTTTAACTACTCCCTTCATTTTTGAGTAAGTGTTTTTTATCTTTTAATTTTGTTTTTAAATAAGTGTCTGTTTAAGGTTTTAAGAATAGTTTGTTATATTTTTTTAAATTTGTCGTTGTTTAGATAAAATATAATTAATGTCAACTTAAAAAGAGATAAATTTAATTAAGAGTAATTTGATAGAAATAGTTAATCATTTATGAGAGTGTGTGCCCAGCTCAAAATAAACATTTATTTAAGAATGAAAGGAGTAATATTTTATAGTAATAAATATATAAGTAAAAAATATAATAAATATTTTAAAACAGAGAGAACACGACTGTTTCACATACCTAATTAAAAACTAGTAATGAGATACAAAAGCGTATCGCCTTAGATTCACCATTATGTCCTTTGCCAAAGATTTTTTTTTTTTTTTCTTGAAATTTTAATGATCATTTTGCTTGTCAATTTCTCTATGCTATATTGACAATTTTTTTAATTATGTCTTGTAAGGAAATTGCCTACTATATTATTATTATTATTATTATTATTATTATTATTATTATTATTATTATTATTATTATTATTATTATTATTATTATTATTATTATTTCTTTTGCTTCGTAGGGGCCTTAATTCTTAAGGTTAGAAAAAGAAAGGACCCTACTGGGTTATCAATGATTCCCCACAAGTGGGATTATAAATAAACCAAAAGGAATTGATTTTTAATGCCCAAATATATTAATTTAGTTTAGTATACAGTTCATTTTCCAGATACCCGTGGAAAAGGACAAATAATAATTTTATTAGCAATGATTTTAATTATTTCATACACCTTTTCCTTTTCCCTTTTCTTATATTGTCAAGACAGTTTTTTATTAATCATTTTCCTTCCTTTAAAAGAAAATCAAACTAAAAGAATAGCACAAATGTCAAGATCTGCTTCCAATATCCTAACACAAGGCGACCTTTGTTTAGTCCCTTTAATTTGTTATATATTGTACAATTGACCTAATTTTATTTATTTATTAATAATCATTTTATTCGCAATACATTTTTTTTTATTTCTCTATTAATTTGAAGAAGTTGGATGAATTACAAGTTACAACATGAAATTATTTAATAAAATCTATATATAAGTATAAAGGAGAATTATAGACAAGGTGATGTGGCACCTCTCTATAACCTCCATGGCTATTTATCTTTTTTCTTATTTTTTTGAAATTTTCTTCCTATTTATTAATTTTGTATTAGAATGAATATCCTAATTAATACTATAAAAATATTAATGTCCTAATTATTGCTATTAGAAGACTTAAAGGTGGTCTGTTTGCCTACCGCTGAAATTATGTGTATTTGTCACAAGCATAATTTTTGTAGCTATAAAACGGATGCAAGAATGTGATAAACTACTTCTTTTATGACGAAGCAAATTCCACTCATTTCTCAATTAATAAATTTTTTTAATTAAATAAGAATTAAAAACAGCTGGAGAAGCAATGCCAAGTTTATATATTGAATAATATATCTCACTATTTGCCTGTGTTGCTTCGGGAGTTTTATATTTCTGAATCTTCAAATGATGCAGAATGTTCTTTAAGTGATGGCAATGGCACGCATTTAGGTTCTTTTTGTTCTAAATATATTTTTCTTTCTATTGAGTTCTCATTATTTAATGTTCGAAATGTTATTTTTTTAGAAAAAAAATAAGGGGCAGACACATACACATATATATAGCTGTTGTTTACTTTTGAAAGGGATGATTTTTCCATTTATAGTGAAGATAATGAAAAATGTGAAGGGATGACTTTATAATATTTAGGCTTGAATGGAGACATGATCAATTTTTAGGAAATTATGGTAGGCAAAAATATTTCTGCCTATAGTCCTTGATCTTTAACTATTTTTTAATATTGTTTGACATAAACTGAAAGAGAGAACGATTTAAGAGAATCACTTAACTTGTGCGAAAATTTTTGACATGACTAATGGTACCAATTGTATTGAGAAGCTATTATAGTTTATAGATCTTAACAATTTTATTTCTTTCATATTTATAGTATTACACATTCATTTGTAACTATGCACATTTATTTTATGATTTTCTTCTTTGTTACTAACTATTGTTTACTTTGGGAAGGACTGATTTTTCTATTTGTAGTCAAGATAATCTAATATCTATAGGAGTGACTTTATAATATTTAGTCTTGCATGGAGATACATCAATTCTCGGGTAATTAAAGTAGGCAGAAATATTTTTACTTATCGTTTTTTATAATTAATTTTTAAAATATTTACATGAACCCAAAAAGAGGATTCGATTAAAGAGATTCAATAATTTGTGTAAAAAGTTTTGACATGGCTAATTATACCATTCGTATTGGAAAGAAATGGTCTAATGCCTATTTTTTTTTTGGTTTCCCAAGGTATTCCCACAGCCGGCAGCTATGAGACTAATCCTTCGTTCCTCGATCAACGCATTTTGTGGTAGAAAACTGACCACAGAGTTTGCTTCATTCGTCAGAGATGGGGATCGAATCCCCGACCTCTTACTTAAGGGACATAGCGCTAAACCACTATGCCAACTCTGGTGGTTGGTCTAATGCCTATCAAAGTACATGGATTCATTTACAATCTTGAATAGTTTGATAAACTCTATTTGCGTTCTTGTGATTACGTAAAGAAATAAAGAATTTAGCACTATTCAAATTTTGCTCCTCTTTGTGACATTTTAAAATTGCTAATTGGTTATCTATTAAAGTCAAATTAACTTACATTCTTAAATAGATCTCTCGGAATACCCTTGAAATAAAAAATGAGATAAAATTTTAGATACTACGTATCAATAATTAGGGTATACGCAATTTTTTGACATGATAAAAAATTTATGGTCCTTTTACAAATGTTTTAGAGTTTTTAGTTGGTGAAATTAAAGTTTTTTTTTTTTTTTAAAAAAAGTTCATTCCGAAAACAAACACATACCAAGAAAGCAGTAACATCATAAGACATAATTATTTAATTTTTTTGATTAATTACTCAATTTGTATATGTGCTTTATCCGTCACGGGTGAGATAAAGAAAAAATAGGAGACAAAAAATTAATTATATAGTATATTAAACAGTGATATAACTCTGTTTCGATTGAACTTTTGGTATTGTATATTGAAAAATTTACATCCTTCATAATATTATAACTTAATTTCGGATACATTTTTATATTTTAAAATCAAATGCTTATACTCTTATATTATGAAAACTCTACAATTATACCTTTACTGAATTCATAGCTAATTAAAATATAATTATTAAAAATAAATTAAAATTAAACTTCTCCTTCAATAAAGGCTAATTGTTTATATTTCTTTAACCTTTTCAATAAGGTGCATACAAATGGTATTAATTTATTTATTTTTTTGCATTTTATTTTTTTTATTTTTTAGTTTCTTGATGGATATTGCTTAACTTGTATAAAGAAAATTTACAGGATTTATGAGAAGGGTGATGTCATTGAAGAACTCAAGCTAAGAATTATCTTAAGGCTCTTTTTAATTAATTCTTTAATACGTTTTCTTTTTATTTGTCATTGAAGATTGAGATTGTTTTTTGTGTTCATCACTTTCACATTACTATTAATTACGTTTTAAAAGTTAAAATTGATCAACATTTCATATTTTCAGAAATCATACACATATGAGGATGAGCCATTTTTCAAGGTTTCAAATAGGCCTTTCTTTATTGTTTAGTCTTCAGTCTACGCTATGCAAACTAACTGTCATAGCATCATATATGACTGTCATTGATACATTTTGAGTTTGGTAAACCAACTTTAACCTTTAAGTAAAGTGCTGAAACTCAAAAGTTATTTTGCTAAGGGCTCCTTCTACATGTTAGGGTAATCAACTGGTGACATGAAAAAAATTCCTCCATTTTTAATTATAGATTTTTTCCTTTCAAATCTTAAATATGAAAAAAATCATGTTAGGGAATACTTCCCATTGAATGGATAAACACTAGACACATGGTAAGAACAAAAAAAAGGTGTCTTCAATCGATACTAACTCATATAAATTAGAATCAAAAGAGCAATTTTTTTTCAATTTTAATATTGTATAAATTGACAAATGAAAAGTGATAGAATCTAATTATTTGTTTGTGTTGCGGAATTGTTTGAAATTGTGACTGTCGTGTTGATTGACTTGATCTTGGACCAATGTTGTGGGAGATGATGTAAATGAAGCGGAGCAGAATGTGTGAGGTAGCCAATTCGGTTCTACTTTCACATGATTATTATCCGTGTAAAAACTCAGAAAGTTTATTAAAACTGATCATTATATGTATACAAATACATTTGAGAATAATTTGAAGAATCTACCACGATCCACAACAAGATGTAATCAGGTCCAAAGATTGAAAGATATCATAGAGTTAACTACAAAGAATTTAGGGTTCATGTATCATTAATTTTTCCACTAGACAAGAATAATTATCTTTTTAGTTTGCTTCATAAAATTTTTGTAATCCCAAAATAGTGATTTGATTAAAGTTTCAGTACATGACTTATAATTTTCAGAATATTATTTTCATTTGTAATATATTAATACATATTTAAGCAGTATAATAGTCACTTTTAATTAAAGATGTCAAAAATTAATCTAAAAATTTAATTACTCTACAATAACGAAGGAAATAACATCCTTTAGCAAATTGATCAAGTTGCTTAATCATTTATGAAATTTATTTTTGTATGCATATTTAGACTTTTTTAATCTCAATCTTGATTATTTATATATATTATTAGTTTATAACCGTGCGAAGTGCGGCCATGTACCTTAATTCAAAACTAAAATAGACGCATAGGGGACAAAACTAAATATTTATGTAATATAGTGCTATATATTTAAATTTCGTGTGGGTGGGTGGGTGGGTTTGTGTAATTATTCCAAAAAGAATGAAAGAACAAAGAGAAATAAATTATTTTACTTGTCACTTTCATCAAGTACTAAGGTCTACATTGTCCATATCAAAGAAAGATTACTCTTCGCAGGTCAATAAATAAATAATAAATAAATTAACGGAAACAATAAAGAAATAAAGGAGCACACAATGGAATCCCAACTTTAATTATTTCATAATTATAAAATTTATTATTTTCCGTGCTTCATAGTAATAATTACCACTCTCCTTAATTATTTTAATTCTTTCATTGTGTATTACTGCCGTTTGGGAACGAAGAGTTAGGTTAAACAAACTTGGCAAAAGTGAATTTCAAGTTTGAAATAATTTTTACAACAAAAAGTCACTTTTTCCTTCTACAAATTTATTTTTCAAAACTCAAAAATCCTTTCTTACTTTGAAATAAAGTACAGTACTATCAAAAAAATGTAATTCAAAAATTGAGAATATATTTAGCAACAAGAATTTTCACCTTCTTTTGTTTCAAATGCTTAATGCAACTTCAGTATTTCACGAACCTAAATATTATTTAGATATTAAATTTGAATTCTAATTGCACACTCAAATCTATTAAGTCTTGTCACTAGTAATTATTGATACATTTTTTTTTGTTCTAGCTTCAATGGTGCAGTAAAAGTTCTTGGCATAACACGATTCGATAAAGTATCAAGCATATTAATTAAAATACGCATAAATTAATTTAATAAAGCATACAACGAACTACGAAGGTCATCTTCAATCACACTCTATATTTTTATCTCTAAATACAGAAAATCTCTATATGTGGAGAACACTAACTCTATATTTGAAGAACTCCAACTCCAACTCACAATTCTATTTTACATTTCAAAAAAGAATCTCTTATCTCTTTTTAATATTATATCATTATTTTTATTTTATTTTTTTATTAGATAAATCCTTTCATTTTTTTTATATACAATCACCTTATAAAATTCATATTCTTTTCAAAAACTTAATGTAATACAAAATAGTTTTAAATATACAACTATAAATTATAATAGAACTAATTTACATCTTAAATAAAAATATTATAAATGAAAATTAATTTAATAAAATTTGAAATTAATATAAATAAAGATATTATATTAGAAAATAATTACGATATTAGAAGCTTATTAAAGGTCTTATATAATTTAAAATATGTTAAATTGAAAATATTATATAATATAAATAATATTATAATAATAAAAAAGTAAAATAAAGGGAATAAACAATGTATCTCTAAAAATTTAGAGAAACATTATTCATCCCTCCAACTATGGGGTGAAGAAGGTAATTTGAAGGATGGTTAGAGATGTGGCCATCTTCATTTTTTTCTCTCCAAATATGGAGCATGGAGGGTAAAATAGAGGTAAGATGTGGAGATGTCAAGGCATATTATCTGAATATCTGGAAATAGGTCTGAGGGAAGTAGATGACTCGATTTTATTGGGAGATGAAAAATTATATGTGTAGTTAGAGAAGGGACTTGTACTTAACTAATCGTTAGAGGGCATCTCCATCCCACCTCTATACTCTATACTTGAAGGGAGAAAATAGAGGATGCAACTCCAATCACCCTCCAAATTCTTCTCTAAACTCTATAAATAGAGGAGCTGAATAGTAACTTTCCAAATATAGAGTTTTACTATTCATCCCATCTATTTTTTTTTTATTATAACATGTATATTTATATTATATAATAGTTGTAATTTAACATATTATAAATTATATTCGATAATTAATTAAGTCCCTAGTAGTTGTAATTATTTTCTAGTGTAATATTTTTATTATATTAATTTAAAATTTTATAATTTAATTTTCATATAAATGGTGATAGATGAAAATTATCGATTTGAACAATTATTAGATATACATACAAAATTGAAGACAAAAATGCTCATTTTAAATTTCGTAATGCATTAATAGAGTATTTATGAAAGCAACGTTTATGGAAGCAACGTTTTAATCTTGAAAGTTGAATATCCATATAGAAATAAATAAATTTTATCATGATGTAATATTATTTAATTATATTTTATCAATGATTTCAATTTTATTTGTATTATTCATTAATATGAATAATATATAATACTTGCTTGTAATTTATGTTATTTAAAAGTTTAAGGTAAAAAATAATTATGAAATAAGAAATATAAATGAAATAAAAATAATAAGAAAGATTTAAGTTATGAAATAAAATATATAAATGAAATAAAAGTAATAATATAGTATTAAAGAGATTTTTTTTTGTTAGAGTATAAAATAGAATTGTAAATTGAAATTGGAATTCTTAAAATACTGTATAACAAATCTATAGAATATAAACTACAGTGTGATTGGAGATGACTACATTTCTACTCTAGCCTCTAGCAATGAAGATTAGAATCCCACTGTATTTCTCCTTTCCAAGGGCCCATTTGGTGATGGATATTTTTTTCTTTTTTTTTTAAATTATTTTTTTGGAATTGGAAATTATGGTGTTTGGTCACGAAAATTTGGAAAATAATTTCGTAATTAAATTCCGAAAAGGGAAAGCAACTTTTTGTTGTTTTCTCTTTTTTTCACTTCCAATTCCAACTTTTATTATTATTATATATAATCTCAATCTTTAAATTTTTACACAAATTCCTCTTATTAACTAAATTTCGTAATTTTTTCAAAAAAATCAAATTTAATAAAATAACTAATTCAAGTGAAAATAATTAAGAATTTTCATCAACAAATTTAAGAATATATAAAATATATTTATATTTATCAATCATATTTATCAAAATATATTTTTTCTCTATTCAATTGACTATGGTTAGATAAACTTATTTAACTCGTGCTTGTGATATTT
The DNA here is from genome assembly GCA_030864225.1 of Capsicum baccatum var. pendulum. NCBI lineage: Eukaryota > Viridiplantae > Streptophyta > Magnoliopsida > Solanales > Solanaceae > Capsicum > Capsicum baccatum. The sequence continues at coordinate 78,668,444 of CM061552.1, forward strand.
TTATTCAAATTTTAGAAGAATAACTATCATAATAATTAGTTTGTTGTTAATTATTTTATCAATTAAAGACATATAAATTATTTTCACAACATTTGGTTGTATGTTAGTCAGTAAATTAGTAATTGAGTGATTTTGATAATTTTTAAAAGTTGAGGGAATAAAATTATATTTAAAAAAGATTTTTTAAAAGTCAAAAAAAAAAAAATTCAAAAAGACATGACCAAACACAACTCCAACTTCATCTTCAACTCCAATTCCAACTATGAAAAAAGTAATTTTCATGACCAAACGACTACTAAATCTCTTTTCAACTATCACTCCAGAAAAACAAACTCATTTTCTTTTTATTCCTTTTTAAGAATTCTCATCCTTCTTTAATAACGCAAATTAACGTGTAGTATACTTATCGTCCGAACAATTCTATTAATAAATTAAAAAAGAACAACTATTACATGCAAAATCACAAAAACAAAATTCAAAAATATAGGCAATAGAATACTACTCCCTCCATTTCGCTTTAATTGATTTGACACATTCAAAATATTTAATCAAGACTTATTTTACTATAGTAATCCTATTAATTATGCATTAAAAATATGAATTTAAATATTTATACTTTACATGGTTATTTAATGATAGGAACAATATTGATAAAATATAATAAATTTTTCTTAATTTTAGAATCTGGATAAGTAAAATAAAATATAAAAGCCTATTAATATGAAACTAGGGAGTAGTAATTAATTAATTAAGGAAAATATATGATTAAGGTATACTGTATTTCCACTCCACTCTATTTCTCTCTCTTACTTAGCTGCTCTTCTCACTCTCTCTCTCTCTCTCAAACAACTCCATCTCCATTCTTACGCGATCTCTTCATATATATAACTTTTCTCCAACTCCAATTCTTCATCGTCTCTCTCTCTAGTTTTCTCCGTCTCTCTGAGCGGGGGAACAAGGAAGCTGAGATTTATCTAGGTTTTCATTTGAGCTTGTAGTACCTGTCAGGCCAAATCTGTTTGGGCTCGCTATGTGAAAGCAGATAAAATTTTCAGGTGAAGTTTTGGTGATCTTTGTCTTTGATTTTATTCTAGGAAGTTTTGGATTTTATATATGTTAATTTGTGTTTTTTTTTCTTTTTTGGGCTAATTTAAGTGCATTGTTAGTGTTTTAGATCTGTGTGGAAAGGCGGTGTTTTTTATCGAGTTGTTATGAATTATGGTGATTGATGTACTACTTGGAAAATTGGAACATTGATTCTAACTATGGATGAGAAATGAGAGGATGATGTAAAAGAGATATGTTATGTATTTATTGGTTTGATGTAAACGCGGGGAGATGTAGAGAAATGATAAAGTAGTGTTTTTTGTTGTGAGTTTTGAAGAAGATTGGGTATAAGAGGTTTTGTCCTAATTTGTTTCACTAGTTGTGTTTGGCATGGATGAGCTGAGGAATTTCCGTATCCGGAGAGTTTTCAATCTTTGAAATGGGGAAAAAAGGAGTAGTAGAAGCAGGATGAGGCCTGAGGGGACTTATTTTTGAGAGACGGAAAAGGCAAATAAAATTTGGTTCCTCCCTTTCAAGAGTGGTGTTAGGACTTATTGGAAAGGAAAAAGAATTGTTGTAAAAAATATTTGAACGGAGGTTCTATCGGAAACAGCGCCTCTAACTTACGGAGGTATGAGTAAGGTTTGCGTGCATCCTATACTCCCCAAATCCTACTTGTTGGATTACACTGGGTATTTTGTTGTTGAACGGAGTTATTTCTTTGAAGTGGATCATGGGTACTATTTCGTGTTGATGGCTGATTAATGTTTAATTGGCTTTCTAGGAAATTTCTTGTAAAATTGCTTAGTTATCTGTAAATGACGTGCTTACGCTAACCAATAAGGAGGTGAAAAAAGATTTGATCTTCTCATCGTAGTTCTGCCTGTCCAGAGTCTTAACCACTTTGGTCTAATTGATTCCTACATGTTCTTTTTTGGATATACTCACATAAGTATTGGTTGCCATGGCTGTATCATGAAGTTGACTGATTATGTCACTTGTAACTCTGTAAGCATGTCCTTGATCGTGGTGACGAACAATAACCAATCCTGAAAGATCATTCTAGGGATGCTTAACCACTGCCCTGATCATTCGGGTGGGGGGACACTGCAAGGTGGGTAGTTTATCTGGGATGGATCAACATCGTGCCGGTGTTGGAATATATTTTTATGTAATATTTATCTTCAGATATCTTCATTTCAAATATATGGAGAGTTTGGCATATGCATTACAGCGACAGATTAAGATTCCATTGTCCCCAAGTAACGCATGCTAGTCTTTTTCTGCTTGCAGGTTTATTGTGCAACATAAGGCTGGATATTTGGAAATTATGTTGTAGTTGGCTGTTTATTGATTTTGCTATTCTTTAGCACAAGGAAATATGCCTTCATGGTGGAAATCTTCAAAAGAAGCTAAGAAGAAAGCAACAAAAGAAAGTTTTATTGATACATGGCATCGCAAGTTTAAAAGTCCAGCTGAAGTTAAATCTCCCGGTAAATCAGGAGGTTCTCGAAGGCATAGCAGTGATATTACTTCTGGGAAGGGTTCTCTGTCCCAAGCACAATCAAGAGCATCATCACCTTCCAAACACGTATCAAGATGTCAAAGCTTTGCCGAAAGGCCTCAACCACTACCACTTCCCGGTCTGTGTACAGCAAATGTAGGTAGGTCGGACTCTGGAATCAGTCCTTCAGCAAAGTCCAAAGTAGAAAAGGCCACAAAGCCATCCTTGTTTCTGCCTCTTCCCAAGCCTGCGTGCATCAGGAACAGACTGGAAACTGCAGATACAGATGGAGAGCTTGTCTTTGCATCTATTTCGAGCGAGTGCTCTATTGAGAGTGATGATCCTATTGATTCACGTCAACGTAGTCCACTTGCATCTGATTATGAAACTGGGAGCAGGACTGCTGCTGGTAGCCCTTCCAGGTTAGCAAATGTAGAAGGTCATGCAGAAGAAAATTGGTCGTTTTGGATTCTTTTCTTTCAAAAATCAGCTCTTTCCTTTGGCTTCCCTTAGTTGCTTTGCATTGTGGTTTTTCTTGTAAAAAAATGGGTGCTTTCTTTTGATAACTAATTATAATACCTTGATTGACACATTTCTTTTTCTTGTTGGTTTTGAAGTTTGGTTGTTAAGGATCAATCTGCAGTTGGACAGATTAACTCGAAAGAAACAACAAGACCAATTAGTCTTTCACCAAGTAGAAATGTTTCGTCTGTATCGCCAAAAAGGCGGCCTTTAAGTAGTCATGTGACCAATCTACAGGTCCCTCCTCCTGGAGCCTTTTGCAGTGCTCCTGATAGTTCTATGTCAAGTCCTTCTAGAAGTCCTATGAGAGCTGCTGGAAGTGAGCAATTTACTGGTTCTACTCTATGGGCCGGAAGGCCTTATCCAGATCTTCCTTCACTTGGATCTGGACATTGTTCAAGCCCAGGGTCTGGTCAGAATTCTGGACATAATTCAATGGGAGGAGATATGTCTGGACAACTGTTTTGGCAGCCTTGTAGAGGAAGTCCGGAATACTCCCCTATTCCTAGTCCTAGGATGACAAGCCCAGGACCTAGCTCGAGAATTCACAGTGGCGCTGTCACACCAATTCATCCTAGGGCTGTAGGTGGAGCCTCTGAATTGCAGACTAGTTGGCCTGATGATGGAAGATTGCAAAGTCACCCTTTGCCCCTTCCTCCATTAACCATCTCCAACTCTTTGCCTTTTTCACATTCCAATTCAGTTGCAACATCTCCCTCGGTGCCCCGAAGTCCAGGTAGAGCCGAGAACCTTGCTAGCCCTGGCTCTCGTTGGAAAAAGGGAAAATTGCTGGGAAGAGGCACATTTGGACACGTTTATGTTGGTTTTAATAGGTAAATTCATTGACCATGGCCTTTTGAAGTATATACAAATCCAACATGTTACTTATGCGTGCACATTGGCATGTCCTATTCAAAGATTGACAGCTTGATGGTTTGTTTAATACCTGGAATTGTCTATTTTGCAGTGATAGCGGTGAAATGTGTGCAATGAAGGAGGTTACATTATTTTCAGATGATGCAAAGTCAAAGGAAAGTGCAAAGCAGTTGGCACAAGTAAGTTTATCCTATAGGAAGCAGTCTATTGAAGGTTTAATGTTTGTAGACTGCTTAGAGCTGTTCATTCTCAAAAAAAGAAAAAATGTTTTTGGACTACTTACAGGAGTTGGTTCATGAGTCATGATATATTCATATGTTTTCATTTTTGAGTATGCTCTTATGTTCAAGTATTTTGCAGGAGATTGCATTGTTAAGCCGATTAAGGCATCCAAACATTGTTCAGTACTACGGTACAGAAACGGTGAGCTTCAAACAAAGTTAGCAGCCTTATCAATTAAGATCTTTATATTTTAATTCAATAATTTGGTCAAAATAGTAGCACTCCAAATTTTAGATCCGATCTGAGTGGGGAATGATTAAAAACCTTATCATATGAGAGCCATATACTTTTGTTTGCTAAAATTTGTCATGTTTTTGAGCTGTCATTTCTTCTGAATTATATTTCCTCAAACAGGTTGGTGATAAACTATATATCTACTTGGAATATGTATCGGGCGGGTCCATTTATAAGCTTTTACAAGAATATGGTGCATTTGGAGAAGCAGCGATCCGTAGTTATACTCAACAAATCTTATCAGGGCTTGCATATTTACATGCTAAAAACACAGTGCATAGGTAATAATGTTTTTTTGGGTTAAATAATTTATGTAAAGTATCATTCTTTTAGCAATCTTTACCTGAGTTCGCTGATACAACTCTACTTTTCCGCAGAGATATTAAAGGAGCAAATATTCTTGTTGATCCAAATGGGCGCATAAAGCTAGCAGACTTTGGAATGGCAAAACATGTAAGCTTATACAGAGACTTCTAAGGGCGTTACATTGTTAGATGAACCTGGACTGCTGAATGAAATTATCAATTGGGGATACCAATGTCCTTTTCCCCCTTCCAAATCTGCTTTTTCATCTCAATAATATTGCTGCCGGAATGGAATCTTATTCTAATAATCTGCCTTCTTCCTTTCTTTTGAAGTGGTAATTGATAAATACAGAATTTAATCCATTAAGTAATGCCTTTTGTGTTATTGTCAACCCTGTACCATCTGGTATACTTCTCCCTCTGTTGGTGTGCTCTTCAGGCTGAGACCCATTTCTTTAATTTTTCAATCACAAATTTGCAGATTACAGGTCAACCATGTCCATTATCGTTCAAGGGAAGCCCTTACTGGATGGCCCCTGAGGTCAGGATTCGATTTGGGCAGCATTTAAAAGTTTTTTGTGTGCCCTGCTTACTTATAGTTTGACTCCAAAGTGCCTCTTTGCTGCTGTTTCAGGTTATAAAGAATTCTAGTGGCTGCAACCTTGCGGTTGATATATGGAGTCTTGGATGCACCGTCTTAGAAATGGCTACATCAAAGCCTCCTTGGAGCCAATATGAAGGGGTGAGTAATTTGGTTGAGAGACCATTATTTGAGCATTTCCTGCTTGGTTTTCTTTCTGGAATTTTTGTGTAGATTAATGTTTAGCCATAATTTGGCTTGAGATTGCAAGTTGTGCAATGCCAGTTCATTCCCTTGACTTATAATATGTGGTGTTTGATGTCTTCTGGCTCGAAGGTTGCAGCTATGTTTAAGATTGGAAATAGTAAAGAGCTCCCAGCTATACCAGAACAGCTCTCAGATGAAGCAAAAGATTTTGTGAGGAAGTGCTTGCAGCGTGATCCCCGTCATCGTCCTACTGCTGCTCAGCTATTGGAGCATCCTTTTGTGAAGAATGCTGCAACTCTGGAGAAGCCAAATGTTTCTCCTGCACCTTTGGATCCTCCATGTGCAGGAGCAAATGGCGTAAAATCTCTGGTATGCTTCTGTTTATATAGGTCTTCTTTTCTCTCTGTTGTTAAGACATTGAAAGTCCTTTCTCTTTCTTTTCATAAACAAGAAGGCTGTGCTGATGCTACTGATAAAAGTACACTGGCACATTATTCTTCTGTATCCATAAAATGATTCTGGATCAGCAAGTAGTTTTGTCAAAATTAACTGATTGGTTACATATATCCAAGAACGGGGCTTTGTTTATTAGAAATCTGTTGATTCATATATTCCTAAGGTTTTTTCCTGGTTAAGATTGGTTCAAGTATATCTGAAGCTCATACAGTACCAGCGCAAATGTTGGTAATAATGTACTGGAATATGTAAATTCAGTTCTATGACCTTGCCGCATATGATTCACGGAGTGGTTAGTTCTAAAAATGGCTCGTTTCTTCCGGAGAAGTAAATATATATAACTGATGTAAATATGGTCAAGGTTTTATATTGTTTGATGTGTGCTATATAATTTGTGTACTGGAGTTTGTAGCTTATTCTCAATAGTTCCTGGCTAGGGTTAGGGATGGGTTCTTACTATAAACAACATACCCAGTGTGGTTGCACAAGGGGTTGTCGGGAATGGGTTTCTACTATAATGGACATATTTTTCTACATCAAGTAGTTCCCCTTATTGTTTTTTACTTGTTTGGAGCTGCGAGATTTTTCCTTTTTTGATATGAATCTTTTAACTATCAGAAATACTTAAAAAGAGTCAAAAGGAAATTACCAAGACAAGTTCATTCCAAAAAAGGAACCCTAAGAAACTTTCCACTAGCTGACAAGTAGTATTGAGTTCTGTCCCGTGGCTTAAAGCTGCTTCTTTTCATGAAATTAACGAGCTAGATTCATTTGGATGGCCAAGTAAACTTTAAGTTTAGTCATGCTGATATCATCCTCCCGGTAAGGATTGGAGTAGGAATAGGAATAGTATATAGAATCCTAGTTGGAAAAGGATTTTAATGTAGTTCCTACTCGAAAAAGGATTGGAATTTAGTGTCTATATAATAGGGTTCCTTGTAATAATGTAGAAACATCAATTCAATAATATTCTTCTCTTATATTTCCTCACATGGTATCACAGCAAGACCCATCTCACTCAATGTTGGGCCGCCAAATTAAAAAGTTGCCCACGCATTAGATGTCCAGTCTTGGGCGTTAGGTGGGATGTTGAAGATTGAAAAAAGTCCCCACATTGGTGGTTAATGAGATGGGTGGTCTCTTTACAAGGCTTGGGCAATCCTCCTCCCTTTGAGCTAGCTTTCGGGGTGTGAGGTAGCCCCAAGACCTAATTTTACATGGTAGTAGAGCCAGACCATTCCAATTCTTTGTTCACCGATGTTGTGCCCACATATTATACTGTGTGCAGGGGAGTGTTAAAAGTCTCACATCGGAAAAGGAATGGGTAATTGGTCTCCTTATATGGACTTGGAGAATCCCCTTCCTTCATGAGCTAGCTTTTTGGTTGAGTTAGGCCCAAGACATAATTTTGCACTCCCTTTTTCTCCACCCTGTTTTAAATTGAAAGCAAAGAGGGTAACATGATATCTGTGTATGTGCCTTCTTAAGCATTCATGTTTCTCATGTTAGAATGCCATCTTTTTTGTCTTTGCTTTCTTTGAAGGTGCAATTTGCTTGCCCTGATGTCATTTATAGTATTCAGCTTCAAGTGAGTTGGGTGAGCTTAGTTCTTGTTAGCTTCTTCGTCTTAACATAAAGAAACTTCACCCCTTGGAGTAAAGAAAGTATAATTGAACTACTACAACTTGAAAAAAAGAAGAGAAATGGACTTGCTTTTAGCTTCTTGATTCATTACAGGGTAAGCAGGGAAGATCTGATGAGTAACTTATAAGTTCATCCAAAACCCAGTAGCTTTAATCAAACCCTATAAATATGTTTAGATATCCACTAAATAGTTACAACTAATAGATTTTGAATGCAGTAAATCAAATGGGCTGTGGTAGAATCCCGAATTCAAACCCAAAATGTTCAAATCCTGGATCCACTCTGAGAGAAGTGAACTTTTATGGTTAAAAAGATGAAAATTGACTAGTTTTGATAGCTCTGAATTCGGAAACAAGAAGTTCTGGTCCGGGAGGATAATATCAACCACTTGAAGGAGATTTAGACGGAGAATGCTCATGGTGCTGGATATCTGAGATGGCGATGCATATTTTAATGCTGTCACTATCTAGATGTATTATTAACTTTTCATATCTTTGTTCTAGCACCAGTATGGAGCATGTCTTCGTCATTAGTCCCGTTTTGGAATATCTAAAAGAGATGGGACTAAAGCATCCCCTATAGAAAGGGAGAGCAAAAGATTAATTGCTACTCCCTCAGTCCCAATTTATATGACTCATTTTCCTTTTAGTCAGTCCCAAAAAGAATGACGCATTTCTATAGTAACAATTTAACTTTAAAGTGTATTTTATAGCCACACAAACACCTATGACTTATTTTATACCACAAGTTTCAAGTCTTTATTTCTTTCTTAAACTCCGTGTCAAGTCAAACTAACTCATACTCCCTCCGTCTCAAATTACTTGCATGTTTGCTAAAAGATTTCGTCTCAAAATAGTTGGCATGTTTAAGAATTCAAGAGATAATTAAGCATTTTCCTCCAACTATACCTATATTATTGGAAGAAGATTCATCTAATCAAAGATTAAGGGCCTGTTTGGCCATGAGACTCTTTTCACTTTTTCGGTAAAGTTTTTCACTTTACTTTTTCGGTAAAGTGAAAACAAGACAAAGATGTTTTTCACTTTATGCCAAATACAACTCCAAGTTGATGTTTGGCCACGAAAATTTCAAATACAACTTGGAGTTGTATTTGGAAAAGTGAAAACAAGACAAAGATGTTTTCACTTTTTTCCATCTTCTTTCTCTCACAAAAATTCAAAAACAACTTCAAATATATTCATGGACTAACACAATTCCAACTCCAACTTCTTTCTCTCACAAAAATTCAAAAACAACTTCAAATATATTCATGGACAAACACAATTCCAACTCCAACTTCAGCTCAAACTTCAAAATTTTTAGTTTTCATGGCCAAACTCACACTAAATAAGGTTATATTAGTCAATTTGCAACCCTTATCAATTTCTCCTTAAGAGTTGTGCAAAAAGCAAACATGCCAAGTAATATTGCAGTAGAATTGTAATTCCAAGCAAAAAATTTGCAGTAGGACGTAATAAACATTATAGATCTCCATCTTGGACTTCTGTGGCATGGCTTAATCTTACCGGTGTGTTCTTTATGAATCTTAGGGCATTGGACAGGCAAGGAATATCCCTACATCAGAATCAGAAAGACTTGCAATCCACTCATCCAGAGTGTCAAAATCTAATTTTCACTGCAGGTCCTTTCTCTTGATCATTTTATATTTCTTGAATTCTCTAATTTTTAATTGAGAAGCTTGCATAAGAGAGCAGTTGCTATTCCAATTTTTATTCTGAATGTACTAGAGAATAATGTATTCGATATTTTGTGATCACTGATATTCTTCTGTGATCTCCAGTGACATCCACATTGCAAGAAACATATCATGCCCTGTCTCGCCAATCGGTAGCCCTCTTTTACATCCAAGGTCACCTCAACACCTAAATGGGAGGCTGTCTCCATCACCAATATCAAGTCCTATCACCATGTCTGGCTCATCAACACCACTCTCTGGAGGGACTGGTGCTATTCCATTTCATCACCTTAATCAGTCAGTTTACTTACTGGAGGCAGCACCACTTCCACAGAGCCCGTATATGAATGGCACTTCTTACTGGGATCCTGATGTTTTACGAGGGCCACCATCAGGATCTCATGCTTTCCGGGAATTGGCATCCTCTCAAAATGATGCTCTTGGAAAGCAATTCGGAAGGCCAGGAGAGCTTTATGATGGGCAGTCGGTGCTGGCCAATCGGGTGTCTCAGCAACTCTTAAGGGATCATGTGAAATTGGTTCCTTCTCTAGATCTAAACCCTTGCCCTCCTTTAGAAGGTCGCACAGGCGAAGCATGATTTTTTTTTTTTGTCGGATACAACATTCACGGGAAACTTTACAGTTTCATTGTTTACTATCACTGTATCTTGGTAACTTTGAAGGAAGCTGATTTGCACAATAAGGATCCACCGGGGGAACTACGAAATAAAACAGCATCTTGAGCAAAACTTTATCCATTGATGATATCAATCAGCTGATCTTATTTACCTCCGCCCGCGTCTAGTGTCACAAAGATGAAGCTTACTTCCCAGTGAATCTTTTGACATCCTTGTTGTAGCATTTGTGGACAGTGAAGCAGTTTGTAAAATGTTAAGAGTGCCTAAGATCGGGATTTGGTAACCGAATCGGAGCCATGAAAGGAGTCATTTGCTCGTGGAAGCTTAGCTTCAAATGATTCAATGTATAGCTGATCCTTCAACATGACATTTGTGGTACCAAACTTGTATATTTATCCTGTCCCATAGAAGAGAGAACAAAAGAAGCAAGCGTGGAAATTAAATAGGATTAGGGCCCTTCATCTTCCTCCTCTTCCCCCCTGATGGGGCAGGAGGTTGGGGTTGCTGTACAGTAACAATGAACTGAAAATATTGCTGATTAAACAAAATCAGAGATGACAGCACATTTCTTATCAACATTTTGTATTTATGACTGCTAACGGTGTCACTCCTTTGTATTTGGGACTGCTAAACTTGAGCCGAGGGTCTTTGGAGATGGCTCTCTACCTCCACGAGGCAGTAGTAAGGTCTGTGTACACTATATTCTTATCCTCTGGACCTCAGAATTTCACTGTGTTGTTGACTGCTACTGGTGTCTAACTGGGTCAAACTTCAAGTATGTCGTAATTTAAAAGTCGTTTAAATGTGTGGTCAAGTCAAGAGTTGTCAACTAGATTAAGCTGGCCAAGTCAAGTGCCATGGATACACCATTAGACATGGTGGCAGGCCATGCTGGTCACCTGGTGCAAGTCACCGTTCTATTCTATGCAGACTACAAGTATGGTATTTGAGTGTACACGGGTAAAGGCAAATTCACTATGGGTCCTCTAAAATTCCTTATTAACACTCCCTCAATGCCCTTTTAAGTGATATTTGACTTTTTAGAAATCAAGAAGGTATTGCATTTGTCTTCAAAATTACCATTATCTAACAAATGTTGGAACAAATTTCTAAAAACTTGTTTACATTTTCTTATGCACATATTAAAGGGCCTTTCAGTAAGATAACCACTTCACTAATAGTCTAATACTATTAAGTGACTTCTTTAGTGGGTTTCAAATCATTAAAAAGAGAATATATGTTCGCAATGCACACCATGGGAAGAGCTCAAGGCCTTGGTTTCAGATTGCCAGTGTTACAAAACCACAAGATACACAGCACAGAATAAAAGGACCCTCTTTACACAAAGGGCAAGGGTCCGCTGTGCTAGTCAACTAAACTCATGGTAAAGTCCCACAATCTTTTTGCCAATTCAGCATCGTTAGCTTGGGGGCTCATCTCAGCTGTGTTGCAGTCCGCAAAATATTTGCCACTTACACCTTTAACATCAGTATGCAAAGCCACATAGCATGTTGTTGCAGCTCCCTGAAACCACTTTCACGTCAGCAAATAGATAAATAGACTTATGCAGACAACATTTTTTGCCTACGAAACTGAAAGAGGTGCATCAACGGAATAGCCAAAACTAAGGACTATTTATGTTTATTCTCGTCTCCACATCTCTTTGGCTTCTGAAACTTCAATTCATCATAACCTATTCATACGTGTCTAAGAGATCTCATTCCCTCGACCCTCACAGTCACAAAGTCCAAAGTGTAATTTGCTAGCTACTTTCATAAGATCGCAAAATTGAAGCTATAACAGTATAAGCGGAGAAAAGAAAGGACCGACAAAGGTGCTCTACTTTCTAAAAAAAAGAAAAAAGGATGATAAAACTCACTACTCATTGATAATCTTCAGAAGAAGGGTTCGTTGCATAACATCTGGAGTTATAGTCTTAATCCAACCAGACGGTTTGTTCCAGGAAAAGTAATAGCATACTCTTTATATCACATTCCATTTGGAATATGATCCATGAATCATGATTTCAATGATAAATTCAAGTTCTAGAAATCACATATCTTTAGATGTCTCATTTCGCAGATTTCCATCGCCCTTGTGCATTTGTTAAAGATTCTTCTGGCTACAGTCTAAAACAAAAGATATTAATAGGACTACAATTACCTGCTGCACATTTTTCATCACACGCTTGCCGATGACATTAACAATGCCTGCATCACATCGAAAAGGGCAGTGGATTAAGCATTCAAAGCCGTTGTTTATAAAAGTCATAAACAAAATAGCAGATATCCAGTTAGTTTTCTGTAATGATATACATCTTGATTATATTTCTCTAAAATTGTATATCCGTCTAATTTGGTAAGGCGAAAATGTGTTTTCATCATCCATCAGCTACCAGGACTAACATGGTACCTTATAAGTTGATGCTTGGTTGCACTGCAACTATGGAAAATCAGCAAGGTACTCTATTTTTTTTTACTTTTTTTTTTTTTTTTAATTTTCTTTTGACAAAGATACCAAGAAACAGTAAGGTACTTCTAAAGGGGGAAACTTTCTAGTTAAAAGATAAATGAAAAATATTGCCCTGCACTATATTTAATTCATAAAATTCATTTCTTGGTACTTATTGGTTACTTACAGTGGAGAACCCGGAGTACATCATGGCACAAAAGATCTGAGAGACGATCCTATATTAATTTCAGAATCCCCTCGAAGAGCATTTTTGAGCAGTAATAAGATAGATGAAAGATAAATAAGCATGCAGTCAACATCAAGAGCTTATAAAAAGGAAATGACACGATCATCTAGCTTCCATCAAATGTAAGTACCAAGTTCACGAATCACAAGCGTTAGTAAAGAACAAGACATAAGCAACACATTCTCAGAACCACTGAGAAGACCCAAGATGGACAGTTTTACAAGGGTTTCAAATCATATTTGGCTCATTAGATGCTTACAAGCTCAAGGGAGCGTCATCTGGCTGGTGTGGATCATTCTTACACCAGCAAACATAAACTTAATTCCTCACCTATGAAGTCATGAAGCAACAGCACAATGCAAGAAATCAAGAGTATACCATCCAGTTGAGCTTTATAGGTAGCACCCATGCAGAGATAGGCAGAACACATGACTCAGAAGTCAAAGAGATTACCACTGATAATGCTGTGCTGATGGAAAAGGTTGGTGGCAATGGCTCCTGGATGAACCGAATTCGCCGTAATCTCCACGCCCTCACCCTTTTTCAAGAAAATGACCACATTATTTTTCCTTGAGTAAATGTCCACATTATTATCTTAAAATGGATAATGAGCTTATCGTCTACATATACTAGAAACCATTGTGAAGCAAGGTACCAAAAGGTTCTGTAAGCTCGGTAATATTAGTTAAAGAGATGATTTAATATAACTACTTCACGACTATCAGAAAAGAGGAGGGAGCAACTTATGGCAATGTTTATTCTAAGAGTACGGGACTTTATTGTTTGTAAGATCAAATGCAACTCAATAAGTGGAGAATGCAATATCATATTCACAGGCACTGTAATGGAGTGATGATTCCCCGAAAACATTTGTAGCAAATGCTGAAATTTATAGGTTTTGTTTTAAGTATTTGTTTAGCAGCAAGTACAATGAAACACTTCTACCATAAAGGTATGCCACTTACATTCCTCAGTGTACTCCAGGAAATATCTACAGTTGAGGAGGTTCCAGTTTTCATGGTAAATCTATTTGCAGTTACTAGGTCAGGGATGATTATCTCAAATTTGACATATTTAAATGGCATACCTGTATAGTCTGGTAGAATACTTTTACAAAATGTATCAGAAAAATTCTATCTTCAAACAAGTTAAACTGTTTGCTTGATCAGAGTGTACCTTCAGATGTTTAGCAAGTTCATTAGCATGTAGCACATTAGCAAGCTTTGACTGACCATATGCGGACAGACCATTATACCTGAGGATCATTCGTCCACATAAGACAAAGCCCTTTGACAACCTTTTCTAGACATAAGCACATTTCATCTATTTTCAGGAAACAATATAAATAAGTACTCCGTATGACTGGCACATAAATGATCAATTACTTTGGCTAAAACATATTTGTCCCTCCCAGCACTGAGAACTGGGGACAATTATTTTCCAAAATTTTAAATTTGTGTAGGGAATAAAAATTTTCTAATAGTCAGGGAAGTAGCACAGTTATAATATTGTTTTTCATTCCAACATGGTCGATCATAAGACGAAGGAAATTAGGGCCTGTTTCTCACAGATGCTCAGTCCTAATGAGAGAAAAGATTGGGAGAATCGTAAAGATAAATTCCTTACGCTTAGTTCTTTACTATACTTTGTGCAGTGTATAATCTTCCGCCATTGAGGGACACTAATAGATACACTAGCCAAATTTTTAGGAAAGAAATCAACGACTCCACAACTAAGAATTAGCACTCAAAGATATATCAGACTATAGCATGTTCACCCTGATTGATCATTAATCTTGTCAAACCGAATCCCTTCATGGTAAGAAAATTTGTGGCGACGTGAGGAGACATTAACAATCCTCCCTTCTTTTTTACTCTGACAAGCCGTTCTTTTCATGGTGTCCAGCAGTAACTTTGTCAAAAGGAAGTGGCCTGGAATAAAATGTACTCTGTGAATCATCCTTTAAGAGTGATGCAATTTGACTTCAATCTCACCAAAAACATAATTTGCACACACAAGATGTTATTAAGTTATGCAGAAATCTAAAAATATAGAACCTTACCAAACGAAGGAGGACTATGACAATAAACGATTAGCATTCAACACTAACAGCACCAACTGGGATGCCACATTAAATATTACTTAACTACAAATGTCATAAAGTTATGCAAAAATCTAGGAACACACAACCTCACAAACTAAGGACTATGAACTCTAAAGACAAGGGAGTAACAATGTGAACATAAACTGTGCCAATTTGGCTTTAACACAAGGTAATCATCCAAGTTAAGCAAACAATGAACTGACCATCACATTTGGTCTAACAAGCAGGACATAGGATGTTACACGATAAACACTTAGACAACAAAAATGACCTCATAATTCCAGTGTTAAGGTCCAAGGGTGAAATATTTGTCTTAACCTATCATCCTATCATCTCCATAGAAAACACTCAGTCCTATTTCATTTTCATTGACTAGTTCGTTTCACTGTTAAGTAGTAGGACATGTCGTATATCTTACCAACATGGTTTGTTGCAAATTGCAGCTCAATATTATCCTTGGAAAGTGTGAATGGGGTTGCCATGATTCCTGCATTGTTTCTTAGATAGCAATTAATTAGTTACTTTTGTGCTCGTGAGTCGGCGTAAAAGCAAGTTAAAACACAAGTACCATGAATATGAATGCAAGTTCTGTTCATCCTAATGGCGGAGGAAGGAAGGCTCGAATAATATTACCTGTAGTTTATTTACCAGAAACACTGAACTTCACCATATCAGCAACCAAACTTGAATAGCCTTGGATTCAGTCTGTCGCCTTTTTAAGTATTATAAAGTAAAAAGTAAATGCAACTATTATTACCTATGATCGAATTATCCCTTCTTGAGCCAATTCAAATAATAATTAGGGGTTGTCGATAGAAGTGAACTAATTTCTAATATCAAAGACTGATGTTAGAAATTAGTATCACTGATTACATTAAATTTCTAAGTTTCAATACTTTTATTCTTGTATTGTCTGAATCTTGTGATGGAACATGAAAGAGAGCCTGAAACTGTCCAAAAGGTCGCATTGCATCGTACATAATAATATAAATTGCTCATTTTTAAAAAACAGAATGCTAATTTTGTATTGTCTGAATCGTGGAGTATGATTGAAATATGAAAGAGTGATCTTCATAGTTATATTGACACCATAGTGAAAAACTTATCACATGTACAGCAGAGAAGGAAAACTCCGGAGATAAACCAAATAAGTGCAATATGTCACATTCAAATAAGGAATTACAATTCGTCAAAGATGCTTCCTACAATATTTATTGATTCAAACAACAACAACAACAACAACAACATACACAGTGTAGCCCACAAAGTGAGGTCTGGGGAGGGTAGACCTTATCCCTCCTTGGAGGTAGAGAGGTTGTTTCTGATAGACCCTCACCTCAAGGATATGTATAGTCCAATGTAATAAAGAAGAGAAATAGAGGAAACGAAGAAGTTATGGTAAAATATTATTGATAACCTGACAAATCATCCTAAACAGTAATCATAGCAAGATGATCGAAGTACAAAAAAAAATAGCTAGTAAACGAACTCAAAGGACAAGAAACTACAAGAGTAATATTGTGACCAGTAGTACGGAATGATAAGCAAGACAATACTTAACTATCTAACTAACCTTATACCCCAGTTCGTGTCCTCCATAACCTCCTATCTGAGGTCACGTCCGAGATAAGTTGAAGTTGCATCATGTCCTAGCTAATATTTATAGACTCACCTATTCAATTTAGTCTAACGTTTAGTTGCTTTGACTTAGAATTTGTATAGAATATATTTTAAAGCTTAATGTATTAAGTAATCTCATTTCTACACTTTTCTAATCACTCAAGACATTCTATGTCAACTTTTAGATTAGGTTACCTAATAACATAGACCTGGAGCATGCAGTGTTTGAGAACGAACACATAACAACCTTTAGCTAACCTTGACGTCTTTTTAACTTCTTAACTTTTTCTTTTTACATTGTTTACAGACATACATATATAGTTTATGCCTGGCCACCACACCTTTTACGAGAACTTAGGGATAGAATTGTGCATAAGACTCATAGCGGATATGTGTACTTTCTCTAGTACAGGATTCTCGTTTTTGGAGACTTCAAATTAAACACGGTGATTTAACCCTCTCAGCATCTGTAGTTAGCATACTTCCACCCTGACCTATTACTGTCTCCTAGTTGAACTAGTGAAGAGGTCATAGTATCCTATGAAGTACGCCTAATACGGCTTAATTAACTTTAAATCATGAAAAGAAAGCACACTTAGAAATACTAGAAATTGTTCTGCTATGAATTTTCATGGAAGAGTATAGAAGACAACTAAAGCAAGAGAAGTCTACCGTAATCCATTTTCATCTTACATAAGCAGGTTTAGAGGAAGGCCTAAAGAATTGTAATTTGATGCAAAATTCCTCACTGATGAAAGTGAACTGAGATCCAACTGCAAGGCATCAATTTTAGCTTGCGGTACATCTTTAATTATTGCCTCTTTAACCTGTTTGCCAGCAGAGATATTCCTGACTCCCATAATTACATGCACACCTCGCAATGTAAGAACACGTGCAGTTTCCGCACCAATTCCACTTGATGCTCCTGTTTACCGGGATGGATGTAAAAGTGTATAAATAGTAGCACGTCTCCACAAAGACAGAGAGCACTGACAGACTGTCATTTTCAAATACTACAACATCTATGCCTCAATCCCAAACCAGTTGAATTGTTGAGGTGAGATAAATGAATCCTTCATACACATTCTGGTCTATTTGGATTCTTTTCATTCCATAGGATCATATAAAATTCGTGCAAATTAACAAGTCTAGTTCTTCTTTATGGCATATACAACTGAGGAAGTATAGGATACATGCATTTTCGCTAAAGGGTTCCAAATATGAAGAAGTAAATTTACTAAGAAGTCGAAAGGGTTCAACATTTGCTTATATATCACTAAAATTATATAATTTTCCACTGAAGGGGATGCGAATCGAATGAACCCCTCGGCCCTATCTAACTCCGCCCTGGGATACATGAATTCATTTCAAAAGGAATTTAGATGCCAACAGGGATGACATGTGTGAAGGCTTCATGGCAAATTACATTGTGTAGGCTGGTGAAGTAATCTTTTTTTTTTAAATGTATATATACTATGTGTTGAATCCCCTTAATTTCTTGGTACATTGACACCACTAATCCCAGTTCCTATTATGAGTGGCCTGAAGAGTTGAGGCAAAAATTGCACCTTTTGCCTTAATTCTGATTCATCAAGAAAACTAGAAATCAGAATTGCATTAATGCAAAATCTATTATAATACTAAACCAAGAAACTATAGAAAAAATATTACTAATAAAAATTACTATTTGAAATTAAGAGATAGTAACCTGTAACAATGGCAGTAAGAGCAGAGCCATCAATTCCATGGGTAACTTCTTCAGCAGTTGAGTTTGCTGAGAATCCAGAAGGACCCTTTTTGCTAAAAACCCACATTATTCACACATATATATATATGCTGCTGCTGCGTCCTTCTTCTTTCTCAAAGCTACAACTCTTTGGCCTCTATTTACCTTTCTTTTTTTTCCCTTTTGGGTATTTTTCAAAGGAGAAGGGCTAAATATGTCCTCAACTGGGAAATAGTTAATATTGCCCGAAAATCTTTTTCCTTCCCAACTTTGTCTAAAAAATAAATAAATAAATAAATAAATTTCCTCTTAAATTTGAACAATAATCATATTTCTTTTTTATCTTAATTAAATTTTTAAAATGTTTATTATATCCTCCCATCATTAATTTTTTATACTTCTTTAAATCATCATATTTTTATGTTTTAAAAATTCATACAAATCTTTTTTTATAAAAATATGAATATTATCTTCTGGGTGAAAAAAGTTAATGAAATCAAGAGAATTGTATATAGATTAGGGGTTTTTCTGTTAAAGAAATAAAGGTTTTTTTCTGGATAAGAAGAAGATGTATAGAGATTAAGATTTTTTTCTTGAAAAAATTTTTAGCTCAAAAGTTTTTTTTTTTTTTGGTTATTTGTGAGCAAAAATCAATTGTCTTTATCTATTAGTGTATTTATCACGTAACCTGCGTATAGAATATATACGTATTTCAGTTTTTTTATGATTTTCTAAAAAAGTGCTTAATAGGTACACTTTATGAAAGATTCAGGGGTTCAATAAGATCGTGACTTAATTGAGGTGCCAACATGAAAAAATTCAACAAATTCAGGGGGCCCATGCATGTATTCTGTCTTAAGAAAATTTGCATAAAAATGCATCCAACAATGTTACCTTACAAAATTTAGCCCACTGTAGATTACATTACTAAAAATGGCCCAATTGTATAGGATGAAAATATTATTTTACAATCTGTTGTCTACTGCTAATTTAGCATCTAGTTGCTAAACTAGGAGATAGAATAAGATGAACATGACTTATTGTCTAATTTTTCAAACTTCATTTATTCAAATTTCAATGGTACATGAGCCAGCGATTGTAACACCCCACACTTTTGGGCTAGAATTTGAACCGTCGTTTCTACGTGTGTAAATCCTAATACTATGATTTTCATATGAATATATGTGTCATGACGATTCACCTTGTGTATGAAGTGTTTTTGATGCAAATCATGGTCATAGGAAGCACTTAGAGCAAAGTCGAGTTGAGAACACTTTTATCGATTTAGTTTTAGTATCCGTTCCTATATGAGTCAACTTTAAACGAGTGTAATTTCTAAAATATAACGACTCTGGTGTTCTACTATATATATCAAATGAAATGTCTTTGAATCGTCTTTCCAACACATTTGGTTTCGCCTTAATCCGATATCGGAGTGAAAAGTTATGCTCATTTTACCTTAGCGTGTCCGTTTGTCAATAAGGTGACAACTTGAGGTGATAAATCGTCAACTAAGTGACAAGCTATCAACCTCGTCGCCAACCTTAACCAGAAACACCCTGCATCTCTAAAGGAAAGGTGGCGACTAGGTTGACAAGCCGTCAACTAGTTGACAGTCTGTCAACTAAGTCATTAACCTTAACTAGATCATGAAGAGAAGGTGACGCCTAGGTTGAAAAGCCGTCAACTAGTTGACAAGCTTTCAACTAAGTCGTCAACCTTAACCAGATCATGAAGAGAAGGTGACGACTAGGTTGAAAAGCCGTCAACTAGTTGACAGCCTATCATCTAAGTCATCAACTAAAAAAATTCTTGCATTTTTTATTCAGTTTTCTTAGGGGTATTTTGGTCTTTTCCTTACCTCAAACCCTACCTCCATAATTAAATCACCCTATACACGATAGTTTCACATCATTAATCTATTTTTAATGTTTTTGCTCCTCTCCACTCTCAAGAGAAAAGAAATTAGGGTTTCTTCCCCAAAATAAGAAATTCAAGCTTTCTTCCCTAAGAACTCAAGAATTCAAGATCCAATTTCAAGTTTTCATCAAGAAATCAAGAAATTCAAATATGTGAAGTTTTGAACAAGGTTAATCTTTCATCCTTGTGCCCAAAAATATGATTTTCAAGTTGAATTTACATGTTTTAAATTAGGGTTCATCCCCAAATTCTCATGTGTTGAAACATAGCATTACCCTGTGATTTAAAGGATTAAAGAGCATAAGCGTTGTACTTATTCATGTTTTAAACTACGAGTTTGATATTTTGTCTTGAATTTCGCTATTTTGATTAGAAATTGTTATTCTCCTAAGTTTAATACGTCCCCATGCTTAAATTCATGTATTATACTCATGTATTAAACTATTCAATGTTTTGGGTCTCTAAATTGTGACTTCATATTACTGTTTTAAGAGTTTGTTATCGTATTTTAGTAATCTTTTAGTGTTGGCGGTTTATGAACACCCGATAACTACATGTTTACTTACATTTCAAATTTTTTAAGTAATGAGTCAGTCAACTCATGATTTCAGTGTTAAACTCAGTTTGTTATGATCTTATTGAGCAATATCATTTTACACATTTATGATTATTTCATACCTTGTATGCACTATTGTTTTCAAAATATCATGACCTAAGCTTATTAGTTATCAGTGCATGCACCAGTTAGAATTTCAGTGTCTTTCAGTTGAGAGTAAGATTTAGCACCAAGTGAAAAGTATGGGTTCAACGCATCCTACTTCCCCAAAAACTACGTGCCACCGTAGGTTTAGGGGCCTCGCCATAGAGTGCTTCCACTTCCCCAATATGGACTCAGTTTAATGATCACTCCAGTTCAGGTTCTACTCCGATGGCAAGGATAGAAAAAAAAAAGACTTTAGTGGAATATTTTGCTAAGTTGAGTGACAGTCGACAATTACAGCTCCCAATCCAACGGTGCCGGCAGTCGGCAGCCGTATCCGAACCCAGCTTTCCAAATTGACCCGTATCCGAATTCGATCCGACCCAATCAGTGTACAAACGCAATTTCCCTCAAGAGCTCAGCCTTTTTGGTTTTTGAATTTCGAATTTGTGCCAACCTGATAGTGCAATTACAGCTCATCCTCCTTTTCCCTTTCTAAAAAATCAAACACCTTTACCTCAAAGATTTCGGAGATTACCCTCGGATTCCTCTTTCTCCCACGGGAGTGGGATTTCAAAAGAACCCCTCAATTCATTCTACAAAAGAGCTCATGATTTAGCTGAAAACGGAGGGGAATAGAGGTCGGGGAGGAAAAAAGAACCAATTTGAGCAAATTTAGTAAATTTTCACTTTTAGTAAAAAATTTTGAGAAGCGGTCGAAGCTTTCGAAATCACGGCGAAGCTCTTCCGGTGGTGGTTGTGAGTCCGACGAAAGCTCGACGTCCTGTTTTGCTGCTCCCGAACAGGTAACATTCCGTCGCCATTTAAATTTCGATCGTATTCTGCCTCATCTCGCCGTTCTATAGTCGTAAATAATTTTGGATACCGTTTATGTGATGGGTTGTTTGCTGGTAGAGGCCTTAAGGGCCATAGGTTTCTCTGTAATTGTGAAGCAAGTGTCGGATTATTGTTGCGTTGGATTAATTTTTGTTTTAAGTTGTCTAATGTGCGATTTCTGTTGTCTCTGCCTCGACATTGATTTCGCCATTTACTCTCGATATTGTTGGTTAATCTTCGACTTAACATCCCCGTCTTGGGTACTGCTTGTGATTTGAATGCTGGTTTCGTCATGCTTCGATTTTGATTAATGGTTTCGGACTGATGGTAACTCATTATAGCTGGTTTGGTAGCTAAATTTTCATACTTTGATTAATAGTTTCGGGCTGCTGGTGACTTGTTAAGGCTGGTTTCGTCGTTTAAAGTTTCGTGCTGTGATTTTGTTTAATAGATTCGGTGCTGGTCTCATAGTTAAAGCTTTTTTGCTTTGGTCTTGTTTAATAGCTTCAGGTTGATGGCGTCTAGTTCATGGTTAGTATTCGATGTTGCCTTGTTTGTCGGGACTTCCTCTCGAGTTCTTTGGCTTCTCGAATGACAAAGAATGACGAGGATACATTTGACAAAAACTGACAAATCTCATAATTCCTCGATGACCGTTTTGGCTATTAAAACTCGTTTTGAGTTTGTCAAAAAGAGGATGAAGTTGATAGTAGTGCCCCACCATTTCTCATTTAGCTTTATTTGCTATGTCTGTCTTGTGTGGATTTGAATTTTTTTTAATCCTTCTTTGCCTTTTGAGCTTGTTGCCAGTATGTGGTCGAGTTGGGGAGATGAACGCAATAATTGGGTATCTTAGTATGTCTATTTAGAGGGGATAGTCTGATTTTGTTTTCGCTATGGGAATGGAGCATCACAGTTGTATGTCTCTTTGAATATCTACTGTCGAATGGAACTTGGGTTTATATGTCAGTTTCGCTTCTTTTCTATGTTCATTCAGTCTCTTGATTAGGTCGTGTGGTTATTTTTAGGCATGAAGTTGTCGAAATAGCTTGCAAACCGTTTTCTTTCGTCTCTAGTAACATGAGAATGGTATATAGTTTTGATATTGATTGGTTTATCTGAAGTGCGGCTTTATTTTGATTTTAGTATTAGGAAAAATGATAGTTTCTTAGTTGAAGAGAGACCCTCCTTGCTTTCATTGATTGGATGGCCTTGTATCCCATATAATATAAGAAAAAAGAAGTGGAATGAATTTGTTTTGGTTCATCTGTAGCGTAAATTTTTTTATTCATTTTTTTTTAGAAATTATCTTTAAGTGAGACGTGATTACCAATATAGCGTAAGTTGTTTGTGAATATTTTTTTTCTTTTTGTGGTGGTTTTTGAGAATAAGAAACTTACTCCTCATCAGTTCTGTGTTTTGGTTGAGTGTTTTGATGGTCAATTAATAAAACTTTCTCAGTTTATGTATACTCTTTTTCATTGGTAGTACTTAACGCTATCTGAAAGCTTTGTTGCTTCGACTCAGTTTACTTTGGTGATAAGTTGGTTTTAGATAACGCTAGGAAAATTATTTGGATGTGGCAATATTGACTGTGTGGTGATCTACTTTCATTTAGATTATTATTGGTTACGTGAATTAGGTGTATGTGCAGATTTTATTATGCATTAACTGCATCCTGTAAAAAATTTTCCTTGTTGGAACCATACATCTTGCAACATTGTCCTCTGGTATTTTTTTTTTGTTTAAAAAAAAAAATTGTTTTCTGGCATCCTCTATCTGGCTTACAGTTTTATACCATGGGACATTGACGGGTTGTGTGCAAGTAATAGTTGCCCTTTTAATCTGTAACGAAGGTCATACATTGCTTTGGTTGAGTAAAATTGGTCTTAGCTTGTATCTAAGGTCATACACTTGATGTATAGTGTTCATGCATGAATGAGCAAGAGGGTATATTGGCTTTAGTGATGGGAGAAACTGTGATGGTATTGATAGATGTTAATCATTAAGGTACAAAGTGGCTTCTAAATGAAGGGATTGGACTTGTCAAAGCCTCAGGAGGAGGTGACAAAAAAGTTTTTAAATTAAAAATGGTGACAACTTTAACCATCTAAGGTCAAAGCTTCATTTAAATTGGGGTAAATTAATTAAGGGTGGCAAAAAAGTTTCAAAACTATAAAAGAGTGACACAAGTCTTAAATATTGAGCAGAGGTTACAATTCTAAGATTAGTGTTAATGACACTAATTTTAAAACCCTCAAATTTTATTATTTACACAAAAATCTCTACCCCATATTTACACAAATATTCCTACACCATCACCACCACTTCTCCACACATCCTTTTTGTTGCCGCCCGCCGCTACCACCTCCTCTTCCTCCACTATCACTATCACTACCATTGCCACCTCTTCCAGATTCACCATTATTTCCTCCCTCTACATAACTATCGCCTATTTTTCTTCTTTTTCCTCTACCACCGTCGCTATCAACACCACAACAAATGTCATCTTCTCATTCGGCGTTACCACCAACACCACCACCTCCATTTTTACCATAAATATCACTTTTTCGTGGGCTCCTCCAATCAGATCTTTTTTCAGAAATTAAGTAAGTATCGAAGTTGCCGCAACAACAGTCGAAGTTGCTGCAGCAACAATCGAAGTTGTTGCTGCAACTTCGATAATTGCTACAGCAACTTCGATAATTGCTACAGCAACTTCGATAATTGCTACAACAACTTCGATGATTGCTACAACAACTTCGATGATTACTGTAACACAACAACTAATAGTAGTTATTGCAGCAATTACTGTAGTTGCTGAAGCAACTCTCGTAGTTGCTGAAGCAACTCTCGTAGTTGCTGAATTTGCTAAATTATTTCTTCATTCATTTTTAAAATAAATCAAAAAATTTCTTTTTAAACTTTTTTTTTTTTTTTAAATAGTCCATAAAAATTTAAAAAGGAAGAACAAAATGAAAAGAGAAAGAAAAAGAAGAAAAGATGGAAGAAAAGGAAAATCTAGAGAGAGAAAAACATAAGAAGAAGAAGATGGGGAGAAAGAAAAAGAAGAAGAAAAATTGAAAGATAAAAGAAAAGGGGGAAAACTCTAAAATTTGAAATTTGGAGTTAGAGGACTTTTTAAAAAATTTAAATTCTTTTAAAAATTATACTTTACACCCCAATTAACTTAATCACCATGTTTGTTTTCACCAATAGTTTTCTTTATTATGATTCACATAAACCATCTATTACTTATGTGCTAACTCAACCAGTATAGTTATGTGGTAATTATCTACCAAAGCTTGGGCAAGTAGGAAGTTGTCCCCTAACATTTTCTTTGCTAGGATTTGATCTGTGAAATTTGGTTTTCATCTACTTCTTGACCATGCCTTGGGTGTTTGAAAATAAAAAGAAACTCACTTTTAAGTTCTCCAAAATCCCTTACTGTCTGTTATTATAGTATTATCTTGTGGTTGCATGTTTTTACGTGTTTTGTTTGGTTTATACTTTTATGTGTTTTGTTTATTTCCACCCGTAGCTTATTTTCACGGGTTTTCTCCTAGATTATTTTTTAATTCTTCCTTTTAGAATATTTATTAATTCATATATCTTTTCCTTGCATGAATCCGCTCGGGAGTCCAAATGAACTCTTTTCTTTTCCTTGCATTACACAATGGGCTATTAAGGCCAATCCTTTGGAAGATTTTGGGAGCCGGGTACATGACATATGGATACAAGGAGTCGAAAAGATAGAATGGGTTGAAGTCCCGTCCTTGAAGCGGCAACGACACTCGAAAGTCTCATTCTTTTATTTATTTACTAGGGAAATTAACCGCGTTTCGCGCGGTGCTAATAAATTAATTATTTTTTCCAATTAATTTTATATTCACTTTAGATTTATTGTCTAATTATAATATTATAACTTGTTATATTTATATTATAAAGAATGTTGCATTTCATAAAAAAAATTAATAAATTTAATATTTATTAAATGATGATAGTATATTCTTTATCAATAATTTATAATATATATTCTCTAATAATAACTTTATTTCATTTCTATTTCACATTCAATGATGTTGAGATTTTAACTTGAAATGATGTACTTTCTTTTTCAATCAAAAAGCATGAAAAAATTAAATCAAGTAGATCCTTGTGTAAATACATATAATTCTTCCGCACCGCATCGGATTATCAGTAAAATTTAAAACCTTCTTCAATATTTCATAACTTTCTTCTTCATATGTTTCTGAAGTGTACAATATTATACCTTACAAGATTAAAATAACTACACAAGATTTTTTATATAGAATTGAAATATTGTATATGATGATCCTTAATTGTGTTCATTTACAACTCTTAATTTTCTTGAGTAATGAAGATTATTAAGAGCATGAGTTATAAAGATGATAATATGTGAGTGAAAAGCACAAAATTAATGGGTATATTAGAATAGAAGTTATGGGAATGTGAAATGATGTAAGTTATGAAAATGACTTATTAAATAAATTATTTAAGAAAAATAAAAATACTTTAAAATAGATTATTATGTTAGCATTATATAGTGAAATGGAGACAACAATATCAAAAAATTAGAAAAAAAAAATAGATCCAATTGGAGGTCATAAAGAAGTGAACATCACCTCTTATATATTTATCTTTTTTAAAACTTTAAGCATTTCAAAAATTGACATAAAGAAAAATGTTATAAAATAATGTAAGCAATATATGCCCATCATAGCAAAGCTAATGAATTGTTACAATAATTAAAGAAGACAAAAGTCTAACCCTATAACATATATATTTGAACAAAGATGGAGATAAGATCTCCTTCTTTATAAAGAGAGACTTTTGAGATGCCTAGCATCAAGTAAAAGCTATGGAGAACAATAATTTGATAAATTGATAGTTCTATTTATATTTTATTCGAGTTCTCTAAAAATTGAAAAGTATGTACCATCTCAGTATGGGATAATTATGAATCCGTTTGACCTAAAAATTTTCCGTGATAAGTTTTTTTTTTTTTTTAAGTTTCTCATCCTGTACTTGGGACCTCCATTCAAGTCCGATTAATGCGGATTCACACTGGATAGAATTTATTCAAAGATATCGCTCCTATTAAATATTTTTCTACACTAAGAGCTCAAAACAGAGACTGATTAAGGAGCAGGCCCTCCAACAACAAATTTCAATTTGGGAACAAATGGAAAATTTAATGTCTAACCGAATAAATTGTATTTTGCATTACTAAACCTTCCATTGGATAAGCAGTTCCAACTTAAAAACAAATCATCAAATCATTACTTTGACAATAATAACTAACCTGAAAAAAGAGGGAAAGATTACATCTTTGTGATCAATATCCAAAGTTTGCATTATAATTTAAATATTGACAGAATCAAAGTCAACCAAAAACAAAATATGCCAACAAAACACTAAAACATATCAAGAATGAGATTTAAGCCACACATTAGTATACATAAGAAAATATTATGAAATGCTATTGTTACCTCTTCATATCAAACAACTTCATCTTCACCATCCTTTTTATAAGATGATGATAATATATATTAAAAACAAGGATATAAAATAAAATTAAAACAAAAAAGAAAGAAGAAAATAAAGGAGAAGAGGAAAAAACATATCATAAGACCCTCCCAAAAAATGAGAAGATTATATATAGTATGGAAAATAGAATATAAATAGACAAAAATAAATTTTTCACTTAATAGTCATTTATTTTTCTTATTCAATGTGCAGTTTTTTTCTTCATAAATATAATGACTTGTAAAATATTCAAAAAAACTCAAAAATAGGAGAAAAAGATAAATATTTTTCTTGGCTTATGAACCATGCCACATAAGCATGCCTATAAGTCTCCTTTATATATATAGAGAGATATTGTTGCGACATCTATTTGTAAGGGGTAAAAAATTAATGTCAAAAACATTAAAATGTATTATTATTATCAATTAAGTTACTAAAATATCATGTTCAGAGATTGTTTCATCGTTCATTTCTATTTTCATTTGAAGAAGTAATGTCGTTGCCTTCACGATCTGTCACTTCCACTAGCATCTCAATGATGGAGATTTTACCAACACTTTTGATGTGTTATTTTTTAAATAATTTTGTGTCAACAAATGCATTGATTAAGAATATACTCTTATATTTTGGGGGAAAAAGAGCTTTGATATATATGTTCATTGAGGGAGACATTGATGGATTCTTCGTGAAATGCAATAAATAAAGAAAAGTTGGGAAAGACGTTTTGAAGATATACAACTGAACAACTTATCAACTGTCCATTAATGAGAAATATAAATAACATCAACTGCTTTTCTTTAGCGACCAACATTAGTGCATGTATTAAAATAAAATTCATATTTTTTATTATAATAAAATAGATTAAAATACGTGAGAGAGGTAAAAAAAAAAAAGAAAAAAAAATAAACAGAAATGGTGGTGTGCCATATAGTCTTGCCTATGTTTCTCACTCCTAGGTGGGAGAGTTCGTTTTTTGTAAATTCCTTGCAATTAATTTTTAAAAAGACTTTATGACCCTTTAATAAGAAATTCATTTTTACATAAAAAATCTGAAAAAGTCATTTTCTTCTAATTCATTTGTTATATTACGGTATTCGGGTACAAGAATCTGTATATATGCAACACCAACTTCAACTCTAGTTCAAGTCTAAGATAAGAACACTTTTGAAGTTACTTAACACCTTCAACACTAGATTATGAATAATCTATCTAAGAAGTGTGTTTATTTTCAAAAAATAGATGAAATAGAATTTGTAAGGCCAAGTCCCCCGACTTCACGGAGTGTCCTTAAGGAATAATTTTCCTCACTGTACCCGAGGTTATGAAATCTTCCTCCCAGGATAAAATGACCTTCAATCTGAACAATAGTGGTACCTCAAATTGTTGGATTCAACGAACTCACTCAACAGTTTGATTGATCACACAAAATATTTTGAAGACAAGAAGAGAGTTTGTAATTCAGAAGATTCGTGTCTAAATCTGTGGATGAAAACAGGTTTATATAGCCTTCATATGTCTCTTCTGAAAAGTGGCAATGGTTCACTTAAAAGGTGTGACCTTTCCTGAAAAATCATGTCTGTTCGTCCAAAGATTGCATCTTTTCCGAACAGGCAAACCATTTCATGAATTAGTGTGTCATTTCATCGAAGGATTGCTTCCTTCCGAAGCATCAGTTCGAAACAGTGCATCCTTCTGAAGCATCAGTTCAAAACAGTGCATCCTTTTGAAGCATCAGTTCGAAACACTGCATGCATGCATATAACTGGAGGATCAAAACATAGAAAATAATTTTCCTTAGGATTAAATTTCTGTCAAATAAATTTTGTCCAAAAAGATAGATCTCATCGATCGATCATTTGACAAATCCAAATTCAAATCCAACTGAATTCGAAGCCGAGCGAGCAATTTTGACGACGACGCGAGGCATCTCTTATTTCTTGCCTCACTTACCAAGTGGAATAAGTGTTTCTTAATATAAACACTTGAAAGTCACATTCTCCGACCAATGTGGGAGAAATAATAGACTTTTCATTTTAGAGTACACTTTCCATTTTAGTGTTTTTTTCTCTATTTTTCCTTCCACTTAGTTTCCTCCATTTTCCATTCACACTTTATCTATACTTTGAACCCAACAATCCTCCACATGAATGGGTAATGACTATTTTTCATAAAATTTTACGGACAAGTATGTGATTATCAAGCAAAGACTGATTGCATCTGGATAAGTGGGTTTTCCTTTGAACTTTCCGTAGTGAACATGCATCGGATGCACTCGATCAATCGGTAGATTTGATATCTTTGAACCGTTGAGATTTAATGTACACCTAGACAACACATGTCACACAACCAACCTTTTACCGTTTATAGTTCTCACGGTTTTATTCTTTTCAGCCATGAACACATTTCGATTTTATGAGAGCTTAGAGAATTGGCCTTTACTAACATTCTCCTTGAAGCGGCTTCCACTTTGCCCTCACATAGGTGATTTCTAAACGTTCAATCCTATAGATTAAACTATTTGGTCAAATCTGCCAAATTTAGATAATCATTAAAAGACTTTTCACCTTAAGTGTTATCCTTATTTACTAACCATTGTCTACATCATGAGAATGGATTGGGTATATTGACAATGTTGAACCTGTCAGTCACAACTTTGTTTGATCTTATTGAACCTAGCTCTTGGGATCTCCAGTCTGCTAGGTAGAGTTACAGCTATGCTGACTTGTCCTAGGCCTTAAACCCATTCCCTTGGATGTCCTTTCCACTCCTTCTCTAGATAGGCCTTTTGTAAGTAGATCGAACACATTATCCTTTGACTTTACATAGTCAACAGTGATAATTCCACTAGAGAGAAGTTCCCTAACGATATTATATCTTCGTCGTATGTGACGAGATTTACCGTTGTAAATCATGCTCCTTGCCCTACTTATTGCCGCTTGGCTATCACAGTGTATACATACTGGTGCCATTGGTTTGGGCCAATAAGGAATATCTTTCAAGAAATTTCGGAGCCATTCTGCTTCTTCACCGACTTTATCCAATGCGATAAATTCAGATTCCATTATAGAACGAGCAATACAAGTCTGTTTGGATGATTTCCAAGAGACTTCTCCTCCACCGCTAGTAAATATATATCCACTTGTGAATTTTACTTAGTTCGATCCGGTGATTCAATTTGCATCACTATATCCTTCGAGTACCACAGGATATTTATTATAATGCAAAGCATAGTCTTGAGTGTATTTAAGATACCACAAAACTCTTTTCATTGCCATCCAATGAGTTTTGTTGGGATTACTCGTGTACCGACTCAATTTACTAATAGCGCATGCTATGTCTGGTCATGTACAATTCATTATATATATTAAACAACCCAATACTCTTGCGTACTCCAATTGTGAGTCACTTTCACCTTCATTCTTTTGAAGTGCAAAGCTCACATCCAATGGAGTCTTGTCAATACCGAATTCCATATACTTGAATTTGTCAAGTACATTTTTGATATAATGAAACTGTGACAATGCCAACCTTTGTGGAGTTCTATGAATTCTTATTCCTAAGATCACATTCGCAACTCCAAGATCTTTCATATAGAACTTGCTCTCGAGCATTCGTTTCGTTGCATTTATGTCTGAAATGTCTCTACTGATGATCAATATATCATCCACATATAAACACACCATGACTTGGTGATTTGGAGTGTCTTTAATATAAACACATTTATTACATTTATTTATCTTGAACCCGTTTGCCAACATGGTTTGGTCAAACTTTGCATGCCATTGTTTAGGTGCTTGCTTTAGTCTATACAACGACTTAATAAGTTTACACACCTTATTCTCTTTTTCTGGAACCATAAAACCCGCAGGTTGTTCCATGTAAATTTCTTCCTCCAATTCTCCACTTAGGAATGCGATTTTTCACATCCATTTGATGGATTTCAAGATCATATACCGCCGCCAAGGCAATTAATATTTGAACCGATGTTATCCTTGTTACTGGCGAGTATGTATCAAAATAATCAAAACCTTCTTTTTGTTTGAAGTCTTTTGCTACAAGTCTTGCCTTGTATTTGTCAATAGTACCATCCGCCTTTATTTCCCTTTTGAGGATCCATTTAGAACCTAAAGGTTTATTTCCTGGAGGAAGATCAACCAATTCCCACGTATGGTTGCTTAAGATTGAATCAATCTCACTGTTGATTGCCTCTTTCCAAAAGGATGAGTCTGACGATGACATCACTTCTTTAAATGTTTGAGGCTCATTTTCTAAGAGAAATGTTACAAAATCTGATCCAAACGAAGTAGACGTTCGTTGACGTGTACTACGTCTTTGATTCTCTTCATTATGTATATTCTCACTTGGTTCACCTCAAGGTCATTTAGATCCTCCACTAGACTATTCATGTCTAATTTTATACGGGTAAATATTTTTAAAAAATTCAGCATTATCTGATTCAATTACCGTATTTTTATTTATATCTGAATGTTTGGATTTATGAACCAAAAACCGACATGCTTTACTGCTTTTAGCATATCCTATGAACACGTAGTCTACAATCTTAGGTCCTATCTTAACCCTTTTAGGCATGGGAATTTGGACCTTTGCTAGACACCTCCACATTTTGAAATATTTCAAGTTGGATTTCCTTCCTTTTCATTTTTCATAAGGAATTGATTGGGTCTTACTATGTGGAACTCTATAGAGTATACGGTTGGCTGTAAGGATAGCCTCCTCCCACAAGTTTTGCGGAAAATCAAAACTTATAAGTAAGACATTCATTATTTTCTTCAACGTTAGTTTTTTTCTTTCCGCAATTCCGTTGGATTGAGGTGAATACGGGGCCGTAGTTTGATGGACGATTCCATTCTCTACACATATTTCGGCGAAGAGAGATTCATATTCTCCGCCTCTATCACTTCTTATCATTTTTATCTTTTTCTCTAACTGATTTTCTACTTTAGTTTTGTATTGCCTAAACACATCTATTGCTCCATCCTTACTATTTAGCAAGTAGACATAACAATATTTAGTGCAATTATCAATAAAGTTATGAAATAATTTTTCCCACCACATGATGGTGTTGACTTCATATGACAAATGTCAGTGTGTATTAAGTCTAAAGGATTGAAATTCCTTTCAACGGACTTATAAGGATGCTTTGCATACTTTGATTCCACACACGTTTGACACTTTGACTTATTGCAATAGAAGTTTGGCAAAACCTCTAAGTTAATCAGTTTTCGTAACATTTTGTAATTAACATGGCTTAAACGTTCATGCAACAAATTATAAGACTCAAGCAAGTAAGAAGAATTTGAACTTTTATTGATTTCAACATTCATTACATTCATCTTATAAAGGCCCTTAGTGATATAGCCTTTTCCTACATACACTTCTTCTTTCCTAATTATAATTTTTCCAGAAACGATTACACATTTGAATTCGTTCTTGTCTAGAAGTGAAATAGAAATCAAGTTCCTACGTAATTCCGGAATATATAAGACATTGTTAAGTGTCAAGACCTTTCCTGAAGTCATTTTCAGGACCACTTTTCCTCTTCCTTCTACCTTAGTCGTAGCGGAGTTAGCCATGTAGATCATTTCTTCTACTTGAGCCGGAGTGAATAACGAAATCAACTCTTTATTGACACAAACATAACAGGTGGCACCAGAATCTATCCACCACTTGGGAAGATTCCCCACCAAGTTGCATTCTGAAAACATAGCACACAGATCATCACATTCTTTGTTGCACTCAATCGTATTTACTTGGTCCCTTTTCTTGCCTCTCTTAGGGGCACGATAATTCGTGGACTTATAGCCAATCTTGCCACAGTTGAAGAACTTTCCCTTGAATTTCTTCTTGGGTTGATTGCTTCCTTGTTTAACTTTCTTCTTTTTCTTAGAATTATTTTGGTTATCTTCTACAATATGTGCTCCATTAATTGTAGAATTTCTTTTTGACCTTCTCTCGACAGCCTTATTATCCTCTTCAATACGCAGTCGAAAAAATAAGATCTTCGACAGTCATCTTCTTGCGGTTGTGCTTCAAGTAGTTTTTGAAGTCTTTCCACATAGGTGGTAGCTTCTCAATGATCGCTGCTACTTGAAATGCATCATTCACAATCAAAACTACAAAACAGTTTATTTGAGTACTAAGAATATTTTCAATTTGTTCAACTAAGTTATTTTTTAAAGTTATACCTTCCGCTAGGAGATCGTGGATGATTACTTGCAATTTCTGTAGTTGAGAGATAACCGCTTTGCTATCTATCATTTTAAAGTCCAGGAACCTTGCAACAAAGAATTTCTTAATTCCCGCATCCTCTGTCTTGTATTTTCGTTCTAGTGTCCCCCACAATTCTTTCGATGTCTTAGTTCCACTGTAAACATTATAAAGGTCATCTTGGAGACCACTCAAGCTATAATTCATGCAAAAGAAATCTGAGTGCTTCCAAGCCTCAACAATTATGAAATGCTCTTTGTCCGAGGTTCTCTTGGGTACCTCAGGAGCATCCTCACTAGTGAACCTTTGAAGACATAGTGTTGTGAGGTAGAAGAACATCTTCTGCTGTCATCTCTTAAAGTCAATGCACGCAAATTATTCGGACTTCTCCGCAGGTGCCATAGGTTGCGGAGCATTTGCTCAACTTGTTGAGGTAATACTAGTTTCCCCCACAGTCGTAGCCGCATCTTGAATTTGACTTTAGTTAGTCATTTTTTCTGTCTCCACAAGACAATAAAATTTAGTATTTTTAGAATTCTACTTATCAAGTTAAGCAACTTTAAACTCTTCTTCTTGTTTCTAGTTAGCGATGAAGTTTTTATGACTTCCAATCGTCAACCGAGTGATCTTTAACTTGTGATGAAGATTTTATGTCTTCGAATCACTAGTTAAGTTCAAACGGAGTAGAAAGTTTAAAGCTTTAATCTCCAAAAATAAGCAATACAGATTCTGCAAATTATTTCTTAAGATTGTTATATTACTGTGTTTGGGTACAAGAATCTGTATACATGCAACACCAATTTCAACTCTAGTTCAAGTCTAAGACAAAACCACTTTTGAAGTTACTTAACACCTTCAACACTAGATTATGAATAATCTATCTAAGAAGTGTGTTTATTTTCAGAAAATAGATGAAATAGAATTTGTAAGGCCAAGTTCCCCGACTTCACGGAGTGTCCTTAAGGAATAATTCCCCTCACTGTACCCGAGGTTATGAAATCTTCCTCCCAGGATAAAATGACCTTCAATCCGAACAATGGCTGTACCTCAAATTGTTGGATTCAACGAACTCACTCAACTGTTTGATTGATCACACAGAATGTTTTAAAGACAAGAAGAGAGTTTGTAATTCAGAAAATTTATGTCTAAATCTGTGGATGAAAGTAGATTTATGTAGCCTTCATACGCCTCTTCTGAAAAGTGACAATGGTTCACTTAAAAGGTGTGACCTTTCCTGAAAAATAATGTCTGTTCGTCCAAAGATTGCATCTTTTCCGAATAGACAAACCATTTCATGAATCAGTGTGTCATTTCATCGAAGGATTGCATCCTCCCGAAGCATCAGTTTGAAACAGAGCATCCTTCTGAAGCATCAGTTCGAAACACTGCATGCATGCATATAATTGGAGGATCAAACAGAGAAAATAATTTACAGCATTTTTTATTTTCTCTTCGAATTAAATTTCTGTCAAATAAATTTTATCCAGAAAAATATATCTCATCAATCGATCCAAAGCCAAAGCCAAGCCGAGCAACGACAACAACGCTAAGCATCTATTATTTCTTGCCTCACTTACCAAGTGGAATAAGTATTTCTTAATATAAACACTTGAAAGTCACATTGTCCCACCAATGTGGGAGAAATAGTAGACTTTCCATTTTAGAGTACACTTTTCATTTTAGTATTTTCTTCTCTATTTTTCCTTCCACTTAGTTTGCTCCATTTTCCATTCACACTTTATTTATACTTTTAACCAACATGATTTTGTAAGTAATCATGAGATCCCATTTGTTTCTTATAGATTTTCTCACACCATGAAAAACGCTTAAATGTATCTTTTGGTCTATGTGGATGCTAAATTATCTAGCTAATAAGTAAACAATATAGAGGGCCCAAAAACATTCAGTAGTTTAACGTGTTCTTGGAGTATACAAATAAAGATGAATGAAAAAGTGAGGAAAAATACAACGAAAAGACGAAAAGATCAACTACTGATTTATTCAAAAAATCTAGGTGACTCATAAAAGATCTGCAACATTTTTTCAATGAAAGATTTCTTTTCTTGGAGGGTTGTCGCCAAATAAAAGGAGTCAAATGTTAGCTATTTAATATATTTATATGCATTTATACTATTTATTTGAAGTTCAAGAAAATAAAAATAAATTTTGAATTTTGTAGTTTTAAATTAAAGATATATAGAATGTATTAAAATATTTTTTAATTTTATAATCTTAAAATATGTCATGTGAAAAGTTGAACCTTTTTAAGTGTTGAAAAAATTGAAAAGAGACATTATGTTCTTTGTGAAACGGAATTAAAAAAAAATAGAAAAAATGAATTAAAAACAAAGAAAGTTTTCATTGAAGTTTGAAAGAATAATATAGAGTTTCAAAAAGACGTCTTAATGTAAATTAACCTTCGTCCTTTTTAAAGAGATCCAAGTGTTGTTGTCCTAAGCTACGGACATTCGGTTACACCTGCACCTCGTGATTTGATCATTAGATTCATTTTAGCATATTCTGCATTATCCAAGCAAATATACTACCATCACAGAGTGAGTGAAAAAGTATTAATGGAAATTATACTATATAGCTGTTTAAAAGCTCTTAAATGGTTAAATCGGGAACTATCTACTTTTAGTTCTTTCCATTGGAATTCTCACTAATTCGAATCCACATTGTAGGACCAATTTTGGGGTGATGCTCCGAACGAATTTTTCTCCATATTCATAATTCGAACTTGAGATTTCTGGTTAAGAGTGGAGCATCCCATAACTACACTGCGCCACAACCCATTTCTGTAACTAATACACAGACTTCAGATGCTAGTACTTTTTAAATTTAAATTTGTCGTTGTGTTCTGTTTGGATTGAAGAAAAGAAAAACATATGAAGCAATCATGTTTTAAGAAAAAAGCCCCTTTTACCTTCAATATTATCATATAGAAAAATCGACCAGAGTTGATGTAGAGCTACACATATTATCAAAAAGTCCTGAAACAAATTAGAAGATTTGTAAAAAGTGATGGAGCCCATTTCAGGTGAAATGTTGTGGAGTGTTTGTGGATTAAAAGTAGACTTTTGTAATGAGTTTAGCACCATTTCAGAAAAGCTAATAAATGGATACTTAAATACAGTAAATGCTTATGGTCTCTTCTTGTAACCTAACTATAATGAAAGACGTTTGCCTTTTGAAACAATTCAGTTTTCGGAAAAATCCAAAAATAGCATACTTATTCCCTTAATTATGAGTTTCATAGCAACAGTTTCATAATTACATAATATAGCAAGTTGTATTTTGTATTTTTGTAAATTGTTTCTACAAAAATACAAATACATATGATTTTTACTGCCCTTATGATTGATATGTATTTTGTATTTTTGCAAACTTTTGCTACAAAAATACAAATGCATACAAATACATATGCTACAAAATATAATTTGATAAAAGTGTTGTTATTTTTTATAATTTAATACTTAAGTATGCTACTTTATGTATTTTTTTCTTCAGTTTTTGCTTACAATAAAATAATTAAAATAGGTGAAAAAGCTCAAAAAAATCACAAAAAAGATAAATAGGTTTGGAGGCATCTAAGATATGCCACATAGGATTGACTATTGATCTCTTTATATATATATATATATATAAATTTATTGTTGTATCATTTATTTATTTATTGTCATTTTAGTTATTTATTTCTTTGGTTATTTATTTGGTCCTCGAAGTTAAATTTGTAAATTAATACAGGTGAAATGAGATTTGGGCCAAAGGTTCGAAAATAGTTTAGGACAGGTACAAGTGGGACAAAAGCTCAATTAGACTAGGACAGGATTTATTGATTTGGGTTCAATGACTTAAGTCTTTTATTTTCTCCCCTTTCTCTTTTTATGTGCTATTTGCTATTTGCTTAGACTTAGTTGAAATTCCCGCTAAGTCGTCAAAATCAATTTTTGTAAAAACTTTTGAAATATTTTTAAAATCTCTTTCTTTTCAAAAAATCAACTAGTCAAAAGATATTTTCAAACAGTCCGGATAACCACAAGTTAGCGGACGTTTCAGGTGCCTTGAAAACCTTCCTAAAATGTTAATAGGAATCGCTTATCTAGAATTTCATAAACTCAAATGATTTTTTCTGTTTTGAATCGTTTGAGTAATTTATAAAGGTTTTCTTAATTTTTCCTAAGTAAATTAAGTGGCGAATCTCTCTAAAAAAAGTCAAAATTTCTCCGCAAATTACTATAAATTACATAATCAATACCATTAAATATAGTTATTTAAAATACGGGAGCGTCTAAGTTGCGAGTTGGGTCTTAGAACATAGGAACTTTGCAGGGTAAGTCTATAGAGCTGGTGAAGATTCTTAGAAAGAGGAGGGTTAGTATGGCGTGTGTCCAGGAAACTAAATGGGTAGACACTAAGGCGAGAGATGTGGATGGATATAAGTTGTGGTATTTGGGTAGCGTGCGATATAGAAATGGGGTAGGTATCTTAGTAGACGAAGAATTTAGGGAGCAGGTGGTAGAGGTTAAAAGAGTTAGTGATAAGTTGATGTCTATTAAGTTGGTCATTGGAGGGTCTACGGTGAACGTTATTAGTGCTTACACCCTGCAAGTAGGTTTGGATGAGGAGGAGAAGAAGGATTTTTGGGAGGTTTTAGATGAGGTAGTGAGTAGCATCCCGAGCACTGAGAGGCTTGTCGTGGAAGGGGATTTCAATGGGCATATTGCGTCTCTGTTGAGAGGTTATGATGTTGTGCTTGTCGGTTTCAGTTTTGGGGAGCGGAATGAAGGAGGAACTTCTCATTTGAATTTTTCTAGGGCTTTTGGGTTATGGATAGCGAATTCGTGCTTTCTGAAGAAGGAGGATCACCTTATCACATTTCGTAGTTCAGTGGCCAAGACTCAGATAGACTTTTTGCTCCTTAGGAAGGGTGATAAAACGCTATGTAAAAATTGTAAAGTAATACCTAGCAAAAATCTTTCGACTCTGCACAGGTTGTTGGTGATGGACTTGATTATCAATAAGAAAAAAGAAGAGGAGTGTGGAGGGTCGACCCAGGTTTAAGTGGGGTAGCTTGACTTTGGCTAGCTCTTTGAAAATGAGGGAGAAGTTGAAGAGTAGGGGGGCTTGGAAGAGTAAAGGGGATGTGGATATTAAGTGAGAGATGACTGCCAGTTGTATTAGAGAGACCACTAAAGAGGTGTTGGGTGTATCGAGTGGTCGATATGGCAAGCATCAAGGAGATTGGTGTTGGAAAGAAGAGGTGAAGAGTAAGGTGGAGTCGAAGAAGACGTTTTATGCTAAGTTGGTGGAGAGCAAGGATGATGAGGAAAGGAAGACGAATAAGGAGGAGTATAAGGTTGCTAAAAGAGAGTCCAAAGTAACGGTTATGGTGGCTAAGACAACTACTTTTGATAGCTTATATGCGGTGTTAGAGGATAAATGAGGGGATAAAAAGTTGTATAGGCTTGCCAAGGCCAGGGAGCGGAGGGCTCGTGACCTTGACCAAGTGAAGTATATCAAGGGAGAAGATGGTACAGTGTTGGTTGAGGATATCCTTATTAGGGAGATGTGGCAGTCCTACTTTTATACACTTTTGAACGACGTCGGGGACAAAGGTTTCGTGTTGGGGGACTTGGAAAATTCTGAGGAGTGTCTCGATTATGGTTATTGTAGGCGTATCAAGGTTGAGGAATTCAAGGGGGCTATTCACAGGATGCGGTGGGGTAGGACGACGGGGTCAAACGAGATTCCAGTAGATTTTTGGAAGAGCACCAGTGGGGCAGGTTTAGAATGGTTAAAAAGGTTGTTAACATCATTTTTAGGACGACAAAGATGTCGGAAGCGTGAAGGTGTGGTACGATGGTTCCTTTAGAGGCATTAAGTTGTTGAGTCATTCTATGAAGGTTTGGGAAAGGGTGGTAGAGTTGAGGCAGAGAAGGATCGTGAATATCTCTGAGAATCAGTTTGGTTTCATGCCAGGTCGCTCAATCACTGAGGCCATTCACCTCGTGAGGAGATTAATGGAGCTTTTTTTAGAAAGGACGAAGGACTTGCACGTGGTGTTTATTGATCTAGAGAAGACATATGATAGAGTTTTGAGGGAGATTTTATAGAGGTGCTTGGAGGTTAGAGGAGTGCCCGTGGTATACACTAGGTCGATCTAGGACATGTATGACGGAGCAAAGACTCGTGTGAGGATGGTAGGTGGGATTCAGAGCACTTTCCAGTTCTGATAGGGTTGCACCAGGGATCAACTCTTAGCTCGTTTTTATTTGCCTTGGTGATGAATGTTTTGACGCAACATATTCAAGGGCAGATGCCTTGATGTATGTTATTTGTGGATGATGTGGTATTGATTGACGAAACTTGGAGAGAAGTTAATGATAAGTTGGATATTTGGAGACAGACACTTGAGTCTAAAGGATTTCGGTTGAGCAGAACCAAGACGGAGTACTTGGAGTGTAAGTTTAGTGAGGTGTCGCAGACGGATAAAGTGGTGGTGAAGTTGGACTCGCAGGTCATTCAGAAGAGGGAGGGTTTCAAGTATCTGGAGTCTATGATTCAGGAAAATGGCGAGATTGATGAGGATGTCACGCATCGTATTGGGGCAGGGTAATTGAAATAGAGGCTTGCTTCGGGAGTCTTATGTGATAAGACGGTGCCCCCAAAGCTTAAAGTTAAGTTCTACAGAGTGGAAGTCCGGCCGACTATGTTGTATGGAGCGGAATGTTGACCAGTTAAGAACTCCCACATCCAAAAGTTGAAGGTGATGGAGATGCGAATGTTGCGATGGATGCGTGGACATACCAGGAAAGATAGGGTGAGGAATGAGATTATTCGGGAGAAAGTGAGAGTTTCTTCGGTGGAGGATAAGATGCGATAAGTGAGGTTATATTGGTTTGGGCATGTGATGAGGAGGGGCTCGGATGCTCTAGTGCGGAGGTATGAGACACTAGCTATGGATAGTTTTAGGCGGGGTAGAGGTAGACCGAAGAAATATTGGAGGGAGATGATTATGCATGATATGGAGCAGTTACAACTTACAGAGGACATGACTCTTGATAGAAAGTTGTGAAAGACGAGGATTAGTTTAGAGGGTTAGGGGGTGGGAGTGCGTCGGTAACAATAAGGGAGCATTCTCATGTGTCTGTAGTTTTTTATTCGTGGTGCTGTGTGATGTCTATGATGTCGGTTAGATAGTTCTTATTTTTATCTTGTGGTTGTAGTATTATCTCGTTGTTAGCGGTGTTGGTTTATTTTGCACTTATCTTTTGTGTTTGTTATACTGTTATCGGTTCTAAGCCGAGTGTTTATCGGAAACAGCCTCTCTACTTCATATGAGGTAGTGGTATGGTCTGCGTACACTCTCACCTTCCCAGACCCCACTATGTGGGAATACACTGGATATGTTGTTGTTGTACTTTTTAAATAAACTAGTAATAATGTAAATAGTTTTACTTTGTCAATGCAAGGTATATATTGACTTAGCCTTCCAGCCTAAGAAATAATGCTTAATTAGTTACTCTTTATATTTTTTTTTAGAGAAAATGGTCTATTATCCCCCAACCTTTAGTCGAAATTCCATCTACATACTTATACTTTGAGGGGGTCCTATGACTCCCTGAACTATTTTAAAGTGGAATTATTACCCCCCTGAATGCTGACATGGCAAGAGAGTGTGTTTTACTTTCTTTCTCTTTAAAGAGAGTGAGAACAATTTTTTTTATTAAAAATTTATTTTTAATATTTCTTTATTTTCTTTATTCATTTTTAATTATTCTTTTTCTTTCTTCTTCTTTTTCTTCTTCTTCCAAACAATTGTAGCGAAGAACTCATCGATGATATCAAAAATTAATTTATCATTTTTCTCATCTTCAAGCACAAAATCGATTGGTTTCGACTTCAAATTCGTCGAAAATTTCAAAATGGGTATTGTACATTGTTTCTAACTTCAAGATTGTCGAAAATTTTAAAATAGATATTGTCCATTATTTACGACTTCAAAGTCGTCGTAAATTTTAAAATGGGTATTGTCCATTATTTTTTACTTGAAGGTCGCTGAAAATTTTAAAATTCTCTATTGTTTTCGGCTTTAAGGTTATTAAAAATTTTAAATTCGGTATTGTTCATTGTTTCTAGCTTCAAGGTCGTCGAAAATTTTGAAATTGGTATTCTTCGTTGTTTCCGGATTTAAGATCGTCGGAAATTTAAAATTCGATATTGTTCATTGTTTCCCACTTCAAGATTGTTGAAAATTTTAAATTCGATGTTGTTTATTATTTTCGACTTCAAGATCATCAAAAATTTTAAAATCAATATTGTTCATTATTTTCGACTTCAAGGCTGTCGTAAATTTTAAAATGGGTATTGTCCATTATTTTCGACTTCAAGGTCGTCAAAAAATTTTAAATTCTGTATTGTTTCTAACTTTAAGGTCATCAAAAATTTTAAATTAGGTATTGTTCATTATTTCTGGCTTCAAGTTCATTGAAAATTTTGAAATTGATATTGTTCGTTTTTTTCGGATTTAAGATCGTCAAAAATTTAATATTTGATATGATCATTGTTTCCCACTTCAAGGTTGTCAAAATTTTTTAAATTCGATGTTTTTTATTATTTTCGACTTCATCACACAGTTCATAACCAAAGAATCGACAATAAACCAACATGAGCAATTATTCACCGACAACAAAGATCAAACAACACACATACATTCAATCTCAACATAGCACATCACTCTTCATTTTTCCATTGACAGAAAACACACAGCTAACCAGATACATACACAAATTTACACACACATAAGGAACGAAAAACACACACAAACGTACTTCACTGAGATAGAAAAACAGCAGCCCATATACACGCAACACACAGACACACTCAGAATAAAGGAGAGAACAGGTACATCACGAGAAGGAGAGGTAAAAGAAATGAAAATACAAGAAGAGGTCGGCTGCGTTTTAGGTTTTTTGACGAGCTTTCTTCGCCGGAATCGGAGTCTTTCAATCATTTAAACCCCCAAATCCCTAAACCCTTCAGTAACACCCCGTACTTAATTACGTGCATTAGCCATGGTTATATGTGTTGAAGTATATGTATTGATCATAAGTTAGGTATATATGAGTTCAAGTATGAGTATTGATTATTTTGAGATGGTTTTAGTTTGATTATATGTGTATAGGAATCGACTTTATTTATACAGGAATTTGCCCGTCGATGGTTCCATACAAAGGTTATTGAATAAGCTTTCCAACGATATAAAGATTTCCAAAAACGGATAAGTTTCGGATATAATCGAGCACGTTCGAAACTATAAAACGGTGGCCGGGATATTGTGAACAGTAAATGTGCAGGAAAATTTCCTGTACACAAACTACTGAGGCCTGGCAGTTTTTTGGGTCGACTTTAAACAATCATAACTCCTTGTACAAAATGAACTGTGTGATCTGCTATATATCGATGAGAATCTCCGAGAGTTTTCTTTCTAATGCAATTGGTTTCATCCAAATCCAACATCTGAGTAAGGAGTTATACTCGTTTTACTTCAGCCCTCAAAACAGATTTTTAGGGTCAACTTCAAACGATTATAACTCCTTGTACAGGACGAACTGGGTGACCTACTTTATATGAAATGAAAGCCCTTTGAATTATCTATCCAACTATACCAATTTCACCTAAATCCTATATCGGAGCAAGGAGTTATGGTTGATTTACTTTAGCCTACCAAAACAGTCCACCATGGACAGATTCGGATTTACTTAAATTTTTAAGGGCAATATGGTCATTTTCCATCACCTCATGGACGAAAATTGGTCATTATATACATATAATTATCCTCATATCCATCATGTTATTATCCAATTATTGAAGAATAAGAAACCCTAGTCTAAGTTCAACTCCAATTATCTTGTGATTCAATCGTAGAAAGTCCAAATTGATTCCGTAGTTGTGTTCACCGTCTCGAGGGCTTCGAGAAGCACCCCTTATTTGTGCCAACAGGACTTCAA
Source organism: Capsicum baccatum var. pendulum (assembly GCA_030864225.1). Taxonomy (NCBI): domain Eukaryota; kingdom Viridiplantae; phylum Streptophyta; class Magnoliopsida; order Solanales; family Solanaceae; genus Capsicum; species Capsicum baccatum. Next base: position 78,711,830 of record CM061552.1, read on the forward strand.
AATCAAAAGGGCCATTTTATGGTAAGGATGTAAATTATGTTGGTGTTATTTATATGGATATGTATATATATATGCATGTGAGCATAAGAAGTATGTTATTTGATTGTTGTTGAAAGATGATTGGGAAATGATGTTGGATTATGTTGAATTGTGAAGGGATTTGGTGTGATGATGTGGTATTGAAATGATGAATATATATATATATATACACATAAACCTATTGTTCAAGTTGGTTTTTGGAATGTTTTGCAAATATTGGTTGTATGGAATTATGGAAGAGAATTGTGGTGTTAGGTTGCTAATACTAGATGCCAAACATTTCATTGTAGATAAGTGATTTGTAAAGGCGGGAAGTTGTGTTGAATTGGTATCCGAATCTACAACGAGGTATGTAAAGCATACTCTAACGATGTTATTTGGAATGAAAACACCAATGTTCCATCAAGTAAGATTCCGAGGTTGTCCAGAAACATGTATTGTTCTACATTACCAACGAAGTTGTTTCCATTTTATAAAGTGTCAAAATGTTTCATTGATATACCAAAAGGCTCCTATTTCATTGTTGTGATATTGATGATTCTGAAACACATTGTTGATGTACCAATGAGTCTTTATTACATCGTTATTGTATAGAAGGTCTATTACTTGGTTCCTATTGATGTATTATTGTTTTAAAGTATCAAAAATGCGGTGGCGACCGAAATAACAATCTCAAAGATTAATTGAACTAAGTGATGGAAGTTCTCTCTTATCGGGTGGTATCCCAGGGGCATAAGCCTAGCATGGGTCGATCCCTATTTATGTGTTTATGGGTGGTATTCCAGGGGCATAAGCCTAGCATGGGTCGATCCCAGTTGATATGTACTGGAGGCAGCCTAATGGTCACAGTACAGTGCAGTAATGATTACAAATATGATAAGAACGAAGGTAAAGTGATTGAATAAATGCAATGTACAGGTTGTCACAAGTTCTAGTAAGTGTGGTCCACTCCTATTACGATTTATTCACTTGTTTCTGATTTCTATTGAGCTCTTATATCATATGTGATTATCTACAGCTTTACATACTCAGTACATATTTCGTACTGACGTCCCCCACGGGGACCTGCATTTCATGCTGCAGGCACAGGTACCTCAGCTCATACACCGCACAAATAGGATCCAGGTCATACAGCTATTGTTGGTGAGCTCCAGTTTGCTTCGGAGCTTTTCCGAGTCGGTTCCTTATGTTTTGTTATTATACAGGAGTCGTGTGTGGGCGGGGGTTTGTCCCGACCCTAGTTATGTCATGTATATCCTAGAGGCTTTATAGACATAAGGAAGGGTAAAGTCATGGAAGTTTATATAGTGATGTTATATTTGTATATGTGGTGGCCTCGACGGCCAAGTATTATATATATATATATATTTGTGCGTGTTGTGCTGATACAGGTAATTAGATCCTTCTATATGCAACGAAGTGCTGTCCAAATTTTTGGTGACATGTAAGTAAAAGTACAGGTATTTGAACGGGTTCTCCCGGGCCTTCTCGGCTTCGGGTGCCAGTCTGGCCCGATGGGATTTTGGGGCGTGACAAAAGTGGTATCAGACAGGTTCGTCCTAGTGAGTCTACAAAGCCGTGTCTACGTAGAGTCTTGTTTATCGGTGTGTTGTGCACCACATCTATAAACAGGAGGCTATGGACATTTAGGAATTATTTCTTTTCTTCATGTCTTAGATCGTGCGATAGAGCTTATATTGTATATGAAGTCATAGTTGACCACTGAATCAGTTTGTTTCTCTTATTATAGTAATGATGCCGGTTACCAGAAGCAAGAATACCGATAAGCAAGTAGATGTGGCTGTCGGAGAGGGGACTAGTAAGTCACCCACTATACCAGCTAATCAAAGTGAGGCTCCAGCTGAGCATGCATCAGAAACTTCCCCCAGTCCGGAAGAAATAAGGGGGAGGAGAACTATATCCCAGAGCCACCTATTAATGCTGTTGATCAAGATCTTAGAAATGCAGTGCAACTTTTGACTCGTATAGTTGCTGGGCAAGCTCAAGGGCAAGCCATTCCTACTGCAGGTCCTAGTGGTATAGATAGGGCGGCTAGTCTTCGAACACAGGATTTTCTTAAGATGGATCCTCCCACTTTTACTGGATCAGATCTTAACGAGGACCCACAGGACTTTATTGATCAAATTCAGAGGGCTTTAGATGTTATGCATGTAACGGGTAGAGAAATAGTGGAGTTAGCGGCGTATAGATTTAAAAGGGAGGCTATATATTGGTATGAGGACTGGAAACAATCTAGGGGTATTGATGCACCCCCAGCTACCTGGAAAGAGTTCAAAGAGGCATTTCTTGATCATTATCTTCCATTTGAGATTCGTCAGGCCCGTGCAGATCAGTTTTTAAATCTTCGTCAGGGGAATATGAGCGTGAGGGAGTACAGTCTCCGATTTAATTCCTTGTCAAGATATGCTTCTAATGTTGTAGCTACTATGGATGACAGAGTTCATCAATATGTGGATAGGCTAGATCTATATATGGTTAGAGATTGTACTATTGCCGCTTTGAACAAAGATGTGGACATAGCGAGGATCCAAGCTTTTGCACAGAAAATGGAAGATCAGAGGCAGAGGAGAAGAACACAGGAATTAGAAAGAGGATATTCCAAGAGGGCCAGATCTACAGGGCAGTTCATGGCATCTTAAGGAGGGTTCAGACCACAGTTTTCTGCTAGACCACCTAGGCCATTATCTTCTTATTCTGCAGCTAGTGCCCCACCATAGTTCCAAGGGTCCAAAGGAAATCAATTTGGGCATAGAAGTGAGAGTCAGAGTTCGCGGATAGTAGGGTACCAAGGGCAAGGGAGTATGAGCCAATCGAGACCTCCTCGAGAGCCGTGCAATAAATGTGGAAGGTATCATTTGGGCGCATGTCAGCTGGGGACCAATGTTTGCTTTTGGTGCGGTATGTCAGGGCATATGATGAGGGAATGCCCACGAAGGGACATAGGGGGTATGGCACGACCTACGGGGTCATTTATTGCATCATCATCATCGATGCCTTATTTAGGAAGGGGTGCACAACCAATGGGTCGTATTAGAGGTGATAGAGGAGCCAAGAGTTCTAGCGGGGCTCAAAATCGTATGTATGCTCTAGCGGATCAACAGAATTTAGAGGCTTCCCTAGATATGGTTACGGGTACGCTGTCTATCTTTTCATTCGATTTATATGCCTTAATTGATCCCGGTTCTACATTATCTTATGTTACTCCATTGGTTGCTGGAAAGTTCGAAAGAATACCCGAACTATTAGTTAAGCCATTTGAAGTATCCACACCGGTTGGGGAATCTATTATAGCTAGAAGGGTTTATCAAAACTGCATAGTAACTATTTGTGGTCGTGATACGATGGCTGCTATTGTAGAGTTAGAAATGGTAGATTTTGATGTTATAATGGGTATGGACTGGTTGGCGTCTTGTTATGCCACAATTGATTGCTGCACGAAAAAGGTATATTTCCATTTTCCAAATGAATCAGTCCTTGAATGGAAAGGTGAAATTAACGCGCCAAGAGGTAGATTTATTTGTTATTTTAAGGCAAGAAGAATGATTTCCAAGGGATACATATATCATTTAGTTAGAGTAAGGGATACAGAAGCAGAGCCACCAACTCTTCACGCTGTTCCGGTGGTAAATGAATTTCCTGATGTATTTCCTGAAGATCTTCCAGGTTTGCCTCCTGAACGAGAAGTAGAGTTTGGTATTGATGTAATACCAGGCACCCAACCAATCTCCATTCCGCCGTATAGAATGGCCCCAACAAAATTACGAGAATTGAAAGAGCAATTGAAAGATTTGCTAGAGAAGGGATTCATAAGGCCTAGTATGTCCCCCTGGGGAGCACCAGTGTTATTTGTGCGCAAAAAGGATGGCTCGCTGAGGATGTGTATTGATTATCGGCAATTGAATAAGGTGACTATTAAGAATAAATATCCTCTCCCAAGAATTGATGATTTATTTGATTAGTTACAGGGCGCCAAGTGTTTTTCTAAGATTGATTTGAGGTCAGGTTACCACCAAGTGAGGGTCAAAGAGAAGGATATACCCAAGACAGCTCTCCGAACACGGTATGGTCATTATGAGTTTCTAGTTATGTCATTTGGGCTAACAAATGCACCTGCAGCTTTTATGGATTTGATGAATAGGGTGTTTAAGCCATTCTTGGATGTAATTGTGATAGTTTTTATAGATGACATTCTAGTTTATTCTAGATCAGAAGAGGACCATGCCAATCACTTACGACAGGCATTGCAGACTCTTCGTAATTGTAAGCTTTATGCAAAGTTCTCTAAATATGAGTTTTGGTTAAAGTCGGTGGCATTTTTGGGTCATATTGTATCTAGTGAAGGGATAAAGGTTGATGCTCAAAAGATAGAAGCTGTGAAGAACTGGCCAAGGCCCACAACGCCTACGGAGATTCGTAGTTTTCTCGGGTTGGCCGATTATTATAGAAGGTTTGTTAAAGACTTTTCTTCCATTTTAGCACCCTTAACCAAGCTAACGCATAAAGCATCCAAGTTCCAATGGAATGATGCGTGTGAGGAGAGTTTCCAAGAATTGAAGAATAAGTTGACTTCTACACCTGTGTTGGTACTTCCAGAAGGTATAGAAGGGTATACAATGTATTGTGATGCTTCGAGAATTGGTTTAGGATGTGTATTAATGTAGCATGGTAAGGTGATAGCATATGCCTCAAGGCAATTGAGGCCACATGAGAAAAATTACCCCACACATGATCTTGAGCTGGCAGCGGTTATCTTTGCTTTAAAAATATGGCGCCACTATTTATATGGGGTTCATGTTGATATATATACTGATCACAAGAGCTTACAATATATTTTCAGTCAGAAGGATCTAAATCTGAGGTAGCGAAGGTGGATGGAACTATTAAAAGATTATGATGTTGATATTTTGTATCACCCAGGGAAAACGAATATAGTAGTTGATGCGTTGAGTCGTAAGGCTATGATGGCACCTATAGAAAGACAAGGGATGATTAAAGATCTTCATCAATTAGCTAGTCTAGGAGTTCATCTTCTCGAAACTCCAGACGAGGAGCTTATTGTGCATAATGCCGCAGAATCCTCATTAGTAGTTGAGGTGAAAGAGAAGAAAGATATAGATCCTATTTTATTACAGCTTAAGGAGAACGTTCAGAGTGGTGCGACCAAGGCATTTGAGCTCACGCGAGAAGTAGTACTTCAGTGCCAAAACCGATTGTGTGTGTCGGATGTAGACGGGCTAAGAAAGAAGATTATGATAGAGGCACATTTTTCAAGGTATTCCATTCATCCAGGATCAACCAAAATGTATCAAGATTTGAAAGATATGTAATGGTGGAATGACATGAAAAGGAACATCGCAGAATTTGTAGCTGAATGTCCAAATTGCCAATGAGTTAAAGTGGAACATCAAAAGCCCGGAGGCTATATGCAATGCATAGATCTTCCAATTTGAAAGTGGGACATGATCAACATGGATTTTGTTACAGGTTTGCCTCGTACAGCTCGAAAATTTGATTCTATATGGGTGATTGTGGATAGGCTTACTAAATCCGCACATTTCTTACCCGTTAAGACCACTTACACAGCTGAAGAATATTTGAAGCTGTATGTTAAAGAAATAGTCCGATTACATGGGGTGCCAACTTCTATTATATCGGATTGGGGAACTCAATTTACCGCAAACTTTTGAAAGTCTTTCCAACGGAGTTTGGGAACACAAGTGAATCTGAGTACAGCTTTTCACCCTCAGACGGATGGACAAGCAGGGCACACCATTCAAACACTTGAAGATATGCTACGAGCATGTGTTATAGATTTTAAAGGCAGCTTGGATGATCATTTACCTCTTATTGAGTTTGCCTACAATAATAGCTATCATTCAAGTATCAAAATGGCACCATATGAAGCTTTATATGGGAGGAAGTGTAGATCACCAATAGGATGGTTCGAAGTGAGTGAAACTCTTATGTTCGGACCGAATCTTGTGTATCAAGCCATAGAAAAATTCAAGGTGATTCAACAACGGTTGAAAACAGCCCAAAGTCAACACAAGTCATATGCGGATAGTAGAAGAAGAGGGCTAGAGTTTTCGTTAGGCGATTGGGTATTTTTGAAGGTATCGCCAATGAAAGGGGTGATGAGATTTGGCAAGAAAGGAAAGTTGAGTCCATGATATATAGGCCCGTATAAGATTATTCGAAGATGTGGGCAAGTTGCTTATGAATTAGAGCTACCCCAGGAACTCTCATCAGTGCATCCAGTATTTCATGTATCGATGCTTCGAAAGTGCATCGGAGATCCGTCCCTTATTACTTCTACTGAAGATGTGCAAGTAACAGAAGATCTTACCTATGAGGAGATGCCTATTGCTATATTAGATCGTCAAGTTAAGAAGATGAGAAATAAAGAAGTAGCATCAGTGAAAGTACTTTGGAGAAATCAACAAAGGGAAGAGATTACATGGGAAGCGGAGGAAGCAATGAAATCGAAATACCCTTATTTGTTCAAAGGTGGAAAAGAAGTGCAAGGAGTGGAACTGGGACACTAACAAGTAAGTTTTTACATATGCATAATATCTATATGATGACGTGAATATCAATTATGAATTCGAACTTGTTTCGGCTAAATAACTACATTCACATTCGAGGACGAATGTCCTTAAGGGGGGAAGGATGTAACACCCCGTACTTAATTACGTGCATTAGCCATGGTTATATGTGTTGAAGTATATGTATTGATCATAAGTTAGGTATATATGAGTTTAAGTATGAGTATTGATTATTTTGAGATGGTTTCAAGTGTATAGTTTGATTATATGTGTATAGGAATCGACTTTATTTATACCGGAATTTGCCCATCGATGGTTCCATACGAAGGTTATTGAATAAGCTTACGATATAAAGATTTCCAAAAACGGATAAGTTTTGGATATAATCGAGCACATTCGAAATTATAAAACGGTGGCCGGGATATTGTGAACAGTAAATGTGCAGAAAAATTTCCTGCACACAAACTACTGAGGCCTGCCAGTTTTTTGGGTCGACTTTAAATGATCATAACTCCTTGTACAAAATGAACTGTGTGAGCTTGTATATATCGATGAGAAGCCCCGAGAGTCTTATTTCTAATGCAATTAGTTTCGTCCAAATCCAACATCTGAGTAAGGAGTTATACTCGTTTTACTTCAGCCTCTCAAAATAGATTTTTAGGGTCAACTTCAAACGATCATAACTCCTTGTACAGGACGAACTGGGTGACCTACTTTATATGAAATGAAATCCCTTTGAATTATCTATCCATCGATACCAATTTCACCCAAATCCGATATCGGAACAAAGAGTTATGGTCGATTTACTTTAGCCTATCAAAACAGTCCACCATGGACAGATTCAGATTTACTTAAATTTTTAAGGGCAATATGGTCATTTTCCATCACCTCATGGACGAAAATTGGTCATTATATACATATACTTAGCCTCATATCCATCATGTTATCATCCAATTATTGAAGAATAAGAAACCCTAGTCTAAGTTCAACTCCAATTATCTTGTGATTCAACCGTAGAAAGTCCAAATTAATTTCGTAGTTGTGTTCACCGTCTCGAGGGCTTCGAGAAGCACCCCTTATTTGTGCCAACAGGACTTCGAAATAAAAAGGGCCATTTTATGGTAAGGATGTAAATTATGTTGGTGTTATTTATATGGATATGTATATATATATGTATGTGAGCATAAGAAGTACGTTATTTGCTTGTTGTTGAAAGATGATTGGGAAATGATGTTGGATTATGTTGAATTGTGAAGGGATTTGGTGTGATGATGTGGTATTGAAATGATGAATATATATATATATATATATACACATAAACCTATTGTTCAAGTTGGTTTTTGGAATGTTTTGCAAATATTGGTTGTATGGAATTATGGAAGAGAATTGTGGTGTTAGGTTGCTAATACTAGATGCCAAACATTTCATTGTAGATAAGTGATTTGTAAAGGCGGGAAGTTATGTTGAATTGGTATCCGAATCTACAACGAGGTATGTAAAGCATACTCTAACGATGTTCTTTGACATGAAAACACCAATGTTCCATCAAGTAAGATTCCGAGGTTGTCCAGAAACATGTATTGTTCTACATTACCAACGAAGTTGTTTCCATTTTATAAAGTGTCAAAATGTTTCATTGATCTACCAAAAGGCTCCTATTTCATTATTGTGATATTGATGATTCTGAAACACATTGTTGATGTACCAATGAGTCTTTATTACATCGTTATTGTATAGAAGGTCTATTACTTGGTTCCTATTGATGTATCATTGTTTTAAAGTATCAAAAATGCGGTGGCGACCGAAATAACAATCTCAAAGATTAATTGAACTAAGTGATGGAAGTTCTCTCTTATCGGGTGGTATCCCAGGGGCATAAGCCTAGCATGGGTCGATCCCTATTTATGTGTTTATGGGTGGTATTCCAGGGGCATAAGCCTAGCATGGGTCGATCCCAGTTGATATGTACTGGAGGCAGCCTAATGGTCACAGTACAGTACAGTAATGATTACAAAGATGATAAGAATGAAGGTAAAGTGATTGAATAAATGCAATGTACAGGTTGTCACAAGTTCTAGTAAGTGTGGTCCACTCCTATTACGATTTATTCACTTGTTTCTGATTTCTATTGAGCTCCTATATCATATGTGATTATCTACAGCTTTACATACTCAGTACATATTTCGTACTGACGTCCCCCACGGGGACCTGCATTTCATGTTGCAGGCACAGGTACCTCAGCTCATACACCGCACAAATAGGAGCCAGGTCATACAACTATTGTTGGTGAGCTCCAGTTTGCTTCGGAGCTTTTCCGAGTCGGTTCCTTATGTTTTGTTATTGTACAGGAGTCGTGTGTGGGCGGGGGTTTGTCCCGACCCTAGTTATGTCATGTATATCCTAGAGGCTTTATAGACATAAGGAAGGGTAAAGTCATGGAAGTTTATATAGTGATGTTATATTTGTATATGTGGTGGCCCCGACGGCCAAGTATTATATATATATATATATTTGTGCGTGTTGTGCTGATACAGGTAATTAGATCCTTCTATATGCAACGAAGTGCTGTCCAAATTTTTGGTGACATGTAAGTAAAAGTACAGGTATTTGAACGGGTTCTCCCGGGCCTTCTCGGCTTCGGGTGCCAGTCCAGCCCGATGGGATTTTGGGGCGTGACACCTTCCCTATTCTCTGATTTATCCGGCGAAAGATAGCCGGGGAAAATATACAAACATTGACCCCATACACACACACATAAAAAATACACACATCAATTGGAACTCACACATACTCTTGTCGGCGAATGCACACCATCGGAAAAAGGGAGACCTACCAATACACACACACACCGCCGCTACATATACACACAGAGATGACGAAAAATAGAAAATTCTTTTTCGTAACAGTATAAGGTGTTTCAAGATGGTTGTTGGACCAAAATCGACTTCAAGAAAGACAAGCATCAGTTAAATAAAACAAATGAATCTGTTGTTGTATTCACGAGTAGTGTTTCAAGATGATTGTTGGACCAAAAAGAAAGTGAATGGTAGAAATTTTTAAACTATTTCTCAAAACATTCTTTGATTTGGGAAAAATGATAAAAAGAGAAAGAAAAGAAAATTTAATAAGTATTTTCATTTTGGCTTTTGAGATTGAAGAAAAGAAGATAGAGAGAAAGGAGAAAGATGAATAGAAAGGGAAATGAAGAATAGTAATGACGTAATAATTGTAGAAGGAAATGAATTAAAAAATTAATTAAAAATATTAAATATATTTTACACGCGTCAAAACACATGTATCTCACCCCCCAATATAAATATGGTTGTGGCTTTTTAGGGGTGTTATAATTTCTGTTTTAAACAATTCAGGGGGGGGGGGGGGGGGTCATAGGACCCCCGCAAATTATAGGTATGTAGTTGAGATTTGGGGCATAGATGGAGCTTTTGGCCATTTTCTCTTCTTTTTATTATCCATTATATTAAAATAAATTTTTAGTTTTACTTGTCTATTTTAACATATCAAAAGCAAGATATTTTTTCTTCATATTTTACCTTTAATATTAAGTAGTAATTTGTCTAAATTTTTTGAAACGCTAATAGTCATATACTTTCTCCGTTTCATATTAGTTGACCCCTATGAACTTGACACATCGTTTAAGAAATTTTTTTATTAAGAATTTATTTTACCAAATTAACCTTAGTAATTGGACTTTGAAAATATAAATATAAGTTTATTACACTTTATTTAGTCATTAATGATAGAAGTAGTATCGGAAGAAAATAATAATATTCTTTTAATTTTATAAAAGAATAATTAAATTAAAATAAATATTTTTTTTTAAAAAATTAACTAATACAAAACGAAGGAAATATACACTTTATTTATTACATTTTCTTTTAAGAAAATACTAAGTCTATCATGGACGAATAAAAATAATAATCTTTGAAATACATTTGAGTAATGCTATATTAGTCAACAACAACTAATAGCTAGGGTGACTATATATCTTATACTCAATATCACTCGCGGATGAAGTTAGTCAAACTCTCTTGTGATGTGTTTGTATTTTTTTTTTTTTTTTTTCCCTAAAAAATGGAATTAAGTGACGAAAATTGGAACAAATCAAAGCAACATGCAGCTGGAACACTTTTTTGAATAAAATGGCATCTCATTAATTTCAAGAAAATGAGACATAGCTAAATCTTTTGTCTTTTTGCATGTTTTTCCTACTCTATTTTTTGGATTTGTAATTTCTAAAGATAGAAGTCAAACCGGCCCCCAAATTTAAGGACCCTACCTCATCTAGTTCTCTTCATATTCTTTTTGATCTACTCCTTCATTTTGTTTTAGTTAGCCCTTTTTTTTTTAAAATATTTATTTCAATTTAATTATTTCTTTGATGAATTAAGAGTATTTTATTATGTTCTTTTAATATTATCCTTAACATTAAATGAATAAACAAAGTATATTTACTTAAATTTATATTTTCAAAACATAATTAATAAGGCTAATTTGATAAAATAAATCCCCTGATTAATACTTCTCCGTCTCATTTTATCAGTCCCAAATTTTCTAATTTGATATCCCATTTTACTTGTCCTATTTTACTTATCAAAATAAGACAATTTTTTTTTTCATTATACCCCTAGTGTAATTGATTACTCCTTATTATTAGCATTCTTGAAAAATGTTGCAAAGAGGAGTACTATTAAGAGTACACCACTAAGAATATAAATGATATTTTGGTATTAGCCATCCATCAATATTGGAACTAACAACAAGACACAATTAAGAGGGGTAAAATGGTAAAGTTACATTACCAATCATTATTTTCTTAATAGTTGTGCCATCCCAATTTGGGATGGATAAAATGGGCGGAGGAAGTATTTTTTTTAATGAATTTGCTAAGTTTACAGGGGCCAACTAATACGAAACGGAGGGAGTATTCCAGTACAAAGGTGAAAGTCAGAGTTTAAAATTTTATGGGATTTATATATTACTTACTAGTCTATATTTATTTATTTGTTTATTTTAAAGTATTTAATAGTATTTATTTAGTTTAAAAAATTAATAACTAATTTATTTATTTTAATTCATTTTATCTTGATATTAAGAGTAAATTCCTCGTATTGTCACTCAACTTAGGAAAATATCCCAATAAAGTTATTTATCTTTTTTTTGTTCCAATAATATCATCGAACTTTATGCATTTTTCTTAAAAATCAATAATTGTTAAAAGTGACTCAAAAGATGAGAGAAAAATGATCAAAAAAGTCCCTTAAGTTTGAACTTTGAATTAAATGATCTTTATTAGTTAACAATACGAAATATCAATAACCTTTCAACTATAAAACTTAGTGAGTACAATCTTCTTTCAACTTTTATCTGCGATATTAAATCTAACGACATCCACAAAAAATTACAATTAAAATAGTTAGAAATAAGCTTATATGTACTCTATTGATTTGAAAACTTAGGAGTTCAATAATAAAATAATATTCTATATTTATTCATTTTAGGATTAATCTTTATTTTTGATAAAATAGTTCAAGTTAGTTGTAAGTTTCTTCTACTCCAAATTATTATCGAAAAAAATTATAATTTATAAAGAAGACAATGAATTCCTGCAAATCGAAAAACAAACAAACTAGGGTCTCTAGTTAGTAGAAGAACCATATATAAATATTTTTAAGGGGTTTTATTTTAAAAATATAATGCATATTAATGTATACCATGATAATAACATCAATCATTCACTATCAAATAAAATTAGGTGATTCTATATAACCATTTCGTAACTAAAAATGTTTTAAGGTTTCAATATTATTTTTATCAATCTTGTGATATTATTTCAGAGAAAATTATAATATCGCCTTGTCAACTTAGCTGTAAAAACTGAATACATTTACCAATTTGGACAATAAATGTACTTCTTATTTATTTCATTTAAAATATAACTACTTATTTTAAATTCTAATTTAACATTCTTTGTCTTTTTAATTCGTTAAAATATTATGATTTGTGTCTTTTTTAATTATATTATGTACTTATTGATAAAATATATGGATACAACGCTTTACCCGTAGACGCTTCTCCAGCTCTCTTAATTCGTTTTTACTATTATAATTTGTGTCTTTTTTAATTATATTATGCACTTATTGATAAAATAAAATATATTAAAAACATATTTAAGAAGTACAAAAGTAAAAATAGTTGGAGGCCTATTAATATTTCATGTAAAAAATAAGGACTATTTAAATTCAAATCTCAAACTTGATGGACTATTTTGGTCATTTTTTGAGTCACTTTTAACAATTATTAGTTTGTAAGGAAAATGCACAAACTTGAGTGATAATATTGGAAAAAAAAAAAGAAAAATGACTTTAGTAGAATATTTTGCTAAGTTGAGTGATATGAGGAATTGACTCTGATATTAAATACAATACATTACTATTGTGTTTTAAAATAAAAAATTTATTATATTTAAAGAGTGATATGATAATAAATTAACAATATCACTTGTTAATGGACGAAGGGAGTAAGATAATAAATTAACAATATCACTTGTTAATGGACGAAGGGAGTAAGATAGCAATATCAATTGTTAATAATTCGGTTTGAAATTTAATTTATATATATATATATATTAAGTTTCTTAATATAGTACAAGATTTCAAATTTAGAGTTGGAAGTAAGAATTTGTAGTAATTAATTCAACATTCTAGCAAATTTATTTTTATTGGATCTGAATAAATTATTTATACCTATTCTATTAAGGGAGATTTAAAATACAAATGAGAAGCTGTATCAAAGCTTTGGATTCCACCGTGTGCTCTCTCTCTCTTGTGTATATTTTAGGAAGGATAAGAGAACCGGCTCAATGATTGTTATCCCACTTGCAATTATAATGTCTCTTAATACTCCCCTATTTAAAAATAGTCGACTCTCGTTGACTTCATAATAAAATATTTATTAAAAACTTATTTTATAAAATTTGTTTTATTAAATGCTTTGAAAATATAAAACTTAGTATATACACTTTATCTAGTCATTTAATGATAGAGATAATATTGAAAGAATATAATAAAACTCACTTGATTTCATAAATAAGATAACTAAATTAAAACAAATATTTTTAGTAAGAAAACCAATTAAAATGAAAGAGAGGGAGTATATACTTACATCCACTCGTCGTATCGGAGCTAGCTTGGACCGAGGGGGGTTTAATCCCCTCGGTGAACAATTACTATTTATACATGATTGAAGTTATTTTTTTATGTATACATAGTAGACATCAAACTTCTTTTATCTAGTTTATATATTTAATCCCCTTTAGTCCAAGTCTTTATTTCTTTATATTTTGAACTCTTTAATAAAAATCCTAACTTCGCCACTATCCATCCGAGTCCACTGTGCCAACCAAATCAAATTAAAGTAATTAAACACGCGGATGGGCAGCTAAGTTTGAATTCTAGACTTTTAATTTGTACACATGAAATTTTCTCTCTAGTACTTATTACTCAAAAAGTAAACGATTAAATTTAAACTTTAAAGTAGACTTGGCACTTTTTATGTCTCTCGATGCACGTAGTTTTACTTGTATATAAAGGGCCTCATGCATGGTCATATTATACAATCATTCAAAGAACTTTTAGAGTTCATTACTTTTATCTTATAACTTTGCACTAAAGTCTAAAAGAAATTGTTATATTCAACCATTATGGCACCCCAAAGTAGGAACCTCGTTTTGGCATTTTTGTGTCTTTTATTAAGCTTTGTTTGCTTTAGCAATGCTCAATTGTCTGCCAATTTTTATGGGACGTCGTGCCGTAATCTGCAGACAATTGTGAGCAATGTAATGAGACAAGCTGTGAATAGAGAGGCCAGACTTGGTGCCTCTATTCTTCGTTTGTTCTTCCATGATTGCTTTGTTAATGTAAGCTCATCCAACCATCTTCACTTCCATTAATATCACTATTGTATTTTTAACATATTACTCTCTACGTCGTCCATCTTTCACTTGCCCAGTATGCTAAAAATAGTTGTTTAACTTCTTGTGTTTGAAAAATGAAAACCAAGAAATAATTTATCATTCTTTTTACTTAATTTACCCTGGTTATTTATAAATACTACTTCATTTCTCAACGTTTATACGACTAATAGTAAATAGGATGATATAGTAAAATTACTCTTTTATTTATTTATCATTGGACCAACTCAAATATGGACAAGTAAATATTCACGGAAGGAGTATTTATTTGACAACTACATATAACAACTAGTATATCTTTAAGGTGAACTGACAGGGAACTTACGTATAACAATTGTGGTCGTATATATCCTCTTAAAATTTGAAGAGATTCACTAAGAGTTTCATATTTCTTTAATCTTTATTCTAATAACAATAATTGTCTCTTAACTTAGGGGTGCGATGCATCAATACTACTGGATGACACTACAACATTTACAGGAGAAAAGAATGCAAACCCAAACAGGAACTCAGCAAGAGGATATGAAGTGATAGACACCATTAAAACTCAAGTTGAAGCTGCTTGTCCTAATGTTGTCTCTTGTGCAGACATTCTTGCTCTTGCTGCCCGACAAGGAACTGTGCTGGTCAGTAATTCTTTCAGACAGTTTCCACCATGCATGCCTTTATCAAAATTTTCTTTCTTACATCCTACCATATTAACTTGAATGCATAAGACATATTTTCGGTTACATTGGGTTAAATACACTAGTTAAATGTGTTTTTACACTATTAATGTATTATACCATACTATATTTTATCTATTCTGATTTATGTGACAGTATTTTTGTGTTATATAGTCCGTTCTAATAAGAATATTACTTTTTTATATCTGAATTTTAACTTAAAACTTCTTATTTTACTCTTAATAAGAAGTTTTTGTAGCAACAAAAAATGTTAGAATATTGCATCCTTATTGATTTATGTGACATACTTCTTATTTTTCAAAACTTTAAACTTATTTTCTACTCCCTCTACTAGTTCAAAATAAATGAATTTTGAGCTATTTTTTAATGTTTAAAATAAGTGAATTGTTTATTCTACAAGAGATATGTTTGAAAATTTTTTCAATTTTACCCTTCATTTACACTTTCTAGGTTATGAGTTTCAGAAGATTTAATTAACTTTATTTTCATGTGGCTGAAATTTCAAGAATTACAGTTAGTTAATATATGTAAAAAGGTAAACATGGAAAGTGAAGTATAATTTATGTCCTAGTTTCTTTTCTTAATAGATGTGCAATTGAGGCAAAAATTCATTTACTTTGAACTAAAAGGAGTAATTTTCTTGAATTCCCTGTCTAATCAAACATCACCGCATAAAATAAAATATACAAGTAGCAAGTTCAAAACTACATATTCTAAAATTCTTTCTTTCTTAAACTTCCAGTCACAACAATTAGAATAGAGGATTAAGTCAATAATTCCTAACTTAAATCTCCTTTTTGATGATATACTATATTATATTTATGCAGCTAGGAGGGCCAACATGGGCAGTGCCATTAGGCCGAAGAGATGCAAGGACCGCAAGCCAAAGCGCTGCCAACACTCAAATCCCCGGACCAACTTCCAGTCTTTCAACTTTGATCTCTATGTTCTCTGCGAAAGGCCTAAACGCCCGCGACATGACAGCACTCTCTGGCAGCCACACGATAGGCCAAGCCCGCTGCACCACTTTCAGAAACCGCATCTACAATGACACCAACATTGACTCTCAATTCGCTACCACGCGCAGGGCCACTTGCCCTGCTTCTGGTGGCGATGCAAATTTGGCACCATTGGATATCCAGACACCGAATCAGTTCGACAATGATTATTATCAGAACCTAGTGGTTCGACGTGGATTGCTTCACTCCGATCAGGAATTGTTTAATGGTGGATCTCAGGATGCATTGGTGAGGAGTTATAGTACTAATGATGCGGCTTTTAGAAGTGATTTTGCTGCAGCCATGGTGAAGATGGGGAATATTAGTCCACTTACTGGGACTAATGGAGAGATTAGAAGAAACTGCAAGGCTATAAATTAACTAAATTATACTAGTAATTAAATTGTCATATATAGACTTTTACTACTAGTAAGTTGTAGTACTCCTTATAATTATATAATTAAGATTAAGTTTGCATGGTATATAGTGATGTCAGTCGCTATAATATAAACTGTAACCGAGAAATCCTCTGTTATTTGCAGCAGCTCTCATTTTATCAAATTAAACCATGCCTGTTTTGTAAGTGAATAATATGATCTAAGCATAATCTTCCAAATTTGCTAGCAACTAGACAAAAAAAAAAATGAGACAAAATAATTAAACATCAAAATCTTATTGTGCATAGATATGATGTTTTATCAATTTCGAAACATAAGTAAATACAACGATTGAAAAAACAAAGCCTTGGTAGTATTGGAAAATTATCTAATCCCTATGGAGGAACCAATTGAGGTGTTGGGGCCTATGATATATATACACACATTAATTCTGATAGGGTGTTAAGTTGACATGGTAAACTTCAGTCATATTAGGGTAGAATAAACCAAAATTTTCCTCGGTACCAGCAGGTTTTTGATTCTCGTTGAAGAGTGCAAAAATGTATGTCTGCAAAACTTTGCCAGGCCTTTTGGGAGTTCCTTGTCCAGATGCAACATGTGATACCAAATTGTTTACATATGTTTGAGCATTGTCAATAGTTGCATAAACATCACCAGCACTCGGCCATCCTGTTTCCGTAACCACAATCTCTACTGCAGATTATTCAACTTTCTCCAATGCAGCATACAGAGAGTCTACTGTTGCATCAAACAAGTTGTTGTATTGGAATTGGCCGTCACTTACAATCGGAGCCGTGCTTTTTTAAAAGTGCATAGTCTAATTGAATTTGAGCAGGATTCCCAGAATAGGCAAAATAAGTATAAACATTAGCCAGCAGCGGATATTGCTTTGTAGCTAAAAACTGTGCAATTGGTTGCAGGAATTGAACGGCATCCCCAGAGAATGCACCATTCGAAGGGGGATACGAGGTTCCTAAAACTCCCAACGAGATTGCTGTCGTAACAGGTATATTAAGGTTGTTGGCTTTCAGTGCCGAGTCCAGATTTTGCATGGCTCCTAGTACAAAAGTTGCTAATGGTCCAGGTATGACTTCATTACCTGCTGATATGTATGTAATTTTAACAGTTGAAGCATGTGGAATAACGTTAGTAAGTATCCAATTTTTTGCAAAAGATGGATCACTTGCAAGTGCTTGCAGGTCTTCATTTCGAGTACCAAGAATTAGCGAAATGCCAGAACCCTCTAGTGCCTTTAACACGTCCTGGTTAGGGTCGAAAATTCGAATGTTTTGAATATTTCTGGACTTTAAGAGATTGATCACTTGGGCTGGTGGTGGCAGATTATTTCCCAGGAGCCCGTAGTTCACACCAATTCCTTCAACGCCTTTTTACATGATAAAAAAGATAATCAGTAATTCGACTACACAAATAACAACACATACATTATAATCGTCAATCGTAAAATAAGAGAGTTATTAATATGATCAAGTAGTAAAAACTTACCAGAGCTTAAAGATACACATGCAAAGACAAATAACAAGATGCAAAGACGATGCATGCTTGATAAATATGTAGAACTCTTTAGTTTTGATAGGGATATGATTCACAAATCACGAGAGAGAAATGACCACAATTATATGTATGAATCCTTGTTAATTACGTACTAGAGTTACTAAATATTTTACCATCAATGCTGGACCTTTATTTAATTATTTTGACCTTTTTGGCATGAGAATATGGGATGCTGGATCTTTATTTACTATTTATTTTGCCTTTTTCCCGTGAGATGTTGGATCTTTATTTATTACGTTGCCTTACTTGGCATGTGTGAACGAAGTTACTTACATTATTTACATTACATGTACTGGTATCCATGTTTACAAATGAGATGAATGTCCAGAATTACTGCTACACTCTTGGAGTTTTAATGATCTACAAATTATTCCACAAAGAATCTGATCAACGGTTTATATCAGTACCTATGGGACCTGGTCCCATATGAAGTTGCTCTCTGAAAATAACAAGTTTACTATAGCTGAAAGCTGTACTTTCCTGCAGAAAGTTGGTAGTGCAGCAGTAGAAGTGTCCAACCTCGACCAATGGGAGTTCTAGGTTTACACACAACAAAATCTAATTTTTGCAAATCAAGATTTCACTCTCAATAGCAAAAACCGTCTTTGTGAGCACAACTCATGCATGAACAAGGGACCTGATCAAGGGCTCAATCAGTCATGTTGTGTCTTGACTCTTTTATGTTTTGCTCTCATATTGTAATTCTACTCCTATTTATAAAGGATAGTAGATGTGTAGCTTGTCCCAGGTCTTAGTTCGAGTTGAATCATTAGAGTTAATTAATCGAGTCGTTTGTAAGTTGGTCAAGTTTTATTTACCATCTTGGGTGGTGTTGAGTCCTGGGTAGAGTTACTAGAGTTAGTCAATTGAAAATGTGGAAGAGTTACTACACTTGTCTTGTAATAGAGTTATTACAAGAGGTTGTGATTATTGACGTTTGGCTTGAAGATTAGTGAAGAGCTAAAAATCCTGAGGTTTGTAATCACTCCAATCACTTGATGCTGATGTCATTGGAGGAGGAGTGTCATTCAATGGAGGAGAAGAAGAGGAGCAAGGAGGGTAGGGGCAGGGATAGATCTAGGGAGTTTAGGTTGGGGGGTTTCAGGAACCTAGTAATTATATTTATATTGAAAAGTGCGGTAAATATATAAAATTTATAAGTTGGAAATCTATAAACAAAGTGTGTTGTTGCTCTAGCGAATTAGAGGGTCTTGTTAAGGTTTTGTTGACCTCATGGTGTGGATCTGAATCTTCTTAGTTACTACTACTTCCGTTTCAAAAAGAAAAAATAAAGAAATTTTTGAATCTTGTGGTTCTAAATTAAAGTTATGTCAAATGTATCAAAATACCCTTTAATCTTGTAGTTTTAAACATGCCATGGTGAAATGTTGAACTAAAAGTATTGCTAAAAAAGAAAAGGGTCATTTTTTTTTAAATAGACTAAAAAAAGTAGGTCATTCTTTTTTAAACGGAGAGAGTATTTTGATTTTATTTTTATCTAATGTGAAAAATCCATAGGCGTTAAATCCTAAATCCGCCTCTGACAGGGGGTGGGGCTGAATGTAAATTCAAGAAATAAATGTTTGGAATTATTTAAAGGATTTTGCTAACATAATTCATGAATGTACTCCCTCTGCCCAATATTCCATTATGAACTTGACATACATTTTAAGAAATAATAAATAATAGGAATAATTTTATTATATCATTTTTTGAATATAATATTTGATAAAAAATGAAATAATGAATAGTATTTAATACCCACCAATAGCAAAATATGCACAAATGAATGAATTATTCATTGATTTTTCAAATTTGACAAATATTTTCAGATATCTATTATTAATAACATAGACAAATAAAGATGAATGGAGCCAAGGAGGGAATTGTATGTTAGCAAGGTATCCATTTTGCTTTATCCAAAATGTCCTTAATTACTTTTGGAACATGTCAAATATAGCATTTTGGTCTTTTTAAAATAATTCCAAACCCCATCGAACATATCTGATACCTTCATTCTCCAGTCTCTTTCTCCTTCTTCATCTTCAACGTCTACCTCTCTCTGGTATTTTTATGTTCATGGGAAATACAATTAAAAGGTATAAATGAGTTTATCAATTAAGTGAGAGTCCTTCAAATTTTAAAAATTGGATAAAAGTGACAAATTTTTTATAGCTTTTTATTTTTACACTTTTACCCCACTAACTGTAAAAGTTGTCTCAACAACCTATAAAAGTTATCTCAACATTATAGAAATTGTTCGACAACTATGCGAAGTTGTTCGACAACTATGCGAAATTATTAAAAAATTAAATAGTTGTTGGGACAACTGATATAGTTGTCAAATAATTGTATGCAATTGTTTGAAGGACTTGACGCCTTCTAACTTAATTAATGTGTAATGAGTTTCAATAGTCGCAACAATTAAATTGACAACAACTCAGCAGTTATACTAGCTTCACGATGAATAGTGTTCAAACAGTAATAACAGAATTTTGGAATTGCCTAATTGGAATTCAAACAACTTGTACAAAGTACTAAAACTGAAGGAAAATCTTAGATAAGCTAGCTCAGTAACTCAATTCCAAAGGCAAACAATATCTAACTAGAAATAAATGTATACCTGAATCAATAGTCAAATTATAGATCAACTCATTTCTAATTAATCGAAAATAACTTCACTGGCAGGTAAGAATTTTGGAAGATAAGAAATAGAATTTGGGGGAGAATAAGAATAAGAAACTGGGTTGAGATTTAGAGAAGGAAAGTTGAGGAAGGAACACGAGTATTGAACATACCAAATTCACAATGCCTTCTTTCTATTTGTATTTGATATTTATACCCTTTTTGAGTGGACCTGGGCCCTTTATCTAATTTACTCGCCACCCTTGATTTTTAACTGCTGATCCTTATTAAATAGACTCTAACTGTGTCAATTACTAGTGTTGGCTAACAAGTGTAATGAGTGATCATTACATTCCACCCTCTATCAGGACATTCTTGTCCTCAAGAATGTGATGCTAACCCCTGAATGAAGCCAGGGAATTAGGCATTGATGAATGTCCGGTCTTCTCAGTTAGCTTCTCCAGGAGCTAAGTTCTTCCATTGAATCAGGACCTTTACTGCTACAACATTATTCTCCTTTACCATTCTTATTTGTAAGATTGATAGGGGCCTAACCAAGATTTTTTCCATCAATTCCAACTAATGAAAGTTGTTGAAGGGGTGTTACATCTGGACCAATTCTCTTTTTGAGTAAGAAAAACATGAAACACTGGGTGGATAAGAGAATTTATTGGGAATTCAAGCTTGTAAGCTACCTTGACCACTCTTTGTAGAACCTTGTAAGGGCCATAGAATTTTGGGCATAATTTGAGGTACTTTCTAAGCGCAATTGATGTTTGTCTCTATGGTTGAAGCTTCAGATAAACCCAGTCTCCTACCTATAGTTCCCTCTCATTTCTCCTCTGATCAGCATACCATTTCATCCTAGCCTGAGCTTGCACTAAATTGTCTCTCAATACCTACTGAAATTTCACCTTTTGCTGGACTAAATCCTGCATTATGTACTGGTGAGTCATTCCTAGGGAAATTTGTGGGGGGTAGGGGGGTTATACCCATATAAATAAAAGAATGGAGTGGTCTACAAGGTTTTGTGATAGATGGTGTTGTACCACCACTCAGCTAAATGAAGCTAGTTTTACTTATTGCTTGAGGTTACTCATCACCAAAGCTCTAAGGTATCCTTCCAGACACTTGTTGAGACTCTTAATCTGTCCACCAAACTTGGGGTGGTAGGTTGGGCTCATACATATTGTGGTACCAACTATCTTAAACAAGTGTTGCTAGAATAAACAAGTGAACACCTTATCTCTATCAGAATCCATTATCTTTGGGAACCCATGCAGCTTACAAACTTCTTTAATGGAAACTTCTTCCACCTGAGCTGCTGTATACGGATGTTGTAAGGCTACAAAATATGCATACTTTGTGAATCTATCCACCACCACCAGGATTACCTCTTTTCCTTGAGATTTATGAAGTCCTTCTATGAAATCAAGACTACTGTCATTCCAGGACTGAGTTGGTATAACTAGTGGATGTAAAGTACCAAGAGATGCTACACTCTCATCTTTACACATTTTACAGATATCACAAGTAGAGATGAACTCTTGTATCAAAAGAAATACAACTATAACCTCTTCAAGGTGCCCTATTGTCCAGAGTGTCCACCCAGAGCTGATGTATGCATAATAGGTAGTAGTTGTTGTCTTAGATATGTAATTTTGCCAATATAAACCTTACCCTTGTATCTCAACACCCCTGAAGTTAACTTGTAGTCCTGATTATGATTGAAGTTAATTGCTAAAGTAGTAAATAATTCTTGAGCACGGTTATCTCCTTCGTAACTCTTTTCTACCTCTAAAATCCATTCAAGTTATTCTCCTAGCAGTGACTAAAACTCACCTTGTTCCCCAATAATTCTAGAGAGTGCATCAGCTACCCTATTCTCAGCTTTATTCCTATATATAATCTTATAATCCAAGCCCGATAGTAATAATGAAATGGTTTCCTTGCACATAGTGTCTCCATTTGTCTATGCCTGCTAGAACAACCATATATTCTTTCTCATACACTGATTTCCCCTTATGTTTGGGTGCTAGAGCCTTGCTATAATAAGCCAGGGGTCTGTTGTATTAAGCAAGAACAACACCAATACCTTGATTGTTAGCATCAGTCTCAATAATAAATGTCTTATTATAGTCAGACATGAAGAGCACTGGGATAGTGCTCATAGCTTGCTTCAATCTCTCAAAAGCTTCCTCAGTCTCTATACTTCACTGAATGATTTATTTTTCAGTAAATAAGTCAGTTTCTTCTAATGGAACCATAATTCTTCACAAATCTTTTATAATTCCCTATCAAACCAAGAAACCCCCTCAACCCTCTAAGATTCTTGGAAACAGGCCAAGACATTATTGCCGATACCTTGGAGGGGTCTGTATCTACTTCTTCGCCATTAGTGATGTGCCTTAAGTACTCCACCCGTGAATTGGAGAAACTGCATTTGGACCTTTTAGCAAACAACTTATTTTGCTGCAAAATTTTTAAAGCTTCTCTCTAATACTCCATATGCTCTTGTAAACTTTTACTATATACTAGGATATCGTAAAAGAAAACTAATATAAACTACCTTAAATGCTGCTAGAATAAGGAGTTCATTAATAATTGAAAGGTAGCTGGCACATTTGTCAGCCCAAAAGGCATCACCATAAACTTAAAGTGACCATGATGAGTCCGGATTACAGTCTTTGGTATATCTTCCACCCTCATTCTTATTCGATGGTAACCAGATCAATTTTAGATAACAAACATGATTTTTGTAGCTCATCAAGAGATCATCTACTATGGTAATGAAAAACTTATCCTTAATAGTAAGCTTGTTGAGCTTTCAATAATCAATACAAAACCTCCATTTCCAATCTTTTTTCTGGACTAATAGGACTGGGGAAGAGTAATATGAATGACTAAGTTGTATAATTCCTCGCTGCAATATCTCTGCTACTTATTTTCTAGCTCATTCTTCTAGTAATGATTATACCTATAAGGTCTTAATGATACAGGTCTAGCTCCTCGTATGATGGAAATTACATGATCTTAATCTCTGGATGGTGGTAAGTCAGTAGGTTCCTCCAGTATGTTGGCAAAGCATCTAGTACTTCCTGTACTTCTCGTGGTATCATCCCTTCAGTACTCATATCACCTCTATCTATAGTAAAAAGATAAGCAAATAGTGTTTGACCCTTCTTGATTATTTTTTCTATTGATTTAGCTATGATTTAGTGTAAAGCTACTGGTTTTGCATCTCCTTTCAGTGTCACTACCTTACCACCCTACTCTATCTTAAGCTCATATATATAGTTCATATTCAAAGGTTTTAAGTGTATGAACTCTCATCCAATTACCTCCCAATACCATATCACAACTACCTAGATTCAACAATCTGAATTTGTCTTTAAATTCAACCCCATTAGCCTTCCACTTAACCCTAGGCATACTATGATGACTATACATCTATTGGCCATTAGCCACAGTTGCTCTTATTGGGATGTCCACCTGAGCAACAACCCTCTCAATTCCTTGGTAGTTCGAGTGTCTAAGAAACTGTGTGTACGACCAGAATCTTCCAATAAAACCACAGTCCTCTTCTTGATCCACTCTTTGATTTTAAAGTTTTTGGTTTTGTGGTACCTGACATAGCATTCAAGCAGGCTTCCTATTCTTCCATGACCTCTATTTCTTCTTTTTTATTTTGAGATTCCTCCTTCTCCTCTAGTATTTTCCCCTGCCCTTGCTCTTCTTCTGTTGTGATGGCATTTAACTATTTGCCGTTGCACACATATCCTGGAAACTATTTTTTGCCACACTTCCAACAAGCACCTGGTATTCTCTTGAATTCTGCCTTAACTTCAAGTTTAGGCAGTGTTGCTTGGATCTTGTTCCTAGTACTGCTTTCTTTAATCAACTCCTTGCTAACTGGTGCAACTGACCTTTTGTGTAACCATCTAGCCTTCTTTTCTTTGGCATTAATAATTTTGTCATGCTTCCTGGCAAGTGACATAGCTTGGAAAAAGTTTATAGGCTCAAACATCTTAACAGTCTCCCTAATTTCTTCTTTCAAACCTCCAACAAAACACTCCAAAATGAAATCCTCGGAAACTCTAGGATTCCTCATCAACACTTGGGCCCTAAGGTCCTTAATTTTTTTACACATAATCATTCACTGTACCTTGTTGTGTGAGGATCTTGAATTTAGCCACCATACTTTCACTGTGATTATCTTCCAACCTCATCACCAGCTTCTCATAGAACTCCTCCCACCTTACTAGCCTTTTCGTAAACGTGTAAGAGAAATACCAAGCCCCAAATTTCCTTCCCTGTGTAGCGTAGCAATTTTAAGTTTTCTAGCTGGATCAATAATTCTACAAATACTGAAGTACTTGTTGCACCTTTACAACCAATATTTAGGCTTAGCTCCTCCATATGTGGGGAACTGAAGATTGGGATGAAACTCTTGACCTAAATTGGGTCCATTTCCCCCACTTCGACTACTTTGTTAGGCGTACCAAACAATCCATCACCTCTGTTACTGCTTTCAAGAATAGATGGACTCCTAACATTGCTTTTTCCCAACAATCTCACATAGCTTCATGAGTTTCTTCCATCATTTGCTTCATATCCCCTTGAGTAGAGCCCATCTCTACCAATCATGACTCTACAGTTGTGAGCACCTCCACTGTGCTTAAGCTTTAATTTTTCTCAAGTGTTCCTCGATTTATTTAGCCCTTGTAGCATTAGCTTTCGTCAGCATCACAGGTATAATCAAAGTTGCCTCTCTGATACCAATTTCTAATAAACTCCAATAGTCGTAATAATTAAATCGATAATAACTCAATAGTTACACTAGATTTGCGATGAACAATGTTTAAACAGTAATAACAAAATTTCAGAAATGACTAACTGGAATCCAAATAACTTGTACACAATACTAAAATAGAAGGAAAATCCTAGATAAGCTAGCTCAACAACTCAATTCAAAAGGTGAACAATCTCCTACTCGAAACAAATGCATACCTAAATCAATAGTCAAATTGTATATTAGCTCATTTCCAATATATAAAAAATAACTTCACTGGTAGGTAAGAATTTTGGAAGATAAGAAATAAATTTTGGGGGAGAAGATGAAGAAGAATTTGGGTTGAGATTTAGAGAAGAATTTGGGTTGAGATTTAGAGAAGGAAAGCTGACAAAGGAACAGGAGTATTGAATAATTCCTCCTTTCTATTTGTATTTGATATTTATACCCCTTTGAGTGGATCTAAGCCCCTGATCTGATTTAGTCACCACCCCTAATTTCTAACTACTGAACCTTATTTAAATAGACTCTAATTGTGTTGTTTACTAATGCTGGATAGCATGTGTATTGAGTGGTCATTACATAATGTTACGGGATTCACTCGTCTCTTTGCTGATGTAGAATTTCAGATTGTGCTGCAACCACATAGCATACTCAGATAAAATCTTAGCTCTGGTACCAATTGTTAGTAAAAATATGAAATAAAAGGAAAAAAACAACACAAGATTTAATGTGGTCCAGATTATAATGATCCTACATCCACCAGAGAATAATCGTTTTTATTATATTACAAAGAAAGGAGAGAGATTTTAATTACACCTAAGAAAATTGTTATCTCAACTATCTACTCTTACAATGGATTTACTATGAACTTTTGAGATGGTTTTACATGAAGAATGACATCCTTTTATAGATAACAAAACTTGGACTCCAAGTAACAAAACTTGGACTCCATGTAACAAAACTTGGCCTCTAAGCACAAAATAAAAAAATTTATAAAATTTATTCTCTATAAATTTTTACTTACTCTCCAAGTTTACTTCCTAACCAAATAAATTTGCACATGAAATTTTCTTCCACATAGATAAGACCCCCAAAAAACCAAACCAACTTTTTCAATCTCCACCCTAGTTTGAGGTTTGAGCATGTGTATGAGCAACTCCGTTTAAAACTTATAAGCTTAGTTGGCAATTCCGTCATTCATAACAAACAAGACAAATCTAACCATTGCAGAATATACTAGCTCTACCTAGCAGTTGTTCTCTCAGAATTGAATTAGTTGATGCATACTCCCGCCAAGTCCTTGCAGTGTGCAAACTTGGAGAGCGGGACTATCTTGGTCAATATGTCTGTAGCATTATCTCCTGTGATAACCTTTACTACCTTGATAGTTCTCTTTTTATGACATCTTGAATGACATCAATGTGTTTGGTGCACTCATGAAATCTATGATTGTAATAAAATGAATAGTACTTTGACTATCACATCTTAGAGTTGATTCCAGCTAAACCAAATTCAATTTTCCCACTAAATCTTTTAACTAGATAGCTTCTTTCACTGCCTCAATTGCTTCCATATATTCTGCATCTATTATAGACAAAATAATAATCGACTGTAAAGTCTATTTTTAACTACGACACTACCAATAAGAGTGAAAATGTATACAGTTGCAGACCTCCTTCTATGAAGATTTCCTACATAGTCAAAGACTCGGAATCTATATAATCGAGAACTGAAATACCTTTACTTTTTAAAAGATTTGGCCAACATCAGAAGCTTTTGTAAGATATCTCAATATTCATTTGACATCTTCCCAATGTCTCTTCCTTGGGTTTGCCATGTACATATTTACCATACTTATAAATTAACCAATATTTAGATATGTACACACCATAGCATACATAATTCTACCAACTGTGCTAGCATAATAAACCTTTCACATATGCTACTGAGGCATTTGTAACTCTGAAAGCTTAAAATGAGGAGTTAACGGTGTATAGGTGTTTACAAATTTATATTGAATCTCTGAAGAACCATTTCGATGTATCTCTTCTCTGAAAGATGTACTACGATGTCTCTTCTTGAAATCTCCATACCAAGGATTTTCTTAATAGCTCTCAAATCCTTCATGTCAAATTCCTTGCTCAATAACTTTTTCAAAGTTTTATCTTAGATATCTTTTTGTGATACACATAGCTATCAAATGCACTTTGTGAGAAAACATATGTAGTCATAATGAATCAAACCTCTTGACCACTGTTTAGGAGATTGACTCAAATCATTCAAAGACTTCTTTAGTTGCCATACATGATTTTGTTTTTCCTAAGCTAGGAAACATTTAGGCTGATCCATATAGATTGTAGCTTATAGATAACCAGGTAAGAAAATAGTTTTGACATCAAGCTATTGAATCTACAAGTCAAATTATGCAACTAATGCTAGTAGCACACGAATTGAGTTATGTTTGAAAACTGTAGAAAATATCTTATTGTGGTTAATTCCTTTGTTCTAACAAAAACCCCTTGCAACCAATCTCGCCTTGAACTTATATAACGCCCCGAAATTTCATCCCGAGATGCCACACGATGCTTAGAGCTACACGTAGCCCCAAGCTAACCCTCGGAGCCAGACACTACCTCAAGAAATTAAATTCAACAATAGTCATGCACAACAAAGAGATATACCACATCGGGTTCAAGGGAAATACTAGAGAATACTAGACTGTACAACCAAAATATATTGAATGTCTGTACATACCAACCTTCTAGTCTGACAAAGCCTCTGTACATCAAATTCAAGGAGCCATTAGGAAAACCCCCCAACTGACTCAAACAATACTGAAAGCCATAACAATAGAACGATATCACCAAAGATATAGACATAGTCCTCGAACCATGAGGACTCACCACTGAGGGAACGTAGTTGAGGCACTCGAATATCGCTAACGCGTCTGCGGCTGAGTACCTGAACCTACATTATGAGAAAATATAGCACATAAGAAAATATATGGGTCAGCACTTTGGAATGTATTGAGTATATGGGGGTGCATACAACAATGCAAATATCATTGTCAATTTCATAAAAATATGCATATGTACAATGATTGCTCACTTGGCTTGAGTTAGATTGAAACATACTTTTCATGATCTCATAGTAAATAAATCATATGATAAAAACCTCATAAATTATCATAAATAACTCAACTCAAGACTCAAGACTCGGAGTGACTCGGTAATTCAAGAAACTCAACTCTTATGGACATAGGAGGTTCTTATAACTGACATAAACCATGTGAGCTACATGGAGTCCAACGTTTTGCCCTCCTATGGAGAGAACCCCACATTAGCGGGAGCATCGTACTCTTGCCAGGGAGTACAACCTAAATTTAGTGATCACAATTTCATACTCGGCCTCTGGCCCACAATTATATTAATATCAATCCTATGGTGGCACATAGTTTCGGGGAAATACCATATTTTTTGCTCGGTGCTAAATACTACTCCCTGACACAAGCTCAGAACGCGTTAGGAAATCCACCACAAACATCACAAGGGTCTATCATGAAGACCAAATCAAATCTCTTTCTCATTTATCAAATCATAATCAATTTGTGGATTCCTAACTCGACTCAAATCAAATCAATCTTTCTCAATATCAAAATGTATCAATTCATTAACTCATGACAACATCAATAACTTTGAGGAAATATCAAGACTCATTGTAACAACTCAATCTCATGAATCAATATAATCAATAATCTAGTTTGTCATAAGAAAGCTTAAAGCTTGACACATATCTTGAAAACACTAGAAATATCAACTCATGGTAGAAATATGAAATTCACAATATTAAATATCAAGTCATAGCTTGGGAATAGCAAAATAATCATGTAAAGCAAAGCTTGAACAATTTATATTCTCATAATATCATGATGAAGTAATTTGGGTATAAATCCACTTGTAAAATCATATAAATCCATGATAGAAATCAAAGCTTTGGCCACAAGAACGAAAGAATTGCTCTTGTTCAAAATTCCACATACCTTAATCTTCGAAATTGGATGAATTCTAGTGCTTGAGACTCTATCTGCACTTGTAATAAATGATTCTCGAAGCCCACACTATGTGGAACTTGATTCTTGAAAAAATCTTGAAGATTTATGGATGATTTTTGGAAGATTAATGTCCTTAAATAAGAACCCTAGATATATTTCTTAAGAGAATTGGAAGAGAGAATGAAGATATTAGGGTTTAGATGGGAATTCTCATATATATAGGGGCGTCCAAAAGATGAGAAAAGACCAAATATCCTTTTAAAAACGTCCTTTAATTGCTGAAAAAAATAGCCGACGATATTTGTGACAAGTCATCACGAAATGTCGTCACAAAAGGGTAGATTTTATGATTTTTTGCTTAAGGTTGACGACATTAGTGATAAGTCGTCACACTTGTGAGAACTTATGACAAAATGTCGTCACTGGGGGTGAAAATCTGCCTAAGGCTGATGACATTGGTGATAAGTCGTCACACTTGTGACAGCTTATCACAAAATGTCGTCACTCTGTTTTTCAGCCTGACATGTTGGAGTAAAATGGGCATAACTCTTGGCTCCGATACCAGATTTGGGTGAAATTGGTATCGTTGGAAAGTTAATTAAATTATCTATCTTTTGGTAGGTCACGAGCTCAATAATTCACAGTATAAAGAGAGATATGCTTATTTGAATTTGAATATAGGAATATCCTTTCCAAGAATTCAATCGGTAGGGAATGTTTTGATTCACCTAATCATTAGGATATCTTTGAGGCCTTAATACACATCACCCTTGATCAGAAAACAACCAAATCACTATAATTTACTTCTCATAAGCTTGAGTCATGGTTGCTCTATTGGTTAGAGTCTCGGGGTATTACAATATTTCCCCCTTGGAAACATTCGTCCTCGAATGTTGACATATAGGCCAAGAACAAGAGAAAATGAGGACGTATAGCTGGAACGACTCACTCAAAGGGCTTTCTTAACTCTATACCTTCGGATAGAATGGTACCTTCTGCTCGCTCCGAACTCATAGAAAAGAGGTGAGGGTACTTGGCTCGCATATCAGCTTTGGCTTCCCAAGTATTACTCTTAACAGATTGATTTTGCCAAAGCACTTTAACCAAAGGAACTTCTTTGTTCCTTAGACTACGGATTTGAAAATCCAAAATCTCAACTGAAATTTCCTCAAATGAAAGGCTATCTTAAATATCTAAGCTTTTGGAAGAATCAACCACGACAAAGTCACTAATACACTTCTTAAGCATGGAAACATGAAATACCGGATGAACGCTAGACAACTCTGCGGGTAACTCCACCTCATATGCTACTTTTCTAACAAGGCTCAGAATCCTGTACGGACCAACATAACGGGGACTAAGATTTTCCTTCTTCCCAAATATCTTCACCCCTTTCATGGGTGAAACCTTTAAGTACACCAAATCATCAACATTAAACTCAAGATCTTTTCTTCTTACATCCGCATACGACTTCTGCCGACTTTGAGTGGTCTTCAATCTTTCTTGGATCAACTTAACTTTTTCCATATCCTGGAGCACAACATCAGGCCCAATCACAGCTGCTTCTCCTACTTCAAACCAACCTATAGGTGATCTACATCTTCTCCTATACAAAGCTTCGAATGGGGCCATCTGAATACTAGCATGGAAACTATTATTATACGCATATTCGATCAATGACAAGTGCTCATCCCAACTACCTTTAAAATCAAGCGCACATGCCCTCAACATATCTTCTAAAGTATAAATGATCCGCTCAGCCTGACTATTTATTTGCGGATGGAAAGTAGAAATTAGATGAACTTGGGTACCAAGACCCTTCCGAAAATCTCTCTAAAACTGGGAAGTAAATTGAGTATCCCTATCAGAGATAATAGCTAAAGGAACTCCATAAAGTCTAATGAATTCTCGAATATACAATCTAGCATAATCCTCAGCTGTATAAGATGAATGCACTGGTAAGAAATGAGCTGATTTAGTCAACCGGTCTACAACAACCCAAATCGAATCATGATGACAACGAGAACGAGGCAAACCAATTACAAAATCCATATTCACTTCTTCCCACTTTCAAGTAGGAATGCTAAACTCTTGAATTACACCACCGGCCCTTTGGTGCTCTACCTTAACTTGTTGACAAGTAGAACACTTTGCCACAAATCCTTCTATGTCTTTCTTTATACCGTTCCACCAATAAATTTCTCGCAAATTGTGGTACATCTTGGTAGAACTGGGATGAATAGAATATCGCACGCCATGTGCTTCAGCCATAATTCTCTGCCTTAGATCATCAACATTAGGAACACACAATCTACCCTGTAATCTCAACACACCATCTCCCCCTTAGGAGAAAACCTCTACCTTTTGGTCCTTAACTGACTTCTTCAGTCTGACCAAACTAAGATCCCTGTCTTACTTCTCCTTTACCTCAGAGACCAAAGAGAACTCAAAACTACTCTGAACTAACATACTCCCTTCAGCGGAATCAAGTAATCTAACACCCAACCTAGCCAAACGATGCATATCACGAGCTAATTCTTTCTTATCATTCTCTACATGAGTTACACTACCCATAGAGAACCTACTAAGAGTATCTGCCATAACATTGGCCTTGCCCGGGTGATACAACACACTCATATCGTAGTCTTTTAGCAACTCTAACCATCTTATTTATCTAAGATTCAACTCCCTCTGAGTAAATACATATTGCAGGCTTTTGTGATCAGTAAACATATCAACATGAACACCATACAAATAATGTCTCCAGATTTTCAAAGTGAAAACTACAGCTGCTAATTAAAGATTATGGGTTGAGTAATTCTTCTTATGAGGCTTCAACTGTCTAGGGGCATAAGCTATAACTTTACCCCTCTACATCAACACACAATCCAAACTAACTCTAAAAGCGTCATATTATACCACAAAACCATCAGTACCAACGGGTAAAGCTAACACTGGGGCTGAAGTAAGTCAAGTCTTTAACTCCTGAAAACTCTTCTCGCAAGGTTCCGACCATAGGAACTTCACTTTCTTTTGGGTCAACCGGGTCATGGGAGACGCAATGGAATAGAAGCCCTCAACAAAACAACGGTAGTTACCAGCTAGACCCAAGAAACTCCTAATGTCAGATGGGGAGGTAGGTCTAGGCCAATTCTTTACAACTTCTATCTTTTGGGGATCGACTCTAATGCCTTCGGCAGAAACAATGTGACCCAGAAAAGTAACTGAACTTAGCCAAAATTCACACTTGCTAAATTTTGTGAATAATTGATGATCTGTAAGAGTTTGCAAGACAATTCTAAGATGGTCAGTATGATCATCTTCACTTCGGGAATATACAAGAATATCATCTATGAATACAATGACAAACATATAAAGATATTGCTTGAACACTCGATTCATAATATCCATGAAGGCTGCTGAAGCGTTGGTTAACCCAAAGGACATGATAAAAAACTCAAAGTGACCATAACGGGGTCGGAAGGCTGTCTTTGAAATATCACACTCTCGCACTTTAAGCTGATGATAGCCAAATCTAAGGTCTATTTTTGAGAAGTAGCTCGCACCTTGTAACTGATCAAATAAGTCATCAATTCGAGGAAGAGGGTACTTGTTGTTGATAGTTACCTTGTTGAGTTGACAGTAATCAATGCACATATGCAATGTACCATCTTTTTACGCACGAATAGAACAGGTGCACACCACAGGAAAACACTGGGTCTGATAAAGCCTTTGTCTAAGAGATCTTTGATTTGCTCCTTCAACTCTTTAAGTTCTGCAGGAGCCATATGGTACGGAGGAATGGAAATAGGCTGAGTGTTTGGAAGGAGATCAATCCCGAATTCTATTTATCTATCAGGTGGGACCCCTGGGAGATCTTCTGAGAAAATATTGGGAAACTCATTAACAATGGTAACTGATTGAATTGTCGGAGTCTCGGACTTGACGTCTTTAACTCGAACTAGGTGATAGATGCAACCCTTGGAAATCAACTTCCTAGCTTTGAGGTAGGATATGAAATGGCTCTTCGGAGTTACAGAACTCCCAGACCACTCAAAAATAAGCTCATCAGGAAACTAAAACTTGACCACTCGGGTACGATAATCTATAGATGCATAGCACGAGTAAAGCTAATCCATACCCAGAATGACGTCAAAATCAACCATATCTAGCCCAATCAAATCAGCACATATGACCCGATGAAGGATAGTGATAGGACACTTCTTATACACTCTCTTAGAAATAACAGATTCTCCTGCTGGGGTAGAAACCAGAATAGGCTCAGGAATTCGTTTTGGGTCTATCTCAAAATTTACAGCAAGTAGAGGTGTCACATAAGAGAAAATCAAACTGGGGTCCATAATACATACACATCTAAATAAAAGACACGGAGCATACCGGTGATAACATCTGGAGAGTCCTCCTGCTCCTAGTTAGGTGGTATAGCATAGAAGTGATTCTGGCGTGAACCGCCAGTAGTACTAGAAGAGGCGCCCTGAGGAGAAACTGGGTGGACTATGGGAGTGGGGGTACTGGTAGCCTGACTCTGGGGATGAGCATCTCGAATTCCCTGTCTAGCATACAGATATTCTCTAAGTCAGTGGCGCAACTTGCCACAACCAAAGAAACCCCTCTGATCAACAAAACACTTGCCAAAATGATCTCTACCATACTTGGCACATGAAGGAGGACGAGGTCTGTTAATTACACTTTCTTGAGACCTAGACAGTATATGCCTGTTCCCAAGCTCCTGCCTGCTTCTAGGTGCGGGAGAACTAACTGAGGAAGGCGCGGGCATAAATGGATGTCCCTGAAAATGTGGGCGGTTCCCTCTATGGAATCTAGACTGACTGAATCCCTGCTGCTCTGATCTAGCTCTTTTATTCCCTCTTACTCTTTCCCTCTCTTTCACCTTATCAGCTTCAATCTATTAGGCATGCATCATCAATCAAGAAAGGTCCATCTCCCTATTAATCATAGCAGATCTATACTCTTTCACAACGTAACTTGATACGCTGGTCATGAACTTATTCATGATAGTCTTGGAGTCAGCTATCATACTAGGAGCATTTTTGGATAACTGATTGAATCTAAGACAATACTTCTTAACAGTCATAGAGCCTTGTCTCAAATTCATGAATTTCTCTATCTTTGCTTCCCTCATCTCAAGTGGAAAGAATCTGTCCAAGAATGCATCCTAGAATAACTGCCAAGTCATAGGAGCGGCATCCTTCCCTCTACTCATCCTCCATATCTCCACCCAATCATATGCAACATCTTTCATTTAATAGGCAGCCAATTCAACACTCTCCTCCTCAGTCATATGCATAATCTGGGTAATCTTTCTCACTTCATCCTAGTACATCTGTGGGTCTTCACCTACCTTCGATCCATAGAACTCAAACGGATTCATCTGCATAAAGTCATGAACCCGATATGCAGCAGAGTTATTCTCTTGCAGAGGTGTAACAGTAGCCTGGCTGTTAGCTTGAGCATTGGCGATAACTGCCTGGGCTAGTGCCTGAAAAGCTGCTTAAAATTCCGCATGAGACACATGCTCATTCAAGGGATCAACGGGTTGAGGTTTCTCGTTGTTTCTACGAGCTCGACGAGGAGGAATTTTTTTGTTATAAGAGAACACGAGTTAATCGCAGATAAAGAAATAGTTGTAGGCACGATAAACTTTAGAAAGAAAGAAATGACTTTTCCTAAAACGTTTCGTAGCCTCTTGCTCATAGATGTGGCGCGCTATACACGAATGATCAAGACTCTACGTAACGCGGCTTGTTAGACTCCCTAGGACGCCTTAAACCTTAGGCTCTGATACCAAGCTTTGTAATGCCTAGAAATTTTATCCTGAGACGCCACACGGTGCTTAGGGATGCGTGTAGCCCCAAGCTAACCCTCGGAGCTAGACACTACCTCAAGGAATTCAACTTAACAATATTCATGCACAACAAAGAGATATACCACATCGGGTTTAAGAGAAATACTGGAGAATACTAGAATGTACAACCAAAATATATTGAATGTCTGTACATACCAACCCTCTAGTCTGACAAAGCCTCTATACATCAAAATTGATACGAGAATAATCACGGAAATAGACTTATGTGGGTGTGCATTGAAATCTACCTAGTGTATGTGCAAGAGAATTGTAATTAAAGGCCCAAATATACACCAAAACAGCCCACTCCATACACTAGAGGGGCATCCCATTCTTGAAGGGGCTTTTTGGTCATTTTAACTTCTATTTATTTTGTAATATATAAGGAACATATTAGGGTTTATTCACTTAGTTTTTGGATATTGAATATTGTATGTCACTCCTGAAACACACAAGTTCTCTCCCAAAAGGGGCTTGGCTAAAACTAGGTAACAATTAAAGTGTGAAGGATTGAGTTCCCTCTTGTGTTCTTTGAAGAGTGTAAGTGTTGCTAATTTCATTGTTAAGGGTCTTTGTGTTTGAGAACACATTAGGTTCTTAGTCTTTGTAGTAGTGTATGTCTATCTTTCTATCATTTACATTCTTGTAATCTTGTCACGGTTTGGTATTTTGTATTATAAGCCGTTTGTCTTGTTGTTGTTCTTCACATTGTTATGTTCATTTTGTGCTTCATATATTGTTGTTAATCTTAGTTTGGGGCTGGCTGATTGTTGTGTTTAACACATGATATTCTCTCCATTATTGTTATCACTAGCGAATCCGAGTGTGGTCACCAAGATAGTCCTCGATTTCTTGACTTGTGGACTGTTTTGGTGTGTGATTCCGTGTCTTTCTTTTTTTGTCTTGTATCAAAAATCAAGGATCCATTGGGACAAACTCCCAACTGACTCAAACAGTACTGAAATCCATAACAACAGAATGATATCACCAAAAATATAGACACGATCCTTAAACTATGAGGACTCACCACTGAGGGAACGTAGTTGAGGCACTCGATTATCGCTAACGCAACTGCGGCTGAGTACCTGAACCTACATTATGAGAAAATGTAGCCCATAGGAAAATATATGGGTCAACACTTTGGAGTGTACTGAGTATATGGGGGTGCATGCAACAATGCAAATATCACCATCAATTTCATAAAAATATGCATATGTACAATGATGGCTCACTTGGCTTGAGTTAGATTGAAACATACTTTTCATGATCTCATAGTAAATAAATCATATGATAAAAACCTCATAAATCATCATAAATAACTCAACTCAAGACTCAAGACTTAAAGTGACTCGGTAATTTAAGAAACTCAACTCTTATGGATATGGGAGGTTCTTATAATTGACATAAATCATGTGAGCTACATGGAGTCCAACGTTTTGCCCTCCTATGGAGAGAACCCCACATTGGCGGGAGCGTCGTACTCTTGCCAGGGAGTACAACCTAAATTTAGTAATCACAATCTCATACCCGGCCTCTGGCCCAAAATTATCAATATCAATCCTACGGTGGCACGTAGTATTGGGGAAATACCATATTTTTCGCTCGGTGCTAAATACTACTCCCAGACACAAGCTCAGAATGAGTTAGGAAATCCACCACAAACATTACAAGGGTCTATCATGAAGAAAAAATCAAATTAATTTCTCATTTATCAAATCATAATCAATTTGTGAATTCCTAACTCGACTCAAATCAAATCAAACTTTCTCAATATCAAAATGTATCAATTCATTAACTTATGATAACATCAATAACTTTGAGGAAATATCAAGACTCATTGTAACAACTCAATCTCATGAATCAATATACTCAATAATCCAGTTTGTCATAAGGAAGCTTAAAGCTTGACACATATCTTGAAAGCACTTGAAATATCAACTCATGGAAGAAATATGAAATTCACAATATAAAATATCAAGTCATAACTTGGGAATAGAAAAATAATCATATATAACAAAGCTTGAACAATTTATATTCTCATAATCTCATGATGAAGTAATTTGGGTATAAACCCACTTGCAAAATCATATAAATCCATGACTGAAATCAAAACTTTGGGCACAAGAACGAAAAAATTGCTCTTCTTCAAAACCTCACATACCTTAATCTTTGAAATTGAATGAATTCTAGTGCTTGAGACTCTATCCATACTTGTAATAAATGATTTTCGGAGCCCACACTATGAGGAACTTGATTCTTGAAGAAATCTTGAAGATTTATGAATGATTTTTGGAAGATTAGTATCCTTAAATAAAAACCCTAGATATATTTCTTAAGAGAATTGGAAGAGAGAATGAAGAAATTAGGGTTTAGATGAGAATTCTCATATATATAGGGACCTCCAAAAGATGAGAAAAGATCAAAATACCTTTGCAAAAACATCCTTTAATTGCTGAAAAAAATAACTGACGACATTCGTGATAAGTAGTCACTAAATGTCATCACAAAAGGATGGATTTTATGATTTTCTGCTTAAGGTTGACGACATTGGTGATAATTCATCACACTTGTAACAAATTATCACATAATGTCATCACTGGGGGTGGAAATTTGCTAAGGCTAATGACATGGTGATAAGTCGTCACACTTGTGATAGCTTATCACAAAATGTCATCACTCAGTTTTCCAGCTTGACATGCTGGAGTAAAATGGGCATAACTCTTGGCTCCGATACCGGATTTGGGTGAAATTGGTATCGTTGGAAGACTAATTCAATTATATATCTTTTGGTAAGAGCATATGCCACAACATTGTCCTTGCCTGGGTGATACAACACACTCATATCATAGTCTTTTTAGCAACTCTAACCATCTTCTTTATCTAAGATTCAACTCCCTCTGAGTATACACATGCTGCAGGTTTTTGTGATCAGTAAACACATCAACATGAACACCATACAAATAATGTCTCTAGATTTTCAAAGCAAAAACTACAGCTGCTAATTCAAGATCATGGGTTGGGTAATTCTTCTCGGGAGGCTTCAACTATCTAGAGGCATAAGCTATAAATATTTCCCTCTGCATCAATAGACAATCCAAACTAACTTTAAAAGTGTCATAATACACCACAAAACCATCAGTGCCAACGGTTAAAGCTATCTCTGGGGCTAAAGTTAGTCGATTTTTTAACTCTTGAAAACTCTTCTTGCAAGGTTCCGACCACAGGAACTTCACTTTCTTTTGGGTCAATCGGGTTATGGGAGACGCAATGGAAGAGAAGCCCTCAACAAAACGACGGTAGTAACTAGCTAGACCCAAGAAACTCCTAATGTCAGATGGGAAGGTAGGTCTAGGCCAATTCTTTACAGCTTCTATCTTTTGGGGATCGACTCTAATGCCTTCGGCGGAAACAATGTGACCCAAAAAAGCAACCGACCTTAGCCGAAATTCACACTTTCTAAATTTAGAAAATAATTGATGATCTCTAAGAGTTTGCAAGACAATTCTAAGATGGTCGGCATGATCATCCTCACTTTAGGAATATACAAGATATCGTCTATGAATACAATGACAAACATATCTAGATATTGTTTGAACACTCGATTCATAAGGTCCATGAAAGCTGCTAGAGCGTTGGTTAACCCAAAGGACATGACGAGAAAATCAAAGTGACCATAATGGGTTTGGAAGGCTGTCTTTGGAATATCACACTCTCTCACTTTAAGTTGATAATAGCCGGATCTAAGGTCTATTTTTGAGAAGTAGCTCACAACTTGTAATTGATCAAACAAGTCATCAATTTGAGGAAGAGGGTACTTGTTATTGATAGTTACCTTGTTGAGTTAACGGTAATCAATGCACATACGCAATATACCATCTTTCTTACTCACGAATAGAATAGGTGCACCCCACGGGGAAATACTGGGTCTGATAAAGCCTTTGTCTAAGAGATCTTTGAGTTGCACCTTCAATGTTTTAAGTTCTGCGGGAGCCATATGGTACGGAGAAATAGAAATAAGCTGAGTGCCGGGAAGAAGATCAATCTCAAATTCTATTTCTCTATCAGGTATAGCCCCTGGGAGATCTTCTGAGAAAAGCTGCCCAAAATTTCGCATGAGACACATGCTTGTTCAAAGGATCAACGGGTTGAGGTTGGTCGTTGTTTCTATGAGCTCGGCAAGGAGGCATTTTCTGTTATAAGCGAGCATGAGTTAATAATAGATAAAGAGATAGTTGTAGGCATGACGAACTTTAGAATGAAAGAAACGACTTTTCTTAAAATATTTCGTAACCTCTTGCTCATACATGTGGTGCGCTACACACCGATGATCAAGACTCTACGTAACGCGTCTTGTCAGACTCCCTAGAACTTCTTAAACCTTAGGCTCTGATACCAAGCTTTGTAATGCCCAGAAATTTTATCCCGAGATACCACACGGTGCTTCGGGCTACACGTAGCCCCAAGATAACCCTCAGAGCCAGACACTACCTCAAGGAATTCAATTCAACAAAAGTCATGTACAATAAAAAGATATACCACATCAGGTTTAAGAGAAATACTGGAGAATACTAGACTGTACAACCAAAATATATTGAATGTCTGTACATACTAACCCTCTAGTCTGACAAAGCCTCTATACATCAAAATCAAGGAGCCATTAGGACAAACCCCCAACTGACTCAAACAGTACTGAAAGCCATAATAACAAAACGATATTACCAAAAATATAGACACGGTCCTCGAACCATGAGGACTCACCATTGAGGGAACGTAGTTGAGGCACTCGAATTTTGCTAATGCTGCTGCAACTGAGTACCTGAACCTATATTATGAGAAAATATAGCCCATAGAAAAATATATGGGTCAGCCCTTTAGAATGTACTAAGTATGTGGGGCTGCATACAACCATGCAAATATCATTGTCAATTTCATAAAAATATGCATATGTATAATGATGGCTCACTTGGCTTGAGTTAGATTGAAACATAATTTTAATGATCTCATAGTAAATAAATCATATGATAAAAATCTCATAAATCATCATAAATAACCCAACTCTTCAACTCAAGACTTGGAGTGACTCGGTAATTCAAGAAACTCAGCTCTTATGGACATGAGAGGTTCTTATAACCTACATAAACTATGTGAGCTATATGGAGTCCAACGTTTTACCCTCCTAAGGAGAGAACCCCACATTGGTGGGAGCGTCGTACTCTTGCCAGGGAGTACAACCTAAAGTTAGTGATCACAATCTCATACTCGGCCTCTGGCCCATAATTATCAATATCAATCCTACGGTGGCACATAGTTTTGGGGAAATACCATATTTCCCGCTCGGTGCTAAATACTACTCCCAGAAACAAGCTCAGAACGCGTTAGGAAATCCACCACAAATATTACAAGGGTCTATCATAAAGACTAAATCAAATTAATTTCTCATTTATCAAATCATAATCAATTTGTGAATTCCTAACTCGACTCAAATCAAATCAATCTTTCTCAATATCAAAATGTATCAATTCATTAACTCATGACAACATCAATAACTTTGAGGAAATATCAAGACTCATTGTAACAACTCAATCTCATGAATCAATATACTCAATAATCCAGTTTGTCATAAGGAAACTTAAAGCTTGACACATATCTTGAAAGCACTTGAAATATTAACTCATGGAAGAAATATGAAATTCACAATATAAAATATCAAGTCATAACTTGGGAATAGCAAAATAATCATGTATAACAAAGCTTGAACAATTTATATTCTCATAATCTCATGATGAAGTAATTTGGGTATAAACCCACTTGCAAAATCATATAAATTCAAGATTGAAATCAAAGCTTTGGCCACAAGAACGAAAGAATTGCTCTTGTTCAAAACCTCACATATCTTAATCTTTGAAATTGAATGAATTCTAGTGCTTGAGACTCTATCCATACTTGTAATAAATAATTTTTGAAGCCCACACTATGAGGAACTTGATTCTTGAAGAAATCTTGAAGATTTATGGATGGTTTTTGGAAGATTAATATCCTTAAATAAAAACCCTAGATATATTTCTTAAGAGAATTGGAAGAGAGAATGAAGAAATTAGGGTTTAGATGAGAATTCTCATATATATAGAGGCCTCCAAAAGATGGGAAAAGATTAAAATACCCTTACAAAAATGTCCTTTAATTGCTGAAAAAAATAGCTGACGACATTTGTGACAAGTCGTCACGAAATGTCGTCACAAAAGGGTGGATTTTATGATTTTCTGCTTAAGGTTGACGACATTGGTGATAAGTCACACTTGTGACAAATTATCACAAAATATCATCACTGGGGGTTGAAATCTGCCTAAGGCTGATGACATTAGTGATAAGTCATCACACTTGTGACAGCTTATCACAAAATGTCGTCACTCAGTTTTCCAGCCGACATGCTGGAGTTAAATGGGCATAACTCTTGGCTCCGATACCGGATTTGGGTGAAATTGGTATATTTAAAAATATAATTCAATTATTTATCTTTCTGTAGGTCATGAGATCAATAATTCATAGTATAATGAGATATATCCTCATTTGAAGTTGACTATGGCAATGTCCTTCCTAAGAATTCAATCGG
This sequence comes from Capsicum baccatum var. pendulum, assembly GCA_030864225.1. Lineage (NCBI taxonomy): Eukaryota > Viridiplantae > Streptophyta > Magnoliopsida > Solanales > Solanaceae > Capsicum > Capsicum baccatum. Next base: position 78,754,047 of record CM061552.1, read on the forward strand.
TAAGGAATGTTTTGATTCACCTATTAGCTAGGACATATTTGATGCCTTAATACACACCACCCTTGATTAGTAAACAACCATATCACTATAATTTACTTCTCATGATCTTGAGTCATGGTTGCACTATTGGTTAGAGTCTCGGGGTATTACAACTCAACATCTTGCACTTTGTAAATTCCCTTATTTTTATGTAGATCCATTTGCATCCAAATTTCCTCTTTCCATTTGGACTTTCAACTAAGACTCGTTGTAAAGATCCAAAATGTCGTTATGTTGAAGTGACAAGTAAAATTTTCACCTAGACTTTCCTTAGAGAAATTTTAAGAAATTTAGGACTAGATTAGGATTGACTTATTTGTAAGGGTGTGATAATCGAAAGAAATCTAGTATTAATGTGGTTTGTATTAATGAGATTTAATGTGATAATTAGATCATCAATGAGTATGGAAAGTCGTAGAAACTAAAATGGAGTTATAAACCCTGATTATAGAGTTTATAGTGGAGACATTGGTTCGCGATGTCAAAATTTATAGTGTGTGTTGTAAAATTAGGAAAACTGAGAAATGATTTGAGATTCTACCTTAGACCGCCACAATGAAAAAAGTAACCGCTGCAGCAGTCATAAAAATTGCAGCGTCCTCTTGTAAAATGGCACGATCTGCTACAATGGTAATCATCTGCTGTTGCGGTAATGCACAGTAAATATTTAGTTTTAAAAATAAAAAACCTTTCATTTTTCACCTTTCAAAAAATGCAATAGAGCTCTAGGAAAAGGTAATTTTTAGAAGGATTTTGAAGGTTTTTATTTTTAGCGGTAAATAATTATGTTTAGACTTAAATTTACTTTGTTTAATCTTAAAAAATCACTAGAAATGAATTAATGGTGGAAAGTGGAGTTTAACCCTAGTTCATGAAAACCTATAACAAGTGGTAAAAATGTGTATAAATTCAGCATGTGATTATCCTAGAGTGTTAGAAAATACTAGTAGGATTAGAATTTTGACTATTTATCCTAATTCAAGTAGTGTTCATGAAGTTTAAATGGTAAGAAACTCTTAAGATGATGAAATAGAAAACTAATGGCTAAAATCAATGACTTTCGATCCCTAGTAGTAAAAAGGGATGAATTATTAAATTGTGTGTATATTTTGTGTTGTATTGGTCAAGAAGAAATTGAACAGGAACAAAAAGAAAAAAGTGTGTCTTAAAGGTGACTTTGAGCAAAAGAGTTGAAGCAGACTATGATATTGTGTAGCACTTAGATTTTCTTGGATTTGTGCTTATTTGTGATTTAAATAACTATTATTGACTTCTATCATGACTTGTCATTTGATAACTGCATTGCATTTTCATTGCATTGTGATGAGGTATGGAGATAACGGGTCAAGTACCACGCCGGTATGTTATGATGCTAATGATGAGGATGAGAAGGGTAAGAAATGATCTACAAATCTTGTATACATGCACTCATTCATATGCATTGAGTGCTATTTTGATGAATATATGTGATAATGAATGGTTGATGAAAATGATTAAGTATGAATGCCTGTGAAAGTAAACTTATGAATCGTAATTATATGGTGATCCATGATGAGTTATCTGATTGATATTATTGGTTATGAGTTTTGTCATGATCATTTTAATACTTGTTTGACTTGTTTACTTGTACATTATTAAGTTAGTTGACTTATGATGCTTACCAGTACTTCTTGATGTACTGATGCTACCTATACTATTTATTTTATTGAGTGCAACACATCTTTTAGAGGTTGACACATGACCTCAGCTCTTGATAGTGATCTAGACTTGATTTCTAAGGTAAGCACCATGTTCGGGCAACCTTTAGATCTTCTTATAATGTTTAGGTCCTTTATTTTTGGACCAAGATGATTTTTCCTCTTTTGTTACATTTTGGATATTGTGTTGGTTTTAGCTTAGTTGTTGATTGTAGTAAATAGAGGTTTTCATACTCTATTTTGTTTTTATGTGTGATGTTGTTTTTGAATGATACATTTTTAGAACTTGTTTAAAAGCAATAGTTAATATTATCATGAAATTGAGAATAACATGTAAGTGAGTAAAATCAAGTGTAGTATGGTTTTCCTGCCATAGGTTAGGCAGGTGCCAATCCTCACCATTTAGATCATGACACTCATGTCTAATTCTTGTGAAGAGATGCCATCTCTCCCATCATGACTCACCATTATTGTGCAACATCCTTGCAAGAAGTTGCTTCAACATCAGAGGAGGGCCTAAGATCCTTAATCTCTTCTTTTGCAGCTATGAACCCATATGCAATTAGATTTGCTTACTCTTAAAGCATTTTGATATTCATATATTCCCCATCTATCTTTCCTCCATAATTTTGTTTGGTTCATTGATAGCAAGTTTTTCAAGATTTACATCTTTTTACTCATTTTTAACTTGAGTCTCTAGATCCTTCTTCTTGGTAAGCTCCATCGGTAGCTCCACTTGCTCGTTGTTCTTATTTTTTGATATCTCCACAAAAACTTAATGAGGATCAATCACACTTGGTTCATCAAAAGTAACATCTCTACTAACTATAAATTTTAGAAAAGATAAACACCAAAGTTTTTACCCATTTACTCCATCCACACACTCTACGAATATGGCCTTCCTAGCCATTGGTTTAAGATTTTCATCGTTAACATGATAATAAGCTGGACACCTAAATACTAATACGTATGGATAGTTTAGAGGGTTTACCAAATCATACCTCATTTTGAGCCTTAAAGTCAATTGCTGATGCTGGAGATCAATTGGCAATATGAGAAGTAGTGTGAACTACTTTAGACCAAAACACTTTGGACATTTTGATTTATAGGAGCATATGGAAATATTTTTAAGAAGCGTTTTGCTCATCCTTTCGACAACTCCATTATTCTGTGGTTTATCAAAAATTTCATAAATCTAAGAAATCATTAAACTCTTCACTGTGAAACTCCAATCCATTATCTGTGTGAAGATACTTAATTTTTTCCTCATTTAATTTTAAACCAAAATCTTCAAATTTAAATGTTTTAAAAGCACCATATTTTTCCTTCAAGAAATACACCCAACCTTTCATAAATAATCATCAATGAATGTGAGGAGATACTTTTTCCATCCTTCGATGAAAGTTTAGAGGGACCCCATAAATTTGAATGGATGTAGTCTAGCACCCCTCATGCCTTGTGTGTGTCAGTGTTGAAGCTAACCTTCTCTACTTTCCTCGAATGTAGTTCTCACAAAATTCAAGTGTGGCGATATTCTCACCACTCAAAAGGTTACAGTTGCTCAGCATCTCTAATTCTCGTACGGTCATAGGACTTGGTCTTATGTGTCATAATCTTGCCTTGTTATCATTTGATAATTGCACTATAGATGCATTAACAGAGCCAACAATGGTTCTTCCTACTAGCGTGTAGATTCCATCCTCTATCTTGGCCTTTAATATGACTAAAACACCTTTAGTCATCTTTGTAGTTCCTGCTTCGCTCATGTACTTAGAGCTTGTTTATCCCAAGTAACCAGGGAGATCATTTTTTTCAGATTAGGAACATGACAAACTTGTATAATATTCCTCACAATTTTGGTATGTCAGCAAATCCAAACTGAGAAGTATCAACTATTTTACAAGTAGCATTATTGTTCATTAGTATGATTTTTGTACCTTTCTCATAATTGTTGAATCAGTCTCTTTAGAATGTCATGTGTAGAGTACAACCAGAGTCTAGCACCTATTTTTTGTCATAGACTCTACTATTATATGATGTTTTAAGTACATACATATTATCAGAATCACTTACATGTTTAATAGTGGATGCATTTGCATTTTATTTGGACTTTGATTTTGGAAAATTTTATTCAAATTACCCCTTTTTATGGCAGCCCCTATACTCCACATTCTTCTTATTCAAATGAGACTTCAATCTATGCTTTGATTTAATCTTCCCTATTGGCTAGTTTGGCCTCTCAGAAAGAGCCAACTAGCTTCATCTTCTTTATCTCCTTCAAAATGCCTTTGCACATCACAAGAGTTAAGTGCTAACCACACTTTATTAAGAGTGATGTGCTCCTTACTATACATAATTGAATTCTCAATAACACGACATTTTGAAGTCAATAAAAATAGAAAAGTGCATGCTAACGTCTCCCCATTCTTTTTAATTTCAGTAGTATGTAAGTCCATGTCAAGTTTGTTAAATTCATCTTGATGGTCTTACAAAAAAATACTCGACTCCATCTTATATGTGTGAATATTCTATTGTCACAACATCCTTGTTGTCACTAACCGATCCTGGTAAAGCCCTTGCAACTTATTCCTTAACTATTTGGCCATCTCTTTGGTACTTGTACTCACTTCACAAAGCACATTAGGTGCAAGGGATAGTTGGATAACAATAATTGCATCCCCTTCGATCATTTACTTGTTGAAATCCAATGTACTATCATAGTATTTTTCCTCAATAGCATGGATTCAACCTTCACACCATAGAAATGCCATCATTCAGATCTACCAGATATTGAAGTTGTTGCGCCCACTAAATCTATCAATTTCAGACTTCATGGAACTCATTGTTACTTGTTCTTCTCTTCTACTACAGATAATATTTGGAAATACATAAAACTAAAGTAATTCCTTTCTGATGTGAAAGTTCAGACTCTGCTGCAATAACAAAGCATACTCAGATAGAATCTTCGCACTAATACTAATTGTTAGTGAAATGTGAAATAATGAATAATATAAAAAATATAAATTTAACATTGTTTGGATTAGAATAATTCTACATCCACCAAAGAGCAATTGCCTTTATATTATTAATAAAGAAAAGGAAAGAGATCCCAACTACACCTAAGAGAATTGCTATCTAAACTCTCTACTTTTACAATAGATTAACTATGAATTTTTGGGATGATTTTACTAGGAAGAATGATCATCTTTTAATAGATGACAAAAACTGGACTCTAAGTGACAAAACTTGGTCTTCAAGCATAAAATGAGAAAAGGACAAATAAATACAAATACTTCTTCCACAAATTTTTTCTTGATCTCTAAGTTTACTCCTTAGTAAAGTAAATTGGCACATAGAATTTTCTTTCACATGAATTAGATCCCATAAAAAATCAAAGCAATCTTTTCAGGATTAGTTGCTACTAAAAAATGTACAAGAGAATTCTCTCAAAAAATATCTTCTTCTAGATTGTAATGTGAATTTCAATTATAGTTTACTTGGTTTGGTTCAATTATGCGAATCTATCAAAACTATCATAGTATCAGAGTGGCAATTTATGATCTTTTGAAAATTTATCAATAAACAACTACAAAAAATCATGAGCTAAAACTTAGATCTTCATCAACAATGGTAGAGGATATTTCTATGATGAATTGACCAACTAAAGTAGCAAAAATAGAAGAGCAAATTGATTTCCATCATCCTCTCTATTTGCAAGCATCAGATACATCAAGGCTAACCTTTATTGGAATCAAATTCAAATCTCTATCTAATTATACATTGTGGAGAAAATCAGTGATGTTTTCATTGTTAGGAAAGAGCAAGATGGGGTTCATAAATGGTAGGTTCACTAAAATCAGTACAGTGAAGGCTTGGTAAATTTATAGGAAAGACGTAATGCAATTGTGTTGTCTTAGATTAGAGCCACTGTGTTACCATATCTCATTTCAAGCATTGTTTATGTATCACACATTAAAAATGTGTGAGACGAGTTCAAGGAACATTTTGATAAGTCCAATCTTACTAGAATTCATCAGTTATGAAAATACATTACCAATTTAGTTCAAGGTACAGACTTAGTCACTGCTTATTTTTCTAAAATAAAGGATTATTGGGGTAACATTGATGCCTTAGTGCTAGGAGCGAGTGTAATTGTGAGGTATATTTCATGACCTAACCCACAAATCGTGTCGGGCATCTACCCAACTCTGTCCTAGATACGAGAATCCTAACCACACGATTATTCAATTATTGCAAAAGATATTATTAAACTTTAATCATAATTAAATTCATGAATAAATAACCTTTATTTTTCAACAACAAAATTTTATTACAAAAAGATATATTGCGGAATTCTACTAAAGAACTTTCCAAAACATAGTCTTAATCAGTACAAGAGTGCTAGACAGGGAGTAGGAACATCTGTGACACAATATTCATGCAATATCGAGTGGGTAGAAGGTATTATATAATGATCATCGTTCCTGCTATAGAAACTCCAACTAACCTGCAACATGGTTATATCCCCGTAATAGAATATAGCAAGTGTAGTAGCAGTGCAAACCACAAATATTGATACGTATTATTGACCGACCAGAGTTATAAATAAATAATAATGATAAAAAATTGAAAAAATATGCCATAACTTTAATTCCAGTTACCAAAGCACCTTCATACAAGTATTACTACTTATGCCTAGTCTCTTTATGAACCACCTAACATTTGTTGCTTTTGTGTATCTTTATTCTTGGGTTCGGCCTATCTTACAATGTTCTTTCATCTTATGTAACTTTATCTATCCTAGAACCACTAGATCTACAGATTTTACTCCGTCATTTAACTATGGAAATTACAACAATCAAGACAACTGATAGTATCAACAAGTTTACAAGAAAGACATCATAATACATGTCACGTATATAACTATATACGCAAAGAAACATGAGTTATACATAATTCAGTACATACCTTATATTTACACATAGATACAATTTTCAATCACATTCATCAATATAACTGATCCACTCAAGGGACCACATTATCTCGTTAAATACCCAGTGCCCATAAGGAACCACCATACCTTATTAACATGATGACTATACAAAGAACCACCAACGACATCTAAATATAAATGCATAATCAATGCATATGAATGAATGTATGTATGAAATTATGCATAATTTCTCTTTCCTTCTTAACTCATCCACAATATCATATCCGTATCAACGTAGTACCTAAACCATCATAACAAACATATCATATCTATATTGATGTGGTACTCAATCCATCATAACTAATATATGATATTCGTACCAACGTGACATACGATCCATCATAACCAACATATCATATTCATACTAACGTAATATACAATCCATCATAATCAACATATTATATCCGTACCAATGTGGTACCGATCTATCTTAACAAACACGTTATATTTGTATCGATGTAGTACCTGATCCATCATAATCAATAAATCATATCTGTACCTATGTGATACCAAATCCATCATAACCAATATATCATATCCGTATCGGCGTAGTACCCGATCTTTCTCCATTACCAAATACGATAAAAAATATGAATGAATATGCAAATGCAGTCAATAATTATAAGTAATGTATGAAGGCAAATCGCAAAAACCAAATTGAAATTAGTTGCAAGCAACCATAATCGAAACAGAACTTACAACTAAGAACAACCAAGTAGTAGTAGTCAATAATCACAAGTATGCTCGATGGACCATTCACCATTTTCTCAATTGAGAATTATCAAATCTAATCATAAATCAAAACATGTCTGAAGATCAATTCATCAGGTATCCATTCAGAAGTGCATAATTTACCAAGATTGATATCTATACTCTAATTCATCAGCCTATTTTATTAACCAGTCTGAATTTATTTATTTCATATTTAACTGGTAATTCAGTTAATATCTAGTAACCCTTTTGTTCAAGTCATAAATAATTTTCAAGACACTGTCCATTTTAGTCGATTATCCAACTCTTCGGCTCTAGTCAACATACAATTCTAAAAAGGGTTATCCATATTTACACATCTTACTTTTTGGCACTTGCAAAACTTAATATTAGGTGCTTATGTTATATTGTCACCTTTTATCACAATACATCCTCCTAACTATCTTCTAGCAAGCATGTCTTTTATTTCAAGCGTACACAATATTGATTTCACTCTTTTTTAAGACATTAGAGAATAGTTTACAGATTAAAAAGTCACTTAATTCTTCTATTATTATTCACATTCACATAACAACTCTATAATTTATCAATCACATTAAACAAAGACAAATACTAATCAAGGGATACACACAAAAGACAATAACACACAATTGTTTTATTATTATGTTATTATCAACTAACTATCATTCTCACCACATTTCATCAATTTTCATGCCACAAATATCGCATTAGCTGAGTATAATAATAATCTATGATGATATTAAGATCAATCAAATCTTTATCAATTTAATCTTTCTAAACACCGTGTCTGAAGGCCTGAGACACAAAGTATCCCAACATTACTATAAAAATTAAGTACATCTAGCCTAAGTTACTACACATTAAACCATAACTTATCTCAATTGAAGATTCTGGACAAGCAACCCACACCAAAGATGCTCCTTCCGCCTCTTCAGGTCTTAGAATGCTTAATCATCTAAGAAACAAGTAGTTATAACTTCAAATAAATACTTTAAAAATTCAAACACACTAATTCTACCCTTATTCATGATCTAAAATATTACCCAAGGGTTAATTACCCTTTACCAAACTCTATTATATTCAATCCATCTCCAATAATGGAGTTCCAAGGCTAAAGCTTTCATTTTTATTAAATTCAACGTTCCCAAGAATTGATTTCATGTTTTAGTGGCACCAATTCATACTAAGAATTGTCAATTAACAATCTAAAAGTGATTCTAGGTGCAAATACTCATATCCATAGGTTTTTTCCATAATTTCATGAACCTAGATTTCTAAACCACAAGAATTTCACTATAATTTTCCATTCCAAGGATTCTAGAAGTTGAACGGATTAATCAATGTTAAAAAGGAGTAAAACTCTTACTTTAATAAAGGATTTTCACCCCAACCACAAGTAAATTGCCCCTCTAGGGCCTAGAAATAAAATATTTAAGTTTTGGAGCTAAAACATATCAAAACCAACCTTAAATACTATTTGTTACCGCTGCAATAATTAATTTACTATTGCGACAGTTAAATTCTTAGCCTAGACAATGTTCAGTAAAATGGTTATAGTTTTTTACTCCAAAGGCGGATTAATGAAGTATTAGATGTATTTAAAAGACGACCTAAAGATGTTTCATTTGGTGGGTATTTAGATCCATAACTCTTTATATTCTAGGAGATACTCTCATTTGAAGTTGATTCTAGTTTAAACTTAGCTCGAAACTCAATCGATAAGAATACTTTCAACTTAACTTTGTGCTAGGGGTATGGTATGACCTTAGTACATGTCCAATGCACTCCCATACTAAATAATAAGTCCCTTAATTAAAAATGATATAGGTTATCATAATTTTGGCATATATATTTTCTGTAATGATGGAAAGGATTATTACAATATCTATGGCTTCCACTAAGATGTTAAGAAATCAAAGGTTATTGTAGTATTTCATGCGAGTTGAATAAAATCTTTTGCCATATGAGAAGTGATGTTTGCTTAGAACCATTGTGTTGACTGTTAGCCATGTATATGCATTGGTGATACAAAAAGAGAGTTAGATGGGTATAGGAGTTAGAGACAAACAAAGAGATTCCTTGACTATGATGGTAGGGAACAACCCAAAGTACAATGTATCTAGTTCTAGCTATTCTATATATAATGGTAGGGAACAACCCAAAGTATAATAAATCTAGTTCTGGCCAATCTGTTAACTACCCTGGTCCTAGTCATAATAGTAGTAATGTACATTACAATAGCCCTAGACATGAGATTAACTATCCTAATCAATACCATACCTATCCTATGAATTATGTCTTAGGCACAGGGTGTGCTCATTGTGGATACAAAAACCACTTAACAGATGATTGCTATAGAGTGGTTGGTCATCCACCAGATTTCAAAAGCAAGAAGAAGTTTTAATCTACTACAAATGCCCCATTAAAGTCTTATGCTAGAGGTAATGATATGAATACAACATGAACTAGTGAAGTGTAAGGATAAGGACAATACATATCTAAATATCAGTATCTTATGTCACAATAAAATAAAGTCAACAATTCAGGTGAATTTCAGGCTAACATATTTCGTATAGTTGCATCTTTATCGAATGCCGTTTCACATGATTGGAGGATAGATTCTGGTGTATTTCATCATCGTACATCCCATAAAAAACGTCTGGATGATCTCATAGTGAATCGTAGTCATGGAAGTAAGAAAATTCCAGTCCCTGTAAGAGGTAGATGTGAGGTGACACATACAAGTACTGTGATATTGAGAAGCCATAAGTTGAAGAATGTGTTACACGTCGTTTAAGTTTAACTTGTTATCAGTATCAAAATTAACAAGATATCTTTGTTGCTCAGTATTCTTTTACCTTTAATTTTGTGTTTTCTAGGATCTCTACACTAGCAGGGTCTTATGGATTGGTAAGGAGGACAATGGATTACATTTGTTAAAGAATGACTTACCTATAAACTACACAGTAGGATCTATAGTGTAATCAGTAGATGATGGTTCAATATGCAATGTGAAACTAGGACATCCATCTATAAATGCTTTAGTTCTCATCCCCACAATAAGGTCTAATAAGGACGCACATAGGTTTTGTAAGGTGTGTCGATTGTCTAAATAGACTAGATTAAAATTTTCTACTAGCAGTATTCATTCTAGTTGTATTTTCTAGCTGATACATCTTCGATATTTGGGGACCATATAAAATTCCCACTTATGATAAAAATAATTATTTTGTTATCATTATTGATGATAGCAGATATACTTGGAATTGTTTGATACAATATAAAACTGACGTGCTTGTTGTGTTGAAAGATTCTTAGTGCAAAATTGGCTTAATACTTTTGTGAAGATTTGAAATCAGGTAATAAAAAGGAGTTCTTCAATACTCAATCTTTTGAGTTATTTACTTCATTAGGGATCATACATCAGAGTTCATATCCATAAACACCCTAACAAAATAGGGTGATAGAGAGGAAACACTGACACATCCTTGAGATGGCTAGGTCGTTGAAGTTTCAAAGTTCTATTCCTTATAGATTTTGAGGAGATTTTGTTGAAGTTGTAATATATTTGATAAATAAAGTTCCCACTATTGTGTTACAAAGAAGGCTCCTTATACAATTATCTATATCTATATCTATATCTATAATCTATAATCTATATCTATACCTATATCTATAATATATTAAAAGTGTGAAGTACCTTAGAAATGTTGTTTGAACTTTTTGTCCTTCATTAAAAGTATTTATTTTAGACAAAATTGTCTTTTCACTAGTTTTTAATTTTAAATATAGAAAAAAAGAATAATAATATTATAGAAGAATTATAATTATTAAGGAATCCTTCAAAAAAGTCCTAAGAATACACGGGATCTAGATTAAAAAGATATATGATAAGAATCTATGGAAAACTAATAATTAAGGAGTTCTAAGAAAAGTATATAAATACACGACAGAGATGTTTTCACATCAAATTCAGGCATCTCACCCCAAAGCACATATGTCAGGTATGTTTTCTTCTTCTTTTTTGATGTTTTCTTTATTTTTTATATTGTATTTAGATCTTGAGCAAACCTATTAATTGGCTTAAAAGATAAAATTTTATTCATTCACTCTTTGATTCTTTATCGGAGAAATACCTAAAAGCCTAAAGGCATGACATTCCTCACATGCATATTCATATAAGGATTTGTTCTTTTCTTTGTTATTTTCGTATAAAAAAATTTGAATGCAACGTCACTTTTCGATCCTTATTTTTCCTTTGAATGCATACTTAGTATTTTTTGTAGATCGATACACTTGGTAACTTCGTATGAGTTCAAAGGCATTCGTAGGAGGGAAATCAAAACACAGAGATAGTATTTATGAATGAGAACAATCTATTCAGGTAAAGTAATCTCCCCATCTCATAAAGTTCTTTGTATGTTATCTTACTCTTGTCTGATAGAGCCAATGCTTTGGAATGAACCACTATAGTGATCTTGTGTCAAATTCAGTTTTATGCACGGGCATGTTAAATGACTGAAGTCCTATGTTTGTTATGTCTTAAGAAAATCAATACTCTTGTTTTAGTTAATGCATTGTTTTTTCTTGGTTATTCTTCGGAGGACAAGACAAAAGGATCAAAGACGAGAGTTGGAAGTTTTTAAACACGTGTTATGAAAAAAAAAGAGGGGTTGATTACTTACCTCAAGGATAAGGTGAGAACTAAACCAGACGTGATCGATGCAGGGAGGGAGAGGATTAAGAAAATCGGAGGTTATTGGCTTCTCTCTTTAAGGTACCGACTACAATTGAATTTATTACGATCTTTCTATTTGTTTCCTTTATTTATGTGTTAAAATTTAAAATTAAATATAAATATATTTAATCATTACTGATATTTATTAAAAATAGGATAAATAAATTTATGCCTAAAAATACTTTAATTATGCCCTGAATTTCAGAATTATAATATAAAAATAAGAAAGAGATATCTTTGGACCAATTTTGTAATGATTAACCAAAAGGAGTACTATTTATACTTATATAAAGTGAGAAGGTTTGAAAGCAAAAAGATGATAGATTAAAATGCATGCACATACAAAGTTGATCTTTCAATCTTTCAATCAATTACTTATTTTTTTAATAAGATATAAATTCTCTTATCATCATTAAACTCATCCACACAAAATCAAATTATTGAACTATTTAAGCTATACAGTTAACAAGTATATGTAAAGGTCAAACAATAATTACGGAGAAGATGAATTTTTTTTTGTTATTATTATTATTATTATTCAAATTAATGTGTCTCTCCTAGCCTTTGGCAGTAAGGAAAAAAGATACTTCATGACAAACACAAAAGTGATGATCCATCAACCACTTAAAATATTTGGTTGTAAAATATATATGTTCTTACACTAAAATATATGTTTATGTTTACATTATTATCTTAAAGTGTGAAGGATACTTGAAAAATGATTTGAACTTTTTACACTTCATCAAAAATCTCTGCAATAGATAAAATCATTTAGTTTTAAATAATCAAATATTACACGTGCGAGACACGTGAGGTTAAACTAATTATATTAAAAGTGTGAAGGGCCTTATAATGTTGTTTGAACTTTTTACCCCTCATTAAAAGACTCTGCAACAGACAAAATCGTCATTTCACTATTTTCCTTAATTTATTATTCTATTTAAGCACTCCTCATATATATATATAAAAAATTATGACTCCTATTTAGGTTAAAAATACTACTATAAAAGAACCTACAAATAAATATATGATTTGATTATTGACGGCACGCGTAATAACTCTTCTGCGTATCAATTTTTCAGTTGTCAAAAAAATTATTTGAAGATTCATGAAATTGATCTACTAAGCAATACGATGCTTTTGTGTCTTGATTAGCACTTGCAATATATTGTACGTATGAGTAAGTATATAATATTGACGTATGAGTATTTTGGCATATGAAATTGTCTTTTGTAATTTTCTATTTTTCGTTTTCAGAAGTTAGATTGTCTTAGGTTTGCTTGGAATCAAAGTTTCAAGATAGGAGATAATTTCAACAACTGCTGGTACCTTAGATGCATTAGATGATTGTTTTAATAATTCTTTCTTAAAATACATTTAATTGTGAAACTTGATTATGTTTACGTGAAGTATCTTGTTGTTGAGCAATATTGTTAGTTTCTTGTCCTTCTATTTCAGTTACCATCGACTGTTTGTTGTGTTTTTATTATTGCATTATTTGGCGATTGTTTTTGCACTTTTTTCTTGAATGCTTTGTAATGCATTTTCTATTATTTATTTTGTCTTCTTTATATTCTTTGATATGCATTACTTGAGGGGTAAAGATCCTACTAAATTATTTTCTTTCATATTAATTAGAAATATTATACGTTAGGATTTATGATCGACCAATCTCATTCTCATCATAGCAAGCACCCTGAATTTATGAATAAAAATAGTGATGATTCTTCCAAGTTAAAGTTTGAAGGAATCATGGAAGCAAAATCAGTTCCATCAGTGTCCAAGAAAGCAAGTGAAGATGCAACAACTAGCAAAACAACTTCGACTTCGAATCACTTAGCTGCAAAAATAATGAAGCTTCACATGAAAGGGATATACGATGAAGTAAACAAACTTCTGAATGAAGAAGAGTATGTAAAAATGAAGCAAAATATAGCCAATGTATTAAACATACAAATTGGTCGGAGCACAAGTAGATATTAATGTGCATCATGTTCAGAAGATAGTTAAAAACAAAGAGTGCAACGCATATTATGAATATGATTATTATTATGAGCCAAGGAGAAAGATTCAGAAGAATCCTAAATCGATTGACATAGCTAATTCTTGCACATTTTGACTCTTCGAGTGATGCCATTTTTACTTTGAGAATCCAATGTGTTCAAAACACTTGGTGGTTTCCATCATGAATTTCACATACTTATCATTGCTAAAGTGGAAATCAATTGTCCCTGCTCATTATTTTAAGACGATAATGCCTGGAAGGAAATTTGAAACTTCAAGAAATGTCTCATTACAAAGTTGGCAAAACAGTGGAAAGAACTTATGTTTCTTGAAGCTATGATGAATTTAGCTTAATAAAGGCATCATTGTTTGGTAGAATGGATTCCTTTGAATAAGAGATTCACAAAGCAGGCACCTCTGTTCTTTACAAAGGCTATTATATTATGAAGCAAAAGATTAATAAAATCAGCGCAACACTAAGAAGCTTATAGATACAAGTATAAAGGGGCTGCGGGCTTACTATTCCAAAGGATTTTCCCTATTTCCATGTTGAAATTGGCCTAAACAAAGGGTTTGTTCATGTAATTGACGATGAAAAATAGTTCAAAAGAAATTTTGGCCTCAGTGTGATAAAAGGGATGCTGAATTTGCCACCTGAAGATATGCATCAACATCGAAAGCATGAACCAATAGATACACAAAAACAAGTCGTGACAAGTTTTGACAAAGATGTGGAGCCTTTTGACTGGACTAAACAACTAGATTGACTATCATTTGGTATTTGATTGAAGTCAGCAATACATGTGTGATATCAGCAATATAACATATCATAGAGTGTACACATATCACACCCGTGAAGGTAGAAGAGGTTGTTTTCGAAAGTTTGATATCTGTCGTAGAAAGTTAAATGGTAGTACTTATTATATTATTTTTTACCACTGTAAATGTAGTTGTCCATGCCGAAGTAGGCAGGTAGATAATATTTTGTATCTTGATTATATGACTATGCATTTTGACTGGATTAAATAGCTATTGACTAGCATTTGACTAAAGTTAACACTTAGCAATACACTAGATATCGATGGCCCATGATATATGTTATTTTTTGTGTCAATTTATGTGACACAAATAAAATTAGATAATTAATTATAGTTTTAATATTTTTTTAGATATTTAAGTTGTTAACTGTTAATACTTTTTATGCAAATTTCAAATAATATATGTTACTCTCTTTACTTTGTCCAAACATTTGTGGCATTGATAGTCAATTATAATTTTTAAATAATTTAAGTTTTTAATTATTATAATTTATAATATTTTTTCTTTTATTCTACTTATTAGAATTGACATAGTAAAATTATTGTAAAGTGATTTTTTTTAAGTGGTACCATATGAGATGTTAAGTTAATTTAAAGGGATAATACTCACGAAAATATCTGAACTTTGACCGGATTTCTAGTTGAGCATACTGAATTTTGTGGGGGTCCTATTATCCCCCTGGACTATTTTAAAGTGAAATTATTTTCCTCCAAAATGCTATACCCAATTTTAAAGTAGAAAGTGTAATACACACGTCAATGACATATTGACACATGTATTTTTTATTTAAAATTAATTTTTATTTAATTTTTTTTCCATTCTTATTCTTCTCCATTCTTATTTTTTTCTCCATTTTTATTCATCAAAATTCATAAAAAATTAGTAATATTTTGATCACATATGTGTCATCTGCCCATCTCCATCAATAACTCAAACAAGAATGACTCAAAAACAAGACTAAAATTTTCAACAAAAGAAAAGTGTAGTACTTTTTTTTGTTAAAGATAAAGCAAAATAACTTAGATTTATGAAAAAATATCCAAAATGTAATAAATACTAAATTAGAATACAAAATTGAAGTAGTTAAAACCTCATAACAATGAAAAACATGGAGAATCTTAGCAAGCTAAATTCGTTTGATTGAGTATGGCCAAATGGCTTCCCTAGATCCTCTTCTTCATTAATAATGCCCAATTCCCCAAACTCTAATCAGACCATCGGTATAGCCACTGAAAAGTGTGCTTCCATCAGCACACCAGCTCAAACTGGTGCAGTATATGACCTTGTTTTTCGCGGTGGTAGCTCCCTCAGCAGTAGCAACAGACATTTTATTCTCTTGTTTCAAATCCACTTTAAGATCAACCACAATATTCTTGCTCTCCAAATCCCAAATCTTGATATTAGATTCGGTAGCAGCACAAAGCCAATACCTATTCGGGCTAAAACATTGGTTTCTTGAGAATTCAAAATTTCAATTACTATCAAGATTGTGTCGACAAATTCCCTTTTGGTGCCAATAGTGGGTTGGTTGATGATGACAATGATGGGTTAATTTTGCTATTTTGATAGAATTGAAGAAACTCATTTGGCATGTGTATTGAAATTGGGCCAAATTGATGTAATTGAATTAGGTGCGTTGAAGATAACTTATTTAGTGTGTGTGTGTGATAAAATTGTGTTTAATTTAATTCCAAGTCAACAATGGAACACCAATGGAGCACATTGAAGAGAAGAAAGAAATAAGAGAGAAGAGAAAGAATATATAAATGAAAAAAATAAATAAAAAAACATTTAATTTATAAAAATTAGAAAATTGAGGGGCTGTTTGACCCAAAAAAAAAGTTTTTTAACGATTTTTTAACATTTTCACTTTCCCAATGTGTGTGAATTACACGCAATGGCCCAAGTGGGCAGATATATGCTATTAAATTACGAAAAAAAAGTCTGGGGATAATAGGATCCCCACAAAGTTCAGTATGTTCAACTAGAAATCCGGTCAAAGTTCAGGTATTTTCGTGAGTATTATCCTTAATTTATATCATTAAGAGTTAATTTATCATTTTATGTCTATTTTATTTTTTATTAAATATTATGAATTTTTTAATACGTCAATGATTTTTAATAATTAATTATCGGTGATATAGTAGAATTACGGTTGAAGCAGCTGAAGTAGTCATGTCATAAATGTATATTTTAGTTTTTTATTAAATATTATTAATTTTCTAATACATAAATGACTTATAATAATTAATTAAAAATAATATAGTAAAATCACGGTTGAAGCAACTGAAGCAGGTATGTTAACCATGAGTAGCCTGCTTCATTCTCACTTATATATAGGATATGTATGATATGCATATGTATGCGTGATACAGAAGGTTGTGAGTTCGAGTCATGAAAAAGCAATAGGAAACAAAAAAAAAGTTGGGAGCTCCTAGCGAGGGATGAAAAAAAAGCGTTTTTATCCCTGCCTAATACTTTAGATCTAAACTATGCTCCAGTTATACCATCTTTGAAATATAATCTTTTATTTGTTTCTCAAATAAAAAAATACTGAAGTCCAAAAATAGACGTTCTTCTTCATTTTTTCTCTGATGTCTTTAGGTTGTGACTTCGAGACATTCGGAAGGGGGCAAAAAGGTGGAAACTCTTGGAGAGGGTAAAAGTCGCACATAATTAAGAGTATCGCAACACCTTATATATAACTTTCCCATTTTTTCAACTACTAATATAAGAATTTATACGCACACTAACAATTTCTCTCTTGAAGGAATTTTATATAGCTCATCATCACTATCCATAGATCTCTAACTCAAATTTAGTTTCACGTAACTCATTACGGCAATCCACATGTCAATTTCTAAACTTTTAATGTGTTCCACCAATACAACAAAGTTTTATGACCACAAAATCAACAAATTAGCTTGTTCTTATATGCGTCCACGCTATCTTTGGTAATATAAGGTAAAGCACATATCTTAGCATAGCTTTTGAATGAAATTAGGATTTTATTTTCATTGTGGAATAGGATATATATGGAGTGAATAGTATGTTTAACCTCTTTTGTTTCACTGCCTTGGACAGGGGTTGGCGATAATTTAATCATCTTAGATGTCTCTTTTCTGTTTGTTAGTCAGTAAGTTGATATTTCTATCAATATTACTTTCAAATTAAATAAAATTGTGACTATTAATTTTTGTTCCCTATTTAAATTTTATAAGAGCTCCTAACATTTATATTAAGAGTTTAATATAAAAAAAGACTCTACGTATAAACCCGTAATTCCTTTCCTCATTTAAGTAAACTCTAATTTTGGAGCTGCATACATAATATTAGGCCAGAATATATGGAATATCTACCAAGAAAAAGTTTATAGAGTATAACTATTTAAAAATTAATTATTTATGAAAAAAAGTTACTCAATTTAGTCAATAATTGTACAAAAGGATTAGTAATGAAGACATATGTAACAAGGTGGGAGTAGCTCGATGTACAAGATGTAAGAGGCGAGGTTGAAATGCTTCGAACTAGTAAGATTTACAAATATGCCAGTAAGGAGGTGTGAGAGGTTGGCTATGGTGGAGTTTAGGAGAGGTAAAGGTAAGGTGAAAAAATTATTGAAGAACCGTGATTCGATATGGCATCACATACCTATATCTTATTGAAGACAAGACCCTAGATAGGAGGATATGGAAGCCAAGGATTATATTAGAAGGTTAGTGTTGGGTGTGAATGGAAATGTTAAAACATGCAGGAACGCGTGAACAGTGACTGTTCCGTGTGAACAGTGAGCAGTGCACTGCTTCACGAACTACTGCAACACTGTTTCGAACTGATGCAATGTTTCACGAAATGGTGTACTGTTGTAGTAAAATACTGCACACTAGTTCAGCACTAATGAAATACTGCAGCCATATAATTTTTCAGAATAGACACACCTTTAAGATTGAACCATTACCACCTTTTCAAAGGGGCATCTTGTGGCTATATAAACCTGATTTCATCCACAGGTTTAGGACACAGAAAAAAATTTCAGAATTACAAGCTTCTTCTTCTTCTTAAAATTACTATAAGTATGATCATTCAAACCGTGAGTGCGTTCGAAGAATGCGCCTATTTGAGGTACCGCTATAGTCGAATTGAAGGCCATTTTATCCTGGGATAAAGATTCCATAACCTCGAGTACAGTGAGGGGAATTATTCCTTAAGAAAAGTCTGTGAATGTGGACAACTTGGCCTTAACAATTTCTGTTTCATCTATATTTTTGAAATATAAAATACACCTCTTGTAAAGATCATTTTGATCTTGTGTTGAGGGTATTTGTTCAACATCGTTGTGTTCTTGTTCATACTTGAACTCGAGTTGAAGTTGTTATTCTATTATACAGATTCTACGTACCCGTATTGTGGAAGATAACATTCTTAAGGAAAATTTTTACAGAATCTGTATTGCTTATTTTTGGAGATTAAATTTTAGGCTTTCTACTTCGCTTAAAATTAACCAGTGATTAGAAGACATAAAATCTTCATCACAAGTTAAGGTTCACTTGGTTGACGATTTGAAGTAATAAAAACTTCATCGTTAACTAGAAACAAGAAGAAGAGTTTAAAGTTATTTAACTTTATTAATAGTATTATGAAAAATACTAATTTTTCTGTCTTGTGGTGATAGGAAAAATGACAACTGAAAGTCAAATGATGGATGCGGCAATGTCTATGGGGGAAAATAATATTGCCACATCAAGTCGCACAAATGCGCCGCCAACGATGGCACCCGCGGAGAAGCCCAAAAAATTTTCTGGCATTGACTTCAAGCGGTGGCAACAAAAGATGTTCTTTTACCTCACCACTTTATGTCTACAACGGTTCACTAGAGAAGACGCTCCCGAGGTGCCCCGAGGGAACCTCAGACAAAGACCGCTTCGTTATTGTAGAAGCTTGGAAACATTCGGATTTCCTTTGCAGGAACTATATTCTGAATGGTCTCCAAGACGACCTCTATAATGTCTATAGTGGAACCAAGACATCAAAGGAACTGTGGGGGGCACTTGAACGGAAATATAAAACGGAGGATGTGGCAATTAAGAAATTCCTTGTTGCACGATTTCTGGACTTCAAAATGATTGATAGAAAATCTGTTGTCTCTCAAGTACAGGATTTGCAAGTCATCATAAATGATGTCCTAGCAAAAGGTATAATTTTTAAAAATACCTTAGTTGAACAAATTAAAAATGTTCATAATACTCATATAAACTGTTTTGTAGGTTTAATTGTGAACGATGCTTTTCAAGTAGCAGCTATAATTGAGAACCTACCATCTGTGTGGAAAGACTTCAAGAACTACTTAATGCATAAACGAAAGGAGATGATCGTTGAAGATCTCATTGTCTGACTTCATATCGAAGAGGATAATAAAGCTGCCGAAAAGAGGTCAAAGGAAAATTCTACAATAAATGGAGCTCATATTGTAGAAGATGACCTAAACAATTCCAAGAAGAGGAAGAAAGTTGAACATGGAAGCAATCAACCCAAGAAAAAGTTCAAGGGAAAATTCTTCAACTGTGGCAAAATTGGCCACAAGTCCACAGATTGTCGTTCCCCCAAAAAAGGCAAGAAAAAGGACCAAGCAAATATGATTGAGTCCAACAACGACTGCGATGATTGTGTGCTATGTTCACAGAATGCAACTTGGTGGGCAATCCTCGTGAATGGTGGATGGATTCTGGTGCCACCAGCTATGTTTGTGCCAACCGAGAATTGTTTTCGTCATTTGCTCCAGCTCAAGCAGAAGAAATAATATACATGGCAAACTCTGCAACTGCTAAGGTGGAAGGAACAGGGAAAATATGCTTGAAAATGACTTCAGAAAAGGTATTGACACTTAAAAATGTCTTGTATGTTCCCGAATTACGTAGGAACTTAATCTCTATTTCACTTCTAGATAAGAACGGTTTCAAATGTGTAGCCGTTTCTGGAAAAATTGCTATTAGCAAAGGAGAAATGTATGTAGGAAAAGGTTATCTCACCGAGGGCCTTTATAAGATGAATGTAATGAACGTTGAAATGAATAAAAGTTCAAATTCTTCTTACTTGCTTGAGTCTTATAACTTGTGGCATGAACGTTTAGGCCATGTTAATTACAAAACGTTATGAAAACTAATTGACATAAAAGTTTTGCCAAACTTTGAGTGCAATAAATCAAAGTGTCAAACGTGTGTGGAATCGAAGTATGCAAAGCATCCTTATAAGTCCGTTGAAAGAAATTCCAATCCCTTAGACTTAATACACACTGACATTTGTGATATGAAGTCAAAATCATCTTGTGGTGGGAAAAAGTATTTCATAACTTTTATTGATGATTGCACTAGATATAGTTATGTCTACTTGCTAAATAGTAAGGATGAAGCAATAGATGTGTTTAGGCAATATAAAACTGAAGTTGCAAATCAGTTAGATAAAAAGATTAAAATGATAAAAAGTTATAGGGACGGAGAATATAAATCTCCCTTTGCGCAAATATGTGTAGAGAATGGAATAATCCATCAAACTACATCCCCGTATTCACCTCAATCTAATGGAATTGCGGAAAGGAAAAATCAAACTTTGAAGGAAATGATGAATGCCTTACTTATAAGTTCTGGTTTACTGCAAAACTTATTGGGGGAAGCTATCCTTACGGCCAATCGTATACTCAACAGAGTTTCCTATAGTAAGACACAATCAATTCCTTATGAAAAATGGAAAGGAAGGAAACCTAACTTGAAATATTTTAAAGTGTGGGGGTGTCTAGCGAAGGTTCAAGTTTCTATACCTAAAAGGGTTAAAATAGGGCCTAAAACGGTGGACTGCGTGTTCATAGAATATGCTAAAGTAGTAAATCATGTCAATTTTTGGTTCATAAATCTGAACATCCGGATATTAGTGAAAATATGGTAATTGAATCAGACAATGCTGAATTCTTTGAAAACATGTACCCATATAAAATTAGACACGAACAGTCTAGTGTAGGTTCCAAACGACCTCGAGATAAACCAAGTGAGAACGTACATAATGAAGAAAATCGAAGACATAGTACACGTCAAAGAACGTCAACTTCATTTGGATTGGATTTTGTAACATTTCTCTTAGAAACTGAGCCTCAAATATTTAAAGAAGTGATGTCTTTGTCAGACTCATCCTTTTGAAAAGAGGCAGTCAATAGTGAGATAGATTCTATTTTAAGCAACCATACATGGGAATTGGTTGACCTTCCTCCCGGAAACAAACCTTTAGGTTCTAAATGGATATTCAAAAGGAAAATAAAGACGAATGGTACTATTGACAAATACAAGAAAAGACTTATAGTAAAAGGCTTTAAAAAAAGGAAGGCCTTGATTACTTTGATACATACTCGCCAATAACAAGGATAACCTCGATTTGAATGTTAATTGCCTTGGCGGCGGTATATGATCTTCAAATTCATCAAATGGATGTAAAAACCACATTCCTAAATGGAGATTTGGAGGAAGAAATTTACATAGAACAACCTGAGGGTTTTGTGGTTCCAGGAAAGGAAAACAAGGTGTGTAAACTTATTAAGTCATTATAAGGACTAAAGAAAGCACCAAAATAATGGCATGCGAAGTTTGACCAAACCATGTTGGCAAATGGATTCAAAATAAATGAATGTGATAAATGTGTTTATATTAAAGACACTCCAAATCACCAAGTCATTATATGTTTATATGTGGATGATATGTTGATCATCAGTAGAGACATTTCTGACATAAATACACCAAAAAAAATGCTCGAGAGCAAGTTTGATATGAAGGACCTTGGAGTTGCAGATGTGATCTTAGGTAAAAAAATCCATCGAACTCCACAAGAGTTGGCATTGTCACAGTCTCATTATATTAAAAAGCTACTTGACAAGTTCAAGTATATGGAATTCGGTATTGCGAAGACTCCATTGGATGCGAGCTTTGCACTTCGTAAGAATTGGAGTACGCAAGAGTATTAGGATGTTTAATGTATATAATGAACTATACACGACCAGACATAGCATGCGCTATCAGTAAATTGAGTCGGTACACGAGTAATCCCAACAAAACTCACTGGATGGCAATGAAAAGAGTTTTGGGGTATCTTAAATACACTCAAAATTATGTTTTGCATTATAATAAATATACTGCGGTACTTGAAGGATATAGTGATGCAAATTGGATCACCGGATCAACCGAAGTAAAATCCACAAGTGGATATGTATTTACTATCGGTGGAGGAGCAGTATTTTGGAAATCATCCAAACAGACTTGTATCGCTCGCTCTACAATGGAATCTGAATTTATCGCATTGGATAAAGCCGGTGAAGAAGCAGAATGGCTTCAGAATTTCTTAAAAGATATTTCTTATTGGCCCAAGCCAGTGGCACCAGTATGTATACACTGTGATAGTCAAACGGCAATAGGTAGGGCAGGGAGCATGAGGTATAATAGTAAATCTCGTCATATAAGACGTAGACATAATACCATTAGAGAACTTCTCTCTAGTGAAATTATCACTGTAGACTATGTAAAGTCGAAAGATAATGTGTCGGATCCACTTACAAAAGGCCTATCTAGAGAAGGAGTGGAAAGAACATTCAAGGGAATGGGTTTAAGGCCTAGGACAAGTTAGTATGGCGGTAACTCTACCTAGCAGACTGGAGATCCCAAGAGATAGGTTCAAGGAGATCAAACAAAGTTGTGTCTGACAGGTTCAACATTGTCAATTACCCAACCTATTCTCATGATGTAGACAATGTATAGTAAATAAGGATAAGACTTAAGGTGAAAAGTCTTTTAATAATTATCTAAATTTGGCAGATTTGACCAAATAGTTTAATTTATAGGATTGAACTTTTAGAAATCACCTATGTGTGGGCAAAGTGGAAGCATAAACGAGTGTGTTCATGGCTGAAAAGAACAAAACTGTAAGAACCATAAATGAAAAAAGGCTGGTTGTGTGACATGTGTTATCTAGGTGTACATTAAAGCTCGACGGTTCAAAGATATCAAATCTATCGATTGACTAAGTGCATCAGATGCATGTTCACTACGAAAAGTTCAAAGGGAAACCCACTTATCCAGATGCAATCAGTCTTTACTTGATGATCACATACTTGTCCGTAAAACTTTTACGAAAAATAGTCATTCCCCATTCATGTGGGGGATTGTTGGGTTCATAGTAATGAAAGGATGTGAATGGAAATGTTAAAACATACAGGAATGCGTGAACAGTGACTGTTTTGCGTGAACAGTAGCACTGTTTCGCGTGAACAGTGAACAATGCATGCTTCACGAACTACTGCAACACTGTTTTGTACTGATGCAATGTTTCATGAAATGGTGTACTGTTGCAGTAAAATACTTCACACTGGTTCAACACTAATGAAATACTACAGCCATGTAATTTTTCAGAATAGACACACCTTTAAGATTGAACCATTGCCACCTTTTCAAAGGGGCATCTTGTGGCTATATAAACTTGATTTCATCCACCGGTTTAGGACACAATTTTTTTTTTGAGAATTACAAGCTTCTTCTTCTTCTTAAAAATACTCTAAGTGTGATCATTCAAACCGTGAGTGTGTTCGAAGAATCCGCCTATTTAAGGTACCGCTATAGTAGGATTGAAGACCATTTTATCCTGGGAGGAAGATTCCATAACCTCTAGTACAGTAAGGGGAATTATTCCTTAAGGAAAGTTCGTGAATTCAAACGACTTGGCCTTAACAATTTCTGTTTCATCTATATTTCTGAAATATAAAATACACCTCTTGAAAAGACCATTTTGATCTTGTGTTGAGGGTATTTGTTCAACATCGTTGTGTTCTTGTTCATACTTGAACTCGAGTTAAAGTTGTTATTCTATTATACAGATTCTACGTATCCGTATTGTGGAGGATAACAGTAAGTACTTAATCGAGTGTTGTTTAATTTTCCTTATCAATAGAGCTTTAGATGTATATAAAGGTAAAAAAGCACAAGCTATTGGTGTATCTCATGCTGCAAAAGTATTTTATAGATTTTGATGTTTTCCAAAAAAAAATAAGAACTTTACTATCCTTCTCTATAGGTATATATAGCTAATAAGTTAGGAGAAAAATGTCAGTATTTTATAGCTAATATTCTTACATGGTGATAAGGACATCGATAAGGATGACTATAACAATGCTTGGAATAGCTTATGTTAATCAAGAAAGATTCTCAATTTATAAAGTTACAAGACTTTTTCTCCAAACAAGAATAAATCTAACGTGGAAGAGATTTTTTCCATCAAATAATCCACCAAAAAAAGTAATTTTAATTATGATAGAAAATCAGGTAAAGTAGAAAATTCAGAACAAAACCTAACAATGCTTGTGTTAATCAATTGCAATAAACAAATTACAAGACATCATTATAGTCCTCAAATTTTTAGCCCATTTAATACGTAAACTCACTGAAAAAATTATAATTTCTATAAATTATTTGTTGTTGCTATAAAAAAGTGTATATTATATTTTAATATTATATATTTTATTATATTTAATGTATGAAATATTTGTGCAGTTCGAATGTCAAATGATGTAAAAAAATAAGATGGAATGTCATATGGATTTTGATTACTTACAAATGAATTTGGATTTTGACAACGTATACCATAATGCTACAGATGCAAATTTTATCAATATGACTCAGTATTTGCGTCTATTTTAAGAATTCAACATTTGCCATCAAAAATTAAGAAATTAGGGTGTCTTATTAAATTTATTTGAAAATAAGTATGGTTGTTCTTTTATAATTGTTGTTTCGGATATACAAAATTTGTATGTTTGTTCACTAAACTTCAACACAAGTTCAAGACGTTTCAACCACTAATGCAGAAATTTTTTGTTCTAAACCTGTGGAAAAATGTAGGTTTATATAGCCATGAAGTACCTCTTCAGAAAGGAACCAATGGTTCATCGGAAAGGTGTATCTTTTCTGAATAGTGATGTTTGTCCATTCAAAATAGTGTGTCTTTTCCGAACAACCACAACCATCCAAACAGTCATATCTTTTTCTGACATAGTGTGTCATTTTCTCGAAGGCTTCCATCCCTTCCGAGGTAGCATTTCGCGTTTCTGCAGTTGTTTTTGCACTGCAGGCATGCACATTAATGGAGGAACAAAAAACTGGTGCGTTTTTCCTTTGGATTTTTGCATCACTTGATTTTCCAAGTTTCAAATAAACTTTGTCCATAAAGTTAAATCCAAAGTCGACCGACGACACCGCGAGGCACCTCTTGGTTCTTACCTTACTTACCATATAGAGTTTGTGTTTTTTAATATAAACACATGAAAGTTTCATTCTCCCACCAATGTGGGAGAATTAGTCGACTTTCCCTATTTTTGAGTACACTTTCCTTTTTAAGTGTTATCTCAATTTTTCCTCCACTTAATTTCTTCAATTTTCCATTCACACTTTTAATCTTGAACCCAACAACAATGACAATATATGAAATACATGCTTAAACAATTCTCCTTAGAATTGTGTAAACTGGGTATGAAAAAAATCATCAATAGGGAGAGCTATTTCCAAGTGAAGTCTACTCAACACAAATTTAGATTAGTTAAACTCCCATATGAGTTCTGAACACTAAAATCGTATTTAGAATTTCCAAAAAATTCTAATATTCATGTTAATAATGTTGACCTGAAATACACGTGCAACGCACGTACACCTAACTAGTATATAACAAATATGTTACTTATGATCACCTGAGAGCTTTTGGGTGCTTGTATTTTGCATCCATTTTTTCAAAAGGTGATAAGTTTGAGCCCAGAGCCAGAAGATCAGTCTTTATTGGATACTCTGAATCTCAAAAGGGATACACACTACATGATCTGTAATTAAAAACATTCTTTGTGAGATAGGATCTTCATATATCATTTTTTGTGAGATATGATCTTCATATTGGATATCTTTCCTATCAACGATATATCAAGTAGAGTTGTAGATGTATTTGGTGGTTATGAGTCTATGAATACTCATGTCAATTCTCATGTTCCTATATCTCTTCTTTCAAATTTTGTAGTTCTATAAGATGCTTCTAATGAGGTTGTAGCTGATGATAAAGTAGTATACCTAATCCAGTTGTCATTGATATGTAATGACCTGTACAGTCATTTTACTATATTTTCATATAATTTTAGTACTATCTAAATTTATCATGGATTATTTAATTTAATTTGGCATGTGGTAGAAATATAATTTAGTATCCTTCTAGAATATTTTCGGTATTTGTAAAATTCTTTAAGTGATGATATATTTATATCATTTTATAATAGACTTTTATGATTTATTAATATTTTAAGCGGAGTTAGTAAATTTAGAATGTTAAAATTTTATTATTATATAATAGAGGTTTTGTTAGAAATAGTTTTCTATTAATTATGGTATATTCAAAATATTATAATTATTTTACTACGAATTTATGCAATACCCGAATATATACGCGATGTAAAAAATTATTAATTATGGCAACACCACCACACACGTGGGAAAGGGTGGACCACAAGTGGGTTGCCACTTTCCTTCTAACATTAGGATATCTTTATTTATATATATACATATAAATGTAGTAACATTTGACCATTTGAAGGTGGACAAAAAAGGGTGAACTTTCTGATTGTTATACATATACACGTCCATATCTCTATATTGGCCTTTCTCGGTTTGCTTCTATATTTTTTCAGTTTTTCTTTAGAAAATCAATTAAAGTTCTTGGTTAAGTCTCATAAAATTTCATATAAGTTAATTATTCGAATCAATTATTCAAATTCGGGTTTTAGCGGGATATTATTCGGAGGCTTCAGGGCAGATATTCTAGCTTTGGCGTCCAGGTAGGCTAGGTTTACCCTACTTTTAGATTGAGCTTATATACCAAAATTGTGAACTATTATGCTAGATTTGAATAAATACTTGTAGATGCATATTATTTGATTTATACAAACTGTCTTACTTATCCGGATTAAGGCTCCGTTCTAGTAAATATTGAAATATAATCTTTTAACATAATATAGAATCTATTACTTTAGAACATGAAACTAAAATGCAAAAATCTTGAATTTATCCCTTTTTAATTAAAATTGGCGGATGATTATTTAGACGTTGAAATTGTTATGATATGGTGTGAATTTTACTTTTGCAATTGGGTATGGTTACTATGAGTTCCGGTTCGAGTCCGACATCTGATTATTAATGACCATGAGTTCCGGTTCGAGTCCGACATTTGACTATTATGGTTACTATGAGTTCCGGTTTGAGTCTAGCATTTGACTATTATTGTTACTATGAGTTCCGGTTCGAGTCCTGCATCTGATTTGGTTGTAATTCCTCTGAGTTTCAGTACGAGTCCGGCATTTGATTATGAGTTCTGTATATGTGGCCTATCGTTTACCTACTATGTCCGGTTCAAATCCGGCGCGTGTCCTCTCGTTACTACCCATTGGTATAGGTTCGAGTCCGGTGCACATCTGGATGACTATCATGATTGCTTGAGATCAGTTCAGTTACAGATTATTTATGTTTATTTTCATTACTTGTGTGTCCCATTGGCTTATAGGGGTACGGTTGAGTTAATTGTCTTCTTCAATGTGCCTAACGGGCTTATGGGGCCCAACTAGGTTATCTTTGACTTTTCTGTCATTACTGCATTATTTATTTTCTATACCGCTTGCATTTATTCCTTTATCTCATTGACGTAACTTGGCAGTTGTTTGCCCTTTCTGTCCCTTTACTGTTGACTCAGATTACGTCCTTGCATTGTAGTTACACCTTTTCTGTATTAAGCTCAGTCGGCCGATGATGCCTACTGAGTACCCATTATTTTTGGTACTTATACTACACTTCTGCATCTTTTTCCTGATGTAGATCCAGGTACTAGCAGTCGGTGTTGACGTGGTTCCTACTTTTCAGTGCTGGTTTAGAGCGAGGTGAGCTTGCTGTCGTCCGAGGTTGATGCTCCTCTATCTACTCTAGTTAGTCTTTTTCACTCGAGACTACTTGTATACATTTTAGATTTTTGTCTAGTACTCTGGGTACCTGTTAGTAGTGGCTCTAGTGCTGACCTTATCCGGTCTTGGGAGGGATTCATTTGTATAGTTGGTCCTTTTTCCTCCTCTCGTTTTGATATAATACATATGCTCTCTTATTAGTTTTCACTTATTATTGTGGTTGTTATTATCATACACAATCTTTTATTTTGTCTCTGCCTATTAGCCCAGTACTTACCATTCCGGGCTATGGTTTGGCTTGCCTATAGGTGGGATAAGGTAGGCGCCATCACGACTTGAGAAATCTGGGTGTGACATGATATTGTTGAAGAATTAGAAGAACCCATTATTCCAGTTGATGCTGGATCAGCTCCAATCCCAGCACTATAAGAAGAACGCTTAAGGAGACCAGAAAGACAAGTTGCTCTCAAATATGGATAAAGGATTACATTACCTCAAGACCTCCAACTAAATCTGGAGCACCCTTACTCTATTCTATCTCTGATGTGTCATCTTATGATAGAGTGTCGACAAAATACAAAAATTATTTACATGCTTTCTCAACACAAGTAGAACCAAGAAGTTTCAAAGAGGTTGCAATTGACCAACACTAGATTAAGATTATGTAGCTTGAAATATAAGCTCTAGAGGAAATCATACATGGGACCTGGTCCCACTATTCCCTGGACAACATGGTATAGGCTCAAAATATATTTACAGGATTAAATATTAAGCTAATGGGGACATTGAGAGGTGTAAAAATAGATTGGTTGTAAGAGGATATAACCAGCAAAAAGGTTAGAACTATCATGACTCATTCTTACTTGTTGCCAAAATAGTTTCTACAAAGATTGTTGTGAGTCTGGCAGTTTCCAATAATTAGAGTTTGTTTCAAATGGATGTAAACTATGTATTTTTGCTAGGAGATCTCCATAAGTATATCTACATACAGCGACCTCAGGGTTTCTATAGATAGGGGAACAATTGGTATGTAAGCTCAGAAATTCTTGTATGGGCTTAAGCAGGCTTCTAAGCAATGGAACATTATGCTCGCAAATGCATTGATTAAAGATGGCTATTCTCTGAGTTCTTATTACCACTCCTTGTTCATTTAGATGCCAGGGAATGATATAGCTATGGTGTTGGTATATGTTTATGATTTACTCATCACGAGAAGCACTCCCACAATGATCAGCATGCCAACTGCCAGGTATACTTTGAATAAAGCCTTTATTCCTTTAATATTAAAGAATTAGGGTAGTGTAGATACTTCTTAGGGATTGAGGTTCTTAGATTAAATAATGGCATCGTGCTCAACCAAAGGAAATATGTGTCAGAGGTCATCTCTAAAGTTGGTTTGAGTAGAAGTAAACCAGCTCTGGCCCTCTTTCCAATCAAAAACTCACAATTGTGGACTATGATATACATTTTGGAAAGGTGGATGATCCAGAATTAGAAGATGTTCTCAGCTACCTGAAGCTCATTGGAAAATTATTGTCCCTTACTATTACTAAATCTAATAGTTATTTTGCATTTAAGGTTCTTAATCAATTTATACATAGACCAAAGAAATCTCATATGGGTAGTACCTTAACAACTGTCAGATACTTGAAAGGTAGTCCTGGTGTAGGAATTCTTCTCAAGAATGATGTAACCATCTATGTCGGTCTACTATGACTAGAATTGAGCATCTTATCCAAAAACCAAAAGGTCAGTCACACATTAGATAATGAAGTTAGGAAGTTCTTTGATATCTTGAAAGTCTAAAAAGCAACACACAATTAGTAGGAGTTTTATAGAAGCAGAATGTAAAAGTATGGCAGCTGCAACAACGGATATCCCCCTTTCCATTAGAAAGATGTTATATGTTAAGGGGGGAAAAGAGCAATTGATGTGGAAAAGATAGAAGAACCTCTTAACTCATTTGTTTTTAATGTGTTATTAGGGACATTTCAGGAAATTGAAAATAGGGCAGCTTGCTAACTAACTACCTTTATGTAGTATGTTAGAAAGACCTTGTAACATGAGACAAATGTTTGATAGGTACATATTTCTTAATATTCGGGTGTATAAAAGGCATCTATGTATCAATTTCATGCAAATTGTCATGTAGATATCACATAGGACAAGTGTATCTAATATAAGTTTAGATGAAAAAATGTTTCAGACTCTACTCAATAGTTGTTCCTTTATTGTCTCTTTTTCATTAAGCATTGTTCAGGGTTGGGAAAATTTGAGATTTTGAATCATAAAAAATTAACGTGTTAAAATCCAAGCACCAACTCTTAAACACTTGTCTTATACTGAATATAGCTTAAAATCACAAAAATTGGATGTTGATGAATGTCAGGATCTAAAATCTTTAGGGCTAAAAGATGCAAGGACATCTAATGAATTTCTCAATAACCTTATTTCTTGATATCAATCCGTGAAGGTCTTAAAGATTCAGTATTGTGAGGGCATAAGTGATACTGATTCTTCAATTTGGTATCACTTGAGTATATTGGAAATCAAATTCTTGAACTTAAAGTGGCAAGTGATTCAAGCAAATTAAAGCACTTAAAACTCATTCTTAATTGTTAGAATATGAGATTTTTTCTAGATAGTCTTTTATTTAATAGTTTCTTTTAAATATTATGCTTAGTCTTTTTTAAATAAATGGTAGTCTTTATTTTGAGAAGTGTGTCTTGTAAGATACTATGTGAGGTGTGCCTTGTAAGACTTATGTAGCTATAAGTGTAGTCTTTTGTAAGATGTTGGTATGTATGAATGAATGAAAGCTACTGCTGAAACTTATCTTTTCCTTTCTCTTCAGTTCCAAATTCTAAAAGTGGTATCAAGAGTCATTCTTCTTGAGGGATCTGTGAAGGCTTAAAAATAAGTTTTTTTTTCAGATCTTCTAAGCTGAGAGAGCTGAACAACAGTAACATGGCATCCAACAACTTCTTGGGTACAGCTCCTCCTATGTTTACAGAAGAAAATTATCATATATGGGTGATAAAGATGAAGGCTTATCTCAAAGATCTTAGTCTATGGGAAGTAGTTGAAAGTGAAAATGATCCCCCTCCACTTGGACCAAATTCAACTATTGCACAAATGAAGAATTATGAAGATGCAAAGTCCAAGAAACCAAAGGCTCTCACTTGTCTTCATTCAGCACTTTTAGATGTGATTTTCACAAGAATAATGGCTTGTGAAACACCTAAAAAACATAGGAGAAGCTAAAAGAGGAGTTCGGCGAAGTGACAGAGTAAAAACTGTCAAACTCTTAACTCTCAAAAGAGAATTTGAGATGTTAAGGACGAAAGAAGGAGATGTAAAAGAGTACTTTGCCAAAATTCTAGAAATTGTAAACAAGATAAGATTATTTGGTAAAACTTTTTCAGATTCAAAATTGGTGGAGAAGATGATGATAATCTTACCAGCAAGGTTCCCGTCTAAGATTTCAGCAATAGAAAAATCTTGTGATTTGAAGACTTTATTCATCGCAAAGCTGATTAGCAAGTTACAAGCCTAAGAACAAAGAACAAGTATAAGAGATGGAGAATTAGAAAAAGTGGTATTTCAAGCAATGCACAAAGGCAAGCAACCTGTGAAGGACAATAGGAGGATGGAAGGAGATAACGTAGCAAACACAAAGTCCAAGGATGGAATCTTCACAAAAAGGAAAGTTTCCACCTTTCATCCACTGTAAAAGGACTAATCATCAATAAAAGGATTGTTGGTTCAAAGGAAAGCCATCAATTCAATGCAGATTTTGTAAAAAAATGGTTCATATTGAGAAGAATTGCAGGGCCAAGCAAAATCAACCACAACAACACCATGTTCAGCAGGCAAATTTCACTAAAGAGATAGAAAAGGAAGAGAGATTGTTTATGGCTATTCATGAAGAAAACACAAACAACCAATCCAAATAGTTCCTAGAAACTAAGTGCACAAGTCATATGTCATATAATGAGCTCATGTTTCACACACTTGACAAGTCACTTAAATCTAAAGTTAGGATGGGAAATAGTGCAACAGTAGAAGCACATGGAAAGGGTTCAGTTTCCTTTCAAACTAAACAAGGTACAAATCTTATATATGATATGTTGTATGTTCCTTATTTAGCATATAACCTATTGAGTGTTGGCCAAATGATGTCTAAAGGCTACTCCTTATTTTTTAAGGAAAAGTATTGTTTGATTTTTAATATTGATAATACTTTGATTGACAAAGTTGAAATGATGTATAGGATCTTTCCAGTAGATGAAAAGTTTGATTGTGCCAATTTTGTAATATTGGACGATTTATGGTTATGGCACAGAAGATATGGACATTTTAACTATGCTACTTTAAAATCTATATATGAGAAGGGCTTGAATAGGATTTACCTAAGATCTCACTATCTAAATAAGTTTGTGGGTCATGTCAGATGGGTAAGGTTCACAGGAAAGTATTTCCTAAATGTGTTACCTGGAGGGCAACTGAAAAACTTAAACTTGTTCACACTGATGTATATGGACCTATGAAGACATCATTCTTTGGTCAAAATAAATAATTTATGTTGTTTATTGATGAATTAACAAGGATGACTTGGGTGTATTTTTTGAGTAACAAGTCTCAAGTATTTTCAGTTTTCAAGAAGTTTAAAGCTTTCGCTGAAAGACAGAGTGGTTGTTAGCTGAAGGCTTTGAGGTCAGACAATGGAGGTGAATACACCTCAAATGAG
The DNA here is from genome assembly GCA_030864225.1 of Capsicum baccatum var. pendulum. Classification (NCBI taxonomy): domain Eukaryota; kingdom Viridiplantae; phylum Streptophyta; class Magnoliopsida; order Solanales; family Solanaceae; genus Capsicum; species Capsicum baccatum. The sequence goes on from CM061552.1 coordinate 78,787,818, forward strand.
TTCAATAAGTATTGCTAAGATGTGGGGATTGATAATAAGCTGACAGTAAGTTATTCACCAGAACAAAATAGATTTTCAAAGAGGAAGAATAGGACGGTAGTTAAAATGGCTAGATGTTTGTTTCTTGAAATGAAAATCCCACAAATTTTTTGGGTAGAAGTTATTTTTGCTTCAATTTATTTGTTGAATAACATGTCAACTAAAGTTGTGGGTGATAAAACTCCTATTGAGGCATGGAGTAGAAAAAGGCCATCTTCCAAGCACTTAAAAATCTTTGGTTCGATATGTTATTCTCATGTTCCCTCAGTCAAAAGAAGAAAGCTTGAACCAAAAGGTGAATTGGGGATCTTTATTGGTTATTCATTGCAAGCCAAAGGTTATAGAGTTTTCAACTTACAAAAAAAGGTATTTCCATCAGAAGAGATATAGTAGTAGATGAGCATGCTTATTGGATTTGGGCTAAGGAAAAAGTTGAGAAAGAAAATACAAGTTATCTAAACTTGCATCCCCTGCCTGAAACACAATTATTTGGCTCTGAAAATCTGGAAGAAGCTGAAGAATCAGATGGTGAATCCTTACTTGATTCGTCAATTTTGAAGATAAGACCTCTTTTTGAGATATATGAAAGATAAAATATTGTAATCTTGGAACCTAATACCTATCAAGAAGCATCAAAACATGATGTTTGGATTAAAGCCATGAAGGAGGAGATTTGTATGATACAGAAGAACGACACTTGGAAGTTAGTTGATAGACCCAAAGATAGAAATGTAATAGGGGTGATATGGGTTTATAGAACCAAATGTAATCCAGATAGTTCAGTTTATAAACACAAAGCAAGGACTTTTGTGAAAGGTTATGCGCAAGTTGCAAGTCTGGATTATGAAGACATATTTGCACCTATTGCAAGACATGATACGCTACGACTTCTATTTTCTTTGGAAGCTCAATCAAATTGGAAGTTGTATCATTTGAATGTGAAGTTGGCATTCTTCAATGGACCATTGCAGTAATAAATTTATGTCGACCAACCGGAAGGTTTTCAAGTTGCATGAATGAAGGAAAAAGTTTATAGACTATATAAGGTGTTGTATGGATTGAAACAGGCTCCTCGAGCCTGGTACAGTAAGATTAATGATCATCTCTTTCATTTTGGTTACAACAAAAGTGAAAATGAATCCACTTTATATATGAAGAAGGCTAAAGGTGGAGATGTGCTTGTGGTATCACTCTATGTTTATGATCTTCTGGTTATCGGAAGCAATGGAGCTATGGTGAATCAATTCAAGAAAGAAATGGAGACCAAGTTTGAGATGTCAAATTTGGATGAAATTAATTACTTTTTAGGAATGGAGATTGATCAAGTTGTTGATGGAATCTTTATTTCTCAGAGAAAATATGCATGGGATGTTCTTAAAAAATTCAATATGGAGAAGTGTAAGCCTGTATCGACTCCACTAGTTCATAATGAAAAGATCTCAAAGTCTGAAGGAGGTGATAGGCTAATCCAACAGTTTACAGAAGTTTAATTAGTAGTTTGTTATATTTAACAGCAACAGGACCACATCTCATATTTGCGATAGATATTTGTCAAGGTATATGCATTCTCCAAGTCAAGTTCATCTTCGAATTGCTAAACGAACGTTGAGGAATATCAAGGGAACTGTTGATTATGGTATTTGGTTTAAAAGGGAAAAGCAAAGGCAATTGATGAGTTATGCAGATAGTGATTGGGCAGGAAGTGTTTATGATATGAAAAACACTTCTGGATATGCTTTTACACTTGGTTCAGACATGTTCTTATGGAATTAAAAGAAACAAAAGGTGGTAGCTCAATCATCTGCATAAGCAGAATACATTGCTACTGCTGGTGATCTAATCAGGCTCTATGGTTACAAAAAATTCTACGTGATCTAGAGAAAATCAAATTGAAGCTACTATTATTAAGGTTGATAATAAGTAAGCAAATTCTATGGCCAAAAATCCAGTGCAACATGATCATAGAAAACATATAAATATGAAGTTTTATGCTATCCGGCAAGCAGAGAAGGATGACAAAGTTAATCTTGTTCATTACAGCTCCAATCAACAGATTGCAGACATTTTGACCAAGGCTCTTCCTAAAGGGAAATTTGAAGTTCTAAGGGCTATGCTGGGAGTATCCAAGAAAAATCTCAAGGAGGAGCGTTAGAATATGAGATTTTTTCTAGATAGTCTTTTGTTTGATATTTTTTTTAAAATATTATGTTTAGTTTTTTTTGTAAGGTTGAGAAGTGTGTCTTCTAAGATACTATGTGAGGTGTGTCTTGTAAGATTTATGTAGCTATAAGTGTAGTCTTTTATAAATGTTAGTATGTATGAATGAATGAAAGCTACTACTGAAACTTATTTTTTCCTTTCTCTTCAGTGCCAAATTCTAACATTAATTGCCACAACAACTTAAATACAACATGGATTTGTAAGTTGAAGAAGTTTCTATCAAATTTGACCTCTTCATCACAAGTTTTCCTTTGTTTAACCGAATTCAATAAGATCAACGTGGAAGATTTCCAACTGCACCACAGAGTTACTACCCCCATGTGGACGTTTTAAATGCCAACATTTCATGGCCTATTGTGGAGTTCCTAACGTCTGTAGATGCTTTATTATGGAATTCTTATCCTAGGGTACTCAACCTATGATCAACTACTGAAATTGTTAGGGTTTTTGCCCTGATTTTCTTACCAAATTTAAGTTTTATTTTTCTTAGAAGGAAAATAAAAGTAATACCATAATTACTTTTAATTTTCTTAAAAGGAAAATATAAAACTTTTTCATATTTAGCAAACATCTTTCTTGGAGGAAAGGTTTTGGACATCTATAAATAGAAGACCCCCCTTCTCATACCATAACACAATAGCATCCACAATGTAGTCAGTTAAGAGTTTTGTTTAGGGGGATTTTCCCTCTCATTAGTTTTTGTGTTTTTTAATATTAGATTTTTTAATATGTAGGTCAATTGGCCAAAACATATAATAATTTTATGCTTTTTAGTATTATTTTTTTGTTGTCTAATTTATCGTCTCATAGTTTGCAAACTATAAGCTTCCGCGTGACGCCCTCTCGATTTTGAACCCAACAAGTGACATCAGAGCTTATGGTTCAATGGTGTGGTGAGACGAGATTAAATAGGTTCAAAGCGGTTTCAAAATCATGCTGCAACAGTTTGGCGATAATGAAGATTTTTGTTTAGCTACATATGGAGAAAGAGCTTCAACCATATTTTCAACATTCCTGTTGTTGTATCTTTAAAAATAAAAATAAAATATTACTTTAAAATTAATTTTTGACCATAATATTTTAAATCTTATTTTTAACCATGGCAAGCAACAATAATGAAGATTATATGAAGGACTAAATTATGCATATGACATAAAGAAGGTGGATCAAGTTAAAAAAATCAAGCCAAAGGGGAGAGATTTGTTAGGATTTTTTCCCTGATTTTCTTATCAAATTTAAGTTTTATTTTTCTTAGAAGGAAAATAAAAGTAATGTCATAATTACTTTTAATTTTCTTAAAAGAAAAATATAAAACTTTTTCATATTTGGCAAACCTCTTTTTTGGAGGAAAAATTTTGGACATCTATAAATAGAAGACTCCCCTTCTCATACCATAACACAATAGCATCCACAATGTAGTTGGTTAAGAGTTTTGTTTAGGGGAGATTTTCTCTCATTAGTTTTTGTATTTTTTAATATTAGGTTTTATAATATGTAGACCAATCGGCCAAAATATATAATAATTTTATGCTTTTTAGTATTATTTTTTTGTTGTCTGATTTATCATCTTATAGTTTGCAAACTATAAGCTTCTGCATGACGCCCTCTCGATTTCGAACCCAACAGAAATAACTGAATTTTCATCGATTTTTTAATGTATATGAAGAGTCTAGTCATTCTTCTTCTCAAAGAAGCAAGCTTTGACATAATCAATTAAAAAAAATAAAGGCTTTTGATGGAAAAATCAGCCACTGCAACTCAGAAGTGAGGCGCTGGCAACTCAGAAGAGGAAGGAAGTTTATTTTTTATTAAATTGCTAATGCAATTAATGTTGTTTTTGGGTACACAAAATCTATATTTTGGCACAACAATTTTAACACAAGTTCAAGTATAAAACAAGAACGCTTATGAAGTTATGTAACACCCTCAACACAAGATCAAAAAGACCTTTCAAAGAAGTGTATTTTTTAGAAAATTAGATGAAGCAAAAAAAATCCAAGTGCTCCGAATTCACGGAGTGTCCTTGGGGAAATAATTCCCCTCAAGAACCCGAGGTTGTGGAATGTTTCCTCCTAGGATAAAATGGTCTAACAATCCGACTGTAGTGGTACCTTAAACGATCGGATTCTCTTCAAACTCACTCAATGATTAGATGATCACACAGAGTATTTCAGAAAATATGAAGTGCTTTATTGCAGGAAAAATTTCGTGTCTAAACCTGTGGAGAAATGCAGGTTTATATAGCCGTTAAATTCCCCTTTTGAAAGGTGGCAATGGTTCACCGAAAAAGTGCATCCTTTCTGAACAGTCATATCTGTTCATCAGAGAGTGTGTGTCTTTTTCGAACATCCACAACCATCCAAAATAGTCATACCTTTTTCAAAACAGTGTGTCTTTTAGTCGAAGAGTTATGTCTCTTCGAGCAGCTGCAACCAACGTTTATGCATGCAAAAACTGCACCAAAGTTGTTGTGTTTTTCCTTTGGTTTTTCGGACCATATTTTCCTTATATTTCAAATAAATTTTGTCTAAAACTTAATCTCATCAATTGGTCATTTGATCTAAAGCTGAAGCCAAGCCAACAATGATGACTATAGTGCGAGGCACCTTTAGGTTCTTGCCTCACTTATTATGTGGAGTAAGTGTTTCTTAATATAATCACCTGAAAATTTCCTTCTCCCACCAATGTGGGAGAATTTAGTAGACTTTTCCATTTTTTATTACACTTTTCATTTTGAGTGTTATCTCAATTTTTCCCTTCACTTGATTCCCTCCTTTTTCCATTCACACTTTAATCTTCAGCCCAACAATTAATTTATCACTATTTCAAATTGAATTCACTTACTTATTTCTAAACTTCATTAATATGTTTGTCAGTATAAATTCGTTTTTTACATCTAGCTTTATATGTACTTCCCAAAATATGTAGCCACTATGTGGCCCATAATTAAGTAGTCTGTTGGTGACGGGGTGTTGGGTTTCTATAGGAGTTAACTACATGGCTACTACTAACCAAATGGAACTCCTAGGCCTACATGAAGGCCCCAAGTTAGCTGAGGAAAACAACTGTACCCCTCTTGAAATTAACATAGATTCAAAAGATGTTTTATAATGTTGCATGAAAGACACCTTCACTATAATCCAATTATTCATCAATGCAGTTCAATGTTAAGGAGATTGGGATGTCCAGTGGTGTAGTTCCTCCTTTTATGTGTATGAAGAAGTATGGGAGACATATTAGGAACTATTTCAAAAAAAGGATAAAATCACTTATTAATTCTGGAATGGGGAATGCCCCTTGTACCTATGTAATTTATCCGGACTAATATAGCCACTTTGTTTGTGTTTTAGACCTTTTATTAATATAAGTACCCAATTAACAAAAAGAAAAAAAGTAGTCTGTTAAGTACTAAAAATTGCGTTGAAGTTGAGTCACGAGATTCTTTATTCTAGATTTTCTCACTATTCTATAGTGAATTTCTTTCGTTAATGTTACTACTTTCTTTTTAATAGTCATTTCATTATTGTTGTTAATTTAGATAAAAAATAACTGAGCAGTCTCAAGATTTCAATAGATATTTATAAATGTGAGGATTTGAAGGTTTGTGATGCCATTGTATTTTTTTGGTTAAGAGAAATAATGTGGATTTGTGTGCGATTAAGGCGTTTCTTGTGAGAAAACTTGGTCTTTCTCGTAGCCAGCTTATCAAATTGGTACTCTAAATCAAGCAGAACATTTTTTTTTTATCAAAGGAGTGCAGATAGCTTTCATTTGGTTTTGTATGATGTATCAGGAGGATCAGAGGTTCTTTTGCAACCGTAAACGGGGGCGACTCAACACTATTGGAGGCCTAAAGCCAAACTTCAACGAGAGGCCCTTGATATTTTTTTTTCAAGAAAAAAATTATATAATATATAATTTTTATTTAAAATCTATTTTCCTAATTTTTTGAGAAGCAAAGTTATGAATAATTGTCTTGTAATCAATTTCTGCTAATAATTTCTTTTCTTTTGATAATATACCTAATCCACTCAATCTCTCTTGAGACTATCGATCTCAAGTAAGATTTTATCAGTTCTAATTTTGAAAAACTTCTTTCCGCTAAGGCAACTATTACAGGAATAGTTATCATTATTCTATAAGTAATATAAGCATTCGAAAAAGAATCAAGTCTTTTTATTTGATTCAGTATATCAATTAAAGTATTGTCATCTACTTGTATTATCTCCCTTAATACTCTTAACTTCGAAAATAAGTCTAAACCATCAATATCAGAATGATTATTATATTTTAAAGAACATTCAAGACTAAGACAATGTTTTTTTAAATTCTCATCATCTAGTGATCTCAATTTTTTACTACTAAATAGAAATTCAAAAATATTTTCATAAGTTTCAAATTGTTCAAATCTATTTTGAAGAGAAACAAGAGCTTGATCTACTATATATAAGAAGTATTCAACTCTAAAAGATTCTTCAGGAGACCTTGTGGTTTCATTATTAACAGTCTCATCAAATTATTTTTTTCTATGTAGTACGCGTTTAGTACAAAATTCAAGTTCTATATTCATCTCAAAAGCAATTTCTTTAGCAGAAACCATAGAACTTACAAATCCTTGCTCTCTAAATTGTTTAAAAAAGGAAATTAAACCCCTTAATTGATCTATAACATCAATATGCATATCTATTGATTGCAAGGATTTTCTAATTGAATTAAGTACAAATAAAATGTCATGCCAAATAGTTATACCCAATAAAAATTCAAAATTTTCAAGCTCATATGTTGCTAAGCAACTAGCTTCACTTTTAGTTTTTGGATCCTCGCTAACTTCTGCTAATTTCAATAAAGCATCTCTTATTTGTGGAGTTTGAAATCTTATGGCCTTAATACTTTCAATATGACTTTCCCATCGTGTTTGTGACAATGATTTAAGAGATAGGCCAGGAACACTATCTTTTAAAACTTTCCATCGCTTAGAAGAAGAAGAAAATAATGTATATATACGTTGTACCACTCCAAAAAATGAAATAGCTTTTGTGCAAGAATTAGCAACATCACAAAGTACTAAATTTAAATTATGACAATCACATGGAGTATAAAATGATCTAGTATTTATATCTACAAATCGTTTTTGAACTCCTTGATGTTTTTCCTTCATATTAGATCCATTATCATATCCTTGTCCTCTTAAATTATCAATGTCAAGTTCAATATTTTTAACTTCATCTACAATAACTTCAAAAAGACCTTTACCACTTGTATCATCCACTTTTAGAAATTATAAAAAATACTCGGTAACTTTTATTGGAGTTGCTGAAATATCCACACTTCGCAATATAAAAGACATTTGTTCTTGATGACTAGTATCCGAAGTGCAATCAAGTATAATTGAAAAATACTTTGTTTCTATGATTTTTTCAATAATTTTGTTTTTAATTTCACTCGCCAATAAACTTATTAACTCATTTTGTATATTATGTCCTAAGTAATGATTGTGAATTTCATCATGTTTAATTCATCGAATATGCTCTTGCATGATTGGATCAAATTCAGCAATCATTTCAATTAGACTTAAGAAGATTTCATTATTCTCTTGATAAATTTTCTATTTTTTCCCCTAAATGCCAAATTATTTTTTTTTGAGAGTTTTTATTACGGCAATAATTCTTGATAATATATTTTTCCAGTGTTCTCTATCCCTATTGATTTGATCTTGAGCATCTTTATCAATTGTTTTATTTTTCTTCAATCTTATTTCTAAATCAATCCATGCACCCATATTAATAATATGTTCGTTTGATATCTCACGAGCTTTAAGCTTAGCACTAAGGTTTCTCCAATCTCTACTACCTTCACTTGCTGGTTTACTATTACTAATATTAGAATTTGTATTAAACAATTTACAACAAAAATAAAATACTTTATCTAAATCACTAGAATAAATTAACCATTTTCTTTCATGCCTTTCTCCATTTGCTAAAATTTAAAAATAATGGACATTAGAAAAATGTCTTGATAATTTATCATTTGAAAATTTTGTATCACTAATTCTAATTGGTCCCTTTTTCATTAGTAAGTCCCTCAATTTTGTATCGATATTGATCCATTGAATAGGATCATATATATTTTTAAGAATACAATATTTGATTCATTAAGTTCTTGATTTTCTTGAGGATCTATATTAGATTTCTCATTAATTTCCTCCTCTTCTTTTTGAATAGTATTACTCCTATCATCTGATTCAACTGAATTAATAACTTGCTCATCTTGAGAACATTCTCCTATATTTTTTTATTTTTTTATTTTATTATTTATTAAACATTTATCTAAATTTCCTTTTTGAGATTCTACCAAAGTTTCAATTCCTTTTTTTTTTAAGTTTTGAAGCACCAGACTCATATTTTCCAGTTGACATATTTAAATTTTGATAAACAGTAAAAGAGTAATTTATATCTACACAACTAAAACTCAAAAAAATCTATAAACAAAAAAATATGTCTACCAAATGTCAATATATGCTTGCACAATTATAACAGAAAAAATAATAATAAAATTAAAATAATAGAACCTAATTTAATAACTTGATCTGTAAATAATAACTTCAATCTTCAAAAACTATCAACAGTTTTGATATTCAACCAAAAAAATGAATGAATAATAATATTGTGAAAAAGATCTCATGAACAATTGAAGATTGATGATATAAGAATTAAAAAAAATAAGAGTTGAAGATAAATAAATAAATAGAGAATAAATAGGATGAATATTAGAATATGTACGTTAGAGGAAAAACGTTTGAGAAATATTAATGAGGCCCTTTTACTCTTTTCAATTATAACTTATGCTTTCTTTTAAAAAAAAAAAGCCTTTTAAAAAAAAGCCTTTTACTCTTTTCAATTATAACTTCTGCTTTCTTTTAAAAAAAACAGGGCCCCTTTACTCTTTTCAATTATAACTTCTGCTTTCTTTTTAAAAAAAAAGGTAAACAACATAAATTCCCTAGCTAATGAAACTAATTACACAAAATCCCCTCTTGTTTTCTCTCTTCCAAATTTTGGAAAATATACTCATACATTCTCCCAACTATTATACATTGGTCGAATGTATGATGAAACGTCCATTCCTAAATTTTAGATAATTGAAATCATTAATTGCTTTACTTTTCCTTAATAAACGAAAATAATTAGCTAGCTAACTTTTTTGACCTCTGAAATCTAAAATCTAGGCTTTATGTCTTCCAAAGAATAGAATCATCCAATTTATTTTTATCTTTCTCTCTCACTACTTTCTCCCACAATTTCAGGTACTTTTCCTGCTTTTCCTTTTTTTTTCATAGTTTATTTTTTGCACTCTCTTTTATCTATCTCCCACTGTGGGAGCTTAGTTGTAAATCTTTTTGATATATCATGGGCAATTTATTGTAAATATTACAACTGAAATGGGTATCATCAGAATCAGTTGATTCAGAGTCCTTTTTTTGGGCTTAATAATTGTAATTTTTTGATTTTTTTTTGTGAATAATATGAATGTGAATTGCAAAATTGTTGATTGCTTGATCACTGTGATGTTCTTTAGCTGATAATTTTTTGTTTTAATTTTTTCACTTTTTTTTTGTTTAGCTGTGTCTTTAACACTGTTGTTTGAGAGTTTCCTTTGCTTCTTATTAAAGATTGCAAAAATTATAATATCAAAATAGTGAAATATTTTTGAGTTGGTTATGGAAATTTTCAATATTACATTTGCTCCCTTTTGTATAATATGTTAGCATACATTAAAGTCGATGTATAATGAAACTTTACCATTCCAGTAAACTTACGAATGTATAATATGTTGTTATACATTCAAATCATTGTATAATGAAATTGTGTCATTCAAGTAAACAGTTGAATGTATAATATTTGATTATACATTCGTTTATGTGTATAATGAAAACTGCCGCAATGATAGAAATTGCATTTTGTTCTGGTTTTATTATTTTTAACATGTTTGTTTAATCCATTGACTTAGTGTAAAAAAATTTATGCAGCTATGTAATAATTTTTCGTAATAAAAACTGGAAGTGCGTGTTGAAGGCGTCTTTTATGAATGAATCAGAAATTAATGCTTATATGAGAAGTGGGTGTTGAAGGGGTCTTATCCTTATTCATACTCCTTATACATATGTTGTGGGTGTTTATATACTATGTAATTTGACAACTATTATAGTAAATAGTTATTGAAACGTAATGTGTATTACACAATTATTCATTAAACTTTCATATATATATATATATATATATATATATATAATGTATGATATACTATTATACTTTATTAACCTGCATGATATTTTACTGACAACAATGACTTTTAAATGACTACATGTATTATTTTTTGTGTAAATAACATAAGAAATGGCAGACTTATGTAATTTAAGTTGCTTTTTCCATTTTATTTTATGTGTATGGTTATAGATTATACTTTCGTTGAAATGTATGATACGTTCAAAAAGTATTTAATGTTAAAAATACATTAAAATTATGTTAATAATGTATGATATAGTGTTATAGTTTATAAATATGTATGACGTTAAATATTTTCTTTATTTTTTATTAAGTCATGAACGTTTAACAACATGTATGATGTTATGTAATACATATGTTTTAATGTATAGGACACTTATTCAATGTATTATTAACTTATAATATAATTTATCTACTACTAAAAATTCAATATGTTGATATACAATAACACATTATTTTGTAATTTAACTTTATACGTAATATATAATAAAATGTAAGGCAAACTCAATAACTACCAAACTATATTAGTAACATTACAATATAGTGTAAGTAATTGCAAAACATTTCTTCAAAAGTTATATATGTATAATAAGAATAAGGAAATCCATAAAATGTGAATTAACATTCAAAAAGTAACATTGTAATCGTTTAATATCAACTACAAAATCAAGAATTAGTTGTTTCAATGCCGACTATTATAAAAAAAATCCTACTCTAAAGTTACAAGTGCACTTTCATCAATTGTTTTGAGATAACTATTCCTCGGCCGATGAGGATCCTCATTATCACTCATGTACCCTTCTTTTGCCTTTGTCACTGCATAATGCCATAGTAATGAAGCATAGTGTGCATCTAACACATGAATGGACTTGCTACCCTTTACTTAATATTTTTGCATAGGCAGAAACAAAGACGTCACAGTCCCTGATTTTAAAAAAAAATGATGAAGTCACAGTCCGTTCAATAATTATAACATCGTTATACATGTAAAAAAAATCAAATTTACTTAAACGATTCAGTCGGTATTTCATGTCCTGAAAAAATAAAATCAGACCCTAATTACACAACAGTTACACATATATGATGATAACTTATACATTTAAAAAAATAAATTAGACCCTAATTAAACAACAGCTAGACCATGTATGAGGGTAACTTATGTATTTAAAAAATAAACTGCAGTAATGTATAATGTCATAATACACAGTTTCACCTTAAATATGTATGACTTATGTGCTTGTTAGAATGTATAATGTCACCTTTCAAAATAAGTAATGTAGAATGACTGATATATTATAACTTATACATTATAATGTAATATTCCATAATGTATAATATCACACTGTTAAGTGCAAAACTTTGGCTAAAGTAAGAATGTATAATGTCACCTTATACAATATTAAAAAGTGCATAACTTTGGCCAAAGTTAGAATGTATAATGTCACCTTATACAATATTCAAACATTCACAACATATAATTCCACTTATTACAATAACTGCCTCTTTTATGTACATCTTCTTATTGTATAATATAATGGAATATAAAGCAGAAGACTAATATTATACATTAGTCTAAAAATAAAGTAATGTATAATCAAATAGTATAAACGTATAATGTCAAATATGCCAGGAACAAAACCAACGAACATATTTTGTTCTTAAGCATCCAACTGACTAAGTCCTAAACTAAAGCCAGGACAAGAACCCATTACCAAATTTATACTATATTGATTAAGCAATCGCAACTATAAACAAGAAATTCAAAGATCTGACTTGTATTAGATGAAAAAATGAAAAAAAATCAACTAACAAACTAGAATGAGATTGCAAAATAAGATAATTTCATAAAAATCAACATGCAACCAAACAAGAATCCGAATAAGAACTAACAACTTTAAAATAAAAAATACAAAGATCTGACTTTTAATAAATGGAAAAAAATCATATTATCAAACTATCACACTAAAATGGATTTGTAAAAGTAATTAATTTCATAAAAAACAAAGATGCAACCAAAAATCGACCCAAATTGTGATTTGGTAAAGTTGAAAAAAACTAAAAATTATTGAAAAAAATCAGTATATAAGTCCAATAAATATTTGATAACTTACAAATTGGTAACCTCTAAGTATACGATTGCTTGAATTTGAGCGTGAAAAAAAAGGTATTCAATAATGGAGGAACAATCGGTTGTTTAATGGAAGAAAAAAATAGAGCAAATATGGAAAAGAAAGAGAAAGTAAATGGGAAAGAGAGAAAGTAAAGAATTGTTTAATGGGAGAAAAAAAGGAAGTAAATATGGGAAAAAGAGATAAAGTAATGATAAAGATTCTTTTTTTTTTATGTATAAGAGGAATGAGAGAGAAAATAAAAAAATAAGGGATTTTAGTAATAAATTTGGGATTTATGTAATTAGTTTGTTAATATGGGATGTTCTGTAATAATGTAAAGTTAGTTTGTGTATATATGTAATTTTGCCTTAAAAAAAGGGGGTCCTTTTACTCTTTTTGTTATAAATATATTTACATTATAGTAAATGTCTATCAAGATCTGCTTTGATATCTATTAGGATTTGAAGCATCTGTCTTTTACTCAGACTAGGAGTAAATTCCCCTATAAATAGCAGGGTTTTCTTCATTGTAATACATACCTCAAGAGAAGAAATAAGAATCACTCTCTCTATTCTCTCTCTATTTATTCCTATTCTTGTTTATATTTGCTTGCTCTTGTTTTTATATTTCATAACACGTTATCAGCATGAGACTCTGCCAAACAAGGTGAGATTATAAATCTGAAGGATTTCAAGGATAGTAATTCTTTATGTTTCTTTCTTTTGCTACTACTAATATAATTATTATTGGATTTGAGGAAAAATAATTGATTTGGAACCATTTATATTTTAAATTTATTCCTCAAGAACAATATTATCAAAAAGAATGATAATATGTTGGGTTCAAGTCCCATCGATTCATGCTTAAGACGCCTTTATCTGGATAAGATGTTGAGTTTGAATCTCAATACACCATATTGATGATATTATGATGGCTAATGCAAAATAATGGGTTTTTAATAAAAGGCATGAAACATATCCCATTAATATGCTCTATTCCATGAAGTGAATCTGGTAGCATAAATCTGAAAGTTGACAACTTGCTTCATTGTTGAAAGAAGACAAGTAATTGAATGCACGAATATAAGTGTGGAGAGACAATATAATAATAATCATCAAAAGTGATAATACTTTCACACACTTATTATGATTATAAGATATGCTAGAGAAAAATTCTCTACATCATATGTATGCCTCAATTTGCTCCTGAAGTAGCAATATGATGAAAGAGGTTATATGATATATAAGCTATCATAATTTGATAGGCTTAAGACATGATTATAGTCCATTCTTGGGGAATGAGAATTTTGATTATTATAAGCACAGATTCATTCTCTGGAGTGAATGTGATAATATTTAGTGAAGCTTATTAATATAAACATGTACTTGATTGTGATGGTATGACAACTCACCTCCGAAAAAGGCAGAAGAGCTAAGATGAGTTATTTTGAAATCTACTTCTGAAGTAGTAAATCTGAAATTTATTCATAAAATAGTAAATCTGAAATTTACTAAAGCAAAAACACATATCATGGTAAACTTGGAGTTTACTAAATTAAAAGTTCATAAGTTGACATGAACGATTGCGATATCCCAAAAATGTGCATACTGAGTATTGAACATATATTGAAGAATTAGAAAATTCTTCATGAACTTTAATGTTGCTTGTTCTCATGATAAGTTGGTTGGACCAACTAATATTGGGATTGAATCCCTCAAAATCTGAAAAGTTAAAAGGTGAATATGGGCCCGTTCACCAGTCATGTGATCTATTAAGATGCATCGATATAAGATAATCACATGTACATTTATTGTCAACCTCCAGTTTGACATTCATAATGTTACTTGCTCAATAAAATTGAGTTAAGAACATAATTTTCAGATTGTGTAATCAAGACAATTCATCTTGATGATGATGGTTTGGTATTGAATGCCTTCGATAAATAGCTAAACCATTGCTAATGAGAACAAAGCTTCATGTGTTGGTCTGAAATATGATATATTGCATACAATAGCACTTGTATGCATTAGACCAACAAATTATGATTATTTCTTCCCTCTCAATTGGTTCTGAGTTAGGAACCATACGTTGTCCATCTAATAGTTTATATGCGGTATACGATTAATGAATATATCATGATATACAAAGATGAATTCCTCAAAGAAGATGGAGGATGTATGTTAGTTTCCTAACATAAGGGGGAGATTATAAGCAGCTATGAAGTATGTTAGGAATTATCATAAGATCCTCATTCATAAGATAATTCAAGTTAAATACCGAAAGCATCTCATATTTATGCTGCAAGTGCTCCTATTTTGTGTTCTTGAAGGACAAAGTCTATGCATGCATGAAACATGATAGACTAATCGGTTCCAAATGAAACAAGGAGCAAATAATCATTATAAGAAGTCAATGTACTTTGAAGAGCCTACGACATAACACTTCATGAAACCTTATGATAGGTTCAGGTACCTGAAAATAATGAAGTGATGAGATCTCAAAATGTTATGTCACATTGCAAACCGATACAAAATGAGAAACCATCGACGATATCTTTGATACAATATTAGCGTAATATTGTGAAAGATTATGAGGCTCTAAATTCTACGTTAATTTAAGCATGCTGACGTAGAAACATTTATTAAGTGGCATGAAAGGATGCATCTTGGTAAGCATAACACTTATTTGATTTACAGTCCAAACACTTGAAGATGTCACACATATTGATATTGTAACTTGACAAAAATCTATATGAAAATTTCTAAAGGATTTAAAATGCCTGAAGCATATAAAGTTTCTGAGAAACTTGTTTATTATCCTTATGAGTGATAAATTGATGGTTTGAAAATTATTGAAACTCTTGGAGAGTTTTCAAAAGCAATAAGATTATTTGCTGAAATGTGAAACATACCGAATTGGATTGGTCCTGAAGTACCATATCTTAGTTCAATTGGTGTACTAATGTATCTTGGAAATACTCCAAGGCCTGATATAGCCTTTTCAGTTAATTTGTTAGCAAGATATAGTTCTGCTCCTATTAGGAGATATCGAAATGAGATCAAACACGTGATCTTATTTTATTCTAAAGCTTGCAGTCACGACCATATTGATTATGTTGATGCTAGGTATTTATTTAACCCGCATAAATCTCGATCTTAAACATGCAATGTGTTCATATGTGGGGGTACTGCATATCTTGGAGATATACGAAGCAGTCTATCGAAGTCACCTCATCGAACCATGCTGAGATAATAGCTATTCATGAAACAAGCAGGGAATGTGTGTGATTGAGGTCCATGATACATCTCATTCGAAAAAAATATGGTTTGAAATATGACAATATACCCACAGTTTTATACAGAGATAATGTAACATGCATAGCAAATCTTAATGAAGGATTCATAAAAGGAGATAGAACGAAGCACACTTCATCAAAGCTTTTCTACTTACGTGAGCTACAAAAGAATGGTGATATTAACGTGCAACTGATTCATTCAAGTGACAATGTGACTGATTTACTCACATATCTCCTCCAACTAAAACTTTCAAGAAGATGATGCACAAGATCAGGATGCAAAGATTCAAGGATGTTCTCATTAGGGTAGTTAATACGCGTTGTACTCTTTTTTTCTTACGAGATTTTGTCCCACTGGGTTTTCCTTGTAAGATTTTTAATGAGGCAACCGAAATGCGTATTATTAGAGATGTGTACTCTTTTTCCTTCACTAGATTTTTTCTCGCTGAGTTTTTTCTAGTAAGGTTTTAACGAGGCACATTATCTATCAATTAGACATTCAAGGGGTGTTATAAATGTATTTACATTATAGTGAATATCTATCAAGATCTATTTTGATATAGGATTTGAAGCATCTGTCTTTTACTCAGACTAGGAGTAAACTTCCCCTATAAATAGAAGGGTTTCCTTCATTGTAATACCCACCTCAAGAAATCCCTCAAAAGAAGAAATAATAATCACTCTCTCTATTCTCTCTACTCTTCTTCTTGTTCTTTATTGTTTTATAACACTTTTCAAATTTTTAAAACAATTGAATATAATTTATTTATTTTTAATAAAAATATATAAAATTAGGGCTAAAGCAACTGCTTGATTGGCTTCACCAAAAAGCCGGCACTGACCGTAAAAATTTGATTTTGCTAAAGTTTGATTAGTGGTTTCTTTTATTTGCAATATCTAAGAGAGTGAATTAAGGTAAGGTAGTGCTGATTTCCTGCGAATGACTAAATCAGGTGACCACTGTCAACATGAGTACATGACAGGGTACTTTACTACTAAAGGAAAGTTAATTTCTCATCTTAAAATGAAGAATATCTTCTTAACTTCATCTGATAACAATTTGGGTAAGATTGTGCTTTGTAGTGACAATAAATATCCATCGAGTGTGTTCAGGATTCATTAATTTGAGCTTGCATGCATTTTTCCACCTCAACTTTTGTGCAACTCAATGGATATTTCTAAAATTATTTTATTTCATTTTAGGACGTTCTAACTTTATTACACATGTCCAAAAACTAGTAAAATAGTAAAAGTCTTGATCAAACTAAAAGTACTTATAAGCCGAAAAACCATAAGTTGGGGCCACCAACTTATGACTTTAGGTTGATTTTAGCTTATAAGCACTTACAAGCATTTTATATGTTTATCAAATGCATAAACTCAAACCCAGTTATGGTTGTTGAGTTCCTTGAGCGAGTGTCTATGACTCTACCCCTCGCCAAATCTCACATGTGCGATTATACTGGTTATGTTGTTGTTTTTGTTGTTATGATTGTTGAGTAAGTCTATGTCCTTTTAATATTAAATGTGAATTGCAGATGTCAACTAGAATTCTGAAAAAAAAACACTGCTAATACCTAACATTCATAACACCTTCCTTTCTTACATTGAACAGTTCAGTTGCACAAAAAGGAAAGATGAATCAGCCATATTCAATACTTACACCTACTACCTAGCCATTTTTTCCCCTCTTCTAATATGGAATTTTCAACATTTTGCTAATTTTCTTGTTAACAATCTTCTTCATTTTTCACAGAGGGGATTACCTAATCATTCATCATCGTCATTGTTATTGCTATCATTGTTGGACGAGGAAAGAGAAATTGACTCGTGTGCTCTCCCTGCTATACCTATCTGGATTTGTGGCATGTAATATCCAATTTTGTGTCTTCAGTGATCTCATTTCTGATATACATGTACATTTTTCCCCTATTTCAGTGTTGCTTAGCATAAGGTACGGGCTTTATGGTGATTGTCACATGGTTCTTGAACCTAGATCATCGCGATTACTCAGGGTGAGTTCTCTGTTTGTGAAGCCAGTTGAAGTAAGAAATGATGGCAAGAAAGGAGTTTCCCTTGATGGTTTCTCAGAGAAGCCTGAATTGAGTGTGGAAACCAAATGGAACTTGTCGATATTTGTGATTGTTGGATCTTACAGTTACAAGGTGAGCATGAAAAAAAAATCTTATGTTTTGTCAAAGTTTAATGAAAAGGTATATTTTCAGTGACTCAATAACGTAAGTTTGTATTTAGGGGATTTCTCTGTGGTTGAATAAAGGTTCAAGAATCAGAATAAAGTGGGAAGCTCAAAGCAGCATTTTGAGTCAACTTGAAATGTCTTTAACCAAAGGTACCAAAAGTTTTGCATGAAGTCGATAACTGGATATGCCAACAAGTATGTCATTTTTGTCTTCAACAGGGGAGAGAAAACTCGAAAATATTCAGTCAACATACTATTCTGGACTAGAAGATTCAAAAGGAATAGCATACGGTAACAGTTCGGTATTGGGTTATCGAGTTAACGGTTTTTTATTGGTTTTATAAAGAAAATTATTGGGTAAACGGTTCGGTATCGGTTTTAGCTTATTGGGTTATCGGTTAAACCGATAACCCAATAAGGATACACTAAGTTATTGTTTTATTCCTATTTATGTTATATATTTAAATATCTCTCTTTATCTATTTATCTCTCTATATAGAGAGAGATATGTGTATGTATATAGATTATATGCATTACTAATTCATAATTCAGTGATTCACAAAGTATTAACCTATTCAGGGCAACAAAGGCACAACATAAAGTTCGGCTATTATCGTAATAAAAAGCTTGAAGCATTTATAGCTTCCAACAATTAGGATTCAATTTTTTTTCTAACTAACATTCAGTTCAAGTTTGAAGATTCTTGTAAACTAAAATACGTTGCGTAGGTTTTGGCGGTAATTAAGATTTCATTTTTTTATGTTAGTTGTTACTATTTCTATTTTATAAGTATTTTTTTATTGGTTAAACCGGAAACCAAACCGTTAAGGACCAAAAACCGATAAACCGAAACCGATAAGAAAATATCTTATTGGTTGGTTATTGATTTTACATATTTAAAAACCGAAAATCGATAAACCAATAACACGTAAAACCGAACCGACCGATTCACACCCTAACTGTTTCATATTATTTGATGGCGTTTGACTGGCCGTGAGTTTAGGAAGTTAATATGACTTATATAATATACTTAGGATGATGGATGAGAATACTTCATTAAAGTAGTGGTTGAAAAGAGAGCTATCAACTCGGATTTAGTGTAATGACTGAATTTCAGTATTTGAAAGTTGTAAATAAGTAAAATGCTGAATATTTGTGTCACATGATGAGCTGGAACAGAGGGAGTAACAAATAAGAAAATAAGGCGTGCAACTTACAAACAGTTGGCCAGAATAATCATGCTTCTTGCTTAGTTGCTTTCTTTTGTCTCTAGTTTATTGTAATAGAATTCCTTACAATCTTGAATTAATTCCACATTGGTTAAAGGTCTAGAAGCAGCATACAGAATTGAAGAAAATGACAGGTACAACATTGGCATCATAAATTCAAACCCGAAAACTCCCATATTACTCATGAATGTGAACATTTCATCAACAATGTATGACGTAAAAAAGGCAGAGAGTAAGTGTTCGATAAAAAAAAGACACTGTCGTCTCAATCTGTCATACCTGTCTCCCCAATACGTCGTTTTGGAAACACCTGATACTGTAAGTCCCAAACCTTTTCTTTATAAACTTCAAGAGCGTCAGATAGTTTGAAGTTTAGTAGCATAACGATTCAATGTGTCTATTGCAGCAAGGACTTGTCTCGAGTGTATGTTGAGATATCTTTCATCACACGTTTCGCCACTTATCTTGTAGTTTTAGGTAATCTCTCAGGCAATTAAAGTCTCAAGATAATTTCCATTGTGTTATATTGTAAGTTAGAAAGATCAAGTATTAGACTAGTACTAAAAATTTTGGCCTTACCTATTGTTGCAACAGGAGTAGCAATCATAATCACTTGCCTTATAATGAAATCTTTGGGGTCTTGTCATGATGAGAGTTATGCAGACGACAGTCCAGTATCACGAGAAGTAACCGAGACCGATCCAATTTTGCCTCAGAAGGAAGTAAGATCAATTTATGGAACATGTAATGAAGAGGAAGATTGTGGCAGATCAAGTTCTTCAGAGGATTTATATGATGGGAGAATATGTGTTATCTGCTATGACAATCCAAGAAACTGTTTCTTTGTTCCGTGTGGTCATTGTGTAACTTGCCAAAAATGTGCTCTGAGGTAAATTATGCTTTTCACATAATCTCAATCTATGTTGTTCGGATTCTCCAAAATTGGTGATGTGTCTGTGTGTCGGATCCTCCAAAATTCTCATTTTTGAAAAGTTTGAGTAATATAGGTCTCAATTACTTTTTTACAGGTTATAAAAAAAGTTATGAAAATTCTCATAAGAGTAGTTTCCTGCAGGATCATGAATGCTGAAAGCAAGTTGTGCCCAGTGTGCAGAAGGCAAACTCATAAAGTTAGAAAATTTATCGTTCCGTAAATTGGAAACCTCGACCTTGTGAATTCTTTTTTTTTTATCTTGGGAAAATATAATAAAGTTGTGAAGATGTGCAATCAGTATATGAAGGCACTGAGTGTCGCGCTTTCCTTTTTGGGGTTCGGCAGTAGTCTTCTCTTAATCTCTCATCGACAAATTCTAACAGCTGAGAGCCTGAGAGTAAAATAATCTGTTTCAATGAAAAACTACAAAGCTCGTCCACTCAATTAGCTTTTGCTTCATTCCCTCGAGTAAATGTGAGAGCCGTGCATGATAAGTTGGAAAAAGGAGTAGTTAATTAAATCAGTTAATTAGAGTTCAATTAGTTTATGTAATGGGTCACTTGAATTTTAACTAAATCAATTCATTCTCATTCTATTTCCTGCTCATCTTCTTCTCCTCGCTACATGCAAGAAACAAAATCTTACTTCTCTCTTTGATTAAGAACAACATTCCTTATTTAACCTGTAATACAGACTTACTGGTATCTGTTGTTTCATACAAACGACCAAATAGAAAGTTTTCTATTTTACTGATACACGTTGTTTGTTACTTGACCAAATCCATACTAAAATCCCAGAGTTTCTTAGCCAAATCCATGTCCCTAGCCCTCGTCGATGTGGTGGCCAAATTGTTGTCCAGAAAATATTTGCCACTCACCCCCTTCACTTGTGGATTCAATGCTAAATAACAGGTGGTTGATGCTCCCTAAATGACGGGAATAATGAAAGTTAAAAACTCATCCTTTGCAATACCAGTTTACACTTGCAAAAGAATCTGTGGAAAATGGTGAAACATGCATAATGGCTACTGCAAATTTAAATGATTCAACCAGAACACACCTGTTGAACATTTTTAAGCACGAGTCTTCCAATCGTACATACAAAGCCTGGGCATACAGAAAATGCAGCATAAGTTTAGACCAACTATAAGCAGAAAACAGATGTCATGAAAAGCTTCTCTTTAAGCAGAAACATTACAAGTAAACATTCTATAATGATCTGGAGGCTTAGAGTTAGAACTATATGACGAGATTTTGAGAAATATCAAATGTCATAGAGATAAATGGGTCTCACAAGTCACAAGGCCAAGCAAAGTCCACAAGGGGAGCCACTGTTTCAGTGATTCGTGTGTGAAGGTTCAACACTACCCATCCTCCTCCCAAAAAGTTGTAATGACAAAGTTCTACTCCAAACCCAGTAACCAAAACACTCTTGAGAAGTAATTTGTGCAATGTGAGGAACTGAAAGAAACTGAAACCCCAGAAAGCGACAAATCGAAAAGGCAACTGCTATTTCCATGCCATGCGTGATTTAGTTTCATCCTCGAGCCGAGGCTCGATTGGAAACAGCATCTCTACCTCCCAAGGTAGCAGTAAGGTTTGCATATACTCTACCCTCCCAGACCCCACTTGTGGGATTACACTAGGTATGTTGTTGTTTGCCATGATTTAGCATCAGTTAGTGCTAGATGCTCGATTCCACATATCTAAAGAAGGCATAACATACTACACATTCTATTATATTAACCTGACGCCAGGTACTAATTGAAAAGGAAAAAGGAAACAGAAAACAGAAAGAGGGAATATTATTACCATTAACAATAGTCATATGACGGAAAAGATTGGTTGTGATTGCTCCAGGATTTAGTGAATTAGCTGTTATTTCCACACCATCTTCCTGTTCAAATTAAGGATCAACTAAAATTCTTAAGAGTCTTAGTTGCATAGCAAGGGACCCCTCAGCTCTAGCTATGATTGAATACAGAGGCCAGGAACTGCAAACTAAGAATTTCTTGATGTGAAAAAAGGAAAGACTCAAATATTCACTCCAAGCAACATATTTGTTTGTCTCTTGGAATGGAGCAATACCATGACTTACGCAAGAACACTGCAAGAAAATCAGACAAGAAAGCGGAATATAAGATTTATTTATGAGGAAAGCACCTTTAAGCGTTTCGCAAGCTCAGTAGTGAACAGTATGTTAGCCAGCTTTGATTGGCCGTATGCCATGTACCTGCTGTAGCTGCAAACAGATTACAAACAACAAAAAGTGGAAATCAATTTACATTGGTCAATGTGTGTGTGTTTCTTTTATAAATCAAGTTACTTTATTGTAGCTAGTACCAACAAGATACAGCAAGAGTACAAAGCAAAATTACAATAGTTCCATTACAGCATTATAACAATAAGCTCAGAGATTTTAACAAATCAAAAATATGTGATACATCGTCAATTAATCTTCCTTGCACCAAAAATATGGTGGATTCTGTAAGCATTTCCTAGTTCTCTCAAGCCAAATGCTCCACATGGTGCTTAGAGGGATTGTTCTCCATGCAAAAAATACTAAACAACTATTCCAAAACTGTTTTTATCTGTAACGTACTCATGATTGTGCAGCCTAAAAGTCTAAATGATAGAAATGAATCGCCAACTGTGAGCATGAAAAGCTTGTCATCTTTAATTAGGTCTAGAGTACTAACAGAACTAAGATGAGGGAAACAAATAAGATCAATGATCAGTTAAAGGGTGTGATCACGAAATTAGGGATAACCATCATCAGTGGCGGAGCCACCTTGTACTGAGGGGGTTCATCCGAACCCCCTTCGACGGGAAATTATACTATTTTTGTACTATTTTTACATGGTCAAAAATATTTTTACGTATATATAGTAGATGTTGAACCCCCTTCGACTAGTCCGTATGTTTACTTCCGAACCCCCTCAAATAAAATTCTGGCTCCGCCACTGACCATCATAGTTCCCAGTGAGGTCCAACGCAGATAGTATAACCTCCAGTAAGTCACATTGGGAAACATCTCAAATATATAACACCAAGCATATAACTTTTGGAGCTGTGAGATAGTGCTCTCCCGTATGCTTACAAAAGTCATCAAGCGACTGAAAGAATGATTCGATTCTGAGCAAACAGAGGTTTCTCTTACAATCATGATTGAACTAACACCAAAACTTCATTACATTACCTTTGCTGGTCATTAATTTTATCAAACCGAATTCCCTCACGATAGGTAACATAATGAGCCTCTGATGCAACATTGACTATCCTTCCCTCTCTCTTTGTTTCACGTGCTGTCTCCTTCATTTTCTCCAACAACAAATTTGTCAAAAGGAAGTGACCTTCAAACACAAGAAAAAGAATAATTATGGCTAAGATATTTAAGTGGGTACGCATTTCCCTCTTAAAAGTGCAATTACAGAATCAGCACCCATCTTTTATCTCTTACTGTAATACACTAAATACAAACTTTGTAAATCTGTCACATATGTATTGTGTGACTGAAAAGCAGGAGGACAAAGTACGGGCAAACGCGTAGCACAAAAACTGGCTCCAACTTAGAAAACCTTAGCAGCATTAATTTAAAATCATGCTCTATCTCCCTTGTATCATTAATGCACATATACGTTAATGTGGGTCTCAAAACGCTTTCTATGTGCACACTAAAAAATGAAGTCTAAGATGAAAAAGTATTGACAACTCGATCAGGAATCTCCTTTAAGCAAGGAACTGAATATTCATCTTAGTAATATCATGAAGCAAGGGTGGAGCAGGTAGGACCGAGGGATTCATCCAAAACCTTCGGCAAAATTATTTCATATATATTATAGTTGATGCTGAATTACCTATGGTTTCTTCAAGTGTCTGTTATTTATATTTTGAACCCATTAGCAAAAATCCTAGCTATGCCAATATCAGAAACGGAGATACACGTAAATCTGATAACCCTGATGCTATCATTTTTCTTAAAGAACATGAAATTAAAAGATCCAACTATTTAAGGCTTTCTTCTATTTCTAGATTTCAACTTTCCACATCCTCACCTTAGCATTATCAGATTATTCTTCATCCCGTAATAGATGTATGCCAGAAACAACTTAAAAGCAATACCTAGATGATTAGTGGCAAATTGCAGCTCTATGTTGTCTTTGGAGAGCATAAAGGGAATTGCCATCACGCCTGCATTATTACTTAAGAATGACAAGATAATGTTAGAAGATGTTTATGGAGATAAAGTAACATTCTTGCAAAATGGCAAAACTAGGGAGGAAAAGTGCAAACTCTTCCCCTATGTGACTACGACTCTTTCGTCACTTACATTAGCAAGTTCAATGAGCGACCTGATGATATAAAGTCATCTGCAAATTTCCTTACTGATGCCAATGAGCTAAGATCTAACTCCATTATATCAACTTTAGCAGCCGGGATTTCCTTCACGATTGCTTCTTTTACATCTTTTGCAGCAGCCATATTCCTGACAGCCATGATAACATGAACTCCACGAAGAGCAAGAGTACGGGTAGTTTCAGAACCAATACCACTCGATGCTCCTGAAAATAAATGTCTATAAGCAAAACAGTGGCTTGCTTGCTGCTAAATGCATAAAATTTCTTGCTTCTCAATAAAACACTCAATATTTTGTGCTTGGCCTTGCACAGATGACAGACTTCAGCTGCATATCATACAGATGGCCCTACTTCTACAAGAATCTAATCTATGAATGGACCAATTAAGCATTAGCATGGTCAAATAAATCTTGGGACCAGGCTTTTATCAGGAGATCCGCCTACTAATTTACTCCCTCTTTTTCTAATTTGTTTGTCGTACTTTTCTTTTTAGTCATTCTACACAAGGTACGAGTAAACCAAATAGACGAAAATATGTAAGAATGGTATATGAGATAGTTTGGTTATGCATGCAGAGACCTCCTAATGCACTCATCTATAGGTTGGTACATGCTGGAGACCTTAAGTCCATGGAGGAAAGGCAATCCAAAATTTCTTGAAATTCATGTGTAGTCAAGTTTAAACAGAGCAGTGAGCACAATGGAGAAAAAATAACAAAAATATTCCCTGTATTTGAAAATAAGTTCAAAATAATCTCTTTAGTTTGCACTTAATACCAAAAAGGGATCTTTCGTTGAAGTTTCATGCAACAGAAAGTAGATGGAGAAAATAAAGGAGAAGGGACCTGTAACAATGGCAGTGAGACCAGAACCGTCAACTCCATGGGTGACTTGTTCAGCCGTGGATGAATACGAAAATCCTGATGGCCCCTTTCTCTTGAAAAGCCACATGGTTTGAGCGTTAGCTTTGCTGCTCTGCTTGTTTCTGTACGAATCTATATCACTAGCCCACTAACTATGTGTGCTCTTGCTTTTTATGACCCGACTTAGACTTAGCTCCATGTCAAGAAAAAAAGGTATGGCAACAGTTTACTACATTAATTCTATTACTCACCCTTGTTTAACAATAGTTTATTAAACTAATACTAAAAATCAATAATGAATAAATATTATTAAACAACGAGAGTAATTAAGTATTAAATATTAAAAAATAATTTTAAAAATAAATAACTAATATTAAGACTAAAATATAAAAATAAATTTACTTTTTGATATATCAAATATAATAAATAAAAGTAAAAATAATTTTTAAAATATTGAACAAGTAAAAATAAATAAGGGAGTAAGAAGGGGTTTAGCTCCTCTCTATCAACACTTGTTACATGAAATCTAATTTGGATAAGTTTAATTTAGTCATTTGAAATAAACAGAGTGCAAAATTACTTTTACGTAATGATGGAATCAAAATTTTTATTAGAAGAATTTAAAAATATATATATAAATTAATTAAAAAAATATATTTAATTATATATAAATAATATAATTTATTTTATTGAAGAAGTTTAGATGAGTCGCTTAAAGTATATGCTAGCTTCACCCCTGCCTTTATGACCACAAAAATGACAAAAGCCCAAGAGGTTGTCACTCAATTGTTGCGTGTATTTCATCTTTGCACTATGGGCCATGAGGATATTTTCGTAAATATATTAAAATTAGAGCATTATAATTGGCTTAAAAAGGAATCTCACTGTATCTATAATACCGAATACTTTAGTAATCATGTTGCTAGTTGGTGAAATGGAACTATGGAAGGCATCTTCTTTTAACTCTGTTGGGTCGTTTGGATGATTGGTATGTACTGATACTTCCGTTTCAAAAAAAATGATTTATTAACTTGACACAAAATTTAAAAAAATAAAAAAGATTTTTAAATTTTGTAGCCTTAAATTAAAGTTGTATTAAATGTATCAAAATACCTTTTAATCTTGTGGTCTTAAACATGTCGTGTGGAAAGTTAAAATTAAAGTATTGCAAAAAAAGGAAAAGGGACATTTTTTTTTAAACGGACGAAAAAGAAAAGTAGATCGTTCTTTTTTAAACAGAGGGACTATTATTTTGTATTAGTTTAACCGTGCGTATCTCTCGCATGTGTAACATTTAATTATTCAAAATTAAATAATTTTATCTATTGTAAAGATTTTTAATGAAGTGTAAAAGTTCAAATTACTTTTCAAAAAATTTTCACACTTTAATATAATAATGTAAGCATGAATATATACACACATATATTTTACCATAAGAAGTTCCAAGTGATTGATGGATCATTATTTTTTCATTTATCATCTAGTACCTCTTTCCCTTACTGGCATAGGCTAAGAGAGACGCATCAATTTGATTCATATTTGTATTACGATATATATATATATATATATATATATATATATATATATATATATATATATATATATATATATATATTTAAAATCTTTCCTTATTTTTAAAATCAAATATTTATAAAATCATTAATTACATTCTTATTACTTACTTAAAACTTTTTACAATCTTATACTTCTTAAATATTTCTTATTCTAATAGTTTTATATTTATATCTATATTTTTCAAATCTTCTTAAAATCAAATTTAGTTGATTTCGAATTCTTAAACTAATGAAAAAAGTATCAATTGTCAATAATTTTGATGACTTCTAATAAGAAAAGGTTTTATCATAAATTTATTTAATTTCAACTCTTAAATTAGGAAAAAAATATTGAAATTCTGATGATTTCTAATAAGGAAAGGTTCTACCATAAATATATTTAATTAATTTTTAACTCTTATATATTAGGAAAAAGTAGTGAAAATGATTTTTTCTAAAGAAGGACTTTATATATATATATATATATATATATATATATATATATATATATATATATATATATATATATATATATATTACAAATTATAGATATAAATTATGGTCTATTATATTTTAGTGTCACTTATTTCATTATTAAATTTTTACTTTTATTTATTATTTTTTTTATCTACTTCCTCCATTTTTTTAAAGTTGCATCTTGTAGTTTAAACATATTCTTTAATAAAATAGTAATTTTAAAAAAACTAGTCTGTTGGAATGTGTGTTTCAATAAATTTTTACAATGACAAAAATAAATTGCAATCACAAATAAAAATATGAACAAACATGATTTTTTTTATTAATAAATGATGTGGGTATAATTCGATGGTCGTCAGTAGCGTATTTTCTGAATGTAGGCATATTTGAATTTGATATGAATTTCTCCGTAATTCGAGGATCGTTAGTGGTGTATTTCTAGAACGTAGGAATATTTGGATTTGATATGAATTTCTCCATAATTCGAGGACTATTGGTGTCGTATTCTCTAATGTAGGAATATTTGGATTTGATATCTATTAAAGGAGGGTTTTTAGATCTTCTTGATGTATTTGATTATCAAAAATAGAGGATTTTGATCTCTTTATGAATATCTCATAAATTACTGAGAACTCTAACAGAATTTGAATTCTTCTTGTGGAGTCCCACAAATTTTTTATGTCTACAAATGCCCCTACTTCAAGGCGTGTCGAAGTGTAGACTTGATGAGGAGTCTTGAAGTACCCACAAAGCTTCCATCTTTATGCAGCGGCTATAGATTTGCAGATCTGATTTATGAGAAAAGTGATGAAGGGCAGATTTGGTCCTACCAGACGTGTCAGTTTATTTTCAACAAATATTTACAGTGACAGAAATAAACTACAATCACAAATAAAAATATGAAGAAGCATGATTTTTTTGTTAATAAACAATGTGGGTACTGTCGCGCCCCATTTCGAATCGGTCGAAACGGTCCGCAACATATGGTCGTAGTGACTCTTTCTGGTTTCTTGAAAAATTATTCGTTTGTTTGAGTTGTCACCTAACTTTTAAGGAAAAACTAGGAAAACCATTTTTTGCAATACGAAAACTCTGTTTTTAGTCTACGAAAATTGGTGGGATTCTAAGTAAGGGTCTTGGTTACTCGAAGGAAAGATATTAGGCACCCTTCAAAGCCTATCTGAAGATAGTCCTTAAACTTAATGTTAAGAAAATATTTGGGAAATATTTATTTCATTTTTTTGCTAAAAAGTGATGAGAAAATATTTATTATTTATTATTATTATTATTATTTTTAAAAGATACTTAAGGTATTAAGACGTAACACTACAATATACAAGAACGTAGTATGATGATTGCAAAATACATATATGAATATTTTTAAAATATGGGAAGGAATAGTAGTTTTATTATAATAATATATAGTATAAAGTGTTATAATGTATACGGAAATATGCTTAAAGGTATATCGAATTAAATACATAAATAAGTTATTATGAAGTAGAAAAGTAGACTTTAAAGTATGCGAGAAGTTATTCATTGTAAAATAAATGTGAATATGTATATATGTAAGAGTATATAACATAATGCAAAAATTCATTTGATTTGCAAAGTTTCGATAATTATAATAGTAATAAGAATACATAATGTATAATAGAGTTGATAAAGTGTTAGATAGTAACAGCAACAAAATTATTATTATTATTATTATTATTATTATTATTAATAATAATAATAATAATGACAGTAAGAGTATAAGAATAATAACAATAATTAGAGTAACAGTGGTAAAATATACCTGTATGTGGTAGTATATAACATATATATATACCTTGTCGTCTTGTTTTTGAAAAATAACTTGAATCGATATACTTCGTCTTGACAAAGTCTGAATAGACTTAAATATTACCTTCTTTCGTTAGTGGAGACGTAATATGTACTTATTCGTTCAAACTTTATTATTATCATCATATTTTCTATTGTAAGGCTTGCGACGAATATAACGAGTGCTATTTTAGTTAATCTAAATTTACTTGAATCTCAAATAACAAACCAAAGATAAAATCATTAGTTTGTGGCAGGATAAATAAAATATATATAATCTTGAAATGATTATATGATGTTACAAGAGAAAATTGAAGGAAAGGTGTCTTTTAAGTCTTGAATGAAGGATTGGTGACATTGACCAACAGATAGGGTCAAACATCATTAGGAAACTTGATTAAGTTAATTGTGGACTTGATTAATATTTTCAAAATGTTCTAATCTTTTAAAAAATACAAATCAGTCCAACCCACACCCCTCTTCAATCCAAATCAACCACTCTCTCCTCTCTCTCGACAGCTTCTCTCAACTCTTTCCCAACCAACAGTTCTGCAAAATTTCTCCCTTCAACCCCCGACAACTTCTACCTCCGACGATAAATAGTTGGGCTTCGAGTTCCTCTTTTTTCTTCCTTCAACCCCCGGCAACTTCTACCTCCGACGATAAATAGTTGGGCTTCGAGTTCCCCTCTTCAATTCAAATCAACCTGTCTCTCATCCCTCTCTCGATAGCTTCTCTCAACTCTCTCCCAACCAATTGTTCTGCAAATTTCTCATTTCAATCCTCAGCGACTTCAACATCCAACTACAAATAGTTAGGCTTCGAGTTCCTTTTCGAATTCAACCTTCAATCGATGCGATAGCCTTGCTCTCCGGTCACAACAGCTTCAAATTCTTCATCGTTCCTTTTCTTCTTTCACATGTAAAAATTTATGGCCTTTTTAGTTTTAAAGAAAATGAGGAACTTGAGACAACTTCTCTTATAGTATTGGTTAACAATTTCAATATTTGTTGCATTAATTTGAAATGTGGTCTGAATAAAATCCTAATTTCTGGTATTTTTTGTCTTCTCTTTTTGAAGTGAATTATGATATTTTGTTGTTTGTTACATTTTTTTGAAGTTTGATTTTTATTGTTTGTGTTTATAAAAACAAAACGATAATTTGGGTTGATTTGTTTTGTTCTTGTTCTTGGTAAAAATAATGAAATTGCTATTTTTTGTTGAACAAAATTATGCTACTATTTTTTGTTTCCTCCGACAGATTACTCATCTGGTGCAACATATTAATCATCTGATGTAATAGATTTATCATATGATGCAACAGATCAACCATCTGATGCACCAGAGGAACCATCAGATTACAATTCTGATGCAACAGATTAATAATCTAATGCAATAGATTAACTATCTGATGCAATAGCTTTACCATATGTTGCAACAGATTAAGCATCGGATAAAAAATCTGATGCAACTAATTAACCATCTGATGCAATGAAAGAACCATCAGATTAATGATCTGATGCAACAGATGAACCTCCTGTTGGATAAAATCCTATCAACTTTTCCTATAGGAAATGTCCAAGACTTGATTTTTCCAACTGATCATTCATCTGCCGGGATAGACGACCCTATGTTGGAAGAAATCTAAACAATATTGACCATTGATAGTTGTTCCAACATATCACTCATGTGTTGCAACAGATGTATGACCTGTTGCACAGACCATTCATCTTTCTCAATAGATGAGTGATATGTTTTGTATTATCGCAACAGATTACTCAGCCATTGCTACAGGTTAGTTAACCGCTCTGACAGATCACTCATATGTTGCAACAGATGTGTGATTTGTTGTACAAACCATTCATATTTCTCAACAGATGAGTGATATATTTTATATTATCACAATAGATTACTCAGTCATTGCTATGGATTATTTAACTGTTCCAACAGATCACTCATATATTGTAATAGATGATGTCACAATAATTTGTGATCTGTTGAACAGACCATTCATCTGTCTTAAAAGATGAGTGATATGTTTTGTATTATTGCAACAAATTACTTATCCGCTGCAACAGTTTGGTTATATGCTGCAACAGATATACTACCTGGTGCAACAGATCGATGATCTGTTGCAACTGTTATTTTACTATTTTGCTTATTTGATTTATTGTTGTCCTTTTTTAACGATGCATTAATAAAAAATAATATATTATTTTATGTTCCTGTTAATTTTAGATAATATGGTTCCCAAAAGAATAGAAAGCGAATCAAGTCTAAGTAAAGAAACAAGTGAAGCAGCTAGGCTACATCCACCACTCTATGAGTTTGTTTTACAAGCGTTATCTCAATTGGGAGCAAAATATGATGAACACAGGGAGGAGGAATGTTTCAAAAGAGATGATGCAGATGCTAATAGCCCTTCCACCAAAGAGTTGGTCAAAGCCTTGAGCATTGATCATTATCCTGTGAGAATGCAGTGCGATGGTGCCGCAGATTTAACGGGTGATTTCGTGGTTAAGTCAGCCATGGAAAAATGTTTTGATGCCTTCAAAAAAATACTTCGAGAATAAAAATTGGATGCTTATTTCAGGGACAGCTGCTTTGAGAAATATCTTGATTTACCGGAGGACAACAATGCTCGTTTTCAAATGAAAATGGTATATGAACTTCTCAAGCGTAGGCTTATGTATGAAAACAAAGATAATATGGATGAGGTGTGGATAAATTATTGTGGAATGCCTGTTTGTTTTGGTTGGAAGGAGTTTTCCATAGTTACTAGACTAAAATGTTATCCTCCTTCTCAAGTTATACCTATTCTAACCCAAAAAAGCACCCCGTACACCCAAAAAAGGCAAAGGCAAATCATGTGATCGTGATGACCTGGTGTCCATTGTTGGTCCAAGCTTCAAAAATAAAAATTTGATAGAAGCATTGAAAGGTAAAGGACTTTCAAAGAAGCACAAGCAGTCATTGTGCTTGGTTTGGTTTGTACATAATATTCTTTGGGCGAGAGACATTAACAACAACATAAGCCTTGGTTTAATAAAGATCTCCGAGGATCTTGAGGTGTTTACAACTATCCTTGGGGGTATGAAAGCTTCAAAATAACTGTCAAATATTTATTGACTCTGTTAGCGCCAAAGACAGTCAACTTATATGGTTTCCCATGGACTTTCATGGTAAATATTTCTTTCTTCTATTATGATATCATTTATTTTTTCACTCAATAATGGTTTTGATTTATTGGCGTTATTTTATAGGCTTGGGCATTTGAAGTCATTCCTTATTTGAGACAACAAGTGAACTACCAGGAAGGAGTTTCCTGTCCAAGAATCTTGAGATGGTTGTCGGCCAAAACTGATAAAAATGCAAAATTTATTGATCTCTTCAACCCACAGAAGGATGCAGTAAGTATAATTATAATTAATTTTTCTTTTAATTAATGATTTTTTTTGAATGATCTAATCATCATTCTAATATA
Organism: Capsicum baccatum var. pendulum; assembly: GCA_030864225.1. Taxonomy (NCBI): domain Eukaryota; kingdom Viridiplantae; phylum Streptophyta; class Magnoliopsida; order Solanales; family Solanaceae; genus Capsicum; species Capsicum baccatum. The sequence goes on from CM061552.1 coordinate 78,820,685, forward strand.
TGTAATGATTTATGTTAGATTGTGCATCCGTTGTTAGTTCTGACCAATCGAGAGTTGAAGATGCCATTTTTTTTTACTTTATGGTCTGTGCAAACTTTATCAGATCCTAAGGTCATCCACAGAATAAAAATGGAATTGTTTGGAGCAACAACCATTACAAGAAAACCAATTTTGGAGGGTGGGCTTGTTGTTGTTGATGGTCTTAGTGGTGACGGAGCTGTTGGTGGTGGTAGTGGTGCTGTTGTTGGTGCTAATGATACTCCTCTTATAGTATTTAAAGCAAATCATTATGAGTATGATCATACTGGTTATACATATTTTGCCTCTCCTAGTGAATGTTCTGCATGTAAATATCAAGACTGCAGGGCGAAACATGATGTAGTGATTAATGCTATTAGTACATTAACTGCTTTTGTAAAGGAACTGACATCTAAGAGGGGTTTCATTCCATCAAAGAGGATTTTATTTTCATCCGCTCCATTAGAGATTAGGGCTAAGAGGAGAAGGAGAGTGATTTCCAGGGCATTATCAAGCATCCAAAAAAGCAAAATTGCAACTCTGTCTGTGTGTTGCACTGAGGAACGTACAATGTCCAAAAGAGAGCTAAAAAAGGTGAATATATTATATGTCTTCCAACTGACAAAACAAACAGACACATATCTATTTTAACAGATGACACATCTGCTGAAAATTATCAAACAGATATATACATCTGTGTCAACAGTTGACTAACCTGTTGCACCAGATCCTTTATCTGGTGCAACATATGTCTCATTTGTTTTTGCAAATCAAACAGATCTTCGTACCACTTTTATTTGTACCAACAGATGACCTATCTGCTGCAACAAATGATTCATAATTGCAACGGATGGTTCATCCGTTGGAAATTATCAAACAGAGTCTTCCTCGTGTAGAAATTTATTCCAACAGTTGATTCATCATTGCCACAGAAATATAATCTATTTGGGACAATTTAAAATGAGAGGAAGACCTATTTGATTTGCTAGAAGAGATGAGTTATCCTTTTTCATTTTGTTGTATCTCCGTGATTAGCACTGACCAACTCTAGCTTTCCAAGTGGATGTACAAGAAGCTACTGCTGAACAGCATTGACAATATGCTACTCTTTTTATGGAAATGCGAAGAGTAAAAAGCACATAAACTGTACGTAAGCAACAATAAAGATCCACGACGAGCAAAGCCAAATTCCATAGCACCGGATAAAGAACAACATGTCCATACTGAGTAGATCTTTATAGCTTGAGCCTGTCAAAGTAATCCTTGGCAGTATACTTAAATTATTGTTGATGTATTTGTTGAGATTTGTACCCATAATAATTTTTTTATATTTTATTTATTCGTTGACTTATTTCAGCTAATTTATGAAGGCTTCGATTTATTTTATTTTGTCTACGAATTTTATTTATTTCTTAGATTTAAACTTATTAATTGAAAAGGAATACTAGATTCAAATATTGCAACAGATAATGTATCTATTGCAACAGACGACACATCTATTAGAAAAATCGAATAAATTTAGACATATGTTGCAATAGGTAGGTGATCTATTGGAATTTATCAAACAGGTCTTCCCATTGTTGTAACAGATAGACTGTAGATAAAAACATCAAGATAATGCAATAGATGACCAACTTATTGCAACAGATAAACTATATATTAGAACAGGTAGAATAATTGTTACAACGGATGGAGAATCTGTTGCATTATAAAAATTCAACTTTTGTTGGACATAAAAAATTACCACTACGTGTAAAAAGGTTAAAGTGAATTGAATTGAAATAAAAAGGCGCAACCCATCGACGGTGTTCAGTTCAAACACCTAAAATAAAATAGGCATCAAGTAGACAGTGTTTATTTTAAACACATAAAATAAAATAGGCATCAAATGTATCAGTCCGACACATTTTGCTGACTTGCCGTCACTTGGCCCCCAACGGTCATTCCTCCCCCCCCCCCCTCCCATTGTCTTATAATTCATCTTCCTCCTAAAATTTAACCCTAAATTCCCAAATTTTCTTCTTCATCGTTATCTTCTTTTATCTATCCAAATTCTTTAAATTATTTCTTTCATTTTTTCCAACTGATCTTGACAATGTCGAGCGCATCTTCCACTATTTTTTGTGATAAAGATTTTCGATATTGTAAGTGCGGTCATGAAGCTCTGTTAAAGACTTCTTGGACTCAATAAAATCCGGGTCATAGATTTTTTACTTGTAAAATTTCAAAGGTAATATTTTTTTTATTTAATTGGTTGATTAATTATTGACTTGTAATTGTTTTGTAATTGTGTTCTATTTTTTATAGAAATTGGGTGGATGAGATCACTTTGATTGGTATGAAGAACGACACCCTTCACAAGTAAATCATGTAATCTGGAATTTGTTGAACAAAGTCAAGGCTTCTGAAGAGAAACAAAATCGAGCAAGAAGATACTACATTATTGTCATTATTGCTACTGGTTTGGTATTATTGGGCACATGGATATTCAAGCCTAATTGCTAAAATTTTCATGGTGGCGTGTGTATTTGCTACTAGTTTGGTGTTGTCGAGCACATGGATATTCAAGTGTAACTGTTGGAAAATATCAAAAAGATTTAGGCATATGTTGTAAAATTAAGGTCATCTATTGGAAATTATCAAACAGGTTTTCCCACTATTGCAACAGATTAGACTTAGATTATTAGATTATTCATAGAAATAACATTGGCGTAATGCAACAGATGACCAACCTATTACAATAGATAAACTATCTGCCAAAACGGATTAAATATATTTTACAACAGATTGACAATCTAATCTATTGCATTATAAGAAACTCAACTTCATTAGAAAAAATTATTGACACTACATGTACATGTAATAAAGTGAAGGGTGACTTGAAATTAAAAATTTCTATTTCACAGGCTCTTCTATATACACAGGCTTCAATCGTCCAGTTAGTACCCCATAAGCCCAGACATCTTGCAGGTTTTCCACAGCGTTGTCGCACGGAAAATTCGTTGGCTCAGTTATTTCTATTCCAGTCAGCAAACATTCGATGTGTGTAAGAGTGTGCGAGCCGCTCCCTTTAGCGGTATCATCTTTTGGAAGGATCATTTCCTTGTTTCGACCTTCAAAATCCCATTATTTCTTCATCAACACTTTCTTTGACAAATGATTCATCAGTTTACTCTCCCTCAACAAGATGGGCAACAGTACCATCAGTGGCTCCACGAGGAGAAAAAGATCAAAATCGTCAATGAGAGGTACGTTGGAGTCATAAACATTGATCTTTCGCTCCTCGAGTAGTATCTCAACGGCCCAATAATACATGTCGTTCACTCTAATGACTGCAAGAAACCTTTTTGCCTCGGTCCAGCTCTTGCCGTGTGGATTTGGCCAGTCCCCTCTAACATATTTTATCATTTTTTCTTCATCCAAGACCAACGTAGGAACTAGGAAATCAAGTCCCATGCCAAGGGCTAACTCCTCCCCATTGAGTTGATCATACCTATCCTTCAGATTCTTGCAGAAGTCGAGGTCCATTATCCTATCAGCAGCGTCATAAGCTTCCCGATACATTAATTGCTTTTTCCTTATGAGGCAAAGAATTATGTCAACATGCTGTGAGATAAAAAGTCAATTTTTAAATAGGTTAGTAATAGTAAAGATGAAACGAATGGTCCATCTGTTGCATAGGGTCTATCCAACACAACTTATGCAACAGATGGATAATAAGTTGCAACAGAACCACTACCAGTTGCACCAGTATACCCAGCTGTTGCGACAGATGTGAAATTTATTGCGTAACTTCTTCTTCATGGGGTAGATTAGAAGGTCTAGGTTAGTAAAAGTAAACTTGCCTTATCCTCGTACGGCATACGCATATCAGTCATAGTCTGGAAGTCTTGGGGGGGAAAGGGAGGCCTGGGGTAATCTGGTGCGCTTGGCTTGGCATTCTTGGCCTGTCGCAGATCCCTCTTCTCGTCGGTGCCAAGTTACGCGTATATGTCCACCTTCTTGACTGGCCCCTGAACTTCAACAACTTTTGGAGAGGGAGGAATTGCAATTTCTTTTGATTTTCGATTGGAGAGTACGTCTCTAATTGCTCTTTTCTTTCTCCTAACTAACACTGTAGGAGTGTGCGGCTACCTCACCTTCTTGGATGGTATGACACACCTCTTGGATTTGAATTCCTCGATAGCTTTAGAGATAGCCTCTACTTTTTCAAAGAGTTTATCCTGTCTGTCCTTGCACTCTTCGCATTCACAATGATAACACGAGAGTGAAGAGGGGTGAGAGGGACTTGTGTAAGGGCAAAAAGGGGTGTTTTCAAACATATTTATTCTTTCTTGAGCATCAACATGCTCATCATCATGAGTGGTTGAAGCATCATCATGCCTGCCACCAACACCAACAACTCCACCAGAAGAAGCACCCGGATCTGCCTTAGTAAAACGTTGGTCATGAAGAGCCTCAACATTAGGCTGACCTTGCCTAACTGCTCTTCTTATGGCTGTTGTTCCAGCCAATTTCTTCTTTATTAACTCCACCGTTGGTTCTGCTATAGTATCAACATGACCTAGAGTAATATAAAAAGTCATCACCAACTCCTCCTCAGTAGGCACGATCCATGGATGCACAATCTATAAAAAAGAAAAAAAAAAGACAGATGCATTTAAATCATATAATATAATAATTTTCACAACTGGGGTACATTTAAAAAAAAGACCCATCTGTCACATAGTTTGAAGTATATGGTTAAAATATGTTTGAGTCTGGTTCAAAGAAATAGAGCAACACATGGATAATCTGATACAAAATATCAATCAACTATTACAACAGTTACATAAGACAGGTAATTTATTATGCAACAGATTTTCTGTACATCACAACAGATAAACAATATGTTATCAGATTACACATCTGTTGCATAATTTACAGTAGATGGTTAATCTTGTAGGAGTTGGGTTTAGAGAACCAATGCAACAGATGGGTAATCTGATACAAGATATACTCTATCGCAATAGATGTCCCATCTGGTGCATCAGATATAACATCTGTTGCACCAGATATAACATCTGTTCAATATCTTTCTTTTCTTTGAGTAGAATTATTTTACTTGAAGAAGATGTACTGCATCATCCGGAGGGTTAAAGAGATCAGCCTCCTTAATATTTGTGTTGCTCTTTGAAGCCAAACACCTTAACATCCTTGGATGAGAAACCTCATCCGGGTAATCGATTAACTGCTTTCGGAGGGGAGGAATGGCTTCAAATGCCCAAGCCTAAAAATTGTAAATAGGAAGCAAGCTAAAAAAAAAGTCATAATAACTATATTCAATATAAATTAATGGATGAGTGAAATTAGTGATTAGTTTTACCATGAAAGCCCAAGGAAAGCCATATAATGTGGTCGTCCCTGGGATAGCTTTGTAAGTAAATATTGGACAGTCAAGTAGAAGCTGTCATATCCCAAGGGATAATTGTTGAATTTATCAAAATCCTCAGCACGCGCCAACAAATCATCTTCTATGACCTTGTTGACGTCTCTTTCCAATATAACCGAATGGGCAAACCAAACTAAGCACAATTTCTCCCTGTACTGCTCTGGTATGGTTTTATCCTCGAGATCTGTCAACAAATCCAATGTTTTGTAGCCACGTCGAGCAATGTCAAACAACCCATCTATTCTTTCCTTGCATTTTCTTGCCTTGGATCTTTTACGGGGTGGTGATCCTTCTGGACGATGGCATCTCAAGCCCGTCACTATGGTAAACTCTTGCAATCTAAAACAAATGGGCATGCCACAGTAGTAGATCCAGATTTCATCCATCTTCTTTTTGTCCCCCTCCTCCGAATCTTTATCATCCCCCGCGTACTTGATCCTGCAGTTGAGAAGGCCATATACCATCTTTATAGGGAAACAGATACGGGCAGAGGGGTTCTCAGTCAACTCAAGAAAGCGTACAAAGTATCTCTTCTTAAAAAGTCCACTTATGTTTTCGTTCTTCATAATTTTCATAAAATGTTCAAAAAATTTCCCCATCTGACATTTAAGTACAATTTGACCAGTTAGTTGTTTTCCTTCTGGGTCATTTATCGGCATCGCAACTTGAAACCTGTCAATACTAAAAGTTTTGATAGGATCATGCTGGGATGTTGATATTAATTCACACCCCATCGGTGATCCATTATCATCATGTTGATGATCATCCCCTTTCTCTTTCTCACTCTCAAATTCCTTCTCTTTCTTACTTTCATTTTCTTCATCACCATCTACGGACCCTTGTCCACCTCTCTAAGCGTTGTTTTAACATCTCTCTTCAGCTTCACTTTTCCCTGATTAAGATTATTCAGGAAGCTCCTCCGAATCTCTCTGTACTGTAGCCTTTTTTTTAGGTGGTCAGACGTTAATCTACTTTTAATTTCTTTTATTTTGGGAGACATATTTTACCTACAGACAAAGAAAAACAAAAATTACACTACAATTGATGTATGCATAGATTTTAAAAAATGTATTACAAATACCATGAATACCGACACACCAACAACCACCACCACAAACACCACCAACCAACGCCAACAAAACAAACACCACGAATATCGACACACCAACAGCCACCACCACAAATACCACAAACCAATGCCAACAAAACAAACACCACAAATACTGACACCACCGACAGCTACCATGAACACCACTAACCAATGCCACCACCAGTGCCACCATAACGACCACAAACACCACCACTACCACCACCACCAACACCACAAACACTATCCAACAATACCACGACAGTCAACGAAACACTGCAATGGAAACTAGGGATTTCTTGAGTTCTTCCTACGATTTTACCATTAAAACTCAAAATTGTAAACCCATTCTCGAAGATAATACAACTAAAAGTTTTATTTTTCATCATTAACTTAAAAACCCTTATTTTTTAGAAAAAAAGTAACAAATATAGAGCTCTTTTTGAACTCTGTTGCCCACAAAGACAAAGAAAATGACTGATACAAGCAAGAATGAAGTCAAAAATAACACCTATGTGGTCGGAAATGAGAGGAAAAGCAATCTATTGCGGAGGGTTGAGCAAATTTATTGAGTATTTGTTGTCTGTACTGTATTGTTGAGTGAGAATGAGAGAGAAAAAGTGAGACCTCGAGACTTAAAATGATGAAACATTTTGTATGGTTTGATTTATATTTTGGAAAAGAATGATAAGTAGTTTTGAAAATATTAATTTGGTCCGAATTGATCTTAATTATTTTTAAAATCATAAAATATATGCATAATTTTTAACCCTCTCATCATGCAATTGCCAAAGGGTAATTCAATTGAAATTGTATAAAAATAATTGAAGTTGTAGTTGACCGAGTACTCTAGTTGACCCTATGAAAACTCACCCCTAGTCCTAGATTAATTAATTTAGGTACTATTAGTCTAACATATGAACTCAATTAAAATTGTAAAAAACAAATGTTCAACATGTTGCGTTAGATTTCTCATCTGTTGTAAATTATCAATCAGATTAGGTAACAACAGATTACAAATCTGTTGTAAATTATTAAACAGATTAAGTCATCTGTTGTGATAGATTACCCATCTATTGTAAATTATCAAATGGATTGTCATATGTCGCAACAGATTACCCATATGTTGTAAATTATAAAATAGGCGCCGCCATCTGTTGTGGCTGACCCTATGAAAACTCATCCCTAGTCTTAGATTAATCAATAGTTTATCCTATGAGAACTCACCCCTAGTCCCAGATTATTCAATCAAAGTATTAGTACCCTAGTCCTAGATTAATCAATTAAAGTATTAGTCTAACATATAAGGTAGTAAGAATCAGTTCGGCTTAGAGTTATCGATCGATGACTCTGGTCGAGAGGAAGCAGTACCGTCTCATCATGTAATTGCCAAAAGACTCAATTGAAGTTGTAGTTGACCCTATGAGAATTCACATTTGATTAAGGAATTAGTCTAACATATGAACTCAATTGAATTATATATAAGGAAATGTTCAACCTGTTGTAATAGATGTATTTTCTGTTGGATCAAATCAAACAGATTATGTTATCTGTTGCTACATATTATGTATCTGTTGTAAATTATCAAACAGATTACGTCATTTGTTGCGACAGATCACGAATCTGTTATAAACTATCAAACAGATTAAGTCATCTGTTGCGACAGATTACCCATCTATTGTAAATTATCAAATGGATTAAGTCATATGTTACAATAGATTACCCATCTATTATAAATTATCAAATAGGCATTGTCATCTATTGTAGTTGACATTATGAGAACTCACTCCTAATCCTAGATTAATCAATTAAGGTATTAGGTGAACATATGAGGTAGTACGAATCGGTTCGGCTCAGAGTGATCGATCAACGACTCTTTTCGGGAGGAATGCAGTACAGTCTCATCATGCAATTGCCAAAAGACTAAATTAAAGTTGTAGTTAACCCTATGAGAACTCACCCCTAGTCCTAAATTATTTAATTTGGGTATTAGTACCCTAGTCCTTGATTAATCAATTAAGGTATTAGTCTAACATATGAGGTAGTAAGAATCGGTTCGACTCAGAGTTATCGATCGACGACTCTGGTCGGGAGGAACGCAGTACCGTCTTATCATGCAATTGCTAAAAGACTCAATTAAAGTTATAGTTGACCCTATGAGAACTCACCCTTAGTCCCAGATTATTCTATTAAGGTATTAGTACCCTAGTCCTAGATTAATCAATTAAGATATAAGTCTAACATATGAGGTGGTAAGAATTGGTTCGGCTCAGAGTGATTGATCGACGACTCTGGTCGGGAGGAACGCAATACCGTCTCATCATGCAATTGCCAAAAGACTCAATTAAAGTTGTATTTGACCCCATGAGAACTCATATTCAATTAAGATATTAGTCTAACATATGAACTCAACTGAAATTATTTATAAATAAATGTTCAACCTATTGCAACAGATGTATTTTCTGTTGGATAAAATCAAACAGATTAGGTAATCTGTTGCAACATATTACGCATCTGTTGTAAACTGTCAAACAGATTATGTCATTTATTGCGACAGATTATGAATCTGTTGTAAACTATCAAACAGATTAAGTCATCTGCTGCACTTAAATGTTTTTAGATCCTTTTTTTTATAAAGTAATTTAGGTATTTCCTGTCCGAGATAAAATAGTTAAAATACTAAGGCTGTAAAAAATATTACTCGGTACTTCTTGGATCACTCAAAAATGTCCTGAGTGAGTAGTCTTATCTGATCTTTTCAATATCACCGTCTCCTCGCGCCCATCAAAATTTATTAATGAATATTTAACACCCCCCATATCTAGAAATCTCTCTCTCTCTCCTCCAGCCATAAAGTAGTCTAGACTCAAGTCATCACTCTTCTTTACTATTCATTCTCAATTATCTTTGTTGTTTCCTTTTTTTCTTTTTTTCTCTCTTCTTTCAGATGAGGATCCTTGAGGATCTCAACCAATCAATATCTTTTCTTGACTGAACTGATTGTTCTGATCCATTTGCTTTTTTGACATTGCAGGTATGGTTCACTGTTGCTCTTTTCATCTCGTCTTCTTCTTTGTATGTCATTTAAATCAGATATTTACATCTATTAGTATTAATGATTTACCTATTACCAATTTTCTATTTATTGAGAAAATTGAAGAAAAGGTGACTTTTAAGCCTTGAATGAACGAACCGTTATTTTTATTAAAATATATGTAAAAAGTCATCTATTGGGAGAACTTAAAAAGCCTTGTTATCAGTACAGTTTTTTTATGTCTTTTGTTTGGTACTTTGGTGGTGCTGTTGTTGGGGGAGGGGGTGTGTTGGAATATGTGATGTTTGTGTTGTGGATGGTGTTGGAACATATAGTGTTGTTTTGTTTGTTTCTTTGTTGTTGATATTGTTGGTGGTGGTGTTGCAATAATTTTCTCAACTCTTGCAACTGATGAATCAACTGTTGGAATAGATAGAGCAACTATTTGAAGAAATCAAATCAGTAGCAAGGTTGGTTTGATTTATTCCAACAGATGACCCATCTATTGCAACATGTCATCCATCCTTTGCAACGCTGCCTCATCGGTTGAACAGATGGGTAATCTGTTGCATTATATTGGTCATCTGTTGATTCACTCAATTTTATGTTACCCTTTTGTAATATTCCTTTTGTTCTTCTCTTGTTTGACATCAAATGTATTTCTCTTGTTTGCAGACAAAAGAAAGTGAAATTGGATCCTCTTTTGCTAGGCCAGCATTAAAGGCTAGAGTAAAGATGGGTTCGGAGGAATAAGCTGCTTACAGATAGAACCACTTCATATATGAGAAGTATGTATTACTGATCAAACTATCATGAAAACACATATGCAGTACAATGATTTTGTGAATGTTTGTTCTTTACTTATTAGGCATTAATCATTCAAACAAGATATCGTATTATACAGTTAAGATTGTTAGGTTCAAACTGGTAAGGCTGAGGGACCAAGACGATGGTGTCGATACCCCGTTACAAATTAATGACGGTTCATGCTCATATTTTTGTGTCAAGTTTGGGGAAAGGTTCAAGTTTTTGGCGGCAGTGTAAATATCCAATAGTGATTGGACCGATTTTAATGGCGCAATGGACTTGTTGAAAGGCCTTTGAAGCCTCGCACTTCAATAAACAATGATGGATCTAATAGAAAAATCCCTAGTCCAAATTTATATGGATGGGTTATTGGAGGAGACTATTATACAATAGAAGGTGTTTGGGAGAAAACCTGTGCGGGAAGAGGGAGGTTGAGAAGGCCATATATTATTTCAATCCTTATTTAAGAGGATACATAGGGTTGGAAGGAAAGTGTAGCGAAATTAGCTTATGAAATTGACATGAAAAATGAAAAAACTGGATGAGATGTGAATGTGAAAGTGTATCCAAAAATGAAAATCCATCAGTCTTTGAAGAAAAAGAAGAATGGTCCAGAGGAATTGAGTTGGTCACTTTGCTAGAGACTGCAACTAGCAAGCGCGGCCTCAACAAAAACCCACAAAATGCAGGACTAGAACTTTAAGGAAGTAGCTTCGCGAGCATGGAAGGTGGTAAGATTGTCGGTCTGAATTGACATGTAGGTTTCAATTTTGACCGACAATCTTACCACCTTCCATGCTCGCGAAGCTTTTTCCTTAGAGTTCTTGTATTGCACTTTGTGAGAGTCTTCATTGAGGCCACGCTCGCTATTTGCATTCTCGAGCAAAGTGTCCAGCTCCAGTCCTGTTGACCATTCTTCTTTTTTTTCATCGACTAACGAATTTTTATATTTTTATACACTTCCACATTTGAAGATCATCCAATTTTTTCGTTTCTCATGTGAATTTCATTGGCCAATTTCGCTACACTTTCCTTTCTACCCTGTGTTTTCTCTTAAATAAGGTCTGAAATGATATATGGCCTTCTCCACCTCCCCCTTCATGCATAGGTATTCTCCCAAGCACCTTCTGCTGTAAAAAAGTCTCCTCCACCAATCTATCTATATAAATTTGGACTAGGGGAATTTCTATTAGTTCTATCGGAGGCCTTTCAAGAAGTCCATTATGCCATTAAAACCGGTCCAATCACTATTGGATATTTACACTGCCGCCAAAAGTTTGAACCCTTCCCCAAACTTGACACAAAAACATGAGAATGAATCGTCATTAAATTGTAACGGAGTATCGACACCACCATCTTGAAACCCTTCGGCCTTATCAGTTCGCACCTATCAAACAATACAAGATCTTGTTTGAAGAATCAGTGTCTAATTGATAAAAATCTGCATTCACAAAATCATTGCACTTTATTTGTGTCTTTACGGTAGCCTGATCAATAATATACATAACTCGCACACATAAAAATGGGATCCATTGCACGCATCTTATACTTTCTACCCCATCAGGACATGTCAGACAGTGTTGTTTATTCATCTACACGAATGTGATGACTATTAAAATGGAGGTGTGGAGAGTTGTGACTTTTTATCTTAACACATTCAAAACAGCTAATGAATCGAAATCTCCATCTGTTGCAACTGACAAATCAGCTTTTGAAAGAAATCAAAACATCTCCTCCAACATATGGTCCATCTGTCGCAACAGATAATCCATATGTTACAATAGATGGTAAATCTGTTGCGATAGACCACACTTTTTTTTATTCATCTACACGTATGTGATTACTTCTTGCTAAAAATGTTTGTTTCAATTTAGTTTCCCTATTTATAAAATCAAGAGAATTTTATTATATTCTTCCAAGATTACCCCTATTATTAAATGACTACATAAAGTATATTATTCACATTTATACTTTCAAATCATAATTAATAAGGCCAATTTGGTAAAATAATCACCTAATTTATATTTTTATTAATTGGTGTGTCAAGCCCATAGGGCCCAACTAATACGAAACGGAGGGACTATTAAAAGGAGGTGAAGACTTTTTATCTAGCACATTCAAAATAGCTAATAAACTGAATACTCCATCTATTGAAACTAAAACTGATGAATCAGCTGTTAGAAGATATCAAAACATCTCCTCCAACATATACTATCCATCTGTCGCAACAGATAATACATAATTTACATCAGATGTCTTATCTGTTGCATATACAAACCATCTATTGCAACAGATGGTAAATCTATTTTGATAGTCGTCTGTTGCACATTCAATCCATCTATTAAAAATGTTGGACGATCTGTTGCAACAGCTTAATAATAACGGCTTTTATCGAGTCTCAAACCGCTATGAAAAGGTGAGAAGTAATTAATGTAAAAGAAAAGGTCGCGACTCTTCACACAATATAAAATGCCACAACAGTTTGAATGTAATTAATACAATGGAGCTGAACAGTCCTGCCTTTTGGCCTGACACGTACAGATTCAATCCTCTATAAATAGGTCCCTCCTTAATCTTCATTCAACTCTATTTATTTCTTGTATTTTTTCCTTTCGTGTGATATCTTAACCACTTCTCTTCAAAGAGCATATTCCTTTCTCGTTGAGGTAAGTTATTTTATGGTGTAAATTTACTAGTTGGTCGTATACGTTGTATCACATTTTGGACTTTTTCCTTTACATTTGTCAATTCATGTGTGTTCTAGATATGACTGATCCTTTTCCAGACATTGCTATTCTACGCGACACAGTGTGGGAACTTCAAACGCGGGTTAATGGCCTGCAGAGCGAGTTGGTCGCTGTGAGAGCGACAATGTTCAGAGAGATGCAGAGGCTGATGAGAGCCCTGCTGCTGCGAGTTGATTGCCAGGTTGTCATTAATGATGATGATGATAATAATAATAATAATTAGAATGTGTTTTTTCTTTTAGCGTATGTATTTTAATTTTTCTATATCGGATCTTTACCTAATGTATTTTATTTTTCGTTTAATGAAAAATTTACTTTTAGTCAGACTTTGACGTTTTAATTCATATTCAATTTTCATTCTATCTATTTCTTCTAATCTAATACATGTTAACATGTCGACGGTTGGAGGCAATGTTGAATCCAGTAGCACTAGCAATTTTGGCTTCTGAGTTCTTTCAACAGATGGATCATGTGTTGGAACCGATTGGTCATTTGTTGAGTTTCAACAGATTATCCATCTATTTTGACAGATTTGTCATCTGTTGGAGGAAAGCATTCCAATTGTTTGTGCAATTGTTGAGAATAATTGTGGTCTACTGTATTATTTAGTTTATGTTTTGCCTTTTTTATTGATGCACAAGTTATTTAAAAAAAGATATTTTATATATAATAAATGATAACATTAGATTCACAACAATGAGTTAAATATATAAAAGTCCACCAAACAAACAAACAACAACACAAGTTTCTGCAATTACAATGATCATGGTGGATTATGATTCGAACATGTAGTTCTTTTGTGGCCAGCGCACTTACATATGGAGCACATGTTTCTTCTTGATGAAAATAATTCTCCAACTTCACGCCTCCTTTTATATGGCTTTCTTCCCGGTTTGATAGTGCTTGGGTCAATATATGGAGGAGGTATTAATCTCCCCATAAGCTCTACTGGAATAACCCAAGATTCTTCGGGAGGCACCGGAGTAATATGCCCACTATATGGTATTTTATATTTTTCCACCGAATAATATTGAGAGGAGTGCTCGTAAACTTCAAGTCCATATTTATGGCCATATTGAGCTCGAAGGGATGCCATAGCATGTGGACAAGGTATTTTGTCCAAGTCAAAAACACCACGTACAAGATCTTTTTTGAAGATCGACCATGGCAGCATCTCCATGACCGATGATACGGAATTTGTAATCTGCTATTTTATCAGAGAATAAACTATTCCCCAAACTGATGTTCATTGATATATTTTTTTTTTATTTCGAGAATAAATCGGGTTCTTTTTTCTGGGTACTTGAACTGGACACGCCTTTCGTTAAAAATTGCTATACTTCTCACTTATTTTTTAAAACATAGCCTTGATGGGAAATTCTCTTTCATCGCCAAACAATGAATTCACCAATTCAGCTATGTTTGATGTCATAATATTGTACCTATAGAAAAGAATCACTTAGTACGACATCATACTAAACTTGTAAATCAAACAAGACATTAAATTCATAAGAATGTACCTATTTACTGGATAAAATGCCTGGCTCCATCTCTCGAAACCGACATGTGTGAGAAACTCTGCTACCTTGGGATTCACATTCGCTATTTGATTGAAATAGTCTAAAAACTCTTCTCTACTATATGCTTTAGCTGCTCTATAAAAAAGGGTGACGACCCTTTCGTTGTGATAGTTGTTTCGAATGATCTCTCCAAGATGCCTGATGCAACAACCAAAGTAAGCTAAAGTGAAGAAAAGTGAACCCATCTTTGGAATACTTGGATGCCTATCCAATACAAAACACAACTCTTCGGTATCTTCGACACAGCATCGCAATTGTTCAAAAAAAATCCATAAGAGGCATCACATTCCTTGTCTGCTACACAAAAAATGATAGGAAAGATGTGATTCTCCGCATCCTGCACCACCGCCGCTAACAGAACTCCATTATACCTGCTCCATACCTTCTCCTCAAAAAGGTACCGTCGACGGCTATGCCTTTTCTCAAATGTCAAAAACCTTGAATCCAAGAACCATAGGATACAAAAAAGCACTTAAACCTTTTGTTTTCATCCAGATGCAATGTCGTCTTACTTCTGGTATTTGTGGACTTAATCATGTAACAGTAAGCATCTAAGACTTCATACCCATGCTCAAGTGTCCCCCTAACTAGGTCCTTGGCAATCCCCATGGTCGTATATACCTTCCAATAACTGACCAGGATACCCAAATCCATAAGGAGTTAATTGTCCATAAGCCTTGTTGAAGATCCTTTGCCATCGGGGAAACTACTCCTGAAATATTCACCGAGGACCTTTGCCATGGTGTGAGGATTTTGGCCCGAGATATGCTCCGAACCACATGTGTGATGATTTTTATATTTATGAATGACAAATCTGTCAGAACTTGCATACTTCACCGCTCTCAGCCACCACTTTCAGTTCGAATTAGCATATTTGAAGCAAAAGGCACTACTCGAATTAATCACCTTCTTTATTCTGAAATCTTTTTTCAAGCAAGAAATAAATGAAGTGTTAGATAGTTCATTCTTGTCCTTGAATGACATTCCAATAAAAAAGCCAGTCCCGTCGTCTTGAAAATTTCCAGACTGTGTCAATTGAGAAGAACTGCACATCGTATTGGTCGCATCAACGAGCGTAGGCGTTTGATTATCTGGAATATTCATGTCTAGATCATCCAACCTATCATCAAAGAAGTCTTCTTTTTTTATTCTTCTACGTTCTGTTCTCATTCTCTCTCATTTTTTCAACCATGTACACCCTTAACACCGACCCAGTTGAATCACTTAGATAAGCATACAACCAAACCTGATCGATTATCTTGAAAGGCAGTACCCTCTGATTTTCAAAAGAGTTGTTCAAGTAGATGATGGCGAATTCTTCCGGTTGACAATTCAGCCCACAAAATTTGATGATTAAGTTCACAAAATCATCATAAGAAACATCACTTTGGATTGTCATAGCTATCGTCTCTAGCATTTCACCCTCCTTCCAATGCCATACATATCGATTGCTCTCCTCGACCCATTGACCATGACAATCCACCCCTATTGTTATTAATCCTTTCATTAGTGGTACCTAAATAAAGTCATTTATTAAAAAAAGTTAATTGTGATTTCATAGTGCCGTGAATGAATCCCAACAGATGTGTTATCTGTTGCAACAGGTAAGTGATGAGTCGCAACAGATTCTTACCTGTTGGGATTTATATTATGCTCCTGAATATCTGTTGCAACAGATGAAATGCCTGTTGGAATTGATGTTATAACAAAATCACCTTTGAAGTTGATTCTAACAGATGAGTGACAATTACAACAGATAATTAACCTGTTGCGACAGATGACTTACCTGTTGCAAAAGGTTATTAATCTGTTGTAATAGATATTGGAATCGTGTTCAGGTTCTGTTGCAATAGGTAACTAATCTGTTGCAACAGATATGTCAAATGTTACAACAGATGACCCATCCGTTTAAACATGAATCCAACATATCAGTCTTCCATTGAAACAGATGTCTCATCTGTCGCAACAGATTATTTATCTATTTAAATAGATGGATCTTATATTGGATTCATGATTGGGTTCTATCCATTATTGGAAAACAGCAACACACTAACAGTTACCCAGATGACAAATTCAACTAAAAATCATAATTTGACTTACCAACGTCTCCTATGAAGTAATGCCAAAGTAGAAAGTGATGTTTGAAACAAAATTTGACCTAAGAAATTGGTCAAATAGCAACAGTAGTGGTAACAACAACAACAACAAATGGTCAACAAGAACAAGATAAAGGTGATAATGAAGTAGAAGATGAAGATAATAAAGCAGAAGATAATGAATGAAGCAGCAGCAACAATGAACAACAAAATCGCTGAGAGAGAAAACAACAATAGGTGAGAAGAGAGAGAAAGGCGCCTTTTTTCCCTCTATTTTCTATTATATAGACTAACATTTGGATCAAAGTGTAAATTTAAAAACTTGTGGGTTATTTTTAAACTTCCTCAATTTTCTTAATCCATAATAAAGTAATTGTTACCTCCTCCTAATCATTAAGACTTGTGTCACCTACACCTCATTTTAAAACTCTTTTATCACCTGTGGACCAAACCCCCCAAGTTACAAACATAAAATATGTTTGTTCGATCATTCAATTCCCATTTAATGGGGGTGGTTACTTATTTTAACATTCCACAATCTCCAATTGTTAGTTGTACCTAAAAAAACAAGCAATAGTTAGTCTATAGAATATCAAATGACATGGTATAATCAAGTAACTTAAATCTATATGGGTTTGTATATATAAATAAGTACATAAAAGATGTGATAGAGGGGGCCCGAATATGTGAAACAATATTTAGGTGAGTGATTGAATCGAGTTGTGGTAGAGAATACTAGTTGCTCGTCAGCCGTCCTAGTACCCGACCATAATACGTCATCAATTTCACTTTTTAAAATTGATTTCTCATCGTCGCCTCTTTTCAAAGGGACCAAATCGAGGATCCTTTATTTTGAAGGAGCATGGCCTCAAATTAAATTCATCGACCTGTTGTTATGTAGTATCCAATTTTCAAAGTAGTTTAACAAGACGTAACCTAGTAGTAAAGGGCAGAATTGTTCCAAAAAATACCAAAAATAAACCAGCAATGAAACAAACTAAGCCAACAACAAATTCATGAAAACATAAACCAAATGGTGCACCATCCATCTTAACGATACGTAAAGATAATTAGTAAAGGGACAGTAAGAAGATCTAAGAAACACTCAAAATAAGAACACACATATAATGTATATACATATATTTACAAAATATGTAGTTAGTATAGCCTTGAGCGTAGCAACGGTGGAGGAGCCTTAACAGAAAACACCCCCAAGGAGGTGACCAAAGCAATAGGAACACAAGTAGATAACAAACCATAAAACCAAAACAAAATCCATTTATCGGGGATCACGAGTCACCCATTTCCGACGAAGAAGCAAAATAGTAACACAAATAGTGGTGGCCTATTGATGGCTAAAATGAATAACACAAATATCCATTTATGACCAAAACACAAATAAATTCAATGATAAGAAAGATCAATCAAATAATAAATTGAGAGGTAGACACAAATGGAGTTTTCCTGCATCATAATGGAAGCGAGAGATAGAGGGCGGTGGCATCGCCAGAGAAATGCCAAAACAAATAGTTGGCCAAGACTGGCCTTATTCAGACCAAAATAGTAGAATAATTGAAAGGGAGAGAGAGTAAAAAATACAAGATCTGAAATTTGTAATGTCCTGGTTATTCTCTCCCTCCCCAAAAACTCTCTATGTAATGGGTGAAATTATCCGTATTTATAGACAAATTCAGACTTTAAAGTCTGAATTTGAAATACAAAATTCACAGAAATCAACGGGTAGAGAGATGAGGAATTTGAAATTCAAAATCATTGAAATGGACGACTCTTTTCTCGAATTTATTCTATTCCCAGACCATTAATGCGGATTTGAAATAAATTTTGAGTTGTTTCACCAAATTGGGGTCTAATTTTACTGTTAAAGTGGAGTCACGGGTTATGATAGGAAAGAAAGGAGCGAATCTCGCTCAGAGGTAGCAGCTATGGCTGCTAGGATGACGTACGCTAATTTTTTCCAATTCGGTGATGGCGGAAGAAAGGTGAAGAACAAAGATGAAAAAGTTGATCGTTGTTGTTGTTGATTTAGGATAAGATAAAGGGAAAGATCGATGGTCTTTTGGTGGGGAAAGGGAAAAGACATGTATTGGTCTTTGGAATTCTTGACTTAATTTGAGCCTTTCGATCAAATGATCGAACGGTTTACACTTAATCCAAAAAATAATAAATAATGTATACACAAATAATATATATATATATATATATACTTATTTATTTATAAAACTAAAAAATTTTGTGGTTCTTGAATTAAAACAATATCAAAGGTTAAGATGGATTTGTATTTATTGGATGAATATATGTATTGTTTGTTGATGTAGCAACATGTTATTGATGGATATTATTTTGATGGACT
Source organism: Capsicum baccatum var. pendulum (assembly GCA_030864225.1). NCBI lineage: Eukaryota > Viridiplantae > Streptophyta > Magnoliopsida > Solanales > Solanaceae > Capsicum > Capsicum baccatum. The sequence continues at coordinate 78,839,856 of CM061552.1, forward strand.
GAAGAGCTGGATGTAGGGAATGGACTGGATTTTGGATCAAATTTAGGCCTCTTTGATCTGAAATTAATAAATAACAAGGCTCAACAGACATAATTTCAATTGAGTTAAAAATAGTTCAAACACATTCTTTTCTTTTAAATTAATCTAACCATGTTTATTTTTGTCCTAATTAATTTTCTATACGTATATAAATTATGTAAATAATTTAATATACGTATTAAAATACAAATATGAATGTAGTAATGATGTAGTGAAAAGAAAATAATAATAATAATAATAATTAAAAAATGTAGATGTAAATGTCAAAATATTTTGGCATGATTTAAAAGTAAATAAATAAAAATGTTTAAAATATAATAGACAAAAATAAAAAATGAATTCAATTTAGTAAATCACTTTGGACTAAGAAACATCTCTCTCTCTCTCTCTCTCTCTATATATATATATATATATATATATATATATATGAGATTTAGAGGCATGTTGATGTGGCATGTCTCCTCAATGATCAGCAAACATATTTATCTTTTTTCTGATTTTTTTCATTTTTAATTCATTGCCATCTATTTTTTTAATTAATAAATCCATTAATTATCCTTCATCATTAGCACCATTAACCCACAAAAGCCCTCCATCTTCCGCCTTTTTCCCTACTCACGGCTTTTCTTAGTTACACCTTTTTTGGAGGAATTAATCTACAGACGAACATAAAAATAATTTAAAAGATAAAATTTTACTCATTAAAGTTTGCAATCGTGCACCATTCGTGCTTTATCTTCACCAAAAATAGGCGATGCAGGTGGAAACGAAAACAGAGGAGGAGGAGGAGGGATACAGCCATCGGGTGGTGGCGAAGGCGTTGTACTTAGTGGCGAGGATTTAGATATAGTGGGATATAGAAAATTATCAAGTACCTAGAGAATCTGATCCTCATACGATAGCGCAGAATATAAGATTTGCGCTTATGAAAATGAATTATTGTGTACCTGCTTTGATTTTGGCTTATGGTGATACGACTAAGATCTCTGCTTTTGTTCAACAGGTGCTTAATAGTACTGGAATTGGACTTGATCATGTTTCTGCAGGTATAATTTATAGTTTTTTTTCTATTTGTGTGGTTGTTAATTTTTGCAATTTTGGTGAAATGAATGAATTTTGATTGATTTGATGTGTCGTTGAGTCGATCTATGACTAAAAGATGATTTTTGTATTACTGACCAAGATCGGTTAGAGCTCTTTTAGAGCGAAGGTTTTAACTGATTTGGTGTCCGATTTCTTTCTCCTTGCTGGCTGTTATTTTTCAAACCCAAATTCTCATTGCGTTTGTTTTGCGACAGGTTTTGAATTTTGGTTTTTCAAAAGTTATGGAGATAACTAATGATGTAGAATCCTCTGCAATATGAGTTTTTGGATCACGGGATCGGTTAGAGCTCTTTGAAGGTTATAACTATTTTGGTGACCGATTTCTTTCTCCTTGCTGGTTGTTATTTTTCAAACCTAAATTCTCACTGCTTTTGTTTTGCGACAAATTTTGGATTTTTTTTTGTCAAAAGTTACGGAGATAACTAATGATGGAGAATCCTCTGCAACACGAGTTGTTGGAACCTATGGTTATGTAGCTCCGGAGTAAGTAACATAACCAACAATATGCAATACCACAGACTGAAACTTCTCTCTGATTTTCTTTGTTTCTCTTTCTGTGTATGTATTTGGTGTTATTTTTTTGTGTACTCTGAGATCTTTTCGGTCAAGATGCTAATAAATACTTGCTAGACATATGCGATGAACTTGATGTATATGTCTGCCACTTCATACCACAACACGATTACTTGATAAGGTCACTTCCTTTCTTGCCAATGCATGTTGTTGTCATTCCTATATTGTATTTTCTGCGCTGAATGGCATGTCTATTGATGTATTAATATCTGTGTGATTGTTCTCCAGTTAGTTGCTTATTTTGTTAAAGCAGACCGCATAAATCTCACTTTTATTATCAACCATCCTCAGATTATCCATGAACAAAACCGCATAGATAAGAATATGATTTGACTTAGTGTTTCGAGTTTGTCTTCAATCAATCCATCACTCCAGGGAAAAAAACTACGGACTATAAATTTTTATTTCGGGGTTTCTGTCTCTCAGGTTCATGGTTGTAACAAGGACCTTAGCTCCTCAAAAGACTATCACAAGAGACACAAAGTATGTAATGAACACTCAAAAACTGCTATAGTCATTGTTAATAGGATTGAGCAAAGATTTTGTCTGCAGTGTAATGGGTATGGTCTAACTCATCGCTGCTCCTTTTGTCATGTAATAAAATTCTTAAATTGCATACTTTATTTCAGACTAGCAAATAGAAGTAGAACTGAATTTCTGTGTGTGTTAAATGAACATACAAAATTGTTGGTGTAACTTTTAAAAATCAAGTGTTGAGCTTACTCCATGTATTTAGAGACTTATTCTGCAACAAAATGACTCCTAAGAGACGTTTGGTAGGGTTATTTAGTAGCTTGGAGAATGCTTGATTTGATACATCTGTTTTAGACATAAGTATCTTCTTAAGTTTAAAGTAGAAAATCATTTCTCAGTTTAGAGATCCGGATTTGAACTTTATGGGTTCAGGGTTTGAAATTTACCACATACATTCGATCAATAACAAATAAAGAAAGGAACAAAAAGAGGAGTGAACTGTCGAATGAAAGCATCAGGTATCAGATTCAACCTTGGCATGCTTCCTGGTGCTAAACAAGGATAAACTTAAATGGAGATACAGTGTTTATCTAAAAAATTTAAAGACAAGAAAGCATTAATCACCTTTTTCATTGCCCTACTCTTCATCTGTGATAAGAAGGTTATAAATTTGAGAGAAATAACAATAAAAGTGGTTCCATAAGTTCTCAAAATTGGCTCTATGTTAAAAACCTTCTGACTAAAGCATTTTTATTAGAAAATTATTAGCTGCTAACTTTTCTGAAGCATTTATCTTTTAGCAAATGAATCTAGAGTTTTTTCCATTAAAAGAAAAAAACAAAATTCAAAAATCTAGGCGATCAGGCACTGGTATACTACCTTACTCCCTGTAAATAGTTAAATTTGGTTTTATCTCACCATTTGAAATATATATGTAAAAGCATTCCTACAAATCCAGCATAGGTAAAATTTCGAAGGACATTTCCTTCTCGAATTTATCTAACTTACAGCTAAGTTCACTTCTGGCGTAATTTGAAAATGCAATACACTCAATTACAATAAGGCAGCAATCAAAAGAAAATTCAAGTAACGATGCCCAGCATAGATAATCATCCATTTCCATGAATTCCACTCAACCAAATTCAACTAAGCACAAATTGAGGCACTTATTGCTGAATGAACGCAATGAATTTAGTTACAACCTGTTGTTAATCTATTAGTTTGCAATGAAAATAGTTGATGAAAAAACACAAATGATGGAATATTAGGTGCTTAATCCTATAGATTCAGCTTTGGATTATGATGAACCCATTACTTGTACACTAAGTCTAACTCTGTCTATGTTTGAATCAAGCACCCAATACTCTCCAGTGCATGGCATTTTACCATGACATTGTAACACCCTAAATTTTGGGCTAGAATGAAAACCATCCTTTCTATGTGTAGATGTCCCAAAAGCCATAAATCCTATGAAACTTTGGTATGTTAATCAATTATGTAGTGTGGGAACCTATTTGAGCATGAATTGAGATCATAGAGATCCCCTAACTCAAGGTCAAGTTGAAAGCTTTCCTATAGTTCGAGTTTTAGTGAGCGTCAAAACTTGAGTCGACTTCATCGACCATAACTCCTTGTATATGACAAACTGGGTGGCCTACTATATATCAAATGAAATCTCTTTGAATTATCTTTCTGAAAATACCAATTTTGCCTAAATCCAATATCGTAGAAAAAGGTTATGCCTATTTTACTCTAGCATGTCAGCCTGGAAAACTGAGTGACGACATTCGAGATAACTCATCACAAGTGTGACGACTTATCACGAATGTCGTCAGCCTTAGGCAGAATCCAGCCCCCAATGATGACATTTCTGATAAGTTATCACAAGTGTGACAACTTATCACAAATGTTGTCAGCCTTAGGCAGAATCCAGCCCCCAGTGATGACATTTCTAATAAGTTATCACAAGTGTGACGACTTATTACGAATGTCGTCAGCCTTAGGCAGAAATCCATCAATTCCAGCCGCCCAGTGATGACATTTATGATGACTTATCATAAGTCTAACGGCCTATCACAAATATCGTCAGGCTTAGATTTTTAGCAACTGGAAAGCGGTTTAGTAAGGGTATTTTGGTCTTTTTCCATCACTACCCACAACTTATAACCCTCAAAGAGCGTATTATCTTCCATTCTCTTTAGTTAAACATCTCAAAATTCTCTGCACACCTTCAACCACAAGGTTAGGGTTTCAACATAAAAACCCAATTATTTAGAGATTCAATCCTGAGAATTCGATAATTCTTGCATATTTGAATTTCCCATTAAGAGGGCTACGAGAGACACCCAATAGCTCGTGAATAACCTTCCAAAATTTTTGAAGTCGTCCAAAAGTTCCAAGTTTAAGGTATGTGGGTTTTGAACAAGAACACCCTTTCGTTCTTGTGCCCAAAAGTTTTAGTTTTTCTTAAAGAATTTCGTATTCTCAAGATGAATCCATACTATTTTCCTATATTTCAAGTCTATGAGATAATGGAATTGTTCAAGTCTTGAATTGCATGATTATCTTATTTAATTATGATATAAATTTAGAGTTCATGATATAAATTGCACATTCCTATATTGATTTCATATTTTCAAGTATTCCCAAGACTTGTTGTTATGAGTTGAGCCTTATTGTTGAATTATGAGTTTTGAGAATAAGTTGTTGATAAGTTTTAAGGAATTGCAAGAAGTATGTTCATATTTCCATTAATATGAGATCTTTAAAACTTTAATGATAAGTCTATCAAGATTTCAAGAAAAAAGTGAGTTTTGACTCTAAGTTAAGAAAGAAATCCACATTCTTGATTTTGAGATAAAAGGGGATGTGTTTTTGCTCCCATTGCATATTATTGAAATGTTTTAAGGTGGATTTTTTAAAGTTCTGAGCTAAGTAAGGGAGTAATATTTAGAACCGAGTTGGGCTTAATTCCGAGGTCTCATGCCCCAGAACTACGTGCCCCCGTAGGTTCTTGATATACCCCAAGTGGGTTAAGATAGTGATCACTAAAGCTAATGTTCTATCCGATGGCAAGGATAGAACAACTCTCCCCAATATGGGTAAGACGTTGGACTCCATGTAGCTCACATGGTTTATGTCGATTAGAAGAAACTCCTAAAGTAGTCCCCCACTCTATCTAAGATACAAGTATATGTATTTTGAAAGTTATGAGTTCAAGATTTCTAAGGCTCTCAAGTGTCAAAATCTTTAAGTTTCCAAAGAAGTTTCAAGTTTTCATGAGATTAAAGTGTATGCTCTAAAAGATGTTGCTTTAAGACTTTATCTATCTTACAAGTTTGAGAATAAAGAAAGAATGCAGATTTAGAATGAAGTGCAATGACTCACGTGATTTACATTACCTATTTTCTTATTCATGATTATGATGGTTTTAATTCAAGCTATGTGAGTCATCTATACTAGCATGCATGTTTTCTATAAGGATTTATGATATTGATTATTTAATTGCATACACCCCCATATACTTAGTACATTCCCAAAGTGCTAATCCACATATACGTCTATGTGCTACATTGTCTCATAATGTAGGTACAAAACTTAGTATGCCCATTCAGATTTAGTCAGCTCACAACTTCCAGTCAGCAGGTGATGAATTCTTTTGATTCAAGGGTTTTAGCCAGATAGACAGTTTAAGCAGTTCTTTATTTTTCTATTTTAGTCGTATTGAGTTTGGATAGTTGGGAGTCATAACCCGGCTATCTAAAGTCAGTACTAGTAGAGGCTTCATAAACAGTCAGTAGAATTAATGTATTCAGTTTCAGTTTTATTTTGGCAAAATCAGAGTTGTAATCTTGTAAAGTTCTGATTTGTATTGATCAAGTTCAAAAAAGTTTTATGTTCTCACTGATTTTATACAGATTTAAGCATTTTATTCAGTTGCTTATGAGTTATGCAAGTAGAAGGGTTAGCTTGGGGTCACTTGTGACCCTAAGCACCGTGTGACATCTCGGGACCCGATTTTGGGGCGTTACAAACTTGGTATTAGAGCACAGAGTACAAGTGTCCTAGGGTGTCTGTGAAGCCGTGTCTAGTAGAGTCTTGTAGAATGGTACGGAGACATCTGTACTTTTCTTTGAGAGGCTACAAGGCATTTAGAAAATGTCTCCATTATTTCAAGTCTCAAATCATTTTATAGAAATGTTCTTTAAAAAACTTATACAGATTCTCATCTTACTCTATCCGAGCCATCTCTGCCTTATTTTCAAGGTATCAGAAATAGTCAAGCTTAAATCTTTATAGATAGTGCTTTCTCAGACAGTCTCCACAGATATTTATCGTATTGTAAGTGAGCTAAAAAGTATCCCATCAGTGCTTTTGAGTTTTGATGATTGAAGTACTTTATTCATGATTTATAAAAGTCGTGCACTAAGCCCAAGTCGGATATACTTCTAGATTCCTCCTCAGAATCTATAATGTAAAGCTATACTTCCCTATCCATGTAGGCTGTCTGTGAAGCCGTGTCTAGTATAGTCTTGCAGAATGGTATGGAGATATTTGTACTTTTCTTCGAGAGGCTACAAGGCATTTAGGAAATGTCTCCATTCTTTCAAGTCTCAGATCATGCTATAGAAATGTTCTTTAAGAAACTTATAAAGATTCTCATCTTACTCTATTTGAGCCATCTCTGCCTTATTTTCAAGGTATCAGAAACAGTCAAGCTTAAATCTTTACAGATAGTGCTTTCTCGGACAGTCTCCACAAATAGTTATCGGATTGTAAGCGAGCTAGAAAGTATCCTATCAATGCTTTTCCATTTTGATGATTGAAGTGCTTTATTCATAATTCATAAAAGTCGTGCACTAAGCCCAAGTCAGATGTACTTCCAGATTCCTCCTTAAAATCTATAATGTAAAGCTATACTTCCCTATCCATGTATTATTCTTAAGATAGCATGATTAGTAAGTTCCAGTTCCTCCCCAGATAACGCTCTCAGATTGTCTAGCAAGAAGCTTCAGAAGTTACACAAAGTGGCTTGAGAGTAGCATTCTAGTGTGTTATAAGTCTCTTAAGATCAAAGTTATGTCCTCACTCTTATGAGTCATGCAAGTAAGATAGAATAAGATGTGTATTCTTAGATCATTGAATATTGTGTGTCAAGTTTCTATCTCTTGTAACCTTGTTATCATTGTTTTGTTGAAAAATCAAAGTCTAGTGAAGCCGTGTGAGGCCTATTTCGATTCACTAGCAACTTGTTGTGCATCTTGTTGTTTTTGTGTTGGTTGAAACTTATAGAGCTACGAAAGAAGTTTAGGTGTATAGATAGGTGGATAGTAATGATGTGTAGAAGGAGGATATGGTAATGGATTATAAATAAGATAGGCCATATGTTTATGATCGATTATCGTTATTATGAGGTTCAAGTGGGCTATTTATTCTTGATTTGTTTTATTCTATAGCTTCCAAGTGAGAATAACACTATGTATTAAGTTTGAACGATTGGTGGTCATGAAGGTGGATGTGATGATTTCTTGGCTAATAATACTAGTTATAGGGAAGTGATATAATAGGCTTGAACAGTGTATGCAAGAGCATAAGTTTACTTAATTTGTAATCAAATTTAACGTTGTATGTATTATGCAGTAGTACGCCCAAGGTGCTATGGGGCTGCATTATTTTTTTTTGAGGATTATTGCATGTTGTGGGGTCAGTAGTACCATTGAGATGTTAGGTGGAGAAAGACTAGTTAGTTAATGAATAATGTTATTGATAGCTAAGTTAAGGAGTTATGATTGAAGATGTTGATCCTTTTTAAGTATGAATGTGATTCTTATGGTTTAGAAATATAAGTTTACAAGCGTTATATTGGTAAGCTATGACAAAAAATGTATGGTCCATCAAAGGTTTGGAGATACCCATGTTAAGTGTTAGAATATAAGTTTGAAATTTCAAAGATTTAGCTAATAGGAATAAGAGTTGAAGCACTAAATGGTGTGCACTCCAACTATGGGGATGCTTATACAGATTCAAAGTTAGTAAGTGTTCAAGTGTTATATGATGACTATTGGGGCTATAGAAAGATAGGGTATAGCTTAGAAGTGAGTATTAGAAGTTGGTTTTACGCTTTCAGGTGTAGTCATTTGGGTTAAGTTCTTTTGTTCATGAGTGTTGCTATATCCCAGACTCTAGAGAAAGTGATTGTATTTAGACTAGAGTTTATATAGTGGTTCACAGCCTTAGAGTGATGGCTTATATCTAAGGGAGAGATGATAGAACAAGTAATCAAGTCAAGCTTTCAGATTCTAGTAGATGTACTAGTAAGTTGTAGAATAGCTGTGAGAAAGATTAATGCTTGACCCAATCTTATTTCAGTATTTTTAGTTGTCCCAATACCTACTCATGCCTTACGTTCAGTTCCATGATATTAATTTATGTCCATGCATATGATGGAGATTTATGTATTCTCCCAGTTCCCAAAAATGAGGAGTTCCAGTTCTTTCAGCAGTTGGAATCACATTCTTTAAGTTATGAACTTCAAATTTAGGTCATGCAGCTCATGACTCATGTACTCAAGTTTTACAGTATGTTCAGTCCAAGTACTCAAGCAATACTTTTAATGATCAACGAAATTTGGATTTATATCTTGCATGTCCTTAGATCAAAATTCTTTGATAAGTCCATGATGCTATATATTCTATTCCTCAAGCCTCAGTTGAGTGTCAATTTATTCATAGTATCCCCTCATATTTTAGGCCCTCATGTTCTAACCTTCTATTACCTTTCCTTTGGTTAAGATAGTGATGATAATCAGTTGTCTGGGTGGGAGAGAGTAAATATTTCTTGTTACTGGAAGATCGTTGTATGCTTATTTTAGCTAAGGCAGTAAAGTGTGAAGTAAGATTGAAGCCAAGTCTTTAATACCCGTCATGGTTAGTCGAATTTTTATATGAGATGTTTAGGTATTTGAAATCTTATGTATGTCTTCATAGGAGTAGTGCATGGAAGTTGTTCTTGATAGAGGTTTGTAAGTTGTGACAAAGGTATTTTAGGGGAGTGTGTTTAGAAGTGCATATGTGGTTATAGAAGTGAGGCTTGAACATTATGTTTGTATATTTAGATGAATGCACTGCAGATTAGTAAAATGTCTAGTACGAGGTTGAATGTGGTTGTTGGAGTAGTAATGAGGATTTTCATGAGGTGAGAAGTTTAGACTAGTAGTAAAGTGTTATGTGGTGTAGCCTGTGATTATAGGTTAGGCTTGAAGATGGTGAGGGAATTTATTTTAGTTTAGACATGAGTAGAAGCAACTACCAACGGCCTTGATAGAATTAGAAGATGAATCAATAAGTATGGTTTTTAAGGTAAAGGATTAGTTGACAGAATATTTTAGAAATGTGTCTAAGTTTTGCATTGTCTAAAGCCAAGTAAATTCTATCCCCCTCCCCAGTCTACGATTCAAAGGTCTATGATTCCAAGCTATGGAATTGTAGCAATATTGTAATCCTTTATTCAGATGTCTTGTTCAGATCTTGACCAAAATTCTTAGCTCCTTCAAAACGTTAGAACTCCTTAGAGGGATGTTAAAGAAACCCTCCACTTGAGCATGAGTATCTAGTATGATTCAATTTGGATAGACAGCAGTTCAGTTTAACAACCAGGCACATAGATTTCTATGGATTTCCATTTTTTCAAACTACCCTAGTTTTACTACCTGAAGTTTCATAAGTACGGTCATTCCGAAATAGTTTTGCAATTGCGAATTCAACTCAGTATATGTATCAGACATCAGTTCTAGAATTCGAATATCTAGTCATGATTCAGTTCATAAGTATTCACCGAACGACCTTCGTTTTCCAAGTATTCCAGCTCAGACACTGTGATACCCATTATGTGATCTTAGCCTTGTTTTCTCATGATTTGTGCCTGCATAAACTATCACCTCGCAGTCTAGAAGTACGATTGCACCATGAGCACATCAAGCAAATTCTAAACTCTCAGCATGATTCAGCTCTTCATAAATAAGTAAAAAGGGAAAATTAGCTCAGATTCAGATGAAGGTAATAGCCTTCCGTCATTCAGCCTCTCTCTAATCAAAGATTCGGTTAGATAGTTATTCTTATCATGAGTATATGCATTCATCGAAGTATGAAAAAGTTTAGAAAGATATAGATTCAGTTTAATAAGCTATTTCAACTGTGTATCCTTAGTTTTCTCTGTATTCTTAACCTAAAGGGCAACATTCGGGGACGAATGATCCCAAGGGGAAGATAATGTAACACCCCGCATTTTGGGCTAGAACGAAAATCGTCTTTTCTACGTGTAGATGTTCCAAAAGCCATAAATCCTATGTAAATTTGGTATGTTAATCATTTATGTAGTGTGGGAACCTATTTGAACATTAATTGAGATCGTAGAGATCCCCTAACTCAAGGTTAAGTTGAAGGCTTTCCTATCATTCGAGTTTTAGTGAGCGTCGAAAGTTGATTCAACTTAAATTAATAATAACTCCTTGTATATGACGAACTGGGTGGCCTACTATATATCAAATGAAATCTCTTCGAATTATCTTTCCAACAATACCAATTTCTCCGAAATCCAATATCGGAGCAAAACGTTATGCCCATTTTACTCCAGCATGTCATCCTGAAAATCAGAGTGACGACATTCGTGATAACTTATCACAAGTGTGACGACTTATCACGAATGTCGTCAGCTTTAGGAAGAAATCCATCAATTCCAGCCCCTCAGTGATGACATTTGTGATGACTTATCATAAGTCTGACGGCCTATCACAAATGTCGTCAGCCTTGGATTTTCAGCAATTGGGAAGTGGTTTAGTAAGGGTATTTTGGTCTTTTTCCTTCACTACCCACGACTTATAACCCTCAAGGAGAGTATTATCTTCCATTCTCTTTAGTTAAACAACTCAAAATTCTATGCACACCTTCAACCACAAGGTTAGGGTTTCAACATAAAAACCCAATTATCTAGAGATTCAACCGTGAGAATTCGATAATTCTTGCATATTTGAATTCCCCATTAAGAGGGCTATGAAGGTCACCCAATAGTTCATGAATAACCTTTCAAATTTTTTAAAGTCATCCAAAATCTCCAAGTTTAAGGTATGTGGGTTTTGAACAAGAACACCCTTTCGTTCTTGTGCCCAAAAGTTTTAGTTTTTCTTAAAGAATTTCGTATTCTCAAGATGAATCCATATTATTTTCCTATATTTCAAGTTTATGAGATTATGGAATTGTTTAAGTCTTGAATAGTATGATTATCTTGTTTAATTATGATATAAATTGAGAGTTCATAATATAAATTGCACATTCCTATATTGATTTCATATTTTCAAGTATTCCCAAGACTTGTTGTTATGAGTTGAGCCTTATTGTTGAATTATGAGTTTTGAGAATAAGTTGTTGATAACGTTTAAGGAATTGCAAGAAGTATGTTCATATTTCCATTAATATGAGATCTTTACAGCTTTAATGATAAGTCTATCAAGATTTCAAGAAAGAAGTGAGTTTTGACCCTAAGGTAAGAAAGAAATCCACATTCTTGATTTTGAGATAAAAGGGGATGCGTTTTGGCTCCCATTGCATATTATTGAAATGTTTTAAGGTGGATTTTTTAAAGTTCTGAGCTAAGTAAGGGAGTAGTATTTAGCACCGAGTTGGGCTTGATTCCGAGGTCTCATGCCCCAGAACTACGTGCCCCCGTGGGTTCTTGATATACCCCAAGTGGGTTAAGATAGTGATCACTAAAGTTAAGGTTCTATTCGATGGCAAGGATAGAACAGCTCTCCTCAATGTGGGTAAGACGTTGGACTCTATGTAGCTTACATGGTTTATGTCGGTTAGAAGAAACTCCCAAAGTGGTCCCCCACTCTATCTAAGATACAAGTATATGTATTTTGAAAGCTATGAGTCCAAGATTTCTAAGGCTCTCAAGTGTCAAAATCTTTAAGTTTTCAAAGAAGTTTCTAGTTTTTATGAGATTAAAGTGTATGCTCTGAAAGATATTGTTTTAAGACTTTATCTATCTTACAAGTTTGAGAATAAAGAAAGAATGCAGATTTAGAATGAAGTACAATGACTCACGTGATTTACATTACCTATTTTCTTATTCATGATTATGATGGTTTTAATTCAAGCTATGTGAGTCATTTATACTAGCATGCATGTTTTCTATAAGGATTTATGATATTGATTATTTAATTGCATACACCCCCATATACTCAGTACATTCCCAAAGTGTTGATCCACATATACGTCTATGTGCTACATTGTCTCATAATGTAGGTACAAGACTTAGTATGGGCATTCAGATTCAGTCAGCTCGCAACTTCCAATCAGTAGGTGATGAATCCTTTTGATTCAAGGGTTTGAGCCAGATAGACAGTTTGAGCAGTTCTTTATTTTCCTATTTCAGTCGTATTGAGTTGGGATAGTTGGGAGTCATGACCCGACTATCTAAAGTCAGTACTAGTAGAGGCTTCATAGACAGTTAGTAGAGTTAATATATTCAGTTTCAGCTTTATTTTGGTAAAAGCAGAGTTGTAATCTTGTAAAGTTCAAATTTGTATTGATCAAGTTCAGAAAAGTTTTATGTTCTCGTTGATTTTATACATATTTAAGCATTTTATTCAGTTGTTTATGAGTTATGTCAGTAGAAGGGTTAGCTTGGGGTCACTTGTGACCCTAAGCACCATGTGACATCTTAGGACCCGATTTTGGGGCGTTACAGACTTGTTATTATAAATACAGATTCCATCATGAAAAGAATTTATTTGACTTCTCATGCTTATGTAGATGTTGAAATTCCTTTGGCTTCTTCATGTGTTTTATTCTTCATATTTTACACCCTCTTAGTGAAAATATTGGCTCCGCCACTACTTAGGAGGTATTTTAATTAAAACGCTCAGAATGAGAGTCTAGAGACAGGTACTTAGGAAGTCGGACTGCAATAAAGTTATAAACTTTACATAGTAACCCCTGGCTTTAAATGAGTCAAGAGTGAGGCTTTAAGCCTTGAAATTTACTTACTTGCAGGTTCTTTATTCACATTAATATAGTCCATTCATTGTTGGTAGTTTTAAACTTTTTCCAGATCTGTTAAGTATAGGAAAATACAACCAACACAAGAACAGTTCAACGAAACATCCCTTTTTTCTACTCAATGCAGGAAAGGAGATACAACGAGTGAAGACCCTAAATATTTTGGGCAAATCCTCCCCGTTTGTCAACTTAAGTCCGACTCCAGTTCCATTAGTCCCGAGGAAGAAATGATGAGTACGAGGCTAATGGCAATAGTTCATGTTGCACTGACGCAAGGTCTATTTTTAGCCTTCTACTCCACCGAGTACAAGATCTTTACCAGAGGTTATTGGGCTTTGGCTTCCTTAGACATCGATAGTTTCTTTTTATTGTTATAGTGAGGTTTTTCCTTTGATTAGCTTAGCCCTCTATAGATCAAGAAGTTATCAAACATCCTACTTTGGTATTCTTTTGGGTATAAGTCATTCATATTATCTGTACATTTTCCCTCCATCTACATATTTGAACTTTACGTTCACTTTAAAAAAAAAAACATATCATTGAGGCATTCCACATCAGCATGCCTCTAAGTCTCTTTATATATATATATATATATATATATATATATATATATATATATATATATATATATATATATATATATATATAGAGAGAGAGAGAGAGAGAGAGAGAGAGAGAGAAAGAGAGAGAGAGATTACAACATGCACAAAAATAAGGTGAATTTAATTCTTAACAGCTTGCTTAACAAATGCTTTTAAACATTGTAGTTGTAAAACTCTAAAAGAATTTACTTAACTTTTCAAATGGTAAATATATTATAAGATAGTTTTTAATAGGTTCACTAATCCTTTTAAATAACCGTGTGGAGCGTGGATAATTTTACTAGTTGAAAAATTAATAGAAGAAAAGGGACGAGCCAAAATTGGGTGTCAACGGTACAAATTTGTTTCTCCCTTGATTTTTCTTATAATTTGAGGGCCGTCAGCAGAGTATTTCCCGAATATAGGCATATTTGGATTTGATATGAATTTCTCCGTAATTCGAGGGTCGTTAGTGGCATATTTCTTGAACGTAGGAATATTTGGATTTGATATAAGTTTCTCCGTAATTCGAGAGTTGTTAGTGACGTATTTCTTGAATATAGAAATATTTGAATTTGATCTCCATCAAAAGAGGTTTGTAGATCTTCTTGATGTATTTGATTATCAAAAAGAGAGGATTTTGATCTCTTTATGAATATTTTATGAATTACTGAGATATTGGAGATCTTGGAGATGCCTTTTTAAGAGAATATCCGCCCTCTTATATGGACATAATTCAAGGTTTAGGTAGAGTAGCCTCTGATACAAGAATAATCAAAGGAGACACAAAAAACACACCAAATCAGTCCAGAAGTCAAGAAAATCGTGGACCACTTTGGTGACCCCTTTCGAATTCAAGAACACAACAAGAATGCAAGATAATAAAGTGTTTTACACCTTTTGTAGACAACAACCCAAACTATATTAACCACTATAAAAGAGAAGAACAATAATATTACAACAACAAGAAGTCACGGGTTACATTAATAATGACAAGAACCAACGATTACAATGAACAAAAATAGAAAGATGACCAATGGTTGGTATAATCTTAAGAACCCAAGAGCCTATTCCACTCTTGGACCCTTAAAACCACACTAAACAAAGACCTAACTCTTACACTTGACACAAGAGAGGCGTCCACCACCCAAGCGCCAATGTATCAAGGAAATACAACACACAAGTGATTCCACACTTATGTATAGCCCTAGTTACGGTTGGACTCTCTCTCACTCTAAGAGATGTGTTCTTTAAATGACAATAAACAACTAATCAAATAAAACCCTATAATATTTTATTTATATTACATTACAAAATAGACAAATGACCAAAGGGCCCTTTAGTGACTAGTCTTCAAAAATGGATGCCATTGAGTGCACATTATGGAGGGTTTTGGGCCTCTTTCACACTTGGGTTTGTGCACTCTTTTAAGTGGTCTTCAAAATACTAAAGAAGTGTCTATATTCATGATCGTACTCATATCATCCTCTCCATCTTTTATAAAGGCACTTCATAATCTCCTTCATACGGCTACGCATCTTGTTTATCTCCCTCTCCTTACATTTCAAACTCTTTATGCTCTCCATCTTGAGGCTTGCCATAAACCTTAGCCGGTTCAATTAGTACTTCCTCTCCAAGATAATACAATTTTCCCTCTCTTAGGATTACGTTCCTCCAGTTTGGACACTCACTATCCTTGTGTCCCCACCCTTGGGATTTGAAGCATTGAAATCCCTTGGAATCGAAAGTGGAAATTGATTTACCTTCATACCTAGTGGATTGTTTTGGGGCATCCTTGGTGCTCTCGGTTTGGACAGCCATGAATGAGCTCTCTTTAATCTCCCTTTCAACCTCCAAAGCCGCTTGGAAGATGCTATCTATGGTGTCGAATTTGTGAAGTGTCATGCGAGTGGAGATTTCCTTGTTCAACCCAACCTTGAAGCGCACAATGTCATGACTTACTTGCTCGCATCGGTGTTCAAGTTTCAACATCAATTATTGAAATTCATTATAGTAAGCCGTCACACTCTTGCTTCCTTGCCTCAAATTGTACAATTTGGAAAGGAGATCATGCCTATAAGTATCAGACAAGTACCTTTGCCGCATAAGGTTCTTCAATCAAAACCAAGGAGGAGGTTTTCCCTCGATCATCTCATTTCTAAACCGTTTAACATACTCTCACCACATATTAGCATACCCTTCAAAGTGAGCTATCGCATAGCAACTCTTCTTTTCCTCGGTGAGATTATTAAGTTGGAATATCTTATTATAATATGAATCCCAAGCAAGATAAGCTTCGGGATCACTCTCACCTTTGAAGATTGAAAGGCTAACTTTGATGGAGTTTATGCCCAAGTCTCGGTTTTGCTGGTCATCCCTCACCTCTCGGCCTAGATCACCATGTCTACCCCTCACTTTTTCTTTCCTCAAGTAAGCATCACCATAATCTCCAAAACCCCTATGTTGTTCTTTTCTACCATACCCCTCTACACTGTTTGGTTAGTTTGGGTTAAGTGGATTTAGATTGGGTGGAAAGTAAGGGTCTTTGGTCTAGTGGAGCTTAGATTGGAATGTGAAGCCTTTGTTTAAGTAGAGGGCTCGGGTTTGGTGTTGGTATTTGGGTTCCAAATCCTTCTTGTTGGACTTGGTGAAGTGGAGGGTAGGTTGGTCTATCAAACTCTCGGCTTTGGGAAGTATTTGGTGGTTGTCTCGGTGGATTGATCATTTAGTGTAATATTTCGAGAGAAATGGTAGGGAAATTATTTTTATCATGTCCACTCGAGGACACATAATTGTATTGAGGAGTAGAGGGGCAGATTGTTTAGCTTTCCACTCATTCCAGTATCCCACTCATAGTAGATACATCCCATTTCAATGACGTTACATCCGTTTCAAACTTCCCAAGACTCACTTATATTCTTTCCAAAGTGCGGTTTAGGCCCTTAATAGAAACCATGAGGATATTGTTATCATTGTTTTCCACGGTTTGGAAGGTCGTTCCCTCCATTACAATGTACCTAGGAAGAACAGCTACAAAATAATAAACGAGCTATTGTAAAAGAAAGGTCCCTACACTCTTTCTTTAGTTCTTTGCCTCTTGGTTTCTTCACTCAATCACACAAGTGTGGCAAGCTTGATTGTATTCCGTACTTAACAGGTGAACTAAAACCCTACAACGACTTAAGGAAATAATAACAAAGGGACACACGAAGGATCGTAAACACGAAGAACGGCTACAAAACTTACAATTTAGTGTTAACACGTAAGTTAGTAATGGAATCAACAAGAGAAACAACAAAACGGAACTAGAAGATCTAATTTTGAGCTTAAAATGGTCATGTGAACAATGATTTTGGTGACGTGGAACCCCTTAATTGGTCACGGCCCTCACAAATTTTCAACAACTTGAAGTTTTTAGTCCTTATACACCTTTTGGAATGGATGACTTAATATTGGGGGAAAAATAAAGTCTTGTGCTCCTTGTCAACTTTTCAAACTCAAAAGGGTTAGATTTGACTTTACTAGTCCCACAAAACAAGGCCTCTTGATTTAAGAAAAAGTGGTTGTCAAGTCTAGGAAGTGATGTGTGCAAGTCTTCTCATAACAACTTTACAACCTTTGTCTTACAACTTTTTGGATCTATTTTAGTATTTTGGTTGTCTTAAGTTGCAAGAATAGGTGAAGAACAATATGAACACCGCAACAACCTTCAAGAAATCAACAACAACACAACAACAAGGTTCATCGGAACATTAACAACACACTATACGGCCAAGAACAACGTCTTCAAGGCTCGACCAACTCCAAGTTCACTTCGATATTGTCAATATTTTAAGCTCAACTTTAGCTCTTGACACTCTTTGTACTAGTGAAAGAGATACCAACACAAGAAACACACTAGACAAACAAAAGAACACCTAGATCTAAACACACAAACACTAATCTCAGCCAAAACATAAACACAACACAATTTTCTCGGCCAAGAACAAGATGGACAGATTTTTTTTTTTTTTGGAATTTTCAGATTTTCATATTTTTTTTTTGTATTTTTCAACTCTCAAACCCAAGATTGATCTTGTTAGAACAAAATCAAAGATGGCTCTAATACCAAATAATGCAAGAATAATCAAAGGAGACACAAAAACACACACCAAATCAATCTACAAGTCAAGAAAACCATGGACCACTTTGGTGACCCCTCTCAAATTCAAGAACACAACAACAATGCAAGATAATAAGGTGTTTTACACCTTTGGTAGCCAACAACCCAAACTATATTAACCACAATAAAAGAGAAGAACAATAAGATTACAACAAGAAGAAGTCACGGGTTACATTAACAATGACAAGAACCAACGATTACAATAAACAAAAGATAGAAAGATAGATCAATGGTTGGTATAATCTTAAGAACCCAAGAGCCTATTCCACTCTTGGACCATTGGTATAATCTTAAGAACCCAAGAGCCTATCCCACTCTTGGACCCTTAAAACCACACTCAACAAAGACCTAACTCTTACACTTGACACAAGAGAGGCGTCCACCACCCAAGCACCAATGTATCAAGCAAATACAACACACAAGTGATTCCACACTTATGTATAGCCCTAGTTACGGTTGGACTCTCTCTCAATCTAAGAGATGTGTTCTTTCAATGACAATAAACAACTAATCAAATAAAACCCTATAATGTTCTATTTATATTATATTACAAAATAGACAAATGACCAAAGGGCCCTTTAGTGACTAGTCTTCAAAAATGGATGCCCATTGAGTGCACATTATGGACGGTTTTGGGCCTCCTTCACACTTGGGCTTGTGCACTCTTTTAAGTGGTCTTCAAAATACTCAAAAAGCGTCCATGATCGTGATCGTACTCGTATCAGCCTCCAAGTTAGGTTTACGGTAAATAGCCTCCAAAAACTCTAACAGAATTTGAATTCTTCTTGTAGAGTTCCACAAATTTTAGATGTTTACAACGTGCATCGCATATTTATTTCTAAATACTTGATACGAATTTTATATTTCTGAAATTAAGTTATATATCATGTTCAGTAAATCTCAAAATTTATCCAGGATTATTTTTCGTATCTCTTGTACCAAACAATCTCCAAAAGAAATATTAGTACCTGATCATAGAAAAATGTTGGAGAGTGAGGATTCAAAGAGAGGCATCATATATGCTGATAGCCAAATATACTTTCAAAAGACACTGAAAAGTTATCTCGCCCATTGGGTTAATTACCATTGAGAGTGGAAATTGGTCTCAGCATAAACTCAAACATCAATAGTTGCTACTACAATGCACTTGAACAGTATGTGTTTCTCAATACAAATAAAGATTGTGATTTTATCTCACACTGAATGTTATAATGTACTTGCAGTCCTTTATGATCTTGACTATCATTTGACATAGATGCCTAGAGGAATAATTAACATGGATGACAGATGCCGAATGATATAGATAGTAGCTCTCCCACAAAAAGAAAGCAATTCATGTATATTTAATTAACTCGTTTGAATTGAATTGTAATTGTTATTATTGTCACCTCCTCTTTCTTTAACATTAATACGAGGCATCCTATAAGTGGACAAATATGGATCTTCACTTTATTAAGAAAGTCTTCAGGCTATATATAATGCACTCCTTTTTATTCTAATTTGATATTCTTTTTCGTTTATATAGTGCGAGTTTTATTAATTAATTGTTTATGATTTTTTTAAAAAATAATTATTTCTATTTTATTTTGATTTTTTTTTAGATTGTCCTCTTTTAATTGGAAATGGTTATTTTTTTTAGATGTTGAAAAAGGAATCCTATTTTTGTGATGAGCATTTTTTTTCGTAATATAGTCAATATTTAATATTATTAAAATAATATAAAAAGGTGAAAAAATATTTTATCTAAATTAGAGACTTTTAATGAAAGACAAAAAATTTAAACAATATTTTGAAGTCCCTTCACAATTTTAATATATTATAGATTAATTTTATCTCTTTTTAAATTGATATTAATTATTTATCAACTTATCTTTAATTGAATTTTATCTCTTTTCAAATTGATATTAATTGTGATATTTAAACTTAAGAATATATTAAAATAATCATGATTAAAATATTTTTAAACACTTAAATATATGCTTATTTAGATAATGAAAAATAACATATTGTTGAAACACTAAAATATAATAAGTTAATAACTATATATTTTTAAACACTAAAATATATAGTGGTTAGCTCACTAGGTTGCCTAAGCAAGTGTCAGAGGTTTGATTTTCACCTTGCGCATACAGCAATTAATTGATTAGCAGCAAATCTTTAAATAAAGCTCAGATCCATAAAAAAAATTAATCCTTAACCAATCGGATTAGGAATACCTTAAAAAAAAAAAAAAAAAAAAAAAGTGAGGGAAAGTGACTGTCTATAAGGAGATGTGAAATGGAAAATGGTGCAACGGTCAAGTTTGCTCACCCGAAGTTTAATGGTGCTGCTGGCACTAATGAACAGCTGAGATTGACGTTTGGGAATCTCCATATATGTGCATGGAAAATCGTGCAATAGGCAGCTTCGTCTACGGAGCCCTACTCCCCTCCTCGCCTTTTATTTATTCTAAATTTTTTAATTTAATTTTTCATTGTATTTATTATTTTCACAAATTAAGAAGAGACAAATTTTATTTTCATATTTTATCATTTGTATTAATTATTTTTTTTAAAATTAACATGTAAATATTATCTAATAGTACTATTATGACAAATTAGTTATATTATTAATTTTTTTTAATTAATGTGTCAAGTTAAATTAGGACAAGTAAAATGCAACGTTGAGAGTATTCTTTTATTCGTTTTACTTGTCATTATTTTATTTTTCGAGATTAATTTGCATGAATTTTAATGTACTCCCTCCGTCACAAATTATTCGTTCCAAATTTTTTAATTTGATTTCTCATTTTATTTGTCTTTTTTCATTAATTAAGAAGAAATAAAAAAAATGATATTTTACCCTTTGCATTAATTATTTTTTCTTCAAATTAAAATGAAAATATCATTTAATAGGGATATTAGGATAAATTGACATGTTATTAATTATTTTTCTTAATCAATGTGTCAACTCAATTTGGGACGTGTAATTTGGGACGGAGGAAGTATACGTTAATATTTGAAATTTAAAATTTAGATGATCGGCAATCATACGAAGACTGTTATAAGTTCTAATTCTTCTTATATTAAAATGATAAAAAAATATCCTCCCTCCGTCCCAAATCTTCTAATTTGATTTTTTATTTTATTTGTCATTTTTCATTATTCAAGACAAGACAATTTTTTTTCCTTTTTATCCTTAGTACTAATTATTTTTTCTCCAAATTAAAATATTAATATTATTTAATAGGAATATTATGATAAAGTAATCATATTATTAATTATTTTTCTTAATTAATGTATAATGTCAAATTAGAACAAGTAAAATAGAAGAATATTTTAAATATTAATTAAAATTTATGAAGTTGACCTCCTAACCAAAACAATAACAAGTAACAATGATTTGAGGAAAGTAAGAGCACTATATTTTTTTTTTTGTAAAAATTATATATATAACGACATGTTTACTAATAATTACTAAAATTTTTAACTTTTTTCAAAATCTCCTAAAATCCCAGCATTTGACCTCTGATGATACATGTTAATCACATTAGATATATAGTACATATACAAGCAATAATTAACTAAATCAGCACGTTTTAAGGGATGTAACAGATTAATTTGCATTAAATCAGCATTTAATCTACCTAATTAAGGTAAAAAAAACAAAATGAAATCCCACAATTTGAGCAAATCATAATATTACTCCACTACATTAAAACTAATAAATGCTTTTGTATTATATTTTTGAAATTGGAAAATCTTCACTCTTCTTGTTCAGAGAAAACATACCAAAAATTTTTATTTGATTTGTCAATTTGAAATTGAGCATTCCTTCAATTACTGTGCCAAAAGATCGGACAAAATTATTTTATTTTTGATGAAAAAGTTGATGTTGTAATGTGTTTAGAAAGTCCATCAAAAAAAGTTGCAGAAATTATTAGTTATAAATCTAATTTTACTTCTCCTATGCCTTTGTTGGATAGCAAGGAGGACAAGATCATAACTGATTGCAAATCCAGTGATGTTAAGGTTAGGCAAATCTACAAAGATAAGTGTACTCTCATTTCGATTATGACGCGATTTGCAATTGAGCATTTCTTCAATTACTATGCCAAAAGATCGGACAAGAAAAGGTATGTTATGTTTTTCATGTATCTGGTGTTGTTAATTTTGTGTACATTAATTTAATTTTGTATTCAATTTTTGGTTATTTTACAAAAAAAAAATTGTGTGTTTATGTTATTAACGCTGAGATACATTTTGTTCTGAAAATGATACATTTTGCTCATCTTGTATCTCAGGTTATGAATTTCTGTTTAATTATGTTTCTTGTTGTATTTTAGTTTCACATATATAATAGAAATGTCCTAGATACATGTTGTAAAATTTCCTAGATACATGTTGTACAAGTTTCACGCCGAGATACATTTTGTTATGAAAATGATACATTTTGCTCCATCTTGTATCTTCGTTTATGACGTTATGTTTAATTATGTTTCTTGTTGTGTTTTTATCATGACATTATGTTAATTTGGTCGAGATACATCTTTATGATAAAAGACACGTTTTGATCATCTTGTATCTAGGTGAATATATTGATGTGTAATTATGTATCTCGATGAATATATTGATGCCTTATCATACAGTTTGAAAGTAACTGAAGGTTAAAAAGTTGAAGTTTTGTTTTCATTGATTCAGTTATGTCTTACGATGTCGTTCAGAGGATTATGTTAGGGCATTTAAAGCATCATCTCGGTAAGTTGTGTTACCATCTAAATACAAACGTCAATCTGAAAGGCCAAAGAAAAATAGGCACAAGAAATCAAATGAAACAATGACATCGAGCGGTAATTATTGCGGGACATGTGGTTATGAAGGTCACAACAGGCGCACTTGTAACTTATTTCCAGAGAAGGAGTGACAAATGTATTTGACTAATGAATAATGTTGAATAGTTCCTTCGAATGTTGCTTGATTTTGTATTTATTTTGTTCGACATTTTAGTTGATAAAATTTTTATTTTTTTATGAAATTTAGAAAAAGAAATTTACCGAAATAAATAGCATTCTTTGTTAATTTGTTATTTAGTTATATATGTTTTGATGGTGTATTTTTTCGTGACACATAAAGTAAAAATTTAGATATATTGAACTGACAATGTTATTATTATACATCCTATTAGTAGTTCTGCCATAGTGAACGATAGAAAATAGATACATTCTTATAGTATGTATCTCCATTAAATTTATAGATTCAGTTTTAAGAAATATGTATCGTTTGTAAAATATAATTTGTCAATATTATTAAGATTTGGTAATATAAGTTCTGCTAGAATTTATTATGCAAGATGTAGTCAAACATCTTTTTCCATTAATAAAAAGGATTGTAGATACATACAAATGTAATATTGTTGGTTACTATGATTATATAGTAAAACAGTTTTCTTATAATAGATACATACAATTTGAGAAGCTATATCTCATATAAAGTTATAGATACAAGATCTAATAATCTGTTTCACATGTAAAATGTAATAGGTTAATATTTTTAAGACTTAGTTCTATTAAGTTATGATATAATTTGGTATGCATGTAAGAGACAACATGAATTATCTATAACAAAAAACTGTTATAGATACATGATATAACAGTTGCAATAATCCCTCTCTATAAGAATAAGGGAGACATCCAGAGTTGCAATAACTATAGGGGGATTAAGTTATTGAGTCACTCTATGAAGATTTGGGAGAGAGTCGTCGAGGGGAGGCTGAGACGGATAGTGTCTATTTCGGAAAATCAGTTCGGATTTATGCCTGGGCGCTCGACGACGGAGGCAATTCACCTGGTACGGAGGATGGTGGAACAGTATAGGGAAAGGAAGAAGGACCTGCACATGGTGTTTATCGATCTAGAGAAGGCTTACGACAAAGTTCCCAGGGAGGTGCTTTGGAGATGCTTGGAGGTGAGTCGAGTCCCGATGGCCTATATCAGAGCAGTTAAAGATATGTATGATGGAGCGAAAACTCAGGTGAGGACGGCGGGAGGAGACTCAGAGCATTTTACTGTCTTGACAGGATTGCATCAGGGATCTACTCTTAGTCCTTTTTTGTTTGCTTTGGTAATGGATGTGTTGACGCGGAGTATCCAAGGGGAAGTGCCTTGGTGTATGCTTTTTGCAGACGATGTAGTTCTGATTGACGAGACCCGAAAGGGTGTGAATGACAAATTAGAGGTGTGGAGACAAACTCTTGAGTCTAAAGGGTTCAGGTTGAGCAGAAGCAAGACAGAGTATTTGGAATGCAAGTTTAATGACGTGAGGTTGGAGGATGAGGTGGTAGTGAAGCTGGAATCGCAGGAGGTATGTAAGAGGGATAGTTTCAAGTATCTCGGGTCCGTGATTCAGGGTAACGGTGAGATTGACGAGGATGTCTCGCACCGTATTGGGGCGGGATGGTTGAAGTGGAAGCTCGCGTCGGGGGTGTTGTGTGATAAGAAGGTGCCGCCCAAGCTTAAAGGCAAATTCTACAGGATGGTAGTCCGTCCGGCCATGTTGTATGGAGCGGAGTGTTGGCCAGTTAAGAACTCCCACATCCAAAAAATGAAGGTGGCGGAAATGCGAATGTTGCGCTGGATGTGTGGGATGACTAGAGGGGACAGAGTTAGGAATGAGACTATCAGGGAGAAGGTTGGGGTGGCTCCAGTGGAGTGCAAGATGCGGGAAGTCCGATTGAGTTGGTTTGGACACGTGAAGAGGAGGGACATGGATGCCCCGGTCCGTAGGTGTGAGAGGCTAGCGTTGGATGGTTTTAGGCGGGGTAGGGGTAGGCCGAAGAAGTACTGGGGAGAGGTGATTAGACGGGACATGGAGCAGTTACAGCTCACCGAGGACATGACCCTAGATAGGAAGGTCTGGAGGGCGAGGATTAGGGCAGAAGACTAGGGCCAGTTTGGGGGCGCAAGGGTAGGGAGTGGGGGATTATTCATGTTATTCTTCCTACTCTTATTTTTATTCCTATTCCTATTCTGCTTCTTGTTACGATTTCGGTGTTCCATGTTTTATTATGTATCTGAGTGCTTCCCGATGTTTCCTACTACCATGCGTTACTTTATATTTATATTTATATTTATATTTATATTTATATTTATATTTATATTTATATTTATATTTGTGTGGCGACTGTCTTGAGCCGGGGGTCTATCGGAAACAGTCTTTCTACTTCTTCAGAGGTAGAGGTATGGACTGCGTACATCTTACCCCCCCAGACCCCACTAGGTGGGAATACACTGGGTTTGTTGTTGTTGTAAAATTATAAAATACAGTAAAACATGTATCCAATACAATGTTTGTATATTGCGTGAAAAAAATATCATAACGATAACATAAATATATCTTTATGTTATTTAGTATTGCGTTAGAATGTTAATGCAAATAGAAGTAATTATTCATTAAAAAAACTTAATGTATGCTTGTCTAAACACTACTAATATCATCAAAGTTTATATCATCAACAATGTTTTTAATAGTCTACTAGCCAAAAATTAACAACTACTGAATACACGTGGACTGAATCCCTCGATGGTGTTAATCAATGTCATCTCCATATCAACAACATCATCATTCTTTTGCAGATGCATCTTGTGTGGCAAGCTCGTTGCCAGCGTCAGCATCATAGTAATTCACATATGCCTTATCGATGTACACTTTGAAAAAATAATCTGTGGTAGTGTATCTCTTGCTTGGAAAATTCTTGTTCTTGTACTTCTTCCTCAAGTAGTACATGATGACATCCAGATGCTGTTCAAATTGTAAACAAATGAAATATATGTTACATCAGCCTACCGTAATCATTAAAACTGAAAGAGGTACAAATTAAATGGTTTGTGTATCTAATGTGATTAATGCAGGCAATAGACAATTGCTTCAGATAATGAACAAGATACATATTAATACAGAAAGATACATGTTTTGTTATTATGTATCTAATACAAAATGGGAGCTAGTCTAGCTACTGTCTGACCATGTGCAGAATTTAGGATGCACAGGAGCTCCCCATCTAGATTTAAGATTAAATTAACTTTTATAAAACAAATAATGTAAAAAAAAAATTACATTATCAATGTATTTAACTTGTTATAACATACTTGTAATGTAATTCAATCCCTAAAAATAAGAAAAAATGAAAAAATTATTTGAGATGCAAGAAGTTTAAGATAGTACAATATATATATATATAAAAGCACTAAGAACATAATACATTACATACAAGATTATACAAATGTATCTTTAATCTCTACAACATGTATCTCAGTGTGAAAAAATGTATCATGTGTAATTCCACTTTCAATACCATTTAAACAACACAAGAAACATATCAAAATATTTACAGTAACTCACAAATAGAAGTTAATATAAAATGTATCTTAGAAATAAAAACATGTATCTATTATATTCAGACTTTAAGTAAAATTGAACAAAACTAGATACAAATCAAAGCATTAATAATCACTCACATATACAAGTTCACTTAACATGTATCTATGTGCTTATGAACTTGTATTTTGTTATATTAATTTCAATAAAAAATAAAATACGCAAGATACAAATAACTTAGCAATAAAAAAACAGATAAACAATGAAATTCTAAACATATCATGCAACCCAAAATATGTATCTCGGCCTAACATTCAATAGATCTGAACATGCAATTACCTTTGAAAGTTCATCTTTGGAAAATGTTTCGACAATTCTTCTTCTTTTGGTGGAAGCTTTACTTTCAGGATTGTTGGATCTCTTTTTCTTAGAACCACTTTTTTTTTTCTTGTCCTTAGAATGCTTTTGCCACAACTTCTTCATAATTTGGGGATCGTTTTTATGCTTTAATCTATTTTCATCAAAGTCAACAAATTCATAATCAAAACTTTCGCAAACGAAGTTAACAATTTCACGAGATTCTTTGATACTTTCTAATTGAGAAACCCCAAGACCAAAGGAAGGTCCCAAATCTCTATTCATAATGACAATTCAAACAATGAAGTCTAAAAAATAATTAATCGAAAAAATTGCTCAACCAAATCACCAAAATTTTACTTTGTAAACTTAGGCACAAAATAATTTTTTTGAAAAAAAAATATAAAAACAATTAGAAGAAATTGAAGCGAATTTTAGGTAGGAAAATTACCTTGCTTCAAGTTTTTCATTTAATGAAGAAGTTGGATAGAAATCGCTCCACAAATTATGGCGTATAAAGAGGAAGAAATGAGTTGTTTTTGGTAAAGAATCTTTTTTATAGTTGGATATTTTAATTTATATCTCAACTTTATTAAAAATTATAAAATATTGGGATTTAAGTAATTTTATAGAAGTGGATATTTTAAAAAGTTTAGAAACTTATATTGTGTATTTAGATAGTTTTTTCTATTTTTTATTATGTGTGAGATATGACAACCATATTTGTATGAGGCATTAACTTATTAATAAATGGACACTAGTGGTCCCACTGGCAAGCACCACAGTCCACAAGGGACTCCTCCCATTTCTTTTCATTTTCCTTTATCCCTTTTTTTTTAATTTCTTCCTCTTCCTTTTCTACCCAATCCTCTTCCAAATATTTTGTTTATTTTATGCATTTTAAAGAGGCTTCATAACAAGTGTTCACCTATTATATCTGTGACATAATTTAAAATATTTTTTAGATTTAAAAATTTAATTTTAAAAAATGATATTTAAAAATTTTGGTTAGTTGATCTGATTAATTAGAAGTTATTTTTTCTCTCATCTAGTGAATTATGATCGATATTTTTATGATCAATATATGAGTAATTAGAATTATTCATACTTTGGTTTGGATTCTTTTTTTGATTTAAATTAAAACTAAATTAAATTTTAAGTATTCAAATAAAATAAAAATAAATATAGTACACATTTGTCAATTTGATTGTTGTTGTTTTTTTTTTTTTTTGAAAGAAAACTTTAGTAATGGTATTTATATCTTTTTCCCCTACAATTAAAAAGAAATTTCATTAGTTGCTAACTTGTAATCATGATGATGACTATAATTTTCTTTTAATTATGAATAATGTCTTAGAATATATTATTTAATTAGGTGAATATATTTTATAAAAATATAAAAATACCTTGATAAAAATCTCATAATTTTTTTATGACATAAATTGACTTTGATTCATATAATTTTTTTTCTTCTAAATGTGTTTTAGCCTAAACCTTTTAGTTTGTTAGAATAAAAATTAACTGTAATAAAATTTTGATGACAAATTATATAAATTTTTAAATTATTTATAAAAATTGATACATTTCTATTTCATTCAAATAATTATAAAATCAGTCAATTCACTTATTATTATTTTTAAAAAATTAATGAAAACACATGAAACTGAAAAATATATTAATATATTAATTAATTAAATTATACTCAATCACGAAGGATAAAAAAATTGAATAGTAAAATTATAAAATAAATTTAAAACTATTTTCTGCAAATAAATTGATCTGAAGTTGATGAAAAGAAATGAGAAAGAAACCGGAAGACGGCTGCCAGGGAAAAAATAAGGGTTTATTAACAAGAGAAGTGGCTGGAGAATTGAGATTATGCGGTGGTCCCACATTATAATATTAATTACTTTCTCCGTCCTAAATTATTCGTCTCAATTTTTCTAATTTAATGTTTAATTTTATTTATCTTTTTTCATTAATCAAGAAAAGATAATTTTTCTTTTATATTTTACCCCTTGTATTAATATTTTTTTTAAATTAAAATAGAAATATTATTTAATAGGGATATTATGATAAATTAGGTATGTTATTAATTTATTTTTTTAATCAATGTGTCATCTCAATTTGGGACGGATAATTTATAACGGAGGAAGTAAATAATTTCTCATATTTAATTTAATTATGTGTGGAGCCCACAATTCATTTTCAATTTCTTGGACAAAGTTAAAGATTCTCTCTCTTCTCCATAGTTTTAAATTGAGAAAATAGTTCATAATCCATGTGTCAAAATGGTATTGGAATGCTATACAACTTATGTCTTACATGCAATAAGTGTATCTCACTAATATTAAATTTTTTCTATATTTTGGGATGAGTAACTGGTTTTATTGCTTTTGATCCCTTTCTTTCTCTGCGGAGAAAAAGCTAGGTCAAGGGAAGGGTGCTTTCGGGGAGAACCAAAGGGAAGTTCAGCTTTCATTTCCAAAATTGTTACGCTTTCGCGCAATAATTTGATCAAAGGTGATCCTATTACAAGAATAGCGTCAGGAACACCTGTTACTATTTTCACTGCCCAATAATCAATTTGGTCCCGAGGTAAGGAGTTGACCACTAATTTGTTGGAAAATTGTACTCATTGTTATCCCGAAATTTATGCTCCACTACCGTTTACTACTTTTTTTTTTTCGTTGAGAAAAATATCGATTTCATTAGTGGTTAATGGGGTGGGGCCGGGTTGATGCTTCTATCAGGAAGCCAAAATAGAGTTTACATTCAAATTAGATTGTTTTATAATATGATTAAAAGTTAACTACAAAAGGTGTGTGTGTTGGCGTGGGGGAGCGGGGGTGGGGGGGTGGGGGGTTGGTAACGACAATCGGTAGTTCTGCGAATAACTGCTATTCGCGTTGTGTAGAAGTTAATTAGTTACTTTTTGAATTTGGGCACGCACTTGTCATTAGTAATTCAATTTCTATTTTTGTTTATTATTTTTTTAATTCACTTTTATTTGTAACTATTTTTTAATTAAATTTTTATTTTTAATTATTATTTTTGACATATTAAGAAAAGAGAAAAAAAATTATTTTACTTTTAATATTAATTATTTTTTCTTCAAATTAATTTAAAGATACAATGTAAACTTCATTTAATACTATAATAAAATAATTATGTAATTAATTATTTTTCTTAATGGATGTGTCAAGCTAAAATATGACAAGAACAAAATCAGAACTCAAAAGGAGCACTTATAAAGGAACAGAGGAAGTAATATTACTAATGTATCGTTTTCTTCAGTTATTTTATTCAAACTTTATAAACTACTTGGTTACACTTTTTTAAAAAATTAATTGCAAAGGAAAAATGAAAAAAATTTATAATCTATTTTGATTTAGTAAATTAACAAGTAATTTGGGATAAGTTTTTATAGTAAGGTTATCTACTAATATGGAATAGTGGAGTAAAAACTAAAGAGTCGTTTGGTAGTAAATATTCTTTCCGTTTAACAATACTTGTCCATATTATAAAATAGATATTAACAATGCTTGTTCAGTTTAAATAATCAATGGATATAAATTCTTTTTGATTCATTCTATTCCTACTATTAAATATTATTTATTACTCAATACATTTTCAAAGCATTAATTTAATATTTTCAAAGAATGATCTAGTAAAATTACTCTTTTATTTTCAAAGTATTAAATTTAATATTTTCAAAGTATGATCTAGTAAACTTACTTTTATTATATATTATTTCTTGGCTTGTGTATCAAATTATTGTGTACAAATATTATTAGACGGAAGGAGTAAAGGAGTAGAGTTATGCATGTATTAATTTTTGTATGACTTAAATAATTTTTGATAGGTTTATAGGAAATAACTTATTTATATATGTATGCAATTAATATAATATTTGATTTGTAGTATAAAATCTGCACAACTAACAAATGTATAAATTGTGAGATAATCTTTGTACTACCTCTATCCCATTTTTGTTGGTCATCTTACTAGGGGCTTTGGGCTCTAGGTGATAAATTTTTTTTAAAATGAAGTGTGGGTGACACAAGTCTTAATAATTGAGTGGAGGTGACAATTTCTTTATTAAGGATTAAGAAAGTAAGAAAAGTTTAAAAATAACCCACGAGTTTTTTAATTTACACTTTGGTCCAATATAAAACCTAATATAACTAGAAATGACGAGAAAAAAAGGCATGTTTTTCTCTCTTCTCATTTATTGGATTTTTCTCTCTTTTCGTGATTTTTGTTGTTCATTATTGTTGTTGCTTTATTCATCATCTTCTTCATTATCATTATCTTATTCTTCATTATCATCTCTTCTTGTTCATCATCATCATTTTCTTGTTGTTGAACATTATTGTTACCGCTACTATTGCTACTTGATCAAATTTTTTTAGGTCAAATTTTATTCGTATATCACTTGGGAATTACTTATAGGTGATTTTAGTAAGTAAAATTATAATTTTTAGTTGAATTTCTCATCTGGGTGTATCTGCTACTGTTGTTTTTTCAACAGTAGATAAAACATGTAACGTGAATCCAACAGATGAGTAATCTGTTGCACAGATGAGTAATCTGTTGCACAGATGAGTAATCTGTTGCACAGATGAGTAATCTGTTGAAATATATTGACTAATCTGTTGCAACATATTGACTAATCTGTTGCAACATATTGATTAATCTGTTGCAACATATTGACTAATCTGTTGCAACATATAAGTAATCTGTTGTAACATATATGACTAATATGTTGCAATAGATCACTCACCTGTTGGATTTGTATTATAGTGTTGTAACATGAATTCAACATATGGGTCATCTGTTGTAACAGATTAGTCATATGTTGCAACAGATTACTCACTTGTTGCAATAAATGACTCATATATTGGATTCATGTTGTAGGTTTTATCCATTGTAGCAGTAGCAAATATACCCAATAAAAAATTCAACAAAAACCATAATTATACTTACAAAATCACCTATGAAGTAATGTCCAAGTGATATACGAACAAAATTTGACCTAAAAAAATTCTAAAAATTTCAACAAGGGCACAACGAATAAGTGAAACACATGAAAAATTTCATGAAACAGGTAAAGAAGACAAAAATAGTGTATCATACATCAAATGCAAAAGGATCGAGGGGATAAACGTTTGAGTTCTCCTAAAAACATTTAAGTTCCCTAGTATTTTAATTGCTTTCTAATGGATAACCCATCTATTATAACAAATTCTCTATCTATTTGATAATTTCCAACAGATGAATCATCTGTTGCAATATGTTAGTCATCTGTTGATTCAAATTAAGCAATTATTAGTAATAACTAAATTTGATTTAGCTAAAATTAAAGACAAGTCTTTAAAACAATGGGACAAACATTTGAGTTCTCCTAAAAATGTTTGAGTTCCCTAGTATTTTAAGTATTTTCCAACAGATCACCTATTTGTCGCAACAAGTTAGTCATCTGTTGCAATAAATGCTTATAACAGGTTAGTCATTTGTTAATTCAAATTAAGCAATTATTAGTAATAATTAAATTGATTTAACTAAAATTGAAGACAAGACCTTAGACAAGGGGGAAAATGTTTGTGTTCTTCTAAAAAATATTTGAGCTTTAGTAGTTTAAATTGTTTTTCAACACATATTTTGTCTGTTTAGTAATTTCCAACAGATGAGTCATATGTTGCAACAACTTAGCCATCTGTTACAATAGATGTCTATATCTGTTTGATAATTTTCAATAGATGAATTAGTTGTTGCAACAAGTGAGTCATTTGTTGCAACAGATGTCTATATCTATTTGGTCATTTTCAACAGTT